>CM028138.1:684207500-686607500 GCA_016271365.2 Neoceratodus forsteri | reverse complement strand
GGAGGTAATATTCCTGATCGTGTAGATCAAAGCTAGTTCCACTGCTGGGGGAGAACATACTCGATTCTCTAGACAATGATCAGGCAAACTGTTGGGGGGGGGTAACATTCCCCATCATGTAGACTGTGATCAGTAGCACTGCGGGGAGAGGGAGGTAATATTCCTGATCGTGTAGATCATAGCTAGAAGCACTGCTGTGGGAGAACATACTCCATTCTCTGGACAATGATCAGTAGCACTGCTGGGGGGGTAACATTCCCCATCATGTAGATTGTGATCAGTAGCACTGCTGGGGGCGGGGTAGCATTCCTGATCGTGTAGATCACAGCTAGTAGCACTGCTGGGGAAGAACACACTCCATTCTCTACACAATGATCAGACGCACTGCTGGGGGGATAACATAACCCATCGTGTAGATTGTGATCAGTTGCACTGCTAGGGGGTTAACATACCCCATCGTGTAGACTGTGATCAGTAGCACTGCGGGGGGTAACGTTCCCCATCATGTAGACTGTGATCAGTAGCACTGCTGGGGGGGTAACATACCCCATCATGTTGACTGTGAACAGTAGCACTGCTGGAGGGGGTTAACATAGCCCATCATGTAGACTGTGATCAGTAGCACTGCTGGGGGGTAACATACCCCATCATGTTGACTGTAAACAGTAGCACTGCTGGAGGGGGTTAACATAGCCCATCATGTAGACTGTGATCAGTCGCACTGCTGGGGGGTTAACATACCCATCATGTAGACAGTGGTCAGTAGCACTGCAGGGAGGGTAACATACCCATCATGTAGACTGTGATCATTAGCACTGCTGTGGGGATACATACCCCACTGCAGACTGTGACTAGTAGCACTGCTGGGGAGGCACATACCCCATCATGTAGATTGTGATCAGTATCACTTCGGGGAGAGAACATTCCCCATCATGTCGACTGTAATCAGTTGCACTGCTGGGGGGGTTACATACCAAACCATGTAGACTGTGATTGGTAGCAGTCCAGAGGGGTAACATACCCTATCGTGTATAACATTCCCCATCTTGTAGACTAATCAGTATCTCTTCTGGGGGTAGTAATATACCCCGTCGTGTAGACTGTGATCAGTTGCACTGCTGTGGGGTAACATACCCCATCATGTAGGCTGGTCGGCAACACTGCTGGGGAGGGGTAACATACTCCATCTTGTACACTGTGATTGGTAGCAGTCCTGGGGGGGAAACAAACCCCATCGAGTAGACTGTGATTAGTAGCACTGTTGGGGGGATAAAATAACCCATAGTGTAGACTTTGGTTAGTAGCACTGCTGGTGGGGAGAGGGTAACATACCCCATCATGTAAACTGTGATCAGTAGCACTGCTGGGTCGGTGATAACATTCCTGATCATGTAGATCACAGCTAGTAGCACTGCTGGGGGAGAACATACTTCATTCTCTAGACAATGAATAGTCACACTGCTGTGGGGGTAACATACCCCTTCATGTAAATTGTGATCAGTAGCACTGCTGGGTTGGGGATAACATTCCTGATCATGTAGATCACAGCTAGTAGAACTGCTGGAGGAGAACATACTCCATTCTCTAGACAATTATCAGTCGCACTGCTGTGGGGGTAACATACCCCATCATGTAGATTGTGATCAGTAGCACTGCTGGGGGGTTAACATACCCAGTCATGTAGATTGTGATCAGTAGCACTGTGGGGGGGGGGTAACATTCCTGATCATGTAGATCATAGCTATTAGGACTACTGGGGGGGGAACATTCCCCATCATGTAGACAGTGATCAGTAGCACTGCAGGGGGTAACATTCCTGATCGTGTAGATCATAGCTAGTAGCACTGCTGGGGGAGAACATACTCCATTCTCTAGACAATGATCAGTCGCATTGCTGGGGGTTAACATACCCAATCATGTAGACTGAGATCAGTAGCACTGCTGGGGGATAACATACCTGATCGTGTAGATCATAGCTAGTAGCACTGCTGGGGGGGGCATACTCTATTCTCTAGACAATGATCAGTACACTGCCGGGGGTAACATACCCAATCATGTAGACTGTGATCAGTAGCACTGCTGGGGGGGTTAACATTCCTGATCGTGTAGATCATAGCTAGTAGCACTGCTGGGGGAGAACATACTCCAGTCTCTAGACAATGATCAGTAGCACTGCTGGGGGGGTAACATACCACATCATGTAGATTGTGATCAGTAGCACTGCTGGGGTGGGTAACATACACCATCGTGTAGACTGTGATCAGTAGCACTGCTGGGGGGGTAACATTCACCATCATGTAGACAGTGATCAGTAGCACTGCTGGGGGGGTTAACATTCCTGATCGTGTAGATCATAGGTAGTAGCACTGCTGGGGGAGAACGTACTCCAGTCTCTAGACAATGATCAGTAGCACTGCTGGGGGGGTAACATACCCCATCATGTAGATTGTGATCAGTAGCACTGCTGGGGTGGGTAACATACACCATCATGTAGACAGTAATCAGTAGCACTGCTGAGGGAGGAGTAGAATTCTTGATCGTCTAGATCATAGCTTGTAGCACTGCTGGGGAAGAACATACTTCATTCTCTAGACAATGATCAGTGGCATTGCTGGGGGGTAACATACCCCATCATGTAGATTGTGATCAGTAGCACTGCTGGGGGTTAACATACCCAGTCATGTAGACTGTGATCAGTAGCACTGCTGGGGGGGGTAACATTCGTGGTTGTGTAGATCATAGCTAGTAGCACTGCTGGGGGAGACCATACTCCATTCTCTAGACAATGATCAGTTGCACTGCTGGGGGGTAACATTCCCCTATCATGTAGACTGTGAACAGTAACACTGCTGGGGAGAGGGTAACATACCCCATGTATGAGCTGTGATCTATGCACTTGCGTGGAAATTGCATTCCTGATAGTGTAGATCATAGCTAGTAGTACTGCTGGGGAGAACATACTCCATTCTCTAGATAATGATCAGTTGTACTGCTGGGGAACATTCGCATCATGTAGATTGCAATCAGTAGCATTGCAGGGAAGGCAACATACCCAATCATGTAGATTATGATCTGTCGCACTGCAGGGGGGGTAACATTCATGATCGCGTAGATCATATCTAGTAGCCCCGCTGAAGAACATACTCCATTCTCTAGATAATTATCAGTCGCATTGCTGGGAAATACCCCATCATGTAGACTGTGATCAGTCGCGACTGCTGGGGACATTCCTAATCGTAGATCATAGTTAGTAGCACTGCTGGGAATACATACTCGATTCTCTAGACAATGATCAGTCGTGCTGCTGAGGGTAACATTCCCATCATGTAGACTGTGATCAATAGCTACTGCTACGAGGGTAAAATTCCATCACCGACTGTAATCAGTCGCATTGCGGGGGGAGTAACATTCCTGATCGTGTAGATCATATCTAGTAGCACTGCTGGGGGAGAACATACTCCATTCTCTAGACAATGATCAGTCGCACTGCTGGGGGAGGTAACATTCCTCATCATGTAGACAGTGATGAGTCGCAGTGCTGGGGGGGTAACATTCCTGATCGTACAGATTGTGACTAGTAGCAGTGCTGGGGGAGAACATACTCCTTTCTCTAGACAGTGATCAGTCGCACTGCTGGGGGGGTAACATTCCCCTATCATGTAGACTGTGATCAGTAACACTGCTGGGGGGTTAACATACCCAATCATGTTGACTGTGATCAGTAGCTCTGCTGGGTCGGGGGTAACATTCCTGATCGTGTAGATCATAGTTAGTTGCACTACTGGGGGAGAACATACTCCATTCTCTAGACAATGATCAGTCGCGCTGCTGAGGGGTTAACATTCCCCATCGATAGACCGTGATCAGTAGCACTGCGGGGGGGGGGGTAACATTCCCCATCATGTAGACTGTGATCAGTAGCACTGCTGGGTGGGTAACATACCTCATCGTGTAGACTGTGATCAATAGCACTGCTGGGGGGGTAACATACCCCATCGTGTAGACTATGATCAGTAGCACTGCTGGGTGGGTAACATACCCCATCATGTAGACTGTGATCAGTAGCCCTGCTGGGGGGTAACAACCCCATCTTATAGACTGTGATCGGTACGCGTAGAGTAACATTTCCATCATGTAGACTGTGATCAGTAGCACTGCTGGGGTAACATACGCCATCGTGTAAACCGTGGTCAGTAGCACTGCTGGGGGTAACATACCCCATCATGTGACTGTGATGAGTCGCACTGCTGGAGAGGTAACATTCTCCATCATGCCGACAGTGATGAGTCACACTGCGGGGGGTAACATGCCCCATCATGTAGACTGTGATCAGTAGCACTGCTGGGGGGGGGGTAACATTCCCCATCATGTAGACTGCGATCAGTAGCACTGCTGGGGGGGGGTAACATTCCCCATCATGTAGACTGTGATCAGTAGCACTGCGTGAAGATGGAGGTAATATTCCTAATCGTGTAGGTCATAGCTAGTAGCACTGCTGGGGGAGAACATACTCCATTCTCTGGACAATGATCAGTCGCACTGCAGGGGGGGTAACATTCCCCATCATGTAGACTGTGATCAGTAGCACTGCTGGGGGGAGAGGGTAACATACCCCATCATGTAGACTGTGATTAGTAGCACTGCTGATGGAGGGGTAGCATTCCTGATCGTGTAGATCATAGCTTGTAGCTTTGCTGGGGAAGTACATACTTCATTCTCTAGACTATGATCAGTCGCATTGCTGGGGGGGTAACATACCCCATAATGTAGATTGAGATCAGTAGCACTGCTGGGGGGGTAATATAACCCATCATATAGACTGTGATCAGTAGCACTGCTGGAGAGGTAACATACCCCATCATATAGACTGTGATCAGTAGCACTGCTGGGGGGAAAGGGTAACATATCCCATCTTATAGACTGTGATCAGTAGCACTGCTGGGGGGGATAATATACCCCATCTTATAGACTGTGATCAGTAGCACGTGGGGGGTGGGGTTAACATTCCTGATCATGTAGAACATGACTAGAACTACTGCTGTGGAGAAGATACTCTGTTTTCTAGACAGTGATCTGTCGCACTGCTGAGGGGTAACATTCCCCATCTATAGACTGTGACCAGTAGTACTGCTGGGTGCACTCCTCCTCCTGCTCCTGTCTGGCAACATCCATCCCAATCCTGGACCTGACAACACTGGCCCCCCCTTGAAATCCTCTGGACTTCATATCTCATCTATGAACATTTGTAGTCTCCTTAAAAAACTGGACGCACTACAATGCTGGGTGATGGATCACAAACCAGATGTGGTTGCCTTGGTTGAAACCTGGCTGTCTGACTCAACCTCTAACTCCCAGGTCTCTCTCCCTGGCTACACCCTCCACCAGCTGGACAGGTCTGGTAGGAGAGGTGGGGGATGTACCTTCTATGTAAAGGACCTACTCATTGGACTAGCCCTTCCTCCCCCTGTTCTTGACCATAATGCCCAGGCCCTAACACTAAAGCTATCCCTGGCCCTCTAGGGGTCCTATCTTTCTGACTATGGCTTACATACCTCCAAAGAACCAATCGCAGGCGCTGGGCCCACTAATTGACTATTTCACCTCCTTACCCAACCCCTCTGACCAAATCCTGGTGGGTGACTTAAACATTAATTGGCTTTGCCCCTCATCCTCTTCCTCCCATGAGGCTTTTGCTGCTATTGGTCTAAACCAACTAGTCTCCCAGCCCACTAGAATTAACCCCAGAAGGGGCTCTAGCACACTCCTAGATGTTTTCCTCACTAACAGACTAAGCTGCATCCACAATATCCAAATTCTCCCTGACTGCCTTAGTGACCACTCCCCTGTTCTTTTCAACTGGGTTACCTCTCTGCCCAAGTCCGCTGTTCAAACCACCTTTTGGAGGTGGTTTAGACCTGGTGGGTTGAAAGACCTAAAGCATTACCTTGCCCATACAGACTGGTCTCCATTGCTAAACACACCTAACGTTGACACGGCACTGGCCTTCTTTGTCAACACCTTCAACTCTGCCTGTGACATCTTCACACCTATAACTGCTCGTAGGTCTAAAGTAAGACATGCCCCTTGGATCACCCCTGCCCTGCGACTCCTTTTTAAGCAGCGGGACAACCTGTGGCACCTTGCTGTTGCAACTGGCCGCCCTGCGGACAGACAGACCTATGCTGTGACTCGGAACAGGTCCACCTGGGCTATCCGTAAAGCAAAGGCCGAGTACTATCAAGCCTCCCTTACCTCCTCTTGGAGGAACCACAGGTCCTTCTGGGACAACGTCAAGCAGCTGAATGGTCACTCTAGGTCCCCCCCCCTCACTTCTTAACATCAATGGTACTGTCTCCTCTGATCCTGCCCTCATTGCAACTCACCTGAATAACTCCTTTACCGATCTTAGCCCAGTGCTCCTTGGCAATTTCTTCAGTCCTCCACCCCCCTGGTCTGCATCACCCATTACACGCCCCTTGTTCCACCTGCGTTGTCACCACACAAGAAGTCAGGCCATACCTGCTTAAAGCCAAGGGTAACACCATCGTGTGACTCCTAGATCCTGCCTCCTACGTCAGGTCCTGGACCAGGTCATCTAGCTATCACCTGCATCTTTAACAACTCCTCTGCCTTGGACAATTCCCGCTGTCTGGAGATTGCATACAGTTACCCTATCCACAAAGGTGGTGACAGAACTCTTCAGGTAACTACCGGCCTATCTCAATCCTGCCCCCCCTCTCTAAGGCCTTAGAGAAAATTGTGGCCACTCAAATCTCTGGCTACCTCTCTAAGTAGAATGTTCTCTGCCCTGAGCAACATGGGTTCAGAGCTGGTCATAGTACCACTACAGCTCTCCTGGAGTTCACCAACTTCCTCCACACAGCTTTGGACTCTGGCTCCATTGCTGGTGCTGTATTCATTGACCTGTCTAAAGCCTTTGATGCCGTATCACATCCTCTCCTGTTAACCACCCTCGACCACCTAGGCTTTGCAACTGGTCCAATCACCTGGTGCGCCAGCTATCTCTCAGCCCACTCTCAATGTGTGAAAGTTAGTGGAACTCTCTCCAGAACCTGCCCAATCGGCTCTGGAGTCCCCAGGGCTCTATTCTTGGACCCCTTCTCTTCTCCCTCTTCCTCAACTTGCTACCCAGCAAATGTGCAGGCAAGATCCTACTCTCCTTTGACGATGCAGTACTCATAAGCCTGACAGTAACCCCATGTCGCTTCAGAATTCTCTCCAGCTTGCCTACGATTCCGCTGAGACCTGGTTCACTGAGCACCAACTCATAATCAACCTAAAGAAAACAAAAACCATGCTTTTCTGCCACCCCCAAAATAAGTCCAGCAATTTCCCCCTCGCTATTCACTCCTCCCTCAATATCCCCATCGAACGTGTGCAGTCCTATAAATATCTTGATTTAATCTTTGACCCAGCCGTCTCCTTCCATGGCCACATCTCCGACTTGAACTCTACCACCAACACACGGCTGGGCATTCTCTACTGGCACAAAAAATGCCTCCCCTCTGACACCCTCCGTTTGGCTGTCACCTCCTCTGTCTTATCTCTTATCGCCTATGGCCTTCCGGTCTATGGGGCTGCTGATCAGACGGCCCTGTGCAAGGTTCGCCTTACACTTAACAAAGCCTGCAGACTTATAACCAGTGCCCCTAGACTAACCCACACCTGTCTGCTGTACTCCTTGGCTGCCCTACTCAGCTTGGATGAGCGGCTCATGTTTCAAACATGCCAACTCACCTGTAAAGCCCTCCATGGCCTATCCCCCCTGGCTTACCTGACTCAATACTCCGGGCTAATCCTACTGTGAACACCTGCAGCACATCCAAAACAACACTGATCATTCCAAGAGTCAGGACCGCGCAAGGCCAAAGGGCATTCCCTTACAGAGCACCCTCTCGGTTTAACTCCCTCCCTGCCATTATCTCCGAATCTCCCTCGTTCGCTTGCTTTAAATGCAGCCTTAGAAATCACCTGCTCATCTCATGCAGATGCTGCTGCCACTAAATGACATAAAAAAATTAAAAAAAAACTCCCCTCTGACAACGCTCACCGAGATGCACTCCCCCCTTTTTACCCACTCTTCCTCCTTGGCCCTCCCCCTTCCCTCTGCTTCCTAGTCCCCACTCCCCTCTTACCCCCCCAATCTCCTTTACATCTCTCCCCACTAACCCTCATCTTGTCTATTTATTCTTCATATGCAGTGGAACCAACTGTGCCTTGTATGATACTTACCTTGAACCTGTATTATCTGTTGTCTTCTGTGCCACTGTCTGTGTCCTTTATGTGACGAGGTACCTTTGTAAATGAGCCCCTGGCTCAAAGGTTGTTAAACTGATGTTCAAATAAATAAATAAATAAATAAACATACCCCGCTGTGTAGATTGTGATCAGTAGCACTGTGGGGGTAAAATTGCTGATTGTGTAGACTGTGGCTAGTAGCACTGTTGTGCGAGAACATACTCCATTCTGTAGACAGTGATCAATCACTCTGCTGGGAGGGGTAACATTCCCCATCAGGTAGACTGTATGCTCAGTAGCACTGTTGGGGGAGGTAACATACCCCACTGTGTAGACTGTGATTAGTAGCACTGCTGGGGGGTAATATATTGTGTAGACTATGATTAGTAGCACTGCTGGGGGTTGGGGAAATCCCATTATGCAGACTTTGATTAGTAGCACTGCTAGGGGATAACATACCCCATTGTTTAGACAGTGATCAGTAGCTCTGCTGGGGGGTATCATACTCCATTGTGTAAACTGTGATCAGTAGCAGTGCTGGGGGTAACATGCCCCATCGTGAAGGCTGCGACCAGTAGCACTGCTGGGCAGGGGGGCTAACATTACCTGTTGTGTAGACTGATGAGTAACACTGCGGAGTGAGGGGATACCATTTTATGTAACGTTGACTATGAGCAGTAGCACTTAGGGCATGTGAAGATTTCAAAGACACTTAAGACACCCTTTTCTCTGCCTGCTGGCCTCACCAGGATAGCTACGTCCATTAACCTTGTCTGTTTATTTTCTATCATGCCTGCTACAGAAGAATCCACAGTGGGAGCTTCTGGAATGGCAGCTACTGTCTAACTATCTTCATCTTGGCGAGCACTTTTCTGTGTTCGACACCTGGAAAAGGTAACCTGAGCTGGTGTCCCATGAAATACTACCATTCCTGGATTTCCATACCCTAACAGCCATACTGATTGAGGCAGTACAGCACAGTATACACCTGTGAATTGTATGTGTGCGGGAGGGGGACTGAGACAGTACATCATGGTATACACCTGTGAATTGTATGTGTGCGGGGGGGGGACTGAGACAGTACATCATGGTATACACCTGTGGGTTGTGTGTGTGCGTGGAGGAATTGAGGCAGAACATCATGGTACACACGTATGTGTTGTGTGGGGGGACTGAGGCAGTACATCACGTTATACATCTGTGAGGTGTGTGTGTGTGTGTGTGTGTGTGTGTGTGTGTGTGTGTGAACTAAGGCAGAACATCATGGTATAGACTTGTGGGTTGTATGTGTGTGGGAAGGGACAGAGACAGTACATCATGGTATACACCTGTGAGTTGTGGGGGGGGTGCTGAGGCAGTACATCACGGTATACACCCATGAGCTGTGTGTGTTGGGAGGACTAAAGCAGTATATCACAGTATACACCTGTGAGTTGTGTGTGAGGGTGGACTGAGGCAGTACATCATGGTATACACCTCTGAGGTGTGTGTGTGTGTGTGTGTTGGGGGGGACTGAGGTAGTACATCATGGTATACACCTGTGAGTTGTGTGTGTGGAGGAACTGAGGCAGAACATCATGGTATACACCTGCGGGTTGTATGTGTGTGGGGGGTGACTGAGACAGTACATCATGGTATACATCTGTGAGTTGTGGGGGGGGAACTGAGGCAGTACATCACGGTATACACCTGTGAGTTCTGTGGGGGAACTTAGGCAGTACATCACAGTATGTACCTGTGAGTTGTATGTTAGGGAGGACTGAGGGAGTACATCATGGTATACACCTGTGATCTGTGTGTGTTGGGGGGAATGAGGCAGTACATCATGGTACACACCTATGAGTTGTGTGAGGGAGACTGAGGTGGTACATCATGGTATACACCTGTGAGTTGTGTGTGTGGGGGGGACTGAGGCAGTACATCATGGTATACACCTGTGAGTTGTTGTGTGGGGGGGACTGATGCAGTTCATCATATTATACACCTGTTAGTTGTGTGTGGGGGGACTGAGGCAGTATATTATCGCTATACACCTGTGAGCTGTGTGTGTGTGGGGACTGAGGCAGTATATCATGGTATACACCTGTGAGTTGTGTGTGGGGGGACTGACGCAGTACATCATGGTATACTCCTGTGAGTTGTGTGTGTGGGGGAGGGACTGAGGCAGTACATCATGGTATACACTGTGAGTTGTGTGTGTGGGGGACTGATGGAGTTCATCATGTTATACACCTGTGAGTTGTGTGTGGGGGGGACTGAGGCAGTACATTCAGCTATACACCTGTGAGCTGTGTGAGTTGTGGGGACTGAGGCAGTATATCATGGTATACACCTGTGAGCTGTGTGTGTGTTATGAGACTGAGACAGTACATCACAGTATACACCTGTGAGTTGTGGGGGGCTGACACAGTACATCATGGTATACACCTGTGAGTTGTGTGTGTTGGGGGGACCGAGGTAGTATAGCACAGAATACACCTGTGAGTTGTGTGTGTGTGGGGGGACTGAGGCAGTACATCATGGTATACCCCTGTGAGTTGTGCGTGTGGGTGGACTGAGGGAGTAGATCACAGTATACACCTGTGAGTTGTGTGTGTGGGTGGAATGAGGGAGTAGATCACAGTATACTCCTGTGAGTTGTGGGGACTGATTCGGTACATCATGGTATATACCTGTGAGTTGTGTGTGTGTGTGGGGGGGGTGGTAACTGAGGCAGTATATCATGGTATACACCTGTGAGTTGTGTGTGGGGGGCTCTGAGGCAGTACAGTATGGTATACACCTGTGGGTGTGGGGGGACTGATGTAGTACATCATGGTATACACCTGTGAGTTTGTGTTGGGAGGGGGACTGAGGCTGTATATCATAGTAAACACCTGTGAATTGTGTGTGTGGGGGGACTGATGCAGTTCATCATGGTATAAACCTGTGAGTTGTGTGTGTGTGGGGGGGCTGAGGCAGTACACCACGGTATACACCTGTGAGTTGTGGGGGGGACTGAGGCAGTACATCATGGTATACACCTGTGAGTTGTGTGTGTGTGGGGGGACTGAGTCAGTACACCGTAGTATATGTCTGTGAGCTGTGTGTGCGTGGGGGTGGCTGAGGTAGTACACCACATTATACACCTGTGAGTTGTGTGTGCGGGGGGGGGGACTGAGGCAGTACACCACGGTATACACCTGTGAGTTGTGTGTGTGTGTGTGTGGGAAGGGGACTGCTGCAGTTCACCATGGTATACACCTGTGGGTTGTGTGTGTGGGGAGAGCTGAGGCAGTACATCATGGTATAAACCTGTGAGTTGTGTGTGTGTGTAGGGGGCTGAGGCAGTACACCACTGTATACACCTGTGAGTTGTGGGAGGGGACTGAGGCAGTACACCACGGTATACACCTGTGAGTTGTGTGTGGGGGGACTGAGGCAGTACATCATGGTATACCCCTATGAGTTGTGTGTGTGTGGGGGGACTGATGCAGTTCATCATGGTATACCCCTGTGAGTTGTATGTGTGTGTGGGGGGACTGAGGCAGTACATCATGGTATACACCTATGAGTTGTGTGTGTGTGTGTGGACTGAGGCAGTACATCATGGTATATACCTGTGAGTTGTGTGTGTGGGTGGACTGAGGGAGTACATCATGGTATACCCCTGTGAGTTGTGTGTGTGGGGGGACTGAGTCAGTATATCATGGTATACACCTGTGAGTTGTGGGAGGGGACTGAGGCAGTACATCATGGTATACCCCTGTGAGTTGTGTGTGGGGGGACTGAGGCAGTACATCATGGTATACCCCTGTGAGTTGTGTGTGGGGGGACTGAGGCAGTACATCATGGTATACACCTATGAGTTGTGTGTGTGTGTGGGGGGACTGAGGCAGTTCATCATGGTATACACCTGTGAGTTGTGTGTGTGTGGGGGGGACTGAGGCAGTTCATCATGGTATACACCTGTGAGTTGTGTGTGGAGGGACTGAGGCAGTACATCATGGTATACACTTATGAGTTGTGTGTGTGTGGGGGGACTGATGCAGTTCATCATGGTATACACCTATGAGTTGTGTGTGGGGGGAGGACTGAGGCAGTACACCACGGTATACACCTGTGAGTTGTGTGTGTGTGTGTGTGGGGGGGACTGAGGCAGTACACCATGATAAACACCTGTGAGCTGTGGGGCGGGGGACTGAGGCAGTACGCCATGGTATTCACCTGTGAGTTGTGGGGAGGGAATGAGGCTGCACACCACGGTATACACCTGTGAGTTGTGTGTGGGGGGACTGAGGCAGTACATCATGGTATACACCTGGAGCTGTGTGTGGGGGGCTCTGAGGCAGTACAGTATGGTATACACCTGTGGGTGTGGGGGGACTGATGTAGTACATCATGGTATACACCTGTGAGTTTGTGTTGGGAGGGGGACTGAGGCTGTATATCATAGTAAACACCTGTGAATTGTTTGTTTGGGGGGACTGATGCAGTTCATCATGGTATACAACTGTGGATTGTGTGTGTGTGTGTGTGTTGGGGGACTGAGGCAGTACCTCATGGTATACACCTGTGAATTGTGTGTGTGTGGGGGTACCGATGCAGTTCATCATGGTATACCCTGTGAGTTGTGTGTGTGTGGGGGGACTGAGGCAGTACATCATGGTATACAACTGTGTGATGTGTGTGGGGGGACTGATGCAGTTCATCATGGTATACACCTGTGAGTTGTGTGTGTGGGGAGAACTGAGGCAGTACACCACGGTATGCACCTGTGAGTTGTGTGTGTGTGTGTGGGGGTGGTAACTGAGGCAGTATATCATGGTATACACCCTGTGAGTTGTGTGTGGGGGCTCAGGCAGGCAGATATGGTATACACCTGTGGGTGTGGGGGACTGATGTAGTACATCATGGTATACACCTGTGAGTTTGTGTTGGGAGGGGACTGAGGCTGTATATCATAGTAAACACCCATGAATTGTGTGTGTGGGGGGACTGATGCAGTTCATCATGGTACAACCTGTGAGGTTGTGTGTGTGTGGGGGGGCTGAGGCAGTACACCACGGTACACCTGTGAGTTGTGGGGGGACTGAGGCAGTACATCATGGTACACACCTGTGAGTTGTGTGTGGTGGGGACTGATGCAGTTCACACGTATATATCTGTGAGCTGTGTGCGTGGGGGTGGCTGAGGTAGTACACCATGGTATACACCTGTGAGTTGTGTTGTGGGGGACTGAGGCAGTACACCACGGTATACACCTGTGAGTTGTGTGTGTGTGTGTGTGGGAGGGGGACTGCTGCAGTTCACCATGGTATACACCTGTGGGTTGTGTGTGTGGGGAGAGCTGAGGCAGTACATCATGGTATAAACCTGTGAGTTGTGTGTGTGTGTAGGGGGCTGAGGCAGTACACCACTGTATACACCTGTGAGTTGTGGGAGGGGACTGAGGCAGTACACCACGGTATACACCTGTGAGTTGTGTGTGGGGGGACTGAGGCAGTACATCATGGTATACCCCTATGAGTTGTGTGTGTGTGGGGGGGACTGATGCAGTTCATCATGGTATACCCCTGTGAGTTGTATGTGTGTGTGGGGGGACTGAGGCAGCACATCATGTATACACCTATGAGTTGTGTGTGTGTGTGGGGGGCTGAGGCAGTACATCATGGTATCACCCTATGAGTTGTGTGTGTGTGGGGGGACTGAGGCAGTACATCAAGGTATACCCCTGTGAGTTGTGTGTGTGGGGGACGAGTCAGTATATCATGTATACACCTGTGAGTTGTGGGAGGGACTGAGGCAGTACATCATGGTATACCCTGTGAGTTTGTGTGTGTGGGGACTGAGGCAGTACATCATGGTATACCCTGTGAGTTGTGTGTGGGGGACCTGAGGCAGTACATCATGAGTATACACCTATGAGTTGTGTGTGTGTGTGGGGGGACTGGGGCAGTTCATCATGAGTACACCTGTGAGTTGTGTGTGTGTGTGGGGGACTGGGCAGTTCATCATGGTACACACCTGTGAGGTTGTGTGTGGGGGGACTGAGGCAGTACATCATGGTATACACTTATAGGTTGTGTGTGTGTGTGGGGGACATGATGCAGTTCATCATAGGTATACACCTATGAGTTGTGTGTGTGGGGGAGGACTGAGGCATACACCACAGTATACTACATGAGTTGTGTGTGTGTGTGTGTGGGGGGACTGAGGCAGTACACCATGATAAACACCTGTGAGCTGTGGGGGGACTGAGGCAGTCGCCATGGTATTCCACCTGTGAGTTGTGGGGAGGAATGAGGCTGCACACCACGTATACACCTGTGAGTTGTGTGTGGGGGGACTGAGGCAGTACATCATGGTATACACCTGGAGCTGTGTGGGGGGCTCTGAGGCAGTACAATATGGTATACACCTGTGGGTGTGGGGGGACTGATGTAGTACATCATGGTATACACCTGTGAGTTTGTGTTGGGAGGGGGACTGAGGCTGTATATCATAGTAAACACCTGTGAATTGTTTGTTTGGGGGGACTGATGCAGTTCATCATGGTATACAACTGTGGATTGTGTGTGTGTGTGTGTGTTGGGGGACTGAGGCAGTACCTCATGGTATACACCTGTGAATTGTGTGTGTGTGGGGGTACCGATGCAGTTCATCATGGTATACCCCTGTGAGTTGTGTGTGTGTGGGGGGGGACTGAGGCAGTACATCATGGTATACAACTGTGGATTGTGTGTGGGGGGGGACTGATGCAGTTCATCATGGTATACACCTGTGAGTTGTGTGTGTGGGGAGAACTGAGGCAGTACACATGGTATCACCTGTGAGGTGTGTGTGTGTGTGTGGGGGGACTGAGGCAGTACACCACGGAATACACCTGTGAGTTGTGGGGGAGGACTGAGGCAGTACACCACGGTATACCTGTGAGTTGTGTGGGAGGACTGAGGCAGTACATCATGGTATAAACCTGTGAGTTGTGTGTGTGTGGGGGGCTGAGGCAGTACATCATGGTATAAACCTGTGAGTTGTGTGTGTGTGTGTGTGGGGGGCTGAGGCAGTACACCACGGTATACACCTGTGAGTTGTGGGGGGGGACTGAGGCAGTACACCACGGTATGCACCTGTGAGTTGTGTGTGGGAGGACTGAGGCAGTACATCATGGTATACACCTGTGAGTTGTGTGTGTGTGTGGGGGGGACTGAGGCAGTTCATCATGGTATACACCTGTGAGTAGTCTGAGGGGGGGACTGATGCAGTTCATCATGGTATACACCTGTGAGTTGTGTGTGGGGGGACTGATGCAGTTCATCATGGTATACACCTGTGAGTTGTGTGTGTGGGGACTGAGGCAGTACATCAGGTGCTACACCTGTGAGTTGTGTGTGGGGGGACTGATGCAGTTCATCATGGTATACACCTGTGAGTTGTCTGTGGGGGGACTGATGCAGTTCATCACGGTATACACCTGTGAGTTGTCTGTAGGGGGACTGATGCAGTTCATCATGGTATACACCTGTGAGTTGTGTGTGGAGGGACTGATGCAGTTCATCATGGTATACACCTGTGAGTTGTCTGTGGGGACAGATGCAGTTCATATGGTACATACACCTGTGAGTTGTCTGTGGGGGGACTGATGCAGTTCATCATAGGTATACACCTGTGAGGTTGTCTGTGGGGGGACCTGATGCAGTTCATCACGGTATACACCTGGAGTTATGTGTGGGGGACTGATGCAGTTCATCATGGTATACACCTGTGAGTTGTGTGTGAGGGGACTGATGCAGTTCATCATAGTATACACCTGTGAGTTGTCTTGTAAGGGGACTGAGGCAGTACATTTAGGTATATCACCTGTGGAGTTGTCTGTGGGGGGGATTGCAGTTCATCATGGTATACACCTGTGAGTTGTGTGTGTGGGGGGGCTGATGCAGTTCATCATGGTATACACCTGTGAGTTGTGTGTGTGGGGGGAGCTGATGCAGTTCATCATGGTATACACCTGTGAGGTGTGTGTGTGTGTGTGTGTATATGGAGGGGGTACTGAGGCAGTTCATCATGGCATACACCTGTGAGTTGTGTGTGGGGGGAACTGATGCAGTTCATCATGGTATACACCTGTGAGTTGTGTGTGTGTGTGTGGGGGACTGAGGCAGTTCATCATGGTATACACCTGTGAGTAGTCTGTGGGGGGGACTGATGCAGTTCATTATGGTATACACCTATGAGTTGTGTGTGGGGGACTGATGCAGTTCATCATGGTATACACCTGTGAGTTGAGTTGTGTGGGGGAGACTGAAGGTACATCACGGTATACACCTGTGAGTTGTGTATGTGGGGGACTGATGCAGTTCATCATGGTATACACCTGTGAGTTGTCTGTGGGGGCTGATGCAGTTCATCACGGTATACACCTATGAGTTCTCGTCGAGGACTGATGCAGTTCATCCACGGTATACACATGTGAGTTGTCTGTGGGGACTGTGCAGTTCATCATGGTATACACCCTGTGAGTTGTGTGTAAGGACTGATGCAGTTCATCATGGTATACACCATGAGTTGTCTGTGGAGGGACTGATGCAGTTCATCATGGTATACACCTGTGAGTTGTGTGAGGACTGGTGCAGTTCATCATGGTACACACCTGTGAGTGTTGTCTGTGGGGGGACTGATGCAGTTCATCATGGTAATACACCTGTGAGTTGTCTGTGGGGGACTGATGCAGTTCATTATGGTATACACCTGTGAGTTGTCTGTGGGGGACTGATGCAGTTCATCATGGTATACACCCTGTGAGTTGTCTGTGGGGGAACTGATGCAGTTCATCACGGTACACACCTATGAGTTGTGTGTAGGGGACTGATGCAGTTCATCATGAGTATACACCTGTGAGTCTGTGTGGGGGGACTGATGCAGTTCATCATGGTATACACCTGTGAGTTGTCTGTTAGGGACTGAGGCAGTACATTATAGGTACCACCTGTGGAGTTGTCTGTAGGGGAGTGATGCAGTTCATCATGATACACCTGTGAGTTGTGTGTGTGGGGGCTGATGCAGTTCATCACAGTATACACCTGTGAGTTGTGTGTGTGGGGGCTGATGCAGTTCATCATGGTATACACCTGTGAGGGTGTGTGTGTGTGTGTGTGTGTGTGTGTGTATGGAGGGGGTACTGAGGCAGTTCATCATGGCATACACCTGTGAGTTGTGTGTGGGGGGAACTGATGCAGTTCATCATGGTATACACCTGTGAGTTGTGTGTGTGTGTGGGGGACTGAGGCAGTTCATCATGGTATACACCTGTGAGTAGTCTGTGGGGGGGACTGATGCAGTTCATCATGGTATACACCTGTGAGTTGTGTGGGGGGACTGATGCAGTTCATCATGGTATACACCTGTGAGTTGTGTGTGGGGGTGGAGACTGAGGCAGTACATCACGGTATACACCTGTGAGTTGTGTGTGGGGGACTGAGTGCAGTTCATCACGGTATACACCTGTGAGTTGTCACTGAGGGGACTGCAGTTCATCACGGTATACACCTGTGAGTTGTCTGTGGGGGACTGATGCAGTTCATCCACGGTATACACCTGTGAGTTGTCTGTGGGGACTGATGCAGTTCATCATGGCATACACCTGTGAGTTGTGTGTGGGGGACTGATGCAGTTCATCATGGTATACACCTGTGAGTTGTCTGTGGGGACTGGTGCAGTTCATCATGGTATACACCTATGAGTTGTCTGTGGGGACTGATGCAGTTCATTATGGTATACACCTGTGAGTTGTCTGTGGGGGGACTGATGCAGTTCATCATGATACACCTGTGAGTTGTCTGTGGGGGAACTGATGCAGTTCATCACGGTATACACCTATGAGTTGTGTGTGGGGGACTGATGCAGTTCATCATGGTATACACCTGTGGAGTTGTGTGTGGGGGACTGATGCAGTTCATCATAGTATACACCTGTGAGTTGTCTGTGGGGGGACTGAGGCGGTACATTATGGTATACACCTGTGAGTTGTCTGTGGGGAGTGATGCAGTTCATCATGGTATACACCTGTGAGTTGTGTGTGTGTGGGGGCTGATGCAGTTCATCATGGTATACACCTGTGAGTTGTGTGTGTGGGGGCTGATGCAGTTCATCATGGTATACACCTGTGAGGTGTGTGTGTGTGTGTGTATGGAGGGGGTACTGAGGCAGTTCATCATGGTATACACCTGTGAGTTGTGTGTGGGGGGAACTGATGCAGTTCATCATGGTATACACCTGTGAGTTGTGTGTGTGTGTGTTGGGGACACTGAGGCAGTACCTCACGGTACACACCTGTGAGTTGTGTGTGTGTGGGGGTACCGATGCAGTTCATCATGGTATACCCCTCGGAGTTGTGTGTGGGGGACTGAGGCAGTACATCATGGTATACACCTGTAGCTGAGTTGTGTGTGTGGGGGACTGAGTCATACACAGTAGTATACCTGTGAGCTGTGTGTGCGTGGGGTGGCTGAGGCAGTACACCACATTATACACCTGTGAGTTGCATGCGTGGGGGGACTGAGGCAGTACACCACGGTATACACCTGTGAGTTTGTGTGTGTGTGGGGGGACTGATGCAGTTCACCATGGTATACACCTGTGGGTTGTGTGTGTGGGAGAGCCTGAGGCAGTGTCATGGGCATAAACTTGTGAGTTGTGTGTGGGGGCTGAGGCAGTACACCACTGTATACACACCTGTGAGTTGTGGGAGAGGGACTGAGGCAGTACACCACGGTATACACTCTAGAGTTGTGTGTGGGGGACTGAGGCAGTACATCATGGTATACACCTATGAGTTGTGTGTGTGTGTGGGGGGACTGATGCAGTTCATCATGGTATACCCCTGTGAGTTGTATGCGTGTGTGGGGGGACTGATGCAGTTCATCATTTTGTGCACCTATGAGTTGTGTGTGTGGGGGGAGGACTGAGGCAGTACATCATGGTATACACCTGTGAGTTGTGTGTGTGTGGGGGGACTGAGTCAGTACATCGTGGTATATGCCTGTGAGCTGTGTGTGCGTGGGGGTGACTGAGGCAGTACACCACATTATACACCTATGAGTTGTGTGTGCGTGGGGGAGAGACGGAGGCAGTACACCACGGTGTACACCTGTGAGTTGTGTGTGTGTTGGGGGGGACTGAGGCAGTACCTAGGGACAAATGACTTGGCTCATCATGAGATTAGAGAAGTGCAGGAGGACATTGCAGAGTTGGGGAGGGACCTAAGACAAGTAGCACACACAGTATCCTTCTCAGAGGTGCTGCCTGTCAAAGGCATGGGGGAGGCTAGGGTAATTAGCACCATGCAGTTTAATGAATGGTTGAAAAAATGGTGTGGAGCACAGGGGTTTGGCTTCATTGGGGACTGGGGTTCCACCTGGAGGGACACCAGCCTATACTGGCAGGATGGTCCGCATCTGTCCAGGAAGGAACAAGTCTTTTGAGCAATCCAGTTTAAATGTCATCGTGTGACTTTAAAACTAGTCAAGGGAGGCACTGACAGCAGCGGAAAATCCAGCCTCTCCTACAAAGCAAGTGCTAAATGAGAAAAGGCCGAGGTGAAAGGTCAGTGGGATGCTGCAGCAGAAGGTAAAGCCATCAAAAAGTGGAACCAATCAGTACCAATGCCTGGAGTCAGGTAACAAAACCCTGAATTAGTGGCCTTGATGGAGGAGGAACATCTGGATATCGTGGCAGTCACAGAAACATGGTACACAAAACCTTGACTGGGACATAAACATACAGGATACACTATCTACAGGAGGACACGGGGAGGTAAAGGAGGAGAAATAGCTCTTTACATAAGGGAAGGAATAAAGCAACCAGAACAAAAGGTAAACAGGAGAGAAGAAGCACTGTGGGTAGAATTTGGAGACAGGCACACACAATCCTTACAGAGGTTATACAGACCCCCTTCTCAGGAGGAAATGGACAGGGAAATGATAGAAGGTATACTTAGAATGGCAGAAAAAGGAAAGATATTGCTGATGGGTGATCTGAATATGCAGATGTTAACTAGAGTGCAGTTGCAGCTGCCACTTCGAAGAGTGCAGTTATTCTAGATGCCCTACAGGGGCATGCCTTGAACAACTAGTACTGGAGCCCACTCGAGAGGAGCAATATTAGACTTGATTCTCTCAAATGGAGATGGAGAGAGGATCACAGATGTAAGTGGGTAGCCATCTGGGAACTAGCGACCATCAACAGTATGGTCTACACAACACAGCAATAGAATGCTTGCAAAGACAAAAGTACTGGACTTTAGAGGGCTGATTTAAGCAAAATGGTGAGTACAAGGAATGCACTAGCAAATGGGCAGGAAGGAGAGTGGAAGAACAATGAGGAATAATAAAACTGCCATCACAGAGTAATGAAAGCCTTTGGAAGCAAATAAACAAAACAAAGACGATGTGAAACCACTATGGTTCTCAAAGGAAGTGGCAGTGAAGGTTCAAGAAAAAGCATTCAGGAAGTACAAGGAATACCTAGAAGGCAGGACGAGAACTGTATCAGTTAAAGCAAAAGGAGGCTGAGAAGCCAGTCAGAACACCAAAGGCCCAAACCAAGAAAAGATAGCCAACTCAGTTAAGAAGGGATGAAACCATTTATATGTACATCAGGAGCAAAGGAAGACCAAGGGAGGATAGTGAGGCTTAATAAAGGGAGGAGGGTGGGCAGGAGACTGTGAAAGAGCAGAGATACTAAACAAATATTTTTGCTCAGTATTTATAAATGAAGAGGGGAGGTACATAAAACAAACAGTAGTAACACTCTGGATACAGAAGTTGACACCAGCCCATTTACAGAAGAAAGGGTTCTGAAGAACTCTTAAAACTGAAGGTGGACAAAGCAATGAGACTGATGGACTATCCCCAAATTCTAAAGAGCTAAAGGTAGAAACCCAGACACCACTGACTACCCTTTTAACAAATCATGGGAGGATGGGATGGTACCCAAGACGGAGGAGGGCAGATGAGTTCCCTTCACAAAAGTGGAACAAGGCAGAAGCAAGAAACTACAGACCTGTTAGTTTAACATCTCAGTGATGGGAGAATGATGGAATCACTTCTGAAGGAAAGAATTGTCTAGTATCTAGAGGCCAGAGGGCACAGGACCCTAGGCAGCATGTATTCCACAGTGGAAGGTCATATGAACAAATCTAATAGATTTCTTTGACTGGGTGACCAAAGTAGTAGATCAGGAGGGCTGTGGACATGGCCTGCTAGAACTTTAGCAAGGCATTTGACAGTCCCACACAAGATTAATAAACAAAGTTAGCTAGCCTGGGAGTGGGTCCCAGATGACAGCCTAGAGTAAAAATGTGGCTGGAGAATAGGACACAGAGATAATATGAAATGGAGTCCACTCAGAAAGGAGGTTACCAGTGGGGTACACGCAGGAGTTCAGGATTAGGACCAGTCCTCTTCAATGTCTTTATAAGCGACATTGCGGAAGGACTGGAAGGAAAAATATATCTCTTGCAGATGACACTAAGATCTGCAACAGAGTTGATGCACAAGGGAGGTGGAAGGATGAGAAGGACGTGTAGAGTTAGAGGAATGGTCAAATGTATAGCAGCTTAGATTCAATGCTAAGTGCAGGTAATGCCTGGGAAACAAAAACCCAGGGAAGAGAGTACACAATGGGGTGAGATACTAACAACAAAATGGAGGGACACAGGGTAGTCATATCAGATGACCTAAGTGGGCAAACAATGTGAGAGGCAGCAAGGAGACAGAGATACTAGAATGCATAGGAGGCATCGCAGTAGAAAACAGGAGATTATTATCCCCTGTACAGACAGTTGGTGAGACCCCATCTGGAGTACTGTGTGCAGTTCAGGAGACCAATCTCAAAAGACATAGACAGGATGGAAGCTGTCCAGAGGAGGACAACTAAAATGGTGCAGTCTGCACTGGAAGACATAAAGAGACCCAAGGGCTTACTGTAGCTCTGCACCAATGGGCGGCAGCCTCACCGACAGTCAGTCGGGCGAGGGCGGGCGGCAGGCGGTGGATGCTGTCACCGCCGCGGGGGAGCGGGTAGAGGCTTCGGGGTGGGGGGACACTGGACACCAGGGAGATGTGGGGGAGTTGTGTTGTGACATCTTTGCCCGCGATCGGGCTTTACGGTCCACTGGACCACCAGGGAGGTATTCGGTTGGGGAGGGTTACATTCTGCCCGCGATCGGGCACTGGGGGTTCATACAGGTTCCGCCCGCGATCGGGCTGTGGGAGATGTGTGGGGGACATGTACGTGTTCTGCCCGCGATCGGGCTGTGGGAGATGTGTGGGGGGGGTTCATGTACCTGTACTGCCCGCGATCGGGCTGGTGGGGGGGCACAGGGACCGAGTTGGGGGCCAGCCAGGGATGGCAGCTGCTGTGTTGCGCCCTGCAATGCAGCAGCTCACCTGTGGGTGGCCCTCAACTTAAGCCTTTTTTGGCTCAAGCTTGTGCGGGCGCAGGTTGGGGGTTGCGCATGTACAACTCTGCGCAACCCGACTGAATATCGGGTTGCGCAGGTTATGCATGGATCCTCCCCCTCCTGTTGAGCATGCATTCATTTGCATTGCTCTCTTGCGTAACCTGTTGCCAGTGGCGTAACTGCCTCCTGCTGAATATCGCAGAATGGCGCATTTTGGACTTGCGCATGCGCAACCCTGTTGCGCATGGCACAACCCTTTTGAATATCTGGGCCCTAATGTTTAATTTAAAAAAAAAAAAAAATGGAAATTCCTCACCGCCCTACTACCTCTCACATTGCACTAATTTCAGAATAAATATATGACTAATAAACCCAGACTAGCTCTTTCTGTGTGGATGCAGACCTCTGCCTTCCTAGTGCCATCGATGTGTTAAAAAGAGGTCCATGATCCAACACTGGGGGGAATGTAGTATCCCTATGAACTGAACCCTAGCTTCACTCCTTTAATGGCACCATGGTAATGAAACTCAAAGGGCTCAGCTAATTGGATACCAAACTGCTTTTTGATATAACTACACCCCCAATTTATGAGGAATTCCCATCCAGATATCAATTAAAATACCTATATGTAGTTAACACTGCTTTAATGAAATACGGTTATAATGACACACCATTCTGTTAAGGTACTGATGTGATGCTATGATGTCTGAACGTTGTTTTTTCACTGATTGTACAGTTTACTATTATACTTTGGTTTATGCAGGTATGTGATGCTATGATGTTTGAATGTTTTTTCACTGATTTTTACAGTGTACTATTATACAGTACTTTGATCTATGCAGTATGTGATGCTATGATGTTTGAACGTTGTTTTTTTCACTGATTGTACAGTATACTATTATACTTTGGTTTATGCAGGTACTACTGGTACCCACACCCTCCTGGATATCATTATCTCTAACCGCCTCAACAAAATCCAGGATAAAAAAGTACTTTCTGACTCCCTAAGTGACCACTCCCATCCTACTCCAATGGACCTCTTCCACACCCAAACCCATAACCCAAACAGCCTTCTGAAGGCGTCTCCACCCAGGAGGGTTAATAAAACTTAAACAGCTGCTCACCCAAATAGATTTGTTTCCCATTAATATAGCCCCCAGCGTCGACATTGCACTCAACCTGTTTAGAAAGATCTTCACCAAGGCCTGTGACCTCTATGCTCCACTCACCAAACTCCGCACCAAAAGGCAACATGCTCCTTGGATAACCCCTTCCCTACTCCAAATGTTGAGAGACAGGGATAATCTCTGGCACAAAGCCACAGAATCTGGCAGGTTGGCGGATAGGCAATCCTATAATGCCGCTTGCAATAGATGCATTTGAGCCATCCGTAAGGCCAAAGCAGACCACTATCAATCTACACTCACAACCACGTGGGGGTCTGCGAGGACCTTCTGGAGTAATATCAAAGAACTCAATGGGAAATCACGCTCCCCACCTCCCTCCCAGCTCATCATAAATGGCACTGCCTCCACAGACCCACTCACCATAGCAAACTGTCTAAACACCACCTTCTCAGATCTCAGCGCTGTTCTCCCCAGTTGTTTCTTTGACCCTGTGCCCCAATCCCAACCCCCAACCCCGCAGCATCCTTGTTTCCTCCTGCGTAAAATATCCACCCACGAAGCTCATCCTTACCTACAAAAAGCACTAAACAGCAATAACCTTATAAATGACCTCCCTAGATGCCAGGCTCCTTCGACTAGTCCTCGATGAGGTCCTAGTCCCCCTAACGGACCTGCTCAACAAATCCCTATGCCTAGGGCAATTCCCTAGTACCTGGAAAACAGCTGTCATTACCCCCATCCATAAAAATGGTGACAAAGCCTCCCCAAATAGCTATCGACCCTTCTCCATTCTTCCCCCCCAAAGCGTTAGAAAAAGTGGTTGCCACCCAACTTACTGAATGCCTAGCCAAGTATGACATTCTATACCCAGAGCAGCATGGCTTCTGTTCAGGCCACAGCACCACCACAGCCCTCCTAGAATTTAGCAACTTCCTGAACTCCTCCCTAGATGTCAGTAACATTGCAGGAGCTGTGTTCATAGACCTATCCAAGGCCTTCGACACGGTCTGCCACCCTCTCCTTCTCGACTCCCTCAATCAGCTTGGTTTCTCCACAGGCCCCCTAGCCTGGTGCTCCAGTTACCTTTCCGCCCAGTCCCAATGCATCAAAATTAATGGAACCCTATCCAACACACTACCCATCCACTTTGGGGTGCCCCAGGGCTCTATCCTGGGGCCACTTTTTTTCTTCCTCTACCTAAACTCCTTACCAAAGGCCTGCTCCAAAAATATCTTACTATATGCAGATGATGCAGTGCTCTTTACTTCGCATCATAAACCCACACCCCTTCAGGACTCCCTCCAACATGCCTTCTCCCAGGCCGAAACATGGTTTAAGGACCGTAGACTGGTCATAAACTTAAAAAAAGACTAAATGATCTTCTCTCACTGCCAAAATAAAGCAAAAAGTGCACCTCTCCGCATCCTCCCCAGCGCCCCCTTTAACAGGTATCCAACTACAAATACCTTGGACCTACCCTCAGCTCGGCCCTTACCTTCCATGACCACATAAACACCCTTGCTGCTGCAACAAACACCCGGCTTGGACTCCTTTACCGACACATAACTAATATTGGTATAACTGGCAGTCCATCTCCCCCTGACGCTTTTTTTTTGTTTTCTAGTGACATAATGGCAGTTTTTATTTCTTCACTTGTGAAGTTTTGATCTATGGGGTTATTTTTGGAAGGTTTAGCTTTGCTAGAAAGTCTGTGAGGGTCTCTGGAAAGTTGTTTACAGAGGTGTATAGCTGAGCATAGAACTCTTCCATCAAGTCATTTATTTCCTTATCTGAGGTGAGTGTTTTGCCGCTTCCATCTCTAAGGGAATTTATGTGCCTTTTGGCTTGCTGTTTTTCTAGTCTATAAGCTAATAGTTGTGGACCTGCTTTTGGCACATCGCTTTGTAAGCCAGTAATTTTGCACTGATGCACTTTGTGAATAAAAATCACATTAAAATGAATGGCCTGGACTGGGTGCTGATTTTTCTTTTTTTATCAAGTGAAGAAATAAAAACTGCCATTATGTCACTAAAAAACAAAAAAAAAGCATCAGGGGGAGATGGATTACCAGCTGAATTTTACCAAACTCTAACCCAAGTAATCTCGCCAATCATGCAGAGACTATTTTCAGAAATACAAGAAACAGGTACTTCCCCCTCTACAATGTGTGAAGCAACCATAATAATTCTCCCCAAACCTGGGAAAGACAAGGAACTACCTGCTAGCTGCAGGCCTATATCCCTTATGACAGTAGACAGCAAAATTTATGCTAAGATAATTGCAACTAGACTAGAAAAACTCATTCCCTCCCTAGTACACCCCTCACAGGTGGGGGTTCATCAAAGGAAGATATAGCTTTGACCATATGAGAACCCCACTAGACGTCTCTTCTCCCACCCCAGCGGCTACACTGCCTATTGGCTTCGAAAAAGCCTTCGACTCTGGAGAATGGCACTGCCTTTACACAGTATTACAAACAATGGGTTTTAAAGAAACTTTTGCCAATATGATCAGAGCTATTTACACCTCCCCCAAGGCTCGTATCCTAACAAACACTCTATCAACATCTTTCTCCTTAGGGATGGGTACTCGCCAAGGGTGTCCGTTATCACCACTCCTTTTTATCCTAGCCACAGAATCTTTAGCAGAGTCCATTAGGGAACAGCAGAGCATTACGGGGGTTAAGACAAGGGTTACAGAGATCAAAACACTACGTGGATGATCTTCTAGTTACATTGCAAGATGCTTACAATTCGGAGCAGCCACGACTCCAACTGCTGGAAATATTCTCCAGTTTATCAGGACTAAAGATAATCAAAGTAAAACAGAAGTTTTACCACTCAACAAATCCTGCCTAGAATCGCACTTTACAGCCCTAAACCTAGGATGGGCAAAGGACCACATTATGTATCTAGGAATTAAAATCACAGCAACATTAACAAAACTTACAGACGATAACCTAGAACCGCTTATTACGAAGATCAAAACAGATTTAGAAAGATGGAAACCATTGAAACTCTCTCTAGTGTGGAAATTAAAGGCACTAAAAATGATTATTGCACCAAAGATTCTGTATTCAATTTCTCACATACCTATGACTATACCAGACTCATGGTTCACTAAGATAGACAAACTTCTGGGAAGCTACATCTGGGAGGGGAAGCTGCCTAGATTCAGCAGAAAAAAACTCAGGGCACACTGGACAAGAGGAGGATGGAGACTACGCTGGATAAAAGGATACTACCTGGCATTTAGAGCTACTCAAACTCTAAGATGGTTCAACGCATTCGAACCATGTCCACCCCTATGATCCACAATAGAATCAACCCTAATAAAGCGATTTCAACCCACCACATACATTTATGGGTGTTACCTCAAACCCCACACTGCATTAGCAGCTATGACCTCATCCATAACCGCCTGGAAAAAAATAGGGAAGTTAATTAAAACAGACCTTGCACACCCTATATATAACCCGCTATAGGGTGCCAACAACATCAAGATAGAGGGGAAAAATAATACATTGGAAATCATGAAGAAAAAAGGGATCAATACAGTACAGGACCTACTAATTCCAGGCTTATTAGATATGGGCTCCATTCAATGACTGCAAAAAAGATGTGAATTAACAAAAGAAGATTTCTGGTGGTTTCTACAGATTAGAGACTCTACAATTTCCCTGATTAAAAAGATAAAACAACTAGAGAACCTGTCCACTCCACACCCACTCCCTATCTTACTAACAAAAACCAAAAGTAGAACGAGCCTTATATATTCAATTAAACAAGATAACATTCCTGATCAAACTGAAACAGCCCAAAGAAAATAGGAGTTAACTCTAGGAAGAGGCATATCAAAGACTGAATGGAACTCTTACTGGATAGCTGCACATAAACCCATTAGAGACACCAGCAGTAGACCGATTCAAAATAAAATACTACACTGGTTGTAGAGAACGCCAATAGCCTTATTCTCAACGAACCTAATAAACTCAGATGAATGTTGGAGATGTGGTGAACCACATGGAGACCTTTTCCACATTTTATGGTCCTGTCCTAAGATTGTAGACTTATGGAAGCGAGCCCACAATTTATTACAACAAATGCTAAACTCTAAGCTTCCACTCATGGCAGAATTATATTAGGCTCAAAAGCCACTAGTGCAGACCTCCATCGCTCAAAAAGTCAGTGGGATTTCCTGATCCTTGTTAGTGTACAAGTCAAAAGACTTGTAGTATGTAAATGGAGATCCACAATGATTCCCACCCTTAAAGAACTACTTGATAACATTACTATACTATCAAATTATGAGAGGCTATCCTACATCTCCTCAGATACCCTACTAAATTTGATAAGACCTGGGCACCGTTTCTCCAATACATACAACATAAACACCCCCCAGTTCTATCCACCTGGGACCCAGTGGGTAAACAACCAAGAAAAGGCATAGGCTAGCCATAAACCATACACGATCCACTTAGTCACCTGCAAAATATAGAGTACAGGGTCAACCATTAACCCCCACACACACACCCCCAACTGCAATAACATTCCGTTACAGGCCACACACCATAGCTTTAATAATCACAATACGAGGCTTATAACCTCTCACTTAATCACTTGCATCTAGTGTAAATAGTTTGTATTATTTATCAATAGAATGCTAGGGGCCAGATATTCAAATCATTGCACCTGGCGCAAAGCCCTAGCGCTGGAATAATGCTGGATTTGTGCAAGGTTGCAATATTCAGAAGCCCTTATAGCGCCGGTGCTGTGTGCTAGTGCTGACACTAAAAGTAAATGCTGGGACGGGAGTTAGGGGAGTGGCCATGAATGCTGGCTGTGCGGCATATTCAAATGTATAGTGCCGCGCTACTGGTATTAGTGTGACCTGCAGCACGGCACTAAATACCGCTGACAAAAAGCTGGCGGTAATGCAGCGGTGCCCCCTCAGCATGATCCTCGAGCCCCGGTAGCCTCAATAAGCACAGTAATCCCTGGTGTACTAGTGGTCCCCCACCCCCAGCGATCCCGACCCCGTAGCACAGTAGTGAAATAATTTCCCTGGTGTTCTAGTGGGCCCCACCTCAAGCATGATTCCCGAACCCCGTAGCCATGGTAATGAAATAATTTCCCTGGTGTTCTAGTGATCACCCAACCCCTGGTAGCCCCAAAAAGACAGCAATATCTGGTAGTCTAGTGGCCCCTCAAGCCAGAAATGCACCGCCCGTCCTCCTTTACACAGACTAAGTACGGTGCCAGCGACCAGCTCAGCCCTTCTCTCACCGCTATGGCCGGCTGCCGACTAAGGCATGCATAAGCGTTACTAAAGGAGTAGCGCTCATGCATACAGCATTCCGTGCAGTTCAGTTCTCTCATCTGTGGATTATGGCCTTGTCGTATACGGGGCAGGCACAGACACAGTGCTTAAAAGGGTCAAAACCATCTTCAACAAGGCCTGCCGCCTGGTCCTGGGAGTACACAAAATGACTCACTCTTGTGACCTGTACAAGGAAACTGGCAGGCTCCCACTCCACCACAGACTCCAATACCAGGCCTGCCTCCTTGCAAAAAAGTCCCTGATGGGGTCCATGCCTAGTGCTACTTCAGCCTTCTTTGAGCCTGCACAACCATCTAAATGCACAAGGAGTGCCTCCAGGGCTGTCCTAACTGTTCCCTTCAAACTAACCTGCCTTGGACAAAGATTCCTCTCCCACTGTGGGCCTAAATGGTTCAGTGATCTGCCTGCAGACCTTGCCGACTCCCCCAGACTTGGCCACTTTAAAAATGGGCTTCAGTCTCTTCTTGCCAGCAAAGCTAACTGCCAGTGTTTCTGTTAACCCACGGCCTCTGACAGCAGTTCTCGCATCCGTGAAACACTACCCTCTACAACTGCCCACTCCCCCCCACTTACTACCTCCCCTTGACGAAGCCTCACTTTGGCTGCTAAAACTGCATTTCTGCAGACTGGGAGTGCCCCGTCTGAACTGTAACATGATTGTTAAACACTGTATTACACTTAATTAGTGCTGCATTCATTGTTTCTGTGCAAGTGTGGTGCTGTTTCTCCTTGTACCCTGCTTAATGTTGTAACTGCACACTAATATCAGTTGTTAGCTTATGTCTTTCTGTTCTGCAGTGTGTTATCACCTGTATATGTCTTGCATCCTTTGTAGACTAGGAGTTTTTGTAAACGAGCCCCCAGCTCAATGATATTAATCCAAATTTGAAATAAAAAAATGTATGCACATAAAAATGAATTACAGGTGAACAGCCGTTACACAACTTACAGGGGTTCAGCCATACCGCAACATACAGATGCAACTTGCCTACTAAAATAGAGAAAATTACTTTCAATAAAATAATAACTGAAAATAAGGAACTCAGTTAACACAGCAGCATGCTGTCTGTTTTTCCGTCCAGCTTTGGGAGGGGTCGCTTCAGGAAATGTGTGCGTGCTATCCTGTTTATGATGAATTGTATGACGATTACTCCGTAACTGAAGGTCATAGCTGATGTATTTGTACCCGTGTGTGTGTGTGTGTGTGTGTGTGTGCGCCTTTCTTTTCATTCAAACAACTAAACCCTCTTATTGCAAAATCAGTTCCTTCCGGAGTTGAGCCAGACCCCGATGGATACATCACTGCCCCATGTCATGTGAGATGTAATGGCGACTGCTGTGTAGTCCGCCCCCCCCACCCTGAGTATATAAGCAAGCACTAATCACCTACGAGTACGGCTTTACACACTTTTAATCACTTGCGTGCATTGCAAATTGTTACTGTTGCTTTTTTAACAGTGATGTATTAAAATGTTATTTTCACATCGTCGTTGTCTTGAAGCACAAGTCATTCTCAAACAGGTGGAATTGGCTGCGAAAACGTTGCAAAGAGAACAAGAAATAAAGGAACTTAAGCAAAAAGAAGATTGGTGGAATAGCGAGCTGGAGAAGACGGGCCTGGCCCGTATGGTGTGTATTACGGGCATACGTGTATACATTCTATGTACATTTTTAGTCCCGGATTGATTTACCGAACATTCAGAAATAGTCGCGGCGTGTAGTGTTCGAACTTGTGTTGCACTCTAGGAGGCGACTGTACCGTCCGATCTCCAGCCGGTCCTTCCCTCTAGCGAGGGTAGCCACTGAAAGTCTGCGCGGTTCCCCTAGCGATGCGGTTACATGGGCAGAATTTGACCGGGTAGGCAGGTTGGGAGACCTACGAGAAAATGGGAAGGTGGGAGCGGACGGGTGAGTAAAGGCGGTGTGAGGAATACGTGTGTGTGTGATCGATCGATTATTCGCTTTTCACAGTGCAGACACTTGCTCATTCGGGTAGGGCGTGGTATAACGGGAAGTCTGAAAACACTGACTCTAGCCTGCTGCTAGACATGTCGTCACGGCTGCAGTTTGATATATATTGACATTGAGGGGGATAGAACCCCCGACTCATCGTGCAGTGGGATGGGGCGTTACTGATGATTGGTGGGTCCCCAGCGCCTCCTCGTTACGGTACCCGCGTAAACGTCATGCTGGAAGAACTGCACGAACAGGGCTGGAGTGGATCTGACTGCACACAATGCCACCCTACCGGCTGCCATTAACCCAGATAACTCGGTGCACTAACATCTCGCACCGCAGCGGGGAATGCGCTTAGCTTGTCTGTGGGGGAGCTGTGCTCTGCCCCCCCCCATCCCCGGGTGCTTATGTGCCCTCTTGTTAGTATTTATCATTTTTATTAAACAGCAAACGTTTAGCGTTTCAAGCCTGTTCCAGCTTTTCTATGGGGTGAGGCAATTGTAAATGGAGTCCACTTTGAAGAAAGGGGGGTTACTAGTGGGGTACCGCATGGTTCAGTACTGGGTCCAGTCCTTTTTAATGTCTTCATCAGTGACATTGCAGAGGGACTGGAAGGAAAAGTATGCCTCTTTGCTGATGACACAAAGATCTGCAACAGGGTTGATACACAAGGGGGGTGGAAAGAATGAAAAGGGACTTGGTAAGGCTGGAGGAAAGGTCAGACATATGGCAGCTTGGATTCAGTGCAAAGTAATGCACCTGAGAAAACAAAAACCCAGGGGAAGATTATGCAATGGGGGTAGTAACAAAAAGGGACATGGGGGTAATCATATCAGACCTTAAAGTTAGCAAGCAATGTGAGAAGGCGGTAGGGAGGGCTGGGGGTATACTGGCATGTATAGGGAGAGCATCACCAGTAGAAAACAGGAAATTGTTATCCCCCTGTACAGACAGGTGGTGAGACCCCATCTGGAGTACTGTGTCCAGTTCTGAAGACCCCATCTCCGCAAGGACATAGGATGGAGGCAGTTCAGAGGAGGGCAACTAAAATGGTGCAGGGTCTGCAAGAGAAGCCATACAAGGAGAGGCTAACGGAGCTTAATATGTATACCCTTGAGGAAAGGAGGGAGAGGGGGGACATGATAGAAATGTTTAAGTACCTCAGTGGAATCAACAAAGTCCAAGAGGGTAGCATCTTTCAGAAAAAAGATATGCAAGAACAAGGGGCCACAATTTGAAGATGGAGGGCGGACGGCTCAGGGGCAATGTGAGGAAGTATTTTTTCACAGAGGGTGGTGGACGCGTGGAACCGCCTTCCTACATAGATTGTGGGATCTAAAACTGGGAGAATTCAAGAATGCATGGGACATAAGGCAATTTTTGTGGGGTGGGGGGTAGGAAGAAATAGGCTGTTGGTTAAATAGGATCTGCAGCTTATCCTCTACGTAGGGAAATGGGCAGACTAGGTGGGCCAAGCTGTCCTTATCTGCCGTCAAAGTCTGTTTCTATGGGTGTGCCCACTAGCTTCTGTACCACATAACAATATTTTGCATTTTTATGTATGTTTGCAAGCATGTGCAAGAAACAGTGCCACAACTGCTTCCAATTCTCTGATCCTTTTTGCAGGCGCAGCCACACAGCACCAGTGAATGTCCAAGCTGTCTGACAGCAGTTCAGATGCAGTGGTGTACAGTTGAAAGAAAACTACCACTGCAGTCAGCAGTGTTAAGGTGTAGGCAGTTTGCATACTGCCATTGTATGCAAATTGTCTACACTTCACCACTGCTGATTCTAGCGCTAGTTTTCTTTCAACTGTAGCCACTGCATCTGAACTGTCATAGATGGCTTATTTAATTAAGCAGTAATGCACGACAGGGTGTGGTATATCATAGGATATCGTCACGTCTCTGGTGGTTGGGCACGAGGCCGCAGGCCAAGTGCATCCAACGACCCGAGAAGTGACTATATCCCATGATATACCACATCCTGGAATGCATTATTGCTATTATGAAGTGGTTTAAATTTTTTTAAAGTTAAAAAAAAAAAAAAAAAATTGTTTTTTGGGGGGTTGGAGGAATACCTTTAAATAAAATAGTTCCTGGAGGGCTCTGGGCAGCAGGTGGCGCTGTTGGCCGTGGTAAAGGAAGTGGAGCTCTTGTGACTGAGTGACCCACTCCTTACCATTGAAGTTTTCTTTTTTTTAAAGTGTTCTTCGTTCACAGTGCACTTTATTTTTATTATTATTTTTGTTCTGGGAATTGGATGCTGAGGACTGGTAAGCTGAGAGAGAAGCTGGAGGGGTGAGCCAATGATGAACGAACGAGAAAAAGGTAGAGTCTTGGTGCGATTCATTCGGGACTGTTATTGTAAGAGCTACTATAAGAATGGTTAGGAATGTCTGGGACAAGACTGGCAGTTTTCTGTGTGGCTGGTACGTAGCTTTCTTTTTGTGGGGGAGCCGCGGTTTGTGTGGGTGACTATAGTGCATGGGTCTGTCGTTTGTCATTTTCAGAAAAAAAATTATTCATCCATTGCTGCCACTTGCATGCTGCTGGATATGTTGCTTTTGAAAGTATTGCTCCCAGTGGCTTCCATTGTGCTGAATTCTGTTGTGTGCGCAGCTGGTGGGAGTCCATGTGGGGTGTGTGTGCGCGTGCATGTTTTTTTTTTTTTTCAAATAGCAGCTGACTGGAAGTCTGACTCGCTGCGGACTGCTGGAGATGAAGACTGTGCGGTCAGTGAGGAGGCTGGTGGCCGGAGGTTTTCTGAAGCTGTGATGTAGCCCGATGTCATCACGGCTTCAAAAACCTCTCTGCCAGTCAGCTTCCCATATTTATGATCCTCATAATTACATTTACACAATGGGCACAAAAATAGACAAAATCCTGCATTTTGATTGGCTGCCTGGCACCTTTTCAGTGTTTTAAATACTCCAGTGTAACCACTGGAAAAGGTGCCAGCCAACCTGATGTCATGCCACCAATAAAAATATCTGTATGTCCCCCAAACAATCCAAAATCGCCCCCATATTGAATGCCGCTTGAAACGCACTACTGCGGTGAATCTAAAAACATGACTTCCACATTCACTGTATACAACAAACTAGCTAGAAAAAATATCCAGCACTGAAAATGATTTCTCTAACGTAGAAATCGGCACTGAAACACCCACAGTAAATCTTCTGCTCTTTCGTATTACTCCAGTAGTCACCTCCGCTACTGTCAGACCAGCCGCACAAATGGCAAGCACCCCACCAACTGAGCACATAGGTCGAGTAACACACTGGAAGCAGACTCCAGTGATCTGAGTACCTCAGAAAACCGGGGCCCCTGCAAGAACTATTTTTTCTCATGCATGAACAAAATCATTAGTCATTTAAAAAAAATTATTTTTTCTGTCTCAAGGCAGACATTGTATAATAGCAATATATCCATCCAGGGTGTGGGTGTACTGGTGAATTTACCACTTCTGATGTGGTTAAGTCACTCAACTGCACCTTGTGACCGAACCACACCAGCCATGGTAAGTCCGCCAGTATACTCACACTCTGGAGGGGTATATTGCTTAAATCAATACATCAAATAAACCAGTCGATCTGCTTCCTGTATAAAGCTCAGATGTTTCTGTCCTCTGAAGAAAATTCTAACTTTTCTGCTACATGTCTTCTCCAGGTCTTGATGTCAGTTAGCTGTGGACTTCTGAACGGCAAGGATTCCCATGGAATCATCTACTTATTTACTGAATGAGTGTAATGTATGATCAACCACACAACTCTGCTGTTTCCATAGAGGGGTTGAGATGACTGCATATGAATCTCTAAAGCAAAGCTCGAGAGGCCCGTGCTGTCATCTCAACCCTGAGATGGAAACACATGCCGAGTTGTGTGGTTGATCTTATTTTATTAGTGTGGTGACAGACCCCCACTGAAGTGAAAACACATTTTTTGCCATTTCTTTGTTCTACTAGTATCAAATTACCTTTTCCAGACCTTTTGGAAGGTAAAGGGTAAGACTTTGGGCACTGGGTGGTTTGTAAATAGCTAGGTGCAGAATAAATTGGACATTTACAATTGTATGATCTTTGACCTGCATAACTGTTCAGAATGCGCAGAACACTTTAGAATGCACATAAGTTTAGAACGTGCTTAAAGATTTTGAACAGGCGGACTTTTTTATACACAACAAAGGGTAACCATATTCTATAAAAAAAAAAATGTTTTGACAGGTTGTATTGATCTCTGGAAAACAGAGTGGTTTACTCTTCAAAAAAGCATTCATGCTGTGCTGAACTTTGGCAATGAGATTTTTTATTTTTCTTTAGGAAGCATCTTCTAGCACTAAATGGAAGCAATTTCTTTTGAACTGTTATGCTATTTCATAAGGAGCTTTTAACTGATGAATGCTTTCCAAGTTTACACTTCTAAATGATTTACACTGGTATTGCAGCAAGTTGACAAGCAAATATTACCTTAAAGCTATTTGGATGAGTTTGTGAGACCATCCAGCAAATGTGGAGCTTGTCCATGGGTATGGACAGTTTACTTGGGAATGTTTTTCTGATCTCCTCTGGTCTGGTCACACACAATTTCAGCCAATCAGCTGGCTTATTCACCACGTCCAGTTCATCTCCATATATCCCGGGACTGGCTGACCCTTTGCTTTGTTGTGTCCCGTGTTTGCTACAGTAATGCACAGTTATAGGATTATAAATAGTTTAGGTAAATTTGAAAATGTTGCAGTTTTGGTACACTGCAGCTGTTTGCTCTACACTTGTTCACTCTAGAGCAGCCCCTCCCACACATGCAGTTAGGTTCAAGAATATTAGACTTAAACCTTTCTATAACAAAGGTTCTTCAAGAACATTGACGCCATACTGTACGCTGTGTATGCACAGTATTGTTAATGTAATGAAGGTGACAACTGGTCATCTTTAGTGATCCAACTGGGAAACAACTTTCAGTCACCAGGCAACACATCCTATTTCTATTACCTTATTTACCTGTTTAAATTACACACTTTCCATTGCCTCCTCATCTTCCCCTTGCTGTTGTTAATGTTTGCAAACTACTACAAGCCCAATGCAGTTCTGTACTAATTCACGTAGACATCAATACTTTTCTGCCCTTATGATGCCTATTTCCACCTTCTGCACTACCAATGCCAGTACAAGCAAGCAAATGTTTGGCATTGACGAATACTAACATAATAAAAGTCAGAAGAATAGGCCTCTTGGTCTGTCTGCTCAGTTCCAGACCCCCTACTGGGTGCTTGCTTTCCTACCCACCCCCAGATAGTCTTCCCCGCCTTCAGTTTCCTCCTGTGCCTGTCCTACCCTTTTTTGAATGCCTCCACTGTACCCTCCACCACCAGACTCCTGGGCAGTGTATTCCATTGCTCCACCACCCTCTTCATGAAGTAGTGTCTCCTACACTTCTTTTCCCCCCTTCCAGTTTCCATTTGTGCCCCCTGGTTGTCCCACCTCCCTCCCTTTAGCCTGAGCACCTTCTTGGCCCCACCCTTATTTCTTTTACATATTTGAAGACCTCCTATCACGTCCCTCTGTCTCTCTTCCAGAGTGTACAGCCCAAGATCTTCCAGCCTCTTCTCATGGGGGGGGGGGCGCCCAATGTCCTGTATCATCCTGGTCACCCTCCTCTGGACCCTCTCAAGCAGCACTATGTCCTTAAGGTGGGGCCTCCAGAACTGTACACAGTACCGAAGATGTGGCCTGGCCAAGGCATTATATGGAGGGGATCACCTCCCTCTTCCTGGAGGCAGTCCCCCTGGTTATGCAGCCCAGTATCCTGTTTGCTTTTGCTCCAGTTCTTCAACAATTTTCAGTATTCATTTTGATTTCCACCACCACCACCCCTAGATCCCTCTCACCCAGGGTGGCTTGCACTGCAACCTCCCCCAGGGTGTATACATAGCCTGGGTTTCTGACCCCCGATGCAGCGCCCTGCATTACATTTCAAACCCCATCTTCTTGACCACCTCTCCAGGCAATCCAGGTCCCCCTGGATTGCCTGTCTTCCTTCCTCCCCATCCACCAGTGCTCCCAGTTTTGGAGTAATCTACAAAGACTCTGCCTACTTATAACCCCTCACCCTGTGTCTGAGACATAGGCATTGAACAGGAGTGGCCCCAGTACCGAACCCTGGGGGACCCCACTGATGACCATTCTGGGGGAGGATACTATCCTGTCAAGCACCACCCTCTGTATTCACCCCATAAGCCAATTGTCCACCCACATGAGCAACTGCCTCCCCACCCCACCTCCAGCTTTGTTAGCAGGCCATTGTGGGGCACCGAATCAAACACCTTGCTATAATCCAGATATGACATCACTGGCCTATGTCAGTGCAGGGCCCCATCACCCAGTCATAAAACTCCACAATGTTGGTCTGGCATGATCTCCCCAGGACAATACTGTACTAGTTGTACAGGTGCCCCAGCCTTTCCAGCTGCCTGCAAAGCCTCTCCTTGATGCTTCCATTACTTTGCATACCACAGACGTTGGGCTGATAAGCCTATAATTCCCCATCTCCTCTCTAGACCCCCCCCCTTTTGGATGGGCACCATGGGAGACACCCTCCAGTCTTGAGGCAGCCTTTCTGTCTGCAGAGATATTGGAGTGCAGCCAGTGGAGCTGCCAGTACATCTGCCAGTTCCTTCATAACCCTCAGATGCAGCCCATCTGGCCCCGGTGCCTTGTCAGTCTTAAGTGTCTGAAGGGCCTCCCTCACCCACCCCTCATGCAGCCCCCACTTCTGGGTTTGGCCAACCTGTAGCCTAGCCTTTCAGTCCTCCAGATTCCATCAGATTTCCTGATTATTTATTTTTTGGGGGGGCTCCTCTTCCCTCTTGTCGAGATGGAAGGATCCCCTGCCTTCCTCAAACATGGGCCCATCCCTTCCCAGTCCTAATTCTGATCTGTGCCTTTTTTCTCCCCTATGTATCTGTAGAACCCCTTCCTTCCTCTGTACATCTCTGGACAGGTTTTGCACCATCCTTGGCTCCCCTCACCACTCTGGTGACCCTCCTAGCTATCAAGTCAAACATTCTCTTTCATTCATTCATTCTCTCTCTCTCTCTCCCCACTCAGTTGCCCCCTTGAGTGCCTAAAACGCATGTAGGCAGCTTTTTTTTTCCCTCACTGCCTCCTGCACCTCCCTGATCCACCAACATGGCTTACTGGCCCTACAGTGCTTACACCTTACTCTTGCACAGGACCTAGTAGCCTCCTGCACCCCATTCTTAATGGTCTCTCACAAGCTTCCAGCATCAATGTCAAGCTTCATCTTGTCCAAGCATCCCCACAGAATCCTTCCCATGCCCTCAGTCTGCCCCTCTGAATACTACTACAGTGCGGTTTTCATCTCCCTCCCCCCAGTGCTGCAGAAACCAGACAGTCATGTGGTTCCCACCTGCCAGTGGGCTCCACACCTCCAGGCCTCTTATCTGGTCACTGTATGCCAGGGCAATGTCCAATATCCTGCCCTCCCTTATAGGTTCCCCCACCTGCTGGACTAGGACAGCAACCCGAAAGACATACTAACATACTAATTGCCAGCAGATTAGGCCTTATGTCTATAGTCTGCTCAAACCCAAGATCCCTAGTTGGGTGCCGAGGCCCTCTCCTCCCCCCTTGTGTTCCAGAAACCCCTATCATCCATCCCCATCCCCCCGGGCCAGGCCATCATCTGATACATCCACTTTCTGTGTCTGTCCCACCCTCTCTTGAAGCCCTCCACTGTGGATCTCTAAACCATCAGTCGTTGCCCCCTGGCCATACTGTCTGTTCCAGTCTGGTCTGGCATATTAAGGTCACCCATGACCACCACCCTACCCCTTCCAAGGTCACAGTGGCCCCTGATTTCAATTGGTTTGTCTTCCAGTGCCTTCTGTTTGGGGGGAGGTGTCTGTACACTGCCCTGTTTTCAATCTTTTGCCTCCCCTTGTTTGCAGGGTTACCCAGATTTCTTCCACTCCCCCTACAGTCTCCTCCATTTCACTAAGCAATTTCTGACTATCAGCACTTACCTCCCCCTTCCAAGTTTAGGTCCCACGCATTCCTTTGGGTGGCCCATGTCTCCGTAATTGCTGTCCCATCTGCTGCTCCTTCAGATAGCATGGCCTGGAGTTTGGGCATTTTATCGCCCATGCTCCTGATGTTCAGGACAGGCCTCCACCACAACCCCCTCTTCCCCTCCCCAGTTTTCACAGCCCTGCGAAGTCCCTCGTCTCCCTTTCTGCAGTGCCCTGGTTTGCAACCCAGTCCTTAGTGCGGTTTACGTGCCCTAGTTCTGAACCCTCGCTCATCCTCTTTGAGCAGTCATTTTTAACCCTCCCCTTTACAAGTTTAACCCCCATCTCTCACCTATGAATCCAGAAAGTTTAAGTTTCAGGATCTCCCTCCCCTCCAGGTTGAGGTGTATCCTATTCCTGGCATATAGCCCCTTATCCTGCCATGTATCACCCCAGTCCTCCACCAGCCCATACCCCTCTGCCTTGCACCAGACCCTGAGCCACTGGTTTACCCCTCTAAGTTTTTTGCTTGTTCTCCCCAGTCGCCCTTGGTTCTGGCAGAATCTCCAAGGAGATTGAGCTTCCTATAGAGTGGCAAACCCTGGCCAGCTCCTGGAGTCTTGCCTGGATTTCCAGTTCACTGTTCCTTCTAGATCATTTGTCCCCAGGTGTGCTGGAAGGTCTGGAGCTTGCCTGCATTCCCTTGTTGAACATAGCTGGAATTCGGCTTTGTGTACGGATAGGCCTGGAATATATTTTGCTTTGACTTGGCTGCTTTTCCTCTCACCAACCCCCTCCCACTGGATACCCTAGTCATGGAGTCACCCAGCAGAATCACCTTCACCTCTCTCCATGTTACTAGTCTGTTCCTTCCAGGTTCCTTCTGTCTAGGGGTGGGGGGGCTCAGCCTGGGCATCACAAGCCTGTGTCCCCTACCAGGCTCTTCTGTCTGCGACTCCCAGCTTGCCCCCCCTACTTACTAGGTGTCATGTTTCCCCCTGCTCTACCCTTGTCTCCCCATCTTGGTCTCCTTTTGCTGATTCACTACTTTCTCCCCTCCCTTGGGTCCTGCACTATCCACCCCATCTGCCATATTTCTTGCCTGCTCCTATATCCCCCCTCGTGGTGTTTTTTTTTTTTTTTTTAGGCCTATGTGGACACCCAGTTGGCCCCCAGTGACTTCCACAGCCTCCATGCCGGCCTGACCAGAGTCCTGGCCTCTTCCACCCTGACTTCGTTCCATGTTCCCTTCTCCATACTTCCCTCCAACCCATGTCCTCCTTCCCTTTTGTGTCTGGCTCCCTCTTGTCCTCTGCTCCCTAACCAACCCTCCTGATCCACTTCCCCTTGCTGGTCTTCCTCCTCTACCAATATCCTGGATATAGCAGGGTGAAACTAAGTGTGATGTCTGCCCCAGTTTTGCTCTCTTCTCCCCCTCCCCCATGGCTCCCTCGGGTCAACTCCTTCCCTCCAGAGTGATTGGTGTACACTTTTCTTGCCCCATCCATTCCAAACAACCATATGGTTCTAGTCTACCTGCCCCTGGGAATCCCCAGGGTATACCCTTTTGACTTCGTCTAACATATGGTTCCTGCCCCAGCTTTCCCCAACCCCGCCCACACCTTCCAGCTGCCTTCTGATCCCCTCTCCCTCCTTCCTAAGACCTGCCAGCTGGAAGCACACTGGGCATCCTCCAACCCCCATGCCCAATCCAGTATTATAGCTGCCTTACCAAAGATGCCTGCTCTTGTGATCCCGATCCTACCCTCATTTTGGGTGCAAGCAATTCGACCCTCTACGAGCCCTCTCTTCACAATGAGTATTACACGATCCCTCTACCAGCAGTATTACACAATACCCAAGCAATTTTGCTGACTGCATCCCACAGGTTCCCTGCTGATCAGCACTGCAGTGCCCTCCCCCTGTTCAGGGTTACCGCATCTAACATGCCCACCATGTCGGGCTCGTGGTTCTCTTCAACATGCGCTCTGCTGTCTGCCAATAATTAATGTTTTAGCAAAAACGTCCAGTGAACGTACCTTGCATGTGAAGCCTGCATTATAAAATAAGAGCATTTCAAGAGCGAGGACTAATCTAATCACTCAAGCACTCCTGTTAGTCAATAAGTAAAATACAGATCTTCTGGGAATGTACACGAATTGAATTGACTTGTTTGCTTTTTACCTAGAATAATAAATGTTTACTGACACTTTTGCTGTGTGTGAGAGACACAGCGAAGACACAAGAATAAGAGCAGCGAAGATCAGGACTGGATGTAAGTAGAGCAGATTGTTTTCTTCAAGAGTAGTACACCCTTATATCTTGTAAATTTTGCTTCCTTGCCCTCTAGCTGTGCAAATACAAGTCTGATTTAGCCTGTTGTCACTGTTCAGTCTAGTGTCGGTGGGGGTCTGGGTTTTCCATTCATCGAGCTTTCAGAATAGCTCAGGAGTTGTGCAGGTTTGTATCCTTTAAAGGCCTCTCTTGTGGTTTCCAGAGCTTTTTGGGTTCTTCGTACTTGCAGCATACAGCTACATGGTGTAAAAGGATGCTATGACATGCTCACTGCTAATGCAGATCTCTGGAACAGATGACCATTTCAACAGTCTGAAAATGGAATCGCCCATGATAGATGTACGGGACTATTGGTACTACTGCTAGTAAAGGTAGAGCAACTGTTTATATCCTGAACAGCTTCAGGAAGAGATCTTCTGACAAATACCATGTACTAGACCAGGGTGTAGTGTAGCCTATCCTGTTCTTTTTTATGAAAGGCCATAAATGAACTACGGCTTCTAAACAGGAATACTGCAGTGTGCAGTCACCTTAACAAATGTTGAGTAACCACATAGGCATGCTGGTGATCAGTTTTCATAAAGGCCATCACCAAACTAAGAATTAGTTCAGTGGTCTTTGATTAGTTCCAATTGGGACGGTATCCTCTCAAAATAGAGAAGCCCTATTGAAGTCAGTGGAGGCATGTCCCTGTGCTCTTCAGACTACATCACAAAATGTGCGATCATGGATGTGTTTCTAAATAGGGAAGTGGAAGGGCTCTGACTTTCTGCTCCACAGAACCAGAATAGGATTTCCTTGCCTTTCTAAAACCTGGTATATTTTTTTAATCCAGCCTGCAGATAGAGGAGCCTAAATCCTTCTGGTATTCTCTGGGAGTTCCAGAAAGGGCATGAAAGGTGCTCTTTGAGTAGTTTTTTATTTTTCTCAAGAAAAAAGATGGCCACCAGCTTTGGCATAGAAGCACCATTGTAGAATTGGTAAATATTAGAATAGAGGGGGAAGTCATGTGTTACCGCATGGGACGTACCTAGGAAAATATCTTTTGGAAGATATGCTAATGTGTTTAGTAATTTATATAACAAATGGAAAGTTGCACAGGGCTAGTGGTGCCAACATGACAAATAACTGCTATGTGAGTGCCCGACTTTTTTGCATTTGCATCCGAAGTGCAAGTCATAAAAAAAAATAAACTAGCTGCAGTCCTGTATGCGACATGGTGAGCTGCCATACAGGGTGTAATAAATAAAATCTCCAGTAGACCAGGAATACTAATACACGGTTTAATGCGTACACGGTAAAATATATATACTATGACTAGATTTGCAGTGTGCAGACAGTACTAGAACTGTGCAAAACTAGGTAGCGAACAAACAGAAAAGGGTTGGACAGACAGTATAGAGAATTCTTAGTGCAGTCATTCGTGTGCTGTTGAGGTAGTAAACCATGTTCTACAGTGAGCATATAGATACTGGCTAGGGTCAGTAAGCACAGAGATTGGTGCACAAGGAGTTGCAAGCAGGAGCAGTTAACGGAGAGTAGGTTGTAGAGTGCTGCAGTTAGTGAGCAGGCGAGGACTAGTGACTAATCTGAGGAAGCAAATGCCACAGTTTTGGGGAAACTGAGAATGCAGACTGGCCTATAGTTGTGGAATGTAGAGGGATTACCAGAGTTCTGTGGTCATGAGATCTGCATGCATGGGCAGGAGTAGAGGGACTAGATGGTGAGGAAGCAAGATAAGGTGGGGGAGTGCCAAGCCAGAATTCAGAGATGAAATTAGCACAGTGGTGTAGGTGCCTGTTGGCAGGAGAAATGCCAGGGAGTGGTAGAGATGGTGAGTGAGAGGAGTCCAGAGCAAAGCAACAGTGGAAGAGGGTTCCAGTCTGGCTAAGGAAGTTGTGTAAGCAGCACTGCAAACTACGTAGCAGGAGTCTGACTGGAAGGATAATTTTCTGGACCATCTCACGTATTGCTGGGAGAGGGAGGCGGGTCCAGTTCCTGTACAAAGCACCAAGCTTGGGGTGCTGCTTTTTCACAATGGCATCTGATCAGAGAAGGTGAGACGTTGATAAAGCCAAACACCCAGGTATATGAATGAGGGTGTTCTCTGCAGCTGTCCCATCAAGGGTATGGAAGGAGGGCAGGGAAGGGAGCCTTGACTCTCTGCCTCATGCCAGAGGTCATGAAAGCTGTTCTTAGCATTGAGGAAAAATGAGTATGAAACTAGTTCTGGACATTATTGAAGTACTGCAGAAGTCTAGTTGCAAAATCGGTGGGGGAACCGGTCAGAGGTGAAAAGGACCATCTGCATACATAACATAGAAACATAGAGGTTGGTGGCAGATAAGGACCGCAAGGCCCATCCAGTCTGCCCATTTTTTCTACCTTATGAATGTGCCTCACACCTTTACACTGTTAATGACCTATCTATCCATATTCATCTGTATTGCTCCCTTTTGCCTATCCCATGCCTGTTTGAAGCCCTGCACTGTATTCATATGGGACAAATTAAGAAAATCAGTGACACTGTTCATGAGCAGAGGTCTTACAATGGAAATGTTGAAAATTTGGTGAAATAATTCCTAAAAATGACTGTTACGAGTGTGCATTGCGCAGTTCCTACACACGCTTGTAAGTTCGCAAATTTTCAATATTTGCACTCCAGTGAGTTCCAAATACCTAAACCGCACATACATGCAAGCAACATTGGGTATTAACAAATGCTTGTTTGTATACAGATGAGAAGTGAGGGGAGGACTGCTGAGGATAAGGGGGGCAGCAGGGGGAGACTGCACAGAAGATCAAGAAAAAGCAAACCTCCTGACTACGTACTTCTGCTCGGTCTTCACGTTGGAGGGAGTGGGGGATGGACCACCAGGAGCATCAGGAACAAAGTGGGGGAGGTGGGCAAGAGTCCTAAGGGAATTGCAGCTCTGAAAGTGGACCAGGCTCTAAGATTGGGCAGAATGCACTCAAGGTTACTAAAGTTTAAAGGTGCTGGCTGCCCCACTGGTGGCTTCATTCAACAGCTCACTGGAAACTGGTATGGTTCCAGAGGATGAGCAGACATGGGCCACTCGATAAAATCTATGGGGAGGGTAAGAGTAGTGTGAGGGAGCACTACCTCACTGAAAGTAGCGGATGCTTGGAACAGACTACCAGCAAAAGCAGTTGAGGTGAAAACTGTAGGGGGCTTCAAGTGAGTATAGGATAGCCTTGGGAGAGTATTAGTAAATAGGTAGGGAGGCGGAGGGTTGTCAGATACCAGTTACCCAACAAGCAGTGGGCTAATGTGGGTATAAATAGGGTTAGTGACCTGTCCATGAACACATTAATGCTGATCTTCTCTATGGAGATTAGAGAAGTTTAGACTTCCCTGCTTTCATTATTCATTATAATTTACAGATCAGATCTGCTAGAATATTTCAAGATTCAAGATCCCTATATTCTTGATGGGCATGATCCCAGGATATCCAAGGTAAGCTGGTTCAGTATTAAATCCTTCATCAGTATTGTATCCCTTAAAAAGCTTATTTGAACTAGATCTTGCTCATAATGAGCTGCTGGAAGTGTCGTAGCATGAATGCTGTCCTGTCACACTTGTGGAAATGCCTTGTTATTAATAAGCTATGGCTAGATGATTGAAAAGTATGTGAAGCCTCACTTTCCTTAGCTTTACCCCACACGCCATCTTTATATTTGCCCATAGAATTTTCTCGCAGATACTGCCCTTGTGTATTCAAAAACTATGAGCTCACAGTGTCAGAGTTGCTCCAGCCGCCTTACTGGCACTAGAAAGACCAGAAAGTTCCCCCCCATCTGAATGGATAGACATGAACTACACAGGTAATAATGAGGGAATATCTTGCATGATGTCTTGGGATACATTTATGAACATTTGGGGCCCCTTCATTAGGGTGACCACTGTGTCATTGGCTTAGACAGTTGGATATTTAAGGTGCATTTAAAAGGTTAATAAGAAATTGGTATACAATTTAAAACTGTCATTCTGCCTTCATAAATTGTAAGGTGTTGGATGGTAATGTGAATGGCTTACTCTTGCTTAGGCAATCATTACAATGCTTGCTCTATTAATTTTTATTAATATACTGGCAGTAATAGCCTAATACTAATTTTTAATTGTCCGTGTTACATTGTTATGTATTAATGTTAAAGTGATATAATTCTCATTCGTTGTTTAATACTTTAATAAAAAAAATCTTGTGGTTAGAGACCAGTTGGGGTCCACAGACTGACTCTGCAGGTACTATCTGGGCAGTCTGGGTGGACCAAGCAAGCCTTTTCTATAAATTCTGTGTTGCTGACTTTGTTTGCATGCAGCCATGTCAAACGTTTTCTGATGTGTGGCCTTAACAAGTGGACTGAAATGAAATTAATTCTGGAGGGAACACTGATCAATCAGGTAGGGTGTTTTTTGTCTCCCAACATAGCACCCAGGCATTAGTAGTGGAAAAAATGATCCCCAATTACTGGCCAGCACTTTCCGCAGTGAAGGGTCTGGAAAGTAGATATGCCAACAGACCTATGAGTGTCTGCCAAATGGCTGGAACTGTCTGGTTCATAATTGTCCAACAAGAACCAGTGTCCAAGCAAAAAAAAAAAACTGGCACCACCCCTCTTACCCAGGGGTACATTTAAATGTAGGAGATAGAAGTATTGTCCCAAAGTATTTACTGTTGACAAAGGAACTGTCTGCCCAGAGCTGACTGTCACGCTCATGACTAACATGTCTCTGGCATGGGGAGCACACATGGAAGTCCACAGAACCCAGGGGTTCTGGTGGGAGTCTCTTCACCACATACACCTGTTGAAATTGGGTGGAATGTGGCCTGCTGTGATGGAATTGCTCCTGTAGTTTGGTCCAGTCATAAACGTTCAGATGGACAACACTACAACAATGCTCTCGACAGGGCAGGTGGGGCGGAAAAAAGCACTCCCCCTCCCTTGTCGAGACTCTCCATATCTGGACTGATGTGCAGTCTGTGCAGACCTCCTGCCAGTCCATGTTGCAGGAGTGAACAGTCAGCTGGCAGACTCTCTCAGCTGGATAGGAGAGGTATTGCTTGAGTGGTCCCTGAATTGGGTGAACCACCTGTGCAGTCCTCCAATGATTCCATTTGCCTCTTGGGAGAATGCCAGACTGAAGCTACTTTGTGCTACACCTCAGTCTGAGACACTGTTGGGTGATGCCATCGCACGGGCATTGACCCCAGACTTCATGTACTCCTTCCCTCCCTTCACCTTGATGCGCAGGGTGGTGGGCAAGGCCTGGAAGGACAAGGCACAGATGATCCTTATAGTTAGACTGCCCCAAGCAGTTTTGGTACCTAGATCTTCTTAGCCTTCTTGGTGGCTGCCTCTTCACCTGGATCTGCTGAGCAGACAGCAGAGCAGTCCTGCACCTGGACTCAACATCCCTGCAACTTTCAGCCTGATTCTTGAATGGCTAGAGTTAAAATCCTTTGGGTCTGTTGGAAGATGTGCTTCACATTGTGGAGGCCTACTGAAGTCTCATTCCCAACACTGCATTTAAGGGAAGATATTCTCCATCTGGTGCTGGGAAAGGATCTTGCCTGCCCTGTTGAGAGAATCCTTGAGTACCTCTGGTCCCCCTCTATTGGGACTGTGAGCGATGCCCTTAAAGTGCATCTCGCAAACACTTCTGTGTACTGAGCATGGAGTGGTAAGCCAATAATGGCCTAGAAGAAGGTAGTCTGGTGCATTTTTTCAAGGGTGTGAACCACCTGTCTTCTGTTCTCTTCTCTCCCCCCCCCTTGTGTTCGCCACGGGAGCTACTGCTGATGCCATCTTATCTTTGAACCTATGCACAGGTAAGATGTTGCAGCTGTTGTGGGAGATTGCCTTCTTGGTGGTCTTAACATTAGCCAGAAGGATTAATGAGCTTCAGGTGCTCTCAGTGGAGTCTCAGTGTGTGGTCTTCCACAGGGATAGGTTTGTCTTTTAGCCCTCACCCCCAACTTTCTCCTAAAGGCAGTATTGGAGTTTCACCTTAACCAAGTGATTCTTATTGGTCTGTTTTGCTAACCTTTCTTTGGAGGCCAGCTGTAGGCTCCCTACTCTGAACATACAGAGTGCTCTCGTATTATAAGGAGAGCATAACTGGAGTCTGGGGTGAGGCTTGCCAGCTGTATGCAACATAAACTGAAGCCCTGTCGGGCAGACCGGCAATGTGGACACTTGGCAGGTGGAGCCCATCCTGCATCGACCTCTGCTGTAGGCAGGTGGCACTGGAAAATTGCGGAGAAATTTGGGTGAACTTGCGGAACTTTTGGGGTCAAAATTGCCGAAAGTTTCGGAGCATGCACAGTGCCATTTATGTTAGTCAGATAGTTCAGATTTTGATGTACAGAAAGCCACACATTATTTTAAAAGCACACACTTTATTCTTTGCAAACAATACATTTTGCAAAATTGCAGCACTAATAGTTTTAAAGGATCTTTGTTGGTGACATAAAATATTTCCACTCACTTGCCCCCCATTCCAGACAATATATATTTGGCTCTGTTCCTCACCCCAAATCCACCCAGCATAAAACTATTACAAAAAAACATAAAAAAATAGAAACTCCATCCCAAATGCATAACTCCAACCAAACACATAAAACATGAACATGTTTACACAGGCACAAAGCTGCATAATTTGTTCCCCAGTTTTTGCTGTCAGAGGTCCCCGTATCTTGAACCAGCAGAAAAGTTACTAAAAAGTACTTCTAGGGACATGGATATGTTCATCCACACTGTCTGGCAGTCCCTTACTGCTTTAAATCTTGCCAGAAGGTCTTCAAGCTGACAACTCCCACCCACCCGGGTGGTAAAACTCTTGGCTCCGCCCCATGACGCCAGATCTTCCTTACTGCTTAGAAGTTCAGGTTCCCTCCTTAACGCTCTGCATGATGGACTGGATCCTAATTCTTCGGTTCGGCCGAAACTAATTTTAAAATTTTCAAGACTTCGGTCAACTTTCTCCCTCACGGATGCGATGGACAAATCGACTCCCGGATTTCAGCGGTGCTCTTGTGGGCAGAAGATGTCCGACTGACCCGTAATCCATGTGAGTCTACTGCCTCTGCCTAGAACATGACCCACAGGCCTGCGAGTCATGCCGTTTTCAGCCAACGTCCTGGAGGACTGCGCTGCCCAGTTACAGCTGGGGCACCCCGAGAAGCGCTACCCAACGGTTAAGTCTAAGGAGGCCCATTGGGCGGTTACTGTGGCAGCTGGCTCGAGCAGATCATCCCTCGAGGAGGAGGCAGCCCAGGCTGCATCATCCTCTACTTGGTCGTGGCATTTATCCTGCTCTCTCTGGGTACCTTGTATTCAGCTTCATTCAAGGAGCTTTGCCAATCCCTTTCCATAAAGGGAGAGGATCCATTGGGAGATTCCTCTTGGTTCAAAAAAGACTCTAAGGGTAAGTCCCATCGTTGGCGTTCGTGGGAGCGGGAGAGGTCTCCTTCCCCGGACAGCAGACTGTCTACTTCGATCGAGGTTGCGGCTAAAGCTGCTGGCTTCACGGTGTCCCCATCAGGCCAGCCGGCCGAGACACCAGTCGACGCAGTCGAGATTTTTCTCAACCCATTAGATGGGCTGTCAACTGAGGCCAGCAACCCTTCTTCACTGGTTCCCCCAGTGGAGACCAAGGATCTGCCTGTGCCCTCGGTGCAGCAGTCCCCGATTTTAAGGTGTCCGAGCTGAGGGAAGAGCGGTTGTCCCTGCTCCTTCCCAGACCCATCCTCGGAAACACAGGGGGTCTCTGACTTCTTCTTGGTCCCGCCAACATCTGCAGTCTCTGTTTCGGCACCGAGGTAAGTGGCATCGTCACTTGTCCTTGTCTTCCTCCTCGGAAGAGGAGAGGCTTCGGTGTAGATTGCGTTGACGCTACGAGGACCTGATGTGGCAGCAGTTACTTCTGTCCGGGAGCAAGCCGACGCCTTCCTCTGCCATCAAGTGGCGGTCACCCGAGCAGCCGAAACAACCCCTCGCCGTAGTCGAGATGCCCAAGTCTGGGCCGGTGGTTCGGCTGAAACCTGCTGCCCCACCGATGGTGGTGGAACCTCCGCCTCCACAACCGAAATCGGGGGCACCGACCAAGGACTCTCGGTTGGGTCAAGGCCTGCCCCACAGGTTGTCGGTCACCCTCACTCCCGACTGTCCTCGGCAGGTGGAGCATGGCTCAGGCCCCAGGCAGCTCTTTGCGGACTCCTCAGAGTCCGACTCCTCCCTGTTCTCCAGGCCAGTTGACCTGGAGTTCTCCAGGGGGCCAGTTGTTGGACAATAGCCCATTGTCCTTCATGGGTTTGCTTTGGCTCATCTTGGAGTCCACCGGAATGCAGCTCGAACCTGTATCCAGATGGGCCAAGTATCCCCTGACGGATACTGGACCGAGGGGATTCCTCCACAGAGGCCTTTCTGGTGGCTGAGGCCATTGTTGGCCCAGCCTTGGAGCTTTGGCAGCAGCCTGCTTCCTGCCCTGCACCTTCGGCCAGGATGGCCAGGAAATATGCAGTCCCTACTGGCTCTTGCCCGGGTTTTCGGAACACCCTTCTGCCGGGGGGTCTGTCACAGACGGCGTTTTCCGGCATTCTGGGAACACTAGGGATGTTGACAAGCCTCCCCCCCGACAAGGAGTCCAAAAAGCTGGACTATGCCGGGTGCAAGATGTATGCTGCATCCTCCCTTGGCCTCCGCCAGGCCCGCTCGGCCGTGCTGATGGCACACTTCTCCCACGCCCTCATGGGCTCCCTGGATAAGGTGATCCCTCATCTCCCGGCCGACCTCCAGACCATGGTCTGGTAGGTGTGGGACCAGGGTAGAGCAGTGGCTAAGCAGTGACTCCAAACGGCTCTGGACAGAGGAGACTCCTGTGCCAGATTGGTTGTGGCTGCAGTGGCCATGCCCCGCAGAGCATGGCTGAGGATATCCACCTTCACAGCGGATACCCAGCACAAATTGGCAGACGTCCCCTTCTTGGGGACCGACCTCTTCGGCCCTGGAGTGGAAGGTCACCTCCAGTGGATTAAAGTCCAATGCCACTCTGGACTCTCACCTCTGCCCAGAAGGACAAAGGCCGCCAACGGCAGCAGCACAAGTCCTTTCGCCCTTCTGCGCCTGCAACACATCCTGCCCAACAGCACCAGGGCCAGCAGGCTCATGCTTGGCATCCCAAACCCAAGCCCATGGCTTCCTCCAATAGGAAGCAGGGAGGTAAAGGGCCAGGTGGGTGGGTGGGCAGAGGGGGACAGTGAAAAAGCAGGAATACTGAACGAATATTTCTGCTCAGTATTCACAAAAAAGGAGGGGGAAGTGCCTAATCCAATTAACAGAAGCACTCCTAGATAGGGGGGTCGATCCCAGTCCTTTCACAGAAGAAAGGGTTCTGCAAGAACTCCTAAAACTGAAGGTGGACAAAGCAATGGGTCCTGATGGAATTCACCCCAGAATTCTAAAAGAACTAAGGAAGGAACTAGTGAAACCACTGGCTACTCTTTTTAATCATGGGAAGATGGTATGGTACACGAGGACTGGAGGAAGGCAGATGTAATTCCCCTTTACAAAAGTGGGACCAAGATAGAGGCAGGAAACTACAGACCTGTCAGTCTGACCTCTGTGGTAGGGAAAGTGATGGAGTCACTTCTGAAGGAAAGAATAGTTGAGTACCTAGAGGTCAGTGGAGCACAGGATCCAAGGCAGCATGGGTTTACAGCGGGAAGGTCATGTCAGAAGAATCTAATAGATTTCTTTGACTGGGTGACCAAAGTAGTAGACCAGGGAGGGGCTGTGGACATGGCCTACCTAGACTTTAGCAAGGCATTTGACACAGTCCCACACAAAAGGTTAGTCAAATTAACCAGCCTGGGAGTGGGTCCCAGGGTGGTAGCCTGGGTAAAACATTGGCTGGACAACAGGACACAGAAGGTAATTGTAAATGGAGTCCACTCTGAAGAAAGGGCAGTTACTAGTGTGGTACCGCAGGGTTCAGTATTGGGTCCAGTCCTTTTTAATGTCTTCATCAGTGGCATTTGAGGGACTGGAAGGAAAAGTATGCCTTTTTGCAGATGACACAAAGATCTGCAACAGGGTTGATGCACAAGGAGGCGTGGAAAGGATGAAAAGGACCTGGCAAGGTTGGAGGAATGGTCAGACTGATGGCAGCTAGGATTCAATGCAAAAGTGCAAGTAATGCACCTGGGAAACAAGAACCCAGGGAAGAATACACAATGGGTGGGGAGGTAGTAACAACAACAAAACAGGAAAGGGACCTGGGGGTAATCATATCAGATGACCTTAAGGTTAGCAAGCAATGTGAGAAGGCAGTAGGGAGGGCCGGGGGTATACTGGGATGTATAGGGAGAGGCAACAGCAGCAGAAAACAGGAAGTTACCCCTCTGTACAGACAGTTGGTGAGACCCCATCTGGAATACTGTGTCCAGTTCTGGAGACCCCATCTCTGCAAGGACATAGACAGGATAGAGGCAGTCCAGAGGAGGGCAGCTAAAATGGTGCAGGGTCTGCAAGAGAAGCCGTATGAGGAGAGACTAAAGGAGCTTAATATGTATACCCTTGAGGAAAGAAGGGAGAGGGGGAACATGATAGAAACTTTCAAGTACCTCAAGGGAATCAAAGTCCAAGAGGGTAGCATCTTTCAGAACGAGACTTGCAAGAACAAGGGGACACAATTTAAAGATAGGAGAGCGGTTCAGGGGCAATGTGAGGAAGTATTTCAGAGAGGGTAGTGGATGCATGGAACAGCCTTCCTGAGGAGGTTGTGGAGTCTAAAACTGTGGGAGAATTCAAGAATGCATGGGACAGACATAAGGCAATTCTTGTGAGGGGTAGGAAGATATAGGCTGTTGGTTAACTAGGATCTGCGGCCTATCCTGTAGGTAGGGAAATCAGCAGACTAGATGGGCCTAGCGGTCCTTATCTGCCGTCAAAGTCTATGTTTCTATGTTTCAGGAGGTCCCTCGGCTAGTCCCTCCTCCAAGCCTGCCCAGGAACTGGTTGAGGGTGTCTCCTCCCCCCCCCCAGCCTCGTCACTCCCCGCTGGGTTCCCCCCATAGGGGGATGGCTCCGCCAGTTCCTTTCCGCCTGGTCCGCTATCACCATGGATTGCTGGGTGTTGGAGGTGGTAGGATAGGGTCTGCCTCTGGAGTTCGAGCAGGTCCCACCCTTCCGAGCAGTCTCCCCTCGGAGGGGCCATGGGATCCGCAGCCTTTGTCAACCTGCCGAGCCGATATTGCCCTGCTCCTCAAAAGAGGATCAGGAAGGTGGCAGATCCTCCTCCAGACCTGGGGTTTGTGTCCAGGTACTTCCTGTGCCCAAAATGGATGGGGGGCTGGTGCCCCATTCTTGACCTGCATGACCTGAACAGGTTCCTAAGGTCTCGGACCTTCAGGATGGTCACTCTGACTCAGATAATTCCATCCTTGTAACGAGGCGTGTGGTTCTGTTTCCTGGACCTTCAGGATGTGTTCTTTCATGTCCTGATCCGTCCATCTCACCAGAGATTCCTCCGCTTTAGAGCAGAGGGATCCCTTTACGAGTTCCGAGCCATGTCCTTCGGCCTTTCCCTAGCTCCCAGGGTCTTCACCAAATGCATGGCAGTGGTGATAGCATTCCTGCGGCACCAAAGGGTCCGGGTGTACCCCTACCTGGACAATTGGCTGATTGTAGTTCCCTCCAGAGCAGAGGTGGAGTGGTCCAGAGATCTGGCCCTCCAGGCTTGCTTTCAGGTTGGCCTCATCAACAAGGCCAAGTCAGAACTCATTCCAAAGCAGGTGATACAATTCATCGGGGCAGAGCTCGACTCTCTACGAGCCAGAGCATGGCTCCAGTGGACAGGGCCGAGGTTCTTTCCTCCTTTGCCCAGTCATTTCAGGTTGGGCAGTTGCGCCCTGCCCGGGACTTCTGCGCCTCCTGGGCCTCATGGTGGCATGCACCAGCGTTGTCCATTGTGCCCGCTGGTACACAAGTCCCCTTCCATGGGGACTGGCCAGCCAGTGGTCACAGCGCTTTGATCTGCTGGATCAGCTAGTGACAGTGACCCAGGGGATGTGGAATGCTCTAGTGGTGGACTGTTCCAGCACATCTGCAGGAGGGCATCCCATTTGTCTGCCTCGAGCCGACAGTCTATCGACCGATGTCTCTCTGGGTTGGGGTGCCTATCTGGGGGAGCACAGAGCGCACGGCCTCTGGTCCCCTTGGGAGTCCCGATGCCACATCAACCTGCTGGAGCTTGGAGTGATTCATCTAGCCCTCACCGCCTTCACTCCGTTCCTATGAGGTCAAGTGGTTCAGGTCCAGACGGACAATACCACGACTATGTACTGCCTAAACTGCCAGGGTGGGACGCGCTTCATGCCTCTGTGCAGGGAAACTCTCCGCATTTGGTCTCTTGTGCATAGCCTGGAGGTGGATCTCCTAGCCATTCATGTGGCAGGAGCCTCCAACACCCTGGCCAATGCCCTAAGCCAGATATGGGCTGCGTCCCACGAGTGGTCTGTCCTGCTAGAGGTAGTACAAGATCTGTTCTCCCTCTGGGGCACGCCTCAGGCAGACTGGTTTGCCTCCAGGGAGAATGCGAAGCTGAGACTGTTTCATGCCCGCCTCCCTCAGCAGGGCTCACTGCAGGGGGATGCCTTCATGAGGCCGTGGACCCCAGGCCTCTTCTACACCTTCCCCCCATTTCCCTTGATCCACAAGGTGCTTCCCAAGGCGAGGAGGGACAAGGAGCAGGTGATTCTGGTAGCGCCAGACTGGTCCCGCCAGTTCTGGTATCCAGATCTCCTCAGTCTCTGCTCCAAGCTCCCAAGGTGGCTTCCAGCCTGCCCGGACCTGATCTCAGTCAATCAGGGGAAGGTATTCCATCTGGACCTTCAATTGATGCACCTGACGGCCTGGTTCCTGAGTGGCTAGCGTTCCAGACCTTGGGTGTTTCCAACGAGGTCCTCAACGTTGTTGAGGCGTCCCGTAAGGAGTCTACCAGAAAATGCTACGCCTTCAAATGGAAGAGATTCTCCATTTGGTGTCCAGGATAGGGCCTGGACCCTTCCTCCTGTTCCTTGGCAAGCATTCTGGACTACCTGTGGTCCCTTTCTCAGCAAGGGCTTCGGTCAACGACCCTTAAGGTGCACCTGGCAGCCATCTCTGCTTACCCAGCGTGGGCCGGGAAGCAGTCTGTGGCGCAGGAGAAGGTGGTCGGGCGCTTTTTCAAAGGCCTTGATCACATCCCTTCCGGTGCAAGAACCTCCACCTCCGTGGGATCTACTGCTGGTATTGGGCAAGCCAATTGAACCAATGCACAGGCGTGACATCTCTCACCTGTCGGGGAAGACCACCTTCTTGGTGGCTATCACATCAGCCAGAAGAATGGGAGAGCTCCAGGTGCTTTCCATAGTCTCCTTATCTGGTCTTCCACAGGGACAAGGTTGTCGTGCGCCCCCACCCGAAGTTCCTCCCGAAGGCGGTGTCTGAGTTTCACCTTAACCAGGTGTTGACTCTGCTGGTGTTCTACCCCAATCAACCTTGGAGGCCGAATATTGGCTTCATACTTTGGACCCTAGAAGAGCGCTCGCTTATATGGAGCGGACGGCTGAAGTTTGGGGAGGTTCGCCAGCTGTTTGTCACCTACGCTGAAGCTGCACCTGGCAGACCTGCAGCCAAGCAGATGATAGGCAGGTGGGTCACCTCCTGCATAGATCTCTGCTATATGTTGGTGGGCGTGGAGCCTCCCAGAGGGATAAGAGCTCATTCTACCCGCCATACTGCTGCACTGGTGGCTGCTTCCAGGGACGTCCCTATCCAGGAAATCTCCAGGGCTGCTACCTGGGAAGTCCACATAACCTTGACATTACCACATCGACCCTTGAGTCATGCCAGGATGCTGGTTTTGGGGCCTCAGTTCTCCAGTCTTTATTCTCTAAGTAGGGGGTGTGCGCCTTGCCTCCCTCCTCCCAGAGAACTGCTAGGAGTCTGCCAGACAATGTGGATGAACAACATATCCATGTCCCTAGAAATACAGGTTACTCACCTGTAACAGGAGTTCTAGGAATGGTATATGTTCATCCACACGACCCACCTGATCTCTCCATCTTCGATGCACGAGCTTGCTTCCAGTGGGCTAGATCTGGCGTCATGGGGCGGAGCCGAGAGTTTTACCACCCGGGTGGACGGGAGGAGCCAGCTTGAAGACCTTCCGGCAAGATTTAAAGCAGCAAAGAACCTGCCAGACAGTGTGGATGAACAACATATACCATTCCTAGAACTCATGTTACAGGTGAGTATCCTGTATATATTGGGCTGTCTGTATAGCACTGAGTGTACTATATCTGGCAGACATGAACTGGATTCCCACAATCTCCAGTAGTATACTGTGTGAACCTGGGCTGCTCCCTTAATCTCCATCTAAAACCTGATCTTTTGCTCAGTTTGCCAACCAACTGAAATAATGTAAGCATAATATTTGGCAATATTTAAAAATGTTTGTATTTTAGCATTGATGGCAATTTTACATTTTTTTTAGAGTTCTTCTGTTGTCCTTCAGAAGGTCTGTGTACACAGAAAATGTTGTTTCTGTATCAGCAGTGCTAACAGGCATCCAAATGTAGTGTTTTGCCAAGGCTGCCAGTTTGCCCAGCAATGGTGAGACTCCCACCAGGCTGCAATGTCAAAGTCTGGTGGGACTGACTTGGCAGCATTAGTATAAGCATGCCACTCAAAGGGTGAAATGTCTGCAAGCCCTGGTATACCAGTGATTTAGCTGTCTTTGTTCCTCCAGCATAGGAGGTTAGTGGATAAAAGACATGGGCTGCCTGAAAAACATACATTGAGGGGTGTCCTTTGACACTGCCCAGTTTTTGACTGCTCTCCATCACCACTTGTTGGAACAAATAGACACAGGCAGTTCTCACCCTCTTGGCACACTGTTTTTCCACAGTCTTAGGCCTGTATTTGTCTGCCAGCTGTGGCACAGAAATAAAAAAGTGTAGGTGATTCAGAAGGGAATAAATGTTGTGCCCTAGGGGTACCGTTGTTGCCTGCAGCTCTTCAATGAGTTGCACAAGCTCACTGGAGTGTTTTGACACAAATGCGGCTTGTGCTACAAGCACATCGAGCCTACTTGACAATAGCATTTTGAGTTTTTTAACTGAAGCTGCATCTGAAATATTGTTTATGAAGTCTGCCACGAGAGGCAGATAGTCAGCCAGATAATTGACTGCCTTTACCCAGGAGCACCAGTGGGTCAGCACAGCATATACAGGCATATTTGGAACAATGCCATCCTTTGCCTCTAGAAATTCTAAATATTGATGGCGCCGCATGGGGCTCTGACAGAACCTTTTTGATCAAGCTGACCACAGTATTTAGGTCTTACAGTACTGTGGACCAGAGTTCCAGAACCAAATTTAGCAAATGTGCAATACAAGTTACATGCACAGCGTTCAGGAATATACTGGAAAGAATAGTTTTAAATGCTTTCTGCATGTAGTTGCCACTGTCTGTGGCACTTTCAAACACCTTGTCAAAATTTATGCCATTATCATTTTAAATACGAAGCACAGCTTGGGAGACAGTCGTGTGATTCACACAATCCAAAAACTCAAGCCCTATCGACACTGGCTGTTCACTGACCCTCGTCGGAGGTTGTGCCAGAACTCCAAAAAACGCTACGTCCACAGCCATCTGTAGTTTCATCCAATATTGAGTAGAGGTCAGTGTCTTCAACCAGCTTTCTTACATAGTCCTCATGCTTGGTACGAAGCTCCTGAAGGTATGTAGAGCATAGCTGTGCAGACCCAGGAAGACTTCCACCATGTGTTGTGTATTTGCAGAGGAATTGTTCAAAGGCTGGAGCTTTTTCTAGAGGAATGTCTGCATGTGTCGGGCATCTTACGAAGTCTAGGGCAAATTCTTTACGATCCTCAGCAGCTGATGTTGCTCTCAATAAACAAGATGCCAGTGACTGCGTCATTGTATGGTACTGCCTGTAAAGTAATGTAAAAAAGTGATGGACCTGACCGTCCTCTCACACGCACAGAGATACATGTGACACTTGCATATAAATACTGTATACATACTGTCTTATTTTACTTCATGCAGCTTTCTGATCTACATGTTTGTGTTTTCAAGTGCAGGTCGACGCTATGCTTGCAAAGATGATCCATGGCTTGACAGCAAAACTTGCAGAACAGCTGGCCCCCCTTCCTCATACAGATTGCCAGGATACAGAGCGACCCTGATCAGTGGCGCACACAGTCTAGGAAAGATGGAGCTGTTTGGCCTCACGAGACTGATGCGGATGCTTGACATTTGGCTGAGACACATTGATGTTGTTTCTTTATTTCTGCAGGCACTTGCTTAAATTAAATAAAATTGAAGATTGATAATAAAACAGATGGCTTTTTTTTTAAACTCTCTTTATGCACCCTGGAGGACAGGGCATCCTTCCAGAGTACTCACTGGGCGAAGGCCTCTCGTTCCTTACCTGAACCCCCTGACTGGATCTCCCCAACTGCACTGCTGTAGGCCAGACCCCAGACCTCTGGCATGACTGGGATCCGTGCAGCCTATGGGGGTTGGCACCCTGGGAGATCACGGTGAGCTGGGCCGGCAGTGGGATGTGGGCCATGCCGCAGGAGTGCCCATTATCTCCACTGTCCTCCGGGAGGGGGTTCTTCCCCTGTTCCTCTCCCCCAGCACAATGTGCAGTGATGTCAGACTCATGGTGCATGGCAACCCTGCCACCATTGTTATGCTTGCTGCACTACCCCCGATCTTTATTGGGGGGCCACTGGTAACCTCATGTCATGTCCACCGTCACCCGAGGTCAGAACAGTGTTTTTTTTTTCCTGCATGTGTATCAAGTCCATGAGCCCAACCTCTATGGAGCCATCAACAAGAAGCGACTGGAGCTTGGCAACGGACTCATGGAGTGGTACACATGCAGGAAAATTGTTCTGGGCCAAATGCTACAAGTCTCGATGGCTGAGAGGGACCTGGGGTGGTGGTGGATGTCAAGATGAACAACTCTGAGACTTGTAGGAGGGCAGCAGCCAAGGCCAACAATATGCTGGGATGCATTACTAGGGGATCACCTCCAGAAGGAGGGAAGTGATACTGCCTCTGTGTAACTGCTTGAGGCTGCACCTCAAGTACTGCGTGCAGTTTTGAGGCCACATTTAAAGAGGGACATTGAACTCCTGGAGAGGGTCCAGAGGAGAGCAACCAAAATGATTTGCTCATTGTATCAGACAAAACTCTGAGTAGCTCCTCCACAAAACTGACAAAACTCCCTGAGTGGCTTGCCTCCCAAACTTATTCACCTACCTTGTCCCGTAGCCACCTGTTTTACCAACTTCTAGCAGTATCTGTGCTAGACTAATTGTCTATTTAACCAATGTATGCTTATCTCTCGATCTTATCCAAACTGTAATAACATGTGAATACCAAACCTGTAATACTCATGTTGTAACAGAAATTACTGCATATAGCTTCCAAAACTGTCTGCAATGATGTAATAAGCTGTGTCTACAATGATGTAACTGAATGTTGTACTGTATTTGTCTTCTTGGTGACGAGGTACCTTTGGAAACCAGCCTCTGGCTCAAAGGTTGTAAACTGATGTACAAATAAATTAATTTGGGGCTTGGACCTATGGGGAGAGGCTCGAAGAGCTAAATGTACACATTGGAAGAGAAAAGGGACCGGGGGACATGAGAGGTCTTCAGATACATGAAGGGGGTAAATGGGGAGGAGCAGTTGGGATGCTTCAAAGGAAGGAGGAGGGGGTAGCTAGAGGGCATGGGTGGAAGCTGGAGGGGGAAGATTCAGGGGAGAAAGAAGGAGGTGCTACTTCACAGAGGGTGGTGGAGGCAAAGATGGTGGAGGGGCTCAAGAGGGGGTGGTACAGGGGAAGGGTTCTGGAAGCAAAATCCAATGCAGTGAGAATATCCAGAAATGGAATGGAGAAGCCAGGAGAGAAGGCAGGGCAAAGGGCGTCCAGCACCCAGGGTGGGGTACTGACTAAATGAGCTGACACGAAAGACCATTAGGCCTATTCTGCTGGCATTTTAGTATGTTAGCCTGCTCGTCTGCCCCATGCCCACCATCACCTGAGGCCAGAACAATTTTTCTGCATGTGGGCCAGTCCACCAGGCCTGACCCTCCATCGACCAACAAGCGACCTGGCGGACTGGTGCACATGCAGAAAAAATTGTCCTGGGCCAGCCTGCTTGTCTGCCCCATGCCCACCATCGCCTGAGGCCAGAACAATTTTTTTCTGCACATGGGCCAGTACCATCCCTCCATCGACCAACACCGCCAGACAACAGGGGCATGGCACGGACCTGGCAGACTGGTACACATGGAGAAGAAAATTACTCTGTGCCAGCCTGTTCATCCACCCCTGCCCACCATCACCAGAGGCCAGAACCTGCTGGACTTGCGGATGAGCAGGCTTGCACAGAACAATTTTTGGCATGGCCCCTCATGCAGGTCGGAGCAGCAAGGGATGGCCATGGGAGATTGGCAAACATGTTTAAGCAAACAGCAGTTCAGAACACCAGAATATGCAGCATATATAAAGACAGCATATACACTTTGCTTGCCAACAATGCCAGCATGTGCCCTCCCCAACCCCATCCATCCCAAACTAGCCAGCAGTAACTTACCTTGGATGCAGGTTCGCACTTTGGGAACCAGGGAAAGCCTTCTGGGCAGGATTTCTGTTGTCCTCAGATGGCAGAATGCAGGCAGCAGATATTAACACAGGCAAGCAGGACAGATCAGTTATTTCGAAGACGAGTCCTTCTATTGTCAGGTGCATTCGCACTTCAGGTGCACACCTCCTTTAGCTCTTACTGCTCCCTTGGTGTTCTCGTGCTCTGCTGAGGACTCAGGTCGGGGGACTTGTCCGGTTAATGCTCCCTGATTTAGCAGCAGCTTCTTTCGTCGTTTTTTGTATTCCATGCTGGTTGCAGGTCCCAGATCCCGGGTCGACCTTGCCGATCGGTACTCTGACTGTGAGTTAGATGCTCACTTACACTCTCCTGACAATCAGGTGGATGTTATCTTCCCCCCCCAGTCCACTGCATTTAACAGGCTTAGGCATACCTGAGGGTGGGGGGACACAGCATGTGAAACAGCGCAACTGTGCTTTAAGCACCGGGAGCCCATGACTAGATATTTGGGCATTCTGCCCCCATTATGACATCATGGGGGGCAGAACTGCGTTAGTGGTGGGGGTATGGTAGCACAATGTGGCGAAACTAACAGAGCCACAGATTTCTCAAAGTTATGATGCAGGCCACCACTAGACACCTCCAGAGCAAGCAATATCACGGAGTTGTGGAGGGAGCACAAAATCGCAGAAAATGTGCAGAATTCGTGCCCGCAGTTTTCCAGTGCCCCTGGCTATAGGTTGGTATGGAACCTCCCTTGGGGCTCATTCCCCCTGCCATACTACTGCCTTGGTGGCTGCCACCAGGGACATCTATATCCAGGAAATCTGCAGGGCTGCTACCTGGAGGATAGCACATGCCTTTATTTCCCATTACAGCATCAACGTAAGTCCCGTCAAGATGCCACTTTTGGGACCTCTGTTCTCCAGCCTACCAGTAAGGGTGCATGTCTTGCCTGCTTATCGCAGACGGCCTTCCTCCTCCTGTAGATCTGCTAGGTGTCTGCCAGAGTGTGGAAAGCTAACTGTATGCACACCCCTAGAAAGGCTACTCGTCTGTACCCATTGATCTTGCTTCGAGAGGGCTCTTGCAATAGGTATTTACCAGTAGGACTGGGCTACCAAGTGTCAGGACCCCAAGAAAAATTTCTAGTTAGCAGTCTCTTTGGGGGGGGGGGAGACTGCCCCACATTTTTATTTATATGTCACTCTTTACCAGGTAAGTGCACTGATCCAGAGGACTGCTTCTAGTCACAACCCTGGCCATGGTGTGGCAAGCAGTACAGAGAATGCAGCAGCACATACAGGTAAATACAATCAATGCTGTAAAATCACAACTCTGGCATGAGGTGGTGGTGAAATAAAGTAATAGTACAATGGACACAGGGTTAGGCAATGCCCAGACACGGTATGAAATAGGGCCATACATAGCAATAGAAAAACATGAAATACAGGAGTTGCACAGTGCAGAATGACATGTCATTAAAATCACATGAGACCATGTTGGTAAGGACCATCAGTAGAGCTGTGGGGGTTCATATAGTCTGCTGCACTCATCAGCCTTAGGAGGGTTTGGAAAGCTACAGAGATGAGAGGAGATGGCGGAGGGAAGGAGACAATGGAATGGAGATGGGCATGGTGTTAGCTATTTTTATAGCACCTAACAAATTTAAAATCACAAATCTAACATCCCAGCAACGCTACTTTTTTATTATATAAAATCGCCAGTATTGTACAGTCATTCGCCAAATGCTTGGTACCATAAATGTTTTCAAAACTTGCTTAAATTGCTCCACAGTTGTGCACACCCATAACTGATGAGGTAGAGAATTCCCAAGGGTTGGGGCCGCGTGCATAAATGCTCTGGCCCTAGAAGATTTCAAGCACACCCTAGGAATCTCTAGCAACCCCTAGTCTGCTGATCAGAGATCATCCAGGGCAGTAAGAAACCAGGAGCTCTTTCAGGTAGTCTGGGCCCAGTCAGTGTAGGGCTTTAAAAGTCAGAAGACCGACTTTAAAGGTGATCTGCCACTGTACAGGCAACCAGTGCAGTCTGCGCAGCACCAGCGAAATGACAGGACCAAGATGATCCAGTTAGGCTGGGCCGCAGCATTCTGCACTAGCTTCAGGAGACAGATTTCCACCCTGGTAGCCCTAGGTAAAGGGAGTTGCAATAGCCTGAGTGTGAGGACACAAAGGCATTGATCAGAGTAGGAAGATCACTGGATGGAACAAGATGCTTGATCCTGGAGATGTTCCTCGGGTGGTAAAAAGAGGAGTTGATGACGGCAGATATCTGCGAGTGCAGGGTCAGCCCTTCATCAAAAAGTACCCCCAGGTTTCACACCTATTCAGAGGTCTGGAGTGATGAGCCCCAATCAGGAGTCTGGAGGGTAAACCAGCCCCCAACCACCCCCCCCCTCAAATTTGGCCACTCGGATCCAAACCAGTATCTCTGTCTCTTCCAAGTTCAATTTCAACCAACTAATCTATATATCCTGGATTTCTGCGAGGCAGCTATTAAAGGCTGAGGGAGCTCTATCCTGATCAGGTGCAAAAGAAGGGTTGAACTGGGTATCATTGGTATAATAGTGCTACCTCAGCCCATACCTTCTTACAATGTCTCCGAGGGGCAGCATATACAGTGCGAACAACATGGGGGACAACACTGAGCCCTGAGGTACCCCATGTGACAGAACTTTGATCCGAGGAGTAAACCCTGGACACCACTGAGTTCTTCCCATGAGGAACAATGTAAACTACCAGAGGACTGTACCGGACAGTCCACAGATGAACCTCAGACTTCCAAGCAGAACCCCATGGTCCACAGTGTCAGACACTGATGAGAGATCCAGAAGAACCAAGATGGAATGGCTTTTCCTATCCGTAGCCATCAGGAGATCATTGAGCACCTGAACCAGTGCAGTCTCAGTTCTGTCACTTTCGAAATCTGGACTGGAGGGGTTCATAGATGTCATGGATGGTCAAATGGTCTTCCAGCTGTATAGCCACTACTTTCTCAATTACCTTCCCTAAAAAAGGAAGGTTGGAGATTGGTCTCTAGTTTGCATGGCAGTATGGATACAAAGAAGCTTTCTTCAAGAGTGGTATTACCACCACCTCTTTCAGGGAGCTGGGAAACTCACCTGTTTCCAAGAAGCACCAGACTATCTGTGCTAGGACTGGACCTATAAAATCAAAACAACCCAGAATCGGGGAAGTTGGTCCAAGGTCCAAACTACAGCATGCAGGGTGCGCACTCTGCATGACGTCCATGAACTCTGGTTGGTCGAAGGTACTCCAGGAATGCTGAGGAGCAGTGGCCTCATACTGATCCAAAGCAACGCCCATAGAGTGTGCTGGTTGGAGTACTGCCCTGATGTCGGCTGCCTTAGTCGCAAAGAATCTAGCAAGTTCATCACACTTGACTTGCAAAAAGGCTTTTTGGACTTGTAGACAGGCTGGGTTTCCCAGTCTGTCCACAGTTCGAAACAGCTGAGCTGGTCGATTTTGAGCAGCTGCAATCTCCCTAGACAGGTACTCTGCCTTCTTACGGGTGATTGCAGATTGATGGACTTGATAATGGTCCATCAATCTAAGGTGGTTAGCATCAAGGGTGGATTTCTGCCAGCAATGCTCTAACCTTTGTCCTGGTTGCCACATCTCCCTCAAAGTCCTATCAAACCATGGGGATGTAGGGTGCAGGGAGAGAGGATGAACTTTGATGGGCGCAGTGGCATGCAGGGCTGCTGAAATGGCCAAATTATAAGCCATCATGAGGGTCTCTGGGTCACTGTTTGCCACTGGGAGGGACGATAGGTCAAGCACCGCTGCCAGTCCTTGAGAGCTTACATCTTGTAAAGGGCACTACCTGACCTCCACAGGGGTAGGCCTATGAAGAGGGGGTGCTGAAACTGAACCCCATGGTGTAGTGATCTGGACCATCCAACTGGTTCCACTCCCAAGTCAGAGGCTTTGATCCCCAGGAGGAAGACTAAGTCAAGACAGTGATCGTGTTTTTGAGTAGCACTGGTAACTATCTGTGAGGCCCAGAGATGTCATCAACTGGAGGAAGTGCTGTCCAAATTGCAAGAGTTTGTCTTCTATCCAGGCATTTGAAGTTGCCCAGGACCATCAGCCTAGGCAACTCAAACACCATGTTGACGACCAAGTCCGCAACTTCCTGGAAGAATCTCTTATCTCCTGGTGGACGCTAGATGAGGGCGATCAGACAACCTACTCCTGCTGCTACAGTACACACAAATGACTGTCTCAACTGGTACACCTGTGAGGTTAAGTTCAGTCTTGAAATGGACTGCAAACAACACACACACGTGATCCAATCTTGGGTGGTGCATCACCGAATACCCAGCTGGAGTTAAAGCCTCCAAAATGGGGCCAGAATTCTTATCCAGCCAGGTCTTGGTGATGCAAGCCAGGTTCACAGTTCCAACAAGATCTGCAATAATTGCAATCTTGTTTTTAATGGATCTCTCGGGGAAAGAGACACTGGAATGGAAATATGGGCATTAGAGTGCCAAAGTATTATTTACTGGGAGCAGTGGCAGTCAGCACCATCTAGAAACCAGTATTTCATTGCCTGTTTGAAAGCCAGGTGTGAGGGGGGATGACTGGACAGACTGTGGCAGCTTGTTCCATAGGAAGGGTGCAGAGACTGAGAAGCTTTGCTTCCCATTGCTGTGGAGATGTGGGGAGCCTCCAAAGGGGTGTTGAGGATGCCCAGAGTATCCTAGAAGCCATCAACTCTCAGGAGGAGAGAGTAGGGGGATGGATGTCAGTACCTTAGTGTATTATCCACTAGGCAGCCCATAGCATAGTCAAAGCAACCTTTTATAGGGAGCCAGCCCAGGGATTGGTAGAGTGCAGTGGTGGGTCCGATGGGGAGCGTGAAGGATGAAACAGTTATAGGTAGTGTTTTAGTCTTGACTACTGTTCCCCAGTCTACTCTGTTGTATCCCCCACCTTGGAGGCAGAAGGTTGCCATGGGCCGAAGGCAATGGCATGCTTCAGTCGATAGGAAGTATTTGAGTCTGTAGGCAGTGCCAGGTTTGTGGTGGATTCTCCATACAGTGTTGATATGCTTATTGAAAGAGGGAGTGGTTAAGAGTGACACTCAAGTATTTAAAAGGTGGGACGTTTTCAAGAGGGGGGCCTGCAGGGGTGAGTACTAGGAGGGAGTAGTTGGGATTTAGCGGCTTTCGTGAGGAAACCGTTTTTAACCAAAAAGCATAGACTTGGTATTTTCATAGACTAAGAAGCCTGTTGGATAGGAACCATTTATGAGCAGAGCCATAATTGTGTGTGAGGATTGAGGAGATGGGCTGATGGATTTGTCGCTATGGTAGAAAACCAGATAGGCATAGAGGAGCACTTGGCAGCTGAGGCTATTCCTTGGGAATGCATTAATGAATATGGAGAAGAGTAGGGGTCAGAGTATAGAACTGTGGGGGACCCCAATGTGAATGGGGAGGGCTGCAGAGGAGGTGTTGATGGACGGAGACAGATTGAATAGATCGCTGCGGAACCAGGCTGCAGTTTGGCTGGAGCAGCCAGAGATGGGGTTAAGTGGAGGAGGTGGTGGTTGACAAGGTCAAAAGCTTTTGATAGGTCTAGGAAGACTGCTCCTGTGGCTTTGCCTTGGTCCATATTTCTCAGCACATGATCAGAGAAAAGGATCAAAGCAGAGGAGGTACTGTGGTGCTTGTGGAAACCATGCTAGAGATGACTTAAAAGGTTATGAATTTCAAGATGCTCTGAGAACTGGAGGTGCATGACTTTTTCAAGCAGTTTGCTCAGATGAGGGAGTAGGGAGATGGGCCTGCTATTATCAGGGCTTAAATGGTCACCGCTTTTGAATATGGGAATTACATTTGCATGTTTCAAAGTCTGGGAACCTTAGCAGATGTAGAGGCAAGGTTGAAGAGGAAGGTGAGGGGTTTAATCATTGCGGGGCCAATGAGTTTAAGAAATGCGGGATATAGTCCATCACTGCCAAGACTGCCTTTGGCAGGGAGAGATTTTAGGAGCTTAATAGTCTCTCAGACTATGCCTAATGACTCTGAAGTGGAATGATGGGGACAGGGTAATAGCAGAGTAGGAGGGTGGGTAGGAGGTGGGTTGTTCAGGGCAGAGGACACCTGAGGTGGGAGCTTGCTCAGATAGGGTGATAAATCCATGAACTTTGTGTTGAAGATGATTGCAGTCTCAGTGGAGTCTGAAATGGGACCAGAGGGGGATGTCAGCTGTTGACTCCTGAACTTGGTGTTGAGGATAGATTCAATGGAGGCCCAGAAATTGTGTGGATTGCCAAAGTTTTTTTTCTGTTGATTTAATGTAGAATTTACGCTTGAGTGACCCTGTAGTCTGTCTGCAGGTGTTGTGTAGCTGTCTGTAGGTATTCCAGAGGTGGGTAGAGGGCACTGTCTTGTAGGCTTTCCATTTGTTATCCTGAGCTTCTGTAAGTTTCAGTAATTCATTGGATAGCCAGTGGATACAGCCCCCTCTTACCCTTCTGATAGTGACTAGGAAATCGATGTCCTACAGGTGGGAGAGTTTGGATGTAAGGTAAGTGACTGCATTGGATACGCTGTTAAGGCTATAGAAGGTTGACCAGTCAGTTGTCCTTGTGTCACTGAGGACATTGCTAGGGTCTGAGCAGTTAAAGTTCCTGAAGGACAGGAGTCTGAGGTGGGTGGACTGATTCGGTAGACAGAATAGCATAGGTAGGGGTGTGGTTACTTACGGAGTCATAGTACCTGCTTGGAGGACTGAGTCAACCCGGTTTGTGATGACCCAGTCGATCAGGAAGTGATTTTGTGTGTGTGCGTTATGTCAGATGGTGCGGAGGGGAGGAGATGATTTGCTCTAGGTTGTGTTCTTTCAGTGCACTAGAGTAGCCCAGAGATTTGCCATCCAGCCAGTTGAGACTGAAATCCTCAAACACTATTGTCTCTGGGGTTTCAAACCCTCTATACCTTTTAGGAAATTGGAGGCCTGGAATGCCTCCTGAGGGGGTTGTAACAGCAACCCAGGTAAAGTTTCTTGGATGCAGCTGGAATTACCTTCGTGAGAAGCCACTCTGTCTGAGAGGTGGGGGAGGAGCAGCTGATATTGGCAGCAGTGAGGTCCTGCATGTACAATGCCATGGCCCCTCCCTTTCATCCTGGTCTGTCCAGTCGTAGGAGTGAGTAACCATCCAGGTTGAATGAGGAGTTAATGTGGTGGGGTTTCAACCAAGTCTCTGACCCAGTGCCTGTGGCTTGTGGAAAGATACCCATGCCTCAGGCTCATGGAACTTTGAAGGGAGGCTGCAGATATTCATGTGGGCAACTATCTGTGGTATCTTGTCCAGGCAGGGTTGAGCTGGGAGTTTATGGGGCCAGGGTTACTCTCTACATCACCAGAGAATTGGAGTAAGTAGGGAGCCAATAGGGGGATTGAAGGGCGAGGGAGTGCACAAGCAGGCAGAGCTGACCAGCATTCACCCACATCAGTATAAAGGGACGGCACCACACCAGCCATCCAGTTTTTTCCTGCCGTTGGCTTGCGAAAGTACCTCATGGAAGAACAGCACTACTGCTTCTCCATTTTGGATGAGTATTAACTCTCTCTAACAAAAACTTAGCTGTTTGCTTATAATTGTTCCTTTATTCAACTGTGTAAGTCCTCCCCGACGCCCTCACTCGCATAAAAATAAGTGCGACTCATTCGGTTTCCAGCTGCTTCACAAGGACTGCTATTCCTTGTGTCTTCTGCCTAGGCCCAGACTGCTGCATGGAGGAATGCAACTACTGCTAGAAATTAAATTCAGTCACCTACAGCAGGCGACAGCAGTCCCTGGAAGCCCATATTTGAAAGAAAAAGAATTGAAGAAATGCAAGCAGACATCTACCTCCCCCGAAGGCCACCACAAGAAGCAGGACGAGGAAAAGCACAGGGACCGAGATTAGTCATCCACAGCCCCCGCGACGCTGGCCGATCTGATTCCAGCCCTACCAGTGCGAGTGGGTCCGATGAGTTGGGTTCCGGCTCTGCCGTCACCCGTCTGAACAAGGCTGCTAAGTTGCTTGTCTGCATGTCTGGTGATCCCACATCCGGTCTGACCCCCCGGAGTCTCCTCGTCTGATGCCTCTACCCAGCTGGGGTTAAGGATTCGGGATGCTCCTGTCGGGTGCATCCCTTCGACAGAACCTTAGACGCTGGAACTGACTGTACACCTGCCATCACTTTCTGGCTTGCCTGTGCCTGACAACTGTGCCGCTCTGCCATCAGCCAGCAGGACCAGCATTTCCAGACCTTCCTGTGGGATCTCCCACATCCGTCCTGTCCCCTGGCTGGGCCAACACCAGATCCCTCGGCTCCATTGGAGCCCTTGGCATCATGATACCAGACGCCTCAATACCCAACGCCTCAGTAGCTGATGCTGGGCCTCCTGCTGTCAGGGTATGGGTACCCCTTTTACAGGTTTCCCAGTTACTCATATCTCAGTCTCCCTCTGCCTCCTCCACAATCTCAGGTGGACCTTGGAGGTTTTAGCCTCCTGGTGGGCGGAGTCCAAGTCCCAACTCACTGAGGAGACAGAAGTACGTCGGCTGACTCCGGACCCTACTCTGGATCCTGTACATCGGCGTCTGGTGACTCCTCAGCCTTTACCAGAACCTTCTGGTTCTCATCCAAGGGAAGACATGCACCCTCAGTAACCCCAGATTGGTCGATTCCCCCCCAATAAGGACTCCTCTTCTTTGAGTTTTCAGTCACAGAGTTGGACTCTAAACCCTCCGACCCTGGCAAAGAGCCACACTCCAGAGATACCTAGGCTGAAGGATTCTTCTAAATTCCCTCCAGAGGCTCCTTTTATTCATGGAGTTAAAGCAAATCCAGGCTACTTATGAATGGCAATCCGGTAGAGCCAGATACACAATGGAAGTAACTGGCCATTCACTTGGAGCTCCCCGAAACTTATCCCACACTGATTCATCCCTGGATTGAGTCTCATGAGGATCTTGTTCCCACTATTTGGAAACAGTCTTCCTCATTAGCCCCTCTTCCTCACAAGGCAGATGGGCTTTACCAGACCCCCAAGAGTAAAGACTTTCTCAGTCTTCACCCCAAGGCACTCTGTTGTAATCAGTGCAGCCCATGACAGAACTGCAAAACCCAAACATCTCTGCTTGTCTCCCCTAGACAAGGAATCCAGACTTCTGGACCAGTATGGAAAGAAGATATATTGATCTTCTACCCTGGGCCTGAGGGCCCTTAATTACGTGGGACATATGGGAGACTAGCAGAAGTCTTTTCTGAGTTGGGTGGAATCCAAACTAGATTCTCTCCCAGATGAAGCAGCAACTGGGAGATTTGGTCCATTCTGCTTGTTCGGCCTGTAGGCACATGCTCCGTGCCACTTACAATGAGGTGGACATCACAGATCGAACCTGTGCTTTTGCTGCAAGTCTACATAGTTATGCCTGGCTTCGCGTGTCCGGTTTGGCCCCTGAGGTATAGACTATCTATGATGCCCCTTTTAGGGGATCAGTTGTTTGGGGGTGATAGAAACAAAGAAACCTAGAATTTGACGGCAGATAAATTCCACTTGGCCCACCTAGCTTGCCCATTTTCCTACCTAACGGATAAGCTGCAGATCCTAATTAACCAACAGTCTATTTCCTCCTACCCCTCACTAGGACTGTCTTATTTCTGTCCCATGCATTCTTGAATTCCTCCACTCTTCTTGATTTCACGACCTACTCAGGAAGGCTGTTCCTTGCATCCACAACCCTCTCCATGAAAAACATCACTGAACTACAAGAGAAAGATTCGTCATTAGTCTGTCCAGACCATGTACAAACCCTCTCTGGGCCAAAATCATCCCTTTCAGCGTCAAAACTGCCAACAGCAGAAGCAGACTCAGGCTTAAGTGTCCCAATAAATGCTGAGCTGTGTCTGAGGCCAAAGCTGTCCCAAAAGTCTCGCAAGACCCCTGGAATCTCAGCCGCAGCACTGCCCTCAGCCTACTGATCCTCCCTCATCCTCTGGGACTTCCAGAGGAACTGGTAGGGGGACGATTTTCCTCCCATCTGCTGGGCTGGAAGAAAATAACAGATGTGTGGGTCCTACAATTGGTGTCTCTTGGACAGAATAGTTTACCCAGAAACCACCCCACAGACCACCTCCTCAGTCTTCGTACTCCCCTCTTCACCTACTGTTGGTACTGGAAGAGATCTGTGCCCTTCTCCAAAAGGCAGCAATAGAACCTATTCCCTTCCTTTACCAGGGGACAGCTGCTACTCATTTCTTCCTAGTACCAAAGGAAACTGGCAACCTGAGACCTATCTTGGATCTCAGTACTCAACTAGTATGAGGAGTACAAAATGTTCTGAAAGCTCTCCCTGCAGAGTTTTCTTCCCCTTCTTTGGTTGGACCTGTTGCTGTGAGCTTTGGACATGCAGGATGCATACCTAACTACATATTCTCATATGCCCATACCTTTCGACTGTCTCCGATTTTCAGGGATATCCCTGATTTTGCCTCAAAATTTTACCCTGTCCCTTCTAAAAATTATGCTTCCATGACCAAACAATGGGGGTTGTAAGCACAAAATAATGTTGGGCATTAAAGTTACAGACTTGTTCTTCCTTAGAAAATGCATTTCACACTATGCTCCTTATTGTACCAGCTATCTGAGTGGATATCACCAGTTTTGAAGATGTGTCCCTGATTTGGGTCCTTTGTCCCTGATTTATGAGGCAGGAGGTTGAGAAGTATGCATACGCCCTTCCCACCACAAATGCCTCTGTTTTTGTTTCCAGGTGGCACACTACCAGTTCAGGGCCCTCCCATTTGGCCACTCCTCACCCCAGTATTTACCAAATGCCTGGCAGTAGTGACAACCTTCCTGTGTACCCAGGGAGTTGGCATTTTCCCATTTCTGGATGACTGGCTCCTAGTGGCGCTGTTTAGGGAGGACCTCCAATGCTCCCTGTCACTTATCCTGGAGATCTTCATCCAGCCTAGGTATCACAGTCAACCAAGTCAAGTCACATTTGGTCCCTTATCAATGGCCACAGTTCATTGGGGCAGTGTTAGACGTGACCCTGGACAGAATTGTCTCTACTCCCAGCTTGCTGTCTGTCCACTGTCAGACGGTTTACCGCACAGAAGGTCCTTCGCCTTTTCGGCAGTATGGCGGCAGCCATACCAATCGTCCCTCTAGCGTAACTTCATATGAGTCTCACAGTGGACTCTCCGTTCCCAACAGAACCAATCCCAGGATGATCTAGATCACGAGGTCCTAGTCTCAGACCCGATCAGAGACTTGAAGTGGTGGATGGTTCAGGAGAACCTGAGTATGGAAGTTCCCTTCTGCTCCGATCACCCAACCCAAAGTCTGACCACAGTCACATCCGATGCAGGCTGGGAGTGCCCACATAGGGTCTCACAAGATTCTGGGGAAATTGGTCTCACTTCGAGAAGAGGTTACACATCAATGTTTTCAAGCTGAGGCCAGTTCTGTATGCGCTTCAGGCTCTTTCCCTTCATTCATCCCGGTGACCTTCTGATACAATCAGACATGTGTAGTCTGGCACCTCAACAAACTGGGAGGCACTCATTCCTATCACCTGTGCCGAGAAACAATGAATACGGCATTGGGCATCTTGGCGCAACCTGTATCTGACAGCAGTCCACGTGCCAGGCATGCAAACACCCTGGCAGACGCTCAGTTGCTCATCAGCCAAGTCTCATGAGTGGGAACTCACACAAGAGGTCGTAAGCTATATCTTTGCACAGTGGGGGACTCCACAGGTGGACCTTTTCGCCTCCCCCACCAACGCCAAGCTTCCCACCTTCTGCTCGCTCGCTCTATGGCAAGATGTTTTTTGGCAGGCCATGTCTCTATACTGGAGGGGCAGATTAGTCTACACCTCTCCCCACTCCACTTCCTTTGGAGAGGGTTCTGAACAGACTTCGGGAGGACGGGGTGCAAATGATTCTGATCGCTCCCTTCTGGCTCAGGCAAGTTTGGTTCTCCAGTGGTTTTAGAGGAGCCTCTTCCTCTGTTGCATGAGTTGCTGACCCAGGATCAGGGCACCCTGGTCCATCTGGAACTCTAATCGCTTCTGCTCCATGCTTGGCTCTTTTAAACATAGCCAAGGCATGTTTTGGAATTTCTCCACTTGTTGCAGACATATATTGGTAGAGGCCAGAAAGCCTTCCACCAGATCTACTTACACCATGAAGTGGAAGCAATTTTTCCATTTGGGCTGGTTCCAAAGACCTGGATCCCTTTTCATGCCCCATAACCAGGATCCTGGATTACCTGCAGCACCTATGATCTGGGCCTTAGTTACTCCTCTTTTTGAAGGTTCATATGGTGGACATTTCGGCACGCCATATTCCCTTGTGGAGGGGTAAGACTGTTGCTTGGAGGTCTCAAAGACCTTCCTTAAAGGGGTTCTTCACTTAAGACCCCTGATCCATAGCCCTTCTCCCCCTTGGGATCTGAATTTCATTTTGGAAAAGCCCATGCTGCCTCCCTTTGAACCAGCAGTGGAGGCAGATTTGAAATTTCTCTCCTGGAAGATGCTTTTTCTGGTGGCCATCACCTTTGCTTGAAGGATTTCCAAGCTTCAAACCCTGATGTGTAAGATCCCTTACTTGATTTTCCACAGGGACCATGTGGCCATGTGTACGAATCCTGAGTTTCTTCCTAAGGTGGTGACGGTGGTTGAATCCACACAATCTGTCTATTGAGATCCCAGTCTTTTTTTTCCTGGAACACTCCAATCACAGTATCTTTTGTGTATGCTCTGTGTTCATAGGATTCTGATAGCACACTAACAGAATGAACGATCTCAGAAAAACGGATCAACTTTTCATTTCATTCACACACAAAAGAGAAGACAATGCTATTTACAAGCAGTGCCTCTGTAAGTGGTTAGAAAATCGCATCACTTTCTGTTATGAAAAGTACAACAAGACCCTTGCATGGCTGGTGTGGGGACTGCACTTTTATATTGATATAGGCTGATGCTGGTTTGCTGATGTGGGGGTACTGACGCCTGGCAGTTTAATCCTACTGGTGAATACCTACTGCAAGAGCATCTCGAAGATCTACAGTTATGGCAAGTTCTTGCATTAACTGTTCTGAGTGCTGTACATTTCACATACATCTGACCCATCTGGCTTCCCCAGACAAATGACACATGGTTCCCTGCTTCTAAAGTGTGAAGATCTGATATCACTGGGAAAAGTTGGGGGATATACCGCCCACATGATGGGAGAAACTTGGCTTAAAGAGCAGCTTTGCACTTCAGGACGTGCTTTCACAAACAAGTTACAATTTACTGGATAATAGATTTATTTCATATTCAATGTTCTTTTCCAAGATTTATACCATATCTTGGTAGTCCAGCTAAAAAGTCTATATAGAAAACCATCTGAAAATGTTTGTCTCTCCCCTGGTAACCTTACAGTGCCTTTGTTTGACATCAGAGTATTCACCATGACAACACTGTGGTCACTAACTGCAGTTGTGTGGTAAGAGGAGTCCGGAACATTTTGAAAGACAGAGAAATGCATGCAGCATAATCAGCAATGTTTAGTAAACCACCAGCAGAGCCAAGAAAATAACTAGAAAACAAAGTTAAAAATTAATTGGTGTAAATCTAGTGTTAAGCTAGTGTAATAAAGTTGCTCTTTAAAACATCTGACGGAAAGCCTGAAATGTACAGTAACTGAAAGAGTGTGGATGACTGAGCGGTGTACCACTCCTGGAACAATGGTGACAGGTTAGTAACTTGTCTGTATTGTTTTGGATCCACAGAAAATATGGCAGACGCTGTAGTTACAGCTTCCTGCTCCCTTCATGTTCTTACACGTCCTTTGGTTACTTCTGCTTTTGCGGAGTACTGAGTGTTCACGATCGCCTACTGCCAGACGAAGCTGACCACACATTATGATACAGAATAAACTGCCAAAAGTACTTGCTTTTTATTGGTACTTGACTTTCTTGGTATAGTTTCATTAAAACTTTCACTTATTACTAATTTCCTAGTATGTTTTTTATCCCCTGCTACCCTTCCACACCTCTTGTTTGTCTTCACCTGTGCAATCCTTGAAATACTTGTTGCTCCTCCCAAAAACCTACTTATCTGTATATTTATACTGTTGTTCTGCTGCAAATGTTCCTGTCTCAAAAACCTCATCCCCGGCTGGCCCAGTGGTGCTGAGGGTTGAGATGCTGGACGCTACACCTCGCGCCATGCCAGAGACCTAGGTTCGGGAACGAGCTTGGGTCGTCAGGGACGGGGAAGGATTGAGCATTTCCAGGACTCCTCTCCTTCCCTGGGGAGGGGGGGATTCCACTTGCCACTGCATTGATATCCTCCAGCACAGGCTGGAGGCATTTACAACATGATGCATAGAATGCAGGAGATTGAGCTGGCGGACATCTTTCAGAGGCACCACGGGAGGCGTCGTCTGCAGAGTTGGACATCACTGCACATCCGAGCTTCAGGGAGAAAAAGGAAATTCCCTGCCCTCGGGGATAGACGACGGCACCACCTCCCATCAACCACACTCCATCAGGCCGGACTACCTCCAGCCCTGGGCCCAGCCCGGCCCGAATTGTAGATAGAGCACCCTGGGTGGATAGGGTGGCCCTTCCTCAGGGGGGGCTCAGAGCTGGGGGGATAGCTGGGCTGGTGCCAGGACATGGGGGAGTTTCAGGCCAAGAGGTAAGGTGGATGCCCGAGAGAGTTCCCTGAAGTGGCAGTGAAGAAAATAATGTGTTTATATAAAAAAAACAAAAAAAAACTCATCTCCAGTAATGTGAGGCCAACCTCCTGGCACAGCAGTTCACCTGGGTGCCCCCCCCCCAAAAGAAAAACTTGTATTTAAGTTTCCCAGGAAAGGCATACTGAGCAGTGAATGCTCATTTCCAGATGCATCCTAGAGGAGAGGGGATAGGGACAATGGTAAGGAATACAAGCAGCATAAACATAACACAGTATAAAGTGTGTGTAAACAAAACAAACAAAAATAATAAAACTGTCTAAATTATAGAGAATACTGGATGAGCAACTATGCACAACTAGTGTGTTCTGCCACAGAGGGGTTCTGATTCCCTCTGACCTCTGAGAGCAAAGTTGAGTGGTCCATGGGAATCGGAACCCCGAGGTGGCAAAAAACATTGATTGTGCATAGAGTTGCTCATCCTGTATTTTTTATAGTGTATAGTAATGTGTGAAATGTGCTTTGCTTTCAAAAGAAAACTGACTGGGCCAGCCCGGTGGTGCAGAGGGCTGAGGCACTGGACGCCTTGCCTCATACCACACTGGTGACCCGGGTTCAGGAACTAGCACGGGGCACCGGGGGGGAGGATAGAGCACCCAACGGCTGCTCTTCTTCTCCAGGGGGGTTAGCTGCATGCTCCCGCTGCAATACCGCCATCTGGGGGAGACCGGGTGGAAGGTGCGGTAGGTGGAGAAGCAGTAAGGGTATTGGGTAGATGTCGGCAGAGAGGCAGAGCTGGAGGCATGTCTCAGCGTGCCTCCTAGCTCATTAGCCCTCATTGCATGCTGACATCTGGGGAAGAACAAGGGAAAACACCTCTGTCTTGTAGGTGATGATACCTCGCTGGGGGGGGTCTCCAGGCTCGTCTGACATACTCCATTGTACCGATTCCATGACACAGTATATTGGTTTAGGGAGGTAAGCATGGTAGGTCCCTCCTCACCCCTACCAGAGGGATATTCCGGGGTAACTACTGTGGAATCATGTGCTCTGGGGCAGATCACGATGAGTGGAGCCTGCAGGACAGGATGTCTGAGAGTGGAGAGGAGGCAAGGGGGGTGTATAAACACAAGGTTTAAAAAAAAAAAAAAACGACTCGTGCAGTCTCTAGAAGTTCTAGAATGCTGTTCTACCACAGTAGGGTAGAATCTCATTACATGACCTTTGAATTGTGGTACAACAGCATTTCGAAAGGGATGGAATTCTATACAGACAACTCCACTATACCCGATAATACTGTATAAACAAAGTAAAAACTCACATACTGTATAAAAAATGCACAGTAAAAAAATAGCTACAAGATGGTCTGCGATAGGAATGACAAAATTGATAAGTCTAATCAAACGATCCATAAAAACTAGTAGTAAGCAAACAAAATAAACTAACCATTGCAATGCCAAGAAATCATGGACAACTATTTATTTCTGTTCTCTGATGGTGACCAGCAAATCCTCTCCACTCATCACCTGGGCAGCCACCATCGGAATGACAGTGAACAGTCTGTCACTGTCTTTCTGATATGCACCGATGGATTTTGTCCCGAGTGCACCTGCGTTACTCAAATGACACCGTCTTTCAGACAGCAGCCATGGTATTAAGTGAAGTGCAGTTGCTAGTCGTCTTGGAGAAGAAGACTGTATGTATGGGTGTTCATGGTTTGTGGATATTAGGTGTTAATTGGGAGGGGAACTACTGTGCTAGGAGGGTGGCCTGACATCCGGAGTAAGGAATCGTCACGGTGAGCAGATCTGCAGAGGGATAGCAGTACAGATATTGAGGCAGTATAGCCCCATAATTGGAATTTGGAATCCTCGAGACAGATTTTCATTCTTCCCCCCCCTTCTTTGAGTTGCCGCGAAGAAATAAAAAAGCAGTCTCCATTCTTATAAGCTCCTTAAAGAAAGTTATACTTCTGCTTCTTCTCTGCTCAGGAAATGTGAGCTCAACCCTGGCCCCCCCTACAACTTACCTCGCATCGATTTTGCTGAGGCCACAGGTCTCAAAATGATGATGGACAACATTTTAAGCCTGCCTAAAAACTTGTTCAGCTGCAAGCTGGGTTGTACGTTAACCCAGACCTTATCATAATTACTGAGTCGTGGTTAAAAGACTAACACTGATCAACAAATATCACTGCAGGGCTACAATTTATTTAGAGCATATAAGAGTCTAGAGGCGGTGGTTATCTACGCCTAAATCTAAGTACTTGGTCACCAATATTAGTTGCAAATCTCTAGCCAAGGAATTTGAGTTAGTTTCGCTGAGCCTTCATCTCCCCTCCTCGGAATGTATCACTATCCTAGGTGGCTGTAGACCCCCATCTGGTGATGATGAAGTCCTTAATATTTTGAAATCCATGTTCGTAGATACAAAAACTGAAACAATATTTCTAGGAGATCTAAATATGGACTGGCTGTCACCTAAATCACACGGCCTCAAATCCCTTTGTGTCGAGCTAGGTCTTGGGCAATTAGTCAGTGAACCTACTAGGAACAACACTCTAAATACTGCCAACAGTTCCATTCTAGATGTGGTACTAACCACTCATCCACAAAAATATCTCATTTGGCAGTGTTTCACACGACATGAGCGATCATGGAATTGTTGCTAGCATAAGATCTCAAATTAAGGCCTGGCATAACCCATCTTTATAACAAAAAGATCCTTTCAGAATTCAGTGCAGTAAACTTCCTATCTGACCTGAGCATGATCAGATGGCAAGATCTTTACCTAGTCAAAGATGTCAACAAGGCAGCTTGCATCCTTAATGACAAATTAGCTACAATAATAAATAAGCATGCCCTTTCATCAAAGTAAAGTACGGAACAATTCCAACCCCTGGTTCACCTCGGATCTCAAGGCAGCCCTTATAGCTCGAGATAAGCTCTGGGCTAAAGCTAGACATTCCAAAGAATCTTCGGATTGGCAGGCCTTTAGAACAGCCAGGAATAACTGTGTGAAAAACTCGCTCTGCTAAAGCTAACTATTATATTTCTACTCTCGAACAAGCTAAAGGTAACCCTCATAAAATATGGAAGACTATCAAAGCTATAGAAGAATGACCCATGGCCCCTCTGTCCCAACAAAGATAGCTGCAAGTGGCAAGATTGTGGAAAACAAGTCCCTAATCCTGGAAGACTTAACTCCCACTTTGCCACGCTGGATTAACTTTGACTCGTCACCTTATGCTGGTGCTGCGGTCAGCCAGCATACCCCTCACGCCATCTAGTCCTGCACCCAGCCCCTTCCAACTGCGGAAGATAACTTATAAAGAAGAGAAGATTCTCTTCTTAACTTAGACACCAAAAAGCGCGAGGGGACGATGGCTTGGAACCCTTTTCTAAGGTCAGGCTCACGCCATCTCACTGCCCCAGTTCTCCACATCTTCAATCTTTCCATTACATCTGCTACTGTGCAGTCCTGCTGGAAATCAGCACATATCCTCCCTCTATTTAAATCTGGTGACCCATGTGATGTAAACAACTATAGGCCTATCTCCATATTGCCTATCCTTTCTAAAGTTCTCGAAAAACTGATCCATATTCAGTTAAATCTCACTTGAAACCTTCTCTCTCTCATTCCAGCTCAATCTGGCTTCGGGGCTAATCATAGCACAATCACTGCACTAGCAAAAGTAACCAATGATTGGATCTCTGCTATAGATGCTAAGAAGGTAACTGGTGCCGTCTTTTTGGACCTCAGCAAAGCTTTTGATACTGTTGATCACAAACTATTAGTCAATTGCCTTGCAAAGTTGGGTACCATATACCATACCACCCAGTGGTTCTCTAGCTACCTAACTGGAAGATTACAAAAAGTAAAGGCGAAAGGCTTTTTTTCTGCTGCCTTGCCAGTTGCAAGAGGAGTCCCCCAAGGATCCGTCTTAGGCCCTATCTTGTTTTCTCTGTACATTAATGACTTAGATGCTAACATATCTCGTCCAATCTGCACTTTTGCAGATGATACTGTGTTGTATACTTCTGGCTCATTGTTAACCGAAGTCAAGGGAGTGCTTCAAGTGGACTTCGCACAACTTGAACATAACCTAATAAAGGCAAAGCTTCTGCTCAATGCTAAGAAGACTAAAGTGATGATATTCTCTCGCAGTGCTGTCACAGGTCCCCCCCAATACCCTTGCCCAAGACTTCATTGTCACCACGCTAAACGAGCCTCTAGAAGTTGTAACCAAATTTAAATATCTAGGTATCTGGACAATAAATTATCTTTCAGTGACCACGTCGAAGATGTCTCTAGAAGGTTAAAAGCAAGGTTAGGTTTCTTCTACAGAAATAGGCCCCTTTTCCCTTGAAACTCGAAACAAGTTTGTACAGGCCACTTTTCTCCCCCTACTCGACTATGGCGATGTAATCTATTCCTCCACCACTCTTGCAAATCTAAGTAAACTGGACATCCTTTATCACCGTGTGTTACGGTTCATTACCAACTCCCCTTACCACTCGCACCACTGTGACTTATATGCAGCTGTTGGTTGGACATCCCTTACTACTAGACGCCTTCTCCATGCTGGGTTATGGACTTTTAAACTGCTCCTGCAGAAATTGCCAAGCTGTCTCTCTTCCCTTATTAGTATCTCACATAGTGCATACTCGTAAAGAAAATCTGACTTTATTATGCTTGACATACCAAGGACGCGGACTTCCTTTGGTAAACGTGCTATTGCATATGCCCCTCCCTCCATTTGGAACCAATTACAAACTGTACTGAAACTAACTAGCGCAGTTTCAATAAACTTCTACAAATCGCTAAGTTCAGCCAAAATAAAAGACACCTGTAACTGTCATTAAGTCTCTTCCTTCCTCATGTGTGCCATATTTATCCACTGGTAAGGTATAATTGATTTGTCATATTAACTGCTTTCCCTTCCCCTTCTACTCCTGGCTTTATCTTTGCTTACGCTCCACTGTTACTCTATCAAATCTCTCCTCCCCCATATCAGTTGTAGACTGTTTGTTCTAGCTGCCAAAATACTGTATATGTATTGCACACACCAGTCGTCATGTTTCATTTATCAGTATGCAACCTGTAAGTCGCTTCCCTGTCTCATATCAGTGTTTACCACCTGCGGTCACCCTATGTGGTACCCTTGTATGTATATCCAGCCTGTATCATGTAACGGGCATTTCATGTATATACTGTTATTACCTATCTGTGTTTGTACTTTAAGTGTTTATGTCACAGGACCTCCTTGTGAATGAGCTTGCTCGATGGAGTTTTCCTGCAATAAACTTGAACTTTCTCTGTTGAACTCTGCTGCAGCAGTATCTCACTTTTGCTATCCTTTATGTTCTCACACTGTAATGGAGTGGCCGTCCATTACAGTATGCCTCTGCTAACTTTCCCTTTCAGTCGCTCTCTCTGTCTCGAGAATCCCCGAATTTAAATTAAGAAGAATGCACGAAACGCCCGAAGTTTATAATGGCGTTAGCTGTGTTGTTTCAAATAGTGAATTTGTTGAGGTTATTGAATTGTCTCCCCTTAAGAAAGCTAGCGCTAGCACCAGTACAGGTACGGCTTTATGAGAGAAGCCGTGGGTATCTGTGAACGCTGGTTGGGAGTTTAAAATAAAAGAGGATCTCCCTTTTTTTGGTATGAGTTGTGCGAGCTATCTCAGCTGCAAAGGAGAAGCAGTGACAAAAATAAAAACTGTATGTCCCGCCCGCCTCTTGCACTAGATCTGTACTGCTGGGTGCAGTCACTTGTTGCAGCGAGAGTGGGTAGCTGTGCGAGTACAGACTCTCAACTACTCTCCTGTACTCGCTATTAACAAATTAGACCTTCAAAAAGGGTTTAGTCTGTCGGTTTGGCAGATTTGTGGGCTATGATTTTTCTTGTTGGGCATATAACTACATGCAATTAGGAAAGATAAGAAATAAAACAAGTGTTCTAGGCAGCAAAGGAAGGCTAAGTCCTTGCAAGTTACCTGGTAGTTGTCTTGTGTAAGCTCTCCTAAAGGGACTGGCAGCCCAGAATTAAGCACATTTGTAGAGGACAAGAACTGGGTGACATCACACTGTAGGCGGAGTTATTAGCTGATTTAGGTATTTAAGGTTGCAAACTATTGAAATATGTGTCTTGGATACATACATAGATACATAGTCAGTGTCGGCAGATAAGGGCCTATGGCCCACCCAGTCTGCCCATTTGAGCTTGTAAGTTCAGTTTGTTTTCCTAGAAGTCTGTTGCACCTTACCCCTGACCTCCAGAATTCCTTTATGTCTATCCCATGCATTCTTAAATCCTGTGATTGTTTCAGCCCCCACCACTTCCTCTGGTAGGGTGTTCCACTTGTCCACCACCTGTTCTGTGAAGAAATTCTTTCTCATGTTTCCTCTGAATCGTCCTCCTCCAACTTCATCCCATGCCCTCTAGTCCTGGAACATCTTTTCGCTTAAAATAGTGTTTTCTGCCCCTGTTCCTCCTGTAAGATACTTGTATGTCTCTATCATATCCTCTCTCCCTCCTCTCCTCCAGGAGTACATGTTCAGTTCCTTCAACCTGTCTTCATAGGACTTGTGATGCAATCCATGCACCATCTTTGTTGCCCTCCTCTGAACCTTCTCTACCCTGTCTATGTCCTTACGTAGGTATGGTCTCCAGAACTGTACACTGTACTCCAGGTGGTGCCTCACTAGTGTCTTGTATAGCGGAATTATGACCTCCCTTTTCCTGCTGGTGATGCCCCTGCCTATACATCCCAGCATCCTATTTGCTTTACCTGCTGCCTTGTCACACTGTTTCCCTACCTTGAGGTCATCAGAGATGATAACCCCAAGATCCCTTTCCTGCTTGGTGCATGCTATATCCTCACCCCCCAACATGTCTTAAACCTGCTTTGAAGACTGTAATAAATGAATTATCAGATCTGTAAAATAGAATATGGACTTGATGTCACTGTAGTCCCCCATTTATGTGTATTAGTGCAGATTGAAGTTTAATTATTAGATTAGGGGACGGACTGCAGTGACCACATGATTAATTATACTCTCTGAATACCTATAAAAAGAGAATGGTGGACACAGATGTTAGATAGCAGTGGAAGGGAGTGGGTGAAGCTCTGTTCCAGAAACATAGAAGATAGTGGGAAGCTGGACTAAAACCACTTCCACTCCGTGTTAAACTTAAAGGAGTAACTATAGGCTGTTGGTGAGCTAGGAATTGATGTTTAACCAGTTTTCCAGTATTTTATTTTATTTCCTCCTTGGTTATATCATTTGAGATTTAATTTGGATCATTTCACAAATAAAAGGCACTCAAGGCGTTCTTGTGTGTCATAATCAACCTCTGGTCTCTACCTGTGTTAAGTTGTGTACCCCCACACACTACAACAGATATACAGATAGTGTTTTTTTTTTGCTGAGGTGGGGAACAAGTATATCTGGCATCATGCAGGCAATGCTGGAAGGGGACACTAGACACCAGGGAATGGGAATGATGGCCTGCTGGCATGGCGTGTAGATCAGTTAGTGGTATGGGAGGGTTGAAGGGAATAACGAGGAAAGATCAGCTGTTCAGCAACTGCGGACAGGCATCCAAAGAGAAGGGATGTTCATTTTTAACTAGCATGAGGTGCAAGATGGAGTGGCAAAATAAACTGTGCAAAAAGAAAGGAAGTCTGTGCAAATCAGGAATTGGAAATGTGTCCCTGCTCAGATGTACCACTGTAGTGTCAAAATGCTCAATTGGGGCACAATGCTGGTTTCCTTAAGCCATAATTGGTTGTACTGACAACCTGTCATTGTCTGAAGTCACCTCCTGACTAGTCCAATGTTTTAAGATGTCTTGCCCCCTCTGAAACGTCATGCACTTAAAAAAGCTAGGTTTGTTCCTGCAATTGTCTGTATTGCTGAATATCCAGTAGGACTGTGTAACTAATTCCAGGTTGCACCTGAAAAGGGGACCTTTGTGCCCATTGGGCTTACTTGATTAACAAAATTGAAATAAATAAATAAGCTCAAGAAAAAGGTTTCTGTGTAACTAATACTGGTTCTTTAAAGAGCACCTTTACTGATGTTCATCCCAGAAACGTAGAAAGAACCCTTACCTGCCAGTGAGTTAAAATCTGCACTAAGTAGTTTTTTTTGCCTCTAATTAGGGAGGGATCATATTTTCTCTGGAGCTGAGCTGCCAATCCTTCCACTTCTAGTCGTGAGCACCGCTCCCTGTGCTGGCATGCTTTGTGACATGATTAGGGAGAGTGCATGGGTACGCTCAATAGAAAGTAATGGGGGTGTTTTTACACTTGATATTTTGATGGACAATACAAACCAAGACCACTGCTCAGCTAACCAGAGCCTTGACAGTCAATCTGTGGCCTTGATTTCTTTGTAGTGGCCATCTGAACTATTGAAATATCCAGTTTAAAAACCATTCCCATTATTTTCTAGTGAGTGTTTCCTTGTGCGCTCCATATTACATCAGTTGATCAATCGGAAGTTTTATTGTTTTAAATTTTGTAACATGGCAGAAGTACACAGACAAAACAGAAGCACTGATTGGAGCAAAGGCATCACATGAGTTTGGAGACTGCATTAATTTTGCAATAATGCCATCCCCAAACTGAAGTACCGATGTGTGCCACAGACACAAAAAGCAGTAAAGAAATAGTGGAGCAGAAGCCGCTGAATGGAAGTCCCGCATCTGTCCCACCCACCCTCTAGATTGCTAGAGTCGATGGGGCGGAAGGCAGTAGTGAAAGCGATCGGAAAATCTGTCCAGCTCACATAGCACCAATGGAATTGGCAACACTGCAAAGATAGACACTGTTCAACTGCAAGTCGGTCATGGTGGAAATTGTCAGCATGATAGAGACATAGGTTTGAATTAATAAAAAAAACGATTGTGGCAGTAAGAGAATGGTCTGTATAATGTCATGGACTACACCGGACCACTAAACAGTGCATTAAGCATGACAGAAAATATGTAAATCACTTCCTAGATAATCATGCATTTGAGATCACCGCAGCAGCAGATTGAGCAAAGTTAGACCTAAGCAGTGTAGTGAAATATTTACATTTAAAAAATCTTAAACTGTAAAGTCTAGGTGTATTCAGTAGTAGATGTGGGCTTTTTTATGCACATCAGTTGCTGAATAGATGACGGCACTTTTGATCCAGCTATATACAACATATTTGAACGTAATAACCTGACTCTCTTCCATACTTAATGAGCAATACACAGAACATCCTTGAAACATTATATAACATCACCATGTTGCAAGAGCATTATGCCACTCCGAAGGTAGCATCTAATGGGGAATTAATGCATGGTCGGGCCATTGTAGGCACTCCCAACCATGCATTAATGCTTACATGTTAGTTAAAAACAATGTTTACTCTTACAAATAATACACAAATATCCACATAAATTGATACATTAAACATGGTATACATATTTTGTTGTATTCCACATATTGCACTTTGATATTCTCCTGTCTTTCACACTTTTCTAGATAATTATGAATCTCATTCCAGTTTCATTCTTGTTATAGTTGTATCCTCATTTAATACAGTATCTGAGCTTATGGCTGACATTTCTTTAGACTTTATTAAAATTTTTCTTTGATATGTAGTCTTTTTGTATCAGTGATTCTGAGAAAAGATGCTACATTTTCCAGGGTTTTTGTCGATTCTGAATTCAAGAGGTTGGCTGCCATCACCTGGGGTTACCTTCTAGTTGCCCCAATGTTTGTTCTCATTCTCTCGTAGAAGGGACACATGATTACTAAATGTGCTATACATCTGACTCTAATAGTTTCCATTGGAATCTGATGATCTTAGAGAGGGGTCTTGCTATAGGTATTTACAGATAGGACTAAGCCGTCTGGTGTCAGGACCCCACAGAAAACTTCTAGCTAACAGTCTCTGGTGGGGGACCGCCCCATGTCAGGTGACCAGTGTTGGGTGAAGTCGGTATAAAGAAGCAGTCCCCCACGCCTGCCTTCGTTTCCCGCCGTCGACTTGTGAAAGTTCTTTGCGGTAGAACAGTGCTTGTCAGTACCTTTCATCTGTTCAAAGTGTCGACCTTTCCAGCTAATTTTCTCTTACTACTTTTTGAAGGAAAAAAAAATCTACTGTGTGTGTCATCCCAGACGCCCTCGGAATCGCATATGAACAAGTGAGACTCATGTGGTTCGCAGCTTCCACACAAGGATAGCCACTCCTGGTGCTTCTTCTGCCTAGGCTCAGACCACCGTGTGGAGTGCTGGCACTACCAGAACTTCAGCTCAGCTACCCACAAGTGTAGGAAGCAGTCCCTGGTGACCCATCTCCTCAAGCAGAAAATTGCATCCATGGAAAAGGAGTTGAAGAAACTCAGGCAGGCATCTACCTCCCCTGAAGGGCACAAAAAGAAACTGGACAAGGAGAAGCACCGGGAGTGGGATTCGTCATCCATGGCGGCTGAGACTTTGACTGGAGTCGCGGTCTTGCAGGTAACATCCCCTCCAGGACATCGCTCTTCTACGACTGTCTTGGTGGCTTCCAAGAAGACTTTGCCCCTCCTGTTGGGCTTGTGCTTGGGCCCTCTGGGAGCCTCTGGGGGTATAAGGAGGCCCCCACTCCTGTCAAGGCTGCTCCGCCACCTTCCCATGTGAGGCAGTCTGGTAAATCTGATGTCGGTCCTACCAAAAGCCCACCCGGACAGGGCTGATGAGCCGCTCACCTCCTTGGGTGACTGCCCAGCCTGCCCCCCCCCACTAACAAGGCCGCCACTCCTTCGCAGCCTTCCTCTGATAAGTCTGACACCGGCTTCTCCGATATCTGCCTGGATACTGTTGGCAAACAGGAGGCAGGCTCCTCAGATGTCTGACCTGTCAACCAGCCTGCATCAGACCCTAGGCCTACAGTTGACATGACAGGCTCCCCACGCTCCCCACAACAGGTTACTCTGTTGCCTGAAGAGGTCCCCGCATCCCCCCGATTCTCTCCTGGGGATTACAGCCCCCTTCCCTAGCTACTGCAGAGGAAACCGGGACTTTGCCATCAGGGGTTTCCCCCTCTGAAGCTGGACCCAATGCCGCCCCTCCAGCATTCCTTTGCCTGGCAGAAGACCCATTCCCCAGTCAGGCCTATTGGACCCGTTTGGCCTAACACGAGGCCCGACACTCATGGGACCAATGTTCCCTCAGTCTGGTCCTCTAGCTGGGCCTTGGCCAGGATCTTCTGCCCCATCAGAGCCCCTGGTGCCAGGGTACCCGACAGTCTTACCCGGCGCTGCAGTACCAGATGCACTCTTATCCAGCTGTGCAGTACCTGATGCTGCCTTTCCTGCCGTTGGGATATGGATACTCCTACTACGGGTACCCACCCTACCTGAGCCCTCCTCCTCCTCACCCACCTCCGCCACTCATTCCTCAGTTGCTGGCAGATCTGAGTGATACTTTGGCTTCCTGTGGGCTGAGGTTCAGACTCTGTTCACCAAGGAAGCTGAGGATCGTCTGCCAATGCCGGACCCTCTGCGTCTGAGACAGGAGACTCCTTCCCCTTTACCTGATGCCAGAGGACATCCTTCTGGCACCTGGGGTGGGGAGGACATGCAACCCCAGGGTCTACCCACAGGAGTCATTCTTCCCCATCCTAGGGATCAGTCTTCCTCTTCATCATCAGGGAGATCACTCTGATTCAGAGTCCATCCACTCTGACACTTAAGAGGAGCTACATACTCCAGAACGCCCTAGGCCGAAGTCCCCTCTGGAGGACCGTTTTCTGGAGTTGGTATGCAAGATTCAGGAGTTTTGTGAGTGGCATTCAGTGGAGCCAGATCCACAGTGGAAAACTCACTGCTCATTTGGATCTGCCAGAGACTGCTCCGACACGGATACCACCCTTGATCGAGCCTCACACCAATCTTGTTTCCAGTATATGGAAACAACCATCTGCTATGGGCCCCCCCCCCCCGAGGAAGGCAGACTGGATTTACCAGGCTCCAGAGGGTAAGGACTTTCTCAGTCTACAACCTAAGGTGGATTCAGTTTCCATCAGCATTGTCCACAGCCGTTCCACCAACCCCAGACATTTGAGCTCATCTCCACCTGATAAGGAATCCTGACTTCTGGACCAGTATGGGAAGATAATCTATGCCTCTTCTACTCTTGGTATCAGGGCCCTTAATTATGTCGACCACATGGGAGACTACCAGAAGTCCATCCTTAGCCAGGTGGAATCTAAGTTGGACTCCTTCCTGACTCTTGGACCAAGCAGGAGGTGGGAGACTTGGTCCGCTCCGCTTGTTTGGCCTGCAGGCACAGACTTCACGCCACCTACAATGCGGTGGACACTGCTGGAAGGAGCTCTATTTTTGCTGTTGGTTTACGGCGCCATGCCTGGTTCTGCATGTCAGGATTGGTCCCTGAAGCGCAGTCCACCATTTAGGAGGCTCTCTTCAGGGGATAGGTGCTATTCAGGGGTGATATCAAGGACATCATAACCGAATTGCAAGAAGAGGGCACTGCACTGAAGTCTCTTCAGACCATGTACAGACCCTCCCAAGGACAGCGGCATTCTTTTCGTCGCTAACACCGACAAACAAAAGCCCGCCCCAGGAAAATGCGCCAGTATTTGGCGGCCCCCTCCAGCAACCAAGACCCCCCCAGCAAAAAATCTGCAGGAGCCTCTGCTGCGCTGCCCCACACCTCCTGACTCCCTGGCTCTCCCTCTGCTTCTGGCCATTCCAGAGGAACTGGTGGGGTAGATTCTCCTTCCATCTGCTGGGTTGGGAGAGGAGAACATGAGACGCTTGGGTGCTTCAGCTAATATATGCTGGACACTCTATAGTTTCTACAGAAACCTCCTTGAAAACCACCCCCACAGTCTTACTTCCTGCAGCATCTTCCTCTGGTTCTGGAAGAAATCCTATCCCTTCTTTCGAAAAAAGCGATGGAACCCGTCCCGACCCATCTTCAGGGGACGGGTTACTATTTGCATTTCTTTCTGGGTCCAAAGAAGATGGGAGACCTGAACATGTTCATGGAGTACAGACACTTCAGAATGCTCTTTGCAGAGCCTTCTTCCTCTTCTTCGGCCGGGACAGTGGCTATGCACTCTGGATATGCAGGATGCTTACCTGCACATCACCATATGCCTACCCACCGCAAATACCTTCACTTTCAGGGAGACCACTACCAATTCAAGGCCCTCCCATTTGGTCTTTCAGTGCCCCCTTCCAAGTATTTACCAAATGCTTGTCTGTGGTAGCATCTCACCTGCGTACCCTGGGGGTGCAGGTCTTCCCATTCCTGGACTGGCTCCTGGCATCCCAGTCCTGGGAGAATCTCTTCCACTCCCTTTCCCTTACCCTGCAGGTTTTTTACCAGCTTGGGTACTACCTTCAACCAGGCCAAGTCCCATTTGGTCCCTTGCCAATGCCTCCAATTTATAGAGGCAATTCTGGATACGACCCTAGGCAAAGCCTTTTTGCCTCCAGACAGGGACGGGACCTTTCAGTTTCAGGCTCGGCTTCTGTCCAGTCGCAGACGGGTTGGAGCCAAGTCTATCCTTCACCTCCTCTGGCTCACAGCAGCTGCCATTTGACAGTTCCATTTGCTCGGTTCCATATGAGGATCTCTCATTGGATGCTGTGGTCACATTGGAACCAAACACTGGACGATCTAGACCAAGAGGTGCTAGTATCTGATCCCATAAACAGGGACTTGCACTGGTGGATGGCCCAGGAGAACCTTTATCTGGGAGTTCCATTTGAATCTCTCCTCCTTCCCAGACCTTAACAACGGATGCATCAGGGGAGGGCTGGGGTGCCCACCTTCGGTCTCACAGGACTCTGGGCAGCTGGTCTCAGTTCACGCATAAGTTGCATATAAATGTGCTCGAATTGAGCACAGTTCTACATGCCCTACAGGCTCTTCTTCCCTTCATTCTTCCCAGTCATCTTCTTGTACAATCAGACAACGTGTAATCTGGTATCTCGGCAAACAGGGAGGAACACATCCCTATCCTCTCTGCTGGGAGGTGATAAGTCTGGCTGTGGGCAGCTCAGCACGACCTGCACCTGACCGCAGTTCATGTTCCGGGAATGGAGAACACCCTAGCAAACTAACTCAGCCCATCCTCTGCCAGGGCTCACAAATAGAAATTAGACCAACTGGTTGTCAACTACATCTTCAGGTGGTGGGGGACTCCTCAGGTGGACCTCTTTGCCTCCCCCCACAATGCAAAGCTTCCCACCTTCTGCTCGCTCACTCCAGGGCGAGATGTTTTCTGGCGGGACGCTCTGTCTCTCTGTTGGAGGCACAGATTTGTTTATGCCTTCCCTCCCATTCCATTGATCCTGAGGGTCCTGAACAAACTCTGATTAGAAGGGGCTTGGATGATTCTCATCGCCCCCTTCTGTCCCAGGCAAGTTTGGTTCTGTCTTCTGCATCAGTTGTCAGTGGTACCTCCTATTCCTCTTCCTCTGTCACAACACTTGCTGACCCAGGATCAGGGGACCCTTGTTCATCCAGGCCTCAAATCCTTCCATCTTCATGCATGGCTCCTGCAGACGTAGCCAAAGCCTGCTTCAGAGTCTCTCCCTTGGTAGTGGAGATATTGCTGGAGGCCAGGAAGCCTTCCACCAGATCCACCTACGCAATGAAGTGGAAACTGTTTTCCATCTGGGCAGTCTCTAAGGATTTAGAGACCTTTTCGTGCCTAGCCAACAAGTCCTGGACTACATGCGTCATCTCTTTCACCTGGGTCTCAGTCATTCCTCTTTGAAAGTCCATATGGCATCTATTTCAGTATACTACATCCCCCTTTGGAGATGGGACTTTTGCTCATTTGGAAGTTTCCAAGACTTTCTTTGGGGGGGTTCTCAATTTGAGACCCCCCCCATCTGCAATCCTGCCCCTCCTTGGGATCTGAACTTTATCTTGGAGAAGCTCACTCTGCCTCTCTTTGAGCTGGCAGCAGAAGCAGACCTGAAATTCCTTTCTTGGAAGACTCTCTTCCTAGTGACCATCACCTCTGCTCAGCATATTTCTGAGCTTCAAGCCTTGATGTGTAAAGTCCCGTACTTTATTTTCTACAAGGAGCGTGTGGCCCTATGCACCAACCCTAAGTTTTTCTTTAAGGTGGTGCCTGAAGCTACACTAAATCAATCCATAGAGTTGCTGGCTTTCTTTACACAACACTCCAATCAAGCAGAGTACTTCTTGCATACTAAGGATGTTCATAGAATCCTGCGATACTATACTAATCGAACTAAAGATCTCAGGAAGACTGACCAGCTGTTTGTGTCATTCACACGCAGCAGGGAAGGCAATAATGCTGTCTTTAAGCAATGCCTTTCCTAATGGCTGGCCAATTGTATCACTTTCTGTTATGACAAGTACAACAAGACCCTTCTGGGTCATGTCAGAGGTCACTCCACGAGAGGAGTAGTGGCCTCTGTGGTTTGTTTCAAGAATGTGTCTGTGGCAGACATCTGCGCAGCCTCAACTTGGAGTTCAGTCCATACCTTTATGAAACACTACAGTTTAGACATTGTCTCTCACCTTAGAGCAGGCTTCGGGTTGGATGTTTTGCAGGGCCTCCTTTCATGAGACCCGCTCGGCCATGTCATTCATGTTGTGGATGACAATCCTCCTCCCGAATGTTTCTCCTTGTTCCAGACTGCTTGGGATTCTGTCCTATCTGTGAATACCTACTGCAAGAGCCCTCTTGAAGTAAGATAGTACAGTTATGTAAGAACTTACTGTAACAGTAGATCTTCAAGAGGCTCTTGCAGTAGGTATCACAATCCCATCTGTCCCCCTGAGTTTATTTGCTCAATTTCCATTGGGGCATATCTGCTTCTCTCTCATCTTGCCTCTTTGGCCTTTGGTGGGAACGAACTGGAAGGCGGGCCTTTATACTGACTTCTTCTGACAGGGTGGTCCCCCGACAGAGACTGCTAGCTAGAAGTTTTCCATGGGGTCCTGATGCCTGACAGCTTAGTTCTATCTGTGAATACCTACTGCAAGAGCCTCTCTAAGATCTACTGTTACGGTAAGTTCTTATGTAACTACTTTTTGCTAATTTATTCTAATCTCTCAGTGTTACATTCAAACCTGTATCTTACAAATAAATTCCTTCTATAAGGATTTTGTGTTTTTAACTTATTTTATTGAAGAGGTAGCATATACAGGATAATTCCACAAGCTTATACAATGTATGATGTAGTGTGCCAGTTACATCTATAGTCTACTATCTAACAACTGATTGTTTCTTTTATAGGTCTGATTGTCCAAGTAGAGTATTTGTTCATCAGTCCTTCAGAGTCTTGTCAATACTTCCGTTACCTCCGACACCAAATCTTATGATGGATCCTGACTGCTTCATCACAACTTATTCCATACCCATCTTTTTTTCTATTTCCAAAATAAAATAAAAATCAGCTTACTACAGTGTCTTTCTTTCATGTATCCATCAAGTATTCCTTATCTGTTAGATACTCCACAGTTCCATCCATCATTCTAAATTGTTATAAGATTGATGTACCCTCCTTGTCCTCTAGATATGTGTATAACAAAAATAAAAATAAAGGGTGCTACCTAGAGTTATACCTCTCAACAGAAAACCTCAACTTAGCTGTGATGGCCTCTAGATCCCTAATTTTTTTGACATTAACTATTGCTTAACAGTTAGCTGTTTGTGTCAGCCAGTTCTGAGTAACCACCTTAGCTGCTGCCACTGCCAGTATCAGGAACAGGTACTTATGCCCCTTGGTTTAATCTCCTGTGGGGTACAAGCAAGGACCAGCTGTTCAAACTCTAGGAGTTGTCAGTTCCAGTATTTGTTTTAATCTCTACCACCACTTGGAGCCAAAATGCCCCAATTTTGGCGCACTCCCAAAAACATGGAAAAGAGTGCCCTTTTGGCCACAGGCCCTCCAGCACCTATCCATGGGGTGTGGCATAGTGCTGTGATAGAGGGGAGTGATAAACAGATTTTCCATTTGAAAACTCTCCATGCTATAGAGTTTGTGGTTTTGTGGATGCTGGCCCAGCTTTTAACCCAATCATTATCTAAAATTTCCTGCCCTGATTCTGCTTACCAGCTGTTCTGAATTCTCTGGGTCGCCAACTCTGCTAATCATCCACCAACTTGTAGAATTGGGATACCAGATAACCCAGATCACCTGGTTTAGCTCGCTTCCTTGCTCTCAGCACACCTTCCTCTACCTGTCCCAATGAGGTGATTCCCACTGACATTAGAATGTAATGTCTTTACTGGAGGTACTTGTAAAAATCTGTGTGTGAGAGATTAAATTACTGTTGTATTGTTTAAAGTCTTTAATATGATCACCCTCAGTGAACTGAACCAGTGTATGTAAACCCAGCTTGGTCCATCTATCTTAAGATCCTTTCACATTACAGTGAGGCCAGGCAGAAGGTGTAGTGGAACATAGTACCACATATAATCTGGCTTTTCCCACACACTCCTTATTTTTAGCCACACTGAAAGTGTCTAGTCCACCTATCTGGATAGTGTGCAGTTTATTTGGCAGTAGTACCCAAGGTAACACCTCTAAAGGAGTCTCTGTATTTGTATTCCATTCAAGAGCACACTGTTGTGTTTGTGGGGAGCAGCGTAGTATGTTAATCAGAGGGACAGCTTTTGCTGACAAATACTATCTTGGAATGTTCAGAAGGCCAATTCCCCCCTTTCTTTGTTTCCTTGTAGTAGAGGCCTGTGGATTTTAGGCTTCTTACCTGACCAGACAATCTGTAATTTTGTGTTGTATTTTCTTTAGGTCTGTTTTAGGAATATGTATTGGGAGGGAGGAGAATAAAAAAAGAGGAGTCTTGGTAGGATGTTCATTTTTGTTTGAGCAATCCTGTTGGGAAAGGTCAGTGGCACATTCTGCCATCTACCCATCTCAATAAAGATTTGTTTAATTAGTGGCTTATAGTTGAGGAATTAATATTCATATTCATGCCCAAACAGAAGTCTCCCATTTGCTCTAATTGTCAATTCTAATATACGTTTTCATCTTTACTTCCAAATACCATAGTTTTGGTTTTCTCAATTAATTTTAAATTGTCTGTTTACATTCTTGGTGAAAATCCTTTGGCTCCCAGATGGCTTTTAGAAATGAACACCATCATCTGCAAAAGGCAGGTAACTACAATGTTCCCCAAGTGTGTAAGCATATGATCTGGTTTATATAACTTAATCAAAATTCTGTTTATGAATAAATTAAATGGTACTTGTGACAACACACAACCTTGGTCCATATTACATCATGAAATGTACTACTGCAGAGATGGCACTCAGGAATGGGAGGTGGAAGAGATCTGTAGCTTGGCTCTACTGAGTGAAAAAACGATCTTTTTACTTCCTAACTAAAGGATGAAAAAATTCTACTTGGTGCAGATTTGAACTTTGGGGCGGCTATGGGTCCTTCCGTATTTTGTGGGCAAGGGGGTGCAACAGGTAAAAGAGCAGAAAAGGTGCTCTTTAAAAGTGCTGCAGTTATCCCCAGAGCCCAAGGAAAAGAGTTTTTCAACTATCATTCTCTAAAGTCATGGCAACACACTACTCCATAGTAACACTACTTTGCTATAGTCTGTCCTAGATGGTGCCTGTGTAGCTTGCAGGCCCTAGAGTTGGATATATTTCCACTATTCCTGGTGAAACCCACCCACTTGTTTTAAAATGGATTCCTGATGAAACAGCCCCAGTACCTTATGCCAGCATGAGCGGATTATTTTTTTCCCCTAAAAATAAATTTTAATCACTGTCAATTGTAGTGAAGGGATCATAGCTGGCTCTGTAGACACTGCCAGCCGATCTCTTCCGGCTTCCTACTTGCTCTGCTCCGCCCCTGTGCTTCGTGTTTTTGTGACGTGTGAGCAGGGAGAGCATGGGGGCGAGCCCTATAAAAGTTGGGGGGGGGCATTTTTTTAAAAGCCTTTTTTATGAAGCTGTGAGCCACCTGAGATGGAAATGAAAGCCACCACTCTTCTAATAGGGACCCTTTTAGTAGAGTGGTGGCTTTCATTTCCATCTCTGGTTGCTTAACTTCATAAAATGCCAGAAATGTCCTCTGTTGGCATCCACCCTCCTCTGAAGACCCTCTGGTGTAGGTACACAACTTTTCAAACAGTTTAGCAGAATATTGACACTGGTAAACTATACTTTTTTTCCTTCACAAACCTGTTTTCTGTGACTCTGACCCATCGCATCCTTCAGTCTATGAGGAGCTGATCAACGTGAAACTGAAGACAAACCAAAGCACTTCCCAAGCTCCAGGTTCTCCACAGCCACTGATTGGAAGAGAAGAAAACTAGATTGGGAATTTCTGTAGTTCAAAACATTCAGCAGCACGGCCTGTTCACCCTGTACTATAAATAAGCCCCTATTTGCCTACCAATTTGAGAAGCTTGCCAGAGAACACCAGGAGGAAGGAGTGCTGTGTGACTGGACTTCTCTACTGGGACTAAAGAAGTAGAACTCTTCTACTGGGACCTTTAATTTAGGGTAAAAAAAAATTAGTTTGTCTGAGTTAGCTAAAGTGAATGGTTATCTGAACAGTTATCTAGGTGTAAATCTCAGGTGGCTGAAGGGGCTTGATAGCTGTGCAATTTAATTACTTGTAGAAAGATCTAGTAAGTAGGGTGAGTGGCTTAGCTGGAAGGCAGCTAGATTTAATCACTGCCTTAGAAAGATTCTGCCAGAAGCTTAGCAGAGAACACCAGGAGGAGGGAGTGCTGTATGACTGGACTTCTCTACTGGAACTATATTGCCCTCCTTCACAAAGCTAGTTCTACTTATAGGCACATGATTTGACTGACAACAGGAACTTCCTGTTTGGGAGCAGGAAGTGAGTCATCACAGAGCCACCAAAGGTGCACCATCCTAGAAGGGCAAGAGTAGTTTTCCGGCCACCTCTAGCTGCTGGAGGTCTGCCTTTGAGCAAGTAAGGGGTCTACTGAGAAATATAGGATCTTCTTGTTTCAGAGCAGGATAATCAGGAGCTTAAAGGGCACAGAAGCAGGCAGTAAGTAAGTAGAGATAAGGAAAAAGTAAGGATTCCAAACAATAGTGAAGGGGCCAGAAATAAGACATGATGGAAGTGGTGCAGTGCAGTGACTGTGGTGCAGCAGTCTTCCAGGAGATGTTCTGGAGGATGTGGTATTGTCCTATCTGCAGGCACCTCTCTGGGATGAGGTTGCTCATCTCCAGGCTGAGTTGGCCAGGATTTGTGGGACCTCCTCTTCCATCCAGGGACCACCAGGGCCACTGCCATTGCCTCAGAGGTTGCCAAGAAAGAGGAGCAGTTGGACCACAGTGGGCTCAGGGAGGGTGAGGGTGGTGCAACAGATGCACATCCTTCCAGTTGTACCTCTCCACAATTCCTGTACCGTTTTGGAAAAATCTGATTCCTCTGTGGAGGCACCCGCAGTGGAGACCAAGGAGGACGCTGGGAACCTCTACAAAGGAGACCCACAGGAGGGTGGCATGGGACCCCACAGGGGAAGGAAACAACTCCTGGTGGGGGACTCCATTGTTAGGAAGGTAGAACTGGGGGAGGAAGGGGAGAGGGAGGTAAGGTGCCTCCCCGGCACCATGGCTTGGAGGGATGGAGTGAATCCTCAGGATTGACAGAGCAGCTGCACAGGGGAGGGAGCTGGATGTCATTGTCCACCTTAGAAAAAATGAGTTTGTGGAGTTGGGGAGGGGCCTTAGGTAGCACGCATGGTAACCTTCTTGGAGGTGCTGTCTGACTATGGCATGGGTGAGGCTAGGGTGCTCCACACCATGGGATTCAATTAGTGGTTGAAGAACTGGTACAGAGCTCAGGGGTTTGGCTTCACTGGGGACTGGGGATCCACCTGGAGGGATGTAGGCCTATACTGATGCGATGGTCTGCATTTGTCCAGGAGGGGAACCAGGATCCTAGGTGATAGGTTTAAATGCTTCATTGGTAAGCATTTAAACTAGCCAAGGGGGGAGGCACTGGAAAGGAGCAAGGAAATCCTAGCCCCCCCTTAAAAAAAAATCAGGGTAGTAAGTGAGGTAAACGCTAAGATAGGAGACGTCGATAAGGAGAAGGGCAGGGGTAAATGGAGAAAATGACAAAGGAAATAAGGACAGGGATGGTGCAAAAAGGGGTAAGGCCATCAAGAAATGGAGGGCAGTGAGTAACAATGCCCATAGTCTGGGCAACAAGCTCCCTGAACTGGTGGCCTTGATGGAAGAGGGATGCCTGGATATCGTGGCAGTCACAGAAACATGGTACACAGAGAACCATGACTCGGATGTTAACATACCAGGGTACACAACCTACAGGAGAGACAGGGAGGGTAGAAGAGGGGGAGGAGTAACTCTCTGTGTAAGGGAAGGGAAAAAATCAATGGAACAAAAGAGTAAACAGGGAGGAGAAGAGGCACTGTGGGTCACCTTACAGACTGGAAATGGCACCACGATCTGCACAGGGGTTGTATACAGACCCCCATCTCGGGGGGGGGGGAAATGGGCTAGGAAATTATAGAAGGCATCCTTAGGATGGCAGAGAAAGGGGAGACATTGTTGATGGGGGACCTGAATATTCCAGATGTTAACTGGAGCACCTTTGCTGCAGCCACATCCAAAAGCAGGGCCATTCTCGATGCACTACAGGGGGCATGCCTCAGACAGCTAGTGTTGGAACCCACTTGGGAGGGAGCAATCTCAGACCTCGTACTCTCAAATGGGGACAGTGAGAGGATCTCAGATCTAGAAGTGGGTAGCCATCTGGGAACAAGTGACCACCAAACACTGTGGTTCACGTTAAACTCAGCTACAGAGTCAAGCCATACACAAGTGAGGGTACTGTACTTCAGGAGGGCTGACTTTGACAATATTGGAGAGTGCCTTAGAAAGACACTAGCAAACAGGCAAGAAGGAGGGGTGGAGCAACAATGGGGAAACATCAAAACTGCCATCAGAGGCAACAAGCCTTTGTGTGAAGCAAATAAACAAATAAAAAAAAAAAAGCCACTATGATTCTCAAAAGAGGTGGAGGGGAAGGTTAGGGAGAAAAAGATAGCATTTAGAAAGTTTAAGGAAACACAGAAGGAGCAGGACAGAAAACTGTACCAGTTAAGGCAAAAGGAAGCAGGGAAGGCAGTCAGAATGACAAAGGCCCAAACTGAGGAAAAGATAGCCAGCTCAGTTAAGAAGGGGGGATAAAATCTTTTATAGGTATATTAGGAAGCAAAGAAAGACAAAGAGAGGGATAGTGAAGCTAATTAGAATGGCTGGTGGGTGGGCAGAGAGGGACAATGAAAATGTAGGGATACTGAACAAATACTTCTGCTCAGTATTCACAAAAGAGGAGGAGGGGGAGGTCCCTATTCCAATTAACAGAAGCAGTCTGGATAGGGGGTCAATCCCAGTCCTTTCATAGAAGAAAGGGTTCTGAAAGAACTCTTGAAACTGAAGGTGAACAAAGCAATGGGGCCTGATAGGATTCACCCCAGAATTCTAAAAGAATTAAGGGGAGAACTAATGACACCACTGACTACCCTTTTTAACAAATCTTGGGAGGATGGTGTGGTACCTGAGGACTGGAGGAGGGTAGATGTGATTCTCCTTCACTGAAGTGGGAGCAAGACAGAGGCAGGAAACTACAGACCTGTTAGTTTGACCTCAGTGGTAGGGAAAATGATGGAATCACTTCTGAAGGAAAGAATTGTTGAGAACCTAGAGGCCAGTGGGGCACAGGACCCAGGGCAGCACGGGTTCACAGCGGGAAGGTCATGTCAGACGAATCTAATCGATTTCTTTGACTGGGTGACCAAAGCAGTAGACAGGAGGGGTTGTGGACATGGCCTACCTAGACTTTAGCAAGGCATTTGTCACAGTCCCACACAAAGATTAATACAAGTTAGCCAGCCTAGGAGTGGGTCCCAGGGTGGTAGCCTGAAAAACATTGGCTGGACAACAAGACACAGAAGGGGTAATAATAAATGGAGTCCACTCTGAAGAAATAGGGGTTACTAGTGGGGTACTGCAGGGTTCAGTACTGGGTCCAGTCCTTTTTAATGTCTTTATAAGTGACATTGCAGAGGGACTGGAAGGAAAAGTATGCCTCTTTGCAGATGACACAAAGATCTGCAATAGGATTGATATAAAAGGGGTCATGGAAAGAATGAGAAGGGACTTGGCAAGGTTGGAGGAATGGACAGAGGTTTGGCAGCTTGGTTTCAATGCAAAGAAATGCAAAGTAATGCACCTGGGAAACAAAAGCCCAGGGGAAGATTACACATTGGGAGGGGTTGTAACAAGAACAAAAATGGAAAGGGACCTGGGGTAATCATATCAGATTACCTTAACGTTGGCAAGCAATGTGAGAAGGCAGTAGGGAGGGCTAAGGGATACTGGGATGTATAGGGAGATGCATCACCAGCAGAAATCAGGAAGTTGTTGTCCCTCTGTACAGACAGTTGGTGAGACCCTATCTGGAGTACTTTGTCCGGTTCTGGAGGCCCCATCTCCACAAGAACATAGACAGGATGGAGGCAGTCCAGAGGAGGGCAACTAAAATGGTGCAGGTTTGCAAGAGAAGCCACACGAGGAGAGACTAAAGAAGCTTAATATGTATACCCTTGAGGAAAGGAGGGAGAGGGGGACATGCTAGAAAGTTTTAGGCACCTCAGTAGAATCAACAAAGTCCAAGAGGGTAGCATCTTTCTGAAAAGAGATGTCAAGAACAAGGGGACACAATTTGAAGATAGAAGGGGACGGCTGAGGGCAATGTAGGAAGATGTTTTTTACAGAAAGGGTAGTGGATGCATGGAACCACCTTCCTGAGGAGGTTGTAGGGTCTAAAACTGTGGGAGAATTCAAGAATGCATGGGATAGACATAAGGCAATTCTTGTGGGGGGGGGGGGGTAGGAAGATATAGGCTGTTGGTTAACTAGGATCTGCGACTTATCCAGTAGCTAGAAGTGAAAAACAATGACACCGCAGGTAATCCAAATACCAAATTTATTGCATGCAGAAAAATAGCACAGCCGCCCTGCAGTACAGGCTCCCAAAACCTCAACTAGTCTCGCACCATCTGTGCATCGTCTGAGGATGGTCTACCTCATATCACACCTCTAAAATAACACACAGTTAAAGTGGCAATATCACTAAAAAGAAACAGTGTATATACAGAGGCCCAGATATTCAAACTGTGCAAAAAATGTGCACAATAGCAGGTGCAAGCATAAGTCCATTGCAGACATGCACAATAGACGCGATATTCAAACATGGAGCAAGCCAAACTGCGCAACCAGCCAACGTCTGAATATCGCACAACCTGCGCCATAGCGCAACCAGGAAGGGGAAGCTGAGCAGATATGATGCGCCATAGCGCAACAAGGGCAGTCCAGCTGAGCAGTCGAGAGGCGCCATAGCGCAAGCAGGGAGCCCTCTAGCAGCAGAGCAATGGAACTGCACAACCAGGGAGGTAGGCAGGGGCCCACCACCCATGCCACAGATGGGCACAGGAACACACTGCAGAACTGACAATGCACCCCCACACCCCAAGCACAGCACAACTGGGGGAAGGACAGAATATCCACCGGCCCATGGGGACAAGCAAACAAACACAGCTGGGCCATGTTGCCCAGCACACCCACTGGCAAGAGACTGCCACACAAGGGGTGGACCACCCCAGTGTACAGCAGACCCCCCTTGTGTGCACAACACACCCTGCACTGTGACCCCAAGACACCCCCACAGGAGCAGTGACCATCACTGCAGGGAATCCCCATACCCGTCACACTGCAACCCGTGTACCACAGAACCATACAAGCCAGACCCACCATGAGCACCCCAGCAGTGGGTGGCAGCACAGCAATACCAGACTGAAAGCCACTACCACCAGGAGACACCTCCCCACGCACACACACACACAAATACCATGACTGAACACCCCAGATGCCATGCACACCACTGCAACTGAGCACCTATAGCCAGCTGAATCAGAGACCACCACAGTATTCATATCAAAATATCTGTATTTCAAACATAACAAGAAGAACAACAGGAACTGTATACAGATATACAAAACAGGGTGGGGGTATGGGTACAAGGAGGGGTGGGTAAGGGGCGAGGTGAACAACTGGGAGAGGGAAGGAGGTGTGAGGATGAGTAAGGGGAGGTGGTGGGCAGCTACTGCCTGCCAGCCTGCTCTCCTGCCACCTGATGCCAGTCCCGGGGCCTCCTCCTGCGCCTCAGACCATGCTGGTGTAGGTCCTGCAGGATGGCGAGTGAGTACATTGCCACCTGTAGAAGCTACTACATCGACCTTTCAATTCGCTGCAGGATGCGGACACCTAGGACAAGGGATCAGAATCAATGGGTGTGACTGTCCATATCCCTGAAGCCCAACCATCATGCATGGCATACAGCCATGTGCCCCGCTCCTGTGATGGACTGCACCCACCCACAATGACCGTGTGCACAAGACATGCCCAACCAGGCAGCAACAGCCATGTACCACTGCACACACACACGCCCATGTCCAGCACAGCACAACCAAGGCTGCCCAGTGACGTGGCTATGCGTTGGGCAGGCAGTGCCACAGCCATGTGCCCAGTGCACGCATGGACCACCATTGATGCACTCCCAGACATGCAGTGCCACTGGACAGTGCTGACTGTCACATGTCACGTGCATGGCAGTGTTGTCCATGGATGGTGGCCATGCCCTGCCCCCCCATACAGCATGCAATAGCATTCATGATGTCATGTCACTCACCCTCATCTTACTGCTGCTGCTGCTGTCATGGTTCTTCTACACCACCACCACCATGCACAGTCACCGCTGCCACCGCTCCCTGCATCTCAGCCCTGGTCCTCCTCCGCTCCGCCACGCCTGTGGGAAACAAAAGGTGAGAAACACATCAGTGCAATCCCAAAGCAGATTCCCCCTGCCCCAATGAGTGTGCCCGCCCACCCAGCAAGACCCCTACATCACATATCCTGTAAACACCGCCACAGCCAGCCATAGACCAACTCTCCCCATGTGCTGGTCACAATACACAGTGAAACCCATACGGACAGTACAGGTGCATAGACAGCTCACCCACCTGACCGAGGCACCACGCCCCTCCTAGTACGTGACCGCAGACGTGCCAGTAGTGCTGGCTCCCTCCTCCGCAGGTCCCTGTAGCGGTGCCTGCACTGCTTGGTAGTGGAACTCTGCCAGCCAGTGGCCTCCTCAAACTCAGTGGCACCTGCTGCCACACTAGGTCCTAGCCATGTTAAGATTCATCCCCAAATAGTGGGCCATAGTGAGGCTCTACTATGGCCACCAAGTTAGCGAGCTCGGGTGAACTCCACTGGGGGGCTCTTCTGCGTGCCATCCATGGATGTATAGTGGGCAATATGGTGCTCCACAGTGCGGCAACCCCACGTGAAATTGTTGCACAATACAACGCCACTATTCCCTATCGTGTTGTTGGTACAGCGCTGCCAGTCCCTATTGCACTGTTAGCGAACAGCGCGATAGAGCTGCAGACATATCACTCGTGACAGCGCAAAGGAGCAAAGGTTGGGCACGGGTCATGGGTCTCAGCACATAGCCCACGTGCGCGCCATCGGACATCTATGCATCCAGCGCAGTGGTTACCTGCATTGCCATTGCCACAGCGGACTAATGCGCAGTTGTGCCCACAGCACCATGTAGTGACCATCGGCTGTAGCACCACTGGCACAATAGTGGCCATGCCCTAGATTGTCTACCATGCACTGACGTCATCAGTAGAGGCAAATGCATAAGTAAGCTACCTGAAATATGTGCAGTGCAGTGTACTATACAGTCACGAACTGCGCGTTAGGCTCAGCTGGTTCAACCGTATTGTGCAAAAGCGCGCATGGCGAGATATTCAGCTGTCCATATACAAATCATCCGATCAGCCATTCAATGGTGCAGCAGCATGATTTGCATCTCATTAAAGTTGCTCCAGTCCTAATTTGCATGGATTGCGCTATAAATATGTGACACTGTTCTGCAATGGCCATATTCGGTTACTGCAGTTGATAGGTGAGTTGCATGCATTGTGCTGTTCTGGACCATGGCCTCAGAGAATTGCTGTGTACTGCACAGTCACAGGTGACCACTCTCACCCATACAGGCTGTGAAATGACCAAGCAAGGACTGGGAGAGGAGGATGATGGTGGATGGAAGAGGAGGCCTAACTTTATGAAGGCTGAGATGGAGGCACTGTTCGAGGCCTACCTGGATGAGGAGCCACTTCTCAGTGGATGGCAGGGCACCCCTCAGGCCCGTGCTGCTGCATGGGAGTGGGTGGCACGTGCCGTCAACCTGCACAGCAGCCACCAGCGCTGTATGCAAGAGTGTAAAAAGAAGATGGGGACCGACAGGAGGAGGGTGAAGGAGAAGGTTGCAGCCATCAGGGCGGCATGAGCTGCAACAGGCGGGGACCAGCTGGAGGTGGTGCAGCTGACTCCAGCAGAGGACATGCTCGCTGCAAGTGTGCAGCCCAGTGCCATTGAGGGTGTTCCTGGAGGTGGCTTCCAGACAGGTGGTAGCCCATCACTGCATGGTATGTCATGGTCGGGGGGGAGGTAGATCACATGCACTAATGTGTCCTTCCTTTCTGTTACAGATCCTGTGCATCTGCAGGGGTCAGCGGTGGAGGGCCTGTCCACTGCGGACATATCTGGAGTTGGAGGACCATCCACCTCCGAAGGTTGCCGGCATGCACTGCGCCAGTGTGCACGCCTGGCTACCATCACTGATGTCGTTGAGATAGGTGTGGAGGGTGCCCTTCCTGTGTCCCAGCGGCCTGGCATGTAAGGGTGCCAGCATGCTGCGGCTGTGGCACAGACCTACACCACTGATGATGCACCGACCAATATGGGCATTGACATGTGTGTGTCGCAGAATGGACACACAGCAGGACAGCTCATGCCCATGGACCTAGCTGGTTCCGACATGTGTGCCAGCATGTCAGCACAGTTCCAGGCTGTGCCTGTCAGCACCACTGGGTCAGCACCAGTGGCTGTGCAGGTCACTGGCACTGTTGCGGCCACAGCAGTGGAACAACTGATCCCTTGGGCACAGCAGGCAGAGGGGCAGCAGCAGTCACCCACGGGACTGGGGTACGAGGCTCCAGCGGTGATGTAGGTGCACTGCCTGTGGACATGCCCATACCTGGTCCTGGTGAGCAGCGCCCACCCTCAAGGGGTGCTGTACATCAGACCCTTCCATACCCTGAGGGACAGGTTGCTGATGTGGCAGACGGCCTCTTTGACAAGCACACCCGCCTGCTGCAGGCATCAGTACAGCAGCAGATGCGGGTTGCAATGTCCGTGGAGGCACTGTGTGTGGCTGTGCAGTGGCACAGCAGGAACAATGAGAGGATCCTGTCCCGGATTTACCATTTGCGGGTGGATGTGACCATCGCCATTGACAGGCAGACACAGGCACTGGTCGCTGTCATGGCCACATTGGGCACACAGTCAGGTGCCCCTGTGCTGCTCACACCATGCAGTATGCTATCCACTCCCCATTCCTGGCATCATGCGACACCCACCCTGTCGACGCCAGGTTCAGCTGTGGGCATCCCGAGCACCCCTGGTGCAGGTATGTTCAGTATGCTGCAGACCCATGTAGGCAAGTGCTTCCGCAGTGGGGTCTCTCTGGGTCCATCGGCCACCCATGAGGCCCGTGCTCAGCCTGCCAGTGCTGCTGGGTCTCTCTGGGGCCCACACCCGAGGTGGCGTGGCACTGTGTCGCATGACTGAGCTGTCTCCCAGTGCGTGCCTGTGTCTGGTGCCCTGTGTGAGTATGTGTTTTCGGTAGGCAGTGCAGATGGGTGCTCCTGCCTGCGCAGACACATGGACCACCTGCACACCCTCCCGACTGCTGTCCACAGGTGCGTGTGCATGATGATGCCTGCATTGCACTGTACACCAAAGTGTGAAGGTGCCCAGCATCTGACACACATACATGGACAGTAAGTGGTGGTGGTGGTGGCCTGTGGACGTGTGTGTTTTTAGTGTCTGTGTTCCTGCTCTGTTGTGCACCTGACTCCTGTGCACTTTGTGCCTGTTGTGTGTGTGTGTGTGTCTGTCTGTCCATGTGGCGTGTGACTGTTCACCCCTCCCTGGTTGTACGTGTGTGCTTCTGTGCCCTGCCACTTCCCTTGCCAGCATGCACCCCTGGTGTGTTTCCCTGTGTGTATGTGGGTTGTGCCCTGGCCACTGGTGGTTGCACATGGCCCCATGACTTACCTGTGTTGTGCGAAGTGCTCCTCTGTTATGGTGTCCTGGTGCAGCTACGTCATCTGGATCAGTCGGGGGTCCCTTCGACCAAGGGGGGCTGCCCATCCCCATCATCACCGGCATCACCGGCGTCCCCATCGCTGTCCCCCTCCTCGACCTGTATGGCTACCCACAGTCTTTGACCATGTTGTGCAGGACTAACAGGCCAGGAATATCCCACAGGCCTTTGAGGGCTGTACTGTGAGGCACCGCGGAGGTGTCTAGGCATGAGCGTGCCTTCAGCATTCAAACACCAGCCTCAATGATGTTGCATGTGGCGGCGTGTGCCTCATTGAAGCATTGCTGCGATAGGGTCATGGGCCGCCGGTAGGGTGTGAGCAGCCAGGGATGGAGTGGGTATCCACTGTCACCTGTGTGGAGATAGTGGAGGTTAGTGTCATGTTCAGGCTCATATTGCCCCTAACCCTGTGTGCCACTCCCATGGCACCTGTGGCTTACCCTCCCTTGCCCCTGCTTTGCCAATCCTACATGCATACTCACCCACTAGATGTCCTGTGGGGATGTCCCCACTCTCGAATCAATGGCACAGTGCAGATTGGTATCATATGAATGAATCGTGTGCTCCGCCAGGGTGCGTGGCACAGACATTGATGATGCGCCCACTGGCATCACACACACCACCTGGCAGCTGACACTGGAAAATCCCTTCCGATTCCGATAGGCAGCCCTATCGGGGCTAGGTGGTGTGCAAATGGCCACATGGGTGCAGTCTATCGCCCCTAGCATGCCAGGCATACGTGCTACCCTGTGGAACTCCTGTATGTTTGCTGTGTGCTCCACCACGGTGCTGGGGAAATGGATGTACTCCACAGCATGTGGCAGCAGTGCGCTGAGGAATTGGGTGAGGATGTATGATGTGGCCAACTGTGTTATGCCTGTGGTGTCCCCTGTTGGTTTCTGGAAGGTACCCATGGCAAGCAAGCCCATGCAGGCTGTTATCTTTGTCTCAACTGACAGAGCATGACTCCATCGTGAGGGTGCCTGCATCACATCACTGCACAGCTCACAGAGCCGCCTCAGTATTACACTGTTCAGACAGTACCGGCCCACAATCTTGACATCTGAGTAGAGCTCAAAGCTGAAGCTGGCACGGTACTGCCTGTTGGGGGTATACTGCCAACGGGCCCTTCCACAGCCATGTCCCCCTGCAGCATACCTTCTCACCCCCCTCATTACAGCTTCCATGTGGAAGCTGGCACTGTCCATGCCTTGGCTTGTGTTCCCCGGCTGTTGTTGCTCCTGTTCCCCCAGCTGTCCTGACTGATACCTCCACTGCACCGGGTACACCTACTGGCCTCTGCACTCTGTGGCCCCACACACCTTCCCTTGCCCCTATTCTGTCCTGTGCTCTCCTTGGCCTGCACTCTTTCTCCCTCTGGCCTTGTCTGTTGGCTCATTTCCGCTATGGCGCAACTTCTGCCTGATCCACTGTTGCGCATTGCGCAAGCCTTTGAATATCGCATTGCGCACTTTATGCATGGTTTCACCCCCTTCAGTTGCGCATGCCTTAATTAGCATTGCGCTGTTGCTCAGCATGTTTTCAGTGGCGCAACTGCCTCCTGCTGAATATCGCAGAATAATGCAATTTCGGACTTGAGTTGGCACAACCTTATTGCACATGGCGCAACCCTTTTGAATATCCCACCCAGAGTAAATAAAAAAGAAATACATCACAATTAGAATAGAATCAGCACAGAATGGCTAACAGCCTAATACAAAAAACAGTACATTTGAACTAATAGTGCTAGATTCTACATATGAATAGCACAAGTCATCAATAACATCATAATCATCCAACCGAAAACAAGCTATATTTGGAAGTATGCAGTTATTGTGCTGTAAGGCTATTCAAGAAAAAGATCCAAAAAGTACGTATTACCTATATCCATACCATTACCTGGTCAGTTGTCCATTCACTTTACAATTAGCCATTATGACAGGTCAATTCATAAACTTACTAGACAAAGTCCATTGCTTTGTATTGTGTAGCTGAAAACTATTCACATACAGGAAAATATATATGATCAGCACCCATCTAGGGGAAAAAAGGGAAAAAATAATTATAGAATACGCATAATGAATGCACTGAATATTTGAACATCAATTAACTATAAGCTATTCATGAATCTTAACATTCTTCCTTCTCATGTTTATCAAGGGCATTATGTCAAATTTTTCATTTAATCCAGGCAGCTGTAAACCACCAAGAATTATAAATCAATATACCTCTCTGTTTAGTAAAACATAATTAATATTGCCCCTAGAGGTCCCAGTTTAACAGATTCAATTCCACAGAACTTGAATTCATGTTTTTGTACCATCAATCTTGTGCTTAGAACAATGAACAGCCAGTGCACTCCTGTCATCACCTTTAACTATCACTTCATACTCACCAGTTCTAACTTTAAGCTGACGTGCAGTTTACCAGTGTAGAATGCACCACATACACATGTTGCCTAATATACCAGATTCTCAGTGGTACAGCTAAAACACGTTTTCATGGTACATACTCTGGAAACATTAACTGATGTGAATGTTGTGCTTTTTTAGGTAGTGGTGCAATATTTACAGTTCCCACATGCAAAAGTACCAGTGGGTCTATATGGTAACCACTTGTTTCTATCTCTCTCTACCTTTTGAGTGGGTTAATAGCTATTGGAAATAACATCACCAATATTTTTGTCACGACGATAAACAATACGTGGCAGATTGCTCCCTACTTTCTTTAGTCATGGTTCCAGATCTAACAGTGGCCAATGTGCTTTAATGATCTCTCCTAGGACACCAGACTGTCTACAAAATGTAGTGACAAAGTGTATTCGGTTATTATCTCCCTTCTGCTTAGTTTTAGGCTTCATCACTTCATCTCGACTCGTACCAGAGACCTCATGCATGGCATCTTCCACCAATCCTCTTGAGTACCCCCATCCAAAACCCATTGCACTGTCAGCATCATGTTTCAGAAAATCTTTATCCAGGCTACAATTTCTCGTGCCCTAAGTAGTTGGGCTCTGGGAGATATTATTAATAATGTGTCTAGGATGGCAACAGGGGGCACATAAGAGAATTCTATTGGTTTCTTTTCTGAAAGCAGAGTTTATATTCCATCATTAATATCCCTCCTAATCTCTAGATCCAGAAAGGTGACCATGTTACTGTCACTCATCACACTAAATTTCAAATTGGTTACTAGTTTCCAAATACAGAACACACTCCTCAGTTCTTCAACAGTGCCTTTCCAGATCAAAAGATGCCATTAATAAAATTTGGAGACTCTCCTGGTAGACCTATAGTAATAGGTATTGGGTCTAATACTGATCCACTGTCTCACTTTGTTGATTTGTATATCAAGCAATATGTACCTAAAGTATGCTCATATATAAGGGACTCAGCTGACATACTAGGAGTATTGGAGGAAGTACAACTAGATCCAGACTCTCTCCTTGTTTCAATGGATATAGGGTCATTATATACAAATATACCCCATCACCAGGGACTATTGGCTTAATCTAGATCTAACATTGGAGGAACATAAAAAAGGTTTATTCTAGATTGTGCTGACACTGTACTTTTTAAAAATGTGTTTTTGTTTCTGGGTGACTATTATCTCCAAACTAAAGGTACAGCAATGGGTGCTACTTTTGCACCCAATTATGATAACCTCTGTTTGATACTCTGGGAGAAGTCAGTGGTCTAAGGCGCACAAGTCAATCCATTTTACCATAGGATTGACCTGTGGCGTCGTTCAGCAGCAGTAGTCACCCACCGGACTGGGGGTCAGGGCTCAGCGGTGATGTGGGTGCACTGCCTGTGGACATGCCATACCTGGTCCTGGTGAGCAGCGCCCACCCATCGTGGGTGCTGTACATCAGACCCTTCCATACCCTGAGGGACAGGTTGCTGATGTGGCAGAGCGGCCTCTTTGACTAAGCACACCGCCTGCCGCAGGCATCGAGTACAGCAGCAGATGCGGTTGCAATGTCCGTGGAGGTATCAGGTGTGGTCAGCAGTGGCACAGCAGGAACAATGAGAGGATCCTGTCCCGGATTTACCATTTGCGGTGGATGTGACCATCGCCATTGACAGGCAGACACAGGCACTGGTCGCTGTCATGGCCACATTGGGCACACAGTCAGGTGCCCCTGTGCTGCTCACACCATGCAGTATGCTATCCACTCCCCATTCCTGGCATCGTGCGACACCCACCCTGTCGACGCCAGGTTCAGCTGTGGGCATCCCGAGCACCCCTGGTGCAGGTATGTTCAGTATGCTGCAGACCCATGTGTAGGCAAGGTCGCGTTCGCGCAGTGGGACCCCTGGTGGTCCATCGGTGCCACCCCATGAGGCCCGTGCTCAGCCTGCCAGTGCTGCTGGGTCTCTGCGGGGCCGCCCACGCATCCGAGGTGGCCGTGGCACTGTGTCGCATGACTGAGCTGTCTCCCAGTGCGTGCCCTGTCTGGTGCTGCCCTGTGCAGTATGTAGCTTGTAGGCAGTGCACCAGTGGGTGCCCTGCCGTACACGCAGACACATGGACCACCTGCACACCCTCCCGACTGCTGTCCACAGGTGCGTGTGCATGATGATGCCTGCATTGCACTGTACACCAAAGTGTGAAGGTGCCCAGCATCTGACACACATACATGGACAGTAAGTGGTGGTGGTGGTGGCCTGTGGACGTGTGTGTTTTTAGTGTCTGTGTTCCTGCTCTGTTGTGCACCTGACTCCTGTGCACTTTGTGCCTGTTGTGTGTGTGTGTGTGTCTGTCTGTCCATGTGGCGTGTGACTGTTCACCCCTCCCTGGTTGTACGTGTGAGCTTCTGTGCCCTGCCACTTCCTTTGCCAGCATGCACCCCCTGGTGTGTTTCCCTGTGTGTGTGTGGGTTGTGCCCTGGCTGATTGGTGGTTGTACATGGCCCCATGACTTACCTGTGTATGCAGTGGCTTCCCTCTGTTATGGTGTCCTGGTGCAGCTCGTCTCATCTGGATCAGTCGGGGGTCCCTTCTGCCAAGGGGGCTGCCATCCCCATCATCACCGGTATCACCGCGTCCCTATCGCTGTCCTCTCTCACCTGTAAGTGGCTATCCACAGTCTTTGACCATGTTGTGCAGATACAACAGGCCAGGAATATCCCAGGGCCTTTGAGGGGCTGTACCGTAGGGCACCGCCGGAGGTGTCTAGGCATCGGGGCGTGCCTTCAGCATTCCAAACACTCCGCCTCACAATGATGTTGCATGTGGCGGCGCAGGCTCTAGCCGAAGCATTGCTGCGATAGGGTCATGGGTCAGCCGGTAGGGTGTGAGCAGCCAGGGATGGAGTGGGTATCCACTGTCACCTGTGGGAGATAGTGGAGGTTAGTGTCATGTTCAGGCTCATATTGCCCCTAACCCTGTGTGCCACTCCCATGGCACCTGTGGCTTACCCTCCCTTGCCCCTGCTTTGCCAATCCTACATGCATACTCACCCACTAGATGTCCTGTGGGGATGTCCCCACTCTCGAATCAATGGCACAGTGCAGATTGGTATCATATGAATGAATCGTGTGCTCCGCCAGGGTGCGTGGCACAGACATTGATGATGCGCCCACTGGCATCACACACACCACCTGGCAGCTGACACTGGAAAATCCCTTCCGATTCGATAGGCAGCCCTATCGGGGCTAGGTGGTGTGCAATGGTCACATAAGTGCAGTCTATCGCCTTCTAGCATGCCAGACACGCGGCTACCCTGTGGAACTCCTGTATGTTTGCTGTGTGCTCCACCACGGTGCTGGGGAAATGGATGCACTCCATTACATGGCAGCAGCAGTGCGCTGAGGAATTGGGTGAGGATGTATGATGTGGCCAACTGTGTTATGCCTGTGGTGTCCCCTGTTGGTTTCTGGAAGGTACCCATGGCAAGCAAGCCCATGCAGGCTGTTATCTTGTCTCAACTGATGAGCATGTGACTCCATCGTGAGGGTGCCTGCATCACATCACTGCACAGCTCACAGAGCCGCCTCAGTATTACACTGTTCAGACAGTACCGGCCCACAATCTTGACATCTGAGTAGAGCTCAAAGCTGAAGCTGGCACGGTACTGCCTGTTGGGGGTATACTGCCAACGGGCCCTTCCACAGCCATGTCCCCCTGCAGCATACCTTCTCACCCCCCTCATTACAGCTTCCATGTGGAAGCTGGCACTGTCCATGCCCTTGGCTTGTGTTCCCCTGCCGTTGTTGCTCTGCTCCTCAGCTGTCCTGACTGATACCTCCACTGCACCGGGTACACCTACTGGCCTCTGTACTTTGTGGCCCCACACACCTTCCCTTGCCCTATTCTGTCCTGTGTTCCTTGGCCTGGCACTCTTTCTCCCTCTGGCCTTGTCTGTTGGCTCATTTCGCTATGGCGCAACTTCTGCCTGATTCCAGCTGTTGCGCATTGCGTTAAGCCTTTGAACATCGATTGCGCACTTTATGCATGGCTTCACCCTCTAGTTGGCAGATGCCTTAATTAGTACTGCGCTGTTGCTCAGCATGTTTTCAGTGGCTTAACTGCCTCCTGCTGAATATCAGAATAATGCACTTCGGACTTGAGTTGGCTATAACCTTATTAAGATGGCGCAACCCTTTGAATATCCCACCCAGAGTAAATAAAAGAGCATCACAATTAGAATAGAATCAGCTCGGAATGGCTAACAGCCTAATACAAAAACAGTACACTTTGAACTAATAGTGCTAGATTCTACATATGAATAGCACAAGTCATCAATAACATCATAATCATCCAACCGAAAACAAGCTATATTTGGAAGTATGCAGTTATTGTGCTGTAAGGCTATTCAAGAAAAAGATCCAAAAAGTACGTATTACTTATATCCATACCATTACCTGGTCAGTTGTCCATTCACTTTACCATTAGCCATTATGACCAGGTCAATTCATAAACTTACTAGACAAAGTCCAATGCTTTGCGGTGTGTAGCTTAAAACTATTGACAGGCACGAGTTTATGTGTGATCAGCGCCATCCAGGGGAAAAAAGGGAGAAAGAAAAAATAATTGTAGAATACGCATAATGAATGCACTGAATATTTGAACATCAATTAACTGTATAAGCATTCATGAATCTTAACATTTCTTCCTTCTCATGTTTATCAAGGGCATTATGTCAAATTTTTCATTTAATCCAGGCAGCTGTAAACCACCAAGAGTGTAAATCCAATATGCCTCTCTGTTTAGTAAAACATAATTAATATTGCCCCCTAGAGGTCCCAGTTTAACTGATTCAATTCCACAGAACTTGAATTCATGTTTTGTACCATCAATCTTGTGCTTAGAACAATGAACAGCCAGTGCACTCCTGTCATCACCTTTAACTATACTTCGCACATGCTCACCAGTTCTAACTTTAAGCTGACGTGCAGTTTTACCAGTGTAGAATGCACCACATACACATGTTGCCTAATATACCAGATTCTCAGTGGTACAGCTAAAACACGTTTTCATGGTACATACTCTGGAAACATTAACTGATGTGAATGTTGTGCTTTTTTAGGTAGTGGTGCAATATTTACAGTTCCCACATGCAAAAGTACCAGTGGGTCTATATGGTAACCACTTGTTTCTATCTCTCTCTACCTTTTGAGTGGGTTAATAGCTATTGAAATAACATCACCAATATTTTGTCACGAATGAAAACAATGTGTGCAGATTGCTCCCTACTTTCTTTAGTCATGGTTCCAGATCTACAGTGGCCAATGTGCTTTAATGATCTCTCCTAGGACACCAGACTGTCTACAAAATGTAGTGACAAAGTGTATTCGGTTATTATCTCCCTTCTGCTTAGTTTTAGGCTTCATCACTTCATCTCGACTCGTACCAGAGACCTCATGCATGGCATCTTCCACCAATCCTCTTGAGTACCCCCATCCAAAAAACCATTGCACATGTCAGCATCATGTTTCAGAAAATCTTTATCCAGGCTACAATTTCTACGTGCCCTAAGTAGTTGGGCTCTGGGAATGTTATTAATAATGTGTCTAGGATGGCAACTGGGGGCACATAAGAGAGAATTCCTATTGGTTTCTTTTCTGAAAACAGAGGTTTATATTCCATCATTAATATCCCCTCCTAATCTCTAGATCCAGAAAGGTGACCATGTTACTGTCACTCATCACACTAAATTTCAAATTGGGATTGCTAGTTTCCAAATACAGAACACACTCCCTCAGTTCTTCAACAGTGCCTTTCCAGATCAAAAAGATGCCATTAATAAAATTTGGAGACTCTCCCTGGTAGACCTATAGTAATAGGTATTGGGTCTATCACTGATCCACTGTCTCACTTTGTTGATTTGTATATCAAGCAATATGTGCCTAAAGTATGCTCATATGTAAGGGACTCAGCTGACATACTAGGAGTATTGGAGGAAGTACAACTAGATCCAGACTCTCTCCTTGTTTCAATGGATATAGGGTCATTATATACAAATATACCCCATCACCAGGGACTATTGGCTTAATCTAGATCTAACATTGGAGGAACATAAAAAAGGTTTATTCTAGATTGTGCTGACACTGTACTTTTTAAAAATGTGTTTTTGTTTCTGGGTGACTATTATCTCCAAACTAAAGGTACAGCAATGGGTGCTACTTTTGCACCCAATTATGATAACCTCTGTTTGATACTCTGGGAGAAGTCAGTGGTCTAAGGCGCACAAGTCAATCCATTTTACCATAGGATTGACCTGTGGCGTCGTTTTATTGACAACATCTTTTTGATCTGGAAAGGCACTGTTGGGGAACTGAGAGAGTTTGTTCTGTATTTGGAAACTAGCAATCCCAATTTGAAATTTAGTGTGATGAGTGACAGTAACATGGTCACAATTCTGGATCTAGAGATTAGGAGGGGATATTAATGATGGAATGTAAACCTCCCTTTTCAGAAAAGAAACTGATAGGAATTCTCTCTTACGTGCCCCCAGTTGCCATCCTAGACACATTATTAATAACATTCCCAGAGCCCAACTGCTTAGGGCACATAGAAATTGTAGCCTGGATAGTGAGTTTCTGAAACATGATGCTGACGTGTGCAATGGGTTTTTGGATGGGGGTACTCAAGAGGATTGGTGGAAGATGCCATGCATGAGGTCTCTGGTACGAGTCGAGATGAAGTGATGAAACCTAAAGCTAAGCAGGAGGGAGATAATAACCAAATACACTTTGTCACTACATTTTGTAGACAGTCTGGTGTCCTAGGAGAGATCATTAAAACACATTGGCCACTTTTAGGTCTGGAACCAAGACTAAAGGAAGAAGGGAGCAATCTGCCACGCATTGTTTATCATCGTAGCAAAAATATTGGTGATATTATTTCCAATAGCTATTAACCCACTCAAAAGGTAGAGATAGATAGAAACACATGGTTACCATGTAGACCCACTGGTACTTTTGCATGTGGGAACTGTAAATATTGTGCCACTGTCTTAAAAAGTACAACATTCACATCAGTTAATGTTTCCAGAGTATATACCGTGGAAACTTTTTTTAGCTGTACCACCGAGAATCTGGTATATTTGGCAACGTGTATGTGGTGCATTCTACGTTGGTAAAACTGCACGTCAACTTAAAGTTAGAACAGGTGAGCATGTGCGAAGTATAGTTAAAGGTGATGACAGGAGTGCACTGGCTGTTCATTGTTCTAAACACAAGACTGATGGTGCAAAACATGAATTCGAGTTCTGTGGAATTGAATCAGTTAAACTGGGACCTCGAGGGGGCAATATTAATTATGTTTTGCTAAACAGAGAGGCATATTGGATTTACACTCTTGGTGGTTTACAGCTGCCTGGATTAAATGAAAAATTTGACGTAATGCCCTTGATAAACATGAGAAGGAAGAAATGTTAAGATTCAAGAACGCTTATGTAGTTAATTGATGTTCAAATATTCAGTGCATTCTTTATGAGTGTTCTACAATTATTTTTTCTTCCTCCCTTTTTTCCCCTAGATGGCGCTGATCACACATAAACTTGTGCCTGTCAATAGTTTTAAGCTACACTATGCAAAGCACTGGACTTTGGCTAGTAAGTTTATGAACTGACCTGGTCATAATGGCTAATGGTAACGTGAATGGACAATTGACCAGGTAATCGTATGAGTATAAGTAATACATACATTTTGGATCTTTTTCTTGAATAGCCTTACAGTGCAATAACTGCATACTTCCAAATATAGCCTGTTTTCGGTTGGATGATTATGATGTTATTGATGACTTGTGCTATTCATATGTAGAATCTAGCACTATTAGTTTAAATGTACTGTTTTTTGTATTAGGCTGTTAACCATTCTGTGCTGATTCTATTCTAATTGTGATGTATTTCTTTTTTATTTACTCTGTATAGACACTGTTTCTTTTTAGTGATATTGTCACTTTAACTGTGTGCTGTTTTAGAGGTGTGGATATGAGGTAGACCATCCCCCTGATGACGCACAGACAGTGCAAAACTAGTTGAGGTTTTGGGAGCCTGTACTGCAGGGTGGCTGTGCTATTTTTCTGCATGCAATAAAAATAGGTATTTGGATTACCTGCAGTGCCATTGTTTTTCACTTCTATCTACAACAGACACTATTTGGCATGCGTGTATGGAGCTGAGAATTTGTTTTTCCACAGTTTATCCAGTAGGTAGAGAAATGGACAGACTAGGTGGGCCAAGTGGTCCTTATCTGCCGTCAAAGTCTATGTTTCTATGTCTGGGTCTCCCGTCATAACCCTAATGTGGTATCAGACGTAGAAACCTGGTTATCCCCAAAGATGCAAGACACTGCCATTGCACTGTCAGGTTACACCTTGTTCAGATGGGATCACCTCTTGAAAAGACGGGGCGGCTGTGTCATCTACACTAAAGACTCTCTCCAGGGACATAGCTAACCCCCCATGCAGCAGTGACAAACTCCAAGCATTAGTTATAAAACTGTTCTTGGGGCACACAACTGAGTGCTTACTCTGATCTCAGTATATATCCCACCTAAAATGACCATGGCAGGCACCAGCAACCTATTCGATTACATAATTTCTCTGAGCATTAACACTGAAATCACATTACTAAGAGACTTTAATATCAATTGGCTCTCGTCAGCCTCTACCCCTACCAAGGATACCCTATCTGCCATCCGCTTCTCCCAATTGGTGGAGTCACCAACTTGAGTGAACTATATGACTGGCATCAGCACCCTGCTGGACTAGTTGCTCACCAACCATCCTTCACGTATCACTGATCTCACTGTACTCCCCAACTCCATGAGTGACCATTCTCCTGTCAAATACAACTGGAATAACAATTACTGCAAGCCCCCACCAGAACCATAAAGAACCACATGCTCCTAAAAGGCCACCTCCCACAGCTAAAGTCAGACCTATAACTTCAAGACTGGACAGATCTGTACAACACCAATGAGGTGGATATGGCCTTGGACATTTTTGTGTTAAAATTCAGTGCTTCTGCGACAAACACACACCAGTTACTTCAAGAAAAGTTAAAGGGCCTTTTAAACCCTGGATTACACCAGAACATTTGGAGCAACTTGCCTCAAGAGATCATCTCTGTTAGAAAGCTCGAGCTCAGGGCACTGCAGCGAACATTCAACAATACAAGAAAGCCTGTAATGTCTGTACAAAAGCTATCCGCCATGCAAAATGCACTTATTACAAAGAGGCTCTCACTAACTCATGGAACAGCAGCAAGTCATTCTGGACCAATCTTAGTGATATCACAGGGAAAGACCCTAAAACTCCCCCTTCCATGCTCACGGTTGATGGTGCACAAACATTGGACACCCTGCTCATTGCCAGCTCCCTGAACCATGCATTCTCTGACCTAAGTAGTGTGCTTCCAATGGACCTCTTCAATTCCCCTAACCCAAGAGCCACTCAGTGGATGCCTACACCCCCCCAAACCAGCCACTATTCTGCTTTAATGAGGTATCTGAAGCAGATGCTAGGAAATACCTAGAAAAGGCACTTGGAATATCCAGGTTCAGCAGAGACTCCTTGGATCTTAAATTTATTTGCCTGGCAATAAATAAACTCCTGGGACCATGCACCACAATAATTAATATTTCTCTCTGCAACTCCAGATTTCCCCAATGATGGAAATCCACGACAGTAACCCCAGTACAAAAGAGTGGGGATCGGACCTTACATAGCAACTACAGACTTGTTTCCATACTACCACCACACTCCAAGGCTCTGGAACAGATTGTGGCTGACCAGATGATTGAATACTTTAACCAACATCAACTCCTACATCCACAGCAACATGGATTTCAGGGTGGCCATAGTACCAGTGAAGCCTTACTCAACTTTACAAGTTCCATCCATAATGCCTTAGACCATGGCCACCTGGTGGGGGCAGCCTTTATTGACCTAATGAAGGCATTTGACACGGTGCATCACATGCTCCTCCTTGAAAAGCTATCTGGCATTGGTCTTGCTCCAGAAACTGTGAACTGGTTCAACAGCTACTTGAGCCACTGATCCCAGCAAGTCAGGATTGGGGAAGTCCTCCATGATAGCTAGACTGTCAGATCTGGAGTACCACAAGGGTCAGTTCAGGGGCCTTTGCTGTTTAATGAGTTCCTAAACAATCTCCCAGCCTCTTGGCACTGTTGTAGGTGCCTCTATGCTGAAGAGGCAGTCATTTTTACCAGCAACCTGTGCCCAGAACTTTTTGAGGCAGATCTGCAAAGAGACTTCGCTTCTGCAGAAATGTGGTTTAAGGAACAAAGGCTGGTGATGAACTATAAAAGGACGAAGACCAGGCTTTACTCCACGGCTCAAAATAAGCTTACAAACAACCCCCTGGCAATAAGGATTGACAGTGGCACCACACTGGAGCTAGTTCCTCATTGCAGATACCTGCGGTAATGACAGACTCCTCCCTGTCCTTCTCCCATCTTATTGATACCACAGCCAGGGCTATCAATACAAGAATCGGGATACTCTACTGGCATAGACACTGCCTAACTCATGAAGCACTGAATCTGGCAATCAGCAGCTTTATCATCCCCCTCATAGATAATGGACTGGATGTCTTATGGATCTGCAACTGACTCAGCCCTCAAACGCATTGCAGTTGCTCTAAACAAATCCTGCCACCTACTCACAAGTGCACCAAGACTCACACCTGTGACCTTTATACTTGGGCTGGCTGGCTTCAACTGAATGACAGAACCCGGTACCAAACCTGCCTACTGGCCAAAAGAGCTTCATTAAAACTGCTTCCATCAGGGTTTCAGAACCTGCTATCTCTGCCTTTTAGTACCAGGCAAACCAGAAGCTCCACCACTCAAGTTTTCCATGTACCCAGATGCCGCACTGCCATGGCACAATGTGCGTCCTCACAGCGTGCAGCCCTCTGGGTAAACACGCTTCCTCCAGACATCTCTGGTGCACCAATGATTGGATCCTTTAAACACAGACTGCTCTAGCACCTCTCTGACTCGAGAAACTGTACACACCCCTGCTAACATCACTGCATGCAGCAGTAAACCACCACCAGCACTTAATCCACACCTTCTACTGCACTACCTCCTCCTGGGTACTGCCCCCTTGTGCCTGTGCCCTACTCCTTTCCCACTTCACAAGCTGTCCTACATGCACTGCCCCTGCATCTCTCCCTTTCCTTATGTTCCCTCTCCCTACTCTGCCTGTTCTTCATCCTGATGCAGGCATACGTTGCACAATGCCGCAGTATGTATTTCCCGTTGCTTTATGTCTGGAATTTTGTACTTACTGGGCCGGATTTTCAAAGGCCTTAGAATGACACAAGGTGCTTGCATCGAACATGTCTGATACAAGAGGCACCTTGCGCCAAGTGCTATTTTCAAAGGCAGCCTGCACCACCCAGCAGGCCGCCTGCACCAAAGTGTGCTAGTGCCCACCTTGTGCCATGAAAGTGGGTGCGGGATGGCGCCAGGGGGCTTGTGGCAGACCCAGAATGCTGCAGCCCTCAAATCCCGAATTTCAAAGACCTCCCCAGGAACTAAATGCCAAGTACCGTTAGACCAAAGAGCTGGTCTAACAGTACTTAGACATCTCCTGGGAGGGTCATCTGGTATATGCCACTATGTGGCCCTCCCTGATCCATCCATAATGAGTGCTCCATGGTGATCCACTGGTCCCCACACCCTTCCCTGACTGTTCATGCGCTGGACTTAATCTCCCTGGTGTCCTGCCCCCCCCACTCAGCACATAGTGCCCACAACCCGCACTCCCGCATCCATACCCCTGATTCAGTGACCAGCATAGCCCTCCTCACCACGGCCAGCCGCGAATGAACCATCAGTGTGCATACTGTATACACTATATAGTACGCGCACTGACAGTCCATTCAGTGACTGGCACAGCCCTCCTCACCATGGCCGGCCGAGAATGAACTGTCAGTGTGAGTGCCGTATACAGTATATAGTACGTGCACTGACAGTTCATTCAGTGACCGGCAGCCCTCCTCACTATGAGCTGGCCGTGAATGAACTGTCAGTGTGAGTGCTGTGTACGGTATATAGGTACACTGACAGTCCATTCGTGACTGGCACAGCCCTCCTCACCACTGACCAGCCAATATGAACTGTCGGTGTCGCGTGCTGTATACGGTATATAGTACACACACTGACAGTCCATTCAGTGACTGGCACAGCCTCATTATGGCTAGCCGTGAATGAACTGTCAGTGTAGTACTGTATGCAGTACATAGTACGCACTGACAGTTCATTTGGCGGCCGGACCATGGTGGGGTGAGGGGCTGTGCTGGTAGGCCGAATCGGGGCTGGGGAGCATGGTGGTGTGGGGGTTCTAGCCAGATTCATGCCTCTGTCTGTGGGTGCTGCAGACACCCCACTGCTGTTGCGACATTCCGGGTGGGTGCGCCATCCATTTGTCGCAGCACCACCTTTGCCGCATGCTACTGGACTTTGGCGCCGTACCCTGTGGAATAGAAAATTGGGCACAGTGTCCCAGATGCAACTGCACTTGGCACAAGCTGCCATTGTCGCAGCTTGCATCGGGGCTTTGAAAATCCTGCCCACTATATATATTGTCCTCAGTCTTTGTACCTTGCTCCCCTGTGTAACTGGTGTGGAACCTATTAATGAGCATCTGCTCACAGGTGTTATCCAAGATCACAATAAATAAAATAAAACATTAATGTCAAATATAATGGTTTTATTCTAGTTTTACTAGTGATAGTTGGTGTGTATGTCCCTTTAACTGATTTAGCTCTGATTCAGTATGGCTTTGTAATGTGCAAGCTGTCATAAATCATATTTCATTGTGATGTAACCAGGTTTCCTAAACATCAGCTGTGGCATTCCCCACAATGCAAGATACAGTAGCCTGACATCTTGCGAAATGAGTCTAAAAATACTAGTTTTTTTTTTCTCTCTGCACCTTTTATAGAAATTGATACCCCATCCCTGTAGACCAGTAAATCTCTAGATTGGAAAACTGTGCGACTGACCACAGGATGTTTCCCTGCCTATTCTATAACTGTGGAATTTTACTTTGTAGAGATAGCTAACTTTGGGCATAAACACGGATTCATTATGTAACCCCCACCCAGCTATGCCGTTTCTATCTGACAGCTCTACCTGGTGGGCTGGGTTCGGGAAGGAATATGTCACTCAGCACATTGGCTAGGTTTGGTTACTTTGCACAGGGGCACCCAAGTAACTCCGGACAAAGGAAGCAATAACTGTAATGTCCAATACCAGAAGTGGGATTCTAAAGTGTGGCTTTTATTCACATCCAACAGAATAAACAAAGCATAGATGGACCCCCACAGGGCTACACTCCTGGTAATGCAGATTTAAGGAGATCAGAACACCTCCTCATTCACTTTAGCCCTCAGGCTCTGAAACACACTGGGCACACAGCCCAAACTTGTACGCTGTTCTGGGTTTTCCCAGGCTCGCCTCCCTTGCCAGCCCTTTGGACACTTTCCATATAGCTTGGAAACATTTACTGGTGGCTCCCTAAACCACCTATGAGCACTTCTGCTCCATAAGGGAATCGTCCTCATCAATCTCACATCTGGGTGCTTTCCTCAGGCACTGGCCAAGTACCTGAGGGAAAGCAACAGGTGTCCCAAAGTAAACCCATAGAGGTGAATTTGGTTACTACTGATGGGGGGGGGTCTCCCATCTCTCGCTCCCATAATTCATACCCGGCAATTTCTCTGGACTGTAACACCTCATCCTTTAAAACACTTCGCTGTGTAGATTCTTTTTTAAATGTATTCACATTCAGTCTACTATCTTTACATCCCATTTGTGCTGGACTTGAACATACTTAATAAGTGGCTGTGTCCATTGCTCTAGACCCCCCAACAGAGTTAAGCAGTCCAATCCCCACATCCTCCAAACTGTGCTTGGCTGTCTTTTCCTGACCCCACAGTAACAGTCACTTTAGTTTCATTTTGATTCAGGTGAAAACACATTGGCCCTTTAGCCAAGCGACTCGCCCCTTGGTTGCAGGTGCCCCACAGGCATTTTCTCCTCAAAGGAAATCTCGTCCAGAACTTCTGGTGCTTCAGCACAAACTTAAATCAGGCAGCTCTTTTCTCCCTAGCTGGACCAGGGGGGTTGCCCTTGGAAACAGGCTGATTCCTTCCCCCAGTCCCCACAGGGATGGGGCTCTGAACCACTGAAAGCGGTCTCTACCACTTCAATGTGTTCTTCTAGTGTTCCTCTTCAGACGAGAGCACGCACCTATACCAAAACAAAATAGCTATTTGACAGATCTTAGGACTCTGAGGGCCTGCTTATAGCAGAACACCTCCTTCCTCTACTACAGACTGCATCAGACTCTTACAGACTGACTTCAAATTCCCCAGCGTTCAACTCTAACCTCCAACTGCAACATTCCAGTGTGGCTTATGCTGCTGCAACAGTTCTAAATGATGTCATACCTCAGTCTCAGCTGAGACTGAGAACAGAGTGAGACAGTGTGGTATCCATTTAACTGGAGTTTCACAAGCTGCCTTTCTGGCCTACCACTAGGTTTTACTGGGATTCTAGTAACCCTGGGTAACAGGGCGGTTACAATTAATTTGACTGGCAGTCTGCATTTTTAAACAACTTTATAAGTCAGATATCAAGCATCGATCTTGAACTATAACACGACTTCTTTCCCACCTGGCTTGAAATGTGTCTTTCCCATTAATTCAGTGGGAAAGTGAAGCAAAGGTCCAAAAAGGTAATTTTTTTTTTAATCATTTGTAACCCCCCCCCATTCCCTGGGGTTACTAGAATCCCATTAGAGTCAGTGGAAGGCAACTAGCGATTATCTAGTAAATTGATTTTACTCTGTCCCTCTCTGTTGTTAGTCTTAGCTGAGAGCTGGAGAGGTGATGTCACCCTAGAACTCTCACAGCAGCATAAACCACACAGCAGTTGCTGTGAGTGGGGGATCTTAGAATTCTAGGAGTAGTTCAGTGCCAGAGCTCAGAAAGTGAGCAGTGTGGACTCTGATGAGTACCAGGTTTTCTCACCCTAATGGAAGACAGCTTTTCCAGCTTGTGTGAAGAGGTGGAAACCGTCTGCAGGGATTCCTGTGTCTTTATCCCAGTGTGGGATGAAGGAAATTGCTGTGGGATTTTAGGGGCACTCCCCTGATCCAGCCCAGAACTTTGATGAAGCTGCTTGTGTGTACATCTGTGAGCAGATTTTCTGTCTAAGAGTTTGCCCAGGAGTACCTGCCTTGTCTGGTGAGTTTCTCTGATAAAGGAACCCTGTCACCATGGAAGTTTAAAAGCTGGCTGACACCAGTGGATGTCCAGTATGTCACCAGCCATGTGAGCAGAACTTTCACTTTCTGCACCTCTGTGGTGTGACTGATGTTAAGTGTGAAATGCATTTCTAGAGAGCATCAACAGTGACATTTTTTGATAAGTGGTGAGGTGTATTACTGAAAGGATGGCCGAGTATGAACTTGGAAACATAAGGTGGGAGACCCCCCCATCTGGAGTAACCAGTTCAGCACTCTGGATTCTGAAGGGCACCTGTGTTTTCTGTCAGTAAATATGGCCAATGCCTGAAGAATTTCTACCCTTTGTATGTGGGGTTTCTCCAGTTTACCCCTAGTATGTGGATTCTGCAGGTTTGAGCCTTGAGTGTTCCATCATAGTCTGTGTGCCACATCCTATCCAATGCAATATGGGAAATGTACCAAGTATTGGCCTTGAAGGTTTTGTGTGTTCAAGTGGCTAGGTCCACACATTTCCAGTCATTTATCCTGTACCAAATGGGAATTGTTCCAGTACTGGTCCAGTGCCATGTCGAAGAGAACTTGTGTGTGTTCACCGTGACTAGTTCCACATTCCAATTTAATCCTATGCTATATGGGACTGATGTACTGTTTCTACAGATGTGTTCTGCATTGCCTTGTGCCAGTGCAAACCCTTGGGGGTCCATCTTTGCTTTTGTTTTCTAGCTGTGTTTCAGAATAATGCCACACTCTAGAATCCCAACCTGGTATGCATAATCTTGTTACTGCTTCCTTGTGTGGATTTACTTGGTACCCCTGTCCAGAAGTGCAAACCTAGCATAGCCCATAGCAAACGTTCTCTCCTCAGGACCTGGGTTTGGTATAGGTCTGGTTGTGTCTAGTATGTACACACCTTTGTGTCTTTCTACTTCATCTGCAAGTCTTAGCATTTTCATATTGCTTTGTATCCCATAGATACATAGATACATAGACAGTGTCGGCAGATAAGGGCCTATGGCCCATCCAGTCTGCCCATTTGAGCTTGTAAGTTCAGTTTGTTTTCCTAGAAGTCTGTTGCCCCTTACCCCTGACCTCCAGAATTCCTTTATTTTTATTTTTTTGAAATTCCGTGTTTTATTAATTTGACATAATAACAAGTATGAGATACAGATACCAGTACAGAACAGGATAAAACCCCATTAATGTACAGAAACATTGCAGTAACATGACTCCAAATATACAAACCCACCCTACTCACCCCTGGAAGGCGTCACCACCGAATCAGGTTAAACCTGAAGGACATTTAACCGGTACCATGGAGCAGTACCTAGTAGAAATCAATAAGCCACATAAAGACCTCTCAAAAAAGAAACCGTCAGAGGGTTTCAAATAGAAAGTTCAGTGAAGGTACAAAGCGTATAACTTGCCCCATTTTTTATGGAAAGTAGGCATAGCATGTCTGGAACTAGCTATTAGTCTTTCCATTTTGAAACATAGGGAGATTTCCTCCAACCACTCCTGATAGGAGATAGTCACATGATCTAGCCAGTGTCAGAGGACTAGCCTTTTAACTGCCATTGAGATCATGGCCATGTAGAATTTCCGCTCTTTAATCCTAATGTTCGAATACAGGCCAATTATACAAATTTCGGCTGTGAATAGTTCCTCCAGACCCAAAATCGGATCTAGGCTATCACAGATTGCTTTCCATAATGGGGCAACTTTAACGCATGACCAAAATATATGTGGTAGATTCCCCGGTCCCTTGCTACACCTTATGCAGCTAACAGATTTAGACTTATCAAATTTGGCCAGCTTCGTCGGTGTGTAATACATATTATTTAATATATAGAACTGTATAAGCCTATTCCTGTCCAAAGTAAGGTATTTGTACACATCCCGCCAGACCTGGTTCCAAGACATGGAAGGCACAGAGACCAGAGGCGTCCATATATTGGAACCAGTTAGGGATTCCAGGAATTTTGTAAGCAAAAGATGCTTGTATAGGCGAGCTATACTATGGGGATTTGTGACACAAGTCCTGAGTTGTTCCAGGAAAGGCCTAATACGAGAGGTTAAACTCACCAGCCCAAATTCTTTACCTATAAAGTGTCTCAATTGGTACATCTTGAAAATATTCTGGGGAGGAATATTCAGCTTTGTCAGTAATTCACTAGAAGAACCAAGGGATCCCTGAACATAAAGATCCTCTACTGAACAATCCTGAATTTGTGGGAGCCATGTCAACGACAGCTTTTGACCCCCAATTTTAATATTAGGGTTAAGTACTAATGGTTGGCCTAAATCTTTGGTATACGGGATTTTAACAAAATTCCAGTATTGATTTAAAATTTTAATGGACAGCCCCAGTACTGAGTCGTGGATATCTTCCGTAGAGCGGAGTAGCTATAATAAAAACATGTTGAGGATCAATACTGTGTTCTCCAGTAGTTTAAGCTCTAGCTCTAACCACTTGGGCATGTAAGATTCATTTGAGGGCAAATCCATCTGCCCAGTTTAGTTAAATGACTGGCCCAGTAGTAAAATCCAAAATTAGGCAACGAAGGCCTCCTTTTCTTTAGGCAAGCAAAGCTTGAGGAAAGATCTCCTAGGTTGCTTACCACTCCAAATAAATTTGGATATCATTGAATGAATTTTCTGGAAAAAGGATTTGGGAAGCCATATGTTGAGAAGATTCAGAGGGTAAAAAATATGTGGAAGTACGTTCATTTTGATTATGCTGATACGCCCCCCAATAGCAATGGGAAGGCTGTCCCATCTGCTAAGATCCTTTTGAATTTTATCCACCAAATTCACCAGGTTAAGCTTCTTGATCGTTTCCTCATCTCGGGCCAGATGGATACCCAGATATTTAAGGTGGTTCGGAGCCCATTTCATACCAAACTGAGATACACTGGTTTGGAGCAGGAGTGAGTTGAGTGGAAATATTTCTGATTTGGATAAGTTCAACCTATAGTTGGCTACTTTACCAAACTGACTCACTATTTGTAGTACCTCCTGTAAGGACGTTTCCGGGTTTGCAAGGTGTAAAAGAATATCATCTGCAAAAACAGAAAGGGTCAATGTCTGTTGAGCGATGACACACCCTGAGATTTTGGGTGAGGTTTTGATATGCATCAACAGGGGTTCTAAGTATAAGTTAAATAAGTAAGGTGACAGTGGACAACCTTGGCGGGTGCCAGAATACAGGGAGAAACAGGATGAGAACACCCCATTACAATAAACCTTAGCAGAAGGCGAACCATATATCGCCTTGATCCAGTGAATAAACTTCTCTGGGAAACCCATTTTATTTAGAGTGGACCACAGGAACTCCCAGCTGACCCGATCAAAGGCCTTTTCTGCGTCTAAGGCAACTAAAGCCATGGGGAGCTGGGACTCCTGGGCTGCACGAAAAATGTGGGTAAGTGTACGCATGTGATCCATTGCTGACCTCCCCTGGACAAATCCTACCTGTTCCGAACTCAACAGAGTTTGCCAGACCTGTTTAATTCGCAAGGAAAGAATTTTAGTCAAAATTTTTATGTCGTAATTAAGTAGTGAAATTGGTCTATAGCTGGCTGGGTCCAAGATAGGCTTGTCTGGTTTAGGAATTAAGATTATAGTAGCCTCCAGCAAGGAAGGGTCCAGCGGTTCGAAGTGAGAATATAATTAAATAAATTAAGGAGGGCAGGCAATTTCTTTACAGAAAGTTTTGTAAAATTGGGGAAGGCTGTCAGGTCCAGGGGATTTGTCCAGGGGTAGGTTTAATAACTTCCTTCACTTCTCTTAGAGTTATGGGAGATGAAAGTGAGTCGCATTGATGCGCCTGCAATCTTGAAAGGGGGACACTCTCCAGAAAAGCTGCTACCTCTGAGGTTGATGGTGAGAAGGCCTTGTTACCATACAAATCTTGGTAGAAGACTTCGAAAACCTTAGCTATGTCTCTTGGGGCAGTTTTAATTGAGTCGTCCTTCGCCTTTAAGGCAGGAATTAATCTGGAACTTTCTACCTCCTTAACCTGAGAGCAAGTAATCTCCCTGGTTTCTCCCTCTGATCAAGATATTTTGTTTTAGATTTTAAGATAGCATATTCTGTTTTTTCCTTAATCAGGTCTTCATATTCATTTCTGAGTTTACATAAAATCTCTAGATCAATTTGAGAGTTGGTGGAGGAAAGAGCACTTTCAGCCTTTTTAATCTGGTTAACCAAAGAGATGATTTTTTCCTCCCTCACCCTCTTCCTTCTAGAAGCCACTTTAATAAATTCTCCCCTGAGAAAACACTTTAGCGAGCACCAAATTAAATCATCTCTGGAAACTGAACCCTGGTTAATTTCAAGAAAAGACGAGATCAAAGACTTGAAGTGAGAAGTTGTGTGCTCGTCCTTTAAAAGCTGTGTATTGAGCTTCCAAGAGGTATCTCTTTGACCCGGAGGGTTAGGTGATAACTTGATCCATGCCATTGAATGGTCCGAGATAACAATAGGCTCAATACCAGTAAGGGAAATATTGGCTAAAAGTACAGTGCTCACCAAGATGTAATCCAGTCTTGACCAGGATTTATGAATTGGAGAATAATAAGTGTAGCTATGATTAGAAGGATTCAATTAGTCTCCAGGGTCACCCAGACCCAATAGGTTGCAAAGTCATTGAGCGCCATTTGGGCGGTGGGGGGATTTCAGGGTCTATAAGTTCTAGCTAGGACCTGTGAAGGAGCAATGTTCCAGTCCCCCTCAATATAAATGCCGTTGGCAAAAATTCACTTAGTCTAGTTGTTAGCTGCATAAGGAAACTAGGATCACCCCCAACTGGGCAGTATATGGCTCCCAGAACCACATCCGTGTTATTGAGTAACCCTTTCACTAATACAAATCAACCTTCTGGGTCCTTAGTACATTTCTCCGATACAAAGGACACGTTTCGCTTTATCATGATAGCCACTCCCTTACTAACTGTAGACCCTTCAGAAACAAAAACCTGAGAAAACCCATGACACCGTAGTATTTTAGCTTCTGAGACAAGAATGTGTGTTTCCTGCAAAAGGAGAATATCCGCACCTACCAAAGAGCAATTTAGTAATATTTGTCTTTTTTTGATTACCTCTCTAATACCTCTGATGTTCCAAGTAGCAATTTTAATGTGGCCTAAAGCCATTTAACAACAGTAGGAAGAGATAACTTGTTCAAGTTGTACCCCATGGCACTACATTCCGATCCCCTTAGTGGTGACACCTTCTGCCCTCCCCCACAATACCCCCCTCCACCCCCGTTATAACACCCCCATTGAACAATCCAAACAATGCAATAATAAATGACCCTCCACCTAACTAAGACTGAGCAGCCCTTGGATAGAGCCAGAATCGAAGGTGGAATTACATTGAGATATCTATCAAACACACTGTAACATAATAACTCTCCTCGCCCCAATACGACTGTGACATGACCAATGAAGTCAAAGCTGATCATAGCCCCTCCCCAGCCTCCACCCTGAAATATGTCCAACCCACCGTCCCAACTATCCCAAAAACTATTTACATATGGTCCCAGAGCTAACCCCATCCAATAGAGCATCCAAATATATCCTAGAAACGGGACCTCCCCCAGAGGGTACCTTAGCCCCACACAAGCCCCTTGTTGTTTAAGTCCTCGTACAGTCCTATAGGACCACCCCGATTTGCAATTGGGCCTTAGATGCAGTAAAGTGGTCGTTCCCCCATAATTGGGTCCGGGTACCCCTAACCCCTCACTAAGACCGCGATACAGGTCCCCAACACCTAACTCCCCACCCCGAGCCCCCCTACCCCCAACCCAGCGTTAACCTTGTGTTATGTTTGCCCCTTAAGAAATCGGGCCTTAGGTCTTTAAATAACCTCAATTAAAGCAGTTAATTTTGCAGCCTGAAACGGCCTTACCCCATGAGTTCCAGCTCCTCCTATTACTGTTACGAGGGCAGCAAGGTCGACTCCTGTCGTTGGAAGAAACCATTTCCTTGAAACTAAAACTAGCCCCGGGTTCCTAACTAGATTAACGATGAGGACTGCACGACGACTCAATAAGGAAAGGCTATAACGGAAGTGTTAGCCGGAGGATACACGGACGGACCAAACCTGTCCTACTATTAAATGCGTCCCCGGAAACCTTCCCCCTTAATGTTAGTCCCACCTACCCACAGCAATGGCGTGCATACAGGACTCCGCAGGCCAGATTAGGCCTCACAGGCCCCGAGGCCTTTCTCTGCATCTTCCCCACCCCACCGCCCTCACTCCAGCCCCAATGAGATCAGGTAAGCCAATTTTGAATACGGATAGCGAGATATCCTAGACACAGAAGATCAGATAGAAGAAAGACATAACTTGGCATTATAATGCCTATTTATAGCCAAACTTAGAACATTGGTAAATCAGTCTCCATTAAAGAGATTCGGGAGCCTCCTGGTGAGATCGGGTAGCGCTTGATCTGGTGAGTCGTAGGCCAGCCATATTCCCTCCAAGGATACAAGCAGTTTCGCCGGGTAGTTCATCCTGAATTTGATGCCAGCAGCAATTAGTTTTTTACTATAGGTGGAAGGCTGTTCTCTTCGGACCTCATACGTGTAGATCTTATGTGATTCGTATGTTGTTTCACTCCCATTGAATTGCTCTAGCTCCTTGACTTTAGCATGACATGCTGTTTTCAACGGTAAGAAACCTGATGATAATCGGTCAAGGGGGGCACCTGACGGGCTTCGGCTTTAAGGATCGGCGCCTCTCAATGTGTATCGCTGATTTAGAGGGGAAGGACCCACTATTTTGTTGAGAAGCTGCTGAATGAATCTGATAGCGTCTCCCCCTTCCTCAGACTCAGGTAGCCCCAGTATTAGTATGTTGTTCCTCCTGCTTCTACCCTCGAGGTCTTCAGTTTTCAGTTGCAATTTCTTTAGATGTTGCCTTAGTTTAGTTATTTCTGGGTCTGTCTTGTCTTTCCAGTTTTCTAGAGACGAGGTTCTTGCTTCCATGTCTCCAACCCTCCTTGATAGAGCTGCGAAATCGTTCCTTACAGATTCGATTTCACAAGAGATCTCCTGGAGAGTTTCCCTAAAGGGGAGAAGTTCCTGGAGGAATCTATCCTATGTGAGTGTGCTATTTGAAGCAGCAGGAGACGTTTGCTTCGTTGATTGCCCAGAATTAGTATTTCTGGCCTTCTTGGCGCTTTTCTCAGGCGACGTAGGTGGAGTGTGTCTTACTCCAGGCACTTTCATATCCGCATCCATGTCTAGATTCCTTTATTACTGAGATCGCTTTCGTTTAAAATTATATCCCAGGGATCCACAGATGTTTAGGATCACACCAGCAATATGAAATCGTTGGTCTAGCAAGATAGGGCAAGAAAAGAAAACAATATTTGGGTTGTAGGTTGAGAGCCCAGGAGAAAGCAGCTACCAGCCACACTGCATCACGTGACTTCCCCAGAATTCCTTTATGTCTATCCCATGCATTCTTAAATCCCGTGATTGTTTCAGCCCCCACCACTTCCTCTGGCAGGGTGTTCCACTTGTCCACCACCCGTTCTGTGAAGAAATTCTTTCTCATGTTTCCTCTGAATCGTCCTCCCTCCAACTTCATCCCATGCCCTCTAGTCCTGGAACATCTTTTTCGCTTAAAAATAGTGTTTTCCTGCACTCTGTTCCCCCCTGTAAGATACTTGTATGTCTCTATCATATCCCCTTGCTCCCTCCTCTCCTCCAGGGAGTACATGTTCAGTCCCTTCAACCTGTCTTCATAGGACTTGTGATGCAATCCATGCACCATCTTTGTTGCCCTCCTCTGAACCTTCTCTACCCTGTCTATGTCCTTACGTAGGTATGGTCTCCAGAACTGTACACTGTACTCCAGGTGGGGCCTCACTAGTGTCTTGTATAGCGGAATTATGACCTCCCTTTTCCTGCTGGTGATGCCCTGCCTATACATTCCAGCATCCTATTTGCTTTACCTGCTGCCTTGTCACACTGTTTCCTTACCTTGAGGTCATCAGAGATGACAACCCCAAGATCCCTTTCCTGCTTGGTGCATGCTATATATCCTCACCCTCAACTGATATATTGTGCAGGGTTTTGTGCCCCATAGCATTATCTTGCACTTCTTTGCATTGAATTTTAACTGCGAAACCCCTGACCATTCTTCAAGTTTCTGCAGGTCGCTTCATTCTGTCTACACCCTCTGGTGTGTTTACTCTGTTACAGAGCTTTGTGTCATCAGCCAACAGTGAAATTCTGCCTTCTAGGTCCCAGAATGTCACTGATGAAGATGTTGAATAGGACCGTCCCAGCACTGATCCCTGTGGTACCCCACTGGTCACTCTTCCCTCTGTGGAGTGACAGCCATTTACCACCGCTCTCTGTGTCCTGCCACCCAGCCAGTTACCCTACCCACCACACTACTGTCCTGCCCACACCCATATTCCTCAGTTTGTGTAATAGTCTTCTATGTGGCACAGTGTCAAAGGCCTTGCTGAAGTCCAGATAGGCCATGTCCACTGCCCTCCCTGATCCACCTCCCTAGTCACCCAGTCAAAAAATTCAACGAGGTTGGTCTGACATGACCTCCCCCTGGTGAAACCATGCTGCCTTGGGTCCTATAGTCCATTGACAACTAGATGTTCCACCAATCTCTCCTTCAGCAGTGCTTCCATGATCTTCTCCACTACCGAGGTGAGGCTGACTGGTCTGTAGTTCCCTGCTTCCTCTTTGTTCCCACTTTTGTATAAGAGGACTACATCTGCTGTCCTCCAGTCTTTGGGTACCTCCTCTGTTTCCAGTGATCGGCTAAACAGGATAGCCAGAGGTTCAGCCACCACCTCTCTTAGTTCTTTAAGGACCCTGGGGTGCACCCCATCTGGCCCCATTGCTTTATCAACTCTTATTACTTCCAGTTCCTTCAGGACCCTTTCTCGTAAAGGGACTTCTGTCCATTTCTGCACCATTCTCACCCTTGTACTCCCTTCAGACCCATTACCCTCCTCTTCCTCAGTAAAGACTGAGCAGAAATACCTGTTCAATATGTCAGCTTTACTGTTGTCATCCTCCACTGCCCCCATCCTCCCCTTCAGTCTCACTATCCTCCCTTTGTCTTTTTTCCTTATGTACCTGTAAAAGGTTTTCCCCTCTACCCACTGATTTTGCAATGTGTTCTTCTGTCTGAGCTTTGGCTTCCTTACTGACCTCCCTGCCTCCTTTGCTTCTCCTGGTACTTCTCCCTATCCCCTTCTGCCTGTGTCTTTTTGTATTGCCTGAATGCAATCTTTTGGCTTTCACTTTTTGCTACCTCTTTGGAAAACCATAATGGTCTCTTCTTCCTTTTCCTTTGCTAACCTGCTTAATGCATAATTCTGTTGTTCTTGTAATCCCCATTTTAAATACTGCCCACTGTTCCTCAACCCCTGATTCCTGTCCCATTCCCCTTAATGCCTCTTTCAAGTATCTCCCCATGTTCCCAAAGTCTGCCCCCCTAAAATCCAGGATACGTGTTTTTGTGTGGTTTGGTTCTGCTCTTTCTGTGATTTCAAACCACAATGACTGGTGGTCACTGTTTCCCAGGTGCTCCCCCACTGTTACCCCATCACACTGTCCCTGTTTGTGAGCAGAAGGTCCAGTATTGCCTTCTGCTGAGTTGGTTCCATGACCAGTTGCTTGAGGAAGGCACCCTGAAGGGAGTCCAGGATAAATCTGCTCTAGTTGATGCTGCTGCTGGGATGCTCCAGTCCACATCTGGAATATTGAAGTCTCCAACCAGTACTACCTCACCCTTGTCTGCCATCCTTTGGATGGCTAGCATCAACTCCCTATCTGTTTCTTCCTCCTGGGCTGGTGGTCTATAGACACACCTGTCGGATGGCTGTCCCATTTTCCTTTCAGCTTAACCCACAGTATCTCTCCCCCATTTTGTTCCTCCTGGATCTCTGTGGCCCTTATGTCATTTTTCACATACAGTGCCACTCCTCCTCCCTTCCTGCCTGCTCTGTCTCTTCTGAATATGTTGTAGCCAGGTATGGCCAACTCCCAGTCGTGGTTATCATTACACCAGGTTTCAGTGATGGCCACAATGTCCAGGTCTGACTGTACCATGACAGCCTCCAGATCTTCCATCTTGTTGCTAAGGCTCCTGGCATTTGCACACATGGCTTTCCATGATTTGACCTCCCTAGACTGTTTCACTGTTCTACTCCAGCCCCTTCCTTGGTTGTCATTTATCCCTGGTTCTCCTTGCTGTCTGCCCTTCTGTTGAATTTTGCCCCTTTCTGCTTATCCACCTCTTGGGCACTAATCTCCATCTTTTGCACACTGCTTTGCAGAGATAGCCACTCCTCTGGTTCACTGGTTCCACTGCTAGCTGTGAGGGGTGAGCAAATAGGTACCATCCTTGCTGGCCTGCTAACCCTTCTAGTTTAAATGCTTGTCAATGTAGCATTTAAACTTATCATTGAGTGCTTGATTCCCTCCAGGATGGATGCAGGCCGTCAGGCTTGAACAAACCTCCATCCCTCCAGGTGGGTCCCCAGTCACCAATGAATCCAAACCCTTCCTCACAGCACCAGTTCTTCAACCATGAGTTAAAGTTCCTGGTGCATGCACTCTGTCTCTCCTTGCCTCTCACAGATAGTACTTCTGAGAAAGTGACAAGTAGCTACTTGCTTGAGACCCTCCCCAGTTTCCTAAACTCTTCCTGAACTTCCTTTGGCTCCCCATTTGCCAGGTCATTAGTACCTAGGTGGATAATGACATCCAGCTCACCCTCCCATCTTGCCTTCCCAGTGATCCCCAGGATCTTAATTCCATCTCTCCATGCCGTGGCACCTGGTAGGCACCTCAACTCCCTGTCCTCCCCCTCCTGTGTTCCTAGCTGGATCCCTCTTATGATGGAGTCCCCCACCAGGATTCGCTTCCTCCTCCTCTGGGGTCCACTGCTTTCCCCGCTGAGGTCACCTCTTTGGCTAACCTCACATCCTTTCCTTCCACTCTCTGGGTACCTCTATTTGGTTGTCCTCATTTGCCAGTGTGGCATATGAGTTCTTGAGTGGAATAGGATCTGGGATGTGCCTCTGCCTGACTGCTCTAACCCTCCCTGAGCCCACTGTCATCCAAGTGCTCCTCGTTCTCGGCATCCTTTGAGGCAGTTGCATTGGACTGGGTGGTCCCTGGATAGGGGTGATGGTACTCTGACCCAGTTTCTTCCGCTATGAGTCTGGCTACCTCATCCCGCAGTCCAGAGAGTGCATGCAGATAGGGCAGCACCTCAGTGTCCAGAAGGTCTGCCTGAATATGGCTGCCCCACAGCCACTGCATTGCACCACTCCCCACATTATACTGCAATTCCACTACTTGTCTGCTACTGAAGCCTCCTAGTTCCTTTTATTAATTTACCTACTAAAAATCCTGCCACTGATCCCCTCAGATAATTTTTTTTTTAAAGAAAAATAAACCAATAAATAAATAAATGAGTCAAAACACTTGTCGTGTTGAGGGTGGGCTTCTTCCCCTTATGCCCTCCTACTTCACACCCCTTACTATACCCCAGTTTAGCTCCCGTCAATCAGATTTAACAGGGTATATAATTAAGAGTTGGGGGAAGGGGAGGAAGACAGCACAGAATTACACCACCGCTATGTTTTAAATTTTCAACAGCCCAAAAACAATTATAAGTAAAGACAACAAAGAAAGTATAGTGTCACTAAAAGCCCACAATCTAAGTTTAAAAGAAAAATAGCAATTACCAGTTACTCTAAAGCACTGAATTGAATATGTTTCCTTCCTTCCCCTTCTGGCTTCGCACCCCTCTCTTTTCCTCTAGTCTATGGGAGGTGTGCGTGCTCATTAAATAAGGGGCCGGTGGGGGGTTACACATTCATAAAAACATTTTTTAACGTTTACTTCATTTTTTCTGTTGAATGTTCCCCACCTTCACAAACTGTGTATGGGTTTCAGCTTTCAAATCACCCCAAAATGTGTGTTCACAGCACATATATGGCAAATTAGATTGTAGACAGAGTAGATGGAAGATGGCTGCCACGCCGGGCCAGCTGTTGAAATAGCAGCTCACTGAGTTTGGTTTTTAGCACATTTTTAACATGTTAAGTTCTTTTATGTACTTTGTTTAAATTACTCTTTGCATTTGCGTTTGCATCTTTTCTTATATTTATTTTGTTATTACTTTTGCTCGTTTTAATTTGTTTGCTTTTAGCGGCAGTAGTGTGGTGGTGCCGTAGCACCAATTACTCCTTATTTATCTGCAGCTGAAGTGTTCTGTTTCTCCCTGGCTTCTTGGATTTTAAACCAGACTTCAATCTGGCTTCATTTGTAGCTAGTATTATGGTGAGATTCAGTTTACAGGTTACCTGTGGTGCTTTCATATGGGAATCCTGTTGTAGGAACTGTTGCTGCGGTCCTTGTTGGTTGATGAACTGAGGAGGAGGCAGATATACACCAGCTAGTGGTGAACTGTTGGTCCCGATCCCAAGACTGTGCTGACGGAGGAGGAGGAGGAGGTTGGGAATCATTGGCTAGTGCTAAATTATGGACTCAACACCAGGACTGTATTTTTGCCAAATGGAATTGAGCCAGGCCTACTTGCGGGTCATGTTCAGTGGTGGACTAGAGTCGGTGGTTGAGAACTTTAATCTGCCCCAGTCCAGGAGGTTTGGCATCTTCTGATGGGAGCTGTTGCTGGGAAGGACTTGCTGTGTGCATATCGGTCTGCAGGGGTCAGGAAGGTTACCTGGTGTGGGACACTTGGTCAGGGGTTTTCCCCATTGCGTTCAAACTGCACTGGCTGGAGGGTTGGTGCTTTTTGAGCTGTCCTTGGGCCACTGGAGTTACTGGACAGAGGTCAGGATACTGATGGCTCTGAGCAGAGGGGAGCACCGAAATGAAGTACCCTGCACTGGAGGAGGCCTGACTGTTTCTGTAGTCTGTGGCAGTAAGAGTGCTGCTGCAAGAAGTTCATTTTCCCAGGAGTGCTATCTGTGGATCCCAAAACAGAAGATTGAGGAGGACTGGTACAGTCTTGCACATTATTACAGTGAGGACTGGTAAACCGGGAAATTATAAGCTTGAACTCCAGTAACTGTATACTTATTTTATTGAGTTATCTATTTATTAAAAATCTTGGAATTACAAACCTTTGAGTCAGGGACTCTTTTACAAAGGCCAGTGGTGGAGGAATAGCCGGTGCAGTCGGTGCAGTTGCACAAGGGCCCGACACACTTAGCGGTCCAATAAGTATTTTAAACATTTTTTGGCGAAAGATAAAGATTCAACTGACATTTTTAGTCACCCACCCAGTCCCAGTCACTGAACTGACAGTGTGCTGCTGCGCCCGACCTGTGCTGCCCGACGACGTACTGCAGATGGCAGCAGAGAGTCCGTATCGCGTCGCGACGTGACAAGACCGATTCGGATAGGGACCAGGATGACTACTTCTAAAGCTAAGCTGTTGGGTTGCCTGCACCATTGGTAACTTTACTTTTAGAGGAGCGAGCAGGACAACACAGTCTGTCAGTCACTCACACTGCATTGCGCTGAGGCAGAGCAGCAAAGACAGAGAGTGAGACTCGAGAGAGAGACTAGAGAGCACCCGCAGTACCGGTGCACCTGCAGTGCAGGATGGTGATGATGGTCCTGGTCGGTCACTCACTCACTCATTGCTGCAACAAGGCTGCCCTGCCTGCACAGAGTCACAGAGCATCCCCCCGCCCTGCCGTCTGGCCCTGGAGTCCGATCCTCGTCCCGGCCCCACCCAACGTACACTTACTCTGCTCACAACAGACATCTAGTTAGTGGTCAGTCTTCATTCAGTTCTTCTCACACTCTCTCTCTACTCTCTTCTGTGCTTCTTGTCTCTCTCTCACTCTGAGTCTGTACCTCGGAGGCTCGACTTGTGTTGTGTCTGTGTGTGTGGCTGGATCTGGGTGGTGGGGTGGTTCGGGTTGGAACTTGCAGAAGGGGGGAGGAAGACTGTTGAACTTGCTTTGTGAGTGGCTGGCTCAGGGGAGGCTCGTTGTTTGTAGTGCTGAGGGGCGGCAGGGGCCCATTGCCGGCTGGTCGCTGCCGCTTGCTCACGAGTGCGTGGTGGACTGTGGAGTGCTCGCAGCTCTCTCTCTCTCTCTCTCACTGCTGCTGCATGTTGCTGTACTGTCTGTGTGAGGGACTAAGGGAGGGAAGCGGAGGCCTACTAGGGTCAGGAAGGCAGGTAGCCAGGCACACAAAGGGCAGCATGAGTCCCAGCAAGCTCGAGCTCTGCACCACATGACTGGCTACTGGCTGACATGTTCCATTGGACAGGGACACTGTCAATCAGTCAGTGGTAGGCAGGGCCAAGCTGGGCTATATATTGCACTGCAGCACGAGAGATGGGTCACATGCTGTGTAGATCAGAGAGCGAGCTAAACACGCAGTGTCTGTGTGTGTGGAGTAGTGGGGACACACAATCACAATCTTTCTTTTTGTTGAAGTAAAGAAACTAATGATGTAGGCAGGGGCTAAGGATAAGGAAGTAGTAGCACAGCATCGAATGGACTGGATTGTGATTTCTGGTGGCTATTAAGAAAGAAAACAAAACACATTTGGGCTTGGGCCTTGCTTGCTGACTGGGCAGCCTGAGCACATTGTTGCTGGGCTCAGCTGCTAGCAGCACTAGCCTAGGCTAGGTGGGGGGCAGGGCTGAGGGGGGGTTGCAGCGCCGGGATGGGGGTGGGGTGAGTGGTGACATGGGGGCCCACAATTACCACCTGCACTGGGGCCCATCTTTCCCTTCCTCTGCCACTGACAAAGGTTCCTCATCAGGAGCTGTGCAGGGGAAGAACAAACAGCGCAATAATAAAATACAATAAGTGACAGGATGAGTTACAATTTATTTATTTATTTATTTATTGAATTTTGATGACCGGGTAGGCCCGCTGGGCCCCTAAAGGTCCCTTTTTCAGGGGTGACCCGGGTGAAACAACAAACATACAGGTAACAGATCAGTACAGTCAGGAGATTGAGTGGTTTTTAACAGTAAGAATACATATGTTTACGGGCAGCAGGTAGTGGAAGACATGCAGGCTGTAAGGACATAGAATTTACCAATAATGAGACCATTAAACATTAAACATTAAACATCACTAATTATTGATTAGATTAAAAGTGCTCTGGAATAGTGAGCAGCAGCTAAAGACCTAAGGTTAACTGCTGCGTGGACAAGTTGGAAGGGGGATAGATTTGGGACATAAGTGCACCCCGTCTGAAAGGGGAGGACTGTTATACTGCCAGGATGGAGGTAGGGAGGGTCTATTGAGCTACCCAGGTGGCAGTATGTGGTCAGGTACTGTAGCAAAGACATATGCTCCTGTTGAGCAGGTGTCCCTTAAGCTTACAATTACTGTGGTAAAAATACCCAAGGGCTCCACTGTTGGTGGGCAAATAGCATGTTCGACCTCAACCACCCATCCAACTTGGGCGGTGTTATGCAATGCCAGGTCGATTAAAAACAAGACGGCATTGATTGCCGATCTTGTTGAAACATCCGACCTGGCATGCATTACTGAGACCTGGCTGGATGAAAACACAGGTCCCATATTGGAGTCAGCAGTTCCAGTTGGGTACTCAGTGATACACCACCTGAGATTAGATCATAGGGTTGGGGGAGTAGCCATTTCTTTTAAAACTGAACTGGGTCTTATAGATGTGCCAGTCAGGCATTCCAAGGTCCTTTGAGTGTATCGTGTGCACAAGTGTGGGTTGCAGGATACTACTCATCTACCATCCATCAGGGAGCAAGAAGGATTTGCTGCAGGATAATCAACATGATGCTGGAGTCTCCAGATGGTTGGTTCTGGGGGACTTCAATGCCTGGGTCGATGATGAACTCTTGCATTTTGGTCAGGACTTCCTCCAGCTGTTGATTTTGCTGGGCTTCACACAGGTGATTACCGCTGCAACCCACATACAAGGTCACTCATTGGCTCTGGTATTCCGTTTGGTGATTGAGCTCTCTGACGTGGTGGTTGAACTTGTGGGGGCAGTCCAATCATCACACTATAGGATTTAGTTTCAAGGCCCCCCTTAATAGACCTGCCCCACAGAGATGGTCCGGTACTGCCCTTTATGGGGTTTGACCCCTTTATGAGGTTTGACCCCTGATGGTCTTATGGTGGTGCTGGACCTATCGAGCAGATCAAGTGTAAGCTCAGATCCAGGGGAGCTGCTACTAACCTATAATAAGGCAGTGACGGCTGCCCTGGATTCCACAGCTCCAGTGCCCTCTCACTCTTCGCCCTCACTCCCCCTTGTTTGATGGGCAATTGAGGGAGTAGAGACAAGTGGATCAAAGGTTGAAACGCTGCCAGGGGAAATTTGGCCTGATGGAGGACAGTCTTAGTTTGAAGGCTCGTTATAGGAGCTATCAATCGGCTATCTCTCGTAAGAAGGCAGAATTCCTGTCAAGGGAGATCGCTGCTGCGTGAAATCGACTGGCTCAGCTCTTCCATACTGTGGAGAGACTGTGCAATCCAGTCTGTCTCCAGCATTGGGGAGCCTTTTCACAAGATAAATGTGATGAGTTCACTAGCTTTTTCACAGATAGGATTGCCACCATGAAGTTAGGGATTTGTACAGCTCGTTCGAATGGGCAGCTTGATGATCGGTATGGGGTTGCAGATGCCCAGTTTGACTGGTCCAGCTTTGATTGGTTGGTGGTCATGGATGTCATGAAGCTTGACCAGGACTTGCAAACAAATTACTGCAGTTTGGACCCAGGTCCAACACGCCTCCTGGTAGGGTGCGTGGAAGTTATTGGACCACTTCTGGCTGAGATTGTTAGGTGTTTGTTGGAGACTGGAGTGTTTACAGACACCTTGAAGGAGGTGGTTGTCCGCCTCTTCTGAAAAAAAATCTTCTCTCAACCCTGACTGTCTCCCAAACTACAGGCCTGTCCCTAACCTGCCCTTCGTGGGCAAGGTTATTGAGAAGGCAGTCGAGCTGCAGCTCGAATACCATCTTACCACCCATGATATCTATAATCCTCTCCAGTCTGGGTTTCAGAAAGCAGCATGGCACTGAGATGGCGCTGGTTCTGGTACTTAATGATCTCCTAATAGGGAGAGATCGGAGGACCTGTTGGATCTTGGTCCTACTTGATTTCTCTGTGGCATTTGATACTGTAGACCATGGTGTGTTGTTGGAACACCTGAGGCTGATCTGTGGTCTGTCTGGAACAGTGCTTAGATGGTTCCATTCTTTCCTCACAGCCAGGATACAGACAGTGGAGTCAGTTTTTTTTCCCTCAGGCCCTTTCCCCTTGTCCTGTGGCATGCCATAGTTCTCTGTACTTTCACCCATGTTGTTCGCGGTGTACATGCTGACGTTAGGGGACATTATAAGGCAGTACGGGCTGAGTTTTCACTGCTATGCAGATGATACTGTTGTACATGTCCTTTGTGACCAAGCAGGGTGACGCTGTCTCGGCATTTAACTGCCTCTCTGAGGTTCAGGATTGCATGAGTGCCAACTGGCTGAGGTTGAACACAAATAAGACTGAGGTATTGGTTGTGCACCCAGGTCATCAGGCAGGGGGGGTCGTCTACTGTGCAGCCATCCAAGCTTTGGCTGGGGGGAAGCCAGTTAGTGACCTCTGATCGGGTGTGAAATCTGGGCATTATTATCTTTGACGATGGGCTGACCCTTAAGTCTCAGGTGTCGGCTGTCATCAAGACCTCATTTTTCCATCTGAGGAATATTGCCCGGATTAAGCGTCTAGTCCCATCTGATGATCTTCCAACATTGTTCCATGCCTTTGTGACCTCGCACCTTGATTATTGCAATGCCCTATGTGACAGAAATGGGCAGGAAAGAGTTAATGGTTTGGATACTGTAGGTGCCTTATTTTTTAGCAGTTTTGAAAAAATACAGTCAGGCTAAAATCCTCTGTCCAGCAGCATCCAGCTTGTGGAATTCCTAGCTGCTAGATAAGAGCTGGGTCATAAATCTCGAGTGGACATCTCCAGACACACACAGACCTGCAGACATGGACACAGGGCAGTTTGAATGGATTGGATCATTCAAATATAAACTTAAGGTGAAAAGGGAATATAATTGGTCACTGATAGGTGTTCACTCTGACTGGGACAATTAAATACATACATTTTAGTTGGTTGGTGCATTTAAAGGGAGAATAGGAATGACCTATTCTCCACAGAGTATATAACTTTCTAAAAGATAGAGAAGGCTCTCTTGTGCTTTGGAAGCTGGGAGGGGAAACATAAGTTTGGAGCCAACTTTGTAGCTATGTCCGTGGGAGCTGGCAGTTAGAACAGGGTCCAGTGTCTCTTGTAAGGACAGGGAAGGGTAAGTTTAGTAATAGCATATTTCAGTAATAGCCTTCTTCTTTTGCCATCTGTTATTTAAAAACATTTGTTTACTTTTCCTATATGAGTGTTATTCTCTTGTGTTGTAAATACATATCCTGTAAATGCTCATTGCACTTTCTGTTAAGTAAAAAGCTATTTATTTGCTCAACAGTTGTGACTGTGATGTCATTTTTCAAAGGTAATATTTGGTTTCCACTGGCTGAGGTAAACTCTGTGTAGCATCCACCACCCAAGAGAGACATACTACCAGACTTTAACTTGTGCAATTGCACATTTAATTATTTCAAGTTTGTACACTTGAAAGAGGTGCCGGAAGGAAAGTCCGGCTGGTGGCAGAGAATACCCGAGGACAGACACCTCTCTAAAAGCTGTTTCAGCCCAGAGGGAGAGGTGGGTTGTCACACCCTATACCTAGGGTTACTGTGGGTGGACCTCCGCCACCTCCAGCTAGAGCAGAATGCAGCTGCCATGTTGTTGACGGGCTTATCATGATCTTGCCATGTCACATCTGTGTTCCACGGCCTGAACTGGCTGCTGGTTCAGTGAAGGATCACCTTCAAGGTGGGATTACTAACCTATAAGGCCCTATATGGACAGGGACCGCATTATTTGCAAGATCTCCTCTGTTCCTACCTCCCCCACCGCCTGCTCTGTTCTGCTGATGAGGGATAGCTAGAGGTTCCTATGGTCCATTTGAAGATCTTGGGTGCTAGATCTTTTACTTTTGCAGCTCCAACCATGTGGAATTCTCTACCTTGTCGGGTGAGAGAGTGCCCGACTGCTGAGATATTTAAATCTGCTTTAAAATCCCATCTCTTTGGGTTAGCCTTCAGTGAAGCCTGATGTCTCTGTTGTTTTATATCTAATACTGTGTGTGATGTGTTTTGAGGTACTGATATTTGTAGTGTTTTGATTGGTTTGAATTGCGCTATAGAAAAATTAAATGATTGATTGACTGAAACTTCCATTTTAGTGTCAATCTGAAAGTTAATACTCATAGGATTTGTGAGTGTGAAAGGGGAAAAAAAACACTCAAGAGGAAATCATTGTGATTATGTATGTATTATAGCTGCACAGTAGTGCAACTATAGTTAGGTTGAGTACCCCATTTAAGGTTAAAGTGTGAAATTTTGCATCTTAATAACTTTGCCACCATAAAACAGATTTGCCTGAAATTTGGTAGGCATGGAGTGGTACCATGGATCTCAGGAAATGCCAAGTTTTGTATCAGTCGGATGTACAGTTGTGGAGTTATTAAGCAACATTCCATATCGCATTTGTGCTTTTTTGTGCATTCTTTGTTTGCACCTACAGGTCGCATGGTTTGCGCGACAGGTCCGAAAACTTCAGGGAACATGCAGCCAGGGTTCCCAATGTGCCTTTTGAAGATTTTGTGAAAAAATATTGAATGGTTCAAAAGTTATTCAAAAAACAAGTGTCCCATTATAGACAAGGGGAAAAGTTAACAAAAAGTTCGACAGTGTCGCAAATACAGTTTCCAGTGTCACAAATGACCCCTGTAGTGTCGTGAATCAGCCATATTTTTCAGTTACTGCTCAAAGAAATGCTTGGCATTTAAATTTGGGACCCTCTAGGGACACAATTCTTTTTGTGTTCACCTAGTCAAGCCCTGAGGATGCTAGCCATATTTTTTTTTTTGGGGTTAAACACTCCAGAAATATGTTTTTCAAATTTTTGTAAAAAGTAGTGTCGCAAAGTAGTGTCACACTTGTGGCACTTTCGTGATTTTTTTTGTGAAAGTGTCGTGATTTGCGACACTACTTTGCGTCATTATGACCAAAATAACGAATTCTTTGCCACCCTGCTGCAAAAGAACAGTTTGGTCTTTGGCGCTGAAATTTGGAGGGAAGAAAGCCAACATCCCACAGATGTGCCTTTTGGTGAAAAAAACATTGAGCGGCTGCAAAGTTACGCCTCGAAGTTGGCGCTTTTCCATAGGCTAACATTCGGCATCCGCCCGTGGCTTGGGGCCTGTATCTCGAAATGGTGCGTAGATACGTACTTTTCATCAGAAAATGCTTAGCCCCCAAACAGGGGCTAAGTACAAAACTAGCCAGGAAAGTCATAAATCATATGAAATTTTATTTTTTTTTCTACATCGTACGGTTCCTGAGATACAAGCAATTTAGTATTCCAAGTCCTCATTTTCCACTCCGAAGCCCATTATTATGCATACATTCTTTGTAGTCACTGTGTTTCTCAATGCAGCTTTTGGGGAAAAATAGGGCGTGCGCTTTCATTACTGTTACTGTTAGCATTTCCACTTGCATTTCTGTGACAGTTTGCGTACTGTTCTCATCAACGCCACCTTGTGTGTTACCCTTTGTATTTTAATTTGTGCTTGCGTTTGCATTACTGTTACCATTTGCGTTTCCATAACTGGTTTCTGCTTGCGTTTCGTTTTGCGTACCCGTGTGCATTACCATTTATGTTTGTGTACACACTTCCATTTGCATTTGTCTTTCCTTTGGCATCATTGTTGGTGTTACCATTAGCATTTGTATTTCTAATTGCGGTACCACGACCATGCTCATTACCATTTGCATTTCCATATGTGGTTGCATTTCCATTTGCGTTACTGTTCACTTTGGCATCATCGTTGCTGTTACTGTAACTGTTTGCATTTCCAATTGCATTACCATTGCTGTTTGGATCTTCATCGCGGTTTGCGTTTCTGGTGTCATTAATGTTTGCATTTTTGGTTGCATTTCCATTGTCGATTGTGTTACTATTTCCATCTGTGGTGCTGTTGCTTTTACCATTTGCATTTCTGTTAGCGTTTCTGTTACTGTTTGCATTTTTCTTACCGTTTACATTTCTGTCGGTGTTAGCGTTTCCATTACTTTTTTCGTTAACATTTGCATTTCTGTTGCCATTAGCGTTTGCGTTACCGTTTGTGTTACATTTCTGCTTTCATTAATGTTTGCGCTGGCATTTCTCTTACCGTTTGCATTATTGTTTACATTTGTGTCACCATGTGCGTTACCATTTGCGCTTGCATTTGCGTTACCATTAGCGTTACTATGTGACAACAAATCACATGGTGGGAGCGCAGGCCACCACCACATTCCATTCACTATTTATAGTGCTCATTCTCAAAAAGAAGAGAAATTCATGGCAAAAAACTCAATTTAATGCATCAGCTAGGGTTGTTCCACAGCGACAAAAGTGAGGAAATTTGGTGTTAGGGTTGCCACCCCTTGCACCCTACGCCCAGCCTGTCCCCACCAACAGGCATTGGGGTATGCTTTGGGGTCATCGGTCCTAACGCTCACCCCATTCTCCTACACTGCACTGCCTAAGCTTGTTTACACATGGGATGGGGTGAGAGTTAGGGCCGATGACCCCAAAGCACACCCCGATGCCTGTTGGTGGGGATGGGGTGGGCGTGCGGTGCAAGTGGTGGCAACCCTAACACCTAATTTCCTCGCTTTTGTCACTGTGGAGTTTTTTGGCATGAATATATTTATATTCAAAAATATAGTGAATGATAAGATAATAACTTTTCTGACTTAGAATTTTATTGAACTTTTCAGTTTAAACGAATGGGAAAAAAATCAGAGTTAAAGCAAGGCAGCCAGGTAGGGACTTCTGGTGATGTTACCGAATGCGTGAGAGGCTAAAGAGAAAGCTCCATCTAACCCCTTCCCGATTTCGCCTGTAACTGATTGAAAATCAACTTGAGAAAGTTCTTAATGCCGAAAATAGGCAAGGGAACAGGTCGTGTCGCCAGAGTCAACAACGAATAGCAAGAACAAATGCTCCAGACCAGAAAAATGTCCTCAAAGGATCCAGACTGTAGCAGCAGCTCCTCCCCCGCTAGCTCAAAAGGGCAGGAAGAGGACACTGACCAGGAAAATGACAGGATAAACCATCATCGTTTTGAAACAATTCTGCAAGAAATACAGGCATCTAAGAGAGAAAACATGGAGGAATTTAGAAAAATACTCAACAGGCTGATCCAAGTGGAGAATAGGCAGTCGGAAGCGGAGCAGCAGGTAACCATGACTGAGGACTGGGTGGGCCACATGGGAGCAGCAGTATCGGTGCTCGTGCAAGTCACTGACTCGCTGCAGGAGAAATGCACCGATCTGGAGGCCTGCAGTAGGAGGAACAATCTGCGGCTGTCAGGGCTACCAGAGGGGACAGAAACAGGAGATATGACAAGCTACCTGGCCACACCACTGAGGGAAGCTCTAGACCTCCCACCATCCATGGATCTAAAAATAGAATGAGCACACAGGGCTCTATTCCTGAAGCCTACGGACCCGGTGGCAAGGCCGAGACAGATCATTATCAAGTTCAACAGCTATAGCGTTAAAGAAGAGGGTATGTTTCAGGCCTGGGGGGGATAAAAGAAGTTATGTACCAAGGTAAGTGCCTCTTTTTTGGCCAATATTACCCGAGTGAAATACAGAGGCAGAGGCTTCAGTCTGTCCCCCTGAGAAAAGCACTGAAGGCAGTAAATATAAAATTCCAGATGTTCCAGTGTTCTGGCAGGATGGCACTAGACTGTATAACTCAAGGGGTTTCCAATAAAGAGCAGCCAGTGATGGGAGGGGCATCGGGATTTATCATGATGTACACACCTTGACACAGAGAAATGGAGTGGCATGAAGCCTCACTGAACAAGAATTTTAAAGCGAGGCTATCCTCTTCCTGATTGAGACTGCAGTCAAAGTATAAGACTGACCCCCTGTCTAGGGAAGCTTGACTATTGCAGGGTAATACCCTGAAGGGGCGACATTGGGTGGGGCGGGAGCTTCTTAAAGAGATAGGGAGATGCACTCACTAACCCAGGGACCTGGTAGACACCCAACCGGATGGGGAAGCGAGGACAAGTCAAACAGACCACAGATAGGCCCAGACAGGGCAGTACGATTTAATGAGGCCTCTCCCTGCTATATTGGGGGGCGATCAGGGCAAAGGTGATATGCAGGGGTTCTCTAAATGTATGAAAAATAAAAAAATTGTACCTGTGATTTGGGGGAGAGGGAATGGGGAAATGTTGTACAGGTGAAGTAAGGGTATTTAATCTGAGTTATAGCCGGATAGATAGAAGAGAGAGACAGCCCTATGAGGTAAAGTAAAGGAGAAGCACTCTCAAGAGGTGGGGGGAGGACCAAGAGCTGTAATAAAACAGGCAAAACAAGGCTACAAAAGGATAGAGTAGTCTTAAAGGATACCGCAAGGCATAAGGCAACATTTTCATACAGACAAGGCAGAGTCTGGGGAGGTGAAAAGTGGAATAGCATGAAGTCTCACCACCATGTTGTCCCAAGCAGAAACAAGCATTTGTCAATGCTGAATGTTTGCTTGCTAGCATTGGCATTGGTAGTGTAGAAGTTACACAGCTGCATAACAGAAATGGCAGTGAAGTATTGAACTGAAGCCAACCCCACCACCACCCTGCAGAGAGTGACAGGCATTGGGGTGTGCCTTTGGGTCGTCAGGCATAACGGCCAAGCCATTTCACCACACCCTACCCTGCAGACACTGACAAGTGTCATGGTGTGCCTTGGGATCTTTGGCCCTTATGCACACCCCATTCCATCAGGAAATACAGTGAGATGGCTGCGGTATAGGAGAATGGGGTGAACTTTGGGGCCGAAGAGTCCAAGGCATACCTCGATGCCTCTCACTGGCTGCAGGGTGTGGAATGGTATGAGCATTACAGGCAAGAATCCCAAGTCACACGCCTGATGCCTGTCATTCTCTACAGGGTGGGGCGTTATGGTTGGAAACCCTAACACCTCAGGCATTCGTTGGTATTTTCACTCCAAATTTTGAACATGTTTTTTTTGTGACCCTCCACCTCATGAACAGTGGCAATATCAATTTGTTAGCCGGAAGCTGCTTTTGCACAGTGACTATGACACTTAGCACCACAGGTGCAAAAACACATTCCGAACAGGATGTGAAAAATGACAGCTATACTGTTCATGGGGAGGTGTAAAAAATGGCAATGTTGCAAATCTGCAGTAAAATATTAAAAAAACTGGTGAAGTCACGAGCATGTATAGAAACTGTGCAACACACACCCGTAATGTAATTAGTTTGGGGATTTTTTTACAGCAGATCATCAACATAGGCATTTTGGGACCTCCAATCATGAACAGTGTCACTGTGATTTTCTTTATCTGTCCCGAACAATGATTTCCCACAGCGACCACGCATCTCTGCGCTGAAAGTGTGAGAACACATTTCAGCCATGTTGTGAAAAATGACAGCTGTACTGTTCATAAGGAAGTGTGGAAAAATGCCACTGGTGAAAATCTGGACTGAAAATATTACAAAGTCATGAACTTACAATGGTGCGTGGAAACTGCGCAATGCTCACTCGTAACACAGTCATTTTATGGACTTTTGTCACCAAATTTTAAAGCATAGCCATTTAAGACCTCTGCATATGAACAGTGTAACTGTGAGATTTTCTTACTCTATCCCAAACATTGCTTTCGCGCCGACTGCACATTGTCGCTACGTGAAACACATTTTGGGTGACATGTAAAAAATGGCAGCTGTACTGTTCATAAGGAAGTGTAATAAAATGGCAATGTGGAAAATCTGGAGTGAAAACATACAAAATTCTACAAAACTTATGAGCTGCGCATGAGGAACTGCGCAACGACGCCTCGTGAAACAGTCATTTCTAGGGAATTTTTTCACCAAATTTCAACATAGCCATTTTAAGACCTCTGCTCATGAACAGTGTCACTGTGGTTTTCTTTAATGTTCCACATTGATTTCGCGACAATCGACTGCCATTGTGCTCTACATGGGCGAAACACGTTTTGGCAAGATGTGAAAAATGACAGCTGTACTGCTCATAAGGAGGTGTGGTAAAATAGCAATATTGAAAATCTGGAGTGAAAATATTGAAAATTCACAAACTTACGAGCGTGCGTAGGAACTGTGCAACACACGCTCGTAAAACAGTTATTTTCTAGGAATTTTTCCACCAAGTTTTCAACATAGGCTTTTTGAGAGCCCACCTTATGAACAGTGGCACTGTCGTTTCGTTACTCGGTCCCAAAAGGTGATTTCGTGCAGTGACTCGAGAAATGCTCCTTCGGGGCCGATTAACACTAACGACAGTGAGATCATTCATGAGAAGGGTCCCAAAACCCCATGTTGAAAATTTGGCAAAAATTCCAGAAAATGCCTGAGATATGCAACAAAGTTGAAACCCCTATCTAGCCCACTATACAGCTTACCGGCATTTCCTCAGTTCGCGGTCGGCTTTGAAGAGTGCAGGCGTGTTCGGTCCACCGAAGAGCGTCGCGCCGGAGTCTGGAGGTAAGTATGGGGTGAGGGGATGGGGGAGCAGGGTGCACAGTGGGTGGGCGCTGGTGGGGACAGAGACACCGAGGGACCGTTTTTGAGTTTCAGATGTTTGTTTTTTTTAAATGACGATGACGTTTGTCACACTGGGGTGGGCTCCCAGAGTGGCACAAGAACGGCTGGTGGGGGAGGTGTGGAGCCGATGGGGGATTGGCCACCCCCGTCAGCGATAGCATGTGTTGCCATGCTGGGGTGGGCTCCCAGTGAGGCACCCTGTACTCTGGAGGCAGGAACCAGTGGAGCCGGCGGAGGTTGGGCACCCGTTGGCTATACTGATGTGTAGCCATGCTGGGTGGGCACCCAGCGTGGCATATAGAGCTCTGTTTTGGACGGGGTTTCAGCGAGCCGACGGGATTGAGCACTTCGCCGGCCACATGAGTGTACGGTGAGGAAGCACGCAGCAGTATGTGTGCGTGTATGTGTGGTGTGTGTGTGTGTGTGTGTGTGTGTGTGTGCGTGTGCGTGTGTGTGTGTGTGGGGGCGCACATGAGCAGGTGATATCTTACCACTGCTCACTGAAGCGTAGCTCCCCCTTTCAACTGTACGCCACTACATTTTGGACTGGTCATAGACAGCTCGAGCAGGCATTGGAGAACTGCGGCCGCACCTGCAAACACACTGCCTGAATTGGAAGAGGGCTGCCACACCTCCGAAAACTCAGATGATGGCACTGTGTTTCTTGCACATGCGTGCAAGCAAACATAAAAATTGGTAAAGACGGCCACACCCAAGGAAGGTGAAGGACGGGGGAGATGGCCTCAGCAGGACCTACGTCACTGCAGTTACCTGACATACACAGGTAGCAAAGATTACTACTAAGAGGATAGTTTCCGTGACAGTGGCCCCCATATTTTATTTTAGTCTTTGGTAACCGGGTAAGGCCCGCTAGGCACAAGTGCCTATTTTCAGGGGCAACCTGGGAGCACTGGGCAGTTAAGTGACTTGCTCAGAGTCACACAGTATGCAAGTGGAGGTTGTGAGAATCAAACTCGGGTCTGGTCTGCTGGATGTATCAAGCTCATTCACACCTCGTTCCTCTAACCTCTAGGCTATACTGCCAGCCCCCATATATGGGGATGAAAGTTACCCACTACCTACACGGGGAAGAGGGTGGGAAATCCTCAGACCACTGACTCCTCAGGGTACAGAGAGCTAGAAACAGAACTCTCCAAAGTTGGAAGGCATGTGTGGTTACGTAGTTATATTGCTAGACCCAGTTGGTCCCCAAGGTTTATAGTAAACAGTTTGTTAGAGCCAGAGAGCTAGCGATACTTGAGTTTGGTCACCAGGTGGCACCAGAGTTCAACAATAGTAAGTTAAACCAACAGGAGAGAAAAGCAGGCACCAGAAATACAGTTACAGCTAAGATACTATCCTATGATGTTAATGAATTGATCCAGCCTGTGAAACAAGGAAGAGTGATGGTTTATAGAAGGAAAACAGCAGCAGAATTTAGTTTGCTGCAGGAGACACACATCTGAAGCAGAACACTAGAAATTACCTAGGAAACTCCCCTGTTCCTTAATCCTAATATCGTCATGACTCGCCCTAATTCAATGCACTGGTCTGACCAATTGCCCCTCCACCTCCTCACTACAAAGCTACCTTCTACATACATATCTTCCCATTTTCTTGTATACCCCCATGGCCTATTTGCCCCTCTCTCCTTCCCTCTCTCCACCCTACCACCTCCTCCTTGCACCCCTTTACCCATTACCCAATCCCCCCCCGGACACACACCCCCCACTGTTCACCACCACAGCTTCACCCCAACACTACTCACCACCTCGTACTTGCTACTGCAATTGAGAATCCCTCTCAGGCTGCAACTCCTTTTTATATTTGGCTCGCTTGTAATAACCATCATCTTCGATAGTAGCAGATTTGGGCGTGGTCACTGTTGGCGAATACTGGCTAGCATATCAGAAGGTGCGGCCTCATTCCCCAATCAGCCAGCAGCAGGCGTGACCTCACGCATCCCTAATGTGGCCACAAGAACAAAGAAAATGTCCACTACAATGACAGCGAAACTCTCATGCAGCATGACCACAACATGCCTCCCAATGTGCAGGCAAACCGCCTGTCACAATGCTGACGAGAGCCCACTCCCCATCAGCATCATCGGCCCCCCAACAATTTTCTTTGCCGGTGGGGAATTTAATTCCCTTGACGTTATCCCATCAGTGTATTTTGCCAACAGGGAGCCAACCCCGTCGGCATAATGTCCCCACCTGCTTTTTGTTACCTGTCGAGAAGGTGCCCAATCCCCTCTGCTTTTGTGCCCCAGTATGTGCCAATGGGGTGTCAATCCCCATCGGCTACAGAATCCACCCCAAAAAAACACTTAGGTGGGGCGCTGGGAGCCCACCACAGGGTGCTGAATACCCTGTAAAAAATAAAAAAAAAGTCCCTGATGTTGTTTTTTTAAACCCGTAAAAAGCAGTCCTCACAGTTTCCTGCTGCCTCCCACACACCCCCACCCCATACTTACCTCCGGATTCCAGCGTGATGATCTTTGGTGGACTGAGAACACTTCTGCACTCTTCAAAGCTGACTGCGAACTGAGGAAATGCTGGTAAGCTGTATAATGGCATAAATAGGGTTTTTTTTCAATTTTGTTGCATATCTCAGCCATTTTGGGAAATTTTGGCACCAAATTTTCAACATGGGGTTATTGGGACCCATCTTCATGAATTCAGGCACTGTCATGGTGTTATTCGGTCCGGAAAGGTGATTTCGGGTCACTGCATAGAATCACCTTTCGGGACTGATTAATGAAACGACAGCGCCACTGTTCATGAGGGGCTGTCAACAAGCCTATGTTGCAAATTTGGTGGGACAAATCCAAAAAATTGCTGTTTTATGAGTGTGCATTTTGCAGTTTCCACACACGTGCATAACCTCGTGAATTTATAATATTTTCACTCCAGATTTTCAAAATTGCCATTTTTCCACACCTCCTTATGAACAGTGCAGATGTCATTTTACATATCCTGACCAAAATGTGTTTTCGCATGTCCGGCGTAGAATAGCGTGGTCGCTGTGTGAAATCAGTTTTCGGGACAGTTTGAGGACTTGATGGTGACACTGTTCATGAGCAGAGGTCCTAAAATGCCAATGTTTAAAATTTGGTGACGAAATTCTATAAATGACTGTGTTATAAGCATGCATTACGTAGTTTCCATGCACCCTTGTAACTTCACAAATTTGCAATATTTTCATGCTAAATTTTCAACACTGGCATTTTTTCACACTTCCTTATGAACAGTACAGCTGTTATTTTTCACATCCTGCCCAAAATGTGTTTCAGCACATGTGGTGCACAATGGCGTGGTCACTGTAGGAAATCAACTTTTGGGACACATTAACAAAATCACAGTGCCACTGTTCATGAGGGGAGGTCCCAAAATGCCTATGTTGAAAATGTGGCTAACAAATTCCCCCAAATAATTGGGTTACAGACGTGTGTTGCACAGTTTCTATGCATGCTCATGACTTCACCAATTTTTCTTATTTTCACTCCAGATTTTCAACGTTGCCATTTTGTTACGCCTCCTCATGAACAATACAGTTGTCATTTTCTACATACTGCCCAAAATGTGTTTTCATTCCTGTGTCACCAAATGGTATAGCCACTGTGCAAAACCACCTTTCAGCTAACAAACTGATTGTCACTTTTCATGAGGTGAGCTCATAAACAGCCCATGTTGAAAATTTGGAGTGAAAACACCAACACACACCTACGATGTTAGGGTTTCCAACTGTAACACCCCACCCTGTAGAGACTGACAGGCATCAGAGGTGTGACTTGGGATCATTGGCTGTAATGCTCACTCCATTCCACCCCAACCCCCACCCTGCAGCCACTGACAGGCATCGTGGTGTGCCTCGCACTGTTTGGCCTCAAAGGTCACCCCATTCTCCTATACTGCACCCACCTCAGCATATTTCCTTATGGAATGGGGTACGTATGATGCCCAAAGACTACAAAGCACACCATGACACTTGTCTGTGTCTACAGGGTAGGGTGAGGTACAATGGCATGAGCATTATAGCTGATGACTCAAACGCACACCCTAATGCCGGTCGCTCTCTACAGGGTGGAGGGTGGGTTGGCATCACTTCAATACTTCACTGCCATTCCTATTATGCGTCTCTACCTCCGGCACTACCAGTGCCAATGCCAGCGAGACAACATTCAGCATTGACAAATGCTTGTTCTCGATTACTTCAACCATTTCTATTTTCTGGATACCTGCCTCAGCTCTGTATTTTGGTGACAGTTTTAACCACCCTTTCCGACAGGGCTGAATCCACTCAGCTGCCATTATAAGTTTGACAGACTGCCTGTTTCTTCTCTATAGTCGCTAAACAATTTGTAACCTTGTTGAAATATGTATGCACTGCACCTAATATTGCCTACCATGTAATCTTGTTTGTCATGTCAGCTCTTATCCCTGACATGTTCTGATTGATATCTACTGCTGATGTACCATCTACTGTTGATGTTTCTTTTTCTTTTTAAGTTTCATTGTTGTCTGACTTGGAGCCTTTGTAAACGAGCCCATGGCTCAAAGGTATTAATCCTTAACTGAAATAAATATATAAAAGTACATAAATTTGGATATGAAAATGTATGTTTCTCCTCTTCTAGTTCTGGGAGAAGGAGGGGGGTGGCTGTACTAATCCCCAGGAGAACCCCCTTCACATTACACAGTACGTATAAGGATAAGGAAGAGAGATATGTAACAATCAGAAGGGAATATAAAGGACAGGTCATCATTCTCGCCTCAACCTATGCCCCTCCGGGAGTAGACTACAGTTTCTATAGAGGCTTTTTATCAACTCTGTTAGAACAAGCATTTGTCAAGGCCGAATGTTTGCTTGCTAGTATTTGCATTGGTACTGCATGAGTTAGAGAGTTGCATAACATGACTGGCAGTGAAGTATTGAACTAATGCCAGCTCCAACCCTGCAGAGACTGACATGTGTTGGGTGTGCCTTTGGGTCATCTGCCATAATGTTCAAGCTATTCCACCTCAGCTCACCCTGCAGACACTGACAGGTGTCACAGTATGCCTTGGGGTCTACGGCCCTTACGCTCACCCCATACCTTAAGGAAATAAGCTGAGATGGGTGCAGCACAGGAGAATGGGGTGAACGTTAGGGCCGAACACCCCACGGCACACACCTCTATACCTGTCAGTGGCTGCATGGTGGGAGTGGAGGCGAAATGGCATAAGCATTACGGCTGATGACCCCAAGCCACACCCTGTCACCTGTCAGTCTCTCTGGCAGGACAGTGTTATAATATTGTGTTCCAAGACAGGAAAATGCTGTGCTGAAAAACACCATACACGCACACACAACAAGGGTCCTGTAGGTTTCAGCCTCACAATATTTCCACTTACAGAAACCAGCTGGATTTCCCAACCACACACTAACACACACAGCCCAAGCACAGCACAAAGTGAATGCAAGAAAAGCAAAATTCTGTCTATTCGTACAAACCAAATGCACTCCACATTTGCCTTCGTTCTGAACTAATTAAAAAAATAAATTATTTAAAGAGGCAGCGTACTCCAATGTTGGTTACAGCAAAGGTGTGGGAACCAGGATTCTCAGGTTCAAATCCCACACAACCATTTGCATGCAGTGTGACAGCAAGTCATTTAACCTCCCTATACTTCTTTCCACCTGGCTGTAAAAATTAATAAAAGCAGACCTCCACTAAGAACGAGATACCTGCATCACAGCTGTGCTATCCCTAGTAAATATGTACAGCAAATCCACCAGCAATCACCATATTTTAATCACATGGTTTTAGTAAAAAAAAAAAAAGACAAACTTAAGATATAATAAGGATTTCGAGTCCATCCTGTTTCCATGATTTAGGGGACTGTCAACATGTGGGTTCATAAATGTTACAAATCAACACACATTTTGAAAAAAAAAAAAAGCGGCCTGGATTTTAATTAAACAGAACTTTCCAATAAATTTTACTTCCACCAACACGAGAAAGGCCCATCCAAAACCCTCATTTAAAAAAAAATCACAACATAATAACAAGCGGTATAAGGTGACCCGATCTGTTTTAACTCCAAGAGATTTTGACTTTCACTTCACCCAAAAATACATGCACATCTGTCTTCTTTCCACACAGCGCAATGGAAACTAATGTTTAAAAAAAAGTAGAGGAAATAAAAGCACAAACCTCACTCACTTCACCAAATTGTAGCTTCAGGCTGTTGTATATAAATACCATCAGACTTGAATGCAGCTCTGTGCACAAGAGCTAGCGTTAAAAAAAATTTCCTAAGAATAAATTAATCGGCGCAATCTGATTTTCTACTTGTTGCACTTGAATGTGGGAGGGGTGCTGGTTGATGCAAACCCCAACATTTCTCCATCACAAAGGGTTTAAGCACTGATCAGAGGGCCGCGCAAGACACATCAGCAAAGTTAGAGAGGTCCAGCAGCACTGTCTACCATTACAAATACAGCTCCCTCCCACTGCCTTATCTTCTGTGCCAAGATGCTTTGTGGTCCCTTCAGGTCTTCATGGTTGCAGCAGCAGCGGGAGGTTGGGTAGGGGTGCAAATCTGGCTCACAGATGTGACAATGAGAAGGAGGATGTTGTGACTCACTGCTAGTCCAGAATGGGTTCTCACCAGCCATAGTTGTCTCTCACTTGTTCATTCCTTACATTGCACGCTGCATGGCCCCAGCTGCTGTGTACAGTTAGTCAATTACAACCAGCCCTGCTACTTGGTGTCATTGCTCAATTCTGCGGGGCGGAAGTGAGGTCAGTGAAGGAGGTAGGGCGGCGGTGGCCATGTTTGTGAGGGGCAAGGTGTTAGGGCAACCACAGCATCTAAGAAAACGAAACTGACGATCCAATTCCCAGCGCGGTAGCGGCTACGGCTTCCTTCCCTGGCTTTCACCACCCAGTAGCTCTCAGCTGGTCCGCCCCTTTCCAGCCACTCCTCTTTTCCTCACACGCAGACCTGATTGAGAATGCAGAATACAGTCTCAATCAGGTCTGCAAAGCTGCGGGTGTGCATGTCACTGGTGAGACACCCCCCCCCTTAGAAAGTTTAGAAAGTTTTATGGCCCCGGGACAGTGAGCAAAAAAAAAAAGCAGAACAAAGGGAATTTGCACACACACCACCTGGCTCCTGCTAACCCCCCCCCCCCGGTCTGCTGCCCACCGTTGCGTGCCAGGTGTATTGGTGGCTACACCCTGCAATGACAGGGTGCTCCCTGATTGCAGCGGCAAATTTCTTTCAAGTTGGTGGCACGCTTCAAAACTGCTGTCATAGACAGCGTGCTCATTCATTGGTGCCAAACAGACGAGCCCAAAAAAGCAGTGGCAGCATTGGCCACAACACTGCCACACCTCTGAAACCTGCTACTACCACAAGATGCCACAAAATGTTTCTTGTGCATGTGTGCAAGCAAACGTAAAAATGTGCACACTGAGCCTAATAATAGGATTTCTTTGTTAATCTTTTTACTTGAATTATTTGTTAAACATAGACAGTGTACATACACATTTTTGACAGTGCCTGTAAGGTGATGCACATTACAGCAAACAGCATGAGTTTAGCTCCAGATTATGAGGCTACAATGTGCTGTACAGATAGCTGGAAACCCCTTCCCCCCATTTCCAAATCCTGAGTTGGGGCAGTGCAGTATTTTGAGTTGCAAGTTGTGCCTTACTCCTAGTACATGCTGTAACAGGATTCCCTATTATTATGTAACCAAGTTTTCCTCAGGCAGGCAAAGCAAGAAAGGAAACTTAGTATGGTATTTAAAAAGTTGCGATGATTGTGATCATAAAGCTACAGTAGAAAAATAGGTAGGTGGGTGACAGGTATACCCCAGCCTGCCCTTTACCCATCGTGACCCCTTCCAGTAACTGTCCAGTTCTGCTGGGTGGTATTGTGTACGTCTGGAAGCGATCCAGAGATGAAAGCATTTATTGTGTAAGTTACAGTGTAACAATATACTCATGTGACATGCTATTGGCCTGGAGAGCGAGCAGCGAGAGGCAGGGAAAGGAGTTGCTGTAGCTTGTGTTGCATGTTGTTGGATTTGAGTGGAGTTCAGCTCATGACACACTCCCAGACAGCAGAATTGGCGTGCCCGGGGTCCCACACTCCCCACGCAGCTAGTCAGTCACTGCTGCAGCTGGAATGTAAAATTTAGCAATTGCCTGCAGGGATTACCGGATGCTCGCTATTAGTGTTCCTACTGTCAGTCACTCGCACCTCACCCGGGAACCCCACCGATCTGCCTCACCATGCTGGAGCAGATGAGTGTGTCTGAGTTACTGGCTGTGACCACCAAGGACCTGAACTGCACCCCCAGCAGTGCCTCCAGCACTGGCCTTAGACTGGGTGAGTGCAAGAATACAGTACTGGCCGTGGAGGAGGTGAGTTTGAGCCAGGGAGGGAGCAGGCTAAGAAAACTAGGGGAGAAACCAAGTGCAGTTGGAAGTGATTATATGTTGGTGCTCTGGGTTGGCTTTCAAGTTTTCTGCAGGATTGAGTTTCTAAACCAAATTATATTGGTTGGCTCTGTTAAATTATGTTTGTTGGCTCTGTTGGGGGCTGGAGAAAGACTTAAGTTATTAATCAAACTTTTCCAATTAATCAGTTCCGCATTTTTGGCCTGGAAAACTTAACTCCTTCTGTGCCTACCTGTGGGAAGTAGGCAGCAACCAGTATAAACAAACAAATGCCATGGGGAGCTTTGAACCACGCCATACGATTGTATCGATCCTTTGCAGATACAGTCAGTCTTGTTCCTATCATTTACCCAGACAGATACCATCAGACAGTCATGGAGGAATAGCCAGTGCAGCCGGTGCAGTTGCACAGTGGCCCGCACACTTAGAGGCCCGTGCCACCTGACAACATACTGAAAATATTTAATCATTGTGTTCATTTGCAGGGCCCTCCACCTACTGTCAGTGGTGGCGTGCGGATCCTGCATTTGACAAGTGGAGCCCAGTGGTGCCCTAGTGTAAAAACCGTTGCACAATTTTATCATCACTGGTATGCCCTAGCACACAAACTGTATCCCGAATTTTCAACCATGAAGTAACAGCATGTATTTCATTTGGAAGAAAGCTATTCCCTGCACCAATTATAAAGATATAAGGGAATGTGTATTTATGATGTTTTTTATATATACACATAGCTAAAGAATGAGCGACCCCGGGTAACTATCGCCCTATCTCCATCCTCCCCCCACTCTCTAAGGCCCTTGAAAAAGTAGTTGCCAACCAGCTTGCTGAATACCTGGCCATGCACAATATCCTGTGCCCTGAACAGCATGGCTTTCATGCAGGTCACAGCACCACAACTGCACTACTTGAATTCTCTAACTTCCTGCACTCTGCTCTTGATGCCGGAAGTCCTGCCGGTGTCGTGTTCATTGACCTCTCCAAGACCTTTGACACGGTTTGCCATCCCCTCCTGCTTGACTCCCTCAGATGCCTTGGTTTCTCCCCCGGCCCCCTTGCATGGTTCACCAGCTGCCTCTCTGCCACAACTCAGTTTATAAAAATCAATAGCACCCTATCTGACACACGCCCTGTCTGCTCTGGGGTTCCCCAGGGCTCCATTTTAGGCCCTCTCCTCTTCAGTCTCTACCTCAACTCCCTCCCCTTGGCCTGCCCAAGTAAGATCCTCCTCTATGCAGATGACGCTGTGCTCTTTGCCTCTGACCCCAACCCCAACACACTCCAGGCCGCCCTCCAACAAGCTTTTGATAGAGCTGAGCATTGGTTCACATCACGAAGGCTAGTCCTGAACCTAATAAAGACCAACGCTATGCTCTTCTCGCATCGCCAAAGCAAAGCCAGTGGTGCCCCTCTCGCGATACTGCCTATCACACTAAACCCCATTGAGCAGGTTTCCTCCTACAAGTATCTGGGCATTATCTTTGATTCGGCATTCTCCTTCCATTCCCATATCAATGCTCTTTCTGCTGCCACCAATGTCAGGATTGGACTGTTATACCGGCATAGGGGCTGCCTACCACGAGAGGCCCTTAGATTGGCAAACACCTCCTCTGTCCTGTCGCTAATTGACTATGGGCTACCCATCTATGCTGCAGCTGACAACACTGTGCTTGCAAGAATCCAGCTCTCTATAAACAAGGCCTGCAGGCTAATGCTGGGAGCCCCTAGGCGTACCCATACATGCCTGCTGTACTCCACCACCAACTTGCTCAACCTTGAAGAAAGACTCCACTTCCAAACCTGCCTTCTTGTAAAAAAGACCCTGCCAGGACACTCCCCGGAGTCACTACTCCCTGCAGTGTGCCTCCCCCTCAGTCTCCACCCGCAGCACTGTCAAAACCTCCCTTATTGTCCCTAGGGTAAGGAACTCTATGGCCCAGAGATCCTTTTGCTATCAGGCTCCCTCCTGGTTCAATTCCCTTCCAGCCAACATAGCTGACTCCACTAAGCTTGGTCCTTTCAAGGTCTCTCTTAGAAACCATCTGACAAGCACTCACTGCTGCAACTGCACATAATCCCCCACCTGCCCCTTACCCTCACCCCTAGGCTGGGTCTGCCCTGTCTACTTTTGCTGTATATGCCTGGGGTCTCAGGCAACATCTGCTGACTAATGTAATAAAATATCTCTGGTTGCTACCTGACGTGGTACTTGTGTACCTATACTATGACTACTGTGTTCTACCTATTACCAAGCTTGTACCACCAGTGAATGCCTGTAACGCTGGTTACTTTTTTAATCTAAGCATTATGTAATGTACTGTTTTGTTTGCTGTGATGTATTGCTGTCTTGATGAGGTGCCTTTGTAAATGAGTCTTTGACTCAAAGGTCTGTAAACCGATGATCTAATAAATAAATAACAACAGCATAAAATTACATATATAATAAGTAATAAAAATAGCACTAGACAGCCAACACTGTTAAATGAATCCCCAAAAGCTCGGACCCATAAACAGTTTTAAGGGCCTGTTTAAATCCCTCTATGGTCAGGCACTCACGTAACTGATGGGGTAGAGAATTCCAAAGGGTGGAGGCTGCGTGCATAAATACACGGGCCCCGGAAGATTTTAAACAGACCCTTGGAATCTCTAGCAACCCCTCATCAGTCAAGCGGAGCAATCGCCCAGGGCAATAAGGGACAAGAAGCTCTTTCAGGTAGTCCGGGCCCTGTCCGTGTAGGGCTTTGTAAGTCAGAAGTCCGACTTTGAAGGTGGTTCGCCACTGTACCGGCAGCCAGTGCAGTTCACACAGCACCGGAGGAAATATGACAGGACCATGGAGTTCCTGTCAATAACCGAGCTGCAGTGTTTTGCACCAGCTGCAAGCGGTGAATATCCACCCCTGGAAGCCCTAGGTAAAGTGCATTGAAATAGTCCAGGTGAGAGGACACAAAGGCGTGGACCAGCGTAGGAAGGTCACCGGCAGAACCAGATGCTTAACTCTGGAGATATTCCTCAGATGGCAAAAAGAGGATTTGACAACAGATGACACCTGCGAACGAAGTGTCAAACCCTCGTCGAAAATAACCCCCAGGTTTCGCACCTGATCGGAGGTCAGGAGAGAGAGGCCCCCAAGGAAAAGTCCCAAGGGTGACCCCACCCCCAACCCCTCTATCCAGTGACCCAGGTCCACCACCAACACCTCAGTCTTAACAGAGTTTAACCCAACCAGCTCAAACTCATCCACTCCTGGATTTACGCGAGGCAGTTATTAAATACTGAGACAGCTCCATCCTGGTTGGGTGCAAAAGAAAGGTAGAGCTGGGTATCATCAGCATAGCAGTGAAACCTCAGCCCATACCTTCTTACAATGTCTCCGAGAGGTAGCATGTACACTGCAAACATGGGAGGACAACACCAGTCCTTGAGGAACCCCACATAACGGAACTGGGTCAGAAGAATAAATCCCTGACACCACCCTCTGAGTTCTTCTGGTGAGGTAAGATGAAAACCACCTGAGGACCACATCTGACAGGGCACAGATGAACCTCAAGTGATTGAGCAGGACTGCATGGTCCACAGTGTAAAACGCTGAAGAGAGATCAAGAAGGACCAAGATGGAATGGTTCTTCCTATCTCTAGCCATCAGGAAATCATTGAGCACCCAAACCAGTGCCGTCTCAGTACTATGCCTCTTTCGAAAACTGGACTGGAGAGGCTCATAGACATCATGGATGGTCAAATGGTTCTTCAGTTGTACGGTAACTACTTTCTTGATCACCTTCCCCACGAAGGGGAGGTTTGAGATTGGTCTGTGGTTCGCATGGCAGTCTGGGTCCAAAGCAGCTTTCTTCAGGAGGGGTGACACCACCGCCTCCTTCAGGGAGCTAGGCAACTAACCTGTTTCCAAAGAGCACCAGACTGTCCATGCTAGGACTGGGCCAAGGATATCACTACAACCCAAAATCAGGGTAGTTGGTCCCGGATCCAAACTACAGCACGTAGGGCGCATACCCTGGACAATCCGCATGATGTCCATAAACTCCGACTGGTTGAAGGTGTGACACAAATGGGAAGGAAGGAGTTAATGTTTGGATTTTCCAAACACATGTTTTTTTAGCAGTCTGAAAAACAAATACTCTCCGACAAGCTGATGTTCCACACGCTGGAATTCTCAGTCCTCCCTAGCTGCTAGATAAGAGCTGGGTCATAAATCTCGAGTGGACATGTCCACACACAGGCCAGTTTGATGGGATTGGTTCACTCAAATATAAACTTAAGGGTAAAAGGGAATATAATTGGTCACTGATAGGTGTTCAGTCTGATTGGGACAATTAAATACATGCATGTTAGATGGTTGGTGCATTCAAAGGGAGAATAGGAATGACCTATTCTCAAGACAGTATATAAGATGCTGAAAGACAATGAAGGGTGTTCTTTCTTACAGTTGAAGCTGGAGGGAGTAATTAAGATTGGGTGCCTACCCTTTTGCTATGTCCATGGGAAATGGCAGTTAGCATAGGGTCCAGTGTTCTCTTGAAAGGACAGGGAAGGGTAAGTTTAATACTAGCATATTGCAGTAATAGCCTTTTTCATTTGCCATCTGTTATTTAAAAACATTTGTTTACTGTTCCTGTATCAGTGTTATTCTCTTGTGTTGTAAATAGATATCCTGTACTGCTCTGTTCACCTTCTGTTAAGTAAAAAGCTGTTAATTTACTCAACAGTTGTGACTGTGATGTCATTTTTCTAATGTAATACATGGTTTCCTCTGGCTGAGGTAAACTCTCTTTAGCATCCGCCACCCGAGAGAGACACACTACCAGACTTTGACTTGTGCAATTGAACGTTTAATTATTCAAGTTTGTAAACCTGAAGGTGGGCGCTGGATGACATTCCAGCTGGTGCCAGCAAATAATTGAGGACAGACACCTCTCTAAAAGCTGTTCCAGCCCAGAGGGAGAGGTGGGTTATCTCAGAAGGTACTCCAGGAAGACCGAGGGACAGTGACCAAATGCCGGTCTAGAGCAGTGCCCATGGGGTTTGCCGGTTGGAGTTCCGCCCTGATGTCAGCCACCTTGGCGGCAAAGAATTGAGCATGCTCCTCGCACTCAATTTGCGAAAATGCTCTTCATACCTGTAGATAGGCTGCGTTGCACAGTCTGTCCACGGTTCGAAAAAGCTCAGCTGGTTGGTTCTGAGCAGCCACAATCTCCCCGGACAGGAACTCTGCCTTCTTATGGGTGATTGTGGATTGATAGGCTTGATAATGGTCCATCAATCTAAGGTGATCGGCATCAAGGGTGGATCTCCACCAGCAACGCTCCAACCTTCGTCCCAGTCGCCGCATCTCCCTCAAGGACCTATCAAATCAAGGGGACCGAGGGTGAAGGGAGAGAGGATGAACTCAGGCAGGAGCAATGACATCCAGGGCCGTAGATATGGCCTTATTATAGGCCACAACTAGGGCTTCTGGGTCATTGTTTGCCAATGGAAGGAACAATAGATCAAGCGCCACCACCAGGCCTTTAGAGCTTACATCTCATAAAGGGTGGTACCTGATCATCTCCACAGGGGCAGGCCTATTAAGGGGGGAGCAGAAACTGAAGCTCATGGTGTAGTGGTCAGACCATCCAACTGGTTCCACCCCCCAAATCTGAGGCTTCGACCCCCAGGAGGAAAACCAAATCAAGAGAGTGACCATGTTTATGGCTAGCAGTGGAAACAATCTGTGTGAGGCCCAGAGATGACATTAACTGGAGGAAGTGCTGACCAAATTGCGAGAGTTCGTCATCGACCCAGGCATTAAAGTCACCCAGAACCATCAGCCTGGGTGACTCAAATGCCATGTCGATCATAAAGTCTGCCACTTCCTGAAGGAACAGCTTCTTATCCCCGGGTGGATGGTAGATGAGGGCAATCCTACAACCAGCACCTGCTACCACAGTACATTCAAATGACTGGGTCTCCTCAACTGGTACACTCGTGAGACCCAGTTTGGTCTTAAAACAGACCACAACCCCCCCTCCCCCGTGATCCAGTCTTGGGCGGTGAATCACTGAGTACCCAGACGGAGTTGCAGCCTCCAGTATGGGGCCAGAGTTCTCATCCAGTCAGGTCTCGTGATGCAAGCCAGGTCCACTGTACCACTATACACCCTGTAGTGGATTATGTATTACATATCACATACCTCTGGTGTGTAAGTAACAATACTTCATAATGCAGTCACAATGCATTATTCTCAATTTTCTACTAAACTTCCTTCCCTTGTACCAAAACTGCTGGCTCTGCTCAGCCTGCACTGGGAACAGTGTTAACTAAGTCTGGTATTATTAGTAATACATACATTTTTTTACTTCGATGTTGTCCTGTAGTCACATATAAGTATTAAAAATATACAAAAGTGCACATTGGCAGTGCCGGTGTGATTATTTTTTTTCTTTGTTTCCCCATTCCCTTGGTTTTTTGCTCTTCTTACCTTGGATTCATTGTTCCTTCAGTCTTCCCAGCATACTTTCTTTCTTTTTCTGCTCAACAGTTTTGATCATTTGACTATGCCCTTGTTGTAAATTTTTTGGGGTTAATCCCCCTGTCACTTACCCAGCCACCCCACAAACCATGGGCCAAACAGACACCTCTGTATGTGCTACCACTGGCCACTATCTGATCAGCGTGGCAAGACTTTTTGTGTACACTTTTCCTCCAACTGCTAGACTTTCTGCTGCATTAACCTTCCTCACATTCCACATAAAAGATGTCCGGTTTTAACACTTACTCCAAAACATCTCATATGCGCAGTAACAGAGTTTAAACAAGCATTTGTCAATGCCAAATGTTTGCTTGCTGGGATTAGCAGTGGAAGTGCAGGAGTTAGACAGATGCAGTATAGGAAAGGCAGTGACGTACTGAACTGACACCAACTCCACCCCGGCCCTGCAGAGATGGACAGGCATTGGGGTGTGCCTTTGGGGCATCGCCCATAGCGGTTATGACATTTCACCTCACCCTACCCTGCAGACACTGACAGGTGTTGAGGTGTGCCTTGGGGTGTTCGGGCTTTACACTCACCTCATTCCATAAGTAAATATGCTGAAATGGGTGCAGTATAGGAGAATGGGGTGAACTCTGGGACCAAAGAGTCCAAGGCGCACCTTGATGCCTGTCACTGGCTGCAGGGTGAGGGTGGGGGTGGAAAAGTGTGAGCATTACTGTCAACAATCCCAAGTCACACCCCTGATGCCTGTCAGTCCCTACAGGGTGGGGCATTATGGTCCGAAACCCTAACACCCTGGGCATTTCTTGGTATTTTTACTCCAGGTTTTCAAATTGGGCTTTTTGTGATCCCACCGCATGAACAGTGACACTATCAGTTCATTAGCGGAAAGGTGATTTTGCACAGTGACTGCACCATTTGGCGCCACAGGTGTGAAAACACATTTCGAAAACAATGTGAAAAATGACAGCTCTACTGTTCATGAGGAGGTGTAAAAATATAGCAATGCTGAAAATCTGGAGTGAAAATATAAAAAAACTGGTGAAGTCACGAGCGTGCATAGAAACTGCGCAACGCACACCCATAACGCAAGTACACAAGTATTGTGGGGATTTTTTTCACCAGATTTTCAATATAGGCATTTTGGGACCTCCACACATGAACAGTGTTACTGTGATTTTCTTAATCTGACCCGAACACAGATTTCCCACAGTGACTGTGCTATTCTGCACCAGAAGTGCGAAAACACTTTTCGGCCAGGATGTGAAAAATGAAAAAAGAAGGTGTGGAAAAATGCCAATGTTGAAAATCTGGAGTGAAAATATTACAAATTCGTGAAGTTACAAGGGTGCGTAGAAACTATGCAATGCACACTCATAATACAGTCGTTTTATGGACTTTTGTCACCAAATTTTCAACATAGGCATTTTAGGACCTCTGCTCATGAACAGTGTCACTGTGATTTTCTTAATCTGTCCCGAACACTGACTTCCCACAGCGACTGCACTATTCTGCGCCGGAAGTGCGAAAACACATTTCGGCCAGGATATGAAAAATTACAGCTGTTCACAAGGAGGTGTGAAAAAATGCCAAAGTTGAAAATCTGGAGTGAAAATATTACAAATTCGTGAACTTGCGAGTGTGCGTGGAAACTGCGCAATACATGCTCATAAAATAGTCATTTTTGGGAATTTTTTCACCAGATTTGCAATATAGGCTTTTGGCGAGCCCACCTCCTAAATAGTGACACTGTCATTTTGTTAATCGGTCCCGAAAGTTGATCCCACGCAGTGACCTCGAAATCACCTTTTGGCACCAAATAACAACATGACAGTGACTGAATTCCTGAGATGGGGTCCCAAGAACCCCATGTTGAAAATTTGGTGCAAAAAATGTAACAAAATGACCAAGATATCAACCAAAGTTGAAAAAAACCTATTTATGCCATTATACAGCTTACCGGCATTTCTTCAGTTTGCCGTTGGCTTTGAAGAGTGCAGACGTGTTCCGGGTCCACCGAAGATCATCATGCTGGCCTCGGGAGGTAAGTATGGGGTGAGTGGGGTGTGGGAACATGGGGTGCACAGAGGGTGGACGCAGGTTGGGTGAGAGGGGCAAGAGAGTCAACGAGGAGCCGTTTTGTTTTATTACAGGTTTTTTTTTTTTTTAAAAGACAACATGGGACTTTTGCCATGCTGGGGTGGGCTCTCAGCATGGCACTTGGAAGTTTGTTTGGGGGGGTCAGTGGAGCCAACGGGGGATTGGGCACCCCCCTGTGGCCATACAGTGTGCGGGGGAGCACATGATGACACGGGACTTTTGCCACACTGGGGTGGGCTCTCAGCATGGCACCTTGAAGTTTGTTTTTTGGGGGGGACTTGAGCTGATGGGGATTGGGGACCCCATTGGACATATAGTGTGCTTTGGGGGGAGTGTGCATGTGCCGAGGGGGATTGGGCACCCCCTCAGCACACAACAAATCGGGGGGGTGCATCATGCCGATGGGAGGTGCAGTGGTGTACAGTTGAAAGACAATGACTGCTAAGGTGGTGACATGTAGGGAATTTGCATACTGCTGACAACATGGCAGTATGCAAATTGCTTACACGTTACCACCGCTGATTGTAGAGGTCATTCTCTTTCAACTGTACGCCACTGCATCTGAACTGCTGTCACAGACAGCTAGAACATTTATTGGTGCGGTGCTGCCATGCCTGCAAAAACGCTCAGGGCATTGGAAGCGGGGGTGCCACACCTCCAAAAACTCATATGGTGGCACTATGTTTCTTGCACATGCGTGCAAGCAAACACAAAAATATCCTAACGATAACAAAGCTCCTACCTCAGACCCGATGGCAGCAAACTCTGCCCCCTACCCCAAACATAATGGCATTGGCAGCAAAGCTCTCATCCTCCAGCAGGTGGGTGGAGTGTGGACAACTATACTTATAGTCATGTGCCCTTATTCTCTCCTTCATTTGCATACCTCCCATGGCACCTCCTTTTCTATGGGTGTTTGGCTTCCCTTCCCATCACAGAATGTACTTTGACAGAAGAGGCAACATCAACCCCTTCCCCCAAGGTTGGAGCATGGTGTAAACAGATCACAGGCAACATTTTACCAGTTCAGGGCTAGGAAGTCAGGACTGAGACAGGTGACAGCATGTCTTAGCTGGTAGCACATTCATCTCCAGGCCAAGAGGTTGTGGGTTCTAATCGCACACCAGGATTGAGCACATACCCCTGGCCCCGACTGCAGTATTAAGGGGATGCTGTAGTATCAGGGCATGCAGTCTTTTAGATGAGACATGAAACCATTTAAATCCCATTTTTTTACTCTTTAGTTTTACCTGGTTTAAACAAACGGGTTGCCAAAACGTGTGGCTTACCTCATTTAGAAGGACGAACCCCTGTTCCTTATGATTCTTTTGAAATAGTCCTCTTGTTTTAACAATAATCCTTTTGCTTTCACTAGAGGGCCCCTCGCTTTTCAGAAACTTGCAGCAAGATTAAAATCCTTAGTACCGCAGCCATTAAACTCGTTACTTTCAAGCTGCGGGAGACAGTCACATCCAGTGACGTCATCACAGTGCAACACGCAGTGTGAAAACCGCGGTTCGGACTCCTCCTAAGCCGGACTAAAGAGTAAAACAACGGGCAGTCAGATGGACTCGTACTTTGCATTTTTCAGGTTCCAATACATATTTAATTTAACCACGGAGCATGAGTCTCCCACTGGCATTTTTAAGGTTACAAACTTTACTGAACCTTAAAGTAAAATTGGGTTATAGCATTATATAGTGAAAACATTACTACAACACATATTTTTATGCCCTGTTGTTCCCTAGGCACTAAAAGAACAACACAGTGAAAACAGAAGTCCATATTAAATTAGTTTGAGACGACCCTAAACTTTCTAGAAGGTATGTCACATTAGCTGTGGTCCCAAATGGGTGGTTTATGGATGTTTGCTTTTAGTAGTTTTAATTTGACTGTTAAAAATAAAAATAACAGAATATTATTCGTTTTCAAGCTTTCAGGTTCTGATGAAGGGAACAAAGTAGAGTCCTGAAACGTTAACACACACTGAAAGCTCATTTTTGAACTTTGAACTATTGACATTGAAAGTCTAACTTCTGAACTGAATGCATAATGCAAATGCAAGAAGCGATACTGGAATGAAATAAAAAATGAAACCAACCAGAAACAGAATCTTTGCATTCTTGAAATTTTATTTTAAGGGGTCGAGTTGGGGTAGAGTTACTATTGTGAATGTACACACAAAAATATCAAGATTCTCATTTTCATGTTGCTTGCGCGCATGCACAAGAAACATGTTGCAGCAGCGTGCTGCAGAAGCACAGGGATTTATTTAACTCCAAAACTTGATTAGCGTTTTGCTCATAAAAGTGCTAAAACATTGTGAAAAAGCATAGCACTTGCCTCACTGTGTTTAACAAACATAACACTTCTAGAAAACCTATATAAATACGTTCTGTACCGTTGGCATTGTCCCAAGAAAAAAACTGCTGATCAATTGCCGGAATGCACTGCCTGGTGAGCAAGTTCAGAGATCCACAGTGGAGGGCTTCAAGAGAGGATGGGACAGACACAGAAAGTGGATGTATCAGATGATGTCCTTTCACAGGGGTGTGGGGATGGATGATACGGGTTTCTGGAGCACAAGGGATGGGAGGGTCTCGGCACCCAACTAAGGATCTAAAGTTCGAGCAGACTCGATAGACCGTAAGGCCTAATCTGCTGGCAAATAGTATGTTAGTATGTTGGTATGTTAATTATTTAAAACACTGAAGCTGGTTGTGGAGGTGCGGCACTGTTGTGGCCAGTGCCCCCACTGCCTTTTGAGGCTTGGCCCGCTTTCCCCAATGGGGTGGCACACTGCTGCTGACACTAGTTCAGCCAGCTTGCCACCACCTTGAAACGTTTTAGCCGCTGCAATCAGGGGCCACCTCGTCATTGCAGTGTCAGCCATTCCGCTGCAATGAGGGAGTGACCCATCATTGCAGAGCTGTACCTTGCATGCCCCTGACCCAGTTTACTGATGGGGAGCCCAGTCCCTGTCAGCATAATGTCCCCACACCCAAGTTTCTGCTGTATGCCAAGGAGGTGCCCAATCCCCCTTGGCATCATGCCCCCCCCAGCTTTCTTTGCAGACAGGGCACCCAATCCCCATCGACTTCAGTCCCCCCTTCCCAGTTGAATTTGCCGACAGGGAAGCCCACTCCCTGTCAGCATAATGTCCCCCAATTTGTTGTCTGCCGAGGGGCACCCAATCCCCTCGGCTCTCCACCCCAACTGGTATGTGCTGGCCAGGGCTGCCCAATCCCTATGCATTACAGCCCTCCCAAAAAAACACTCAGGTGGCGCAATGTTTTTATTTCTTTTCAACACCTGTAAAATAAGAAAACTGTCCTCCGTAGAGTTTGGCGGCCCCTTCTCCAACCCGTGGCCACCCTCTGTGCATCCCACCTCCCCACAACACCATCACCCCATACTTACCTCTGGAGCCCAGCTTGACAATCTTCAGTGGACTGGGAACACGTCTTCACTCTTCAAATTCGACCACGAACTGAAGAAATGGCAGTAAGCTGTATAATGGCATAAATAGGGTTTTTTTCAACTTTGGTCCATATCTCGGGCATTTTGGGGAATTTTGGCACCAAATTTTCAACATGGGGTTCTTGGGACCCCTCCTCATGAATTCAGTCACTGTCATTGCGTTATTTTGTCCCAAAAGGTATTTTCGCGGTCACTGCATGGAATCACCTTTTGGGACCGAGTAATGAAATGACAGTGTCCCTGTTCATGAGGTGGGCTCTCAAAAGGCCTATGTTGCAAATTTGGTGAAAAAAAATTAAAAAAATTACTTTTACAAGCATGCATTGTGCAGTTTCCACGCACGCTCATACCTTCGCGAATTTGCAAAATTTTCACGCCAGATTTTCAACACTGGCATTTTTTCACTCCTCCTTATGAACAGTACAGCTGCCATTTTTCACATCCTGGCCGAAATGCGTTTTCACACTTCCGGCGCAGAATAGCATGGTCGCTGTGGGAAATCAGTGTTTGGGACAGATTAAGAAAATGACAGTGATACTGTTCATGAGCAGACGTCTTAAAATGCCTACGTTGAAAATTTTGTGCGGAAAGTCCATAAAATGACTGTGTTACAAGTGTGCATTGCGCGGTTTCCACGCATCCTTGTAACTTCGCTGATTTGTAGTATTTTCACGCCAGATTATCAACTTTGGCATTTTTATACCCCTCCTTATGAATAGTACGGCTGTCATTTTTCATATCTTGGCCAAAATGTGTTGTTGACTTCCGGTACAGAATAGCATGGTCGCTGTGGGAAATCAGTGTTTGGGACAGATTAAGATTGAGCGAGCGAGAGAGGAGAAATGAATGAGCTCAACGGAGCTCTGTCGGGACTGCTGCAGATTTCTTTGTAGGCAGAAAAAGGCACCAATGCAGGCAGGAGTCCAGTACAAATGGCAGCCTGCAGCGTCGGGAGACACAGAATGAGTGCGTGGGGAAGGGGGAGTGAGCAATCTCAACGAAGCTCTGCCAGGACTGCTGCATATTTCTTTGTGGGCAGAAATGGAGCCAATGAAGGCAGGAGGCCAGTACAAAAGGGCAGCCTGCAGCACCAGGAGAAACAAAATGAGTGAGTGAGAGGGAGGAGTGACCGAGCTCAGCGGAGCTCTGTTGGGACTGCTACGGACTTCCTTGTGGGCAGAAAAAGGCGCCAATGCAGGCAGGAGCCCAGTACAAAAGGGTAGCCTGCAGCGTCAGGAGAAATAGAATGAGTGGTGAGAGAGGGGGTGGAGAGAGCTCAGCGAGACTCTGCCGGACTTTACAGTTGCCCACCCTCCCGCCTAGGGTCCTCTGTGGTCCTATATTACAGCAGGGTCTCTGGAGTGGAGACAAAGCAATGATTGGATACTTTTAGGATTGCTGTAATAATACAGATTTAGTTGTTCTGTTTCTTTCTCTAACTGAGCTAAGTACTGACCTGTACTGTTATGATTGCTGTAATAATACATATTTATTTGTTCTGTTTATTTCTCTAACTGAGCTGAGTAATACTTGGAGTGCAATAGGATTTCTAACTGGGCTAAGTGAAACTATACAAGAGCTGAGAACAAAAAGTATGGTAGCTGAGGGGTGAAAAATGGACAAGGAGGCTTTAGGATTGTTACAGTAATACAGTATCTAATGGATGAGATTTGAGACTGAATTAATCCGGTCGGCAAGGAGGAAGTAGGGGGACTAGTGTGGGGGTGGGAATAAGAATTTGAGTAAATAGGGCCTCACAGTTGTAGTAGGGTACAGAACCTGGGAGTAAGAGCCCGTAGCATAAGATGGGGGCCAAAATGGGGCAGGTGCCATGTGTCAATAAGGTGGGCATCTTTGGAAGGGTGGAGGGGTGTACAGGGTGTGGGTCCACCATGATCCTGGACTGGGCTTGGAGGATGGGGGGTGTATGGTCTGTAGATGACTGGTTAGTTTGAGGGAGGAACTGTGGAGGTTAGGGAGGAGTGTAAGTGGCAGGGCAGATGAGTATGGTAGGCATCCTGGCGAGGGGAATAGGGGATGGCAAGGGGGGATGCAGGAAGGAACAACTTGGGAGTGAAACTGACCCCAGTATCAGAGGCACTAGCACAAAAGACAGGAGAAGGGAGGGGGTGCCCTGAGGCGAGGGGGGCATCCTGATGGGGGAGGAAGAGATCACATGGAGTACCGGGGGAGAGAGCAGATGGCTGCGGGTAGGGAGGGACCAGGTGTGGCACGGAGGGGAAAAAGTAGGAGGGGGAACTGATAGGGGAAGAGATGTAGGAGGGGTATCAACTAGGAATCGATTCGAACCTCTGTTATGGGAAAGAGAGGGGAGCAGGAGCATACTGAAGGGGGGGAGGACAAGCGGGGCATGAGAGGGATGGCAACAAGTAGGGGAAGAGATAGCAAGGATGAAAGGGTAGAAGGGGGCTAGTAAGGAAGGAGGGGGTGGTGACTGGAGGAGGGACGGCTACAGGAAGGGGAAGGATGGGAGGGGCATCACTATTGGGGTGGAAGGGAATGGGGGCTCTAAAATCGACAACAGTGGGGATAGGAGAGGGGTTGGAAATCAACTGGGGAGGAGGGGAGGTCGACATGGGAAGCCCAGTAGGAAGTAGTCAGGCTGGGAAGGGGTTCAAGGGGGATGGGAGGAATAAGGCAGAGAAAAGGGGTGAGGCGGAAGTAGGGGGTACAGATACAGAAGTCACAGAGGGTGCAGTTGGCAGGGGTAAGGGGCAGGGAACAACGAATACTGGGGTGATGGAAAGGGCATTAGAAGGGAAAAGGGGTAAGGGATGGGGGTACTCATCCTGGGGGATTCTATACTGAAATGGGTGAGATGGGGGCGGAAAGGGGGAAGGCACAGCCGTATTTGTGTTGAAGCTGTCCCCTGGTTGACTGCAGGAGGGGCAGGGCAGGAACTGCTAAAGCATACAGTGAGGGGGAGGAAGAAACCTAATTTACTGTTGCATGTGTAACCCCTCACCCCTGCCTTTTTAGCAAAATGACAGGTGTCATGCTGTTGAAGCCGACAGCAGTACCTGGTGGGGACTGGGTTCGGGGAGGATGAGGTTACTCGGCACAGGGGACCTAGGTTTGGCTACTCTGCACAGGGGCACCCAAGTAAATCCGAACAGAGGAAGCAGTAACTGTAATGTCCAGAACCAAGAATGGGATTCTTCAGTGTGGCTTTTATTCATATCCAAGCTGAACAAACAAAGCATAGAAGGATCCCCATGGGGCTACATTTCCTGGTAATGCAGATTAGAAACTACAGAACACTTTATCACTATTTCTAGCCCTCAGGCTCTAAACCCACCAGACACACAGCCCGGACTTGCACGCAGCTTTGGGTACACAGCCCGACTTGTACACTACTTGGGTTTTCCCCACTGGCTCGGCTCCCCCGCCAGCCACTTGATCTGCGGTCCATTTTGGGAATGAACCAATTATCCTGTTGTGGCTCCTCAAACCACACTAGAGCCTTCGACTCCTAGAGAGAATTTTCCTTACAATACCATGTCTGAGTACTTCCCTCATCACTGGTCAAGTGCCTGAGGTAAAGTAGAAATCCACAGAGCAAATCTGTAGAGGTGGACCTGATCACTAAAGATGGGGGTCTCCCACCTCCAGCTCCCACAGCCCATACCCGGCCATTTCTCTGGAAACTGAACAATTCCTTTACTGAAAACTTTCAAATGTAGATTCTTGGGTAGACATCTGTCACATCTCCTCTACATATCATTTTCATCCCAGCGAGCGCTGGACTTGAACCTACTGTTACTTGTTGCTTGACCCATTACTCTAGGCTTCCCACTATTTAGTAGTTCAATCCCCGCATTGTCACACAAGTCCCAAGGTGAAAAACATAGGCCCTTTCAGGAAGAGCAGACACTCACCCTCTGGTTGCAGGTGCCCCACAGGCGACTCACAGGTCTTCTTGTTCTCCCAAATAAACTCTGGAACACATAGGCAGCTTCTCCATTACTAGCAGAACTAGGGGATTGCTCCAGAACTCTGCAGGGAACCCTTTCCTGTCCCCATCCCCGGAGGGAGGGGGCACTGAGACCCATAAACAGCATTCTCCACCACTTCAATTGTCTTCTGTGTCTCTCTTTTGGTGGAGACACACACCCTTTTTACCTAAACGTAGTCCTCTGTCAGGGCTGAGGCTCCTAGAGCCTATACTGAGTTGCTGAGCTGCTTTCTCAGCAAGCTCCCAACACCAATGTGCCTTGGACTCTTCGGCCCCAAAGTTCATCCCATTCTCCTATATCGCACCCCACGACCCCACACTGAACTGACTGAAAACTTTTTAAAACTTCCCAACGTTCTATACCAACTCCCTTGCTTCAGATTCCAATGTGGCTCATGCAGCTACGATAGTTCTATGGTGATGTCATCCCTCAGTCTCAGGTGAGACTGAGAACAGAGTGAGACAGTGCGAAACCCATTTAACTGGAGTTTCACAAGCTGCCTTCCCTGCTTACCACTAGGTCTTACTGGGATGCTAGTAATCCCAGGTAAAAAGGGGGTTACGCTCACCCTTGACCAGGAAAATGATTGTCCACAGTCATTATTTACCCGGCCTTAGGCCATCCCACCCTATGTGCTACCTGCGGAGGGGTGATCAGGCCCCCTCCTACCATGTGCAAGCACAGGCAGGCAACACTAAGGGCCTAAAGGACTTTAGCTGACATATCAGCCTCTACTCTACCCATTTACTATGGACACCTAGTGGCTCTGGTAGAACCATCCGGAGCATAGCCCTGATAGATCAGCACTGCGGTCCCAATGGCCATTCAGGGCCACAGCCTGTCTATCCCCCCTAACCCTCTAGAGAAAACCTATCTGCCTTTAACCTAATACCCCCAAAACAAAAACAACCCGGGGACCTCCCCGACCTTGGGCAATCTGCAACCGCACACCAAGAACCTAATACCATAGGATTATATCACTTTACTGCCTCCTTCCTGCCCCCACAACCACACCTGTGGAAGGAAAGGGTTAATACAGTAACAACAACAATAACACCGCAGTACTTTAAATTACTACACACTAAAGTACTAGTGAGGAACTCCAATGAGCCCCTCCTCCTCTTCTTGTCTTCTCTTCTGTCTTCCCAGGAACAGCTGTAAGAAAAAGAAAGACAACACACACCCATAATCTGCATACACAGTCTACCTAGACCCCTACCATCAAAACACTGAAGAATCCCAAAAATATTTTTTTAGAAAAGGCAGAAAAACAGTATTTGCATTAAAAAATAACAACATTATTTACAATACACATTTGGGGGGATGGAGTGCCCTAAAAGTCCCAATTAGTGACCACAATGCCCGAAGGCTAGTCCAATAAAGAGTCTCTCCTGGGCCGGAGCCCGGTGAAGCACAGTTCTAACAGGCCAAAGTCCCAAAGGGGAGAGTCTTTGCAGACAGTTCACACATTTTGGAGTCTGCTAGTGTAGGGTGTGTACTGCAATGTCATAAAGATAGAAAAGTTCGGACTTACCAGCCCCTTGTAGAATGGAAAATTTTGGACCGACCTGCACCTCTGATAAAGACTCTCCCTGGCAGCATTTCTTCCGATACAGCTGGGCGGACATCTCCCGGGAACCACAGGAGGGCACATCTGGGAACTGCTGGGTTGATGTCATCTCTGGAGATGGAACCTTAAAACAGGAACAAAAGGAAAACAGCTGGTCCGATATCATCCGATTGCCAGGCGATGAATAGGGTACAGCTGGGCTGGTGTCCTCTCTGGATCTGAAGTCATCTGGTGGGCCAGTTGATGGAGTCTGGAAAGACCAGTACACTGTAGACTGATGAATGTGGGGCACCTGAGTCCTGGATGTCCATACTGGTGGATCAATAAAGGCACTTCACAGTCTGGTATGGCAGTATTGACTACCATTGCTCGGCTTTCCATTTTGTAGGCACGGGCACATTTGCTGAGAGGTCCTTGCACTGAGGCCAGTAGTACCGGGGGTCAGGAGCTTGAATTATTACCCCATCTGGGCGCACATAATTCACATAGTGGGAGATTTCATGTCCCTCTCCATTCACTATTCTCACTCTGTCTATAAACCCCAGTGTTCTGCCTCTCTTCCACTGGGTATACTTCTCGTGAAACAGTCTGTTCTTCACGTTTGTTAGCCCCAGGATGCACACTTTTCATTGCTTCATTCCAGATCCAGGATTTTCTGCTGTTCTCAATCTCCTCCCAGACCTCCGAGGAAAGGTAGGAAAGGTCATACCATAGATCTCATTTGCCTTCCTACGAACCAGTCTCTCCTCTTTACTGGCTTTGGTCAATCTGAGACCACTGGCCAGGCTTGGGGGTGGCCAGTCCTGGTTCTGCCAGCTACGCATCCTTAAAGAAATTAGAAACGGATCCCTGACTTCTTCCTCGTGCAAAGCCAGGGCAGTGGCATCACCACTTTCTTCCATGCATTCCTTCAAGGCAAGATCTTGAGGCTGTGTACCCGTTCCTTTTTCACAAGGCCACATAGGTTCCCCCTCACCTTCTCTCCTCTGAGGATCTGAGCCCAGGAGTGAGCAGTCGTTCTCACTTCTGAGACTATCCACTCATCACTAGGTGTGGAGGTCAACACCTCCCACTCAAAGGCCTCCCGCATCTCGTCTTCACCTAAGAGACTTGGGCTAGGCCCCCCCTACTGGAGTCTATTGATGCTTTATCCAAACTTTCCTTCTGGGATCCAGCTTCTGAAACTTCAACTTCTGGTTCTGTCTCTAACTCTGCACCCTCTAGCTTTGTGCCACACTCCCCCGAGGGGCCTTCCTCCACAGGCTCCGCCTGGTGCTGTGTGCTGCCAACTGCAGATTCCTGAACCTTTGTCCATGTGGGAGCCAACCGAATTTGAGGTGCTTTATACAAGCCATATTTTTCTAGGCATCCAGCACAGTCAGGAATCATGAAGACGTCCCTTCCAGCTCTCAAGCATATTTGACATACATGCACTGGAAAACCAGGAATCACCACATGAGGAGGCAGTTGTCCTCCATAGCACCACTTTTCAATATCCCTCAGTCTATTTACTGCTGCTGTTACTGCAACCCGGGCATGATCCGGGTAACGAGCTAGTCCTGAGGCCATAACTGCAGAAAACTAAACAAAAGTTCACTGTAACTGAAAGTCCCACTTTACCGAACACACTCTTTAGTTGTAAAATGGCTCCTCTGCTGCTGTGTTTACTTTACTACCCCACCCTGTAATGGCAGCAGCAGCACTCCTGTGCATCAACATTCAGAATCTGGGTCAAGCCACTGCACACCCGATTTACACAAACTACTGATAACTTTTGCTCAAACTGCACAAATTGCTCTATTCTTGCTTTAAACACATTTACAGGATTTTCCACTGACCTTTTACATGCTGGAAACATTTCTTTGATTACTAGTCCCTTAAAGCTTCAGGTTTTTAGCACAAGATTGCCTGTATAACTAGTGCTGCACATTGGCTACAACCCACAGTCTCTCTCTGGCTACAAACTTTAAACTGAGGCTGAATTCATTACTATGCACACAGTCAATGGCTTAACAGACTTGCACTTGCTGGAAGGACTTTACACAGTCATTACCTGCAAAGCGACTACACTGCTGCACACACATTTATATGGCATAGGACAGAAAATCACTGTTTGAGCAGTGTTAAGGTGGTTACTTACTGTTATCAGTAGCAGCTTGCTGCGATGGGGAAAAACGGCCTGCAGCCAGTTCTTGGAGGCCTCAGAACAGAAATGGGCGGGCAGTCCTACCGATCGTCTTCTCGACCACCACACTTGCAATTCCGACAATCGATTAGCGGGTTGAGCCTGATTTTAAACTAGATAGTCTATTTTTACAAAGTTTACAGCGACTTTAACACTCTGCGATGCTGCTCCACTAGCCAGTACACGCACTCTGCTCACATTTCCTCTCGAATGCTCGGGCAGTCACCGTAGAGCTGGCTGAGGGGCGGGACTGATTTCAGCCTGACCAATTTTTATTTTTTATTATGTTAAACGTGCGGCGTCGCGAAAGGGCGTCTTGGGAAGAATGGGACACTTTGGAGGTGTGCCTGCCCTGTGCAATCCTGCTCCGTTGAGCAGGTGTGGCGATCCTGCACCAATCGCTGCAGTGCTGTGTATGACAGCGGTGGTCTTCTCTTCAAAGAAAACCACCGCTGTGTGCTTGCAGCTCATCACGGCCCCCCCTCCAAATCTTTGCTGCCACACTGGGAGCCCACCCCAGTGTGGCAAGCGTCCCTGCATCGTCTGCCGATGGGGTGCCCAATCCTCGGCTCCACCTCCTCCCCGAACAGCTTTCCCTGCTGCCACGCTGGAGCTCACTAGCGTGGCAAGCGTCCCGTCATCTGTCAGCGGGTGCCCAATCCCTGTCGGCTGCCGGCCCCTCCAGCCATCCTTCTGCCATGCTGGGAGCCCCCAGCGTGGCAAATGTCCAGCGTTGTCAATTATAGAAAAAAAACACCTGTAAAGTAAAACGGTCCCAAGCAGTCTCCCCCCCTCCCACAACTCCGCACCGACCCACTGCGTACCCTGCCTCCCACACCCCCACCCCATACTTACCTCCGGAGCTCGGTGCGACTATCATTGCTGGACCGGGAACACGTCTGCACTCTTCAAATCCGACCGCGAACTGAGGAAATGGTGGTAAGCTGAATAATGGGCTAGATGGTTTTTTTCAACTTTGTTGCATATCTTAGGCATTTTTTGGAATTTTTTGCACCAAATTTTCAACATGGGGTTTTTGGGACCCCTTCTCATGAATTCTGTCACTGTCATGGCGTTATTCGGGCCCGCAGGGTGATTTCGCAGTCACTGTGTGAAATCACCTTTCAGGCCCAAGTAACAAAATGACAGTGCCAGCATTCATAAGGTGGGCTGTCAAAAATCCTGTTTTGAAAATTTGGTGAAAAAATTCCTAAAAATCACTGTTTTACGAGCTTGCGTTGCGCAGTTCCTACACATGCTCGTAAGTTTGCGAATTTTCAATATTTACACTCCAGATTTTCAACATTGCAATTTTACCACACCTTCTTATGAGTAGTACAGCTGTCATTTTTCACATATCACCCAAAACATGTTTCCGCCCATGTAGTGCACAATGGCGCAGTCGGTGTCTTGAAATCAATATATGGAACACATTAAGAAAATCACAGTGACACTGTTCATGAGCAGAGGTCTTAAAATGGCTATGTTGAAAATTTGTAAAAACCTGTAAAATGACTGTTTTACGAAAGCGCAAGTGCTAGTAGCGTTCCTACGCACGCTTAGTAGGTTTGCGAATTTTCAATATTTCAACTCCAGATTTTCAACATTGCCATTTTACCACACCTCCTTATGAGTAGTACAGCTGTCATTTTCACATCCTGCCCAAAATTGTTTCCCTCATGTAGCTTAAATGACGCGAGTCGGTGCGAACTCAATGTATGGGACACATTAAGAAAATCACAGTGACACTGTTCATGAGCAGAGATCTTAAAATGGCTATGTTGAAAATTAGGTGAAAAAATTCCTAAATGACTGTTTTACGAAGCTGCAGTGTTACGAGTTCCCACGCACGTTGTAAGTTCGCGAATTTTCAATATTTGCACTCCAATGACTTCCAAATACCTAAACAGCACATAGAAGCAAGCAACATTTGGCATTGACAAATGCTTGTACTTCTTTGTCACTGATTTTTTTAAGCCATGTCCAAGTGCCAAATACCACTGCAAATACTTGCAAGCGGACGTTCGGCATTAACAAATGCTTGTTTATGTAGCTTTTTGTTGACCGGGTAAGTGCACTAGACAAATCCTGCCTATTTTCAGGCACGACCTGGGGGAGGGGGATACAGATGAATGCCAACTGACCTTGAACCAGATTAAGTTGGTGGTGGTATTTTTAGTGAATCACACAACGCCGTGCAAATGAGCCTCTTCTTCCTTGCGAGGGCTCTTCTCCTCACGGCGATCGTCGAGCAGGCAGATTTAAACAGCAGAATGCAACTTTTTTTTCAACTGACTCCACGGCGGCAGCCCATTTCAACCATTTAACATAGCCATTACACCTGCCAGTCTCTTATTCATTCAAAAAGCATTTCCAACGTCCAGGGCACAATTTTTCTGTTGCTACCCCTAGTCTTCCATACTTTTCTTAACAATAGTTCATTTTAAAAGCAGGGAAAAATGTTGTAAACAAATGATGCAGGACAAGGGCACACTCTTTGGCTTTACTGCTCCTTGGTAAACAGTTGGCATTTTAAACAGCAACATAAGATCTACAGCACACAGCAACACACTAGGTAATTGCTTCAGCTTTTTGGGCTACCCACTGCCAGACAGCCAAAACACTAGCCCTCTGCCTGAGCACCTTCCTTCCCAGAATAAAATCCAAAGCAGTGCCTCCATTTTTGTAACCCCTCACCCCTGCCTTTTTAGCAAAACGACAGGTGGCATGCTGTTGAAGCTGACAGCAGTACCTGGTGGGGACTGGGTTCGGGGAGGATGAGGTTACTCGGCTCAGGGGACCTAGGTTTGGCTTCTCTGCACAGGGGCACCCAAGTAAATCCGAACACAGGAAGCAATAACTGTAATGTTCAGAACCAAGAATGGGATTCTTCAGTGTGGCTTTTATTCATATCCAAGCTGAACAAACAAAGCATAGAAGGATCCCCATGGGGCTACATTTCCTGGTAATGCAGATTAGAGACAAACAGAACACTTTATCACTATTTCCAGACCATAGGCTCTAAAACCACCAGACACACAGCCCGGACTTGGACGCAGCTTTGGGTACACAGCTCGACTTGTACACTACTTGGGTTTTCCCCACTGGCCTGGCTCCCCTGCCGGCTACTTGATCTGCGGTCCATTTTGGGAATGAACCAATTATCCTGTTGTTGCTCCCCAAACCACACTAGAGCCTTCCACTCCTAGAGAGAATTTTCCTTACAATCCCACATCTGGGTACTTCCCTCATCACTGGCCAAGTGCCTGAGGTAAAGTAGAAATCCACAGAGCAAACCCATAGAGGTGGACCTGATCACTAAAGATGGGGGCCTCCCACCTCCAGCTCCCACAGCCCATACCCGGCCATTTCTCTGGAAACTGAACAATTCCTTTACTGAAAACTTTCAAATGTAGATTCTTGGGTAGACATCTGTCACATCTCCTCTACATATCATTTTCATCCCAGCGAGCTCTGGACTTGAACCTACTGTTACTTGTTGCTTGGCCCATTACTCTAGGCTTCCCAATATTTAGTAGTTCAATCCCCACATTGTCACACAAGTCCCAGGGTGAAAAACATAGGCCCTTTCAGGAAGAGCAAACACTCACCCTCCGGTTGCAGGTACCCCACAGGCGACTCACAGGTCTTCTTGTTCTCCCAAATAAACTCTGGAACAAATAGGCAGCTTCTCCATTACTAGCAGAACTAGGGGATTGCTCCAGGAATCTGCAGGGGACTCTTTTCTGCCCCCATCCCCGGAGGGAGGGGGCACTGAGACCTGAAAACAGTGTTCTCTACCACTTCAGTTATCTTCTGTGTCTCTCTTTTGGTGGAGACACACACCCTTTTTACCTAAAAGTAGCCTTCTGTCAGGGCTGAGGCTCCTAGAGCCTACACTGAGCTGCTGAACTGCTTTCTCAGCAAGCTCCCAACACCAATGTGCCTTGGACTCTTTAGCCCCAAAGTTCATCCCATTCTCCTATATCGCACCCCACGACCCCACACTGAACTGACTGAAAACTGTTTAAAACTTCCCAACGTTCTATACCAACTCCCTTGCTTCAGATTCCAATGTGGCTCATGCAGCTATGATAGTTCTATGGTGATGTCATCCCTCAGTCTCAGCTGAGTCTGAGAACAGAGTGAGACAGTGTGAAACCCATTTAACTGGAGTTTCACAAGCTGCCTTCCCTGCCTACCACTAGGTCTTACTGGGATTCTGGTAACCCCAGGTAACAAGGGGGTTACACATGTGCATACAAATTACTTGGCCGGGTACACTGTGGAAGTGGTGAGGGGGAGGTTCAAGTAGTTGGGCAGGCAGTGTGAGGGGTTGGGGAAGTCGGTGGCATTCTTGGAGGTACTGCTGGTACCATGTGCAAGCATGGGGAGGAAGGGTAGGCTTCAGGAGTTCAATGAGTGGCTGAAGGATTGGTGCCACATCAGACATTATGGGTTAGTGACTAACTGGGGTAGGGTCTTGGGGGAATAATGACTTGTACGCTGGAGACAGGGTACACTGGAGCAGAAAGGGGAGGGGAGTATTAAAGGCAGCATTGATGCTGGCCCACTGGTGCTGAGGGTTGAGGCGCTGGACGCACACCTTACACCACACTGGCGACCTGGGTTCGGACGTGAGCCCAGGCCACCAGGGGTCGGCAGGGGAGGGATAGGATTGAGCATTCGGAAGACTCCTCTCCTATCCTGGGGTGGGATCCAGGGACCCACCGCTCTGTATCGGCCACTGGTGACAACCGGGGGCACTACTAGAGCAGTGTAGTAAAGGGAGTGGAGTGTAGCGAACACTGGCACACTGTGCCTAAGTGCCATTGCTCGCCTGCACTTCGCAAAGGGGAAAAAAGTGGAAAATGGGCTACAGTCGGGCAGCATGAGCTTCTGACCCCCGCTGACAGTCCTTAGGCATGGTACTTTCACTTCCAAATACCTAAACAGCACATATAAGCAAGCAACATTTGGCACTGACAAATGCTTATTTTGTTTTTTGTTTTTGTTTTGTTTCACTCCTGAACCAAGATATGGGATTTTGATGTTTTAGAAGTTCCAATTCTGTGCCATGCAAGAAACTTAAATATCTTGGTACACTGTTATTATGGTACACTATTTACCATCGGAAACACATGGCAACATCATCCTAATATATCCACAGTATGAATGTAACAGGTAACCTCAATAGAAGAGATTTTTAAAAACAGCGAGTGGCAGCCATCTGGAATGATGTGAGCCATTATTACAAAATGAGCTGTAAAAACTGTTAACAATATTTGAGAAAGCTAAAAAAAAACCACTAAGAATGTCAGAAATACATTTTTACTATAAAACTACATAATGAAAGTTTTTCACAGAATAATAGATACTGCTGCTTTAAAGTAATAAAGTCCAAGTGAGTTGAACACAAATGATTTAAAATTAAAAATACATCATATACCTGTGCATCAACATTCAGTAAGAACACTTAGTTGCTAAATTCCCGATGCTTGGTCTCTAATTCCTGGAATGAATACTTGGTTACTGTATACGTGTGCCTGCTCTGAGAAACTCAGAAAGTATATTTGAAAAAAAAAAGGCTTTATTTTGTAGGACGTCCTGATTATGACTCTTTTACTGCCATAACTCCTTGACACAGAGCTCAAAACATATTTCCCGCCACTATATTCAAAGCACATTCTCAATTTTAAATATGGCATGCTCGAGTGGTATCTAGTCTGCGATATCCATAAGAGCGGACATGGATTGAGAGACTGTCTATGCCTTTTTAAGTTTATGAGAGTACTGTAATCACTGTGATAGATAATGGAAGCAGCACATATCACATATCAGCTATTATAAAAAGGGTCTGAGAAATGAGGCTTTCTGATTGGCAGTAAACATTCTAACGGCTTTATGTTAATCTTTTATTAACATACATGCACAGCTTAATCATATGCTGAACAAGGTTTAACACTATTTAAAAAAGTTTTATTATAATAGCAATAAGGCATTGCCAGTGTTAAGTTAATGGTCAGTTAATCACCCTCTAGGGGCATGTGGCACTCGGCTATGCCTCGTGCCACATTATACCCCTAAAGGGTGATTAACAGACCATTAACATAACCCCTGGCAATGCTTTATTGCTTAAAACTTTTGTTGTGCAAGTATTTCTTTCTCTGAAAGCTGTGAAAAAGTGTGGGTTCGGGCAGATGCTGTCTTTATTTGCCCTGTAGCCACCTTCCACACCCAGGGATTAGGCCTCTCCCTGGACTTAAAATATAATCCCAAATGACAGGCCAGCAACAGCACTTCCACCCATCTGAGCTTTCCCACAGTACTGTAAGCCTTCTGTCCCTTTCAGCAGCTGAAGTTTGCAGCAGGCAAGCCCAGCCCTGCCCATTGTCAGTCTAAACTTCACATCTGCTGATGAATATCTCCATTCAACAGCCAGTCACTTATGCAACTTTATCAATAATGCAAAGTGTAACCTCTGTTTTACCCATAAGGTTAGTGAGCAACAGCAGTCCAGCTCCTTGTTTAGCCCCTCCTAATAAACACCCCCTCTGCATTTTAGCAACTCTGGTAGCTTTAGAAAGATCCAAAGAAAACACCCCAAAAAACAATAGGTCTCTGATAGCTTGCCCTCATTCATCACTCAGAAGTAATAGCACCTGTTGTTGGACTCACCCCCTTTTGCTCTGTGCTCAAGCTCCGGGCTGTTGAGTCCTGCTCATATGTTTCACTCCTCAGGTGGGAGCCCCAAAGCATCGAGGGTCAAGAGGGAGAGCCAAATGACTGAGCTGACCAATAGAAAACTCATCCCAGCGGCCTCCAGTACTACCACCACCACTAGACACTACAGACAGTCTCTCCATCCGACTGGACCCTGTGACATCCGTCAATCAGACTGTAACCGTAGGAAGGGGACTGGCTTGTCACAAACACAGTCAGCAGGTCAGGCCCTCTGCTCCCACAGTGCCAACCTCCGAGTGCAGTAATATGAACAGCTAACAGACAGGGTAACCCTCCTGTCTGCTTTTGGGTCCAAATCACCTTTAGTCTCAAATTCTGGGGGGATTCAAACTGTGAACCTTATACTAGCATACCCAATGTACAGGCTCAGATATGTACCCTCTTCGGAGATTGTGGTACAATCTTTCGCCAGGTGCACCAAGCCAGGCTTCCGAAATTAACCCTTAAAACTCTGTAAAAGACCTTAGGTATATTCTTACCTTTTTGCAGTTTAGGAACACCATCAAGCTGTTAAACAGTTTTTGTCAGTCTTAACCCTCTGTATGTCACATGCAAAAAGAACTGGCAGAAACCCAGGCAGTTTTTTGACCAGCTGGCCAAGCTTCACAATTAACTAGTTGCAACCAACTCCTGTCTCAGACTCTTGCTTACTCATGTCATATAGGACTGTGCTGCAGGTCCCGTTCTAGCCAGCCACATCAGAGGGAGCACATGAGGCATTTTAATATGACAATTTAAATATGTCGCCCACGTTCTTCCCCCAAATGTTTTTCAGTTTGCATGCTCATGTTGATTCCAGTGACACTGGCACCTGTGGCACTCTGGTGCTCTTCTCTCAATAATGATCCCTATATAGAAGTTGAAATTTCTTGTTAATTTTATATATTGGACAAAGCTACCCCCCTCCCAGAAGGATGGAAAAGTCACTCTGGGATGGATACAGAAGAGCAGATGAAAGTAGCAGTCCTCTACTTATTACATTTCAACCTGTGTTGCTGTAGAATGATTATGGTATCCCAGCACGGGATTATTACATCACAACAGGGTAAGGCAGGAGGATCATGTGGCAAACATAATGAGGAAACTGAGGAAAAATACATTTTTTTCACCCTTTCAAAAGCATATGTTCCGAAATATATCCTAGTGTCAAAATGCCCAGACGATGACAACTTTGCTACCTCAGCGTTTCTGTGCTGTTTGTTCCAGGTGTAGCCAGCACACATTCTTAGAGAAAGAGCACCCTAAGTAGGAAACGAAAAGCATGTTCCCTGAAGAACAGGATAAATCAGTGCTGCTGGATGGAACAGGCACTCTACGCCTGATACAAAAGAGCAAATGAAAAAGGCTCGGACACAACAAACAGGTGGCTGCTTGCCACCTCCCCCCAAGAAGAAAAAGGGAGATAAACAAATAACGGTCGGCAAAGAAGGCTGCGCCGGCATCCACCCCATCTCAAGACAGGGTGAGTAAGAGAGGACTAAGTCCCAGGGTAGGATGGCGCGTGCAGCCTATTTCTTACCTCCAGCTCTGTTGGAGTTCATGTTCTGACTGCCGGAAAAGTCTATTCACGAGTAATGTCCCCCATCCACTGCCTTGTCATCCCTCTCATTCTCTCTACCAGCCATGATCAGGACATGTCACGCCATAGTGGGTTGGGGGTCTGATTCCATTCCTTCAAAGAGTGGAAGGGAACCGGAATAGATGCCCATGAGGGCAGCAGTCGGGACAATCAAGGGGGGGTGCGGCAAATAGGGAGTATAAGGAAACTGTGGCGCCCAGCTGTCAACACTCAAAACAACCTAACAGTTGCAATACTTAAAAACGCACCAGCCTGGCTGTTCCAGTACCAGGACGTCCAACTCGGAGGGGGGGGCGAGGCTGTGGTGAGGTGGAAAAATAATTAAACTAGACCATATCAGGTTAGTGAGGCTTACCTTAGTAGGTAGTATGTCAGGTAGGCACTGCAAGCAGACTGCAACACCATCCATCAGCAGTTTTATTTGGTCAGGGGACCTTCAGGCTTACCAGTGCGGCGATGTTACTCGTTCAGCCTGTGTTGCTTTGACTGGCTCTCCTCATGGCGATTAGTCTAGACCGGACTAATCAGACTCGTGGACCGTTCAGCTTGGCAGTTGGGTTTCTTGGCCAGTCACCCACACATCAAGCCATGTCATCCCTCGATGTCTGGTGCAGAGTCAGTTGCACACACGCAACAACCAAAGAAAGGATTTCAACAAATGGAATCAGACACCGGTAAAACCTTTTTTTTTTAGAGTCCACCACCAGTGCTCACCACTCCCCCACACATGGGCTGACCAGTTGGCGTAGGGGTAAGACCAAGAGTCATGCAGGGAAGGCACTAGGATTTGCCGGTGTCTGATTTCATGTCTTGTCTTAATCCTTCCTTTGTTTGTTCTCTGGACAACTCCTAAATTATGCTAAGTGCCTGGTTTGGTTTAGCATGGTTTCTGTCTTGTGTACAGTATTGCTGCTAATGCCCGCTGGTCTGTTCCAGACTGTGACATGCCAAGCGTATTGGTGGCTACGCCCTGCAATGACGGGGTGCTCCCTGATTGCAGCAGCAAATTTCTTTCAAGTTGGTGGTATGCTTCCAAACTGCTGTCATAGCATGCTCATTCACTGTTGCCAAACAGACTAGCCCAAAAAAGCAGTGGCGGCATTGGCCACAACACTGCCACACCTCTGAAACCTGCTACTACCACAAGATGCCACAAAATGTTTCTTGCACTAGCATGCAAACAAACATAAAAAGGAGTGGGACAGATAATCTGTGAGGAAGACTTCAACCTTACACTGACTCCTGGCTTGGACACAACCTCTGGCATCCCTAGAAAGGAGCACAGAGTAGATCGAAAGGTAAAAACACACCTTAAGGAATTGGGAATGATAGTTGTGTGGAGACACACAAATGGGCAAGCAAGAGGATATACATTCTACTCAGCAGCACACAAAATATACTCCAGGATGGATCTTTTCCTGGTCTCCAAAAATTCAATAGAGTATAAAGCTGTGAAATAGGCCCACTGGGTGTCTCAGATCATGCCCCAGTAACCCTGACATCTGACCTTGGTGCTTTCAGGAAAGCATCCTTTTGGAGGCTGAACTTCTCTCTCTACTTCATGATAAGGACATCCAGAAACAAATAAAAGAACACCTAAAACAAGCCATTACTGACAACAACACACAAGGGGTCAAACCAGGGGCACTATGGGGCACCATCAAGGCTGTGGTTAGGGGGAAGATAACCGAAATAGCCTCAAGAAGGAAAAGAGAAAGACTGCAGAAATGAAAGGGTCTAGAAACAGAAATAAAAGACCTGGAATCACAACAATGCACCAGACTAGACAGGCAAAGAAGAATAAGATTAGGAAAATTGAAAAAAGAATTAAACCAGCTTCTAGATTATACAATGGTGCAACAAAACCTCAGGTACCTAAGGCAGAGGTATTATGAGGAAGGGCCCAGAACCTTAAGACTACTGGCCTGCAGAATTAGAGGAAAAAGGAACCGAGCACATATCAGCACAGTATTGCATAAGAATAGAGAACAAAGGCTGGTTAGGACAGAAAACATAACAGATGCCTTTAGGTCCTGTTACTCTAAATTGTATGCACCCAACCCACCATTCCCAACACACGAGTTAGACAACATCTTAAAAAATCTATCCCTACCACAAGCCAGCCAAGATCAAAATGATAAATTACAACAGCCAATAACTCAGGGAGAATCAAGGCAGGTAATCCTAGCGAGTAAGAATGGGAAACGTCCGGGCACGGATGGATTCCCAACTGAATTCTACAAACAGTTTGGTGCTGAAGTCATGCCACTGCCAGGGGGCATGTAATGAGGCAATGGAAGAGGAGGGCAAACTTCCTCCATCCTGGAATTATGCCATCATCTCAGTCCTTCCCAAACCAGGCAAAGATCCCACACAATGTCCCTCCTATCATCCTGGATCTAACCTCAATGTGGATTATAAGTACTACACGTCAATAATCACAAGGAGACTCCAAAATATAATCCCAGAACTAGTGGTCCTTGACCAGACGGGGTCTGTACCAGGCAAACAAGCACAAGACAGCATTCGAAGGACCCTACACATAATTAACCATCTTCACTCAAGGGCAACCCCATCCATCATTATGAGTATGGACGCAGAAAAGGCTTTTGATCAAGTAGACTGCGAGTATTTAAATAGGGTACTGCAGGGTTCAGTTTCTCCCACTTTTTGTAAATATATACAAAACATCTACACAGTCCGTCAGGCCTACGCTAGGGCTAATGGCCACTTAACCCAGAACTTTAAGTTGGGATGGGGTACTAGGCAGGTATTTCCTTTATCCCAAGTTGTATTTAACCTGTACATAGAACCCTTAGCACAGAGGATAAGACGAGATAAGGGAATTACAGGGGTAGCACTGGCATATGGGGAACATAAACTGGCCCTATATGTGGACGATGTCCTAGTGTATCTAACGGCTCCAGATAACTCTCTCCCTAAATTAATGGAATTAATTAAAAGATTCTCAGCCATGTCTGGACACACTCAGTACAGAAAAAACAGAAGTCCTAATGCAATGACTGGTTCGGGGCAATACACTTCAGGTGGTTGTGGGATTCAAACCCATGACTCTGGGGGGGGGCGGCAGTCCTTTGGTTCACTGCTTAGTGCTCTAACCTCTGCGCTATTGCAACTCCCTGTATCTAGGGCTTTCAGGGGTTGAAATCCATCGCCTGCAGCTAGTGCAGAATGCTGCAGCCCGGCTTTTGACGGGTGATTGCAGATCCTGTCATATTACTCCTGTGCTGCGTGAACTGCACCGGCTGCTAATACGGTGGCGGATCACCTTTAAAGTCGGCTTGCTGACTTTCAATGCCCTACACGGCTTGGGCCCGGTCTATCTGAAAGAACTCCTGGTACTCTACTGCCCCGATCAATCTCTCCGCTCAGCTGATGAGGGGTTGCTAGTGGTTCCAAGGGTGAATCTGAAATCATCTGGTGCTCGAGCCTTTTCTTATGCTGCCCTCACCCTTTGGAACTCTCTACCCTGTCGGTTACGGGAGTGCACTTCTGAGGATGGACTTAAGAGGGGTTTGAAAACCTTTCTTTGGGAAAAAGCATTTTTGGAATATTGATTTGTTTAATGACCTGGTTCTGTTGAATATTTGTAATGACTGTCTGAATTTTTTTAACTGTTGCTTATGTAAGGTACCTTGATAAATGAAAGGCACCATATAAATAAAAAAATATTATTATTATTATTATTATTATATTGCAGACCCTGTATTTGCAATACTCAGGGCAAATGGAGACAGTATAGTGCAGTGGTCTAAGACGCTCTGAGCTGCAAATTTGGTGACATCCAGCAGACCAGACCTGGGTTTGAATCCCACAGCTTCCACTTGCATACTGTGTGACCCTGAGCAAGTCACTTAACCTCCTTGTGCTCCCAGGTCGCTCCTGTAAAAAAGCTTTCAGCTTAGTGTGCTATACCTGGTTAAACAACTAAATAAAAAAAAAATGGAAGAGGAGGAGACAGTTTCCACCTTTGCTAAGTGTTGCTGTCAGTTTGGTTGAAGTCAACGGACAGATTTAGATGTTTCCAAATAAGGAACTACATCTTGGCAAACCTGAAACAGCAGAGGGAAGAGGAAGATGGGGAGAGGGAGGAGGCTGCATCCCTAACACATCTCTTGACATACTTCCAACAAAAGGGAGCCATAACCAAGATTTACCAGTCTACCGTACAAAAACATGCGGGACAAATAAAATACACAAGGGAGAAGTGGCACCTGGAGTCTCGGTCTCAGATCCCTGCACCTCAGTGGGAGAAGATCTGGAACAGAACGTGTAAGACCTCATCCTCTCCTCAATGACAAGAATTTGCATGGAACCTCCTAATCAGATACTTCATAACACCAGTTATACAGGCCAACTGGGATAAAAATATTACACTAACATGTTGGAGACATTCTGGGTAACCCAGGGCCAACCATACACATGTGTTCTGGGACTGCCAGGGACTACAGGGATCTTGAACACACATCACAAATAAACTCCAAGGGATTTTTTCTGTAGATGAGCCCTTAGGCTTCCAACACCTGGTACTGGGCCTTCCACCTAGTAACTTGAGAAATAAAGAAGCCCTATAGTTATGGGACATGCGTAGCGGCAGCAAAGGCCATCACCAGGAAGTGGTTACAGGCTATCCCCCTACTATTCTGGAATGGGAGGGAGTTGTAGACAAGATTTCAGAGATGGAAAGGGTGGTATCTGTGGTCCAGGACAGGACCCAAGCCTTTCTTTCAAAATGGACCGGGTGGGACATGGCGAAGGACATCGACGGAAAGGAGGATACTAGTACAGGGATGGCAGACCAACTCCAGCTGTAGAAACATAGAATTTGATGGCAGATAAGGACCGCTTGGCCCACCTAGTCTGCCCATTTCCCTACCGAATGGATAAGTTGCAGATCCTAGTTAACCAAAAGCCTACTTCCTCCTACCTCCCCCACTAGAATTGCTTTATGTCAATCCCATGCATTCTTGCATCCTCCCTCTGTATTTGACTCCACAACCTCCTCAGAAAGATTGTTCCATGCATCCACAACCCTCTCCATGAAAAAATACTTCCTCACATTGCCCCTGAGCCACCCCCCCCCTCTGTCTTCAAATTGTGCCCCCTTATTCTTGCACATCTCTTTTTCAGAAAGATGCTACCCTCTTGGACTTTGTTGATTCCCTTGGGTACTTGAAAGTTTCTGTCAGGTCCCCTCTCTCCCTCCTTTCCTCAAGGGTATACATATTAAGCTCCTTTAGTCTCTCTTTGAATGTCTTCTGTGCAGACCCTGTGCCATTTTGGTTGCTTTCCTCTGAACAGCCTCCACCCTGTCTATGACTTTGCGGGGATGGGGTTTCCAGAACTGCACGGAGTACTCCAGATGGGATTTCACCAACTGTTTGTACAGAGGGATAACAACTTCCTGTTTTCTACTGTTGATGCCTCTCCCTAGTCCCTATGCATCCCAGCATACCCCCCAGCCCTCCTTACTGCCTTCTCATATTGCTTGCCCATCTTTAGGTCATCTGATATAACTACCCCTAGGTCCCTTTCCATTTTTGTTGTTGTTAGTATCTCACTCCCCATTGTGTACTCTTCCCCTGGGTTATTGTTTCCCAGGTGCATTACTATGCACTTCTTTACGTTGAATCTAAGCTGCCATACATTTGACCATTCTTTTCACTTTGCCAAGTCCCTTCTCATCCTTTCCACCCTACCTAGGGTATCAACCCTGTTGCAGATCTTTGTGTCATCTGCAAAGAGACATACTTTTCCTTCCAGTCCCTCTGCAATGTCACTTATAAAGACATTAAAAAGGACCAGCCCCAGTACTGAACCCTGTGGTACCCCACTAGAAACATAGAATTTGACAGAAGATATGGACTGCTTGGCCCACCCAGTCTTCCCATTTCCCTACATAATGGATAAGCTGCAGATCCTGGTTAACCAACAGCCTACTTTTTCCTACCCCCACCCACCAGAATTGAGTTATGACTGTCCCATGCATTCTTGAAATCCACCATTGTTTTTGACTCCACAGCCTCTCCAGGAAGGCTGTTCCATGCATACACAACCCTCTCCATGAAAAAATACTTCCTCACATTACCTCTGAGCCATCCCCCCTCAATCTTCAGATTGTGCCCCCTTGTTCTTGCGCACCTCTTTTTTTGAAAGATGCTACCCTCTTGGACTTTGTTGATTCCCTTGAGATACTTGAAAGTTTCTACCATGTCCCGCTCTCCCTCCTTTCCTCGAGGCTATACATATTCAGCTCCTTAAGTCTCTCTTCATATGTCTTCTGGTGCAGACCCTGCACCATTTTAGTTGCCCTCCTCTGGACAGCTTCCATCCTGTCTATGTCTTTGCGGAGATTGGGTCTCCAGAACTGCATGCAGTACTCCAGATGGGGTCTCACTAGCTGTCTGTACAGAGGGATAATAACTTCCTGTTTTCTACTGGTGATGCCTCTCCCTATGCATCCCAGTATCCCCCCAGCCCTCTTTGCTGCCCTCTCACATTGCTTGCCCATCTTTAGGGCATCAGATATGACTATCCCTGGGTCCCGCTCCATTTTTGTTGCTGTTAGTATCTCACCCTCCATTGTGTACTCTTCCGCTAGGTTTTTGTTTCCCAGGTGCATTACTTTGCACTTCTTAGCATTGAATCTAAGCTGCCATACATTTGACCATTCCTCCAGCCTTGCCAAGTCCCTTCTCATCCTTTCCACCCCAGCTTGTGTATCGACTCTGTTGCAGATCTTTGTGTCATCTGCAAAGAGACATACTTTTCCTTCCAGTCCCTCTGCAATGTCGCTTATAAAAATGTTAAAGAGGACCGGTCGTAGTACTGAACCCTGCGATACCCCACTAGTAACCCCCCTTTCTTCAGAGTGGACTCCATTTACTATTACCCTCCATGTCCTATTCTCCAGCCAATTCTTTACCCAGGCTACCAACTTGGGACCCACTCCCAGGCTGGCCAACTTGTATATTAATCTTTAGTGTGGGACTGTGTCAAATGCCTTGCTAAAGTCTAGGTAGGCCATGTCCACAGCCCTTCCCTGGTCTACTACTTTGGTCACCCAGTCAAAGAAATCGATTAGATTTGTCTGACATGACCTTCTTGTTGTGAATCCATGCTGCCTTGGGTCCTGTGCCCCTCTGGCCTCTATGTACCCAACAATTCTTTCCTTCAGAAGTGATTCCATCATTTTCCCTGCCACAGAGGTTAAACTGACAGGTCTGTAGTTTCCTGCCTCTGTCTTGCTCCCATTTTCATGAAGGGGAATCACATCCACAGTCCTCCGATCCTCAGGTACCACACCATCCTCCCATGATTTGTTAAAAAGGGTAGTCAGTGGTGTTACAAGTTCTCCCCTTAGTTCTTTTAGAATTCTGGGGTGAATCCCTTCGGGCCCCATTGCTTTGTCCACCTTCAGTTTCAGGAGTTCTTTCAGAACCCTTTCTTCTGTGAAAGGACTGATATCGACCTCCCTATCCAGAGTGCCTCTATTGACTGGATTAGGTACCTCCCCCTCCTCTTCCTTTGTGAATACTGAGCAGAAGTATTCGTTTACTATCCCTGGTTTTCACTTCCCTTCTCTGCCCACCCACCCACCCTCCTGTTTATTCAGCCTCAATATCCCACTCTTTGTCTTTTCTTAGTTCTCTAATGCACCTATAAAGGTTTTATCCCTGTTCTTAACAGAGTTGGCTATCTTTTCCTCGTTTTGGGCCTTTGCTATTCTGATACCTTCCCCACTTCCTTCTGCTTTAACTGATACAGTTCTCTGTCCTACTCCTTCTGTGTTTCCTTATACTTCCTGAATACTATCTTTTTTCTTGCTAACCTTCCCTGCCACCTCTTTTGAGAATCATAGTGTTTTTTCTTTCATTTTGATTTGTTTATTTGCTTCACACAAAGACTTGTTGCCCCTGTGATGGCAGTTTTGATGTTTCCCCATTGTTGCTGCACACCTCCTTCTTGTCTGTTTGCCAATGCTTTTCTGAGGCACTGTTCCATTTTGACAAAATCAGCCCTCTTAAAGTCCAGTACCCTCACTTTTGTATGGCTTGACTCTACAGCTGAGTTTATCATGAATACACTGTTTGGTGGTCACTTGTTTCCAGATAGCTACCGACTTACAGATCTGAGATCCTCTCTCCATCCCCATTTGTGAGTACCAGGTCTAAGACTGCTCCCTCCCAAGACCACATAGAAACTGATAGGGAGTGGAAACTGCTTGTCCAAGGGGTAGGGACAAATGAAGGGTCAGAAAGGGAAAAAAGGTGGCAGAACTTACAAAAACTACATAACAATTCACCCACAAAAGGGAGTACAAGCAAATTCTGTGGCTCAAAAATTCATATCTCAGTTCAAAAGTTATTATTTAACATACCAACCCACTGTTCAAAGGGTTGGCAACATGTGGAATATAAAATATAGGAAATACTGACAAGAATAACAGGAGTCTGTATTAACCTAGAAAATACATATTTTATTAGATTGATCAAATAAATTACACAATAGGTTGTACAAGGAATCTAAAGGAAATCTGTAATAGACTAGGCAGATAAGTGAAGAAGGGAAATGAAAGGAGAAATAAACATGAGGAAATTCAGTTGTACGTATAAAACCTGACACCCTGCAGGAGACAAAATAAAACAGATCAGAGTGGCAGTTTAGTCTACAGATGCCAACCGGCAACCCACACTAAACCAAATGGCATAGAGCCTGGTAAGTTAATTTCAGAAATTGCTAAAGTTCATTAGTAATATCTCTTGTCGTGCATGCATCCGTTTCTAGGCTGGGGTTGCCTTGCTAAACCAGACAAGCCTGATGTATGGGAGACAATTCCAGGATCCCCTTATGGGCCAGGAAAACTTGCAAAGGAAGGACATGCTGGACTGCACTCAGGTGGGGTCAGCCTAAATGGTAGCATGACATTATCACAAAGTCCGTTAAGCAAGTCAATTTCAGTGACTCGATTATAGCGAAAGACTATCGAGCGGAGCACGTAGTAATAGTGAGTACCATCTAAGCGATCCTACAAGTATCATTTGCGAATTGACAGTAAACCGAGGGGCAAAGCTGACAGTGCCCCTTTACGGGAAAATACAGAACTACAGAATTCCCTTCGTTTAAATACAGTGTCTTATAGGACTAGTCAGACTGCTAGCACTGCAGTAAAGTAAATGTTTTGTTATTGTGCTTTCTGATTAAAGTGCACATTCCGATAAGAACACTGGTTGGAACCAATGCTGCAGCTGGAATGTGCACTTTAATTAGAATGTAGAAAGCATGTAATCACCTGCTCTTCTGCGAACATTCTGACTATTCCTGTAAGACACCATATGAGACTGAGCAGTTGTAGCACACAATTCAGTCCTCCCCCCGTGCACACAAATAGACACGCACACACACACACATGGCAACTAACCTACATGTAATGTGGTTAGAGAATTTAGAGTTTCATCTTGCGCTGGCCAATTTAAACCACTATGCATTCTATTACAGAGCAAGAAACATGAGTCAAGCACCTACCAAAAAAAAGAGTAGAATGAAGGCAAAGCACCCACCTTGGTCCAACTCTATATCTTCTTCCAGGCAGGCTGGCAGTCATGCAGTCACAGTCAATGACAGCTGCTGTGTGCGGTCTGTGGTGGAAGGCGGTGAATAGATGACTGCTGCTTAAAGAATCATTTAACTTTATTAATATCAAAATAATCCATTATTAAATGAACTGCTCAGTTTCAATACAGTGTCTGACAGGAATCGTTAGACTGCTGGCAGTAGAGTAAGTGAGTTTTATGTCGGCTCACGCTTGCACGCCAGCCAACATATTGCATTAGTAGCAGATTTGGAGGTGTGGTCACTGTTGGTGAATGCAGGACATACATCAGTAGGTGTGCCCCTCATTCCTCAATAAGCCAGCATGCAGGCGCTGACACCAGCAATACGTAAAGTGGCCACCATATCTAACAAAAGTGCCACTGCAATGAGAGGCAAGCTTGTCATGCAGCGGTACACTAACAAGCCTCCCGATGTGCCTTTACTGGTGACGTTTTTCAATAAAGATGGTGGCACTGACTGCCGCCATGCACAATACCAACTTCAGGGTGCCCAATCCCCTGTCGGCGTACTCCGACCCACTTCATTTGCCGATGAGGGAGCTCACTCCCCGTCGGCATAATGTCCCTCCTCCCATTTCAGTTGTGTGCCGAGGGGGTGCCCAAACCCCGTCGGCTTCAGTCCCCCTCCCCACAAATGCAGGTGGTACACTGGGAGCCCACCCTAGTGTACCGAGCACTCCTGTGAACAAAGAAAACCGACCCACATTGTCCTTTTTCTTCCCCCTGTAAAACGAGAAAACAGTCCCTTGAAGTGTTCCGTGCCCCTCATCCAACCCGTGCCCACCCTCTGCATACTCTACCTCCCACCCCCATCCCATACTTACTTCCAGAGCCCAGCAATGATCTTCGTTGGACCCGGAACACGTCTGCACTCTTCAAAGCCAACTGGGAACTGAAGAAATGCCGGTAAGCTGTATAATGGCATAAATAGCGTTTTTTCAACATTGGTGCATATCTCAGGCATTTTGGGGAATTTTGGCACCAAATTTTCAACTTGGGGTTATTGGGACACCTCCTCATGAATTCAATCACTGTCATGGTGTTATTCGGTCCCAAAGGTGATTTTGACGGTCACTGCGGAATCACCTTTCAGGCCGACTTAACCAAACAACAGTGCCAGTGTTCATGGGTGGGCTCTCAAAAAGCCTATGTTGCAAATTTGGTGAAAAATCAAAAATGACTGTTATGAGCGTGCTATTGACAGCTTCCATGCACACCTCATAACTTTGCAAATTTGTAATATTTTCACTCCAGATTTTCAACATTGGCATTTTCCGGCCCCTCCTTATGAACAGTACAGCTGTCATTATTCACATCCTGCCTGAAATGTGTTTTTGCGCTTGAGGCACACAATGGCGTGGTCACTGTGCAAAATCAATGTTCAGGACACATTAACAAAATTAGAGCGACACTGTTCATGAGTGGCGGTCCTAAAATGCCTATGTTGAAGATTTGGTAAAAAACATACCCAAAATAATTATGTTATGGGCGTGCATTGTGCAGTTTGTATACACGCTTGTGACGTCACCAATTTTTTATATTTTCACTCCAGATTTTTACCACTGTCATTTCTGTACACCTCCTTATGAACAGTACAGCAGTCATTTTTCACATCCTGCCTGAAATGTGTTTTTGCACGTGTCACACAATGGCGTGGTTACTGTGGAAAATCAACGTTCAGGACAGATTAACAAAATCACAGTGACACTGTTCATGACCGGAGTTCCAAAAATGCCTATGTTGAAAATTTGGTTAAACAAATCCCCCAAATAATTGCATCATGACCATGCATTGCACAGTTTTTATGCACGCTCATGATGTCACCAATTTTCCATATTTTCATGCCAGATTTTCAACAATGCCATTTTTTTACACCTCCTCATGAACAGTGCAGCTGTCATTTTTCACATCCTGCTCAAAGTATGTTTTTGCACCTGCACCACCAAAATGCACAGGCACTGTACAAAATCACCTTTCGGCAAACAAACTCATAGTCCCACTGTTCATGATGTGGGGTCACAAACGGCCCATGTTGAAAATTTGGAGTGAGAATACCAACAAATGCCCTCGGCATTAGGGTTTTCAACTGCAGTGCCCCACCCTGTACAGACTGACAGGTGTCAGGAGTGTGAGTTAGCATTGTTGGCTGAAATGCTCACACCATTCCACCTCCCCCACCCACCCTGCAGCCAGTGACAGGTGTTGAGATGTGCCTTAGACTCTTCAGCCCCAACATCCACCCCATTCTCCTACACTGTGCCCATGTCAATATATTTCCTTATGGAGTGGGGTGAGCGCAAGGCCAGAAGACCCCAAGGCACACAGCGGTACTTGTCGGTCTCTGCGGGGTAGGGTGAGGTGAAATGGCATGAGTGTTATGGCCAGTGGCCCAAAGGCACACCCCAATAACTGTCACTCTCTGCATGGTGGAGCTGGGGTCGGTGTCAGTTCATTACTTCACTGCCATTCCTATTCTCATCTCTCAAACTCCTGCACTACCAATGCCAGTGCCAGCAAGCCAACATTCGGCACTGACAAATGCTTTTTTCTTAGTGGTCTGTATCCCCACAGCACAGTTCGATACACGCCATGAATAATAACCTATAATAAGAAATGTACATAGTGCAGCATGAGCAAAGGGAATCGGAGCATTAGCACTGGCTTTTACATTGGACAGTTTTAGTTTAATCCCCCTTTATTTCATCAAGTGACCCATGGACTTCATGAAAGAAATGTTAAATTCACATGTATCATTTATGTTCAAGCCTTGTTCTTGGAAGAAAAATAGAACACCACATACATTTTCATCATGTCCCTGCTGCATATTATTACATCATCCCCTGTACTCTTTCCGGCACATTTAAGAACAGTGGCCATCAGTTTGTGAAATACAGATACCGATCTAGTACATATCTGTTTATAGTAATATATACCGTCATGTGTAATTAATGTAGTAATGACATAAAATGCAGCTGCCAACATTAACTCACGGCAGACTGAAGCAAACTCCACATGTTAAAATTCAGTCTCAACTTGTAACTCACTTGGCAGTTCCTCTGTTTAGAAATCACACTTTAATGCAGTGCTTTATTTGGCTTCTGAAAGCTTATCAATATCATAATGAACCCAGACTATTTCCAGAGAACAAATTATAGGTAAGAACCACTCTGCAGCATCAGTAAACTTTATAACTTGTTCCCTTTCTGGTCTCTTCAACTACTACTAGCACCTGGATGCCAAAATCCTAGCTGCTGCTCTCTGCATAACAGCACCTGCAGGTAGTGGGCCTGACGTTTTGGTGAGACCACACACTGTAAGAGGCACTACAACAGTCGATAGGGTGGATGCATGGATCAAAGTGGTCCGGCCATCATTGCTAAAGAAGGGCTTCAGCGTTGAAATGCTCTGCAGGTTGTGAAAGCCACTCCTATGGCCTCAGACACCTGGGAGTTGAGTAAAAACATATCATCTGGGATGACTACAAGGTTTTATTTATTTATTTATTACAGTATCAGAATTACAACCCTTTGAGTCAGAGACTCATTTACAAAGGCTCATCGTCATAACACAGAGTAGGAGAAACATACAGTGAGTGGTGAACAGACAACAGTGCAGGTGCAGTAACATGGCAGAACATATACAATTACAGTTCGTACAATTAAACACAGGTGGAGCGGGCCACATCAGCGAGAGAAGGCCCCTTCTTGCCGGAGACAGTCCTATACATGATGGTAGCTAAGCAAGAAGGAGTGATCACTGGGCGTATATACTTTGAGGACAGCAGTGGTATATGGCAGGGTTGTGGTGCTGAGCTCAACACTGCAGGTGTACGCTTGTACATGATTGTAGCTCAACAATCATGAGAGATGTACACTGGTACAGTGTATGAACAGGGTGGGTGGTGTGGGGTTAGTGGGTTGGATGTGGACTAGTAGTGGAGCAGTTATTTACAACTGCAGTGATGGGAGCCTAAAAGTTGGCCACGCAGGGATGACTTGAACGGTCCAATTCTGAGCTCAGATGAGGTATCAGGAGGGAGGGTGTTGAACCAGGAGGGTGCCCTGTGGGGAAAAGATCTCTGCGCAAGGGTCGTCCTAACCCTGGGGACTACTAGCAGGGTCTTAGTGGACCTACGAGTGTGGACAGGAGGGGTGGCCATGTTGATTAGTTTAGTTTGGACAGACTGGGAAGGGTTAAACCAACACAGATTTTTTGGGTGAGCAGGTAGGTCTGGTAGAGTAGCCGCTCTTCAAGGGAGAGGATGTTAGACAAGGCATAAAGTGCACAGGTGTGTGTTTCCCTGTCAGCCCCAATGAGTAGCTGACAGGCCTTGTTGATTGACAGCTTGACTTTGCTCAGGACAGTGTTGTCCGCTGCACCGTATATTAGGAGTCCATAGTCACTAGGGACAGAACAGATGAGTCAATGGTGAGTCTTAGTGCCTCTGGGGGAAGACAGGCTCTGTGCTGATATAGCAAGCCTATGCGGGAATTTATGGTAGAGCAGGGGGTTTGGATGTGTTCATGGAAGGCGAGGGAGGAGTCGAGGGTGATACCTAGGTATTTGTATGAGGTAACCTGCTCAATAGTGTGGTGGGATAGGGATTGAATGGACAGGGCAGAGCCCTTGAGTTCGTTCTGATTGTGGGTGAACAGCAGGGTTTGTTTTTTTTTTTTTTAGGTTGATCACAAGCCTGTGGTTGAGGAACCACTGCTCGGTCTGGGCAAAAGCGGATTGTAGAGCCAGCTAGAGTTGGGTGGGGTCAGGGTGGGATGTGAAGAGGACTGCATCATCTGCGTAAAGCAGAATGTTTTCTGATGTGGCATTGGGTAGTGTGCTTAGGTATAAGCTAAAGATTAGTGGCCCCAGGACAGAGCCTTGGGGAACACTGGAGCGGACCTGGTGAGGGCTAGAGAGGATATTGTTAATTTTTATGCACTGGGTATGGGCAGCGAGGTAATTGGCAGCCCATTTTACAGGGCCAGAGGTGAAACCAAGCTAGGTGAGGGTGTTAATGAGAAGAGGGTGGCAGACCGTGTCAAAGGCGTTTGAAAAATCGATGAAGACTACCCCGGCAGGATGCCCTTTGTCCAAGACAGAATGAATGAAGGTGGTGAACTCAATGAGGGCAGTTGTGGTGCTGAAACCTTGGTGAAAGCCATGTTGTTCCCTGCAGAGGAGGTTATACATAGTAAGGTATTCTGTAATGTGGGCAGCCGCGATCATTTCTAGGGCTTTGTGGGGGGATGGAGTCATTTTGTCACCACCCTTGTGTATGTGGGTGATGATAACTCTTTTCCATGCTTTAGGGAATTGACCAAGTCGGAGGGAGAGGTTGAGAAGGTCAGTGAGGGGGGTAAGAACAGTGTCCAGGGTAGAGTAGGGAAGGCAGGGATCAAGTGAGTCACAGCTGTGTCTGGCACCCTTTAGGGCTTTGATCAGAAAGGGTTTGGCAGCAGATGGGGAGAGAGAGCTCGGAAATAGAAGGGTGGGTGTTGGAGAGTGGTGGTAGGGGGATCAGGAGCTGGATCAAAAAAGTTGGTGGGTAGAGGAGAGATCCGAGAAGGCATCATTTAGTCCATTAGCAATACCGTGTGGGTCAGTGGTTATAGTGCCACTGATATTGAGCTGGGAGGATGGTGGGGGACTGGGTTTTGCCATTAAGTTCCTTTAGGCTGTCCCAGAACTTGTGTGAGGAGCCCCAGGTGGATGCAAGGGTATTTCTGTAGTATGCTGCCTTTGCACTATGGATAGCCCATGTCACAAACTCACTCAGCAGATCAGGCCTTCTACTCCCAAAGTGCCAACCTCTGAGCGCAGTCTTGTGGACAGTGTAACAGACAAGGTAACCCTCTTGTCTGTTTTTGTGAGTTTGGATCAACCTTTGGTCTCAGTTCTGGAGGGATTCAAACTGTAACCTCTTGCTAGCATACCCAATGCACAGGCTCAGATATATCTGTCTTCAGGGAGCCAGATATCTTTGCCTACGGGCACCTACCAGGTATTCAGAGATGAACCCTTAAAACTTAATAAAGACCTCAGATTTAAAATGCTTCTATTTCCAGTTTGATACCACCATACAAGCTATATGCCTGCTGAACCATAAATATTTCTTAGCAAAAGAAAGCAATTCAAAGACAGACCAGGTTTGCTCTAAAATTAGAGTTTTTACTAAAATATATAATAATATGTCAAACATACAATACAGAACTCTTATAACACATGACATACATATCTTTACACAAAAAAAAGTTTAAAACAGTGCAATTCCTACAACTATATTTAGATTTTGTCTAGCTTTCTAAATACCTGTTTTTAGTGCTCAGCTGTTTCCTTAGTCAGTGTCAGATACAAAGTGCATGTGTACAGTGAAAGAGAATAATCTTTTCAATCAGTATTGGCCAACTCCTTTAGGATGAAGTCATCCAGCCCCTCCTCTGGTCAAATATCTAACAAAAATATATTTTTATACAACCCCAGGAGGTAATATTATTAATCTATACTATTCAGCTATACAGGATGTATTAATTCTGCAACCTTAGCATAACTCAAGCTTCAATGACGCCTCTTTTGATCTCATGCTGTACGCTCTTCACACAGGCTTCATAGGGTCATTTACAACCTTACACCTCTATGTAACATCCTAGATTCCCTTATTTTAACGTCATAAACCTAGTTTATGATTTCTCTCTTAACAAAATTAGCTTAACAACTCTGTAATTAGCTCAGAGAAACAGGATCCTTAATAAAAGTCTTCCAGTAACACATTGTCTCTAAAAAGACTGAGTGTGTGACACAATGCTGTCAGCAGTTCTCTTGACCTGCGTCTGTCAGCTAAAATCTGGGGGGGGGATGACAGAGGTCATTCCTAGAGCATTTAATTTTGAGCTGAGACAGTCATAATACATTTTATATAAAAAAATATTATCCAGCACTCAGAACTAGCTGTCTACATCACAGCCCGGGTGCATTTGTTGCGCTCCATTCTATAGGCTTGCCTATCGGCTGGCTTCCTGGACTCCAGGGCTTTGTACCAAAGATCACCCCTGAGATGCATTTGCTTTATGAGAGCAGGGGTGATCCAGGGAGAGTTGTGTTTCCTTCGTATGGTTTTTGGAGATGGGTGCATATGCATCACAGGCCCTGTTAAAGTAGTAAATAAAGTAGCTGAGGGCGGCATCAATATCGGGGGCCAGTTTTACTAGGGACCAGTTGCAGTTGATAAGGTGCGGACGGAGTAAGGCAAGGCTACGTGCGGATAGGCGCTCCTGGAGATGACGATGGGCTTAGGCTTCTCAAGGTTACATGACCAGGAGAAAACAACTGGGCAGTGATCACTGAGGGCATTTGGTAACACTATCAAGTTGGTGATCTTATGGGGCCTGTTTGAGAGTACCAGGTCTAGTAGAGTGGCACTTACCAATGGTCGGGTGGGGGCGGGCAGAGGAGGAGACAAGTTGGGTGAGATTAAGCGCAGCAAGGGCATCTTTGGCACTGTTTCCAGCATTGGTGAACCAGTTAATATTAAGGTCACCCATGATAATTTGTTCCATCTTGCTGGGTTGATGGGTAATGTAGTCTAGTAGGGATTGCAGTGCGCGGTTTTGGTTACGCTGAGGAATGTAGGTGGCAGTGAGGATGAGGGGGGCTCTTGATGGGCCCAGGGTGACTTTAAGGGAGATAGCCTGTGTACTATGATTTAGCAGTGGTTTTTGAGGGGGAAGGCATAGGAGGGGGTCTCGTATGTAGATGACACAGCCCCCCCCTCATTTCCCAGCTCTATCCTCCTTGTATAGCAAGTAACCCAAGAGGGAGATGAATGAGTCAGGCGTTGTCCTGGATAACCATGTTTCAACTAGTGCCAGCACATCTGGTTGGTGCTGGGTGACCCATACTTGCATGCCAGCAAATTTTTTTAGCAGGCTGCAGATGTTGATGGAGGCAATTTTGAGTCCTGAGGTTGTTGCTGGACGAGGTTGATTGCCAGTGAGCAGGCCTGGGTTGGGGTGGACATTACCAGATAGAAGGAAGAGTAGTGCAATCAGCCTGAGAAGAGCACTGTTATGCCTATGACGTCTGGGGGTAGTACCCATGGTGGGGGTAGTGGAGAGCGAGACCGGGATGGGAAGGGATCGGAGAGAGGGCAAGGCAAGTAACAGTTGGGGCCAATTTATCATCAGCCCTGTGTGAGAGGAGGGAAGTAGGAAGAAGGCTGCTAGAACCCAATTGTTCAGGGGATATGCTCCGGGCTAGAGAGCCAGGGGGCACAGCTGAGGCAGAGGGTAGATGGAATGAGGGAAGGAGGCTAGCGGTGTTAGCAGGCATAATATTGAGAGATACCAGAGCAGCATATTGCTGGTAGAGAAGATGGTAGTAGAGAAGGTACTAGGGCGGCCACTAGTGGTGAGCTCAGATAATATTCAGATGGGAAAGTGGTCTGATTGGTTCACTACTGCACGTGATACAGCTTATATAACAGTGAGCTCACCAAGGGTGGTGGTGGGGTTGGTGGGGCAGCCGGTGCATAGCGCCAGCGGGGCCTCACACACATGCAGTTCAAAATGAATCCTGCATCTCCCTGATGGCTCAGCAGCGTACCGGATAGCTATTTTGGTGGGGGGCTGTCTTGGGGAAGGGCAGGGAGAACGGAGGCCCTCACGACCACCTTCACACACTGTGGTGAGAGGAGAAAGAAGCAGCATTAAATATCAGGTAGACAGGAGGAGGAGTTTTTACACCTGCTTAATTCGAATTTATGTTATTCTTTAGGATTGGAGGACAGACCAGCTTCAGATTTTTGCTAAGGAGCACCCTACCTCCAAATTAACAGAGCTTTAACAGGGCAGAACGTAGTAATGTTAAAGCCCCGGATCCATTTATTTATTTATTTTTACATATTATTACATACAGAGCTCCCTCGTATATGTAGGCCACAGAGTTTCAACAGGGAAGAATGCACTAAAACTGTTAAAGTACCTGATTCAGTTTTTAAGCTGTTAAAGCTCCTGATTCAGTTAGACTTTTTATATATATATATATACATTTATACCACACCTGGAGTACTGCGTGCAGTACTGGCGTCCGTATCTGAAGAGGGACATTAAGTTACTGGAGGGGGTGCAGCGCAGAGCGACAAAGATGATCAAGGGGCTGGGAGACTTATCATACGAGAGGAGGTTGAAGGAGTTGAACATGTACTCACTGGAGGAGAGGAGAGCCGGGGTGACATGATTGAAACCTTTAAATACACGAAAAGAATAAACAAGACGGGTACAGAGGGGCTATTCAAAGTAAGGGAGGGGAGGGCCACCAGGGGCCATGATATGAGACTGGAGCGAGGAAGGTTCAGGAGGGAGATGAGGAGACACTTTTTTACAGAGTTTGTGGTGACTGGGTGGAATGCGTTACCTGCTGAAGTGGTAAGCAGTAGAACAGTGGACTGCTTCAAACGAGGATGGGACAGGACAAGGGGGAGGGTTAATGAAGGGGAAGGGTGGAAGGAAGGGGCAGCTGCAGAATAAGGGGTGCTAGCTGCACATTCGAGCAGACTTGATAGACCTCTAGGCCTTTATCTGCTGGCAAAATTTCATATGTTCGTACATATTATTATATACGGAGCTCCCTTGTATATGTGGGCCACATTTACAGCATTTCTAAAGCTCCTAGCAGTTGGAGATAAACATCACTGCAGACTTCCAATAAGGTCCTGTACAAAAATTATCTGCATTGGTCTGCTGACCACTGCTCTTAAGGGTCCCAAGAAAAAAGGCGCCAAGAAGCTCACACACACGTAGTTCAAAATTAATCCTGCATCTCCCTGATGGCTCAGCAGGGTACCTGATGGATATTTCAGTGGGGGTCCATCTTGGGGGAGGTCAGAGAGCACGGAGGCCCTCACAACCACCTTCACATTTTAAGTACTGATCCATAACAGACAGGGCGCTCAAATGTCCAGCTAACACCCTCTGTCTGGCACCTACACTAGTCAATAGCACTTTCTTCTTGACTGATTTACATACAGTGAGATTTAGGCCATACAAATGTCAATTTCAGTCACTCACTGCATCACCGTATCTACCTTGCAGCACAGATCAGAGCTGAATGAAAGGCGAGGCTGCGCATCAGCAGCACAGTAATATACTCAACTTATACTTGTGCATCCTCTCGCCCAATGGGAGCTATACTGTGCACTGCAAACGAGACCATAAAATCATAGAAACCTGATGGCAAACAAGGACCTCATCAGCCCATCGAGTCTGCCCGTACCCCCTTCCCCAACTCAAAACAGTCCTTGCTGCAAAGAAGGCAGGTTAGACAAACTACATTATCATTATCAATCTAAATGATTTTCAGCAAATAGTTACATCTTTCAACAGAGCTCCCTCTCAGATTACTTATAACTGCAATCCAGGCAGCTCTTAAAGAGATAGTACACAGAGGCTATACAGGCACACTCTGGCAATCACATTTAAACTGCTAAAATGCAGAACACCAGCCTGGCAGTGAGCATTTATGCAAGCTCAAGGAAGACTTTTCGGGAACCCCCATTTGTAGGGGGGTTAAATATGTTTATACTGTTTAAACCTGCTGTATTTGTTATTTATTGTTCCTTTTTATGTTGTCTTACACACACTCAAAGACCCCAAAACACACCACGATACTTGTCAGTGTCTACAAGGTAGGGTGAGGTACAATAGTATGAGCGTTATAGCTGACGACCCAAAGGCACACCCCAACACCTGTCGGTCTTTGCAGGGTGGGGGTGGGGTTGGTGTCACTTCAATACTTCGCTGCCATTCCTATTACGTGTCTCTAACTCCTGCACTACCAGTGCCAATGCCAGCGAGACAACACTTGGCATTGACAAATGCTTGTTTTTCCAGCAGGAGATTCAGCCCTGTCACTGTTTTCTACCACTTAGTGTCTGCATAGCTGAGGAGCTGTACAGGGTATCATGTCACTGATGTCCGTGAACACAGATAGGCTGAGATAGCAAAACACTACAACTGTCCAGTCTAGAAGACAATTTATTTTTATCCTACGTGTACAGTACCTCTACTCTAAACACACGAGATTGACCCATTCCTCATATGCCTATTCCCCTGTAAAAATATCCATATGCCCACACGTTCCACAGCTGTTGTTACTGTATATTACATAGTCTAAACAAACTTACTGACTGACTGCAGTGCTACTGCTAAGCCAAGTTGTCAGTTCTGATTTCCCTCCTTCCTTCCTAATCCTAGTGTAGCAGCTATTGATCCTCCCAAGCCCAGCTGAGATCCCAAAAAGAACGAGGGAAAGGTAGGAAACCAAACACCAACCTATGGACAGCTTACAGCGAGCCTAGCTGGACTTGTCTGGTATGGTACTTGTCCTTGCTGGACTAAATAGGCTCTCTCAGTTCGGCTTGCGGTTGCTGCGGGTGGGTTGCCGGTCTTCTCCCCCCGATGGGCTGTCTCCTGGTCCCATTCTGTATCAGCAATCTGCGGTGGTAGCTGGAAGGAAGCTGAAGAGAAATGGGTGTGGAAATAAAGACGAGTTGACAGTACAGCCACACTCGACGGTTCAGGCTGGCGGTGCAGACTGGCCTGTGGTTGCTGGTTGTTGTGTAGTGCGGGGTGGGTGGTCTTGGTACCTCCCTCCCTCTCTCTAATCTGGTTGCCGAGATGGGGAACGGACAGAACAGGGTGGACAGCATGCAGTGGGAGGGAGCAGACAAGTCTAATTACCTGCCGGGAATGGGGTGAACAACACGCAGTGGGAGCGAGTGGAAGGGTCTGCTTATATGCCAGGATGGGGAATAGAGAGAGTGAGGTAGACAGCATGCAGTGGGAGGGAGTGGGAGGGGGTACTTACGTGCTGGGACTGGGATGGAAGACAGCACAGCGGACAACACACAATGGGAGGGTTTACTTGCACTTCAGTTGCCAGGACAGGGAATGGAGGGAGCGGGGTGGACAGCACGCAGTGGTAGTGAGTGGGAGGGTCTGCTTATATGCCAGGATAGGGAATGAAGGGAGTGAGGTAGACAGCATGCAGTGGGAGGGAGTGGGAGGGGGTACCTACATGCTGGGACTGGGACTGGAGGGAGTGAGGCAGACAACACGCAGTGGGAGGGTTTACTTGCACTCCAGTTGCCGGGATAGGGAATGGAGGGAGTGGGAGAGTTTATGTGCAGTCCTGGTGGTGGGACAGGGAATAGAGGGAGTGGGTCAGACAGCATGCAGTGGGAGTGAGCGGGAGGGTTTACTTACAATGCAGAACGGGTGCCTGGATGGGGAACGGAGGGAGCGGGGTGGACAGCATGCACTGGAAGGAAGCGGGAGGGTATACTTGCAGTCCTGCTCCCACAACGGACAGCAGAGGGAGTGGGTGAACAGAAATGTCTTGGCAGGCAGGGCACGCCCTGCAATGATGGAGCACTCCCTCATTGCAGTGGCCAGCTTCTCTCAGGCACACCCTGCAACAAGGGGGTTCTCCTTCATTGCAGTGGCCAATTTCTTTCAAGTTGGTGGCATGCTTGCTGAACTAGCATCAGCAGCAGCATTCCATCACATTGGATCAAGAGGGGCAAGCTGTCAATGCAGTGGCAGCATTAGCCGCGACAGAGCCGCACCTCCACAACCCGCTTCTCTCCTAACCTGCCACATAATGTTTCTTGCGCATGCGCACAAGCAAATATGAAAAGGAATCTAGCAGCAGCACTGGGTGAGAGGAACAACAGCTTGTTAAGTTCCCCAACGATTCCGCTCATTTTTCTGACTCTATGCCGCTTAGTTCACGCAGTACTTACTGTATATGACTTTTTTATACACTATTTTGTTGTTTTACCTTTACAGTGCAGTACAGCACAATAGTTATTTATTGAGCTGGTGACAAGTAGAGTGATGAGTGAGCCAGCAGTGAGGGAACTTAATCTGCTTCAATATGTCGGTTCAGCGAGGTCCACAATTGTGAATGAAAGGGATGGGCGGGTGGGGGCGTGCATCAAGTGATGAGGCCAGTAGGGTTGTCAGAACCCTCTGAAGTTCTGGGTTCTAGTTCTAGTCTAGAACTTTTGAAAAAGTTCTAGGATTCTAATCTTTTAGAACTTTTAGAACTCAAACCCTGTTTTTTTATTGGCTGCCAGTAATGAAGATAGTAATAAAATACATGTAAAGGAAAAACTGTTCAATATAAGGGAGATAAATGATCATGTGTGACATTGATAGGAATACAACTAGGTTTATCTATGGTTTCTTCTGTTTGCTAAAGCCAGCAACTTAATACGTAACAGGCCCACCACCGCCCACCCATGTGTTAAAAGTTTTCCTGCTGCAGCTACATCATAGTTCCTTAGTGAAAAAAAGAGGCACATTAGCCATTTATGTACTCAGTTATATATACTCATTGTCATGAATTAGGAGAAAAAATAACTGATATTACCTAATCTCAGCTATTTGCTGCTTTCTGTTTTAAATGAGTAAATCAAAAGTTGCTATGTTTAAAAGAAAGCTTTTATAACAAAGTCAAGCCAAGGTACTACAGCCGCAGCACATGGAACTGTTGCAAAACATATTATGTCATAACGTAGTCAGTCAAGACATTTGAATAAAAAAAATATGCCAGTCATTGTTGCTGGCAAAAATGCATGCAATTTTCTAAGATAATGCATACATGTACCAACATTTTTGTTGGCAAATTGAAGTAATGCATACAACTTTCTAAGATGGTGCATTTTTCCAGCTGATATGTCAATAAAATCTGCCGAACGTTCGCTTGCAGGTATTTGCAGTGGTATTTGGCACTTGGACATGGCTTAAAAAAATCAGTGACAAAGAAGTAAAATGAGGGAGACAGTTTCACAAGTGGTTCTATTGCCTGAAACAGGCAGTATAACAGTATTGGTGTAAAATGCTTTGTCTGCAGAAGAGCAAGTCTGTAACTCTGTTACCCACTGTTCAGTCACAGAAACAAATTGTAGAAGGGACAGAAACATGCGAAGGCAAAGTCTTGGACATCCCTGAATATATATATATATATATATATTTTATCTCCCTCCCCTCTCTCCCCCAAGTCCCTCTTCTACAGGTGCTTTTCAGGCTTGGCTGTACTCTGCCATGGGAAAGCTCAGAGTTGAAAGGCAGAGGGGTAAGTGCAGTAGGTGTTGGGGGGGGGGAGGGAGTGGGCAAGACCTGGAGGATATTGGCTACACCAGAGAGGAGTATTAACAAGCATTTGTCAATGCCGAATGTTTGCTTGCTGGCATTGGCACTGGTAGTGTAGAAGTTACAGAGCTGCATAAATAGGAGTGGCAGTGAAGTATTGAACTAAAGCCAACCCCACCACCACCCTGCAGAGGTGACAGACATTGGGGTGTGCCTTTGGGTGCGTCGGGCATAACGTACGCCATTCACACACCCCTGCAGACACTGACAAGTGTCACCGGTGTGCTACCAGGGTCTTTAGCCCTCATCGCACCCCATTCCATCAGAAAATATGGTGAGATGGGTGCAGTATAGGAGAATGAGGTGAACTTTGGGGCCGAAGAGTCCAAGGCATACCTCGATGCCTCTCACTGGCTGCAGGGTGTGGAATGGTATGAGCATTACAGGCAAGAATCCCAAGTCACACCTCTGATGCCTGTCATTCTCTACAGGGTGGGGCGTTATGGTTGGAAACCCTAACATCTCAGGCATTCGTTGGTATTTTCACTCCAAATTTTCAACATGTTTTTTCTGTGACCCCCATCTCATGAACAGTGGCAATATCAGTTTGTTAGCCGAAAGCTGCTTATGCACAGCGACTATGGCATTTAGCACCACAGGTGCAAAAACACATTCCGAACAGGATGTGAAAAATGACAGCTGTACTGTTCATGGGGAAGTGTAAAAAATGGCAATGTTGCAAATCTGCAGTAAAACTATTTAAAAAACTGGTGAAGTCACGAGCGTGCATAGAAACTGTGCAACGCACACCCATAATGTAATTAGTTTGGGGATTTTTTCCAGCAGATTGTCAACATAGGCATTTTGGGACCTCCGATCATGAACAGTGTCACTGTGATTTTCTTTATCTGTCCCGAACAATGATTTCCCACAGCGATCACGCATCTCTGCACCAAAAGTGTAAAAACACATTTCGACCATGTTGTGAAAAATGACAGCTGTACTGTTCATAAGAAAGTGTAATAAAATGTCAGTGTTGAAAATCTGGAGTGAAATATTGAAAATTCAGCAAATTCTGACGTGCAGGAACTACTAGCATAGCTAGATAAAACAGTCATTTAGAATTTGTTTACCAAATTTTCAACATAGCCATTTTAAGATCTCTGCTCATGGACAATGTCACTGTGGTTTTCTTAATTTGTTCCATACATTGATTTCGCACACCGACTGCGCCATTATGCGCTACATGGGCGAAACACATTTTGGGCAAGATGTGAAAAATTACAGCTGTACTGCTCATAAGGAAATGTAATAAAATGGCAGTGTTGAAAATCTGGAGTGAAAATATAGAAAATTCGCAAACTTACAAGCATGCGTAGGAACTGCTCAATGCACACTCATAAAACAGTCATTTTTAGGAATTTTTTCACCAAATTTTCAACGTAGCCATTTTAAGACCTTTGCTCATTAACAGTGTCACTGTGATTTTCTTAATGTGTCCCATACATTGATTTCACACACCAACTGCGCCATTGTGCGCTACATGGGCGGGAACACATTTTGGGCAAGATGTAAAAAATGACAGCTGCACTGCTCATAAGTAGGTGTGGTAAAATGGCAATGTTGAAAATCTGGAGTGAAAATATTGAACATTTGCGAACTTACGAGCGTGCGTAGGAACTGCGCAACGCACGCTCGTAAAACAGTCATTTTTATGAATTATTCCACCAAGTTTTCAACATAGGCTTTTTGAGAGCCCACCTTATGAACAGTGGCAGTGTTGTTTTGTTACTCAGTCCTGAAAGGTGATTTCACGCAGTGACTGCGAAATCATCCGTCGGGCCCGATTAACGTCATGAAAGTGAGAGCATTCACGATAAGGGGTCCCAAAAACAGCCATGTTGAAAATTTGGTGCAAAAATTCCAAAAAATGCCTGAGATATGTAGCAAAGTTGAAAAAACCCTATCTATCCCATTATACAGCTTACCGGCATTTCCTCAGTTTGCGGTCAGCTTTGAAGAGTGCAGACGTGTTCCCGCCCACCAAAGATCGTCGCACCAGAGTCAGGAGGTAAGTATGTGGTGAGGGGTGGTGTGAGGAGGCAGGGTGCGCAGTGGCTGGCCGCGGGTGGGGGCAGAGACGGCGGTCTTTTTTTTGTGTTTCAGGTTTATTTTTTTAAAAAAAAGGACGACGACGCGGGATGTTTGCTATGCTGGGGTGGGCTCCCAGCATGGCAAAAGGATGGCTGTTTGGGGGAGGCATGGAGCCGATGGGGGATTGGGCACCCCATCAGTGATAGCATCTGTTGCCATGCTGAGGTGGTCTCCCAGCGTGGCACCCTGTACTCTCGGGGGACAGTGGAGCCGATGAGGGATTGAGGCACCCGTCGGCTATACAATGTGGGGTGGGCACCCAGCATGCATGTGGAACTCTGTTTGGGGGGGGAGTGCAGCACAGCTGACGGGGGATTGGACATCTCCGTCGGCTATACAGTGTGTGTGTGTGTGGGGGGGAGCGCACAGTATGCGTGTGTGCGTGTGTGTGTGTAGGGGGAGCACGCATGAGCAGGCGATATTTTATCGCTGCTCACTGAAGCGTAGCTCCCCCTTTCAACTGTACTCCACTGCATTTTTGACTGCCGTCATAGACAGCTCCAGCAGCCATTAGAGAACTGCGGCCGCGCCTGCAAGCACACTGACTGAACTGGAAGAGGGCTGCCACACCTCCGAAAACTCGGCTGATGGCACTATGTTTCTTGCACATGCGTGCAAGCAAACATAATGAGAGCTGGGAGGAGGATTACTTTTTCCTGCACTTCAGCAATAGCAGGGAGGAAAGAAATAGCATAATAGTTTTCTAATAATGAAGAAGAAGTAAGACACCCAAACCAAGGACAGGTATAACAACAAACATTTATTTATTCAAAAAGTGCAGCGTGCTACAAACACTGGCTGAAATCACCATTGTGGTGCATAACGGAAGTCAAGCTGGCACACTGACGTTTCACCGTGTCTGTGCTTTGGGTGCCTTACTTCTTCATTACTCAGGTTAACTTTGTATAAGCACCAAAACAAAATCTTGGGGCAGACTTCCTTCCATTTTTTTTCTTAGTTCCCTAAGAAGAGGGGTAACAGCCGTTGTTACGGCGGGAGGAATCTGGTGCACTTTCACGCCTCAGGAATCTCATCAAGAAGATTTAGCAGAGAAGAGATGGGACCCACAATTGCAGGAGCCAAGAGATAGAGGAAGCTAGACTTGGGGCCATCATGGCTACTGTAGCCTTTTCGTACTTAGTTACATATAAATACTTACAGACTGCTTTTAGAAGACTCCATTTGGCTTCTTTATTTCTGCTGCATCATTCCCCAAACCCCAGGCACATCCAATACTAACATTACACACAGTTGCAGTTCTACATCATTAACAGTAGATGGCATCAGACACTCAGATATAATGTATTTCAAAAGAATACCACATCCTTCCTTCTTTTTGAACATAAACAATTATTTTTTTTTCATTTTTTAGTTGTTTAACCAGGTATAGCACACTAAGCTGAAAGCTTTTTTTACAGGAGCGACCTGGGAGCACAAGGAGGTTAAGTGACTTGCTCAGGGTCACACAGCATGCAAGTGGAAGCTGTGGGATTCAAACCCAGGTTATAGCCAATTATACCCAATTATAGCTTATTATATCTGAATAGTAGTGGTTTTTCTATTCTAGTAAAAGTAACAAATAAGTCCCCATTGGAAAACACTTTAGCACCCTATTATTTAAAAATACCTAAAGTTTTAAACATAATGCTCAGTATTAATCTTATCAACATCTAACTTCTGTAAAAATAAATGACAAGAGTGCATAACATCAACTTTGTGAAAACTCAGTGAAACATAATTTGATGCTAATATACTTACGCACATGTACTGCAATATCACAAAAGTTCGGATGTCAATAATGTTCACAAGTTTCTTTAACACTTGGAAAAGTTCAGAGTCCAAACCTACAATGTTAATTGAAATTCTCTTTAACTACATATATAATCATTTATGTACTTTGGTGCTTAGTTATGTTGTGGTCATTTTGGATTATCAGCAGGCGAAGTCTGGTCTGCCAATTCTATGTCCCTTTGAATGTTGACATTACAGCTATTTCAAGCTGTGTTTCTTGCGTGACCTGAATCTCTTGTCACAGCTTAGCCATGGGTTATGACATTACCCAACTCAGTGTCTGTATCCTCAGAACATTTTTATTTGTTATTTTCGGTGAGGAAAGGCACACTAAGCAGTGACTTGTTTCCAGGTGTGTGTGTGTGTGTGTGTGTGTGTGTGTGTGTTTTGGGGGGGAGTGTTACATGGAGGTTTTTTTTCATGGGGGAATGTTGAACATGACAGTTCATTGATAAGTGACATGGGATCTTGTACTTCCACCAGGACAGTGACTAGAGATGGGCAGAAGGGACCTTGGTTTGTTGTTTCATCTGAAGGATGGCATCTCAGCAGTGCAGTACCCTCTCTTACTACTCTACAGTGTCAATTATGGATATTACCCCATGTATCTGGTTTGGGACTAGAACTCAGAACCTTCTGATTTCCTGGCCCCAGAGGCAAGTGTGCTACCTACTGAGCCACTTGACACTGGTAGAACATCTTCTTTGTGCTTCTTAATGTGTCTGATCCATTGTCCATCTGGATGTTCTGGGTAACACTGTTTCCTCTCTTCAGTTACTTATACAAGCATTTGTCAATGCGGAAAATTTGCTTGCTGGCATTGGCATTGGTAGTGTTGAAGTTACAGAGCTGCATAATAGGAATGGCAGCGAAGTATTGAACTGAAGCCAACCCCACCACCACCCTGCAGAGAGTGGCAGGCATTGGGGTGTGCCTTTGGGTCGTCAGGCATAACGACCACGCCATTTCACCACACCCTACCCTGCAGACACTGACAAGTGTCATGGTGTGCCTTGGGGTCTTTGGCCCTTATACGCACCCCATTCCATCAGGAAATATGGTGAGATGGGTGCGGTATAGGAGAATGGGGTGAAGTTTGGGCCCGAGGAGTCCGAGGCACACCTTGGATACCACTCACTGGCTGCAGGGTGTGAGGGTGGAATGGGTGAGCATAACAGGTAAGAATCCCAAGTCACACCCCTGATGCCTGTCATACTCTACAGGGTGGGGCGTTATGGTCGGAAACCCTAACGCCTCAGACATTCGTTGGTATTTTCACTCCAAATTTTCAACATGGTGTTTTTGTGACCCCCACCTCATGAACAGTGGCAATATCAGTTTGTTAGCCGAAAACTGCTTTTGCACAGCGACTATGGCATTTGGCACCACAGGTGCAAAAACACATTCCGAACAGGATGTGAAAAAGACAGCGGTACTGTTCATGGGGAGGTTTAAAAAATGGCAATGTTGAAAATCTGCTGTGAAAATCTTAAAAAAACTGGTGAAGTCACGAGCGTGCATAGAAACTGTACAACGCAGTCCCATAATGTAACTAGTTTGGGAATTTTTTTACAGTAGATTGTTAACACAGGCATTTTGGGACCTCCGATCGTGAACAGTGTCAGTGTGATTTTCTTTATCTGTCCCGAACAATGATTTCCCACAGCGACCTCGCATTTCTGCGCTGAAAGTGTGAAAACACATTTCAGCCATGTTATGGAAAATGACAGCTGTACTGTTCATAAGGAGGTGTGGAAAAATGCCACTGGTGAAAATCTGGACTGAAAATATTACAAATTCATGAACCTCCGAGGGTGCATGGAAACTGTGCAATGCTCACTCATAACACAGTCATTTTATGGGTTTTGTCACCAAATTTTCAACATAGCCATTTAAGACCTCTGCTCATGACCAGTGTCACTGTGATTTTCTTAATCTGTCCCAAACATTGTTTTCATAGACGAGTGTACCATTGTACGCTACATGGGAAGCACATTTTGAGGCGAGATGTGAAAATGGTAGCTGCACTGCTCATAAGGAAGTGCAGTAAAATGGCACTGTTGAAATCTGGTGTGCAAACATTACGACTCGCAACTTGCCAGCTGCAGTTAGGAACCGCGCAACGGCGCCCTAAACAGTAATTTTGGGGAATTTTCTTCAAATTTTCAACATAGCCATTTTAACACCTCTGCTCATGACCAGTGTCACTGTGATTTTCTTAACATGTCCCATACATTGATTTCGCGCACCGACTGCGCCATTGTGCGCTACATGGGCAGAAACACGTTGTGGGCGAGATGTGAAACATGACAACTATACTGCTCATAAGGAGGTGTGGTAAAATGGCAATGTTGAAAATCTGGAGTGAAAATATTGAAAATGTGCAAACTTACGAGTGTACATAGGAACTCTGCAACGCATGCTCGTAAAACAGTCATTTTTAGGAATTTTTTCACCAAATTTTCAAAATAGCCATTTTAAGACCTCTGCTCATGAACAGTATCACTGTGATTTTCTTAATGTGTCCCATACATTGATTTCGCACACCGACTGCGCCATTGTGCACTACATGGGCAGAAACACGTTTTGGGTGAGATGTGAAAAATGACAGCTGTATTGCTCATAAGAAGGTGTGGTAAAATGGCAATGTTGAAAATCTGGAGTGAAAATATTGAAATTTCACAAACTTAAGAGCGTGCGTAGGAACTGCATAGCGCACGCTCGTAAAACAGTCATTTTTAGGAATTTTTTCACCAAATTTTCAACATAGCCATTTTAAGACCTCTGCTCATAAACAGTGTTACTGTGATTTTGTTAATGTGTCCTGTACATTGATTTCTCACTCCAACTGCGCCATTGTGCGCTACATTTGCAGAAACACATTTTGGGTGAGATGTGAAAAATGACAGCTATACTGCTCATAAGAAGGTGTGGTAAAATGGCAATGTTGAAAATCTGGAGTGAAAATATTGAAAATTTGCAAACTTACGAGCGTGCGTAGGAACTGCGCAATGCACGCTCGTAAAACAGTAATTTTTAGGAATTTTTCAACCAAATTTTCAAAATAGGCTTTTTGAGAGCCCACCTTATGAACATTGGCAGTATCATTTCGTTAATCATTCCGGAAAGGTGATTTCACACAGTGGCTGTGAAATCACCCTTCGGGCTCGAGTAATGCCATGACAGTGACAGCACTCATTAGAAGGGGTCCCAAAAACCCCATGTTGAAAATTTGGTGCAAAAATTCCAAAAAATGCCTGAGATATGCAACAAAGTTGAAAAACCTCTATCTATCCCATTATACAGCTTACCAGCATTTCCTCAGTTCGCGGTTGGCTTTGAAGAGTGCAGACGTGTTTCCGGTCCACCGAAGATCGTCGCATCGAACTCTGGAGGTAAGTATGGGGTGAGGGGGGGGTGTGGGGAGGCAGGGTGCGCAGTGAGTGGGTGCGGGTTGTGGGGTAGCAGGGACACTGCGACGGACAGTTTTTTCTTTACAGGTTTTTTTTTTTTAAAAGACAACGCGGGATGTTTGCCACGCTGGGGTGGGCTCTCAGCATGGCAGAAGGATGGCTGGGGGGGCGTGGAGCAGACGGGGGATTGGGCACCCCCATCGGCCATGGCATCTGTTGCCACGCTGCGGTGGGCTCCCAGCGTGGCACCCTGCACTCGGGGGGAGACAGTGAAGCCGACGGGGGATTGAGCACCCCCGACGGCCAATACATCATTTTGCCACGCTGGGATGGGCTTCCAGTGTGGCACCTGGGCTCTTGAGGGGCATGGAGCCAGCGAGGTTGGACACCCGTTGGCCCTACAATGTGGATAGGGAAGGCGCATGAGCACGCGGTATGGTATGCGTATGCGTACGCGCACGCTTGTGCGTGTGTGGAGGGGAGAGCTCTGCTCACTCAATCGGAGCTCTCCATTTCAACTGTATGCCACTGCATTTTCCTGCTGTCATAGACAGCTGGAGCAGTGATTGGTGCTCTGCAACCATGCCTGCAAATACACTGACTGAATTGGAAGAGGCTGACACACCTCTGGAAAACTCGGATGATGGCACTATGTTTCTTGCACATGCGTGCAAGCAAACATAAAAATATAAATAAAAAAAAGGAACAGTTGCTTTGATCAGGGCAATACAGTGTATTTGGGACTGAAGGACAAGAGGGCATACAGGAGTGGTGGGAAGGGGGGAGGGATTAGTTAGCAAGGAAGCATTTGTTTTTATTTACTCATGGAGAGTGGTAAATGTATGGAAGAAGGTGCCAGATGATGTGATGTAAGTCAAGAGTGCTGAAACTTTAAACTCAAGCTGTATTACTTTCTCCTGTAATATATACTCTTTCAGTTGCCCCCCTTTATGAGGGATCACCCTCATTCTACCTCCAAGTATTACTGTGTCCCACATAAAAAAGGTACTGCCCATGCAAAGAAGATACTGGAAACTCTTAAAGCAGGAATTCATAACTCTTTTGCTAAAGCAAAAGTAAACCTGCTAAGCAATGGTACTAGATTCCACTGTACAGAGCCAGAATCTCCTTTCTTTTAGTGTTGCACATTGAGAGGGCTAGTGTTGCATGTGTCACTGTTATACCTTCTGAGTGTCAGTTTCCCACATTTTGGTGTCAGTGTCCCACATGCTGTAGGCCACTGTCCCACATTTAATGAGTGTCTGTGTCCCACATTGTGAGGGCCAGTCCATCACTTTCTGAGGACTAATGTCATCCCGCATTTTTGTGCCAGTATCTTGCATTCTAATCCATTGAAAAGGTGCACTTAAAATGCAACTTGGCTTTTCCTCAGCCCCCCTCCCCCGATGTGATGTGATGGATGTATAAACCTTGCTAGCAGTAGTATGGGTGCACCGCGTAGGTATCACAAGAAGTGGGAGGTTCCATTCCCCATTGTCCTGGTTCCCTTGCCAGGCTAGGAATGATGACCATGATGTGTACACTGATGTCTTCCCCCCCGCCATGCCCACTGCTGGCTGCTGGGAGGGGCTGAGACCGGTGTGGGCCAACGGAACAAATTGTCACACAAAGTCAGAGAGTGAATGAAGCAGTGAGCTGAGAGAGGCTGCTGCTGTTGCTGAGAGATGGGAGAGCAGGAAGAGTGCTTGAAGGGGAACCTGTCAGCAAAAGCATCTGTGTGTGGTCCAGGAGCCTGAGCAGAGGCACTGGACAGTAATCACATGCAGAGACACAGAGTTGGAGAGCACAAGGCACTGAGCATGGGCAACACTGGACAGCAGCAGCAGTGCGGGGCAGTGCGAGAAACAGCCACAGCCAGCGAGTGCCAGGCAACATCAGACAGCAGCAGCAGTGTGGGGCAGTGCGAGAAACAGCCACAGCCAGCGAGTGCCAGGCAACATCAGACAGCAGCAGCAGTGTGGGGCAGTGCGAGAAACAGCCACAGCCAGCGAGTGCCAGGCAACATCAGACAGCAGCAGCAGTGCAGGGCAGTGCGAGAAACAGCCACAGCCAGCGAGTGCCAGTCAACATCAGACAGCAGCAGCAGTGTGGGGCAGTGCGAGAAACAGCCACAGCCAGCGAGTGCCAGGCAACATCAGACAGCAGCAGCAGTGCGGGGCAGTGCGAGAAACAGCCACAGCCAGCGAGTGCCAGGCAACATCAGACAGCAGCAGCAGTGTGGGGCAGTGCGAGAAACAGCCACAGCCAGCGAGTGCCAGGCAACATCAGACAGCAGCAGCAGTGCGGGGCAGTGCGAGAAACAGCCACAGCCAGCGAGTGCCAGGCAACATCAGACAGCAGCAGCAGTGCGGGGCAGTGCGAGAAACAGCCACAGCCAGCGAGTGCCAGGCAACATCAGACAGCAGCAGCAGGCGGTGCGAGAAACAGCCACAGCCAGCGAAAGAGGCAACACTGGACAGCTGCAGCAAGGGGGCAGTGTGAGAAACAGCCACAGCCAGCGAGTGCCAGGCAACATCAGACAGCAGCAGCAGTGTGGGGCAGTGCGAGAAACAGCCAAAGCCAGCGAGTGCCAGGCAACATCAGACAGCAGCAGCAGTGTGGGGCAGTGCGAGAAACAGCCACAGCCAGCGAGTGCCAGGCAACACTGGACAGCAGCAGCGGTGTGGGGCAGTGAGAGAAACAGCCACAGCCAGCGAGTGCCAGGCAACATCAGACAGCAGCAGCAGTGCGGGGCAGTGTGAGAAACAGCCACAGCCAGCGAGTGCCAGGAAACATCAGACAGCAGCAGCAGCGGTGTGGGGCAGTCCGAGAAACAGCCACAGCCAGCGAGTGCCAGGCAACATCAGACAGCTGCAGCAGTGTGGGGCAGTGCGAGAAACAGCCACAGCCAGCGAGTGCCAGGCAACATCAGACAGCAGCAGCAGTGTGGGGCAGTGCGAGAAACAGCCACAGCCAGCGAGTGCCAGGCAACATTGGACAGCAGCAGCGGTGTGGGGCAGTGCGAGAAACAGCCACAGCCAGCGAGTGCCAGGCAACATCAGACAGCAGCAGCAGTGTGGGGCAGTGCGAGAAACAGCCACAGCCAGCGAGTGCCAGGCAACATCAGACAGCAGCAGCAGTGCGGGGCAGTGCGAGAAACAGCCACAGCCAGCGAGTGCCAGTCAACATCAGACAGCAGCAGCAGTGCGGGGCAGTGCGAGAAACAGCCACAGCCAGCGAGTGCCAGGCAACATCAGACAGCAGCAGCGGTGCGGGGCAGTGTGAGAAACAGCCACAGCCAGCGAGTGCCAGGCAACATCAGACAGCAGCAGCAGTGCAGGGCTGTGCGAGAAACAGCCACAGCCAGCGAGTGCCAGGCAACATCAGACAGCAGCAGGAGCGGGCAGTGCGGAAACAGCCACAGCCAGCGAGTGCCAGGCAACATCAGACAGCAGCAGCAGTGTGGGGCAGTGTGAGAACAGCCACAGCCAGCGGTGCCAGGCAACATCAGACAGCAGCAGCAGTGCGGGGCAGTGCGAGACAGCCACAGCCAGCGAGTGCCAGGCAACATCAGACAGCAGCAGCAGGCGGGCAGTGCGGGAAACAGCCACAGCCAGCGAGTGCCAGGCAACATCAGACAGCAGCAGCAGTGTGGGGCAGTGCGAGAAACAACCACAGCCAGCGAGTGCCAGGCAACATCAGACAGCAGCAGCAGTGTGGGGCAGTGCGAGAAACAGCCACAGCCAGCGAGTGCCAGGCAACATCAGACAGCAGCAGCAGTGTGGGGCAGTGCGAGAAACAGCCACAGCCAGCGAGTGCCAGGCAACATCGGACAGCAGCAGCGGTGTGGGGCAGTGCGAGAAACAGCCACAGCCAGCAAGTGCCAGGCAACATTGGACAGCAGCAGCAGTGCGGGCAGTGCGAAACAGCCACAGCCAGCGAGTGCCAGGCAACATCAGACAGCAGCAGCAGTGTGGGGCAGGCGAGAAACAGCCAGCCAGCGAGTGCCAGGCAACATCAGACAGCAGCAGCAGTGCAGGGCAGTGCGAGAAACAGCCACAGCCAGCGAGTGCCAGGCAACATCAGACAGCAGCAGCAGTGTGGGGCAGTGCGAGAAACAGCCACAGCCAGCGAGTGCCAGGCAACATCAGACAGCAGCAGCAGTGTGGGGCAGTGCGAGAAACAGCCACAGCCAGCGAGTGCCAGGCAACATCAGACAGCAGCAGCAGTGTGGGGCAGTGCGAGAAACAGCCACAGCCAGCGAGTGCCAGGCAACATCAGACAGCAGCAGCAGTGCGGGGCAGTGCGAGAAACAGCCACAGCCAGCGAGTGCCAGGCAACATCAGACAGCAGCAGCAGTGCGGGGCAGTGCGAGAAACAGCCACAGCCAGCGAGTGCCAGGCAACATCACAGCAAGACAGGGCAGGACGAGCAGCGTAAGAGAGAGCCTCAGCTCTGAGGCACTGAGCATGGGTAACATCTGCATGAGGCAGGGCAGGACAGGCAACTTGAGCCAGAGATGCTCCAGGCTGCTGCCATGGTGAGCAGCAGCGCCAGCAACAAGGGATGGCAGTGGGGCACTGAGGTAGGTAAGATGGAGAGGTACTCCATTTTGGTGCTTGAACTGAGTCAGACCTTTAATTGCACTCTCGGACCTGATTCCCGCAGCCACTCCCCCCGAGGTCCATGCATGACTAATTGCCAGACTGCAAGCAGCAGCACCCTTTGGATTGGGTTGACAGTTGAACCAGAACAGCAGCCCTTGATCCAAGGTACCACAGTTCGGAACTCCCCAAGTGTCCTCATGCAGCAAACCCCCCCAGCCCCCTTCCATTTATATGCCCCTTCAAACTGTAGCCTATTAACCACAACTTGGAGCCCCAGTTTCCATGGCTGCTTACTGAGGAAAACAGGTGAAGGTTGAGAGACGGCTCCTACTGGGTTACTTTTATGCATAACGTTTTGTGATACAATGTGTGTGGCAGATGGCAGCAGCCGCCATGTTTATTTAAATGCTTCACCAGGAAAGGCACGTCGAGAGGCGTGTCATCAGTGCCGCTGCATGATGAGCTTGTCTCTGATTGCGGCGGCACTTTTCTTAGAAGTCGTGTCCACTTTACATAATGGTGGTGTCAGCGCTAGCATGCTGGCTTACTGGGGAATGAGGGACACACCTACCATGGCATGTCCAGCATTCATCAACACAGACACAGCCTTGAAATGTGCTACTAGCACAAGACGTTCCTTGCACAAGCATGCAAGCAAATGCAAAAAATGTGAGAGATAAGCGTTCGATAACAGGAAAAGCAACAGTAATATGAAGAGTGAGAGGAAAAGAGACTGTTTTCATTCAAATGTCTACAAGTGATAAAAAAGCAGCATCTTTAAAATCAGTTTTTCTGTTTTACTGGTATGAGATTTGAGGACTGCACATGCCAATTGTAATTTGTTAACAAGACACTGGAAAACATCTATATAAATAAAATTGAGAACATTACTAATCTGCCTAAACTGCTGAAGTAAAAGTATATAGCTAAAACGTGGCTGTGCTTATGATTCTGTTGCAGTGTGTAGAAATTTACATTTTAATACATAGATAGTGTTGGCAGATAACATACATCTAATAAATAGCGATCATATTAAAAGACAAGTGTATAACCAGGACAGTTTCCAAGAGTAGCAACTGCATTAGTTTCTTGGTCATATTTTAAAAAAGAAGTTTTGAGCTGAAAAGTCAAGGAGGATGTGAGGAAACTACAGGCTTCCAGGATAAGGCCTGGACAAATGTCCGCTTACCAAAGGAAATCATATGATAAACTGAGTACCGCTGGTAACAAGTCCCTACGTATTTCCACAGCACACTTAATCCCTGCATGGGAGGGTCACTTCCAACCTTAAATTACCTATATTACTACATTACAAACATAACTTTAGAAGCTGCTTTGTAATCAATCTATCTCATATAAAGGCTTTCTGTTGTCGGTGTTATCAAGGCTACTGCATCTGTTCTTTCTACAATACATTTAGACACTGCAGTTTTAGAAGCATGTCGTTATATCAATAAATCATTATGTCTCTCATGACTGTTTCAGTGCAGTACCCTACTCATCTCTACACCAATTGCAGTATCATATTGTTGTAATTTCAGTACCTGCCATTTTGCTACATAAATGGTTATTTATACCCATGGGGCATATCATTGGCCGTGCAAGATAACCATTCATGTGTTTTACAAAGTTTTGTCTTAAAAAAACTGATATAGTCAGCATTGTTCATGGACTTTTAAACTAGAAGGATTTTGTGGAAGTTGTGCTTTTTTTTTTTTTTTTGCAAACAGGATCTACCTGTACCAGCCGTACTATGTATGAATACAGGGGCAGACAGTGTGCTTTGTTTAATTTCCTCGTAACAGTTTATAACGATGGGCACAGTAAAGGCCGAGTAAATGTGTAAATAAAGTAGAAATCTGAGTGCCAAGAATCGCTGATACATTGGAATGTCAGATGTACATACTACATATCAAATTTCCTTTTAACTTTCCAGCAGTATTTTCATCAGCCCGGCTACAGTAAAACTATAGGAATTTGACTCTTCAGGTTGATGAGGTGTTATAGACTATTGGTGATATGTGTGACACCTAATATCAGTACATTATATAAGGAGCAAGTTAATGGTCTCATTTATTACTAAAAAACGATTATCTGTTAGCTGTTAAGGGGTTATGTGTAATATTCCAATGATTTGGAGTACTATCATTTTTCTCTTCAGTAAATTAATTGCCTGGCTCCCCAGTGAATTTTTTAGGCTGTTATTGACAGATTATTTTATTTTCCCATCTTTTAAGTTATCTGGAATGAACCATGGACACTCGCAACAAACAGACGTTAACACCCGAAAATGGGATGAGAAAGAAAAAAAAGTAAATTGAGCTGACTTCACTCTGATGTACAAAAGTAATTTATTATTCTATAGTCATCTACTATGACGTGTTGTAATCAACCTGTCCTTTCTTTATAGCGAACTGCATATTTAAAGCCACACCCGTTACATCACCCTGCAGCTGCCACCTTTTTCTCGTTTTCAAAATCAGCTTTTTGTCAACTTCTGTAATGCTCGCCATACTGCTATCACTGTTTATGAGGAGAGTTCATCTTATGTTATAGGTTATTTAAAGATACATTTTATTTTCCATGCATAAATGCCAAATGCTTTTTAAACCGGACATACTTATTGTGAGGGCCATTGTCCCACATTTTGAGGGCCAGTCCATCACCTTCTGAGGGCAAATGACATCCCATGTTTTTGTATCAGTATCTCACATTCTAATCCATTTAAAAGGTGCTGTTAAAATGCAACTTGTTTTTTCCTCAGACCCCCGCTGTGATGTAATGGATGTGTAAACCTTGCTAGCAGTAGTATGGGTGCATCGGGTAGGTATCACAGGAAGCGGGCGATTCCAGCCCCGGTTCCCTTGTCAGCCTAGGAATGGTGACCGCTATGTGTGCGCTGATGTCTCCCCCCGCCGTGCCCACCACTGGTCACTGGGAGGGGATGAGAGCAGCAGTGGAGGGGGCCGGCAGATACAACTCTCACACATAGAGTCACTGCTTTGGAGTACCAGGCTCGGCTGTTACTGGAATGGGCACCTCCCCCTCCGTCAAAGAGCTCAAAGTTCCCTTATTGTAGCGGAGCTGGAGTTTTTCACTGACTTGCCTCTGCAGTGATTCTTGTGGCAGTATGTATCCCTGCTTGCCTGTGCCAGTTCGTCGTTGCTCAGCGCTCACTGGGCTGGTGGTTCGAAACATTTGTCTGCACACAGCAGGGGAGGACTGTCATTATCAGCACAGCCGCAGCCTCTCACTGCTCCCATTTGTGACCTGAGTTGGAAGTTTTTGGGAACAAAAGTGGAGATGGACAGAGGGACAGGAGCTACAGACAGCCAGCAGTAGTACTAGCCCTGTAGTGTCAGCACCAAGCTGTACCAAGCACTTTGCCCAGCCCTGAGCATGAGAGAGCAGAGCCCGGAGCGTGTGTTTGTCTCACCTGAATCCCGCCTGCAGAACCGGAGGGTCTCACTGCCCTGCTGTTTCAGGTAGGGGCCCGATGGGATATGGGGAGGAATCCAGGATGGATGAATGGATGTGTTCTTGGGGGAACCGGCTGGGAGGGAGAGATGGAGATGGGACAAGCGATGAATTTTACATACAGGCAGGAATTAAAGTACAACCTCTGAGAAGGATGGGGTGAAAAAAACTTTCCAATCATGGAAGTGCCCTACGGTTATTTACCTTTAAATACCTGTTTCATTTACCTTAAAATGCATGTCTTTACCCATAAATCCTAAATAGCTCTTTTAAAAAACATTTATTTAAAGAGAGTAAGCCTGTGTAAACGTATAAATGTCCCTCAGGTAAGGGCCCTGTATGTTTTATGTGTGCTTGTTTATAAATGTATACAGCATCTGGTTACTTTTTTGATGTGACAGTTGAAAAGTAAAAAAAATCCTCTGATAAGGGCCCTGTATCAGTGGTGTAGCCAGGAATTTCAGATCTGCACACCAAGTGGACTCACTGCTACCCCCTCCATTGTTCGGGTCAGCTTCCCCTTCCCCGCACTGTCCATGCCCTGTTTGTGCCATCTCACCTGACGCAAGCATCATTTCCTGTGTTTTATACCAGTACACCACTAGCCATACTGTCACCAACAGTTGTCAGACTAACAGACTGGCTTTTATTTACAACATAGCATGATGACAAGCCTCTGTACCACATCAAGGCAACTAGTCACACAGAGGTTCATTCACACACTACTAGCCATGCTACTACACCACTAGCCACACCATTCACATACCACTAGCCATGCCACTACACCACTAGTCACAGCACCAGCAATTGTCAGACTAACTGACTGGCTTTTAGTTATAAGCCTCTACCACATCAAGTTAGCCATCCATTCACATATCACTAGCCATGCCACCACACAACTTGCCACACCTCAAACAGTTGTGAAACTACCAGACTGGCTTTTACTTACAATATTGCATTGTGACAAGCCTCTGTACCACATCAAGGTAGCCAGTCCCACAGAGGTCCATTCACACCACTAGCCATGCCACCACACCACTAGCCACAACCCCAACAATTGTCAAACTACTGGCTTTTAGTTACAGTTGGTAAAGTAGGCATCGAAAAAGAAATGTGTATTGCTTTCCCTTATTTCTGCATCTAACACATCTCTCCAGTAAAAAACAATGACTGAAATCAGAGGTAAACAGTAAGACAGTCAAGAGCTACACAGCATGGCAGGGCTAAATCCCTTCTAGCAAAAAGAAGGCATGGAGCTCCAGAAAAATATTGTAACAATTTTACAGTGAGTACATTACACTGGTTTATCCTATCTTTGCACCCTTAAAAATAAATACTCTGTTGTTTCATCTCCATATCTCATTGTTGCTAGGAGGGTTTTAGCCTTGATATACCCTGTAGCTCTGATTTCATTTGTGTTGCAAGATGTGTGCCAGATGCAGAAACAACTAAAGGAACATTGTAAGCATCTTTTAACAGTACACATTTTTTTTTAGATGCCTGCTTCACAGACGCAGGATGGCAGCCAGCCTTTGAAAAGATATATAAAGCTTTAGGAGGCAGTAATACATCAGGGGTTGAAATTAAGTTTTGCAGCCACTAGCCAGCAGGGCTGATGACAGGAAAAATCCATTAGCCCCAAAAACATTTCCACTGGCCCAGGTAGTGTACTTACTGAAATATTATTTACTATCCCAAAAGAAAATCTACCAGCATTTGGCTAGTGGGCTGGTGCCAATTGTGACCCCTGTACATTGTTAGAATTTATATAGAACATAAAAAAATCTCTGGTTTTACTGTTGCTGGCTACCTTTTACTGTGGCAAGCATCATGATCCGATCCTGGATGCGCTCTGGTGCCCCCCCCCACCATGTACATGAACAATTATTTAAAAAAAAAAAGTGCCTGGCTGACAAACAGGGAATAGCAAAAAGATCTGAAGGCCTAAGAGACAGGAATACATGTGTAAGCTTGCTAGGGCAGGGCTGCTAAATAAAGTGAGGAGCATACTGTACAGCCTGAGGTCACAGGTTCTAGCACTGCCAGTGACACACTATGTGATGCGTGCTAAGCTCAGTAAGCTGCTATTACCAGGGAAGTAAGGGCTGTAACATAGCAAGTTGTAACTGGCTGGCTAGCTGTATAACCCAATCCCTTCTCTTTCATCAAAATTCTGGGGGTAATTTATCACGAGCCCAAGGCATATATTAAAGTTAATGGTCATGTTTCCAATCCCCTCCCATCACACCACAGCACCTGTCAGGGATGCCCTTTATTTGCTTTATATTTGGAACCTGTCACCCAAACTGTCAGGTCCCATCCAGATTTACAGGACCCCTGTTTAGGCAATAGACATCACACCTTAGCTCTGCATGCATATAATCTGTTGGTGTATCTGTGGAACCCAGAGATTTCACTTTCAAGTCTTTGGCAGGTCCTGCTTACATCTGGGTCCCTCACAGTCTGTAATCTCAACACATCAAAAACTGAAGCACTATAGATCCATTACACCCCCCAGCATGTACACTAGAAAGCATTTGACATTTTCTTCAGATCTCTCTACTCTTAAATATCTGGGAGTGATGATACCAGTAGACCTAGCATGATTACATCAAATCAACCATAATCCTCTGATACAATTTATAAAAGACCTGGAAACCTGGAAAACAACCCCTCTCTCCTTACTGCAGTGTATTGACAGTGTCCGTATGATTCTGTTGCCGAGAATGCTCTGTTTCGCACATACCCTTTCAATTCCCCCAGCCCCTCTCTCCTTCAGAAAATGGGAATAGCTGATTTCTATTTATATATGTGGAGGGTCAAGCCCATAGATTAGGTTTACTACCCTGCAGTTACCGAAAGTTGGGGGGGGGGGCTAGCCTTACCTAATCTTTCGTATACTACAGTTCTGCCCAAGTTTGTACTGCCATGTTCTGACTTCAGAAGGGATATACATTTGCTGGAAAACTTTAAAAATGATGGAAGAGGATCTCCTCCAAATTCATAAAACACTTGATCTTCACTCCAGATGCCACCTGAAGAAATGACCTCTAACTCCTTCACCAGAATGATGCAGGCTCACTGGCTAAACCTTTGTAGTCACAAAGAGTTACGTGACACCAGCTTCTTATTACTCCTTTTGCTTTTAATTATTTCTTCCTGCCAGCCAGACTAGACAATATGCATGCTTGATACAGGAAAATGGGACTGTCTCTTTCCTTCTAATTTCTCAGGGATCATGATAGTATCCCCTATGCTGAATTGTCAGCTGCCAACTCTTACAGACCCCAATATGTCCAATATTTGCAAACACTCCACTGTCTGTGGACAGAAGTCCAAAGGTGGCCCTCCGAAAAGGATACATCTGTGTAGCATCAACTTTTGAATGATCCCTCAACTGTTCCTGAAGGTTACAAGGGAAGGGACTTCCATTCTGCTGCTCTGTCAGATCGGTGATCTGACTGACATAATGCTTCTTATGGTGCAAGCAGGACAAACGCCATCCAAAGATTAAATAAACTAAACAAAAACAACAAAAAAAAAAGCTCTGATTTGCATGAAGCCGAACCGACATGAAATGCTTTTCATGATGGAAGCAGGAAGCAAAAAACAGCTCTCCGACCCATTCTGTTTGAAGCGTGCCCCCCTCCACACCATGCCACACTGCCGCCACTTAGAAGACTAAAGTAATAATAAATAACCCACTGTAGCCACACTCGGGCAGCCCTCAGCCAGCCTTATACCTCTCAACCCTCCCAGAAGATTACAAGGGACTTGCCTCAGCTCAAAGTCTCTTCTAGTAGTTCGACTCCTCACTCTGATCTTATGCAGCAGCAGTGGCTGTCCCATCACTCGCTTTCACCCTATCCCAATCTTTGATGATCCGATGTCATGACGGATGGTCACCACAGCACTAGAACTAGGCTAGGCTGGGCTGACTCAGACTTTCTCTCACCCCTCGGCTTGACGGTCGATCTCAACAGGGCCTTTATGTATTAACCTGTAAAATGCATTCATGCATGGCGGGGCAAAAGTCTGTTCGGAGTGATTGCAAGCTGGGAGAGATTTCAAGCAGAGGGATAGGGTGACGTAAATATTCTAAATGCATGCATGTTACCACCACTGGTTGCAGCAGGTGTTTTCTTAGAACTGAAGACCAGGGCAGCTGAACTACTGTCATAGACAGCTTGCACATCCATTGGCGGGATAGGATCATGCCTGCTACACGGAGCACTGGATTGCACAGGAGGGTCACACACCTCCAAAAAGTCGTACTGTGACAAAACGTTCCTTGCACATGCACGCAAGTGAACGTAAAAAAGTGGTTTCCACACCACATACTAACTTAAGGAACTTTTAATGTAGCTGTAGCAGTTGGCATGTGATGTTTAAGGGATAGTGTCTGTCAACCCCATTATGTATCAAATTATCCCTACTTGTAAAGCAAAAACACTTTATGATAGGTCACATTCTGTGAAAACTGCTGATGCAGATTTTCTTTGATTTCTGATTCCTTTATTTTTTTTTTAAAGGGGACAGGACACTTGTGCTAGATGTCAGCAGTTTGCAATGTATTTAATAAGAAAAAATAAATTATATATATATATATATATTATATATATATATATAATATATATATATATATATATATATGGTAGGTTCCACAGTGGGCAATCGGTGTAGCCCTCCCATACCATCAGTCTGTCATCATCTTTTTCCTCTCCATCCCCAGCCGATCATGAATCTGTAAACAAAAGGACTAAAACAACACCCACCTTTCACCCCAGCACCCATTCCATTTTCTTCCAACACCCTTATCTATGCAGTAGCACCCATACCACCCTTACACCCATGTGTTAAAACCATCCCACAACCCTCACCCCCCTCAAGCATGCATTCCACCCTCCTCCCTCACCCAAATGTTTAAACTACCCCCACACTTAGTCATGAACTACCATTCATGTCACCCTTCTCCGTCCCTCACCCATGTTAAAACCCACTCCCCCAACCATCACCCATGTACTAATAACTATGCCATGTTTCTCCCTCCTGCATCCATGTTAAAACACAGTCCCCCAACCCTCACCCATGCACTAGCATCCATGCCATCTTTCTCCCTCTTGCATTTATGTTAAACCAACCTCCAGCCCTTTCCCACCCTCCAGCACCCATTCTACCCTCCTCCCCCTCTCAAATGCTAAAACTACCACATGCTTACTCAAGAAAAATGAAACTGTTGCCTCCAAATGAGCCATGCTTAACTGTTCCTTAATAAACAACACTTGTGTGAAAAACTGTCTTTTCAATTGCTTTCTTCTTATGGACAACATTCTGTATAGTCCTCTTCATGGAACCAGTAATTTGAGAGTTGTTGCTATTATGCCATGGTCTGTGTACAACAGAATGTTAAACACGAGCTATTGTGGTACGAGACCTATGCTTACAGAATATGTGCTCAACCATGACATAGGTAAAACTCCACATAACTCTATTTCCCAGAAGAGACTTGTAACAGGATGCTGCCCACAGAAACATAACAATACTACAAAATATAGTTTTTCCCATATTTTTTTATTCAGTAAGTTAAGTTACATGTGGATCATTTTGGTTTATGGCTAACACGTATTTATTTATTTATTTTATTTATTTAAACAGCAGTTTGGAAAACCTTTGAGCCATAGGCTCATTTACACAGGTACCTTGTCACAGTAAGACAAACCAAAATACACAGTATAGCAGTACAACACAGTGTAACAGTAACTTAAGACATAGATACAAACAAGCTGGTACAGGTAGGATTGATGCAAACAATACCAGAGTTATGTTGTCCTTAACAGCTTAGTAGTAAGTTTTGGTACAGGTATTGAGTATGCTGACTCAGTGGCAATTACAGTCGGGTGTTATAAGATGGTTACGTAAGGAAGTTTTGAAGTATGACATAGTTGGAGCCTGGAGATGGAGGAGGGCAGTGTGTTGAACCAGGAGGGGCCTTAAAGCTGAAGGCTCTTTGGCCGTGAAGGTCCTAGCTCTAGAGATAACAAGAGAGGTTTTCCCAGAGGTCCAGTATGAACTAGTGGGACAGAGCGGCGTATGGTGGTGGTCAATCCTGGCGGGGATAGCCCAAGGAGGGTCTTTTTTGTAAGGGTACAGGTCAGATATTTGAGGTGCTCGTCAAGATCAAGTACCAGCGCTTTAGCATACAGTAGACAGGTGTGTGTTAGCCTAGGTGCCCCAGTAATTAACCTGCAGGCCTTATTCAGAGTAGTGCGAATTTTATGCAGTGCAGTCTGATCAGCAGCACCATACACCGGCAGTCCATAGTCCACTAGGGACAGGATAGAGGAGGTGACTGCGAGTCGAAGAGCCTCAAGGGGGAGGCAGTGTTTATACTGATATAAGATGCCCAATCGGATATTAGTGGCAGTGGCTAGGGCGGTGATGTGTCCATGGAAGGAGAGGAAGGGGTCAAAATGGATCCCTAGGTATTTATAGGAGCAAACTTGTTTGCGTGGGAAAGAGGACCCTGAGTGAATGAGGAGTTTGAAGTTGCAGGACTTGTTTTGAGGATGAGTGAAGAACATGTTTTTTGTTTTTTTAAGATTTATCACCAATCTATGTTCCTTGAACCAGCCCTCGGCTTCGGCGAAGGACTTCTGCAGCGAGTCCTGGAGGGCAATAGGGTTACGACTTGAGGCAAAGGTGACTGCATCATCAGCGTACAATAGAATGTTCCCGAGCAAGAGCATGGAAGGGTGTTAAGGTAAAGGGAGAAAGGAGGCCCAGAATGGAGCCCTGGGGAACCCTAGAAAGATGGGACAGATGTCTGAGTAGGTCCCATTAATTTTACATGCTGTGAGCGGTCAGACAGATAACTGGTGCACCAGGAGATAGGCCCAGCAGCAAAACCAGAGAGACTAAGGGCATCAAGAAGGAGGGGTGGGAGACAGTGTTGAAAGCTTTAGAGAGGTCAATGAAGACCGCCAGCCAGAGAACCAGTGTCTAAGGAGGTGGAGAAAGTTGGAGGCTGTGTTGGTACTGTGGCCGGCTCGGGAAGCCATGCTGCCAGGACATGGGACATTGTAGGTGGAGAGGTAGTCAGAGATTTGAGAGGCCACCACTTTTTCCAAGGCCTTGGAGAGAGGAGAGAGAGAATGGAGATTGGTCGATAGTTTCCAGCCATAGTCCTATCACCACCTTTAAAGATAGGGGTGACAGTGGCAACTTTCCAGGCAGTTGGAACCTTCCCCAGGCAAAGAGAGTGGTTGATGAGGCACGTGATTGGGGTAAGAACTGTGTCTAAGACCAGCCGTAGGATACACAGATCCAGGGTGTCACTGCCTGTACTATTACTCTTGAGGGCAGTGACAAGGTGTGGCCTAAGTTCTTGGGCAGAAACACGGCGGAGGAGAAAATAAGGGCGAGAAAGATTTACAGCAGGTGCTTGGGGAGGAGGGTCAAAAAAATTTGTAGGGAGGATAGGGCTAAGGTCAGTGAATGAGGTGTTGAGGTGGTTGGCTATGAGGGCTGGGTCTGAGGAGATCACGCCATTAATGTTGATCTGGTGGTGGGGGGAGTGCACTCCATTTAACTGTTTAATGTTATCCCAGAAGGTTCTGGGGGTTCCCCCATGAGGCAGTGAGTGAGGACCGATGGTGCTCAGACTTGGTCTTTCTGATGGCCCGAGTGCACTTGTTTCGGGTGGCATATAACTGCCTGTCATTGGGCCGGCCAGTCTCAATGGCATGGTGCCATAGGTTGTCCCTATGTTTGAGTTGGTGGATCAAGCTGAGGTTACCAGGGGCATTCTGCCTTTTAGAGTGGTGGGTCAACATTGGGGCAAAGATATCACAGGCATTATTAAAAGTCTGGTAAAGAAGGAGAGAGCAGAAAGTACAGAGTTGCTCTGTATAGGAGACTAGTCAATTAGGGACAGAAGTTCCTTGAGTTTTATCAGTCCACCAGGTATTAGACGCCGGCATGTGGACTGTGCTATGGGTTTGGGACTGAGGGATGACCAGTGGAATAGAATGGGGAGTGATCACTGAGAGAGTCTGGGAGGACTTGTACATTGGGGATCTGATTAGGGCGTTGGTGAGTACCACATCAAACAGGGTACTGGAGCCTCTCTTGGGGTTAGTCCTGGTATGGTGGGTAACTAGTTGTGTTAGGTCTATTGTAGAAAAGGAGTCTTGGGTAGAGGAGGAGGAGGGGCTGAGCCAGTTGACATTTAAGTCACCCACCAGAATTTGATCAGCAGAAGGAGGTAGTGAGGTAAGGTATTCTGTAAGAGAGGCAATGGCCTGAGTTTGGTCCCTGGGGGGCATGTATGCAGTAGTCAGATAAAGGGGTCCCTTTAAAGGGTCAGGGGTTAGTTTCAGCGTAAGTGCCTGGGCCCTGGAGTCAAGGATGGGAGTAGGCAGGGCTAGTATGGGGAGGGATTCCTTGACATAAATAGCGTAGCTCCGCCTCGTCTCCCAACACGGTCGGACCGGAAGAGGGTGAAACCAGGAAGGAGACTAGGAGTCAGAGATTTGACAGCCAAGTCTCAACCAGAACGATGACATCAGGGTTAATTGAGTGACCAGGCATTGTAGTGAGTCAAACTTTTAGGAGGCTACAGATATTCATGAAGACCATGCATAGGCCTGTGGTGCGAAGTTGGGGAGCTCCTGGGAACAGGCCAGGGTTTGGATGAATGTTCCCTGACAGAGGAGTAGTATGTCAACACCCTGGCTGGGAGATGGTGAGAGGTTTTCTCTCGATTGACATGGGGAGGGGAGGCTAAGGGAGCAGGGGTGGGCAGGCTGGTACAGGAAGGAAGGCAAGAATAAGAAGACACCCAGATGTGCCTAGGTGAGGGAGAAAGCTAGGGGAGGGCAGGAGGACCAAGACACACAGAGGTCCCAAGGACAGGAGAGCAGGTTCAGGAGCAAGGAGGAGGTATGCTAGCACAAGAAGCGGAGGAGTTGGATGGATAAGTGGGTAAGTGCACTGCTAGTGGGATAGGGCACAGGCAGAGCAAGTAGGCAGGGCCACACATTGTGGTGAGCAAGATCCTAGGGAAGTAGTGCTTGTACAGGTAGGAGTAGGAGTAGCGAGGGAGCATAGGTCCCTCTAGTGGCCAGCAGGTATAACCTACAAATGGGAACGTGGGGAGATAGGTTCTGGGCAACAAGACGTGATGTCACCGGATGTGATGTCATGGGGTGGATCCTTAAATTGACAGCCGCCCCTGGGTTTATTATTGGAAAAAATAATAAACAGCTACCAATTAGAACTCATTGTTTTGTCCTCTTTAAAATTGAAAATAGACCGCCCCCGTCCCAGCCCATACTGATGCACCACAAAGTCACAGAAGGTAAATCCAAAAATACATGTTTGCACTTTTAACTATAAATAATAATAGATAAGAAATGATTGATATGACGTGTCCCTTTATGCCAAATTTGTGCCTGTTCCACTGATGTTAAAATTGCTCTGCATATAAAACTTGTTGACTTTAGACCCTAGCTACAGAGTAGTTTCATGAAATGGTGAAAGCTTTGTGGTACATAGTCCAAGGTAGATCGAGAAAGGAGAGAGACAACCAAAGTCATCACAGTCTGTAAAGTTTCCTTTTGGTGCAGAAAGACTCGGTCCCACACAATATTTACTAGCTACCACCATCTGAGTTGTCATCACCATCAACATCCACAACATCAGTCACTTAGGATCAGTTTTTTTACTCTTGTAGATAATGGGGTCTTGACTTATTAACTTTAATAAAAGTTAACGTGTGTACATTTTCTGGCAGCAACTCATTTCTGGTGTCTGTCACAATATTGCTAGCTGTACCACATGCGTTCTGAAGAGACATGTTGCAGGACAACCAAGATATTTACAGGTTTCACTACAGCTCTGTCCAAATTGACTTTTTGATCTCCAGTATTCAAAAGGGCATGCATCAATAGGAATAGGCAGTCTTGCAGGTAACTGTCTCACCATGATGGACAGAGACTGCTCAGAAGAGGAATCAGCAGAGTTGGTATGGCATAATTTGGGAAAGGTTTTGCCTACAGATTTAGCTTGTTTCTAAGGGCTGAAGAAGTGGCAGTGTGGAACAACTACTGTTAATGTTTGCGGACTTTTCCAGTTCTGTATCCTCTAGAAGATGAACCTGCGTGGTTGTGGTGATGACAACCTGAGGGTACTGTGTGTGTCTGTTTGACTCCTGTGACTGCATGGTAGCTCATCTAGCAACATACATTTGTATTGCTCTATATCACCTGTTTTTGGAAGATGTAAAGCCTGAACCTGGATCTAAGAGAGTTGCAAGGATGTGGTGTTTGATTTCATATTGCAACTAATTTGTCATTGGTTTTGAAGTGCTTCACTCATTCTCTTTACAAGATTCCCATGATATAGGCGTACATGTTGTCTGGAGCTCAGATCTGTCTTTTCTATTTGTAGAAGTTAGAACACTCAAGATAATGTGAAATCAGCATTAATGAGGGATAACCTGACCCACAGATGCGCCTCTGAAGTCGTGTCCCTTATGGCTGTCTCAAAAGGGAGCTAGGATGCAGCTCACTGTCTCCATTAATTTCCACTGCAGCACAGACAGCATAATGCCATCTCCAATAATGTAACTGGAGCAATACTCATGTACAGCTTGCTTTTGCTCCAAGAGGCACTGCAGCATATAAAGCGTTGAATTCCAATGAGTGGAAACATTTTGAATCAGCTTTTGCTGGGGCGGCTTGTGTTTTTTTTGCAGTTCGGACAATGTCCGTACAGCCTTGACTGAATATGAAAAGTGAGTCACAATTTTTTTGCAAACAGCATTCATACCATCCACTTGTGTTTCATTGCTGAGAAATACAGTGACAATTAAATGTAAGCAATGTGCAAAGCAAGAAGCATGCATAAATCCTCCATCCTGTACTGCTTTCAAGATGTTGGCTCCATTGTCACTTACTATGAAGCCACATTTTACACCATGAGAATAAACCCATTCATCGATGAGGTCATTTAGTTCCTGAGAAATGTTTGCAGCTGTATGACTTTGCCCAAACTTCTTTATATGCAGCAGCACCATCTATTGGGGTGTCTTTGTTTTTGAAGAACCACAAGAAAACGTGATCCAGTGAGTGGTAGGGACATGTAATTATGTTTTGAGTGCTGGTCCATATCTGTTGTACATGAATAACCCCACTGCCTGCAGTTTTAAGTGCAAGCATCACTGTCACTTTTAAAGCCTGATAAATGTTTGGTATTTCAACATAGGAAACGTACCTTCGATGAGGAACATTGTAATGAGGCTCTTCTAGTTTCAAGAGCTCCCTAAAATCCTCATGATCTAACAAAGAGTATGGGAGAGGGGCTCCAGCTAACAGTTCACTAATTCTGTGTTTAAGATGAAGGGTCTTTGGATGATTTTTATGTTTGCTTGCATGCATGTGCATGAAACATAGTGCCATCATCCGAGTTTTTGGAGGTGTGTCACCCCCTCTTCCAATTCAGTCAGTGTGTTGGCAGGCACGGCCCCAGTCCTCCATCGGATGCTGGAGCTGTCTATGACAGCTCCAAAATGCAGTGGCGATATTTGAAGCGGGAGCTACGCCCAGTGAGCAGCCATCAGATATCACCTGCTCATGCACAGCCCCCCTCACACACACACACACACACACACACACACAAACACATGCATGCATACTGCGAGCCGCCCACCGCACACTGTATGGCCGACGGGGTGCCCAATCTCTGTCGGCTATGTGTGCTCCTCCCAAAGCTTTCCACATGCCACGCTGGGTGCCCCACCTCAGCATGGCAACTCATGGTAGCTGACGGGGTGCCCAATCCCCGTCAGCTCCACTGTCCCTCCGAGACAGGGTGCCACACTGGGGAAGCCACCCCAGCTGGGCAATAGATGCTATGGCCGATGGGGGTGCCCAATCCCCGCCGGCACCACTCGCCTCCCCAGCCATCCTTGTGCCATGCTGGGAGCCCACCCCAGTGTGGCAAACATCCCCGGTCGCCATTTAAAAAAAAACAACCTGTAAAGAAAACGGTCCCACGCAGTCTCCCCTGCCCCCACAACCTGCACCCACCCACTGCGCGCACCCTGCTTCCCCCACACCCCCTCACCCCATACTTACCTCCGACTCGTGCGATTTATCTTCGTGGACCGGAACACGCTCTGCACTGTTCAAAGCCGACCGCAGATCTGAGGAAATGCCGTAAGCTGTATAACGGGGATGATAGGGTTTTTCAGCTTTGTTGCATATCTCAGGCAGTTTTTGGAATTTTGCACCAATTTTCAACATGGGGTTTTGGGACCCCTTCTCTTGAATGCTATCACTGTCATGGCGTTATTCGGGCCCGAAGGGTGATTTCACAGTCACTGCGTGAAATCACCTTTCAGGACCGATTAACAAAATAACACTGCCAGTGTTCATAAGGTGGGCTCTCAAGAAGCCTATTTTGAAAATTTGCTGGAAAAATTCCAAAAAATGACTGTTTCACGAGCATGCGTTGCACAGTTCCTACACATGCTCGTAAGTTCGCGAATTTTCAATATTTTCTCTCTAGATTTTCAACATTGTTATTTTACCACACCTTCTTATGAGTAGTACAGCTGTCATTTTTCACATCTCACCCAAAACGTGTTTCCGCCCATGTAGTGCACAATGGCGCAGTCGGTGTACAAAATCAATGTACAGGACAAATTAAGAAAATCACAGTGACACTGTTCATGAGCAGAGGTCTTAAAATGGCTATGGTGGAAATTTGGTGAAAAATTCCTAAAATGATTGTTTTATGAGCTGCATGGCTAGTTCCACGCAGCCTCACAAGTTCGCGATTTTCAATATTTCACTCAGATTTTCAACATTGCCATTTACCACACCTCCTTATGAGTAGTACAGCTGTTAATTTTCACATCTTGCCCAAATGTGTTTCCTCGCCCCATGTAGCGCACAATGGCTTAGAGTCGATGTGCGAAATCAATGTATGGGACACATTAAGAAAATCACAATGACACTGTTCATGAGCAGAGGTCTTAAAATGGCTATGTTGAAAATTTGATGAAAAATTCCTAAAATGACTGTTTTACTGAGCGTGCATTGCACAGTTCCTATACATGCTCGTAGTTTGCAATTTAATATTTTTCATTCAGATTTTCAACATTGCCATTTTATTACACTTCCTTATGAACAGTACAGCTGCCATTTTCATATGTCACCCAGAAATGTGTTTTCGCACACAGCGACAATGGTGCTGTTGGTGTGCGAAAGCAATGTTTGGGACAGATTACGAAAATCACAGTTACACTGTTCATGAGCAGAGGTCTTAAAATGGTTATGTTGAAAATTTGGTGCCAAAAGTCCATAAAATGACTGTGTTACAAGTGAGTATTGTGCAGTTTCCACGCACCCTCGTAAGTTCATGACTTTGTAATATTTTCAGTCCAGATTTTCACCAGTGGCATTTTTCCACACTTCCTTATGAACAGTACAGCTGTCATTTTTCACAACATGGCCGAAGTGTGTTTTCACACTTTCCGCGCAGAGATGCATGGTTGCTGTGGGAAATCATTGTTCGGGACAGATAAAGAAAATCACAGTGACACTGTTCATGATCGGAGGCACCAAAATGCTGGAGTTGACAATCTGCTGTAAATCCCCAACCTAATTATATTGCAGGTGTGCGTTGCACAGTTTCTATGTATGCTTGTGGCTTTCACCAGTTTTTTATATTTTTACTGCAGATTTACAACATTGCCATTTTACACCTCCCCATGAACAGTACAGCTGTCATTTTTACACCTGTTCGAATGTTTTTTGCACCTGTGAGTGCTAAATGCCGTAGTCACTGTGCATAAGCAGCTTTGCCAACACACTGATATTGCCACTGTTCATGAGGTGGGGTCACAAAAAAACCATGTTAAAATTTGGAGTGAAAATACCAACGAATGCCTGAGGTATTAGGGTTTCCAACCATAACGTCCAACCCTGTAGAGAATGACAGGTATCAGGGGTGTGACTTGGGATTCTTGCCTGTAATGCTCATACCATTCCACACCCTGCAGCCAGTGAGAGGCATCGAGGTATGCCTTGGACTCTTCGGCCCCAAAGTTCACCCCATTCTCCTATATCGCACCCATCTCACTGTATTTTCTAATGGAATGGGGTGCGCATAAGGGCCAAAGACCCCAAGGAACACTGTGACACTTGTCAGTGTCTGCAGGGTGGGGTGTCGTGGAATGGCGTGGCCGTTATGCCTGACGACCCAAAGGCACACCCCAATGCCTGTCACTCTCTGCAGGGTGGTGATGGGGTTGGCTTCAGTTCAATACTTCACTGCCATTCCTATTATGCAGCTCTGTAACTTCTACACTACTACTGCTAATGCCAGCAAGCAAATATTCGGCATTGACAAATGCTTGTTAGTAAAGGTATTCTTCCTTTCAAATGCCTGAGACAGTGTTAGCTGTTTACAACATGTCCCTGCTGGTTTTTTATACACCATGCTTCGATGGGCAGATGGACGCTGGGATGGTGGACTAGGACTTATACATTCAGTGCCTTCACTGGATGTGCAACTGGTACTAATGGTGCTGGCATTGGTGGTAACAGTGATCCTAGGACTGGCAGTGGTTCTGTCCACATCAAGTTCAGACAATTTAGTATCCATTTCAGATTCCTGACCCTTCTCATGTGCAGTCTGGAAGATGGAGGACATGGGTTTTGGACGATCAAGCAAAACTGAATGCTTTTTCAGATGGCGTTTAAGAGCTGTAGTGCCAAGGCATGACACAACTATACCATGGCTTACACTCTGTTTACACAGGGAACAAATTGCTCTGCATGGATCAATTTTACTGACAGAGAAATAATTCCACACCTCAGATGTGACAGATTTTGTTAGAGTGCTAGGAAGATAGCTAAAGACTGTTTGCATCTTTTCACCTGTCCTAACAGAACCTGGGACATGGTCCTTGGTGCTAGAAGAGTGGGCAGAAGACTCTGATGGATTTTCATTGCTGGCCGACACAGAAGTGGTGGATTCAATGGATATGTCCTTTTCATTGCCAGCAGCGCTGGATGTATTTGCAAGTGCACTACCTGATTTATTGTCAGCAGGCTTGCTCATTTCACTTTGTTGAGGAAGTAATGATACGTCGCAAGACACAACAGTGTCGCACTGAGACAAAGAGCTACTGTCTGAGTCTGAGTCAGAGAGGAACTCACTGTCACTTGCATTATTACTGCTAGTCACAGGGATTTTAACAGTCGGAACTGCATACCTTATGGTGCCTCTCCATGTGACCCCAGCAGCTGCACAGGTTTTCTTAAAAGGTCCCCCTTAACCACACTTCGCAGTCGCTCTTTTGCTGTTTGTTGAATTTTTATCACGTGAAACATTTTGGTTATTTCTGCTAGCACAAGGATTACCACTACCACCAACACCTGCTCCAACACCAGCACCAGATGCTTCATCTATGTTGGTGTCAGCCATAACAGTACCAGTATACTGCAGTGAATACACCCACACAATTCCTGTGTAAGAAAGCAATGTGATCTGCGATCGCTGGCTACAACTCCAAAATTTTATTTTGGATATGTGACACTGTGATGCAGTGGACTGAAAGTAATTCCCAGAGTGCTGAAGGAACTTGCGGATGTCCTGGTGAAACCCCTGGTGGAGCTTTTCACCATCTCTCTGAGGACAGGGTGGGTGCCCCAGGACTGGAAGGTGGCGCATATAGTGCCTATCCACTAGGGGGGAATCGAGGGAGGTGTCAGGAAACTACAGGCCTGTCAGCCTGACATCGGTGGTGGGCAAGGTGATGGAGGGCATTGTCAAGGAGAGGCTGGGGGGGGGGGACCCAGAAAAGTCAGGGTGCCTGGATGATAGACAGCATGGATTCATCCAGGGGAAATCATGTCAGACAAACCTTGTGGAGTTCTATGACTGGGTGATGAGTGCTTTGGACCTGGGTAGACCAGTGGACGTCCTCTTTCTAGACTTCAGCAAGGCATTTAACTGTGTTCCTCACAAGGGACTTGTGGGATAAGCTGGAAGAAATGGGGGTGGGGAACCAGATGATCAGATGGATAGGCAATTGGCTCCAGGACTGGACCCAGAGGGTCGTAGTTGGTGGGATAGTCTCATCCCTAAGGAGGGTCATTAGTGGGGTCCCACAGGGATCATAGATACATAGACAGTGTCGGCAGATAAGGGCCTATGGCCCACCCAATCTGCCTATTGAGCTTGTAAGTTCAGTTTATGTTTTCCAAGAAGTCTGTTGCCCCTTACCCCTGACCTCCAGAATTCCTTTATGTCTATCCCATGCATTCTTAAATCCCGTGATTGTTTCAGCCCCTACCACTTCCTCTGGCAGGGTGTTCCACTTGTCCACCACCCATTCTGTGAAGAAATTCTTCCTCACGCTTCCTCTGAATCGCCTCTCCTCCAACTTCATCCCATGCCCTCTAGTCCCGAACATCTTTTCGCTTAAATAGTGTGTATTCCTGCACTCTGTTCCTTCCTGTAAGATACTTGTATGCCCTCTATCATATCCCTCTCCCTCCTCTCCTCCAGGGGGTACATGTTCAGTTCCTTCAACCTGTCCTCATAGGACTTGTGATGCAATCCATGCACCATCTTTGTTGCCCTCCTCTGAACCTTCTCTACCCTGTCTATGTCCTTATGTGGGTAAGGTCTCCAGAACTGTACAGTGTACTCCAGGTGGGGCCTCACTAGTGTCTTGTATAGTGGAATTATGACCTCCCTTTTCCTGCTGGTGATGCCCCTGCCTATGCATCCCAGCATCCTATTTGCTTTACCTGCTGCCTTGTCACACTGTTTCCTGCCTTGAGGTCATCAGAGATGATAACCCCAAGATCCCTTCCTGCTTGGTGCATGCTATATCCTCACCCCCAACTGATATATTATGCCAGGGTTTTGTGCCCCATATGCATTATCTTGCACTTCCTTGCATTGAATTTCAACTGCCAAACCCCTGACCATTCTTCAAGTTTCTGCAGGTCCCTTCTCATTCTGTCTACACCTCTGGTGTGTCTACTCTGTTACAGAGCTTTGTGTCATCAGCAACAGTGAAATTCTGCCTTCTAGGTCCTGCGCAATGTCACTGATGAAGATATTGAATAGGACCGGTCCCAGCAGTGATCCCTGTGGTACCCCACTGGTCACTCTTCCCTCTGTGGAGTGACAGCCATTTACCATCACCCTCTGTGTCCTGCCGCCCAGCCAGTTACCTACCCACCACACTACTGTCCTGCTCACACCCATATTCCCCAGTTTGTGTAATAGTCTTCTATGTGGCACAGTGTCAAAGGCCTTGCTGAAGTCTAGATAGGCCATGTCCACTGCCCTCCCCTGATTCACCTCCCTAGTCACCTAGTCAAAAAATTCAATGAGGTTGGTCTGACATGACCTCCCCCTGGTGAAACCATGCTGCCTTGGGTCCTGTAGTCCATTGACAACCAGATGTTCCACCAATCTTCCTTCAGTAGTGCTTCCATGATCTTCCCGCCACTGAGGTTAGGCTGACTGGTCTGTGGTTCCCTGCTTCCTCTTTGTTCCCACTTTTGTATAAGGGGACTACATCTGCTATCCTCCAGTCTTTGGGCACCTCCCCTGTTTCCAGTGATCGGCTAAACAGGATAACCAGAGGTTCAGCCACCACCTCTCTTAGTTCTTTAAGGACCTTGGGGTGCACCCTATCTGGCCCCATTGCTTTATCAACTCATTACTTCCAGTTCCTTCAGGACCCTTTCTCGTGTAAAGGGACTTGTGTCCATTTCTGCACCATTCTCACCCCTTGTACTCCATTCAGACCCATTACCCTCTCTTCCTCAGTAAAGACTAAGCAGAAATACCTGTTTAATATGTCAGCTTTACTGTTGTCATCCTCCACACAGCCCCCATACTCCCCCCTTCAGTCTCACTATCCCTCCCTTTGCCTTTCTTTTTTCACTTATGTACCTGTAAAAGGTTTTGTCCCCCTACCCACTGATTTTGCAATGTGTTCTTCTGTCTGAGCTTTGGCTTCCCTTACTGACCTCCTGCCTCCCTTTGCTTCTCCTGGTACTTCTCCCTATCCCTTCTGCCTGTGTCTTTTTGTATTGCCTGAATGCAATCTTTTGGCTTTCACTTTCTTTGCTACCTCTTTGGAAACCATAATGGTCTCCTCTTCCTTTTCCTCTTGCTAACCTGCTTAATACATAATTCTGTTGCTCTTGTAATCCCCATTTTAAATACTGCCCACTGTTCCTCAACCCTTGATTCCTGCCCCATTCCCCTTAATGCCTCTTTCAGGTATCTCCCAATTTTCCCAAAGTCTGCCCCCCTAAAATCCAGGATACATGTTTTTGTGTGGTTTGGTTCTGCTTTTTCTGTGATTTCAAACCACAGTGACTAGTGGTCACTGTTCCCCAGGTGCTCCCCCACTGTTACCCCCATCACACTGTCCCTGTTTGTGAGCACAAGGTCCAGTATTGCCTTCTGCCGAGTTGGTTTCATGACCAGTTGCTTGAGGAAGGCACCCTGAAGGGAGTCCAGGATAAATCTGCTCTTAGTTGCTGATGCTGGGATGCTCCAGTCCACGTCTGGAATACTGAGGTCTCCAACCAGCACTACCTCACCCTTGTCTGCCATCCTTTAGATGGCTAGCATCAGCTCCCTATCTGTTTCTTCCTCCTGGCCTGGTGGTCTATAGACCACACCTGTGCAGATGGCTGTCCCCATTTTCCTTTCCAGCTTAACCCACAGTATCTCTCCCCCATTTTGTTCCTCCTGGATCTCTTGTGGCCCTTATGTCATTTTTCACATACAGTACCACTCCTCCTCCCTTCCTACCTGCCCGTTCTCTTCTGAATATATTGTAGCCAGGAATGGCCATCTCCCAGTCATGGTTGTCATTACACCAGGTTTCTGTGATGGCCACAATGTCCAGGTCTGACTGCACCATGACAGCCTCCAGATCTTCCATCTTGTTGCTAAGGCTCCTGGCATTTGCACACATGGCTTTCCATGATTTGACCTCCCTAGACTGCTTTGCTGTTCTACTCCAGTCCTTGGGCCTCTCCTGTTCAACACCTACGTCTCTGACATAAGGACAGGTATCAGGAGTGAGATGAGTCTCTTTGCGGATGACTCAAAACTGGGGGTCGTGATGGATGGGGAGGAGGGGAGGGTGGCCCTATAGGGAGACCTGGAGGCTCTGGAAAGATGGTCTAGAAAGTGGAAGCTGAGTTTCAATGCAGGGAAATGCAAGGTACTGCACCTGGGAGCCAGAAACCCGGACTGAGTGTACACCTTGGGGAGGGGAATGCTACAAGTCTCGATGGCTGGGAGGGACCTGGAGGTCGTGGTGGATGTCAAGATGAACAACTCGGAGACTTGTAGGAGGGCAGCAGCCAAGGCCAACAGGATGCTGGGATATATCACTAGGGGGATCACCTCCAGAAGGAGGGAAGTGATACTCCCTCTGTATAACTGCTTGGTGAGGACGCACCTCGAGTACTGTGTGCAGTTTTGGAGGCCACACTTAAAGAGGGACATTAAACTCCTGGAGAGGGTCCAGAGGAGGGCAACCAAAATGATTTGGGGCTTGGGGACAGGACCTATGGAGGAGAGGCTCGAAGAGCTAAATATGTACACATTGGAAGAGAGAAGGGACCGGGGGGGGACATGATAGAGGTCTTCAGGTACATAAAGGGGGTAAATAGGGGAGGAGCACTCAGGGTGCTTCGAAGGAAGGAGGAGGGGGCCACTAGAGGGCATGGGTGGAAGCTGGAGGAGGAAAGATTCAGGGGAGAAAGGAGGAGGTGCTACTTCAGTGAGAGGGTGGTGGAGCTGTGGAATGCACTGCCTAGGGGGCTGGTGGAGGCAGAGATGGTGGAGGGGTTCAATAGGGTATGGGATAGGTACAGGGGAAGGGTTCTGGAAGCAAAATCCAGTGCAGCAAGAATATCTGGAACCGGAAAGGGAGAAGCCAGAGAAGGCGAGGGGGGAAGCAAGGTCAGCTCCCAGGGTGGGGTCTGACCAAACGAGCAGACACAAAAGACCGTTAGGCCTATTCTGCTGGCATTTTAGTATGTTAGTATGTAATATGACGGTTTGCAACTAAAGGATCCCAGGTTCAAGGCTTACAGAATGATTGGACTGCTGGGCATAGGCATACACATAGCAGTGAAGGGGCGCACAGCAGCAGGGTGATGGGCTGACCACAAGAGACGGAGTTACATACACTAACCGAAGAAAGAGATTTTTCTGTTTCTCCTCCTAACAGGGAAATATATTTTTAGGCTTCTGTTGTGTATTTAAGGATAATGCCACCACACAACTGGCCACTGGGCTTCTGTCTGTAACACACACTGGGCAAGGTACAGTGCAGTGAAGGGGCGTACAGCAGCAGGGTGATGGGCTGACCACAAGAGACGGAGTTACACACACAAACCGAGGAAAGAGGTTTTTCTGTCTCCTCCCAACAGGGAAATATATATATTTTTATTTTTTTTATTTAGTTGTTTAACCAGGAGTAGCACACTAAGCTGAAAGCTTTTTTACAGGAGCGACCTGGAAACACAGGGAAGTTAAGTGACTTGCTCAGGGTCACACAGTATGCAAGTGGAAGCTGTGGGATTCAAACCCTGGTCTGGTCTGCTGGATATCATCAGATTTGCTTCTGTCGTGTATTTAAGGATAATGCCACCACACAACTGACCACTGGGCTTCACATGATAACACACACTGGGTAAGGTACAGTGCAGTCAAGGGGCGCACAGCAGCAGGGCTTCTGTCACGTATTTAAGGATTACCACCGCCACCACACAACTGGTCACTAGGCTGCACACGGTCACACACGGTGGTGGGGGGTACAGTGCAGTCAAAGGGAACAAAGCAGCAGGGCTATCGGCTGGCCACGCCACAGGAGAAATGCATCAAAAATTGCCTTGTGCTGCTCTTGTATTAGAGGACAGGAGTGTTTTTTTAGGGCGAAAGAGGTTTAAGAGGAGAAGATCCCCATGAGCACAGCAGACTTCTGACAAATTCTATTTTTGTTTTGTCACTTTGGGACTTTTTCCCATTGTTGGTTAGCTTTGAAACATCAGATTAATTAACTTCAGTTGCTACATTCATCCCCTCCCCCAGCCAGCGTGCTTTCTCCCTCCCAGGCCCCACCAGATGAGAGATGAATTAGTCTACTCAACTCTGACCTAAATTCAGAATTTAGAGAGAGAGCTGCAGTAAGCAGTCTCATCAAGTTGCAGAAACTTAAATCTGTTCCTTTCTGTCTTTTTTCCCCTCCAGGTCCCGAGTCTCTGGCCCATACAGTGGGGCCTATACAGTCAGTAGTACCGCTGCAGACTTCTCTGAGTCCATTGCGTTGCGTTCCTCCTTTCTTTCTGCAGCCCCTCCCCTCCGCCTGTTCCTTATTTCTCCCACCCACCCATCATTCAATCTGTATTTTAGTTGTCAAAGATCGCAGCCTCAGCTCGCACACAAATGAAGAGACAAGAGACTAAGCGGCAAGCGCTCTGCACACTAGCAGACTGCAGCTCCTTTTCTTCCTAGCCACGCAGTTTGCTCCACCTCCCAGGCTCCCACAAGGCTTTCCTGACTCAAACCACCTGACCTGACTGCATATCAGCTGGTCAGGTGGTGAGGTGCTTGGAGTGCAAAATGCGCAAGCACGAGACAGAGTCGTCAATGAAAACAGCTGCCCCCCATAGCTGTAAAGGACCACTGGGCAGAGTTGGGAGGAGCGTGGGGAGGGAGTCGGGGACCCCCCCCTCCGAGCTGGTGCTGAGAAGTAAAAGAAAAAGTAAGCTGCCACCTGATTCGAACCCTTTGGCGAACCATCTAGTGTTCAAGTTCTAAATTAGAAATCGAACACCAGGATTCAAGGAGGGTTCGAATCTTTCTCGAACTAGTTCTGATAACACTAGTCTAATGTCTATTTTTATAAGAAGATGAGCTGTCACTCACCGATTGTAGGAGGGGCTTAAAGACTTATTAAAGCCAATTGTCTATTCTCAGAGTTTTTTAAAGCCAATGAAGTCTTATTACAATGTTAAATGAAGGCGTATGATACAAATGCTTACACTGTTTATGTTGAGAGGTCACCCTGACCTTTTTTGATAATACAGAGCTAGTACAATGTGCGTATAGATTAAGGGCCTGGTCAGGTGACCCAGCAAGGGACTATATATACAACTGTTGGAGGTGAGGTTAGTCAGAGGAGCCTGGGGAAGGAACAGAGCTACCTAAGGGTAATAGCCAGAATAGTCACAGAAGGTAACATATCTGCATTGATAGGTTACAATTGAGAGAGATAAGGAATATAGCACATTTTTGTTTTTTATTTTGATTTACCAAGTTTGTTGGCTTTTTTTGAGTTTAATAAACATCACACTCAAGTGTGTTTCAAATACCTGAAAGCTGTGACTGTGTTATCTATCGCACACCCGATTACACATACCCACACTCCCCTTTCTGACTGAGTGACCCAGCATACCTACATTCCCCTTTCAGACTGTGAGTGAACCAGCACACCTACATTCCCCTTTCAGACTGTGAGTGACCCTGAACACCTATATTCCCCTTTCAGACTGTGAGACCCTACACATCTACACTCCCCTTTCAGACTGTGAGTGATCCTGCATGCCTACATTCCTCTTTCAGACTGAGTGACCCTGCACACCTACATTCCCCATTCAGACTATGAGTGACCCCGCACACCTACATTCCCTTTTCACACTGTGAGTGACCCAGCACACCTAAATTCCCCTTTCAGACTGTGAGTGAACCTGCACACATACAGTCCCCTTTCATACTACGAGTGACCCTGTACACCTACATTCCCCTTTCAGACTGTGAGTGACTCTGCACACCGACAGTCCCATTTCAGAATACGAGTGACCCTGTACACCTACATTCCCCTTTCAGACTGTGAGTGAACCTGCACACCTACATTGTCCCTTCAGACTGTGAGTGAACCTGTACACCTACATTCCTCTTTCAGACTGTGAGTGACCCTGCACACCTAAATTCCCCTTTCAGACTGTGAGTGAACCTGCACACATACAGTCCCCTTTCAGACTACGAGTGACCCTGTACACCTACATTCCCCTTTCAGACTGAGAGTGACTCTGCACACCGACAGTCCCATTTCAGACTACGAGTGACCCTGTACACCTACATTCTCATTTCAGACTGTGAGAGACTCTGCACACCTACATTCCCCTTTCAGACTACGAGTGACCCTGCACACCTACATTCCCCTTTCAGACAGTGAGTGACCCTGCACACCTACATTCCCCTTTCAGACTACGAGTGACCCTGCACACCTACATTCCTTTTTCAGACGAGTGACCCTGCACACCTACATTACTTTTTCAGACTGTGAGTGACCATGCACACCTACATTCCCCTTTCAGACTATGAGTGACCATGCACACCTACATTCCCCTTTCAGACTGTGAGTGACCCTGCACACCTACATTCCCCTTTCAGACTATGAGTGACCCTGCACACCTACATTCCCTTTCAGACTGTGAGTGACCCTGCACACCTACATTCCCCTTTCAGACAACGAGTGACTCTGCACACCTACATTCCCCTTTCAGACTGTTACCCTGCACACCTACAGTCCCCTTTTAGACTGTGAGTTACGCTGCACACCTACATTCCCCTTTCAGACTGTGAGCGACCCCGCACATCTACATTCCCCTGTCAGACTGTTATGTGACCCCGCACACCTACATTCCCCTTTCAGACTGTGAGTGACCCTGCACACCTACATTCCCCTTTCAGACAATGAGTGACCCTGCACACCTACATTCCCTTTTCAGACTATGAGTGACCCTGCCCACCTACATTCCCCTGTCAGACTGTGAGTGACCCCGCACACCTACATTCCCCTTTCAGACTGTGAGTGACCCTGCACACCTACATTCCCCTTTCAGACTGTGAGTGACCCTGCACACCTACATTCCAATGTCAGACTGTGAGTGACCCCGCACACCTAATTACCCTTTCAGACTAGGAGTGACCCTGCACACCTACATTCCCCTTTCAGACTGTGAGTTACCCTGCACACGTAAATCCCCTTTCAGACAGTGAGAGACCCTGCACACCTACATTCCCCTTTCAGACTGCGAGTGACCTTGCACGCTACATTCCCTTCAGACTCACTGAGTGACCTCAAGACACCTACATTCCCCTTTCAGACTATGAGTGACCCTGCACACCTACATTCCCCTTTCAGACTACGAGTGACCCTGCACACCTACATTCCTTTTTCAGACTATGAGAGACCCTGCACACCTACATTCCCCTTTCAGACTATGCGTGACCCTGCACACCTACATTCCTCTTTCAGCCTATGAGTGACCCTGCACACCTACATTCCCCTTTCAGACAGTGAGTGACCCTGCATACCTACATTCCCCTTTCAGACTGTGAGTGACCCTGCACACCTACATTCCCCTTTCACACTGTGAGTGACCCTGCACACCTACATTCCCCATTCAGACTATGAGTGACCCCGCACACCTACATTACCCTTTCAGACTATGAGTGACCCTGCACACCTACATTCCCCTTTCAGACTACGAGTGACCCTGCACACCTACATTCCTTTTTCAGACTATGAGAGACCCTGCACACCTACATTCCCCTTTCAGACTATGAGTGACCCTGCACACCTACATTCCTCTTTCAGACTATGAGTGACCCTGTACACCTACTGTCCCTCTGAGACTATGAGTGACCCTGCACACCTACAATCCCCTTTCAGACTGTGAGTGACCCCGCACACCTACATTCCTCTTTCAGACTATGAGTGACCCCGCACACCTACATTCCCCTTTCAGACTGTGAGTGACCCTGTACACCTACATTCCCCTTCCAGGCTATAAGTGACCCTGCACACTTACAGTCCCCTTTCAAACAGTGAGTGATGCTGCACACCTATATTCCCTTTCAGACTATGAGTGACCCTGCACACCTACATTCCCCTTTCATACAGTGACTGACCCTGCATACCTACATTCCCCTTTCAGACTGTGAGGGACCCTGTACACCTACATTCCCCTTTCACACTGTGAGTGACCCCGCACACCTACATTCCCCTTTCAGACTATGAGTGACCCCGCACACCTACATTCCCCTTTCAGACTATGAGTGACCCTGCACACCTACAGTCCTTTTTCACACTATGAGTGACCCTGTACACCTACTGTTCCTCTGAGACTATGAGTGACCCTGCACACCTACATTCCCCTTTCAGACTGTGAGTGACCCCGCACACCTACATTCCTCTTTCAGACTATGAGTGACCCTGCACACCTACATTCCCCTTTCACACTGTGAGTGACCCTGCACCCCAACATTTCCCTTTCACACAGTGAGTGACTCAGCACACCTACATTCCCCTTTCAGACTGTGAGTGATCCTGCACACCTACATTCCCCTTTCAGACAATGAGAGACCCTGCATACCTACATTCCCCTTTCAGACTATGAGTGACCCTGCACACCTACATTCCCCTTTCAGACGAGTGACCCTGCACACCTACATTCCCCTTTCAGACTGTGAGTGAACCTGCACACCTACATTACTTTTTCAGACTGTGAGTGACCCTGCACACCTACATTCCCCTTTCAGACTATGAGTGACCGTGCACACCTACATTCCCCTTTCAGACTGTGAGTGACCCTGCACACCTACATTACTTTTTAATACTGTGAGAGACCCTGCACACCTACATTCTCCTTTCACACTGTGAGTGACACTGCACACCTACATTCCCCTTTCAGACTATGAGTGACCCTGCACACCTACATTCCCCGTTCAGACTATGAATGACCCTGCACACCTACAGTCCCCTTTCAGACTGTTAGTGACCCTGCACACCTACATTCCCCTTCCAGGCTATGAGTGACCATGCACAACTACAGTCCACTTTCAGACAGTGAGTGACGCTGCACACCTACATTCCCCTTTCAGACTATGAGTGACCCTGCACACCTACATTCCCCTTTCAGACTGTGAGAGACCCTGCACACCTACATTCCCCTTTCAGACTGTTAGTGACCCTGCACAGCTACATTCCCCTTCCAGACTATGAGTGACCCTGCACACCTACAGTCCCCTTTCAGACAGTAAGTGACGCTGCACACCTACATTCCCCTTTCAGACTATGAGTGACCCTGCACAGCAACATTCCTCTTTCACACTGTGAGTGACCCTGCATACCTACATTCCCGCTTCACACTATGAGTAACCCCGAACACCTACATTCCCCTTTCAGACTGTTCGTGACCCTGCACACCTACATTCCCCTTCCAGGCTATGAGTGACCTTGCACACCTACAGTCCCCTTTCAGACTATGAGTGACCCTGCACACCTACAGTCCCCTTTCAGACTGTGAGTGACCCTGTACCACTACATTCCCCTCTCAGACTATGAGTGACCCTGCACACCCACATTGCCCTCTCAGGCAATGAGTGACCCTGCACAACTACATTCCCGTTTCAGACAATGAGTGACACTGTACACCTACATTCCCGTTTCAGACTGTGAGTGACCTTGCACACCTATATTCCCCTTTCAGACTACGAGTGATCCTGCACACCTACAGTCCCCTTTCAGACTACGAGTGACCCTACACACCTACATTCCCCTTTCAGACTGTGAGTGACCCTGCACACCTATATTAATTTTTCAGACTGTGAGTGACCCTGCATACCTACACTCCCCTTTCAGACTATGAGTGACCCTGCACACCTACATTCCCCTTTCAGACTGTGAGTGACCCTGCACACCTACATTCCCCTTTCAGACTGTGAGTGACCCTGCACCCCTACATTCCCCTTTCAGACAATGAGGGACCCTGCACATCTAAATTCCCCTGTCAGACAGTGAGTGACCCTGCACACCTACATTACCCTTTCAGACTGTGAGTGACCCTGCACACCTACATTCACCTTTTAGACAATCAGTGACCCTGCACATCTATATTCCCCTTCAGACTGTGAGTGACCATACACACCTACATTCCCCTTTTAGACAGTGAGTGACCCTGAACACCCACATTCCCCTTTCAGACTATGAGTGACCCTGCACACCTACAATCCCCTTTCAGACAATGAGTGACCCTGCACACGTACATTCCCATTTCAGACTATGAGTGACCCTGCACACCTACATTGCCCTTTCAGACAGTGAGTGACCCTGCACACCTACATTCCCCTTTCATACTATGAGTGACCCTGCACACCTACATTCCCCTTTCAGATTATGAGAGACCCTGCACACGTACATTCCAATTTCAGACTATGAGTGACCCTGCACACCTACATTCCCCTTTCAATGAGTGACCCTGCACACCTACATTCCCCTTTCAGACTATGAGTGACCCTGCACACCTACATTCCCCTTTCAGACAGCTGAGTGACCCTGCACACCTACTTTCCCCTTTCAGCCTATGAGTGACCCTACACAACTACATTCCCCTTTCAGACTACGAGTGACCCTGCACACCTTCATTCCCCTTTCAGACTATGAGTGACCCTGCACACCTACATTCCCCTTTCAGACTATGAGTGACCCTGCATACCTTCATTCCCCTTTTAGACTATGAGTGACTCTGCACACCTACATTCCCCGTTCAGACTACGAGTGACCCTGCACACCTACAGTCCCCTTTCAGGCTACGAGTGACCCTGCACACCTACATTTCCCTTTCAGACTGTGAGTGACCCTGCAAGCCTACATTACTGTTTCAGACTGTGAGTGACCCTGCACACCAACATTCCTCTTTCAGACTGTGAGTGACACTGCACACCTACATTCCCCTTTCACACTGTGAGTGACCCTGCACATCTACTTTAATTTTTCAGACTGTGAGTGACCCTGCACACCTACATTCCCCTTTCACACTGTGAGTGACCCTGCACACCCACATTCCCGTTTCAGGCTGTGAGTGACCCTGCACACCTACATTCCCCTTTCAGGATATGAGTGACCCTGCACTCCTACATTCCCCTTTCAGACTGTGAGTGGCCCTGCACACCTACATTCCCCTGTCAGACTGTAAGTGACCCTGCACACCTACATTCCCCTTTCAGACTGTGAATGACCCTGCACACATACACCTACATTACTTTTTCAGACTGTGAGTGACCCTGCACACCTACATTCCCCTTTCAGACTATGAGAGACCCTGCACACCTTCATCCCCCTTTCAGGCTGTGAGTAACCCTGCGCACCTACAATCACCTTTCAGACTATGAGTGACCCTGCACACTTACATTCCCCTTTCAGACAATGAGTGACCCTGCACACCTACATTCCCCTTTCATACAGTGAGTGACCCTGCACACCTACATTCCCCTTTCAGACTATGAGTGACCCAGCACACCTACATTCCCCTTTCAGACTGGGAATGACACTGTACACCTACATTCCCCTTTCAGACAACGAGTGACCCTGCACACCTACATTCCCCTTTCAGACTGTGAGTGACCCTGCACACCTACAGTACCCTTTCAGACTGGGAGTCACTCTGCGCACCTATATTCCCCTTTCAGACTATTAGTGACCCTGCACACCTACATTCCCCTTTCAGACTGTGAGTGACCCTGCACATCTACATTCCCCTTTCAGACTGTGAGTGACACTGCACACCTACATTCCCCTTTCAGACTGTGAGTGACCCTGCACACCTAAATTCCCCTTTCAGACAGTGAGTGACCCTGCACACCTACATTCCCATTTCAGACTACGAGTGACCCTGCATACCTACATTCCCCTTTCAGACGGTGAGTGACCGCGCACACCTACAGTCCCCTTTCAGACTACGAGTGACTCTGCACACCAACAGTCCCCTTTCAGACTATGAGTGACCCTGCACACCTGCATTCCCATTTCAGACTACGAATGACCCTGGACACCTACATTCACCTTTCAGACTGTGAGTGACCCTGCACACCTACATTCACCTTTTAGACTGTTAGTGACCCTGCGCACCTCTATTCCCCTTCCAGACTGTGAGTGACCCTGCACACCTACATTACCCTTTCAGTCTATGGGTGACCCTGCGCACCTACACTCTCTTTTCATACTACAAGTGACCCTGCACTCATACATTCTCCTTTCAGGCTACGAGTGACCCTGCGCACCTACATTCCCCCTTCAGGCTATGAGTGATGCTGCATACCTACATTCCCCTTGCAGACGGTGGAGTGACCCCCACACTCATTTTCTCCTTTCGAGACTGAGTGACCCTGCATCACCTACATTCCCCTTTTAGGCTATGAGTGACGCTGCACACCTACATTCCCCTTTCAGACTGTGAGTGACCCTGCACACCTACATTCTCCTTTCAGGCTACGAATGACCCTGCACACCTACATTCCACTTTTAGGCTATGAGTGACGCTGCACACCAACATTCCCCTTTCAGACTGTGAGTGACCCTGCACAGCTACATTCCCCTGTCAGACTATGAGTGACCCTGCACACCTACATTCTCCTTTCAGGCTACGAGTGACGCTGCACAGCTACATTCCCGTTTCAGGCTATGAGAGACGCTGCACACCTACAGTCCCCTTTCAGACAGTGAGTGACCCTGCACACCTACATTCCCCTTTAAGCTATGAGTGACGCTGCACACCTACATTCCCCTTTCAGACTGTGAGTGACCCTGCACACCTACATTTTCCTTTCAGACTATGAGTGACCCTGCACACCCACATTCCCCTTTCAGACTACGTAATCCCTGCACATTCCCCTTTCAGACAATAGTGACCTGCACCCTATTCCCCTTTCAGACAATGATGCCCTGCACCACCATTCCCCTTTCAGACTGTGGTGACTCTGCCCTACATTCCCCTTTCAGACTGTGGTGACCTGCACCTACATTCCCTTTCAGACTGGGCTGACCCTGTGCACCTACATTTCCCTTTCTCAGGCTATGGTGACCCTGCACTGCCCTACGAACCCCTTTCGCCCTGTGGGCCCAGCACACCTAAACCCCTTTCAGACTGTGAGACCTGCACCATTCCAACTTTCAGACTTTGAGCCTGCACCTACATTCCCCTTTCAGACTGTGGTGACCCCACACCATTCCTCTGTCAGACTATGACACTACACACATTCCTCTGTCAGACATAGGGACCCTGACACACAGTCCCTTTCCAGACTATGGTGACCCTGCACACCATTCCTCTTTCGAACAATAAAGTGACCACCACACCCTACATTTCCCTTTCAGACATTGGTGACCCTGCACCTGTTCCCCTTTCAGACTACGGTGACCCTGCACACCTACATTTCCCGCACAGACTATGATGACCCTGCACACAACAACCCTTTCAGACTATGGTGACCCTGCATACCTACATTCCCGTCAACAGTAGATGACACTGCACCTTCATTCCGTCAATAGTGACCCTGCACCTACATTCCCATCAGACATGGTGACCCTGCACTACATTCCTGTCAGACTATAAGTGACCCTGCACCATTCCCCTTTCAGACAGCGAATGACCCTGCACCATTTCCACTTTCAGGCAATGGTGACCCGCACCTACATTCCCTTTCAGACATTGGTACTACACACCTACATTCCCTTTCAGACTGCAGGCCTGCACCACATTCCCTTTCAGACTTTAGCCTGCACACATATTCCCTTTCAGCCTTGGTGACCTGCACTACATTCCCTTTCAGACTAGTGACCCCGTACACCTGCACCCTTTAGACTAAGCGACCCTGCTATTTTCCCTTTCAGACTGTGACCTGCACCTTCATTCCCCTTTCAAGACTATAGGTGCCACCTACACTTCCTCTTTAGACTAAAATGCCCTGCACACCATTTCCCTAGACTGTAGAAGACCCCTGCAAACCTTCATTCCCCTTTCCAGACTTAGGCCCCGTGCACTACATTCCCCTTTAGACTATAAATGACCCCACCACAAATTCCCCTTTCAGACTGTGGTGACCCTGCACACACATTCCCCTTCGGACTGTGGCCCTTCACACCTTATTCCCCTTTGAGACAATGAGCCCTGCACCTACATTTCCTTTCAGACTGAGTGACCTGCACACCTACATTCCCCTTTCAGACAGGTGACCCTGCCACATACACTTTCAGACTGGTGACCCTGCACACCTACATTTCCCTTTCAGACTGTGGTGACCCTGCACACCTACAGTCACCCCTGAACTATAGGTGACCCGTACCCACATCCCCTTTAGACCTAATGACCCTGTACACCTACAGTCCCCTTTCCTGTAGTGGCCCTGCACACCTACATTTCCCCTGTCAGACTGCTGGGCAGCCTTGCACCCTATACCCCACTTTCAGACTGTAGGCCCGCACACCCAACAGTCCCCGCACGAACAATGAGTGAGCCTGTACCTACACGTATCCCTTTTAGACTGAGTGACCCCGCACCTACATTTCCCTTTCAACAATTAGTGACCTGCACCTATGGTCCCCTTTCAGACAATGGTGACCCTGTACACCATTCCCTTTCAGACTAGGTGACCCTGCACCTACATTCCCTTTCAGACTGTGAGCCCTGCACCTCGTTCCCCTTTCAGACCAGTGACCTGCACATTCCCCTTTCAGAATCACGTGACCCTGCTCACCTACAACCCCTTACAGACTAAGAGTACCCTGCACCACATTCCCCTTTCAGACTGTAGGTGACCCTACACACCTACATTCCTCCTTCAAACCAAGTAACCCCACAACCTATTCCCCTTTGGTCTTTGGGTGACCTGCACACCAACATTCCTCTTTCAGACTATAAGTAACCTTAGACACCTACATTTCCTCTTCAGACTAGTGTCCCTGCACTCCTCATTCCCTTTTCAGACTGACCAGGTACCCTGCTCACCTACATTCCCCTTTCAACTCAGAGACCCTGCACACCTACATTCCGTTTCAGACCAGGTGACCCTGCACGCCTACATTTCCTTTCAGACTGTGGTGACTGCACACCTTCATTTCCCCTTTCAGACAGCCAGTGCACCAGTCACTTTCAGACGTGACCCCACCTGTTCCTCTGTCAGACTATGAGTGACCCTGCACACCTACATTCCTCCTGTCAGACTAGGTGACCTGCACCCCTACAGTCCCCGCAGACTGCAGGTGACCCTGCACCTACATTCCTCTTTCAGACAATAAGTGACCCACCTGTTCCCCTTTCAATTGTTAGGTGACCCTGCACCTACATTCCTTTCAGACTGGTGACCCTGCACCTACGACCCTTTCAGCAGACTATGGGTGACCCTGCCTACAGTCACTTTTCAGACTCGGTGACCCTGCACACCTACATTCCGTCAACGGTGATGACCTGCACACGCGTTCCATCAATGCGGCACACCTCATTCCCATCAGACTGTAGTGACCTGCACACCTACATTCCTGTCAGACGCAGGTGACCTGCCACCTATTCCCCATTCAGACGAATGACCTGCACCTACATTCCTCTTTCAGGCAATGGGGACCACACCTCCATTCCCCTTTCAGGCTGGTGACTCTGCACACCCTCGTTCCCCTTTCAGACTGTGGTGACCCTGCACACCTACATTCCCCGCACCGGCGGGTGAGCCTGCACCTACGCACCCTTTCAGACTGTGGTGACCTGCACCATTTCCCCTTTCAGGCCAGTGACCCATACCCTGCGCACCCTTTGACTATAAATGACCCGGCACCACTTTCAGGCTGTGGGTGGCCCGGCTCACACCATTTCCCCTTTCAGACGGTGGTGACCTACACCCACATTCACCTTTCAGACTGGTGACCCTGCACCTACATTCACCTTTCAAACTGAGTGACCTGCACACCTCTTTCCTTTCACACTATAGTGACTCTGCACCATTCTCCTTTCACTGTGACCCTGCATCAACATTCCCTTTCAGACTGTGGTGACCCACCTACATTCTACTTCAAACTGTAGTGACCCTGCACCTACAGTCCCTTTCGACAATGAATGACCCTGCACACCATTCCCTTTCAGACTTAGGTGACCCATACACCCTGCCCCGCACAGACTACAAGTGACCCCCTACAGTCACCCACAGACAATCAGTGACCCACACACCTACATTTCCCCTTCCAGACTACAGTGACACTGCACCTTCATTCCCCTTTCAAACTGGTGACCTGCACACCTACATTCCCCTTTAGACTCTAATGACCCTGCACCAACATTCCCCTTTCAGACTACGAGTGACCCTGCACACCCTACATTTCCCTTTCAGACAATGGTGACCTACACACCTTCATTCCCCTTTCAGACAATAGGTGACCACCACCATTTCCCCTTTCAGACTGTAGTGACTCTGCACACCACTTCCCTTTCAGACTGTAGTGACCCTGCACCATTCCCTTTCAGACTATGGTGACCCTATGCACATTTCCCCTTTCAGGCTGGTGACCCTGCACCATTTCTGCTGCTGACACAGACCTGCAAACACCTTTCAGACTGTAGGCCACACACACATTCAACTTTCAGACTTTAGCCTGCACCCTCATTCCTTTCAATGGTACACACCCATTCCTGTAGACTAAGTGACCGCACTACATTCCTCTGTCAGACGAGTGACCCTGCACCTACAGTACCCACCAGACTATAGGCTGACCCTGCACCTACATTCCTCACCAGGCAGTGACCCTGCACACCTACATTTCCCCTTTCAGACGGTAGGTGACCCTGCACACCTACATTCCCCTTTCAGACTCAGTGACCCTGCACCCAATTCACTTTCAGACTGCCAGTGGCCCTGCACACAACAATCCCCTTTCAGACTGGTGACCCTCACCTACATTCCTCCCTTCAAACTGTCAGCAAACCCTGCAAACCTATATTCCCCTGAGTCTTTGGTGACCCTGCACATACATTTCCTCTTTCAGACTAGGTAACCTTGGACTGCATTTCCCTCTTTCAGACTATGAGTGTCCCTGCACTCTCATTCCTTTTCAGACTGCTTAGTGCCTGCTCCTGCACTTTCAGACTATGAAGCCACACACACCCTACATTTCCCGTTTCAGACTATGAGTGACCCTGCACCTACATTCCACTTTCAGACTGTAGTGACTCTGCACACCTTCATTCCCCTTTCAGACAATAGGTGATCCTGCACCTGGTCCCCTTTCAGAATGGTGACCCACACACCTACATTCCCTCTGGCATCAATTCTGAAGTGACCTGCACCTACATTCCTCTGTCCAGACCCCTGGAAGTGACCCTGAACCCCTACAGTCCCCTTTCAGACAAGTGACCCTGCACTACCACTCCACCAGGCAATAGTGACCCTGCACACCTACATTTCCCCTTTCAGACAGTAGGTAGCCCTGCACTGCCCATTCCCCTTTCGGGCCTGGTGACCCTGCACCTGGCCCCCTTTCAGGCTAGGTGACCTGCACCTACAATCCCCTTTCCAGACTCACAGGCCTGCACCTACATTCCCCGTCAACAGTGAATGACACTGCACACCTTCGTTCCCGTCAGTAAGTGACCCTGCACACCTACATTCCCATCAGACTGTGAGTGACCCTGCACACCTACATTCCTGTCAGACTATGAGTGACCCTGCACACCTACATTCCCCTTTCAGACAACGAATGACCCTGCACACCTACATTTCCTCTTTCAGGCGGAAGGTGACCTACACACCTCCATTCCCCTTTCAGGCATTGGTGACTCTGCACACCTCGTTTCCCCTTTCAGACTGTACGTGACCCTGCACACCTCATTCCCCTTTCAGACTTTGGTGAGCCTACCACACCTGCACCACTGCCAGACTGCAAGGTGACCCTGCACACCTACATTCCCCTTTCAGACTGGTGACCCCGTACACCTACTTTCCCTTTAGACTATAAATGACCCTGCACCCTATTTTCCCCTTTCAGACTATAGTGACCCGCTCACCTACATTTCCCCTTTCAGACGGTAGTGACCCTACACCTACATTCCCTTTCAGACTGTGGTGACCCTGCACCTACATTCACCTTTCAAACTGTGGTGACCCTGCACCTCTTTCCCTTTCACTACTGAGTGACTCTGCCTACATTCTCCTTTCACACTATAGGTGACCCTGCATCTATATCCCCTTTCAGACTGGCAGGACCTGCACACCTACATTCCTATTTCAAACTGTAAGTGACCCTGCACCCACAGTCCCTTTCAGACAATGAATGACCCTGCACACCTACATTCCCTTTCCAGACTGAGTGACCCATACACCTGCACCACACTGGGGCCTGTTGACCCGCACACCTACAGTCCCCGCCACGAACCGTCAGTAATGCACACCTACATTTCCCCTTCCAGACTACAGTCACGCACACCTTCATTTCCCCTTTCAAACTATGGTGACCTGCACTATTTCCCCTTTAGACTCTAAAGCAGCCCTGCACACCTACATTTCCTTTCAGACTGCAGTGACCCTGCACACCTACATTCCCCTTTCAGACAATAGGTGACCCTGCACCTTCATTCCCCTTTCAGAACAATGAGTGACCCTGCACCTACATTTCCCCTTTCAGACTGTGGTGACTCTGCACACCTACATTCTTCCCCCTTTCAGACTGTGGTATTACACACACCTACATTTCCCCTTTCAGACTACCGGTGACCCTGCCTACACTTCCCCCTCAGGCCATGACTACACCCATTTCCCCTTTCATACAATTATTAGCACACCTACACCTTTCGGCTGGTGACCCTGCACACCTACATTTCTTTCGAACTTGAGCCTGCACCATTTCCCCTTTCAGACTGCGGGCCCCACACCATTCCTCTGTCCAACTGGTGACCCTGCACCTACATTCCTCTGTCAGACGCAGGTGACCGCACACCTACAGTCCCTTTCAGACTGGTGACCCTGCACACCCTCTTTTCAGACAACCAACCCTGCACCTACATTCCCCGCAGACAGTAGTGACCCACCACACCTACATTTCCCCTTTCAGACTCAGTACCCTCACCTACATTTCCCTTTCAGACTATAGTAGCCCTGCACAACAATCCCCTTTCAGACCAGGTGACCTGCATACCCCAATTCCCGTCAGCGGTGAATGACCTGCACCTTCATTCCCTCAGTAAAGCCTGCACCTACATTCCCATCAGACTGCAGTGACCCTGCACACCTACATTCCTGTCAGACTGGTGACCCTGCACCAGCCCTTTCAGACAACAAATGACCTGCACCTACATTCACTTCAGCATGGTGACCCTGCACCATTCCCCTTTCAACGTGGTGACCCTGCACCTACATTCCCCTTTCAGACTGTAGTGACCCTGCACACCCTACATTTCCCTTTCAAGACTTTGGTGAGCCTGCACACCTATATTCCCCTTTCAGCGCCAGGTGACCCGCACACCTGCATTTCCCTTTCCAGGCCAGTGACCCCGTACACCTACGCCACTAGACTATAATGACCCTGCACCTATTTTTCAGACTGTAGTGACCCTGCACCTTCATTCCCTTTCAGACTAGGTGACCCACCACCCATTCCCTTTAGACTATAAACAGTGCACACCTACATTCCCTTTCAGACTGTGGTGACCCTGCAAACCTTCATTTCCCTTTCAGACTATGACCCGTACCTACTCCCGCTAGACTATAAGCCTGCACCCACATTCCCTTTCCAACTGTAGTGACCCTGCACACCTACATTCCCCTTCGGACTGTGGTACTTCACACCTTCATTTCCTTAGAGACAATGGTGACCTACACACCTACATTTCCCTTTCAGACTGTAGTGACCCTACTTTTTCATTCCCTTTCAGACTATGGGTGACCTGCACACCTACATTTCCCTTTCAGACTGTGGTACCCTGCACCCTACATTCCCTTTCAGACTGTGGGCCTACACACCTACAGTCGCACCAACTATGGTGACCCGTACACCTACATTCCCCTTTAGACTACAAATGACCCTGTACACTACAGTCCCCTTTCACAGTAGTGACCTGCACACCTACGTTTCCTGTGTCAGTTTTAGCAATTTGACCTTGCTTACCTATATGCCCCTTTTCAGACTGTGGTGACCCGCACCAACAGTCCCCTTTCAAGAACAATGGGTGAGCCTGTACACCTACATATCCCTTTTAGACTATGGTGACCTTGCACCATTTCCCTTTCCAATTAGTGACCCTGCACACCTATAGTCCCTTTCGAACTATAGTGACCTGCACCTCGTTTCCCTTTCAGACTGAGTGACCCTGCACCTACATTCCCCTTTCAGAATACGAGTGACCCTGCTCACCTACAATCCCCTTACAGACTATGAGTAACCCTGCACACCTACATTCCCCTTTCAGACTGTGAGTGACCCTGCACACCTACATTCCTCCTTCAAACTGTGAGTAACCCTGCAAACCTATATTCCCCTTTGAGTCTTTGAGTGACCCTGCACACCTACATTCCTCTTTCAGACTATGAGTAACCTTGGACACCTACATTCCTCTTTCAGACTATGAGTGTCCCTGCACTCCTACATTCCCTTTTCAGACTGTGAGTACCCTGCTCACCTACATTCCCCTTTCAGACTATGAGAGACCCTGCACACCTACATTCCCGTTTCAGACTATGAGTGACCCTGCACACCTACATTCCCCTTTCAGACTGTGAGTGACTCTACACACCTTCATTCCCCTTTCAGACAATGAGTGATCCTGCACACCTACATTCCCCTTTCAGACTGTGAGTGACCCCACACACCTACATTCCTCTGTCAGACTATGAGTGACCCTGCACACCTACATTCCTCTGTCAGACTATGAGTGACCCTACTGGCTTCATTCCCCTTTCCAGACTATAGTGACCACAACACACTTACATTTCCCTTTCAGACCTTGAGCCCTACACACCTACATTCCCTTTCAGACAACGAGTGACCCTGCACACCCTACATTTCCCCTTTCAGACTGTGAGTGACCCTGCACCTACATTCTTCTTTACCTGTAAGTGACCCTGCACACCTACAGTCCCCTTTCAGACAGTGAATGACCCTGCACACCACATTCCTCTTTCACACTGTAGTACCCTACACACCTACATTTCCCTTTCACTGTAGTCAGTCCTGCACCTACATTCCCCTGTCAGACTGGTGACCCTGCACCTACATTCCCCTTTCAGACTGGTGACCCTGCACAGCTACAGTCCCTTTCACACTATAGTGACCCTGCACACCTATGTTTCCCTTCCAGACTATGGTGACCCTGTACCTACATTCCCTTTAGACTATAAATGACCCTGCACCTCGCCCCTTTCAGACAATGATGACCTGCTCACCTGCACCACTTTCAGACTATAGGCTGACTCCATACACCTACATTTCCCCTTTAGACTATAAATGACCTGCACCTCACATTTCCCCTTTCAGACTGTAGTGACCCTGCACCCATTCCCCTTTCCAGACTATGAAGTGATCCGCACCTACAGTCCCTTTCAGACAATCAGTGACCCTGCACACCATTCCCTTTCAGACTAACACTGCACACCATTCCCCTTTCAAACACAGGTGACCCTGCACCACCATTTCCCCTTTCCAGAATCAGGTGACCCTGCACACCCACTTCCCCTTTCCAGACAATGGGACCACCGCACCCATTCCCCTTTCAGACTGTAGGTGACCTTCACACACACTACATTCCCCTTTCAGACTATAGGTGACCCTATACACCTACATTTCCCTTTCAGACAATAAGTGACCCTGCAGACCTACATTTCCCTTTCCAGACAATGGTGACCCTGCACACGTACATTCCCCTTTCAGACTGCATGTTGACCCTGCACACCTTCATTCCCTTTGAGACTACAATGACTGCACCTACATTCCCTTTCAGACTGTGAGTGACCCTGCACACCTACATTTACTTCGGACTGTGGTGACACTTCACACCTTCTAAAATTCCCCTTGAGACAATGAGTGACCCTGCACACCTACATTTCCCTTTCAGGCTGTAGTGACCCTGCACACCTACATTTCCTTTCAGACTACGGGTGACCCTGCTCATTCCCCTTTCAGACTGTAGTGACCCTGCACACCTACATTTCCCCTTTCAGCATGTAGTGACCGGCACACCTGCAGTCCCCTTTCGAACAATAGAGTGACCCTGTACACCTACATTTCCCTTTCAGACTGTGGTGACCCGCTCACCTACATTCCCCTTTCCAGACAGTGGTGACCCTACCACCTACATTTCACCTTTCAGACTGTGGTGACGTGCACACCAACATTCACCTTTCAAACTGTGGTGACCCTACACCTCTTTCCCTTTCACACTATGAGTGACTGCACACCTACATTCTCCTTTCACACTATGGGTGACCCTGCCATCTACATTCCCTTTCCAGACTGCAGGTGACCCTGCACCTACATTTCCTCTTTCACACTGTAGTGACCCTGCACCTACAGTCCCCTTTCAGACAATAGACATGACCTGCACCTGCATTCCCCTTTCAGACTGGGTGACCCACGTACCTTTGCACCCTTTCAGACTATAGGTGACCCTGCACCTACAGTCCCCTTTCTGACAATCAGTGACCCTGCACACCTGTTTCCCCTTCCAGACTACGGTGACACTGCACACTTCATTTCCCTTTCAAACCTTGGTGACCCTGCACCTACATTCCCCTTAGAGCTCCAAGTGACCCTGCACACCTACATTCCTCTTTCAGACTGCAGTGACCCTGCACACCTACATTTCCCCTTTCAGACAATGGTGACCCTGCACCTTCATTTCCCCTTTCAGACAATGGTGACCTGCACCTACAATTTCCCTTTCAGACTGTGGTGACTGCACACCTACATTTCCCCTTTCAGACTATGAGTGACCCTGCACACCATCTCCCTTTCAGACTATGGTGACCCTGTACACCTACATTTCCCCTTTCAGGCTAGGTGACCCTGCACACCACCATTCCCCTTTCAGACAATGAGTGACCCTGCACACCTACATTCCCCTTTCAGACTGTGAGTGACCCTGCACACCTACATTCCCCTTTCAGACTTTGAGCCTGCACACCTACATTCCCCTTTCAGACTGTGAGTGACCCTGCACACCTACATTCCCCTTTCAGACTGAGTGACCCCGCACACCTACTTTCCCCTTTCAGACTATGAGTGACCCCGCACACCTACAGTCCCCTTTCAGGCAATCAGTGACCCTGCACACCTACATTCCCCTTTCAGACTACGAGTGACACTGCACACCTACATTCCCCTTTCAAACTGAGTGACCCTGCACACCTACCATTCCCCTTTAGACTATAAATGACCCTGCACCCTACATTCCCCCTTTCGAACTGTGAGCCAGCCCTGCACAACTACATTTCCCCTTTCAGAGCAATGGTGACCCTGCACACCTACATCCCTTTCAGACTGTAGTGACCCTGCACCTACATTCCCCTTTCAGACTATGAGTGACCCTGTACACCTACATTCCCCTTTCAGGCTATGAGTGACCCTGCACACCTACATTCCCCTTTCAGACAATGAGTGACCCTGCAGACCTACATTCCCCTTTCAGACAATGAGTGACCCTGCACACACCATTCCCCTTTCAGACTGCCAAGGTGACCCTGCACACTACATTCCCTTTCAGACTGGGGTGACCCTGCACAGCTACAGTCCTATTTCAGACAATGGTAACCCTGCACACCTACAGTCCCCTTTCAGACTGTGGTGACCCTGCACATTTCTATTCCCCTTTCAGACTAGGTACACTACACCTACATTTCCCTCTAAACTATAAATGACCCCTGCACCCTATTTTCCCCTTTCAGAATGTGAGTGACCCTGCACACCTTCATTCCCTTTCAATATAGTGACCCCATACACACTACATTTCCCCTTTAGACTATAAAGCCCTGCACACCTACATTCCCCTTTCCAGACTGTGGTGACCCTGCACACCTTCATTCCCCTTCCGAACTATGGTGACCCGTGCACCTACATTCCCTTTTAGACTATAAATGACCTAGCACACCATTACCCTTTCAGACGTGGTGACCCTGCACACTACATTCCCCTTCGAGACTGTGGTGACCCTTCACACCTTCATTCCCCTTTGAGACAATAGACCCTGCACACCTACATTTCCCTTTCAGACTGTGAGTGACCCTGCACACCTACATTCCCCTTTCAGACTATGAGTGACCCTGCACACCTACATTCCCCTTTCAGACTGAGTGACCCTGCACACCTACAGTCCCCTTTCAGACAATAAGTGACCCTGTACACCTACATTTCCCTTTCAGACTGTGAGTGACCCCGCTCATCTACATTCCCCTTTCAGACAGTGAGTGACCCTACACACCTACATTCACCTTTCAGACTGTGAGTGACCCTGCACACCTACATTCACCTTTCAGACTGTGAGTGACCCTGCACACCTCATTCCCCTTACACACTGTAGTGTCTCTGCACCCACATTCTCCTTTCACACTGGTGACCTGCACATCTACATTTCCCCTTTCAGACTGTGGTGACCCTGCACACACCTCACATTCTTCTTTCACACTGTAAGCCCTGCACACCTACAGTCCCCTTTCAGACAGTGAATGACCCTGCACACCTACATTCCTCTTTCACACTGTAGTGACCCTGCACACCTACATTTTCCCTTTCACTGTAGTGATCCTGCACACCTGCCATTCCCTGTCAGACTGTGGTGAGCCCTGCACACTACTTTCCCCTTTCAGGCTAGGTGACCCTGCTGGCCACAGTCCCCACTTTCACACTATAGTGACCCCTGCACTAACTATGTTCCCCTTTCCAGACTGGTGACCCTGTACACCTACATTCCCCTTTAGACTACTAATGACCCTGCACACCTACATTTCCCTTTCAGACACAGTGACCCTGCACACCTACATTTCCCCTTTCAGACTGTGGTGACCCTGCACACCTACATTCTTCTTTCACACTGTAGCGACCCTGCACACCTACAGTCCCCTTTCAGACAGTGAATGACCCTGCACACCTACATTCCTCTTTCACACTGTGAGTGACCCTGCACACCTACATTCCCCTTTCACACTGTGAGTGATCCTGCACACCTACATTCCCCTGTCAGACTGTGAGTGACGCTGCACACCTACATTCCCCTTTCAGACTGATGACCCTGCACAGCTACAGTCCCTTTCACACTATGAGTGACCCTGCACCTATGTTCCCCTTTCAGACTATGGTGACCTGTACTACATTTCCCCTTTAGACTATAAATGACCCTGCACCACATTTCCCCTTTCCAGACAAGGGTGACCCTGCTCACCTGCTCCCCCTTTCAGACTATGAGTGACTCCATACACCTGCATTCCCTTTTAGACTATAAATGACCCTGCACACCCTACATTTCCCCTTTCAGACTGTAGGTGACCCTGCACACCTTCATTCCCCTTTCAGACTATGGTGAGCCCGCACACCTACAGTCCCCTTTCAGACAATCAGTGACCCTGCACACTGCATTCCCTTTCAGACTAACAGGACCTGCACTCATTTCCCTTTCAAACTGGTGACCCTGCACCCTACATTCCCGCTGGACTATAAACGGCCCTGCACCTACATTTCCCCTTTCCAGACTAGGTGACCCTGCATACCTACATTCCCCTTTAGACTGTAATGACTACCACCACCATTCCCTTTCAGACTGTGACCCTGCACAACTACATTCCCTTTCAGACAATAGTGACCCTGCACACCTACATCCCCTTTCCAGACTGTAGTGACCCTGCACACCTACACTTCCCCTTTCAGACTATGAGTGACCCTGTACACCTACATTTCCCCTTTCAGGCTATGGTGACCCTGCACACCTACATTTCCCCTTTCAGACAATGAGTGACCCTGCAGACCACCATTCCCCTTTCCAGACAATGGTGACCCTGCACACTACATTTCCCTTTCAGACTGTGGTGACCCTGCACCAACATTTCCCCTTTCAGACTGGGGTGACCCTGCACAGCTACAGTCTATCTTCCAGACAATGAGTGACCCTGCACACTACAGTCCCTTTCAGACTGCCAGGTGACCTGCACATTTCTATTCCCCTTTCAGACTGAAATTACCTTACACCTACATTTCCCTTTTAAACTATAAATGACCCTGCACACCTACATTCCCCTTTCAGACTGTGAGTGACCCTGCACACCTTCATTCCCCTTTCAGACTATGAGTGACCCCGTACACCTACATTCCCTTTAGACTATAAATGACCCTGCACACCTACATTCCCCTTTCAGACTGTGAGTGACCCTGCACACCTTCATTCCCCTTTCAGACTATGAGTGACCCCGTACACCTACATTCCCTTTTAGACTATAAATGACCCTGCACACCTACATTCCCCTTTCAGACTGTGAGTGACCCTGCACACCTACATTCCCCTTTCGGACTGTGAGTGACCCTTCACACCTTCATTCCCCTTTGAGACAATAAGTGACCCTGCACACCTACATTTCCCTTTCAGACTGTGAGTGACCCTGCACACCTACATTCCCCTTTCAGACTATGAGTGACCCTGCACACCTACATTTCCCCTTTCAGACTGGTGACCCTGCCACCTACTGAGTCCCCTTTTCAGACAATAAGTGACCTATGCCTACATTTCCCTTTCAGACTGCTAGAGACTTGCTCATCACATTTCCTTTCAGACAGTAGGTGACCTACACACCTACATTTCACCTTTCAGACTGTAGGTGACCCTGCACCTACATTCACCTTTCAGACTGTAGTGACCTGCACCTCATTCCCCTTACACACAGGTGTCTCTGCACACCATTCTCCTTTCACACTAAGGTGACCCTGCATCTACATTTCCCCTTTCAGACTGTAGGTGACCCTGCACTACATTCTTCTTTCACACTGTAAGTGACCCTGCACACCACAGTCCCTTTCGAAAGATGAATGACCCTGCACCTACAGTTCCTCTTTCAACCAGACCCTGCACACCACCATTCCCTTTCACTGCAAGTGAGTCCTGCACCTACCTTCCCTGTCAGACTGTGAGTGGCTGCTGCTACACCTGCACTCCACTTTCAGACTGGTGACCCTGCACAGCTACAGTCCCCTTTCAAACTATGAGTGACCACTGCACTCTTCCCCTTTCAGACTATGGGTGACCCTGTGCACCTACATTCCCTTTGAGACTATAAAATGACCCTGCACCTACATTCCCCTTTCAGACAATGAGTGCCCTGCTCCTGCATTCCCTTTCAGGCTGTGGTGACCCTGCACCTACATTCCCCTTTCAGACAATGAGTGACCTACACCACGGTCGCGCTTTCGGCTGTAGTGACCCTCACACACCACCATTTCCCCTTTCAGACAATGGTGACCCTGCACACCCACAGTCCCACTTTCAGACTGGGAGTGACCCTGCACACCTACATTTCCCCTTTCAGGCTGGGTGACCCTGCGCACTCATTTCCACTTTCAGACTATAGGTGACCCTGTACACTTACATTTCCCTTTCAGACTGTAGTGACCCTGCACCTACATTTCCCTTCCAGACAGCAGGTGACCCTGCACCTCATTTCACTTCTCAGACTGTGAGACCTGCACCACCACTTCTTTTCACACTGTAAGCGACCCTCGCACCTACAGTCCCTTTCAGCCAGTAGATGACCCTGCACCTGCGTTCCTCTTTCACTGTGAGTGGCCCTGCACCACATTTCCCTTTCACACTGTGAGTGATCCCACACCTACATTCCTGCTGTCAGACTGTGAGTGACCCCACACCACATTCCCTTTTCAGACTGGTGACCCTGCAGCTACAGTCCCCTTTCACACTATGAGTGACCCTGCATGCACCTATGTTTCCTCTTCAGACTATGAGTGACCCTGCACACCTACATCCCCTTTAGACTATAAATGACCCTGCACACCTACATTTCCCTTTCAGACAATGAGTGACCCTGCTCACCTACTTTCCCCTTTCAGACTATGAGTGACTCCATACACCTACATTCCCCTTTAGACTATAAATGACCCTGCACACCTACATTCCCCTTTCAGACTGTGAGTGACCCTGCACCTTCATTCCCCTTTCAGACTATGAGTGACCCCGCACACCTACAGTCCCCTTTCAGACAATCAGTGACCCTGCACACCTACATTCCCCTTTCAGACTACGAGTGACACTGCACACCTACATTCCCCTTTCAAACTGAGTGACCCTGCACACCTACATTCCCCTTTAGACTATAAATGACCCTGCACACCTACATTCCCCTTTCAGACTGTGAGTGACCCTGCACACCTACATTCCCCTTTCAGACTATGAGTGACCCTGCACACCTACATTCCCCTTTCAGACAATGAGTGACCCTGCAGACCTACATTCCCCTTTCAGACAATGAGTGACCCTGCACACCTACATTCCCCTTTCAGACTGTGAGTGACCCTGCACCTACATTCCCTTTCAGACTGGGGAGTGACCTGCACAGCTACAGTCCATTTCAGACAATGAGGACCCTGCACACCTACAGTCCCCTTTCAGACTGTGAGTGACCCTGCACATTTCTATTCCCCTTTCAGACTGAGTTACCCCGTACACCTACATTCCCCTTTAAACTATAAATGACCCTGCACACCTATTTTCCCCTTTCAGAATGTGAGTGACCCTGCACACCTTCATTCCCCTTTCAGACTATGAGTGACCCCATACACCTACATTCCCCTTTAGACTATAAATGACCCTGCACACCTACATTCCCCTTTCAGACTGTGAGTGACCCTGCACACCTTCATTCCCCTTTCAGACTATGAGTGACCCCGTACACCTACATTCCCCTTTAGACTATAAATGACCCTGCACACCTACATTCCCCTTTCAGACTGTGAGTGACCCTTCACACCTTCATTCCCCTTTGAGACAATGAGTGTCCCTGCACACCTACATTTCCCTTTCAGACTGTGAGTGACCCTGCACACCTACATTCCCCTTTCAGACTATGAGTGACCCTGCACACCTAAATTCCCCTTTCAGACTGAGTGACCCTGCACACCTACATTCCCCTTTCTGACTGTGAGTGACCCTGCACACCTACAGTCCCCTTTCAGACAATAGGTGACCCTGTACACCTACATTTCCCTTTCAGACTGTGGTGACCCGCTCACCACATTCCCCTTTTCAGACAGTGGGTGACCCTACACACCTACATTCACCTTTCAGACTGTGTGACCCTGCACACCTACATTCACCTTTTCAGACTGTGAGTGACCCTGCACACCTCATTCCCCTTTCACACTATGAGTGACTCTGCACACCTACATTCTCCTTTCACACTATGAGTGACCCTGCATATCTACATTCCCCTTTAGACTATAAATGACCCTGCACACCTACATTCCCCTTTCAGACTGTGAGTGACCCTGCACACCTACATTCCCCTTTCAGACAATGAGTGACCCTGCACACCTACATTCCCCTTTCAGACTGTGAGTGACCCTGCACACCTACATTCCCCTTTCAGACTATGAGTGACCCTATACACCTACATTCCCCTTTCAGACAATGAGTGACCCTGCAGACCTACATTCCCCTTTCAGACAATGAGTGACCCTGCACACCTACATTCCCCTTTCAGACTGTGAGTGACCCTGCACACCTACATTCCCCTTTCAGACTGGGAGTGACCCTGCACAGCTACAGTCCCATTTCAGACAATGAGTGACCCTGCACACCTACAGTCCCCTTTCAGACTGTGAGTGACCCTGCACATTTCTATTCCCCTTTCAGACTGAGTTACCCCGTACACCTACATTCCCCTTTAAACTATAAATGACCCTGCACACCTATTTTCCCCTTTCAGAATGTGAGTGACCCTGCACACCTTCATTCCCCTTTCAGACTATGAGTGACCCCATACACCTACATTCCCCTTTAGACTATAAATGACCCTGCACACCTACATTCCCCTTTCAGACTGTGGAGTGACCCTGCACACCTTCATTCCCCTTTCAGACTAGGTGACCCGTACACCTACATTCACTGAACTATATAAATGACCCTGCACACCTACATTTCCCCACTTTCCAGACTGTAGTGACCTTCACACCTTCATTCCTTTGAGACAATGGGTGTCCCTGCACACCTACATTTCCCTTTCAGACTGTGGTGACCCTGCACACCTACATTTCCCTTTCAGACTATGAGTGACCCTGCACACTAAATTCCCCTTTCAGACTGAGTGACCCTGCACACCTACATTCCCCTTTCTGACTGTGAGTGACCCTGCACACCTACAGTCCCCTTTCAGACAATGAGTGACCCTGTACACCTACATTTCCCTTTCAGACTGTGAGTGACCCCGCTCACCTACATTCCCCTTTCAGACAGTGAGTGACCCTACACACCTACATTCACCTTTCAGACTGTGAGTGACCCTGCACACCTACATTCACCTTTCAGACTGTGAGTGACCCTGCACACCTCATTCCCCTTTCACACTATGAGTGACTCTGCACACCTACATTCTCCTTTCACACTATGAGTGACCCTGCACATCTACATTCCCCTTTCAGACTGTGAGTGACCCTGCACACCTACATTCTTCTTTCACACTGTAAGTGACCCTGCACACCTACAGTCCCCTTTCAGACAGTGAATGACCCTGCACACCTACATTCCTCTTTCACACTGTGAGTGACCCTGCACACCTACATTCCCCTTTCACACTGTGAGTGATCCTGCACACCTACATTCCCCTGTCAGACTGTGAGTGACCCTGCACACCTACATTCCCCTTTCAGACTGAGTGACCCTGCACAGCTACAGTCCCCTTTCACACTATGAGTGACCCTGCACACCTATGTTCCCCTTTCAGACTATGAGTGACCATGTACACCTACATTCCCCTTTAGACTATAAATGACCCTGCACACCTACATTCCCCTTTCAGACAATGAGTGACCCTGCTCACCTACATTCCCCTTTCAGGCTGTGAGTGACCCTGCACACCTACATTCCCCTTTCAGACAATGAGTGACCCTGCACACCTACAGTCCCCTTTCAGACTGGGAGTGACGCTGCACACCTACATTCCCCTGTCAGACTGTGAGTGACCCTGCACACCTACATTCCCCTTTCAGGCTATGAGTGACCCTGCGCACCTACATTCCCCTTTCAGACTATGAGTGACCCTGTACACTTACATTTCCTTTCAGACTGTGAGTGACCCTGCACACCTACATTCCCCTTTCAGACAACGAGTGACCCTGCACACCTACATTCCCCTTTCAGACTGTGAGTGACCCTGCACACCTACATTCTTCTTTCACACTGTAAGTGACCCTGCACACCTACAGTCCCCTTTCAGACAGTGAATGACCCTGCACACCTACATTCCTCTTTCACACTGTGAGTGACCCTGCACACCTACATTCCCCTGTCAGACTGTGAGTGACCCTGCACACCTACATTCCCCTTTCAGACTGAGTGACCCTGCACAGCTACAGTCCCCTTTCACACTATGAGTGACCCTGCACACCTATGTTCCCCTTTCAGACTATGAGTGACCCTGTACACCTACATTCCCCTTTAGACTATAAATGACCCTGCACACCTACATTCCCCTTTCAGACAATGAGTGACCCTGCTCACCTACATTCCCCTTTCAGGCTGTGAGTGACCCTGCACACCTACATTCCCCTTTCAGACAATGAGTGACCCTGCACACCCACAGTCCCCTTTCAGACTGGGAGTGACGCTGCACGCCTACATTCCCCTGTCAGACTGTGAGTGACCCTGCACACCTACATTCCCCTTTCAGGCTATGAGTGACCCTGCGCACCTACATTCCCCTTTCAGACTATGAGTAACCCTGTACACTTACATTTCCCTTTCAGACTGTGAGTGACCCTGCACACCTACATTCCCTTTCAGACAACAAGTGACCCTGCACACCTACATTCCCCTTTCAGACTGTGAGTGACCCTGCACACCTACATTCCCCTTTCAGACTGTGAGTGACCCTGCACACCTACATTCCCCTTTCAGACTGAGTGACCCTGCACAGCTACAGTCCCCTTTCACACTATGAGTGACCCTGCACACCTATGTTCCCCTTTCAGACTATGAGTGACCATGTACACCTACATTCCCCTTTAGACTATAAATGACCCTGCACACCTACATTCCCCTTTCAGACAATGAGTGACCCTGCTCACCTACTTTCCCCTTTCAGGCTGTGAGTGACCCTGCACACCTACATTCCCCTTTCAGACAATGAGTGACCCTGCACACCCACAGTCCCTTTCAGACTGGGAGTGCGCTGCACACCTACATTCCCTGTCAGGCTGTGAGTGACCCTGCACACCTACATTCCCCTTTCAGGCTATGAGTGACCCTGCACACCTACATTTCCCCTTTCAGACTATGAGTGACCCTGTACACTTACATTTCCCTTTCAGACTGGAGTGACCCTGCACACCTACATTCCCCTTTCAGACAACAGTGACCCTGCACACCTACATTCCCCTTTCAGACTGTGAGTGACCCTGCACACCTACATTCTTCTTTCACACTGTAGGTGACCCTGCACACCACAGTCCCCTTTCAGACAGTGAATGACCCTGCACACCTACATTTCCTCTTCACACTGTGAGTGACCCTACACACCTACATTCCCCTGTCAGACTGTGAGTGACCCTGCACACCTACATTCCCCTTTCAGACTGAGTGACCCTGCACAGCTACAGTCCCCTTTCACACTATGAGTGACCCTGCACACCTATGTTCCCCTTTCAGACTATGAGTGACCCTGTACACCTACATTCCCCTTTAGACTATAAATGACCCTGCACACCTACATTCCCCTTTCAGACAATGAGTGACCCTGCTCACCTACTTTCCCCTTTCAGGCTGTGAGTGACCCTGCACACCTCATTCCCCTTTCAGACAATGAGTGACCCTGCACACCCACAGTCCCCTTTCAGACTGGGAGTGAAGCTGCACGCCTACATTCCCCTGTCAGACTGTGAGTGACCCTGCACACCTACATTCCCCTTTCAGGCTATGAGTGACCCTGCGCACCTACATTCCCCTTTCAGACTATGAGTGACCCTGCACACCTACATTTCCCTTTCAGACTGTGAGTGACCCTGCACACCCACATTCCCCTTTCAGACAACGAGTGACCCTGCACACCTACATTCCCCTTTCAGACTGTGAGTGACCCTGCACACCTACATTCCCCTTTCAGACTGTGAGTGACCCTGCACACCTACATTCCCTTTCAGACTGTGAGTGACCCTGCACACCTACATTCCCCTTTCACACTGTGAGTGACCCTGCACACCCACATTCCCCTTTCAGACTGTGAGTGACCCTGCACACCTACATTCCCCTTTTAGACTATGAGTGACCCTGCACACTTAATTTCCCTTTCAGACTGTGAGTGACCCTGCACACCTACATTCCCCTGTCAGACTATGAGTGACTCTGTGCACCTACATTCCCCTTTCAGACTATTAGTTACCCCGCACACCTACATTCCCCTTTCAGACTATGAGTGACCCTGTACACCTTCATTCCCTTTTAATAACTGACTGACAAAGTGTGTCTGATCTACCTGTGTTTGGTATTGAAATGTACCGTTTGCCCTGGCTTTTATGGATTTTTGGTGATTATGGTAAACTTTCTGTGGTTATTTATTGCTATTGAGATTTTACTTTGTTTATTGTTGCTTACGGGTTTATATACAATCCCCATGCCTCCGTAATGGTGTGGTATCTATTAATAAAATCTCTTTATTTACATTCACAGTAATAAACATGAACAAACAAAACAAGAAATACAACACAAAGAAAAAACTATAAACAATAGTAAAAAGATTTGAGGTCTTCTTTGGTTTGTAACATTTCGTATCCAGGAAGTCTTTTCACTGATGCGCTGTGATGTCCCCAACCCAGTGACCATCATTCTTTTTCCTCTGTCCAAATGTTCACTGAGTAACAGTCTGTATCTGCTTCAGAACTGACACGATGAACAGTTCCTTTATATTGCCAGTGTAGCATCCCCGGCCATTCTATTCAATTTCTTTTGCATTTTTCTTCTCTTCCTAGTATTCTGCTTCCCAGTCCGGACGTTCTGTCTAATAGAAGTAACCTAGAATTGGACAGAAAAGCTGTGAGTTTTCCTCTTATATTCCTTACAGTGGTGCAGTGCAGTGCAGTGCACCTGGAGAGCTCTCTGATACTGGTTATGGACCACAGGTGCTGGACAATTGGGAGGTGCAAGGAGCACTGTACCTGTCAGTACTCTGAGGGCTTTCATTATAGGTGGAGCAGTGTGTGGGGAAGCCTGAAGTGTGCACTACCCACACTGCACCTGTCCATGTGAATAAACAGAGGCTTCAGTCCCCCTCACTTCAGGAGAAGGGTGGCCCCTCCAGGTCAGGGTTTAAGCAGTGTCAGTGGCTCAGTAGGTAGCACACTTGCCTCTGAGGCCGGGAGATCAGAGGGCTGTGGGTTCAGTTCCCACATTTGGCACTTGGGTTAATATCCCAGTACTGACACTGTAGTGCAGCATGAGAGGAGTGCTGCACTTCTGAGGTGCCATCTTTCGGATGAGATGTTAAACCGAGGTCCCATCTGCCTGGATTGGTGGTAGTTCAGGTGGATGTTAAAGATCCCATGGCACTTATCGAAAAGAGTAGGGGAATGTCCCCAGTGTCCTGGCCAAATTTCCCTCATTCACTAAAAATACCACAAACAGCTTAACCTGGTTCAAGGTCAGTTGGCAATCATCTGTATCCCCCTTCCCCAGGTCATGCCTGAAAATAGGCAGGATTTGTCTAGTGCACTTACCCGGTCAACAAAAACTATACTAAACTAAACTAAGGGTTCGGGTACATTGGTGAAGCAGTGTGTGTGGAAGCCTGCACTGTGCACTGCCCACACTGTATCTGTCCCTGTGGATAAACAGAGGGATTCAGTCCTTCCCACCCCAGGAGAAGAGAGATCCCTCCAGGTCAGGGTTTGGATACATTGGTGAAGCAGTGTGTGGGGAAGCCTGCACTGTGCACTGCCCACAGTGTCCCTCCCCCTGTTGATTAACAAAGGGCTTCAGACCCTCTCTCCCTAGAAGATGGGTGGCCTCCCAAGTATAGGGTTGAGGTACATTGGTCTATCGGTATCTGGAGATAGTCTGCGTGAGCATTGTCCAAGTGCCCATTCTGTATCTGTCCCTGTGGATACAAGGAGGGCTTCAGTCCCTCTCAGACAAGGGGCACAGTGGTCCCTCCAGGTCATTGCTGGGGTACATCGGGGGGGCAATGTGCGGTGAAACCTGCCTTTTGCACTGTCCACTCTTTACCTGTTGCTGGACAGTATCATACTTCCTAGTTCTGGCACAGCACCGGCCCAGCTAAAACACAGCTCTGACACTGTACCTATCCTTGTCCCTGGACAGTATTGTTATTCTCGGCCCCAGCACTGTAGCTGTCCTTTGACAGTATCATACTTTCGAGCTCTGACACTGTGAAATAATGTGAGTGTTTCTCACCTGCTGCTCATTCAGCTGGTCTCTGTGCCGGACCCCTGAAACAGAGAAAGACAATTGTTTTGTTAATGAAGAGTAATTGAACATGACAGACAAAAGTCTGAACGATAACTCATAGTGTTATGATTGTTTCATCACAAAATCATTTCTGAAATCTAGGTCTGCAAGATTGGATTTGTCAACTAATTTTCCTTTTTGCCTTTTTGGGGGTGAAATACCCTCTGATCTTTATGATGCAATTTTTTTTAAGTTAAGCACTTCCCACCTGGAGATGCTGGACACCTTGGATAAAAGGTAAAACATAGAGAATACTGGATGGGCAATTGTGCACAACCAGTGTGCTCTGCCACAGAAGGGTTCTGATTCCCTCTGACCTCAAGAGCGACGCGAGAGAGGTCCCTGGGAATCAGAACCTCAAGGTGGCAGAACATACTGGTTGGGCACAGAGTTGCCCATCCAGTAGTTTTTATAGTCTATGGTGCCCTCCCAGGCAATTTAAATACATGTCAAGTACACATTGTTTTTTAAAATACAAAAACAAGCTGTTTGCTGCCGCATCTTGTTCAGGAAGTTAGGGCTGGTTGCCTGGGTGAGTTGCGTGGTTGTTATGGATCAGACGTCCCTACATCTGCAGTGCCCACTCTCATTGGTTCTCAGTTGGGGTTGGGAGGGCTTTAAAAGAAATTGCGTCTGTATGTTTTGCTTAGCAAAAGGAGGCGGAGGAATGATGGAGTCTATTTTCATAAGTTATTTTAAATATCTGATTGATCCTGTGGTTTCATTAGTGTGGCTCGTGCAGTTTGCAGTTGACCTGGAATGGTGTTCTGCCACAGAAGGGTTGAACAGCGTTCCATGGCCTTTGTAGTGTGGTAGAGCAGCGTTTCTGCTCAGAGAAAAAAAAATCAGGCTGGAACAGTTCCACCATATGTTATACAGCCTTGTATGCATAAGCAAAATGCATAAAAATATGCCTCTGTCTCCACCATGAACCCTCCTTGTCTCTACCGGGTTTGAACATTTGCCTTCTGCCTCACCCACACCATTACTGAACCCACAGCTGTAGACTGCTGTGCTTTCAGCTGAATCCTTCCCAAATTTTTTCCACCTTTTTTTGAGCTGCTAACAATTAATGTACCCTCCCCCCCACACCCGAAGCACATCTGCCGGAAGGTTGGAAGTTGAAGATCAGCAAAAGTCCAAATTTATCCAAGCTGGGCTCAGAGATCACTTTGGTAGAAAAGTGGGCTGCACCCGAGAGGTAATTTTGCAGCACTCAGGCACATGGTACCAGTTTAAGCCAGACCATCATCGGGACTCTTGGGGATAGATGGATTCCTGACAGCAGTGAAGTTCTAGGTGTCTTGAGCACTGAACATGGAAGGGAGGCTCAAGGCATGTAGTCAGGATGAAGCAAACAGGAAGTGGTCTCAGTTCCTAGTTCCCTCCCTTAGTCAGTCTAACAGTATTTGGCCACCAGTGGCCAAGCCTTCAAATATTGTACTAATAGTCCCTCTAACAGTATACTGGCCACTAGTGACCCAAGTCTTCAGATATTGCAGTGGTCCCTTCAACAGTATACCCCCCCACTATTGACCCATCCTTCAGATATTGAAGTAGTCCCTCTAACATATCTGCCACTAGTGACCCAGTCTTCAGATATTGCAGTAGTCCCTCTAACAACAGATCCACTACTAGTGTCCCAGATTTTGTATATTGCAGTCTCCCTCTAACAGTATATTGGCCACTAGTGACCCAGTCTTCCGATATTGCAGTAGTTCCTCTAACATATCTACCACTAGTGACCCAGTCTTCACATATTGCAGTAGTCCCAGTAACAGTGCATGTACCACTAGTGATCCAGTCTTTGGATATTGCAGTAGTCCCTCTAACAGTATATCCACCACTAGTGACCCAGTCTTCACATATTGCAGTAGTCCCACTAACAGTGCATGTACCACTAGTGACCCAATCTTTTAGTCTCTCTCTTTGTATGTCTTCTGTTGCAGACCCTGCACCATTTTAGTTGCCCTCCTCTGGACTGCCTCCACCCTGTCTATGTCCTTGCAGAGATGGGGTCTCCAGAACTGAACACAGTACTCCAGATGGGGTCTCACCAACTGTCTGTACAGAGGGATAACAACTTCTTGTTTTCTACTGGTGATGCCTCTCCCTATACATCCCAGTATCCCCCCAGCCCTCCTTACTGCCTTCTCGAATTGCTTACTTACTTACTTTAAGGTCATCTGATAAGACTACTCCCAGGTCCCTTTCCATTTGTGTTGTTGTTAGTACCCCACCACCATTGTGTACTCTTCCCCTGGGTTTTTGTTTCCTAGGTGCATTACTTTGCACTTTTTTGCATTGAATCTAAACTGCCATATTTTTGACCATTTCTCCAATTTTGCCAAGTCCTTTCTCATCCTTTGAACCCCTTCTTGTGTAGCAACCCTGTTGCAGATCTTTGTGTCATCTGCAAACAGGCATACCTTTCCTCCCAGGCCCACTGCAATGTCACCTATAAAGACATTAAAGAGGACAGGTCCCAATACTGAACCCTGTGGTACCCACTAGTAACCCTCCTTTCTTCAGAGTGTACTCTGTTTACTATTACCTCCTGGTCTTGTTGTCTAGCCAGCTTGTTACCCAGGCTACCACCCTGGGACCCACCCCCAGGCTGGCTAACTTGTTTATTAATCTTTTGTGTGGGACTGTGTCCAATGCCTTGCTAAAGTCTAGGTAGGCCATGTCCATAGCCCCTCCCTGGTCTATTACTTTGGTTACCCAGTCAAAGAAATTGAATAGATTCATCTGACATGACCTTCCTGCTGTGAATCCATGCTACTTTGGTTCCTTTACCTTGCTGGCCTCTAGGTACTCAACAATTCTTTCTTTCAGAAGTGATTCCATCATTTTCTCTACTACTGAGGTCAAGCTAACAGGTCTGTAGTTTTCTGCCTCTGCTTTGCTCCCACATTTGTGAAGAGGAATCACATCTGCCATCCTCCAGTCCTTTGATACCACATCATCCTCCCATGATTTGTTAAAAAGAGTAGTCAGTGGTGTCACTAGTTCTCCCCTTAGTTCTTTTAGTACTCTGGGGTGAATCCCATCAGGCCCCATTACTTGTCCACTTTGAGTTTTAGGCATTCCTTCATGACCCTTTCTTCTGTGAATAGACTGGTATCGACCCCCCTGTCCTGAGTGCTTTTACTGTTTGGTTTAAGTACGTCCCCCTCTTCTTTTATATCCCCCGCTAGTGATCCAGTCTTCAGATATCGAAGAAGTCCCACTAACAGTATATCTCCAACTGGTGACCTGCTCTTCAGACATTGCAGAAGTTCATCTAACAGTTTATACACTACTAGTGTCCCAGTTTTTGGATATTGCAGTCTCCCTCTAACAGGATATTGGCCACTAGTGACCTGGTCTTCTGATATTGCAGTAGTTCCTCTAACAGTATAGCTACCACTAGTGACACAGTCTTCAAATATTCTAGTAGTCTTTCTAACAGTATATCCCACCCAGTGGCCTGGTCTTCCGATATTGCAGTAGTTCCTCTAACAGTACAGCTACCACTGGTGACACAGTCTTCACATATTCCAGTAGTCTTTCTAACAATATATCCACCACTAGTGACCCAGTCTTCAGAACTGAAGTAGTCCCTCTAATAGTATATCGGCCACTAGTGACCCAGTCTTCAGATATTACAGTACTCCCTCTAACAGTATATCTGCCACTACTGACCTGATCTTCAGATATTGCAGTAGCCCCTCTAACAGTATATCAACCACTAGTGACCCAGAATTCAGATATTGCACAGTCCCTCTAACAGCATATCCACTACTAGTCACCCAGTCTTCAGATATTGCAGTAGTCCTTCTAACAGTATATCAACCACTAGTGGCCCTGACTTCAGATATTGCACAGACCCTCTAACAGTATATCCCCCACTAGTAACCCAGTCTTCAGATATTGCAGAAGTCCCTCTAACAGTATATCAACCACTAGTGACCCAGTTTTCAGATATTGCACAGTCCCCGTAACAGTGTATCCCCCATTACTGACCCAATCTTCAGATATTGCAATAGTCTCTTTAACAGTATATCCCCCACTAGTGACCCATACTTTAGATATTGCACAGTCACTCTAACAGTATATACCCCACTGGTGACCCTGTCTTCAGATGTTGCAACAGTCTCTCTTTAACAGTATATCCCCCACTAGTGACCCATACTTTAGATATTGTACAGTCCCTCTAACAGTATATACCCCACTGGTGACCCCATCTTCAGATGTTGCAATAGTCTCTCTCTAACAGTATATCCCCCACTAGTGACCCAGTCTTCAGACATTGCAATAGTCCTTCTAACAGTATATCCACCACTAGTGACCCAGTTTTCAGATATTGCACAGTCCCTATAACAGTGTATCCCCCACTACTGACCCAATCTTCAGATATTGCAGTAGTCTCTTTAACAGTATATCCCCCACTAGTGACCCATACTTTAGATATTGCACAGTCACTCTAACAGTATATACCCCAGTGGGACCCTGTCTTCAGATGTTGCAATAGTCTCTCTCTAACAGTATATCCCCCACTAGTGACCCAGTCTTCAGATATTGCAATAGTCCTTCTAACAGTATATCCACTACTAGTGACCCAGTTTTCAGATATTGAGGTAGCCCCTCTATCAGAGTATCCCCCACTAGTGACCCAGTCTTCAGATATTGCAGTAGTCCTTCGTATAACCGCCACTAATGACCTAGTTTTCAGATACTGCAGTCATCCCTCTAACAGTATATCTGCCACTGGTGACCCAGTCATTAGATGTTGCAGTTGTCCCTCTAGCAGTATATCTACCACTGGTGACCCAGTATTCAGACATTGGAATAAGCCCTCTAACAGTATATCTATCATTAGTGATCCAGTCTTCAGATATTGTAGTAGTCCCTCTAACAGTATGTCCGGACTAGTGACCCAGTCTTCAGATCTGCAGTAGTCCCACTAACAGTATAACCACCACTAGTGGCCCAGTCTTTAGATACTGCAGTCCTACTAAGAGCGCAATACTGTATATATTTTTGCATGCAAGGCCCATGTTTACACTGAGAGGTCTGCTGATTGATCTGTGGCTCACTGGTCCTTTCTGCCTCATGGAATAATCAGTGCTAGACCTTTGGTAGCCTGTCAACTTCCATATAATTGTGAGTATTTTAGTCAGCAGTTTACAAGATGTCAAACTAAGGAATTGTAATCCTGTATTTTCTTCACAGCTGCATCTTCTAATCACAGTTGCTTGTACATACAGTCTAGTACAGACTGCTGTTTATCAGCGGCGCACAGGATAACAAGGGGCTCCTCAGTTAGAAGGGTACATTCTCATTAAGAGTGGCATTTTTGGAACCCTTAAAATCTTGACCTAACAATTCCCCTCCCTCCCTCTTTTGCCCTCTTCTCTCACCATCTCTCCCCTTCTCTCCTTTCTCTTTCTCTCATCTGTTCCTGTCAGTCATTCTTTCTCTCTTTATCTCCATTTTACCTTCTCACCTCCAAGCTCTTTCTCTCTCTCTGTCTCTCTGCTTCTGTCTCTGTCTTTCCATGTCTGTCTCTGTGTTTTCTCTCACGCCACTCTCTCTGCCAAACTCTCTCACTCCCTGTCTATGTCTTTCTCCCCCTCTCTCTCTGTGTTTCCATGTCTGTCTGCTCTCTCACCCCCCATCTGTCTGTCTGTCTCTAGTAACCTACTGCATCAGTTCTGCTTCACATTAAAGACATCTGGTGTCACTTACCTGGAGTACTGTCTATTGGCTGGTGAGTGCAGCGTGAGCACTTGCTGTCCCAGCAGCGAAATCCGTCCCGGCAAATGCACACTGCGTCACAGGATGAATTGCAGATTCTCTCATAGGTGAAGACTGCAAGAGATGAAAGAAGAGAGAGGGACAATTACCAGGGTGAAGAGATGCACATAATCCCAGAGTACACAGCAATCAGGGAAAGAAGAACACAGATAAGACATCTGTGGGACTAGTTTCTTGGGTGAGAGCTGGGAGACTGAATAGATTATTTAATTACATTTATCTGGATTTCATTAAAAAAGGGAAATGTGGTAGCCATTTTAGTCCAGTCAACAATGCAGAGAGGAAAAAAACAAAACAATAACAAATATGTTGCTGGTGATACCTTTTATTGGACTAACAAGATTATTTCTGAGACTAGCGTTCGAGAGATAATACTCTCTTCTTCAGGTCAGGTCATTAAGAACTTGTACTGAAGACTGGGCGCTGCTTCTGGATGAGAGAGAAGGGGAGCACCTACTATGCTACCATACATCTGTGTGACTTTAGTCCGGCGAATGCTCTGGGTTCGGACTACAAGAATATTGTTACAAAAGATTTGCTCAACACCACAGTTCCTGACATGTACTGATTTACTGTAACTTTGCTTTGTTTGTTACGTTTTGTTGAGTTTGTTATTTTTGAGTGAAGCTGCGAGGAAAAGGTGGATCCAGGATTTAACTGCAGAGAGTGTGATTGTAGTATGTTGGGTTGTGTGACTGTGTGGTTGGGGGAAGAAGGCTGCTGGTAATTAAGGGTGGTGGGAGGAGGTTGGAAAGTGTGTGGGAGGTTTTTCTTTTTCTTTAGTGTTATGGTTATTTGTACTGGGGATAGGTCATCCTGTGCAGAGCAATGTTTAAAAGTGCTGACAGCAGAGGAATTTCTAAGCAAACTGTTTCAAGAACAAGCATTTGTCAATGCCGAATTGTTTGCTTACTGGCATTAGCATTGGAAGTGCAGGAGTTAGACAGGTGCAGAATAGGAATGACAGTGAACTACTGAAGTGACACCAACCCCACCCCCACCCTGCAGAGATGGACAGGCATTGGTGTGTGCCTTTGGATCGTCGCCCATAATACTCATGCCATTTCACCTCACCCTACCCTGCAGACACCGACAAGTGTCGTGGTCTGCCGTGGAGTGTTTGGGCTTTACACTCACCCCATTCCATAAGGGAAACCACTGAAATGTGTGCAGTATAGGAGAATGGGGTGAACTCTGGGGATGAAGAGTCCAAGGCACACCTCGATGCCTGTCAGTAGCAGCAGGGTGGGGGTGGAATCGCATGAGCATTACTGTCGACAGTCCCAAGTCACACTCCTGACGCCTGTCAGTCACTACAGGGTGTTATGGTCGGAAACAACATGGGCTTTTTGTGACCCCACCGCATGAACAGTGACACTGCCAGTTCGCTAGCTGAAAGGAGATTTTACACAGTGACTGTGCCATTTGGCGCCACAGGAGCAAAAACACATTTCAAACAGGATGTGAAAAATGACAGCTGTACTGTTCATAAGGTGGTGTGCAAAAATGACAATGTTGAAAATCTGGAGTAATAAATATAAAGTGAGGAGCGTGTGTAGAAACTGTGCATCGCACGCCGGTAACAGTCATTTTTTTGAATTTGTTCACCAAATTTGCAACATGGGCTTTTTGGGACCTCTCCTTATGAACACTGTCTCTGTGATTTTCTTAATCTGTCCCGAACGTTGCTTTTGCACCGCGAAGATGCCATTGTGCACCACATGTGCGAAAACACATTTCGGACAGGATGTGAAAAATGACAGCTGTACTTTTCATAAGGAGGTGTGAAAACATGGCAATGTTGAAAATCTGTAATGAAAATATTAAAAATTCTCAAAGTTACGATCGTGCGTGAAAACTGCGCAATGCGCGCTTGTCATTTGTTGGGATCCTTTCACCAAATTTGCAACATAGGCTTTTTGGGAGCCCATCTCATGAACAGTGACACTGTCGTTTTGTTAATCAGTCCTGGAAGGTGATTCCGTGCAGTGACCGCGAAATCACCTTTTGGGACCGAGTACAACATGACAGTGATGGGAGTTCATGATGTGGGCTCCAAAACTATGTTGAAAATTTGGGGCCAAGTTGCAAAAATGGCTGAGATATCCACCAAGTTGACCCCTCCCCCATTTATGCCATTATAGCAGCTTACGGCATTTCTTCAGTTCACGGTTGGTTTGAAGAGTGCAGAGTGTTCCCTCCCCGAAGATCATCATGCCAGACTCTGGAGGTAAGTATGGGGTGAGGGGTGTGGGAGAGCGGGAGCTGGGGTGCTCAGAGGGTGGGTGCAGGTTGGGAGGGACCCAACAACGAGGGACCATTTTCTGTGTTGCAGGTTAAAAAAAAATAAAAACCGCCATGGACGTTTTCCTTTTTAAAGGTGTAAGAGTTTGGGGTCATGTTAGCCACACTGGGGTGGGCTCCCAGTGTAGCACCTGATAGAAGTGGGGTGAGGCAGGGAAAATACAGGCGTGATGGGGGTTTAAACATGCCGACAGAGGATTGGGCACCCTAGCCGGTAGGCGTATCTATGTTTGGGGGATGATGTTGAGGGGATTGGGCACCCTGTCGGTAAGCGTGTCTATGTTTGGGTGGGGATGATGCTGAGGGGATTGGGCACCCTGTCGGTAAGCATGTCTGTGTTTGGGGGATGATGCTGAGGGGATTGGGCACCTGTCGGTGGCGTGTCTATGTTTGGGGGATGATGCTGAGGGGATTGGGCACCCTGTCTGGTAAGCGTGTCTGTGTTTGGGGGATGATGCTAGAAGTTAGGGCACCCTGTCGGTAGCGTGTCTATGTTTGGGGAATGATGCAGGGGATTGGGCACCCTGTCGGTAAGCGTGTCTATGTTTGGGGATGATGCCGAGGGGATTGGGCACCCTGTCGGTAAGCGTGTCTGTGTTTGGGGGATGATGCCATGGGGATTGGGCACCCTGTCGATAAGCGTGTCTGTGTTTGGGGGATGATGCCAGGGGATTGGGCACCCTGTCGGTAAGCATGTCTGTGTTTGGGGAGGATGATGCAGGGGATTGGGCACCCTGTCGGTAAGCGTGATCTATGTTTGGGGGGATGATGCTGAGGATTGGGCACCCTGTCGGTAAGCATGTCTATGTTTGGGGGATGATGCTGAGGGATTGGGCACCCTGTCGATAAGCGTGTCTATGTTTGGGGGATGATGCCGAGGGATTGGGCACCCTGTCGTGAAAGCGTGTCTATGTTTGGGGGATGATGCTGAGGATTGGGCACCCTGTCGATAAGATGTCTATGTTTGGAGATGATGCCGAGGATTGGGCACCCTGTCAGTAAGCGTGTCTATGTTTGGGGAGATGATGCGAGTTGGGCACCCTGTCGGTAAGCGGTGTCTATGTTTGGGGAGGGATGATGCCGAGGGGATTGGGCACCTGTTCTGGGTAAGCATGTTCTATGTTTGGGGATGATGCTGAGGGGGGATTGGGCACCCTGTTCGGTAAGCGTGTTATGTTGGGGGATGATGCTGAGGGGATTGGGCACCCTGTCGGTAAGTGTGTCTCTGTTTGGGGGGATGATGCTGAGGATTGGGCACCCTGTCGGTAAGCGTGTCTATGTTTGGGGGATGATGCTGGGGGATTGGGCACCCTGTCAGTAAGCGTGTCTATGTTTGGGGGATGATGCTGAGGGATTGGGCACCCTGTGTGAAGCGTGTCTATGTTTGGGGGATGATGCTGAGGGAGTTGGGCACCCTGTCGGTAGCATGTCTGTGTTTGGGGATGATGCTGAGGGGATTGGGCACCCTGTCGGTGGCGATGTCTATGTTTTGGGGGATGATGCTGAGGGGATTGGGCACCCTGCCGGTAAGCGTGTCTATGTTTGGGGGATGATGCTGAGAGGATTGGGCACCCTGTCAAGTAGAATGTCTGTGTTTGGAGGATGATGCTGAGAGTTGGGCACCCTGTCGGTAAGCGTGTCTGTGTTTGGGGGATGATGCTGAGGGGGATTGGGCACCCCACTCAGCAGGAAAAACACAGCAAAGGGGCACACATGCCAACAGGGTTTAGGCTCCCCCATTGACAAATGAACTGGGGAGGGGGCATGCCAACAGGGAGATTGGGCACCCTGGAAGTCGGCTTGCTGGGGGCTGTGAAAGGTAGACGGCGACAGCCGCCGCTATGTTTATTGAAATGTTACACCAGGCAAGGCATGCCCTGCAATGAGGGGGTGCTCCCTCATTGCAGCGGTGAAATGATTTCAAGTTGGTGGCACGCTTGCAGACTACTGCCATAACCAGTGTGTTCCTTCATTGGTGACACACAGATGAGCCCCAAAAAGCAGTGGCGGCACAGGCTACAACAATGCATCACCTCCACAACCTGCTTCTCCAGCAAGCTGCCACAACATGTTTCCTGCGCATGTGCAAGCAAACATAAAAAGCACACAAATCACCATTGGCCATCAGTGCTAAAATTAGTAAATTAGTATCGACTCCAGCTGTTTTCTTACAGAATAACCCACTCAATTCCTTCAGTACCCATTGGATAAGGAACTTGACTTTTATTCACAGCCGTACTGCTGTAAAATTGACTGTAAACCAGTACTTGCTGAATCTATGGTCCTGGAAGCATAATTGTCACATGCAACAGGAGGCACTGTAGGAAAACAGCAATCAAGAAAGCATGATAGAGTGGAGATCCCCAGAGACCATAAAACTAGTAAGGAAACTGGGAGAAAACTCCTAATAGCAAATAAAGGGAAGAACACACCTGGTGTGGGATATTCAGAAATGCACCAGGCATGGGCGCAAGCCTTGCGCAGCACAACTGGGCTGTGCCAGGGCATGGACCAGGTGATATTCATTGGTGCTGTACCATGGCTCAGCACTGTTGAATATGGCACTGGGAGCGGCTGCACTGTGCACGGTGCAGTGGCACTGAGCCAGCGCAAGTGGCAGGAGAAGAGCAGGGGGCTGAGCCAGCGCAAGTGCAGTTGTGCCAGGTGCAGCACAAGTGATATTCAAAGATGACCATGCAAATGAGGTCATTATGAATGCATGGCACAAATAGGACCATTTGCATGTCATTATGGCCCCATTTGCATGCAGGTGTGCCGATCCCTGGCGACTTGCGCCTGGTGCCCTGCCAGGCTGCAGCCAGTGGGGACTGATGCCCCCTGCCCCTCAGGGGCAACTCTCCCCAATGCCCGATCACGTGCTGTACCAAATATAAATATCATTCCCTGGTGGTCCAGTGGACCCACACCCCTGCCCGATCGTGGGCTGTAATAAATATAAATATCATTCCCTGGTGGTCCAGTGGACCCGCTCCCCTGCCTGATCGTGGGCTGTAATAAATATAAAATTCCCTGGTGGCCCAGTGGACCCAAATCCCTGCCCGATCAGGGCAATAGTAACATAAATCACACCTTGGTGGTTCAGCGGTACCCCACCCCACCCACCCTCAGACCCACCATCCTGCTCCCCCGCCCGGTCAGTGGCAGGCGGCAGCTCCCCACCATAAGCCACCCACCAGCTGACAGTGTACGAATGCGGCTGTATGCCCTATTGGTCCAGTGCATGGGCAATGAGTGTGCAACCCGTGCCATTGCCCTGATCCCGCATTTCCAGACTGTGTAGTACAGTGTGGTCTGCAGCCCATTGGCCCACGCACTGGACCAATAGGCATACAGCCGTACTGTGCCGTCAGTCGGGAGGCCGGCAGCTAGCGGTGGGGAGCTGCTGCTCGCTGCTGACGGAGGGGGGAGGAGGCGGGGTCTGAGTGGGCGGTGGGGTGGGGTACCACTGGACTACCAAGGTGGGAATTATTTTACTATTGTCCCTGATCGACAGGGTTTGGGTCCACTGGACCACCAGGGAATGATATTATAATTAGTACAGCCCACAATCGGGCAGGGGTGCGGGTCCACTGGACCACCAGGGATATTGGTACTGTACGTCCACATCTGGGCGGGGGGGCAACACACCCACACTGTGTCTGGGGTGGTCGGGTGGTCACCCACAGCTGGTGGCTGCTGTGTTGCGCCCTGCAATATGGCAGCTCACCTGTAGGTGGCCAGGACTTATTCCTGTTTTGCAGGGGTGGATCTTTGCGCCCCCCTGTGTGGCACAAGGTGGGTTTTGCCTGCATATGTGCCGCACATCCCGGGCTGAATATTGGGAAGTGTAGCATATGCATGGGCACGCCCCCTGCCCTTGCACTGCATACATTATTGGTGCGCCCCGGCACAATGGGAATTGCAGTGTAACATCCCTTTGAATATCTCGCTAAATAATATCAGTGGGTTGCATGGTGCAACAGTGTTGCTCCATGCACAACTTTGAATATCCCAACCCAGGACTACACACAAACAAATCAAAACTCGCTGCACAACATATATGCTGGTGCAGATTTTGATGGTAGTGCTCCATGAAGGCGGTTTCTTTGTATTGTCTGTCGTCTTCCTGAGAAAAGGCTGCATGTAACCTGAAGGCTTATATTCTGCAAATCTCTTGTTGGTATAATAAAAAGTATCAAATCACTCACTTAGTTCATCTTTTAATACAAGGGCGAGTCATTCCTAGCTGTTTCGAGTTACGAAGGCATGGCAGTGAGCCCACTTGCAGAGGTTCATTACAATACAAGGGAAAGTCATTCCCAGGTGTTTCAAGGAAAGCAGCCTCAGGAGCTAACCTGCCCACACAGGTTCATTACAATATAAGGGCAAGTCATTCTCAGGTGCTTTGAGGAAAACGTGCGTGGTAGCAAGTTCACCTATTCACGTTCATTGCAATAAATAAGGGTGAGTCATAACTGATGTTTTGAGGGAAACGTGTGTGTGAGAGAGAGAGAGAGAGAGAGAGCGAGTGAGAGAGAAAGAGAGAGAGAGAGAGAGACGCCAATGCAGGTTCATTACAAAACAAGTGAGGGTAATTCCCAGGTGTTGTGAGGGGAGTGAGTGCAGGAACAAGCTCACCCATGCAGATTCATTGCAATAGAAGCTTGGGCCATTGTGGGACGGTGTTGTAAGGATGTGGGAGCCAGGCTGATGACACATGTTTGTTACAATACAATTGTGGGTCATTTCTACGTGGATCAGAACTCAAGTTTCAGAGGGGGAGCTAAGGATGTTAAATCCAGCTATTTGTTAACTCAACAGGGAATGCCCTGTCTCTGATAACTCAAACATTAAAAACAGTGGCAGAAAAAGAATTGGGATCAGCTGTCCTGCCAAAACTTGTCATGTTGGACATTCCAGAGAGTGACCCGGGCTCACATCGCAGGAAGAGAACAAAGCCTGGTGTAGGGATGGGACCCTGAAAGATTTCTCATGGCTATTTCCTGGAGCAGCCTGGGCTCACATGGTGGGCTGGCAGCATAGCCCAGAGTAGGGATCAGAACCAGAATGATTTCTCATGGTCATTCCATGGAGCAACTTGGGTCCATTTTGCTGGCAGGTGTAGGGGTCTGACCCAGAATGTTTCTCATTTTCTTGTTTTTGGAGAAGTAGCATTTGTTTAAAGGTAGTTCTGAGCAGTGCACCCAGACCAGTTCTACAAGTGTCACTTCTGCCTCAGCACGGTACTTACCGCCGACACAGACACGGCATTGCTGGCACTGATATTTGCTGTTCCAGTCCTCATTGAAGGAGAGGCCCTTAGCGCAGGGAGCGCACACTGTATCCACCATCTCGGAACATCGCTGCACCATGTGGTGACCTGAAAAATTTGAAGGAAAGGAGGGCATTAAGTGGGTGGGGCTATCAGAAAGATGTAAGATCCCCCTGTCACACTACTAACTTGAATGTAAATACTGATTGGTGACCACGTCACCTTTAGCCAGTCACATGAATGTGCTTTAGACTGCGTGCTGAGTATCAGTCAGATGCGGTAGTTAAAGGTAAATTATATCAGAAGGGAAATTTAACAGGGATTTTATTGATAAATCATACCTCTCAACTGTTATGCATTACGAGGTACGTCACTCATTTTAGCTCTCAGAAACCCTCTGTCTCACATGGCACAGGTAATATTTCACACTGCCCACTGAAACTTCAATGTAGAAATTCATAATAATGTATGATACTCAGTTATCAGCAAACATGAATAACATAAGTGCACAGATTTAGACTGTGTTCTGAGCTTGCAATGTCATTTTTGATGATGCGTCACACATTTTGCCCATTTGTCACACGTACTGTCACACATTTGAGGATGAAAGGTTGAGAGGTATGTGATAAATAAACTTTCACAAGTGGAAAAACAGATACAGCCAGCACCCTGTGTATTACGGTGTAGGAAAAGAAACTTTTACTGTCAGGTCAGTAAGTTCCATATGAGTGACTTTCCGTAGAGCAACTATACTGGCCCTTAAAGTTACTGTCACTTTAAGACTTCTCTTTGCGGGGGGGGGTCTAGGTACACCCAGCAAGGCGTGTGGTAAAGCATGCAGCCAGTCCCAAGTTCTGTGAACAACAACGTCTCTTGAGAGGCAGCAGAAAGTAAGAATGGGATTGAAACAGAATCTGGCAAACTGCTTAGGATGTTGGAGCACACAGTTTAATAGGTTTCACAGAAAGAAATCTGCTTGATCAGCCTTATCAGGTCAGTCATTTCTGTTCAAGGTGGAGTGTAAACAAGTTAAGCTCCGGGCTTTCAAGTAGGGGAAACCTCCGTTTCAAGCTGCCCTTCATCCATGTGTTCAGCATGCTTCTGTTAGAAGGAGATTTAGCTAGGGGTTGAGGGTTCTGACCAGAAGAACAGGACCGGCATCAGAAGGGAGTTTGGTAGAAATATGTCTGCCTCTTTTGCGAGCCCCCAGTGCAATTGGGGGGGGGGGCAGCAGACTGTAGTCCCTGTGCTGCGTTTTACCTTTATATGTTATGATTGCATTGCAACGCTGCAGTGAAAAATGGTTCATTTTTGTAATTGAATTGCTTGGTGAGGACTGCATGTTGCCTGCATTTATTCTAGGAAGTGTTGTGGAATCAGTACTACCGCTGGACTGAGAAAGTCATATCAGTTGAGCGCTGGTATCGATTTAAACCCTGTTCGACTGCAGCAGTATAAAAAAAACAAAAAAAAAACAGTGAAACCACACTCCCAGTGCTATCAGTAGAGCGTGGCCCCACCCTCGACAAACTACTATTACATCACAGAACATCTGTGTGCAGGGATGTAGCCAAAATTGCTCCAGGAAGAAGAAGGGATCTGGTGGCAAGCCACTCAGTGTGAGGATTTACTTTCCCTTCCCCTTAGAAAAGTGTGAAGATAAAAACTAAAACAAGGACTGGTAAAGTGTTTTATAGGTAAGCAAACTGTGTGTGTGTGTGTGTGTGTGTGTGTGGGATTAGGGCTCATTTAAAAAACAAACAAAAAGGAAAACCTCAGAAAATAGGCAACTGTGGGATGTGGCCTGGCCCCTGGCTTAGGTTTAGCTGCAGGTGAGCGGTGCGCTCCTGTTTCCAGGGGCCAGGGCTACTGGTAACCCAAGACTGCTGGCAGCAGGTTTTGTAAAAGTGCATCATATTGCGACCCTCAACCCCCTCTGGTACCCCTACAATTCTCTGGCTATTCCTTCTCCTGCTCAGCATCATCCACAGGCGTTTCAGAGTCATGTCCATCCTATTAGCACTGGACGCCCTTGTTTCTGCCGCCTCTGTTCTGTTGGTTACATGTTTGAGACTGGTGTTTGTGCGCTGTGTCATGGCTGACAGCGATATCACTGGTTTTCCAGGGAACATTTCATTTTATTACTGTTATGCTTGTTTGAGTAGGTGAGGCTGTTGCACCTCCCCCTTCATTCATAGCCCCACCCCCACTCAATATCTCTCGTGGTGCTACGAGTGGCATTTTTATCAGCAAGGGTTAAATGGCTATTTCAAACTCGGAGCGGGCATTTTTTCCAGTCGGGACAAGCAGATTTTCCAATCTACAAAACACAAAAACCTAGCCGGTGGAAATACTGGCAGGAGCTGGGTGCTGGACTGCTCCTAGAGGGGAGCACTTTCTGGAAATTCACTTTTGATAAATGCAGACAGCAACGGCAGCTGCATTCAGGCATGCATGGGACAGTCATAAGGCAATTCTAGGGGGTTGGGGTAGGAAGAAGTAGGCTGCTGGTTAACTAGGATCTGCAGCTTATCCATTAGGTAGGGAAATGGGCAGACTGGGTGGGCCAAGCGGTCCTTATCTGCCATCAAATTCTGTTTCTGTACTCAGAAACCTGTGCTAGTCAACTTTAGGAAACTAGCAGGCATAGGAACCGACACCAGGTTTGCAGGTAAAAAATTCTCAAAGTTATTTTGTGTAACAAAATGCAGATAAATGTGCTGAAACTGATCGTGTGTAATGCATCCAAGAGAGTGCCGTGTTGCCCTTAGTGTATGTGCGCTGTTTCAGAATTTACTGCATATGTACATTTTGTTAAATTGCTTCAACTTGTTTTACCTGCAAACCTGGTGCCAGGTTTTTTTGCCTGCTACTTTTGATAAATGTATAGATAATTGTGAATGTGGTGTCAGAGCCGCTGTTCAAACCATTATCCTCACTAGCTGTATTACAAGCGCCTGCCATATCTGTCCCTGTAGATAAATGAAGGGCATCAGTCCTTCTTACGCCAAGAAAAGAGTGGTCCCTCCAGGTCAGGGCTGGGGTACATTAGTGGGGCAGTGTGCGGGGAAGCCTGCACTGTGCACTGCCCACACCATACCTGTTCCTGTGGATAAACAGAGGGCATCAGTCCCTCTCACCCTAGGAGAAGGGTGGTCCTTGTAATTCAGGGGTTGGGTACCTTGGTGGAGTAGTATGTGGGGATGCCTGTACTGTGCACTGCCCACAATGTACCTGTCCCTGTGGATAAACAGAGGGCTTCAATTCCTTGCACCTCAGGAGAAGGCTGGTCCCTCCAGGTCAGGGTTGGGGTACACTGGTGGAGCAGTATGTGGGAAAGCCTGCACTGTGCACTGCCCACACTGTACCTGTCCCTGTGGATAACCAGGGCTTCAGTCCCTTTCTCCGCAGGAGAAGGGTGGTCCCTCCAAGTCAGTGTTGGTATACCTTGGTGGAGCAGTGTGTGGGGAAGCCTGCATGGTGCACTGCCCATGCTGTACCTATCCTTGTCTATTAACAGAGGGCTTCAGTCACTCGCACCCCAGAAGAAAGGTAGTCTCACTGGTCAGAGCTGTATGACAGTGGTGGAGCAGCATGTGGGGAAGCTGCACTATGCATTGCCCATACCATTTTTATCCCTGATTTATTTACAACCATTGAATACACATTTGTTTAATTAAAATCAAACTGCATGATAAAACAGCAAGGATGATTTAAAAACATTATAATAACAATGCACCATAGCTGGCCCCGTGGCGCAGAGGGCATAGGTGTTGGACACATTAACTCTGACAATGCCAGCGACCTGAGTTCAGGAACAATCACAGGTTTCTGGGAGTTGGCCAGGGTGGGAGAGGATTGAGTGTCTGAAGGACTGCTGCCCACTGCCATGGGTGGGGGGGGGTGTCCTGATTTCCTGGCCTTAGACTGCTACCAGGTGGAGGCCTGGGGGAGGTGCAGGTTGGGTGGCACGTAGGGAGGGGCCATAAGTGTGTGATGCATTTGTGCCTCCATACGCATGGATACACACGTTGTGGCAGGGGAAGGGACCAGAAAATGGAAAATGATGACGGGAGCTTCATGAAGCCCTTACCGCCTACCTACAACGCATGTTGCTGCCTGGGGACCCCCAGGTCTGAAACTGGATTATGGACACGGGGGGGGACGGTCCTTCCTCCTGCAACTCCACCATGGGGGGAAGGCATGGGGGAACCCAATGATCGGGTAGTCCCTGGGGGAAGCAGTCACCAGTCGGTGGAGGTGGGGGCAGCGGTGAACAGCTGCTTCAGTCATCAGTGTGAAAGAAAAATCTCTGTAAAAAAAAAAAAACAAAATAACTTACCTGGAGGGCAAAGAGAACAACATTTGTCTACCGCAGTCCCTTCACCTGTGATCACTTTCCATGAGTACTGAGAGGAGGGGTCTCACGTCTGTGCTTCGGCGCAGCCTGTAATTGTCATCCCGACATGGAGCAGAACACAGATGCCAAGGAGAATCAGCTGCCGCTGTGCTGACGTTGTACGAGTGAACATGTTTGGATCTTTAACCCTCACCTTTCTCTAATGCTCTAGATGGGTGCCCCTGCAGTCCCACTTATTATAGCCTTCCTGACTCATGTATTAAGAACTGGGGGAAAACCCTATCCTTGTGTAACCTGGTAGTAGGTTGATGAGTCATTAAATAAAGGGTCTTTCATTTGCTGAATCAAGTGTTGCTCTTACAAACAGCTCTGCTGTGCCCCCCCATATCAAGTGGCGATGAGTCTACCATTTAGTTTACTTACTGTAGATGACTGTGTTTCTCAGAAAGACTGTTCTGCGTGAGATACATACAGAAAGTGAGACAAAAGGAATGCAGTGGGGGGCAGGGAGTCCAAAGTGCTGTAGGCAATTCACTCATTATTTATTAAACAATAGAGTACTGACTTCACTATAGTTCCAAAAGAACTCACTGTCCGTTCATTACAGCTTTCTAGAGAGCACTAACATGAGGCTTTTCCCAGATTTTGTAGTAGTTTTCGGACAAGTTATTTATTTATTGGTTTCCAGATTAGGTGGACTGAGATCTCAGTCCCTGTTTCAGCCCCAACCCAGTGGGTAGCAGCGTATAATACAAAACATCAGGTTGATAGGTACAAGATGTAAGAAACCAGAGTGATACAAAGGCACAGTATAATCATGTAGACAGTCTGAGTAGTAGTCCATCTGGACAGTGTGAAAATGTTCCATCAGGATTTTCCGAATTCACCAAGTGCATCCTATACTATCTTAGTGTTCACCATGACAGCAGGCCATGATGTCAGGTATTCTGATGTTCTTTTAAACACAGAATCACGAGTACTTACTGATGGAAAAAATTAGTATTTGTTTATCGTTTCTCTCATATAGTTCCTCCTGTCCCCCATTTCATAGTTGGGATTGCCTGTAGCCTTCCTGTGGCTGGGGGAGGGGAAGCGGGATGCTTCATTTTCAGCCGGTGTCATTGCCTCACCGAAGTCAAGGATGTGCATGAATGTTATACACCTGCTCCACGGCTTCCTGGGAACTGATCGCGTCAGCTGAATGCACTATTCCCATGTGGCCTGCTCTGATCCTTCTAGGAACTGATCACGTCAACTGCATGCATCAGTGTCATGCAGTCTGCTCCACACCATCCTGGGAACTGATCACATCAACTGCATGTGTGGTGGACAAGCTGTGGTGGTTCGTATCCCTATAGTTTAGGGTGATGCCAGATAAATCTGGAAGGAGAGGCTGGAGACATACTCTAGAGCCAAGATGCAAGGTTTATTAGCCACAGTTGGAGCACACAGAAAAGACTTGGCATTTACTAACTCTATACACATGAGAAAGAGTGAATAAGGTTACCGGGACCACAAACTGGCCCCACTAATATCCTACAAAAGTCCAGGTTATTCAAGTCTTAAAGATGTAGCAATCCGATGCACCAAGCTTGGGTTTCTAGTATTTTGGTCGGCCGACTGCTGATGGTGAACCTAAGGAAGCGCTTCCTACACAGGCCATAAAATGGGGCATCCCCCATTGAACCAAAAACCAAGTAAAACACTGTAGGCTTCCTGGCCCTGGGAAGAAGGTGACTCCTGGCGTCGCTGAGGCAACGTCGACAGGGCAGCGCCTGGTCGAGGATGGGTGTTGACACCAGGTTGTAGGGGAAGAGAACCTCCTCTGGGGATGTTGGCTGCGTTGACCTCAGGCAGGTGCTCTCCAGTCAAGGAACAGATGCTGGGTGCGATGATCCACTGGACAACCTCTGGGCAGATCCCCGGAACCCTTACCACCTCACCTCTGCAGCTTCAGAATCTGACACTCTTCGGTGTGACCTCTTGATGCATCACTGGAACACGAGCCACCTATGGGCAGTACAATCAAGAGTGTGGCGACCCTTGGTGTGGCCTCTTGAGTGGGCCACCGGTACTTATGCCACCTCAGGGAAGGGGGCACGAGCCTGGCAATCATCGGCAAGGCCTTGGTATAGGCCACCGGTACTGTTGCCATCTTAGAACAATGTCTATTCGGGAGAATGGGCAACGTTACTCTGAGTTCGGCGAACGACTTAAGTCCCTCGAGCTAGAGCTGGGGTGGACCCTAATCTGACTCACTTTGGTGGGCCCTAGCTACCAGCTGGCTACCACTTATGACCCGCAACTCGAACCTGGGGTGTCGTGGTGAATATTTGGAGTTGTTGGAGGTCGTTGGAAGTGGGTGCATGTGATACTGGGCTTCCCGGGGACCTTCCCTGGGTCGAAGAAGAGACACCGGGGGACTTCTGGATGAGGTGTGAGGTCTGTGCAGGAGCCTGGAACAGAACAAAAATTAAAAACCTGAAAGGCAGTCCCCCTCCTTGTATGACCGAGAGTTCTGCCATTTAGGATGGGGTGGCCCCAAATGTCTTCAGAGGGAGTAGCAGTAAGCAAGTGCAGTAATCAATTCCTCAGGGCAGTGCAGTCACACAGGACAATTGAGAAAATAAGGCAGTGCAGTCATTTAAACTCCTCAATTGAATATAGCAGTTCAGTCATAGCAAGCAGTGGGACCAGGCAACCATACCTCTTAACCTCCCTCATCACAGGGCAGGGACAAATGACCAAAATCAGGAACACATCAGATAAAACAGTAATATTAGTCCCAGAAGCTGTATACCACATGTTTCTTAGTGTGAATAGCATTTTCTTAATGAGAATGAGACTGTAACATCAATGGCTGGCATTATTCTGTGATCCCAATCCCTACTCTTTAGTGCCAGAAATGCCAGACTTAGGATGGACAGAAGAAATTTCTGAGGCAAAATCAGGGACATCCCTGAAAATTGGGAACTGCTGAGGGGTAGGCAAGCAACAGAAAATTGCAGGCAGATAAAGAAAATACAGTTTGCTTCATGGGCATTGAGACAGTTTGATGACCCACCCCCCCTTCTGAATATGGAGGCCAGGGTACCTAGTGTCTGTCCCAGCTATGGGCTGCCACGCCCTTCCACTACATGGACAGAGGACTACGTTTTTCCATTACTTGGGCTTAGATTACCCTAGAACTCTGAGCAAAGCATGCAATAAGGCTCTGCCAGGCTTTTAGTAATTAGCTTCTTACAGCTAAACAATTAGAAATTCAGCAGGAAATGCACTTTCTCACCAATAATACTTTGACCTGGCTTTACCTAGCACTTCTTTGATTCTTGGCTAAGTGGGAGTGCCCCAGTCTCTCTATATGGAGCACAGACTGCCTAGAATAAGTTAAATTAGAAGAGATTCTTTCAAGACAGGAGTTCACAAACACCTTTAATCTTGGTCCAACAATTATTTGGTTCGAACCCCTCTAGCTTCTGCCTTTTTGGTTCTCATTTCTCTCTCTCTCTCTCTCCCTCTGTCTCTATACAATTGGACAAAGTAGCAGCTTTCCTCCACCCTGTGGGGGGGGGGGTACAATGGAAGCAATTTAACAATTCTAAACAATAATTACACAGTGCAACAATACAATTGCTAAATAAACAATCCTTCCCCTGGCTGGAGCAGGTCTAGCTAGGACTAATTATTAAAGGAATTGCTGGCCAACAGCCTATTCACCCCTGGAGTTCAACCAAGACTTCTGTACTCTGGGGACTGTACAACCAGAAAGGAGTGATGAGGCATCTTCTCCTGGAGACTGCTGCATGAAAGGTGCACACTGGGGGACCCGACTAGATGGCAGATTTCTGCAAAAACTGACCAAGGCTGCTACTGGGGATATTCTGGAGAGTTACACCAAAGGGACCCAGGGGATTCGCTTCAACCTCCCAACAGGGAAGCAGACATCCACTGCCTTGCTGTCCTTCACCCTCCCTGGTCAAACTCTTTCTCCCCTCCCTCCAGCCTGGAAGAGCCTACCCTAGGCTGGGGTGGTCCTTGCTACCTGCCAGGGGATTGGCTCCTCCATCCAGAGGTCAGCCTCCTGAAGCTGGGTCAGTGGCTTAAAAAAAATAAATCTCCAGATTTGAATCTACCCTGGCCACGTGGATTGGCTGAGAGGGCTCAGCCTGGCTTCCTTCTCCACTGGGGACAGGAATGTTGCCCAACTGCTTTGGCTGGCTGGGTGTCGGTCTTGAGCAGGGGGAAGGGGGGGAGAGAAAACAAAAATGGTTTTCTTTTTAAAACCCTGAATTTCGACTACTAGGACTGCCTGCTGGAGTTGGGCCTGTTCTGTGTTTCAGAGAGTCACTAAAGCTTTTCAAGGGTTCCCCATTAAGCTGCCAGGGTCCCCATAACTGTGTGACCCCTCATATCTCTGAGGATCCCCTATTTTCTGTGGTGCTCCCAATTTCCCTTGGGCACTACACATGCACCAGTCCCATGTCGCCTGCTCTGATCCTTCCTGGGAATTGATCGCGTCAACTCCATGCATCATGCTAAACAAAGCCTGCAGACTGCTCACCAGTTCCCCCCCAACTAACGCACACATGTGACCTTTATGAGCAAGCCGGGTGGCTACAACTTGAAAACAGGATACAATACCAAACCTGCCTCTTAGCTAAAAAATCACTACTTGGACTTCAGCCTCCTGGAGTCACAAGCCTATTAAGCTTATTCACAGGCCCACACCGCACCAGGAACTCTGACCATCAGGTTCTCACCATCCCTTGCTGCAGATCCTCTCAAGGGCAAAGGTCATATGCCAACCAGGCACCACTTTGGCTCAATAACCTCAGCACTGAACACAACGCCATGCAGAGATTGGGGCTTTTCAAGACCAAGCTAAGACAACACCTACTGAAGAAAAGCTCCTGTGACTGTACTTTCTAATTACTCCACACACACACACACACACACACACACACACACACACACTTCTGACCTCGGTTGTATTCACCTTTCAGGTTATTACCATCTTCTCGTTACTCCTACTTTGTCCTTCTACCCGGAATTGTCCCTGTTTTTGCCCTGCAATACCCTGCACTCTCCTCTCCCACCTCCCCCTAAATAATCATCATGCCCCCCCCCACTCAGTGCCCCCTTCTCTCCTTTCTGGATAGCTGCTTACTGTCTTTTACCTGACAATGCCACCTAGGCTGCTACTATTACCTGAGTTATCCTAGTGTTAAAGCCGTCTCTGTTTCCTATTTACAATGTATTTTTGTCTATGTTTACTCACCTAGCTAGATACTCCTAAATCCAAAATGTATGTATACCCACACTTTACGACGTGGAACCTTTGTAAAAGAGTGGTCTCTCGCTCAAAGGTATTGTAATCCAAGATTGAATAAATAAAAAAATAAATAAAAAAATGCATCAGTGTCATGCAGTCTGCTCCACACCTTCCTGGGAACTGATCACATTACCTGCATGCACCAATTCCATGCAGCCTGCTGTGATCCTTCCTGGTAACTGTTCACGTCAACTTCATGCATCAGTGTCATGCAGTCTACACCACACCTTCCCAGGAACTGATCACATCAACTTCATGCACCAGTCCCATGCGGCCTGCTTTGATCCTTCCCTGGAACTGATCACATTAGCTGCATGCACTAATCCCATGCAGTCTACTCTGATCCTTCCCTGGAACTGATCACATCAGCTGCATGCACTAATCCCATGCAGCCTGCTCTGATCCTTCCCGGGAACTGATCATGTCAACTGCATGCACCAATCCCATGCAGAATGCTCTAATCCTTCCCAGGAACTGAATGTGCCAACTATGTCTGTGCATATCATTTGTCCTGCATACCAACTCCTTACATGATTAGTATTCAGCCTCCTCCACACCTTCTTGGGAAATATGTGCATTAACCGCACACAAATACCATTCAGCGTGTTCTGATCCTTCCTGGGAATGGAGTGCATTACCTGTTCGCAAATACCATTCAGCGTGTTCTGACCCTTCCTGGGAACTGCATGCATTAATTCTGCACAAATACCACTCAGTGTGTTGTGACCCTTCCTGGGAACTGCATGCATTAACTCTGCACAAATACCATTCAGCGTCCCTAAAAAAGGGACTACAATGTCTCAGTGGGCTCACCCGGTTACCAAAATAAAAAAAAAATTAAAAAAATTCTGCGTGTTCTGACATTTCCCTGGAACTGAGTGCAGTAACTGCACAAATACCATTCAGCATGTTCTGACACTTTCTGGGAACTGAGTGCATTAGTTGTGCACAAATACCATTTAGCGTGTTCTCATTCTTCCTGGGAACTGAGCATCTCGGCTTCATGCACAAATGTCATGTAGTGTACTCTAAGCCTTCTCGAGATACGAGTTCATCAACTCCGTGCATGCATATCATGTAGCCTGCTTTAACCCTACCCCTGGAGCCGAGTGTGATGAATGTGATGTTGCCAGCTCTGACCTTTCTCAGAAGCTGGGGGCAGTGATTGCCATGTGACCTGTTTTGATCCTTCGCGGGAGCTGACTGAGATGAATGCCATGTGGCCTGTTCTGACCCCCTCCCAGGAGCTGAGGGTGATAAGTGTCATGTGACCTGCTTTGACCCTTCTCGGGAGCTGAGTGCGGGGAATGGCATATCGCCTGCATGGAGCTTTCCTGGTAACTGCGAGCAGGGAAAGCCTTGCAGTCTGCTCCGACCCACTCTGAGAGCTGAGCACATCCGTTCCATGATGAGCTCGCCCTCCGTGTGGCTTTCTTCTGAGATTACTTGTGTATTACCTCCATCAGACAGGGCATGACCCTAGCTGCACGTTTTTCCAAAACTACACCTTTGCAGTCTGGAAATGTTACAATGTATGCGACTAGATCTTGCGCTGGTACTTGAGGGGCAGAGACACACCATTGCTGCTCCTGAGGGAAACCCTTTCTCCCCAAGCCCTGTCCCTAAGGAGACGGAATGAGCGTACAGTATGCATTATTAATTTCAAATGTTTAACCAGGAAAAGCATTCTGAGCTGCCAGCAACTTGTGGTAGACGGGAAGGGGACAGTACAGTGTCGTAATCACGTTCCAATAACATCAAGGTGTGAAAAATCATAATAATATTAAAACTGGCAAATTAAATGATATAATGGAAGGCAACTTTTAAAGATGTAATTTTAATGGCAATATTGTCCCCAGCACATAATGTATATTGTATCTTTTTACAGGAAAGGGATAATCCCCAGTCTGTCACTCAGACCGGGTTTTTGTGTGGCTCTTTAAAAGATGCCCTTCCATCATAAGACCTGTGATATTTATTTTTAGGTACATTTAATTATGCATGCATTTAGCGTGACTCTCTCTAATAGACACAGAGTAGGGACCCCCGTGTAACTGAGATGAAATGTTTTTAATGTGTCCGTTTTAATAGTTTTGTCTGTAACGTTTTGAATCATATAGTTTTTCTGATTCATTGATTTGTCGTTCTTGTGCTGTTCTGCTTAGATAAAGGCCCTGTTTAGGAGGATTTCAGTAGTTTGGGGAAACATCTTCTTGCCATAACATGGAACATCTCGCCAAAGAGCAAGAGAATGGACATTTTACGGACATATCATGTGGTATCTAAATGGGTTTGATTGTATGGCTTGGCTTAAGACTTGCGCTCATAAATCATCTGGTATGAAGATGTTCCATCTGGTTTGAAGATGCTTTGAGTGCTCCAGCTCTGCAGCTCGGTATAACGTTCTCCTCATGTGGAAGATTTTATTATGGAAAGCAGTGTTTGAGAGCTCTAGCTGGAGTATTTTTAGACCGGATTTATGCTGCATTTTACATCGTCTTTATCCACACTGTGTGCATGTTTTTGGCACTGTAGATAGGAAAACTGGCACCTTTGACACTGCACTCTCATGCAAAATGCAACAGGTGATGTAATGTTTGCACAAGGAGTTATGAGGGGGGCTCGGTTAGTACCATTTTTGTTTGACATTGCTAACGAACTATGCTTCCTTTTGTGATAACGTCTGGATTGCCTGTGGCTGTACTCCAGCTATGTCATACACAGCATCTCTGCTCTGCACTGCACGAGAAGGAAATGAAGCACAGTTCTGGATAACAAGGTATTTGCTCGCTCTTTCTTACATAAAAAGGGAGTTTTGAGATATGTGAACCCCTATACTGTATGTCTGCAGCAAGTGTGGCAGTTGCTGCGAACTTGCATATTCATTTATTTAACTCGGCACTGCTAGTCCCAGGCTGCTACTCCTTCCACGTTATAGTACAGCTGACCCTTAGCACCCAGTCCGCCATAGAACAGAAAAGTCTGGTGCTGCAAGAACTACCAAATGCAGTTTTAAACTTTATACCTCCATTGCACCACAAGAGCTGTTCTTAATGTTGTTGCACATTCCTACAAGCCCTCGCCACCAGAAACCTCATGTGTCAGTGCACAATGCGAGACAGCTTTGCTTCCGTAACAAATGCACACATTCCAGAGTAAAATACTTGCTGTTCTTTTCTCCAGGGCACACCGGTAGTGCAATTTTAATACCAATTTTAGAAAGATGACTAGGGTTACCACCTGTCCCGATTGTCCCCGGACAGTCCTGATTTGGATAGCTGTGTCCTGCAAAAAAAACATGAAAAAATACTACATATCCTGACTTTATAGTAGAAAAAATATTTTCTAACTTTCCACTAAATGTTGCAGAAAACTATAATACCCTAACTAAAATACATTAAAATGATAAACAATAGAAGCAACTAAGAAACTACAATGTTTAGCCTTAATTCTGATTATATAGAGAAAACAAGTCTGTTGCATTGACCGAGGTTACGTACTGTCCTGCAAGAAATCGTGCTTCAGTAAGAAATGTCCCACTTTGGGCTTCTTAAAAGGTGGCAACCCTACAGTTGACTGCTGTTGTAGCAGCTCCACCTGCACTCACATGTTGCCACGCTGTTCTGAAGTGAGGGCACGTGCCCGTATCAGAGGGACAGCCAGGAGCCAGTTCTATTACTGTTACTGCGTCCAATAACTGAGGTGTGACGTTACCCCAAATGACACACACCCTGGAGGGCATTATTGCTATTATACAATGGCTTGTTGTTTTACAGAATAAAAAAAAATCATTTTAAAGATGTTTTTGTGTGGAAAAATATTTTTGTTTTTTTAAGAGAAGACGAAACAATCAAGGAGATGCTCAGGCAAATGATCATCTCCAAGTTCACGGTGAGGCTAAGATTAGAGCCGTGATGTTGTGCTGGGATAATAGCACGGATCCAGCCCAAGACTGACCAATCAGAGTCCAGGATTTTTTCTTGCCATTGTATAATTATTTATTCATTCATTCACAAAGATCTGCAACAGAGTTGATGCACAAGGTGGGGTGGAAAGGATGAGAAGGGACTTGACAAGGTTAGAGGAATGGTCAAATGTATGGCAGCTTAGATTCAATGCTAAGAAGTGCAAGGTAATGCACCTGGGAAACAAAAACCCAGGGGAAGAGTACACAGTGGGGGGTGAGATACCAACAACAACAAAAATGGAAAAGGACCTGGGGGTAGTCATATCAGATGACCTAAAGGTGGGCAAGCAATGTGAGAGGGCAGCAAGGAGGGCTGGGGGGATACTGGGATGCATAGGGAGAGGCATCACCAGTAGAAAACAGGAAGTTATTATCCCTCTGTACAGACAGCTGGTCAGACCCCATCTGAGTACTGCATGCAGTTCTGGAGACCCAGTCTTCGCAAAGACATAGACAGGATGGAAGCTGTCCAGAGGAGGGCAACTAAATGGCACAGGGTCTGCAACGGAAGACATATGAAGAGAGACTTAAGGAGCTTAATATGTGTAGCCTCGAGGAAAGGAGGGAGGGGGACATGATAGAAACTTTCAAGTTCCTCAAGGAATCAACAAAGTCCAAGAGGGTAGCATCTTTCAAAAAGAGGTGTGCAAGAACAAGGGGCCAATTTGAAGATAGAGGGGGCGGCTCAGAGGTAACTTGCTGAAGTATTTTTTCACAGAGAGGGTTGTGGATGCATGGAACGGCCTTCCGGAGGAGGTCATGGAGTCAAAAACAGTGGTGGAATTCAAGCATGCGTGGGACAGTCATAAGGCAATTCTAGGGGGTGGGGGTAGGAAGAAGTAGGCTGCTGGTTAACTAGGATCTGCAGCTTATCCAGTAGGCCGGGAAATGGGCAGACTGGGTGGGCGAGGCGGTCCTTCTCTGCCGTCAAATTCTATGTTTCTATTCAGATTAACACCTTTGAGCCAAGGGCTCTTTTACAAAGGTTCCACGTTGAAATTGCAAAGCTTAAACAAAACTGGTGAGGGATTGCTTAACAAAAGATCGTTATGGAAAGACAGAACAGCTAGGTGGATACAATGGCGTAGAACGGGATAATAATGTAGCCAGCCTAAGCTTTGGTTTAAGAATAGAAGAATTACATATTAGCAGAGGTACAATATATTAAGAAGAATTACATATTAGCAGAGGTACAACATATTAAGAAGAGGTCAGAGGCACCTATGGGAATTTGCTAGGAAAGTCAGGGAGGCATAGTCAATGCAGCCTTCGGGTCAGAGTGAAACACCGGGCAGGGGAACCAGATATGGAAGGAAGCAAACAGGCCAGAGGAAGAGTGGGAGGACTATGTCATGATTCGTGAGATAAAGCTGGAAGTGTTAGTTGGGGTAGGGTGTATAGGGATGAGGGGGGCAAAGGCTCAAGGGGCAGTCGTGGAATTTGTCGCTGAGATATGTGAGACGATAACAAGTAGTGCTAGGTGGGACAGGGTGTACAGGATAAAGGGGAAGGTGCAGAAAAGGGGTAAAAGAGATGGAGCAGGGAAAGGGGTGGAGTGAGTGGCAAGGCATGAGCGGGCAGGGTAGGGAAGGGTGGAGGCAGGAGGTGAAAGGGGAAGGGTTGGAAGGGAGGGACTGGGAGAGCAAGAGGAAGGGGATGTAGAGCAAGGGGGAGAGCAAGAAACATTAGGGGAGGTGGAGGAAGAACTGATGGCCCATCGTAGCTGCAGATATTGGTGGCAGGCAGTAGCTTGTGTTTAAAGGCAAAACACAAACATGGTCTAATTCCACATCATAGTAAAGGGACGTGCACTGGGAAGTAAAACGAGTATGGGATAAGTTAATTTAGCTTTTGGAAACTGATTACCATGAGCGCTGTCATGGACTCTGGTATGTGTGCATTTATCGGGACTTAAAGGAAAACGAAAGGCAAAATTTACAAAAAGCATGTTGTGCAGACTGTTTTGATATGCAGATGCACTCCTACTAAATCCTTCCCTTTATTTGTGGAAAAGAGTTTTTTCTAAATTTGCCTGCTAGTTTAATGGCCCCTGGGGATCTCCATATTAGTATTTTGAAGGGAAAGAAGATATTGTTTAACCAGGAGTAGCACACTAAGCCGAAGCTTGTTTCCAGATGCGACCTGAAAGCACAAGGAGATTAAGTGACTTGCTCAGGCTCACACAGTATGCACCTAGGCGGCTGTGGGAGTTGAACCCAGCTCTCCAGATCTGCAGCTCAGACCCTTGATCCACTGTGCTCTACTGCCTCCTAAAGGCTCTTCTTGTTCCTACAGTGCATCCTGTGTCATGACAGTCATGTCTCTGGGACCATTTGGGAGAGAGCTTTGACAAATTGGTGTTACTAATTAAGCAATTTAAGAATTCAAATCTACTGATTACCTTAACACCATTTCCTTTTGGGTATTTAAAATGACACAGTCACGTACATTGGCAAACATGATTTGAAAGCCCATGAAAAGTTATTTTAGTTGAGGTATTGGTCTTACCTGTAGCTAGAAGCAGTCCAGAGATGTGGATGACTGAGTTCAGTAAAATAAATACTACATTAGAGTCGTTTTAGACCTGTGATGTCACTGATATTAGGCAGTGCCTAACCGCATTGAGTTAAGCACTGCTTGATCATCACTGACATCACAAGGTTCTAAGAATGGCTGTAATGTAGTATTTATATTGCACAGACTCAGTCATCTATATCTCTGGACTGCTTCCAGCTACAGGTAAGCCCAATACCTCAATTAAAAAATGTTCATGGACTTGCAAACTATGCCTGCCACTGTACGCGAATGTGTCCTTATAAGTAAGGTGTGCTGTGAGCCCAGCCAATCTCCCGATGGATTGTTTGCCTCCAAGTGCCCTGCTGTATTCGCAGTTTGTGATGGTGGATCATTTTTGGGCTGCACAGCAACAGGAACTGTGCTCTGTAATTGAAATAGATGCCTCTTTAGAGGAAACTTAATAGCGGACTTGGAATGCCTCTTGTCTTCTTGTTCTTGTCCCTGCATATTATTTGAGACTGCTCCTGAAAAGGCAGCTGTGCTTACATAGATGGAGTTTGCTGGATTTTCTTTTTTTTTTTAACTTTTTTATTTTTACTCTCCTCTGCTCCTCCCCAGCTCCGGTCTCCTCGGGAGCACCTAGGAGTCATTCCTCTGTGGACCACCCCCCCCCGGTCAACCCTCCTTCGCCCATGTAACCATGGTTTACCCCACCCGGGCAGGGCGAGGTGGAGCCCAACACCCTGAACGTCTTGTGGTGTCAATCAGGAGGGTGCCAAGAGGGCAGCCACAAATCAAGGGCAAGCTCCAGTGCTCCATCTCCACCTGAGCTGGTAGGGCTTTTTCCCCTGTTCTGGGAGTGGCTAGCACCCTGACGTCAAGGCATTGCCACCGACATCTGCCACTCCCGACTCTTCTCTATGCCGCAGTGCTTGCTATGCCTCCGGCTTCCACCAGAGGCCAACCAAGCACCAAGCAGGAGCCCCCCCCTTCCTTCCAGGAGAGGAGTGCTGTCTTCCAGATGCTAGATCCTGTTCCTCTCCTCCCTGCCAACCCCGACAATCCGGCTCATTCCCGAACCTAGGTCATCAGCATGGCACGAGGTGGGCGTCCAGTGCCTCAACCTCAGCGCTACCGGCCGCACAGTTTGCTGGATTTAATCCCTGCCTGGAGGGCTGAAAAGCAGGAAAGACCAGAATTCTACCCCCACACTAAAGGAGCAGGTTCTCTAACACAGCTATTAGGAGTCTGGTTTATAATCGGTCGGGTTCATTAACCACTCAATAGGGATTTTCCTCAGATGCAGTTTTCCCAGACTACAAGTTTATGGGAATTTCAGGGATGAAGAGATTTGACATTTCGTGTTTAGAAGAAAGTTCAGTGACTGCTTAACATGTTGAGGCATTTCTCTCATTGTATACCTCCTTGTTTACAGATGTATCTGTTCAGTTTTATTGCAAATTTTTTTTTCGCATTTTTTATTGGTCTTCCTGGGTTGCCCTTGGAAAAGGGCCAGTAATGTCCCAGTGGGCCCACCCAGTTACCAAAATTCAATAAATTAATGTACTTTATTGTTCATTGTTAAATGCTATTTTCTCTTGTCTCTTTTATTTTCAGAGGGCTGCAGCATCACATTCCATATTGTAAACACTCCATAAGTTTCTCCCAAAAAGAAGAGGAATTCTGAGGAACTATGTGATGCAGTCTGATTTTTAACCTGGAAATGGATTGCTGATAAGTCCGATGCACCTCTTTTGCCTCCTCTGCACCAGTCAGAAGCTTCCAGAATGATGTCATCACTTGGTGTGTTGTGATTCAATGTGTGCTCCTTCTGGACCGCCTGGGGAAAGAAGGAGCCTTTCGCTGGCCATGTGACTGCAGTGAGGAGCAGATCAGCGTTTGCGGTTTCAGAACGGGACTGTACATGTTTTTGTTTACTTAGTTTAATTTCATGCAGTATGGGCACCATGCATTAAGGTGAGGATTGCCTACGCCCTGTGGATCAGCGGTGAGTAGACAATCCTAAGTGTCAGTGCTGCGCTCCGCAGGTCCCGTGGACCCCTGCACACATTTACAAAAAAGAGGGCTGGTCACACAGCTATACATGCAGCTAGTCTGGGGGCATGTCTGTGGATGTGCTGCTACTCCTCACCATTCATGAAGGTGAGGACTGCCGGGCAAGGGGACACAGGCTACAGCAGCGGGGACCCTACCATATCTTTTACACACCCTCCCCAATGATACCCACTGGCTGTGGCAGAGCAGGGAATCATTTCACTGTGCTGCCCCGTCCTACTGAGCTGACTGGGAGGGCTGGGGGCAACGATACAGGCACTCGCCCATACTTTAACAAAAAGGCAGTCCCTGGCAGTCTCAGAATGCACTGCTTGTATGGAGCTGGGGATCTACTTCAAACAACATGAAGTCTTGCTATATTATGACTATTGCAGTTTGTCCCACCATTAGAACTGCTCCAGAGGTGAAAGAGTTAACTCCATGCAGAGCATGGAACTTGGAGCGCGAGCTCGGTTACAGAAGCTCTGTTAGGGTGGTTTCAGACCGAAACCGTCAGATTCTTTACTCCGCCTCACTGAACAGTCGCTCCGGAGATTCCTCCTGCTGCTCGGTTCATTTCCTCGGTTTAAAGTGTTTTTTCTCGGTTAAATTTAACCGCGATTTATTATTTTAACCGCAAACGATCGGTTCAAGCTCTGTCTATGGTATTGTAAGTAAATAGATAGGTTTTCTGTGTGGAACTTGTAAATGTTTATCGGTTCGGTTTGAACCGATCAAATTGTATTTAAACTTTCTTTTGAAGCCTTTTAAGGCTTATTAGAGTGCGGTTCCCGGTTCTTATCGGTTCTAAAAAAAACGGATTTCATTACGGTTTTTTCCACGGCCCGTGACACGGTTGGGTGTCTTGCCTGGCACTGCCATCAAAAGGGCAAGTTTTGGTTAGGCTGGCATTATGTCTGAGAAACCCAAAAGAAAAACCGGGCCCACTGGGTTTCAACACTGTAGTGTCTGTCGGGAAGCCTTTGCCAAGGCTGACCCACACACTGTGTCTATTGTCTGGGGTTTGACCACCTCAATTCAGACTGCCAGATTTGTAAAAATTTCCCTGCAGCCACCCTGGGCAAGAGAGTGAGCAGGCTCAGGGAACGAGAGGCCAAAAAGTCCGCTGACCCGGATGGCCAGCCCGGTTCGGTGCCAACCGAACTGGAGGGAGTGCCCTCTGACCAGGGCGAGACTTCCTCGGGCCAACGAAAAGCTGGCTCTGAGGAGCCAGTTCCAGCAAAGAAAGCTAAAAAATCAGCAGGTTTGGAGTCCAAAATTCCTTCTCCAACTGCTGCAGAGATAGCCAGGGCAATTCAGATTGTCGAGTCACTGTCCCGGTTCCCTCCGAACCGCCACTATCTGGCAAAGGTCGGTTGTTGGGTTCCACCAGTTCAGGAATATGATATAGAAGAGTTTTATGAACCAGAGGAGGGGGAGGATGATTATGATCAGTGTGAATGTGACTTTGAAAGTCTGGATGTGCCCATTGAACTGGACATCTCCCCAGACAGACCCTTAGGTGAATCTCCCCCTAGGCTTTCTGAGTCCCCTTCTCATTTTTTGTTTTTAAAAAGTTGCTGAGACCCTCCAGCTTCCCTTAGAGGAGGCTTTGGATGAGCAAGAGGAGCCTGACTATGTAGAGATGATGGATATCCCAGAGTCCAGGAGATTGTCCATCCCTTTGCATAAATCTTTTAGGAAACAAACAATAAAAATTTTAAAAGCTCCTAATTCTGTGCCTCCTGTAGACAAGAAGATGGACAGAAGGTACACTTTGTCAGGTCCTGATACAGAATTTCTTTCACAACAATGCAGTCATGTGGGGTAGTTCAGGCTGCAGCCTGTGATAAGGCTAATATTCCCTGGCTTCATCTTCTGACAAGGACTCAAGAAGATTGATGCCATGGCCAAAAACAATACATGGCAGCGTCCTTGGGACTCAGACAAGCAAACTATATGGCTTATGTTGTGAGATACCAGAAATCTAGATGGGATACTGTCATGGCCTTAGCCAGCAGGTCCCTGGCCAGCTGCCAGGAGCTGGAGCAGTTGCTCTTGATGGTGTTGAGGCATCTAAGGTGCAATTCCATGCTGCAGTGGATTCGAATGATGTATCCTCTAGAGTCATGGCTACATCTGTGGCTTTTCATAGACTGGCCTGGCTCAGGTGTACTACTTTGTCACAGGATACCCAGTCTAAGGCTATGGATTTTCCTGTGGTGGGAAATTCTCTGTTTGGGGAGCAGACAGAGAATTATATGAAGAAAATGGATGAATATAGAACCACTTATAGGAGTGCACAAACCAAGGAACGGCAAGCCACTCCTCAGAGGCAGCCCCCCAGGGGTAGGGGCAGGCCTTTTCACAGGCCTTTTTACCAGACCCAGGCCTCCTCCTCTTCAGCCTATGCTCAGAGGGGGTTCTTCAGAGGGAGAGGCAGACGGGGTACGAGCAGGCCTGCTCCCACCCCTTAGCCTAAAGCCCCTGCCAAACAGGCACCCTGATGGGGTGCCCAGGATCGGCTTTCCATTACCTGTAGGGGGCAGGCTGGCTTACTTCATCCAGGACTGGGAGTCTTTAACATCGGACAAGTGGGTCCTGGAAGTAGTGAGCCAGGGTCTGGTTCTCAGCTTCAAAAAATTTCCAAAGATGAGAGCCAGATCTTTTCCACCTGCAAACCCTTTAGAGACTCTTGCTCTGGAAACAGAAGTCTCATCCCTCCTGGCTCTCAGAGCTGTAGAAAGGGTTTCTCCCCCACACCAGGGCAAGGGTCTGTACTCCAGGTACTTCCTTACCCCAAAAAAGACAGGAGAGTGGCGGCCTATCCTGGATCTAAGATATCTAAACAAGCATCTTTTAAAACCAAAATTCAAAATGGTGACTCTGGGAGTTATTTTACCCTCCCTAAGACCAGGGGACTGGCTAGCTTCCCTGGACCTCAAGGATGCCTACTTCCATGTTCTTATCAGAAGCTCCCATCGAAAGTACCTCAGATTCGAACTGCCCTCAGGCCATTATCAGTTCAGAGCAATGCCCTTCGGCCTTACTTCTGCCCCAAGGGTGTTCACAAAATGTCTGGCAGTAGCAGTTGCTCATCTAAGAAGGCAAAAGATTGCTATTTTTCCTTACCTGGACGACTGGCTCATTGTGGGTCAGTCTCCAGACCAGGTCAAATCGCACCTGCTAGTTACCCAGCAGCTGCTTACCTCTCTGGGCTTTCTTCTCAATCTTCCAAAGTCAGTTTTGGAACCTGTCCAGGTACTCACCTTTATAGGTGCAGAACTGGACACAAAGCAGGCCAGAGCCTTCCTTCCCCCTGGAAAGGGTAAGGACTTTAGTGGCCCTGGCATCGTCTTTCACCCTGCAGGTCTCTCGACCAGCAAGGCATTTCCTGCAGCTCCTAGGACATATGGCTGCTTCAACAGCTGTAGTGCAAGGAGCAAGATTTCAGATGAGGGACATTCAGTTCCATTTGAGAGCTTTCTGGTCTCAAAGAAGAGATCCCCTATCCAAGTTAATCCCAGTGACTCGAACCCTGATCCAGGCCCTTCAGTGGTGGCAGGATCAGAGCAATCTGAGACAAGGGGTGCCCTTCATCCCTCTATCTCACTCCTTGACCCTTACTACAGATGCATCCCTCTTGGGATGGGAGCCCCATGGGCGACCTCTCCACCAGGGTTCTGGTCCCTCAGGAATCTCTGCTCCACATCAATCTGTTGGAACTCAGAGCTGTTTTTATAGCACTTCAGGTTTTTTCTGCATCTGTTCGGAACAAGGTGGTACAGGTGAGAACAGACAACACCACTACAATGTGGTACATCAACAAACAAGGGGGCACTTGGTCTTCGGCCTTGTGCACCGAGGCGATGAAGATGTGGTCTCTGGCTTATTCCCTGAACACTTCCCTCATAGCAGCTCACCTTCCAGGCAAGGACAATGTCCTGGCAGATGCTCTGAGCAGGATTTCCCAGGGCCATCACGAATGGTCACTGGATCCCCTAGTACTGGGGATAGTGTTTGCCAGATGGGGCACTCCTCAGATAGATCTTTTGCAGCCCCAGACAACCATCAACTTCCACTTTTTTGTTGCAGGCCCCCAGTGTTGGGCTTAGTCCCCCTGGATGCCTTTCTCCTCGATTGGGAAGGGAAATTCCTTTATGCTTTTCCCCCCTTCCCTCTCCTATTCAAAGTACTAGTCAAAATCAGGTCTCAACCCTGCAGGATGATCCTGATTGCTCCAGACTGGCCCAGGCAGCCCTGGTACCCACTTCTTCTGTCCTTAGCAGTCCATCTTCCCCTGTGTCTCCCCAGGAACCACAATCTGTTAACCTGTGCTCAGGGGAGAGTTTGGTATCCGAATCTCAAATCCCTCAACCTCAAAGCTTGGCTCTTGAGCAGTTAGAATTTGCCGACCTACAACTTTCTTAAAGTGTTCTCGAAATCCTGAAGGCGGCTAGGAAGCCTTCAACAAGAGCTACCTATATCTCCAAGTGGAAAGGTTTTCCATATGGTGTTCTGAGAAGCATATTTCCCCGGAATCTGCTGATCCACCCACTGTATTGGACTATATGGTCCATCTTAATTCTTTGGGATTGAGACCAGCTACCCTGAAAGTGCACTTGGCAGTTGTCTCTGCCTTTATTTCAGCAGGGAAGCCCTCTTCTCTTTCTGCTCACCCTGTATTTTCCAAGTTTTTAAGGGATTGCTTCATACCAATCCTCCATTCAGGACCCTGCCCTGCTTGGGATCTTAATGTTTGCATTGCTCAGCTGATGCAACCCCTTTGAGCCTCTGTCTTTGCAGAGCTTAAGTATTTGACTTGGAAAACTGTATTTCTAGTAGCCATCACTTCTGCCAGGCGCTAAGTGAGTTACAGGCTTTATCAGTGGAGACTGACTTTATTTCCTTTCACAGGGATAAGGTAGTCCTCAGGACTAACAGGAAGTTTTGCCTAAGGTGGTTTGGTTCCACCTTAACCAATCTATTCACTTCCAGTGTTCTTCACTGACCATTCCTCCTCTGGTGAGAGGAGGCTGCACAACAGATGTTAAGAGGGCCGTAAGTTACTACATAGGCGTACCAAGGGTCCAGGTTTGACTCCCTCCAACTGTTTCTCACTTATGGTGAGGTTGGGAAAGGAGACCTGCCACTAAGAGATCCATTGCCAGGTGGATCGTCTCTTGTATCCAATTTTGCTATCAAAAACTGGGTAAGGTTCCCCCTCAGGCCTGAGGGCTCACTCTACCAGAGGTACAGCTGCATCTCTAGCTGCTGCTAGAGACATCCCTATCTTGGAGATATGTCAAGCAGCTACTTGGAAAACAGTACACACTTTCACCAAGCATTACTCCCTGGATATCCAGGCCAGGAGGGATGCTCGGTTTAGCACAACCGTACTTCAAAGCCTATTCCTAAGTAGGTTCTGTCCCTCCTCCATGGAGGTACTGCTGTGTAGTCTGCAATAGTCATAATATAGCAAGACTTCATATTGTTTGAAGAAAAATTACTCACCTTAGTAATGTTGTTTCTTCTAATGGAGTCTTGCTATATTATGACCTCCCCAACCTGCCCCTCTCAGAACTTACTTGGTGTAGGGGTGGGCAGTCCACTGTTGCACTTATTGATGCCCCTTATGTTTGGGTGTTGTGTTTTATTTAGTTATTTTATCTTAATTTTCTGGTCCCCTGACTTGAGTCTTCGTGTTGGGACCAGGAAAATGTGTGAATATTTTGGTAGCCAGTTGGCTAGTGTAGGTCAAGGGTGTAGGCAAGCATACTCCAAGCACTCCATGGTGTGCAATTTTATTTAAGGGGGGTAGCGAATAGGCTGCTTCCTTTTTCCATGAAACTAACAAAAAAAAAGCTGAACCTTTGTGTAATTTTATTCATTGGAGTCGAAATTAAAAGGACTTGTCACTAATACTCTCTTTGCATCCCAAGGACAATACAACTTTACAGGCTCTGGGCTGGTATGTGGGTGTCTTAGGGAACTATGCATGGCATTTGTATTTACCCATGCATGGCAGCAACCACTGTCATGAGATACAAAATTTGTATTTATTGTGCCAAAAGAGGCATATTTGTATATTGTCTGGCAACACCCCGGGGGGGGGGTAGCTCACCCTAACGGTGGGGGGAGGGAGTAGCAGTGAGTCCACTTGGTGTGCAGATCTGAAATCCCTGGCTACACCCCTGGTGTAGGTTACAGCTTCCACACAGAGCCTTAGTGAGTTTTGCTCGTAATGATCTGACGGTTTCGGTTTGAAACCACCCTAACAGAGCTTCTGTAACCGAGCTCACGCTCCAAGTTCCATGCTCTGCATGGAGTTAACTCTCACCTCCGGAGCAGTCCTACTAGTGGGACAAACTGCAATAGTCATAATATAGCAAGACTCCATTAGAAGAAACAACATTACTAAGGTGAGTAATTTTTCTTCAGGACCCAGGATTAGTACCCGACTGAATTCTGAACTGCAGAGGTGGATTTACCTTTTGTGGGCTATGGCTCCAAGACATTTTGTGGACTCCCCCCAGCCGCCATTTTCATGTGTTTGATTTACTTTTCCCCCAAGTTCCTCTTTATTTAGATAAAATGGAAATAGGTCAGTTAACTGTTTTTTTTTGGAATCAACAATCTAATGATATGACAATGTATCTGACTGTGTAGCTTGGAGTAAAGGTTGGCTTATTTATTCATTTATTTATTTAAAAGTTGGTAACCAGGAATGGCACACTGAGCCAAAGCTCATTTCCAGGTGCGACCCGGGGAAGGGCAAGGGTAGCATATAACAAAAAGCATTTGTACACGGTAATACAGAGGATTACATAGCTTAAAATAGATACAGAGTATAATAATAAGTAGTTGGCAGTGCCACATGACAAGAGTAGTGTCGCATCAAGATACAAACAATGGAAAGACCTGTGTTTGATTCCCAAAACCGCCACAGATTTTGTATTGGGCTAGTAAGATTTTCATTTAACTAGCCCTGTAGGCTTGTACTGGAGAAGGCAAAACTTCAGTATATACACCAGCTGGGTCAGTGGGAAAGTCCGTGGGGCTAGGGGATTTTCCCAGTCTCTAGACCTGCTGTTTAATGGTTGAAAGCCTAATCTGAACCTCTATCTATAGTCCATAAGGGATTGAAAAGAGGGTCCCAGTGCTTCTCGGTAATTTACATTCTGTGCACATAAGATAGATTCCATGCACATAGAATTAAACTGCCCAGAAGGAGGTTGTTATAATTTCTGAAGCTATCGGTGAAGTAATTATTTCCTTGTGTGGACCAAGGTCCTACATGAAATGAATGTAGTGTAATTTTTTTGGGAGGGAGGGCAGAGCCGGCCTCCTAACATTCCTGGTGCATGTCTGTGCAGGGAAGTCAGGAGATGACGATAAAACTCCTAGAAAAACAAATTACTATGGTTGGTCAGTGGGCCAGAGAGACAGAACAGCTGTATTCTAAAGTATTTCGTACTAGATGCTTCACCAGATAAAGCAAGGAATGTAATGTAAATCTTGGAAACTTGTCACTGGAATGCAATAATGAGCAGCTCTCAGGGTAGGTTTGTGCACTGGCATCAAAGCAAGTGGGAGCTAGGCTCAGTCACTTCAGTAATTTAAAGGAATAAAATCATCAAGTCCCTAGGCTGGCCATCTGAGCCCAGATTGGACTTTCCTGTGCTATGTACCATGTTCAAACTCGCCCACCTTCCTTCCCCACCCATCCTCTCTGGTCTGCTCACTCTGAAATCCTTCCCCAGGACCCTTTGCTACTCCCACCTCCCGTTGTTGTGCCTTCCCAAAGTTTGCCTAGCCATTGAGGCGATCCTTCACTTTCTCAGCACCTCAAAATGAAATACTCTCCCACAGTATACTTTCATGTACATCTCTTCCCATTAAAAGAAGCTACAAGGAAATCTTCTAACCCCCATCTTTAGCAGCAACTATACTTATCCCCTCTGCTAACCTCTGTGCACCCTCCCCTCTCTCCTGCATTTTGTGGCTCTCCAATCTTCTCCTAAACCCCCTTCTCGTACCCTAGTGCTCCCTCTACCTCTCTCACGCCCCTCTCTGGCTTTCCTACCTTCTCCTAAACCCCCTACCCTCTCCTGCTCTTACTTTTTCTCCTCTCTTACAGTTTGTAAATGTGTAATTCTATAGTACTATGTATTGGTATTGAGTTGGAACTTCTACTGTGTAAGCTATCCTGCGTCAGTACAGCGGCCCCAAGCCTTCATTACAGTGGTCACAACCCTAAGCAAAGGATTATCCTTACAGAATCTCTCCGGACCTTCATGGAATCATTTGTCCTGCAACTGAGGAAACTGACTGTCTGCTCATTAACACACCTTTGCAGTCACAGTCTCCTATCACTGACTGTAATCGTTTCTATTTCTGTTGTACCTCTTGCATCTAACTGTAAGTTGTACCTACTCATGGAATTGTCTTTATTCCCGTGTCCCCTGAAGAAGGACGTCTGTCTCAGTTAGCCTACCCAGTTATCAGAATTCCAATAAATAAATAAATCTTTTTTTCTGAATCTTCACTCCACATATACATTTAGTTTCATCTTTAATACTTAAGAGTAAGACTTTGATGTTTTGTCTGGGGATAGTAAAGTCAGTGGTGGAGACAATTAGACAAAGCAAAGTGGGCCTGTCCTGTTCACACAGTGCAGGCTGGTCACCCTTCCTTGTCATGGGCCCCCTGCTGCTGCAAGAAACCCCTCTGCACTTTGCACAGGGATATGAGAGTCATCTAACATGTCCCTTCAACCCCTGCATTGGCATTCAGCAACTGAGTTTCCGCCATCTTTTCCAAAAAGCTGCAGCCAGCCCTGAACAGTTGTGCAAACAGATTTGTTTACTAGGTTTTGAATAACTTATGCACTAAAAATGCTAGGGCCTACATTCACCTATGTTCTACAATGGGTAGGCAGTACTTACTGCCTCTCCCTAGCCTGCCCCTCCTTTCTCACCTCTGTTTTTCCTTACCCACCCCCATACCCCTTAATCCTCAAAGCTGCCCGTCCCTCTGTTTTCCCTACCACCCCCTCCATTATCCTTAAAACCCTCAAGCCTACCCTGACCCTCTTGGTCCTCGTGATTCCTTATGTTATGATGAAAGTGTTGCATCTTTGTCTGAAATTGCAGTTATTGTCATTATTATTGCACCTATATGGAACTGGAACATGTAATTGTATACTGTTAGCGTATGTAACTTGCACCATTACTGCCGTAATCGCATATCCTTACTCATGTACATTGTCACAGTATAACCTAGCTTATCCCCGCTATATTTTGTCCTTGCAACCACATGCTGGATGTGCATGTATTGTATTCTTGTATGTAGTTCAAGTTTATTTCAGAGTAAACTCCATTGAGCACGCTCATTCACAACGAGGTCCTGATTTACAAGGTCAGTTTTGTATATGAACAGTTACGTACAGACACAGCTTGTATAAGCAGCAGTTACAGTGAAATAAGGTTCGGATAAGGTAATACATTAGCAGGATGCAGGCCATAATATCACAAAGGGTAGGTACAGTGAGGGAGTATCGTGATGAAGGATAAAATATACAAAAATGGTCATGAAACTGAGACGTAGATAGTGGTATGTTGACAAAGTGCTGACAGCAATGGTGGCCTGTCAAGGCAGGTAAACGAAGTACAAAATATACGCAGGTCCGAGACCAATAGCAATACATTCATTGAAGAAAAACACAGTAAGACTCTAGTTAGGAGCCTAAGTGGTAGCGAGCAGTATTTCAAGGCATGAATCGGGGCCTAATCATCGGGCACGCAAGGGACTTGCGGGCAGATTATAGTGCACAGATCTGGGGTCCTGGGGCCACGGCAGTAAGTAGGGTGATAGGTTGTGTGAAGGGGGTCGGGGGGGGAGTTAAGGGGGTAGATGTTGGGGAGAGTTAGTAGTAAGAATGTACTATTGTAACTGTGTTGTTTTGCCACCCTGTGGCCCAGGTCGTGATCTGAAAACGGTCCTCTGAATCAGTGTACCTAACACAGTGAACAAAGATATAAATAAATAAAAACTATGGGTAATGACAATTGCCAGCAACAAGAAATGCAATCAGCTTCTGTGTCCTAGCTACTACTAGTAGTGGACAGCTATCTTGATGTGTGTTTTGTTCTTTTTACCATCTTTCTCCTTGTAACCCCCCAAAAATCGTGATTGATGTCCTCTAATAATGGCTAGCAATGAGGACAGACACTGGTCCTGCACCCACTGGTGTTGGCATTTAGCATTAGGATTTCTGCCCAGTACTGTTTTTTTCTGCACCATTCTCCAAAATCCTGCAGCCAGACCAGAACTTATGCCAACTTCGTAAAACCTGCAGCCAGAACTTGACTTGTTGTGCAAGCTTAGTTGTTTACTTTGAATAAATTATTATGCTAGGCTCTGTGCTGATGAACTGATTGACTCCTCGCTGTCTAGGATTACCACATTTATGAAGATCAAAGTGGGACATTTCATAATGAAACCTGATTTTTCACAGAGCAATATGTAATGTCAATGCAACGGACTTGTTTTCTCTAAATAATCACAACAATGGCTAAGTGACTGTTGCAGTTTTTATGTTGCTTGCACGCATGTGCAAGAAATATAGTGCCATCATCGGAGATTTCGGAGGTGTGTCACCTCCTCCTCCAATTCAGTCAGTGAGCTGGCAGGCGCGGCCCCTGTAAGCCAATGCATTTTGGAGCTGTTTATGACACGCTCCAAAATGCAGTGGCATACAGTTGAAAAGGGACTACGCTTCAGTGAGCAGAGATAGAGCGTAGCCCCCGACAAGCAGGCATGCACGCCCGCATGTAGCTGTGTAGCCGACAGGGTGCCCAATCCCCGTCGGCTGGCTGCTTCTCTCCCCTCAGTTAGGTGCCACGCTGGGAGCCCACCCCAGTGGCAATCAGTCCATAGGCCGACGGGGTGCCTAATCCCCATCGGCTGAACGTACCATCTATTTGTGCCACACTGGGAGCCCAATCCCAGTGTGTAAGGCAAATGGTCCCACAATGTCTTTTTTTTTATTTTGAACCTAAAACGAAAACGGTCTCCGCGGAGCCGCCTCCCGACCCTCCCACAACCCGCACCCACCCACTGCACACCCAGCCTCCCCACGCCCCCCCACCCCATACTTACCTCCGGACTCTGGCACGACGATCTTCGGTGGACCGGGAACACGTCTGCACTCTTCAAAGCCGACCGCGAACTGAGGAAATGCCAGTAAGCTGTATAATGGCCTAGATATGGGGTTTCAACTTTGTTGCATATCTCAGGCATTTTTGGGAATTTTTGCACCAAATTTTCAACATGGGGTTTTTGGGACCCCTTCTCATGAATGATGTCACTGTCATGGCGGTATTCGGGTCCAAAGGGTGATTTTGCGCAGTAACTGCGAAATCACCCTTCAGCCTGAATACCGCCAGACAGTGACATCATTCATGAGAAGGGGTCCCAAAACCCATGTTGAAAATTTGGAAAAAATTCCAAAAAATGACTGTTTTACGAGCGTGCATTGCGCAGTTCCTACGCACGCTCGTAAGTTCGCGAATTTTCAATATTTGCACTCCAATGACTTCCAGATACCTAAACACCACATAGAAGCAAGCAACATTCGGCATTGACAAATGCTTGTTTAGTTCATGTTGCTTGCCATCATTTAAAGTTTTGGGGTTAAGGTATCCTAGTTTTCTGCGATTTCTAGAGGAAAGCAAGATACTATTTCTTCTCTTATAAAACAGACATTCAACATTTTGGTAGCACAGACTTTTGTACATTTGAACTATATTTGCTCTTTGAATCTCCATTATGCTACTCTGCTCGTTCACCAAATTTTACCGACCGCTGTTGTTGTTTTTGCTTTGTATTCCTTATGTTTGCAAAATGTGACTATTCTTAATATCTGCGTTGCATACTGTCTGTTGCTAAATGTTAACTGTTTCTTCCTACCTTGTCATGTATCACCCTGTCGTAACCTCCTGGGTCGTGTCTGAAAATAGGCGTTTCTGTGTCTAGTGCACCCAACCCGGTTACCAAAAACAAATAAATAATATTTACTCTCCCTAGTAAGGCCCATGGTAACGAAATCCATCTTTTAAGATCTCTGTAAATATTTAGTAAGACTGCCACACCACACAGGGAACACTCACCACTTGAGCTTGCATGAACCATAGTTGCCTTATGCATACAAACTTAGTCAAGAGGGTCAGGGCGTAGGACTACTGTTAGCAGCTGGTGGTACACTAGTGATTACAGTTCAGGCTGTACTGCTCAGCATTGATTCACCAAGTCCAAGATGTGTGAAAAATGAGCAAAATGTGTGCCATCATCAAACACGGCACTGCAAGCTCAGAGCACTATGGCTATCATTGCACTGATGTCCATGTTTGCTGATAACTGACTGGCACAATGAAACAGTTTGAAGAATTTCTGCTTTAAAGTCTCAGTGAGAAATGCAGAATATCACCTTCCCATGTGGTTGGCACAGGATTTCTGAGAAATAAAATAAGTGTTGTAGTGCCAGGCTCCGAATGTATGATACTTGAGATCTGGTTGAGAGGTATGGAGCAGACAGACCCCTATGATGTGTGTGTGTGTGTGTGTGTGTGTGTGTGTGTGTGTGGTGGGGGTGGGGGGGTTAAGTAATCTTTACATACACAGACACCACCACCAATTCCTAAGAATTGCTAGCTAACAGTTGGGGGAAGGTCATTCCACTTCAGTAGCCTTCTATCCCTCCAAGAGAGGCCCCAGTCTCCCAGGTACCCTTATCCCGCCTCCTTGCACCTCTCTGTCAGGCATGGGTTGAAAAGAGCACTCGGATCCTCTCCCCACCCCAGCTCTGTTTCATGTTTATAAACACAATTTCTTATCCTTTTTATGTTTGCTTGTGTGCATGGGCAAGAAACATTACGTGGCAGCTTAGAAGAGAAGCGGGTTGTGGAGGTGCAGCACTGTGGCCAATGCCACCACTGCATTTGTGGGCTTTGCCCTCTTTATCCAATGCAGTGGCACCCTGCTGTTGACACTAGTTCAGTAAGCGTGCCACCAACTTGAAAGAAATTGGCCCCTGCAATGAGGGAGCACCCCCATCATTACAGTGCATGCCTTGCATAACAAAACATTTCTGTTCACCCACTCCCTCCATTCTCCATTGTGGCACCAAGAGTGCAAGTAAAGCCTCCCACTATGTGCTGTCCACCCCGCTCCCTCTGTTCTCTGTCCAGGCACCCAGAGTGTAAGTAAACCCTACCACTCCCTCCCACTGTGTGCTGTCCACCCCACTCCCTCCGTTCCCAATCCTGGCACCCGAAGTGAAAGTAAAACCCTCCCGCTCCCTACCACTACATGATGTCTGCCTTGCTCCCTCCATTCCCAGTCCTGCATGTATGGCAATTTACAGGGGGCTAAGGGGCTGTAGCTCCCCATTAGCCCCATGATGCAGCATCTAAGTTTGCAACAAGCCTGCAGTGGTAAGGCCCCAGAGCCGCAGATCAGAGGTTCCCAGTGAACCGCTAAGCTCATGCACTACACTGCACCAGAACATACACAGCCCACCCATTTCCACCACCAAAAAGCTGCAATCTGTACTTGACGTTTACTCTACAAACAGACCCACTTCCATGTGGCATCTGCTGGTGATGATCTTTCCTTTAGGCTCCAAGTAACATTCTGATTTTCGTGGGCTTTCCTTTATTTGGGGGGTTGTTGCAGCAACAGATGAGAGCACCAGCGTGGACGTTGTTACTTGAGTTCTCAACCTGGTCTGACTCGTTCTTACGGCTGGTGATTGGTTGCTGCGTCAGGGGGTGTGGCAAGTGAAGGGCACTGTGTTTAAATGTCCCCATGAGTAAAAAAAGAGTAAGTGTTGCAAAGAAGAAAGAAGACCCGACTGATAGCAGTACAAAGGATGGAGCGAGTGGAGCAGGCTGTGGAGACAGATCAGAAACTGAAGAGAAGTGGCATTTGGCAGCGTGCCTATTCTTCTGCTGTGGAGTCTTTGAGGAGCTGTGGAGTGTAGTCATCTCTGAGATCAGAGAAGGTGTTTGGAGCGTGGCATGGTCACCCGTGGGCAAGAAGGGAGTAGAGCCTCTGTTAGGAAATCTGGGAGAGAATTTGCTGGGGTCGGGAGTTGGGACACAATCTCACTGACTCGGGAGAGAGCCAGAGTGGCAGGAGACTGAACCTTTGGGCACAGAGAGTGGCAGCTGCTGCATAAATCAGATAATCAGGTATGTGCAAAACAAAAGGCAGAGCTTTAAAAACAATACACTGTTTCATACACTGACCCACTCACAGGTTATTAGTTCCATTGTTGTGCTCCGTTTGTGCTATTCTGCCATGTAGGTTATAAACATTGCATAGGTGTTCCATTTGAAAGGGTCTGGGGAAAAATCATTCCCAAGTTTTAGATTCCTTCACATTGATTTGAACCCTTTCTTGTAAAGAGCCAAGCAACTGAAAGCAAACTATTATTTACATATGTGAAAAAAATCTTTTCAGTTAAATATTGGTGGCTTTGTAACTATGTTGTGACTACTGTGTTTGAGAGATACTGTATTCATGAACATAAATCATGCTTTTTATTTATGGCATCTCCACGCAAACTGTCATAAAGAAGAAGAATGGTGCTGTAATAGTGAAATGGTGACGTCACACACAAGCTGTGAATGAAAAGGGAATAATCCCTTTTCAATTCACCCATGTCCACCTGTGGTTTCAGTGTTTATTAGCATAGGGAGATATTTATTCCCTGGGGTGCCTGAGGTCACTTGCAAGTAACTACTTAAAGAGGTCCAAAATGCATCAGGCAGGTTATGTCTTCATGTCCTTCTTTTAAAAAAAAAAAGATATTTTAATCAACAGACCCGGGTACCCATGTAATTAGGGGTGGTAAGTGCTTGACTTTTATTTGTGTACATAACTATTTAAATAATAGTTTGTTGCATGGCTCAGTGTTGTGTTACTGACCTATAATGCCCTATCTGCAAGACCTCTTAGTTCCTCACTGCCCGGCTCTCCTCTCTCTTTCTCTGAGAGAGACTTCTTGGGGGTCTCCCTGGCTAAGCTGCAGCTTTCTGGAGACTGAGCTTTCTCCGTGGCTGCACCAACCCTGTGGAATTCACTCCCAGAATATCTGAAAGAGGCCCCCTTGGTGCAAGTCTTAAAGAGGGGGCTCAATGCATTGTTATTTGATCAAGCGTTCCAGCTGATATGGTAAGGAAGTGCTCATATGCACAGCTGACTGTTCCTGCTATTATAGTACTGTGTTTATATATGTCATCGTTATAACTGTGTACATACTCTGTACTGTGGTGTTATTGAATGTTTTATTGTTATATCTCAGGCATGAGGGGGGAGGCAGTATCAGGGTAGCAAATTCTGTTTGAAATAACCTCCAGAGTGCAATCAACATTTCACTGTGAAAATTGAGGTGAAGAACCTTTTTCTGTGTGTCAGCTGTGAGATCCACCTAACATTAGTGTCCACAACTGGTACTAGTGCTGTAGCGCACATGCTGTCAGTTGGGGGGCTTTCGTTTCTTTTTTTTTTTTTTTATTTCGGTAATTTTAGAGCCATTGAGACCTGAAGCCCTGTGTTTATCCTCTGGGACAGGTACTGTTTGGGCCGTAGCAGGTTTTCCTAACTTTGCAATGTAATTAGGGCTGAAGAACAGGTGAGGGGCAGTCAGCACTGCAGACCGAAGGAGGGAGCAGAAACATTGTGGTATGTACGGTGCAGGATTCCCCACACTGTGATTTATTTAGTGCTGGTGAAAGGTGGGAGACTGACAGAACAGGAAATTGAAACCCGCAGTTTATCCACAGCAATAGGTACAGTGTGGGGCAGGTATGTCGCCGGCCCCGCACTGTGATGTATTTAGTGCTGGTGAACGGTGAGCGGCTGACAGCACTGGAGATTGAATCCTTCAGTTTACTCACACGGCTAGCTACAGTGTGGGCAGGTACAGCATGGGCTTCCCCACATTATAATGGACTGAATATTGTTGAAAGGTGAGGGACTGACACCACTGGAACCTGAAGCCCTCTGTTTATTCACATGACCAGGTTGGCAGGTACAGCGCAGAGTCCACCACAATGTGATGGATTTAATATGGGTGAAAGGTGAGAGACTGACCGTACTCTAGACTGAAACCATCTGTTTATCCACAGGGACAGATACAGGGTGGGCAGGAACAGTACACACTTCCTCACACAGTGCTGCAGATAGTGCTGGTAAAAGGTGAGGGAGGGCCAGAACTGGCACCCAAAGTCCTCCATTTACCCACAGGGACAGATATGGCGGGGGCAGGTGTAGTACGTGCTTCCCAACATTGTGATGTAATTAGTGCTGCTGAAAGTTGAGGGACTGACAGCACTAGAAGCTGAGGTGCCCTGTTTATCCCCATGGTCAGGCACAATGTGGTGCAGGAGGAGTATAGTCTTCCCAACACTGTGATGCATTTAGTGCTGCTGAAAGGTGAGGGACTCGTGGCACTGGAGAGTGAAGCCATTGGTCTACCCCTGGGACAGGTAGAGTGTGGGCTGGTACAGCACAGGCTTCCCCCCGCTGTCATAATCTTACTCCTGCTGAAAGGTAGCAGACTGCTACGGGGTATGCGTCCTTACCTTGATGAATCTGGTGCTGGGGACTCCTGCTGAAAGGTAGCAGACTGTTACGGAGGAATGGCCCCCACACTGTGATGAATCTAGTGCTGGGGACTCTGCTGAAAGGTAGCAGACTGTTATGGAGCAGTGTCCCACACTGTGATGAATCTAATGCTGGGGACTCCTGCTGAAAGGTAGCAGACTGTTATGGGAGTGTGCGCCCTTACTGTCATGAATCTAGTGCTGGGGACTCCTGCTGAAAGGTGTGGAAGATCATAACAATATTAAAACTGGCAAATTAAATGATATAATGGAAGGCCATCTTTTAAAGATGTAATTTTAATGGCAATATTGTCCCCAGCACATACTGTATATTGCATCTTTTACAGGAAAGGGATAATCTGCATCTGTCACTCAGACCGGGTTTTGTGTGGCTCTTAAAAGATGCCCTTCCATCATAAGACCTGTGATATTTATTTTTAGGTACATTTAATTATGAATGCATTTAGCGTGGCTCTCTCTAATAGACACAGAGTAGAGACCCCTGTAACTGAGATGAAATGATTTTAATGTGTCCGTTTTAATAGTTTTGTCTGTAACGTTTTTGAATCATATAGTTTTCTGATTCATTGATCTGTCATTCTTGTGCTGTTCTGCTTAGATAAAGGCCCTGTTTAGGAGGATTTCAGTAGTTTGAAACATCTTCTTGCCATAACATGGAACATCTCGCCAAAGAGCAAGAGAATGGACATTTTACGGACATATCATGTGGTATCTAAATGGGTTTGATTGTATGGCTTGGCTTAAGACTTGCGCTCATAAATCATCTGGTATGAAGATGTTCCATATGGTTTGAAGATGCTTTGAGTGCTCCAGCTCTGCAGCTCGGTATAACGTTCTCCTCATGTGGAAGATTTTATTATGGAAAGCAGTGTTTGAGAGCTCTAGCTGGAGTATTTTTAGACCGGATTTATGCTGCATTTTACATCGTCTTTTATCCACACTGTGTGCATGTTTTTTGGCACTGTAGATAGGGAAAACTGGCACCTTTGACACTGCACTCTCATGCAAAATGCAACAGGTGATGTAATGTTTGCACAAGGAGTTATGAGGGGGGCTCGGTTAGTACCATTTTTGTTTGACATTTAACGAACTGTGCCTTTCCTTTGTGATAACGTCTGGATTGCCTGTGGCTGTACTCCAGCTATGTCATACACAGCATCTCTGCTCTGCACTGCACGAGAAGGAAATGAAGCACAGTTCTGGATAACAAGGTATTTGCTCGCTCTTTCTTACATAAAAAGGAAGTTTTGAGATATGTGAACCCCTATACTGTATGTCTGCAGCAAGTGTGGCAGTTGCTGCGAACTTGCATATTCATTTATTTAACTCGGCACTGCTAGTCCCAGGCTGCTACTCCTTCCACGTTATAGTACAGCTGACCCTTAGCACCCAATCCGCCATAGAACAGAAAAGTCTGGTGCTGCAAGAACTACCAAATGCAGTTTTAAAACTTTTATACCCCCCCCCCATTGCACCACAAGATCTGTTCTTAATGTTGTTGCACATTCCCATAAAGCCCCTCGCCACCAGAAACCTCGTATGTGTCAGTGCACAATGTGCGCCGATGACAGCTTAAGCCCCGGTAACAAATGCACACATTCCAGAGTAAAATACTTGCTGTTCTTTTCTCCAGGGCACACCGGTAGTGCAATTTTAATACCAATTTTAGAAAGCTGACTAGGGTTACCACCTGTCCCGATTGTCGTAGGACAGTCCTGATTTGGATAGCTGTGTCCTGCAAAAAAACATGAAAAAATACTACATATCCTGACTTTATAGTAGAAAAAATATTTTCTAACTTTCCACTAAATGTTGCAGAAAACTATAATACCCTAACTAAAATACATTAAAATGATAAACAATAGAAGCAACTAAGAAACTACAATGTTTAGCCTTAATTCTGATTATATAGAGAAAACAAGTCTGTTGCATTGACCGAGGTTAGTACTGTCCTGCAAGAAATCGTGCTTCAGTAAGAAATGTCCCACTTTGGGCTTCTTAAAAGGTGGCAACCCTACAGTTGACTGCTGTTGTAGCAGCTCCACCTGCACTCACATGTTGCCACGCTGCTCTGAAGTGAGGGCACGTGCCCGTATCAGAGGGACAGCCAGGAGCCAGTTCTATTACTGTTACTGCGTCCAATAACTGAGGTGTGACGTTACCCCAAATGACACACACCCTGGAGGGCATTATTGCTATTATACAACGGCTTGTTGTTTTACAGAATAAAAAAAAAATCATTTTAAAGATGTTTTTGTGTGGAAAAATATTTTTGTTTTTTAAGAGAAGACGAAACAATCAAGGAGATGCTCAGGCAAATGATCATCTCCAGGTTCATGGTGAGGCTAAAGACTAGAGCCGTGATGTGCTGGGATAACAGCACGGATGCAGCCAAGACTGACCAATCAGAGTCCAGGATTTTCTTGCCATTGTATAATTATTTATTCATTCATTCACAAAGATCTGCAACAGAGTTGATGCACAAGGTGGGGTGGAAAAGATGAGAAGGGACTTGGCAAGGTTAGAGGAATGGTCAAATGTATGGCAGCTTAGATTCAATGCTAAGAAGTGCAAGGTAATGCACCTGGGAAACAAAAACCCAGGGGAAGAGTACACAGTGGGGGGTGAGATACCAACAACAACAAAAATGGAAAGGGACCTGGGGGTAGTCATATCAGATGACCTAAGGTGGGCAAGCAATGTGAGAGGGTAGCAAGGTTGGCTGGGGGGATACTGGGATGCATAGGGAGAGGCATCACCAGTAGAAAACAGGAAGTTATTATCCCTCTGTACAGACAGCTGGTCAGACCCCATCTGGAGTACTGCATGCAGTTCTGGAGACCCAGTTCGCAAAGACATAGACAGGATGGAAGCTGTCCAGAGGAGGGCAACTAAAATGGCACAGGGTCTGCAACTGGAAGACATATGAAGAGAGACTTAAGGAGCTTAATATGTATAGCCTCGAGGAAAGGGGGGACATGATAGAAACTTTCAAGTTCCTCAAGGGAATCAACAAAGTCCATGAGGGTAGCATCTTCAAAAAAAGAGGTGCAAGAACAAGGGGCACAATTTGAAGATAGAGAGGCGGCTCAGAGGTAATTTAAGAAGTACTTTTTCACAGAGAGGTTGTGGATGCATGGACAGGCCTCCGGAGGAGGTCATGGAGTCAAAACAGTGGTGGAATTCAAGCATGCATGGGACAGTCATAAGGCAATTCTAGGGGTGGGGTAGGAAGAAGTAGGCTGCTGGTTAACTAGGATCTTCAGCTTATCCAGTAGCCGGAAATGGGCAGACTGTGGGCGGGCGGTCCTTCTCTGGCCAAATTCTATGTTTCTATTCAGATTAACACCTTTGAGCCAAGGGCTCTTTTACAAAGGTTCCACGTTGAAATTGCAAAGCTTAAACAAAACTGGTGAGGATTGCTTAACAAAAGATCGTTATGGAAAGACAGAACAGCTAGGGTGGATACAATGGCGAGAGCGGGATAATGTAGCCAGCCTAAGCTTTGTCGACAGAATAGAAGAATTACATATTAGCAGAGGTACAACATATTAAGAAGAATTACATATTTGCAGAGGTACAACATATTAAGAAGGGTCAGAGGCACCTATGGGAATTTGCTAGGAAAGTCAGGGAGGCATAGTCAATGCAGCCTTCGGGTCAGAGTGAAACACCGGGCAGGGGAACCAGATATGGAAGGAAGCAAACAGGCCAGAGGGAGGAGTGGGAGGACTATGTCATGATTCGTGAGATAAAGCTGGAAGTGTTAGTTGGGGTAGGGTGTATAGGGATGAGGGGGGCAAAGGCTCAAGGGGCAGTCGGGAATTTGTCGCTGAGATATGTGGAGACTTACAAGTAGTGCTAGGTGGGACAGGGTGTACAGGGATAAAGGGGAAAGGTGCAGAAAAGGGGTAAAAGAGATGGAGCAGGAAAGGGGTGTGGAGTGAGGGCAAGGCATGAGCGGGCAGGGTAGGGAAGGGTGGAGCAGGAGGTGAAAGGGGAGGGTTGGAAGGAGGGACTGGGAGAGCAAGAGGAAGGGGATGTAGAGCAAGGGGGGGGGAGAGCAAGAAACATTAGGGGGAGGGGTGGGAGGAAGAACCGGATGGCCTTTCGCAGCTGCAGATATTGGTAAGGTGGTGCAGTAGCTTGTGTTTAAAGGGGCAAAACACAAACATGGTCTAATTCCTGCACATCATAGTAAAAGACGTGCACTGGGAAGTAAAAACGAGCATGGGATAAGTTAATTTAGCTTTTGGAAACTGATTACCATGAGCGCTGTCATGGACTCTGGTATGTGTGCATTTATCGGGACTTAAAGGAAAACGAAAGGCAAAATTTACAAAAAGCATGTTGTGCAGAGTGTTTTGATATGCAGATGTACTCCTACTAAGTCCTTCCCTTAATTTGTTGAAAGGAGTTTTTTCTAAATTTGCCTGCTAGTTTAATGGCCCCTGGGGATCTCCATACTAGTATTTTGAAGGGAAAGAAAACATTGTTTAACCAGGAGTAGCACACTAAGCCGAAGCTTGTTTCCAGATGCGACCTGGGAGCAAAGTGACTTGCTCAGGATCACACAGTATGCACCTAGGCGGCTGTGGGATTTGAACCCAGGTCTCCAGATCTGCAGCTCAGACCCTTGACCCACTGTGCTCTACTGCCTCCTAAAGGCTCTTCTTGTTCCTACAGTGCATCTTGTTTCATGACAGTCATGTCTCTGGGACCATTTGGGAGAGAGCTTTGACAAATTGGTGTTACTAATTAAGCAATTTAAGAATTCAAATCTACTGATTACCTCAACACCATTTACTTTTGGGTATTTAAAAGGACACATTCACGTACATTGGCAGACATGGTTTGAAAGACCATGAAAAGTTCTTTTAGTTTAGTGCCTAACCTCATTGAGTTAAGCACTGCTTGATCATCACTGACATCACAAGGTTCTAAGAATGGCTCTAATGTAGTATTTATATTGCACAGACTCAGTCATCTATATCTCTGGACTGCTTCCAGCTACAGGTAAGCCCAATACCTCAATTAAAAAATGTTCATGGACTTGCAAACTATGCCTGCCACTGTACGCGAATGTGTCCTTTTAAGTAAGGTGCGCTGTGAGCCCAGCCAATCTCCCGATGAAGTGTTTGCCTCCAAGTGCCCTGCTGTATTTGCAGTTTGTGACTTTGTGGTGGTGGATCATTTTTGGGCTGCACAGCAACAGGAACTGTGCTGTGTAATTTGAATAAATGCCTCTTTGGAGGAACCTTAATAGCGGACTTGGAATGCCTCTTGTCTTCTTGTTCTTGTCCCTGCATATATTTGAGACTGCTCCTGAAAAGGCAGCTGTGCTTCCATAGATGGAGTTTGCTGGATTTTCTTTTTTTTTTAACTTTTTTAATTTTACTCTCCTCCGCTGCCCCCCAGCTCTGGTCTCCTCAGGAGCACCTAGGAGTAATTCCTCTGTGGATCACCCCCCCCCCCGGTCAACCCTCCTTCACCCATGTAACCACGGTTTACCCCACCCGGGCAGGGCGAGGTGGAGCCCGACACCCTGAACGTCTTGTGGTGTCAATCAGGAGGGTGCCAAGAGGGCAGCCACAAATCAAGGGCAAGCTCCAGTGCTCCGTCTCCACCTGAGCTGGTAGGGCTTTACCCCCTGTTCTGGGGAGTGGCTAGCATCCTGACGTCAAGGCATTGCCACCGACATCTGCCACTCCTGACTCTTCTCTATGCCGCAGTGCTTGCTATGCCTCCGGCTTCCACCAGAGGCCAGCCAAGCACCAAGCAGGAGCCCCCCCTCCCTGCCAGGAGAGGAGTGCTGTCTTCCCGATGCTAGATCCTCTTCCTCTCCCTCCCCCTCCCCTGCCAACCCCGACAATCCGGGCTCATTCCCGAACCCAGGTCATCAGCATGGCACGAGGTGTGGCGTCCAGCGCCTCAACCCTCAGCGCTACCGGGCCGGCACAGTTTGCTGGATTTAATCCCTGCCTGGAGGGCTGAAAGGCAGGAAAGACCAGAATTCTACCCCCACACTAAAGGAGCAGGTTCTCTAACACAGCTATTAGGAGTCTGGTTTATAATCGGTCGGGTTCATTAACCACTCAATAGGGATTTTCCTCAGATGCAGTTTTCCCAGACTACAAGTTTATGGGAATTTCAGGGATGAAGAGATTTGACATTTCCTGTTTAGAAGAAAGTTCAGTGACTGCTTAACATGTTGAGGCATTTCTCTCATTGTATACCTCCTTGTTTACAGATGTATCTGTTCAGTTTTATTGCAAATTTTTTGCATTTTTTATTGGTCTTCCTGGGTTGTCCTTGAAAAAGGGCCAGTAATGTCCCAGTGGGCCCACCCAGTTACCAAAATTCAGTAAATTAATGTACTTTATTGTTCATTGTTAAATGTTATTTTCTCTTGTCTCTTTTATTTTCAGAGGGCTGCAGCATCACATTCCATATTGTAAACACTCCATAAGTTTCTCCCAAAAAGAAGAGGAATTCTGAGGAACTATGTGATGCAGTCTGATTTTTAACCTGGGAATGGATTGCTGATAAGTCCGATGCACCTCTTTTGCCTCCTCTGCACCAGTCAGAAGCTTCCAGAATGATGTCATCACTTGGTGTGTTGTGATTCAATGTGTGCTCCTTCTGGACCGCCTGGGGAAAGAAGGAGCCTTTCGCTGGCCATGTGACTGCAGTGAGGAGCAGATCAGCGTTTGCGGTTTCAGAACGGGACTGTACATGTTTTGTTTACTTAGTTTAATTTCATGCAGTATGGGCACCATGCATTAAGGTGAGGATTGCCTACGCCCTGTGGATCAGCGGTGAGTAGACAATCCTAAGTGTCAGTGCTGCGCTCCGCAGGTCCGTGGACCCTGCACCATTTACAAAAGAGGGCTGGTCACACAGCTATACATGCAGCTAGTCTGGGGCATGTCTGTGGATGTGCTGCTACTCCTCACCATTCATGAAGGTGAGGACTGCCGGACAAGGGGACACAGGCTACAGCAGCGGGACCCTACCATATCTTTACACACCTCCCAATGATACTCACTGGCTGTGGCAGAGCAGGGAATCATTTCACTGTGCTGCCTCTGCCCTACTGAGCTGACTGGGAGGGCTGGGGCAACGATACAGGCACTCGCCCATACTTTAACAAAAGGCAGTCCCTGGCAGTCTCAGAATGCACTGCTTGTATGGAGCTGGGATCTACTTCAAACAACATGAAGTCTTGCTATATTATGACTATTGCAGTTTGTTCCACCATTAGAACTGCTCGGAGGTGAAAGAGTTAACTCCATGCAGAGCATGGAACTTGGGCGCGAGCTCGGGTTACAGAAAACTCTGTTAGGGTGGTTTCAGACCCGAACAAGTCAGATTCTTTACTCATACTCACTGAACAGTCGCTCGAATTCCTCCTGCTGCTTGGTTCATTTCCTCGGTTTAAAGTGTTTTTCTCGGTTAAATTTAACGCGATTTATTATTTTAACATAAGCGATCGGTTCAAGCTCTGTCTATGGTATTGTAAGTAAATAGATAGGTTTTCTGTGTGGAACTTTAAATGTTTATCGGTTTGGTTTGAACCGATCAAATTGTATTTAAACTTTCTTTTGAAGCCTTTTAAGGCTTATTAGAGTGCGGTTCCCGGTTCTTATCGGTTCTAAAAAAAACGGATTTCATTACGTTTTTTTCCACGGCCCGTGACACAGTTGGGTGTCTTGCCTGGCACTGCCATCAAAAGGGCAAGTTTTGGTTAGGCTGGCATTATGTCTGAGAAACCCAAAAGAAAAACTGGGCCCACTGGGTTTCAACACTGTAGTGTCTGTGGGGAAGCCTTTGCCAAGGCTGACCCACACACTACATGTGTCTATTGTCTGGGGTTTGACCACCTCAATTCAGACTGCCAGATTTGTAAAAATTTCTCTGCAGCCACCCTGGACAAGAGAGTGGGCAGGCTCAGGGAACGAGAGGCCAAAAAGTCCGCTGACCCAGATGGCCAGCCCGGTTCGGTGCCAACCGAACCGGAGGAAGTGCCCTCTGACCAGGGCGAGACTTCCTCGGGCAAACGAAAAGCTGGCTCTGAGGAGCCAGTTCCATCAAAGAAAGCTAAAAAATCAGCAGGTTTGGAGTTCAAAATTCCTTCTCCAACTGTTGCAGAGATAGCCAGGGCAATTCAGATTGTCGAGTCACTGTCCCCGGTTCCCTCCGAACCGCCACTATCTGGCAAAAGGTCGGTTCGGTGGGTTCCACCAGTTCAGGAATATGATATAGAAGAGTTTTATGAACCAGAGGAGGGGGAGGATGATTATGATCAGTGTGAATGTGACTTTGAAAGTCTGGATGTGCCCATTGAACCGGACATCTCCCCAGACAGACCCTTAGGTGAATCTCCCCCTAGGCTTTCTGAGTCACCTTCTCATTTTTTGTTTTTTAAAAAAGTTGCTGAGACCCTCCAGCTTCCCTTAGAGGAGGCTTTGGATGAGCAAGAGGAGCCTGACTATGTAGAGATGATGGATATCCCAGAGTCCAGGAGATTGTCCATCCCTTTGCATAAATCTTTTAGGAAACAAACAATAAAAATTTTAAAAGCTCCTAATTCTGTGCCTCCTGTAGACAAGAAGATGGACAGAAGGTACACTTTGTCAGGTCCTGATACAGAATTTCTTTCACAGCAATGCAGTCATGTTGGGGTAGTTCAGGCTGCAGCCTGTGATAAGGCTAATATTCCCCTGGCTTCACATCTTCCTGACAAGGACTCCAGGAAGATTGATGCCATGGCCAAAAAACAATACATGGCAGCGTCCTTGGGACTCAGACAAGCAAACTATATGGCTTATGTTGTGAGATACCAGAAATCTAGATGGGATACTGTCATGGCCTTAGCCAAGCAGGTCACTGGCCAGCTTGCCAAGGAGCTGGAGCAGGTGGCTCTTGATGGTGTTGAGGCATCTAAGGTGCAATTCCATGCTGCAGTGGATTCGAATGATGTATCCTCTAGAGTCATGGCTACATCTGTGGCTTTTCATAGACTGGCCTGGCTCAGGTGTACTACTTTGTCACAGGATACCCAGTCTAAGGCTATGGATTTTCCTGTGGTGGGAAATTCTCTGTTTGGGGAGCAGACAGAGAATTATATGAAGAAAATGGATGAATATAGAACCACTTATAGGAGTGCACAAGCCAAGGAATGGCAAGCCACTCCTCAGAGGCAGCCCCCCAGGGGTAGGGGCAGGCCTTTTCACAGGCCTTTTTACCAGACCCAGGCCTCCTCCTCCTCTTCAGCCTATGCTCAGAGGGGGTTCTTCAGAGGGAGAGGCAGACGGGGTATGAGGAGGCCTGCTCCCACCCCTTAGCCTAAAGCCCCTGCCAAACAGGCACCCTGATGGGGTGCCCAGGATCGGCTTTCCATTACCTGTAGGGGGCAGGCTGGCTTACTTCGTCCAGGACTGGGAGTCTTTAACATCGGACAAGTGGGTCCTGGAAGTAGTGAGCCAGGGTCTGGTTCTCAGCTTCAAAAAATTTCCAAAGATGAGAGCCAGATCTTTTCCACCTGCAAACCCTTTAGAGGCTCTTGCTCTGGAAACAGAAGTCTCATCCCTCCTGGCTCTCAGAGCTGTAGAAAGGGTTTCTCCCCCACACCAGGGCAGGGTCTGTACTCCAGGTACTTCCTTTCCCCAAAAGACAGGAGAGTGGCAGCCTATCCTGGATCTAAGATATCTAAACAAGCACCTTTTAAAACCAAAGTTCAAAATGGTGACTCTGGGATTGATATTACCCTCCCTAAGGCCAGGGGACTGGCTAGCCTAGCTGGACCTCAAGGATGCCTACTTCCATGTTCTTATCAGAAGCTCCCCATCGAAAGTACCTCAGATTGAACTGCCCTCAGGCCATTATCAGTTCAGAGCAATGCCCTTCGGCCTTACTTCTGCCCCAAGGGTGTTCACAAAATGTCTGGCAGTAGCAGTTGCTCATCTAAGAAGGCAAAAGATTGCTATTTTTCCTTACCTGGACGACTGGATCATTGTGGGTCAGTCTCCAGACAGGTCAAATCACACCTGCTAGTTACCCAGCAGCTGCTTACCTCTCTGGGCTTTCTCTCAATCTTCCAAAGTCAGTTTTGGAACCTGTCCAGAGTACTCACCTTTATAGGCGCAGAACTGGACACAAAGCAGAGCAGAGCCTTCCTTCCCTGGAAAGGGTAAGGACTTTAGTGGCCCTGGCATCGTCTTTCACCCTGCAGGTCTCTTGACCAGCAAGGCATTTCCTGCAGCTCCTAGGACACATGGCTGCCTCCACAGCTGTGGTGCAAGGAGCAAGATTTCAGATGAGGGACATTCAGTTCCATTTGAGAGCTTTCTGGTCTCAAGAAGAGATCCCCTATCCAAGTTAATCCCAGTGACTGTACCTGATCCAGGCCCTCCAGTGGTGGCAGGATCAGAGCAATCTGAGACAAGGGTGCCCTTCATCCCTCTATCCTCGCCCTTGACCCTTACTACAGATGCATCCCTCTTGGGATGGGAGCCCACATGGGCGACCTCTCCACCAGGGTTATGGTCCCTCAGGAATCTCTGCTCCACATCAATCTGTTGGAACTCAGAGCTGTTTTTATAGCACTTCAGGTTTTTCTGCATCTGTTCGAACAAGGTGGTACAGGTGAGAACAGACAACACCACTACAATGTGGTACATCAACAAACAAGGGGCACTTGGTCTTGACCTTGTGCACCGAGGCAATGAAGATGTGGTCTCTGGCTTATTCCTGAACACTTCCCTCATAGCAGCTCACCTCCCAGGCAAGGACAATGTCCTGGCAGATGCTCTGAGCAGGATTTCCCAGGGCCATCACGAATGGTCACTGGATCCCCTAGTACTGGGGATAGTGTTTGCCAGATGGGGCACTCCTCAGATAGATCTTTTCGCAGCCCCAGACAACCATCAACTTCCACTTTTTGTTGCAGGCCCCAGTGTTGGGCTCAGTCCCCCTGGATGCCTTTCTCCTCGATTGGGAAGGGAAATTCCTTTATGCTTTCCCCCTTCCCTCTCCTATTCAAAGTACTAGTCAAAATCAGGTCTCAACCCTGCAGAATGATCCTGATTGCTCCAGACTGGCCCAGGCAGCCCTGGTACCCACTTCTTCTGTCCTTAGCAGTCCATCTTCCCCTGTGTCTCCCCAGGAACCACAATCTGTTAACCTGTGCTCAGGGGAGAGTTTGGTATCCGAATCTCAAATCCCTCAACCTCAAAGCTTGGCTCTTGAGCAGTTAGAATTTGCCGACCTACAACTTTCTTAAAGTGTTCTCGAACTTGAAGAGGCTAGGAAGCCTTCCACCAGGGCTACCTATATCTCCAAGTGGAAAAGGTTTTCCATATGGTGTTCTGAGAAGCATATTTCCCGGAATCTGCTGATCTACTCACTGTATTGGACTATATGGTCCATTAATTCTTTGGGATTGAGACCAGCTACCCTGAAAGTGCACTTGGCAGTTGTCTCTGCCTTTATTTCAGCAGGAAGCCCTCTTCTCTTCTGCTCACCCTGTATTTTCCAAGTTTTTTAAGGGATTGCTTCATACCAATCCTCCATTCAGGGACCCTGCCCTGCTTGGAATCTTAATGTTTGCATTGCTCAGCTGATGCAACCCTTTGAGCCTCTGTCTTCGGCAGAGCTTAAGCATTTGACTTGGAAAAATTGTATTTAGTAGCCATCACTTCTGCCTTTCGCACAAGTGAGTTACAGGCTTTATCAGTGGAGACTGACTTTATTTCCTTCACAGGGATAAGGTAGTCCTCAGGACTAACAGGAAGTTTTTGCCTAAGGTGGTTTGGTTCCACCTTAACCAATCTATTTCACTTCCAGTGTTCTTCACTGACCATTCCTCCTCTGGTGAGAGGAGGCTGCACAGCTTAGATGTTAAGAGGGCAGTAAGTTACTACATAGAGCGTACCAAGGGTCACAGGTTTGACTCCCTCCAACTGTTTCTCACTTATGGTGAGGTTGGGAAAGGGAGACCTGCCACTAAGAGATCCATTGCCAGGTGGATCGTCTCTTGTATCCAATTTTGCTATCAAAAACTGGGTAAGGTTCCCCCCTCAGGCCTGAGGGCTCACTCTACCAGAGGTACAGCTGCATCTCTAGCTGCTGCTAGAGACATCCCTATCTTGGAGATATGTCAAGCAGCTACTTGGAAAACAGTACACACTTTCACCAAGCATTACTCCTGGATATCCAGGCCAGGAGAGATGCTCGGTTTGCGCACAGCCGTGCTTTCAGAGCCTATTCCCTAAGTAGGTTCTGTCCTCCTCCATGGAGGTACTGCTGTGTAGTCTGCAATAGTCATAATATAGCAAGACTTCATGTTGTTTGAAGAAAAATTACTCACCTTAGTAATGTTGTTTCTTCTAATGGAGTCTTGCTATATTATGACCTCCCCCAGCCTGCCCCTCTCAGAACTTCTACTGGTATGGGGTGAGCAGTCCACTGTTGGCACTTATTGATGCCCCCTTTATGTTTGGGTGTTGTGTTTATTTAGTATTTTATCTAATTTTCTGGTCCCCTGACTTGAGTCTTCGTGTTGGGACCAGGAAAATGTGTGAATATTTTGGTAGCCAGTTGGCTAGTGTAGGTTACAGCTTCCACACAGAGCCTTAGTGAGTTTTGCTCAGAAGATCTGACGGTTTCGTTTGAAACCACACCTAACAGAGCTTTCTGTAAATCGAGCTCAGCCCAAGTTCCATGCTCTGCATGGAGTTAACTCTTTCACCTCCGGAGCAGTCCTACTAGTGGGACAAACTGCAATAGTCATAATATAGCAAGACTCCATTAGAAGAAACAACATTACTAAGGTGAGTAATTTTTCTTCAGGACCCAGGATTGGTACCCGACTGAATTCTGAACTGCAGAGGTGGATTTACCTTTCATGGCTATGGCTCCAAGACATTTTGTGGACTCCCAGCCATTTTCATGTGTTTGATTTACTTTTCCCCAAGTTCCTCTTTATTTAGATAAAATGGAAATAGGTCAGTTAACTGTTTTTTTGGAATCAACAATCTAATGATATGACAATGTATCTGACTGTGTAGCTTGGAGTAAAGCTTGGCTTATTTATTCATTTATTTATTTAAAAGTTGGTAACCAGGAATGGCACACTGAGCCAAAGCTCATTTCCAGGTGCCGACCGGGAAGGGCAAGGGTAGCATATAACAAAAACATTTGTACACGGTAATACAGAGGATTCATAGCTTAAAATAGATACAGAGTATAATAATAAGTAGATGGCAGTGCCACATGACAAGAGTAGTGTCGCATCAAGATACAAACAATGGAAAGACCTGTGTTTGATTCCCAAAACGCCACAGATTTTGTATTGGGCTAGTAAGATTTTCATTTAACTAGCCCTGTGAAGCTATTACTGGAGAAGGCAAAACTTCAGTATATACACCAGCTGGGTCAGTGGGAAAGTCCGTGGGGCTAGGGGATTTTCCCAGTCTCTAGACCTGCTGGTTAATGGTTGAAAGCCTAATCTGAACCCCTATCTATAGTCTATAAGGGATTGAAAAGAGGGTCCCAGTGCTTCTGGGTAATTTACATTCTGTGCACATAAGATAGATTCCATGCACATAGAATTAAACTGCCCAGAAGGAGGTTGTTATAATTTCTGAAGCTATGCAGTGAAAGTAATTATTTCCTTGTGAGGACCAAGGTCCCTACATGAAATGAATGTAGTGTAATTTTTTTGGGAGGGGGGCAGAGCCGCCTCCTAACATTCCTGGTGCATGTCTGTGGAGGAAGTCAGGAGACGACGATAAAACTCCTAGAAAAAACAAATTACTATGGTTGGTCAGTGGGCAGAGAGACAGAACAGCTGTATTCTAAAGTATTTCGTACTAGATGCTTCACCAGATAAAGCAAGGGAATGTAATGTAAATCTTGGAAACTTGTCACTGGAATGCAATAATGAGCAGCTCTCAGGGTAGGTTTGTGCACTGGCATCAAAGCAAGTGGGAGTTGGGCTCAGTCACTTCAGTAATTTAAAAGGAATAAAATCATCAAGTCCCTAGGCTGGCCATCCTTCGAGCCCAGATTGGACTTTCCTGTGCTATGTACCATGTTCAAACTCGCCCACCTTCCTTCCCCACCCATCCTCTCTGGTCTGCTCACTCTGAAATCCTTCCCCAGGACCCTTTGCTACTCCCACCTCCCGTTGTTGTGCCTTCCCAAAGTTTGCCTTAGCATTGGCAGGCGATCCTTCACTTTCTCAGCACCTCAAAATGAAATACTCTCCCACAGTTTACTTTCATGTACATCTCTTCCCATTTAAAAGAAGCTACAAGGAAATCTTCTAACCCTCCATCTTTAGCAGCAACTGTACTATCCCTCTGCTAACCTCTGTGCACCTCCCTCTCTCCTGCATTTTGTGGCTCTCAATCTTCTCCTAAACCCCTTCTCGTACCCTAGTGCTCCCTCTACCTCTCTCTGGCTTTCCTACCTTCTCCTAAACCCCTACCCTCTCCTGCTCTTACTTTTTCTCCTCTCTACAGTTTGTAATGTGTAATTCTATAGTACTATGTATTGGTATTGAGTTAACTTCTACTGTGTAAGCTATCCTGCTTCAGTACAGTGGCCCCAAGCCTTCATTACAGTGGTCACAACCCTAAGCAAAGGATTATCCTTACAGGATCTCTCCGGACCTTCATGGAATCATTTGTCCTGCAACTGAGGAAACTGACTGTCTGCTCATTAACACACCTTTGCAGTCACAGTCTCCTATCACTGACTGTAATCGTTCTATTTCTGTTGTACCTCTTGCATCTAACTGTAAGTTGTACCTACTCATGGAATTGTCTTTATTCCCCGTGTCCCCCTGAAGAAGGGACGTCTGTCTCAGTTGGCCTACCCAGTTATCAGAATTCCAATAAATAAATAAATCTTTTTTTTCTGAATCTTCACTCCACATATACATTTAGTTTCATCTTTAATACTTAAGAGTAAGACTTTGATGTTTTTGTCTGGGGATAGTAAGTCGAGTGGTCGGAGACAATTAGACAAAGCAAAGGAAGTGGGCCTGTCCTGTTCACACAGTGCAGGCTGGTCACCCTTCCTTGTCATGGGCCCCCTGCTGCTGCAAGAAACCCCTCTGCACTTCGCACAGGGATATGGGAGTCATCTAACACGTCCCTTCAACCCCTGCATTGGCATTCAGCAACTGAGTTTCCGTCATCTTTTCCAAAAAGCTGCAGCCAGCCCTGAACAGTTGTGCAAACAGATTTGTTTACTAGGTTTTGAATAACTTATTATGCACTAAAAATGCTAGGGCCTACATTCACCTATGTTCTACAATGGGTAGGCAGTACTTACTGCCTCTCCCTAGCCTGCCCCTCCTTTTCTCACCTCTGTTTTTTCCTTACCCAACCCCCATACCCTTAATCCTCAAGCCTGCCCGTCCTCTGTTTTCCCTACCACACCCCTCCATTATCCTTAAAACCCTCAAGCCTACCCTGACCCTCTTGGTCCTCGTGATTCCTTATGTTATGATGAAAGTGTTGCATCTTTGTCTGAAATTGCAGTTATTGTCATTATTATTGCACCTATATGGAACTGGAACATGTAATTGTATACTGTTAGCGTATGTAACTTGCACCATTACTGCCGTAATCATATCCTTACTCATGTACATTGTCACAGTATAACCTAGCTTATCCCTGCTATATTTTGTCCTTGCCACCACATGCTGGGTGTGTGTGTTGTATTCTTGTCACGTAGTTGAAGTTTATTGCAGAGTAAACTCCATTGAGCATGCTCATTCACAAGGAGGTCCTGATTTACAAGGTCAGTTTCATATATGAACAGTTACGTTACAGACACAGCTTGTATAAGCAGTGGTTACAGTGAAATAAGGTTCGGATAAGGTAATACATTAGCAGGATGCAGGCCATAATATCACAAAAGGTAGGTACAGTGAGGGAGTATCGTGATGAAGGATAAAATATACAAAAATGGTCATGAAACTGAGACGTAGATGGTGGTATGTTGACAAAGTGCTGACAGCAATGGTGGCCTGTCAAGGCAGGTAAGCGAAGTACAAATCTACACGCAGGTCCGAGACCAACATCAATACATTCATTGAAGAAAAACACAGTAAGACTCTAGTTAGGAGCCTCAGTGGTAGCGAAGCAGTATTTTAAGGCACATGAATCGGGGCTCACTCATCGGCACGCAAGGGACTTATGGGCAGATTATAGTGACTTGATCTGGGGTCCTGGGGCCACGGAGTAAGTAGGGTGATAGGTTGTGTGAAGGGGGTCAGGGGAAGGGAGTTAAGGGGGTAGATGTTGGGGAGAGTTAGTGGTAAGAATGTACTATTGTAACTGTGTTGTTTTGCCACCCTGTGGCCCAGGTCGTGATCTGAAAACGGTCCTCTGAATCAGTGTACCTACACAGTGAACAAAGATATAAATAAATAAAAACTATGGGGTAATGACAATTGCCAGCAACAAGAAATGCAATCAGCTTCTGTGTCCTAGCTACTACTAGTAGTGGACAGCTATCTTGATGTGTGTTTTGTTCTTTTTACCATCTTTCTCCTTGTAACCCCCCAAAAATCGTGATTGATGTCCTCTAATAATGGCTAGCAAAGAGGACAGACACTGGTCCCGCTCCCACTGGTGTTGGCATTTAGCATCAGGATTTCTGCCCAGTACTGTTTTTTTCTGCACCATTCTCCAAAATCCTGCAGCCAGACCAGAACTTATGCCAACTTCGTAAAACCTGCAGCCAGAACTTGACTTGTTGTGCAAGCTTAGTTGTTTACTTTGAATAAATTATTATGCTAGGCTCTGTGCTGATGAACTGATTGACTCCTCGCTGTCTAGGATTACCACATTTATGAAGATCAAAGTGGGACATTTCATAATGAAACCTGATTTTTCACAGAGCAATATGTAATGTCAATGCAACGGACTTGTTTTCTAAATAATCACAACTATGGCTAAGGACTGTTGCAGTTTTTATGTTGCTTGCACGCATGTGCAAGAAACATAGTGCCATCATCGGAGATTTCGAGGTGTGTCACCTCCTCCTCCAATTCAGTCAGTGAGCTGGCATGTTCTTGTGTTAATGATTTTGGAGCTGTTTATGACACGCCCAAAATGCAGTGGTATACAGTTGAAAGGGGAGCTACGCTTCAGTGAGCAGAGATAAGAAGCGTGAGCCCCCCCGACATGCAGGCATGCGCTTCGCATGTATTGTGTAGCTGCGGGTGCCCAACTCGCCGGCTGAGCTGCTTCTCTCGCCTCCAGTTAGGTGCCACGCTGGGAGCCCACCCCAGCGTGGCAATTGTTCATAGGCCGACGGGGTGCCTAATCCCCCGCCGGCTGAACGCCCAACATCCTTGCAAAGCTGGGAGCCCACCCCAGTGTGGCAAACTGTCCCATGACGCCTTTTTAATTTTGAACCTAAAACAAAACGGTCCAGCGGAGCGCCTCCCCACCCTCCCACAACCCGCACCCACCCACTGCGCACCAGCCTCCCCACGCCCCTCACTCCATACTTACTCCGGACTCTGGTGCGATGATTCGTGGACGGAACACGCCTGCACTCTTCAAAGCCGACCGCGAACTGAGGAAATGCAGGTAAGCTGTATAATGGCCTAGATAGGGGGTTTCAACTTTGTTGCATATCTCAGGCATTTTGGAATTTTTGCACCAAATTTTCAACATGGGGTTTTGGGACCCCTTCTCATGAATGATTCACTGTCGTGGCGGTATTCTGGTCGAAGGGTGATTTTTACGCAGTGACTGCAAATCACCATTTGGGCCTGAATACCACCATGACAGTGACATCATTCATGAGAAGGGGTCCCAAAAACCCCAGATTGAAAATTTTGTGCAAAAATTCCAAAAAATGACTGTTTTACGAGCGTGCGTTGCGCAGTTCCTACGCAGGCTCATAAGTTCATGAAATTTCAATATTTTCACTCCAGATTTTCAAAATTGCCATTTTACCACACCTTCTTATGAGCAGTACAGCTGTCATTTTTCACATCTCACCCAAAATGTGTTTCCACCCATGTAGCGCAGAATGGCGCAGTTGGTGTGTGAAATCACTGTACGGGACAAATTAAGAAAATCACAGTGACACTGTTTATGAGCAGATGTCTTAAAATGGCTATGTTGAAAATTTGGTGAAAAATTCCTAAAAATGTCTGTTTCTGACGGCGTTGCTGCTGAGTTCCCCTCACGCAGGCTCGTAAGTTCGCAAATTTTCAATATTTTACCAGATTTTCAACATTGCCATTTTACCACACCTCCTTATGAGCAGTACAGCTGTTATTTTTCACATCCTGCCCAAAACGTGTTTCCGCCTTCATGTAGCTACAATGGCAGTCGGTGTGCAAACTCAATGTATGGGAACATTAACAAAATCACAGTGACACTGTTCATGAGCAGAGGTCTTAAAATGGCTATGTTGAAAATTTGAGAAAAATTCTTAAAAATGACTTGTTTTATGAGCGTATGCTATGCGAGTTCCTATGCACGCCGTAAGTTCATGAATTTTAATATTTGCACTCCAATGACTTCCAAATACCTAAACAGACATAGAAGCAAGCAATATTCGGCATTGACAAATGCTTGTTTAGTTCATGTTGCTTGCCATCATTTAAAGTTTTGGGGTTAAAGTATCCTAGTTTTCTCGATTTCAGAGGAAAGCAAGATACTATTTCTTCTCTTATAAAACAGACATTCATCATTTTTTGGTAGCACAGACTTTTGTACATTTGAACTATATTTGCTCTTTGAATCTCCATTATGCTACTCTGCTCTCGTTCACCAAATTTTACCGACTGCTGTTGTTGTTTTTGCTTTGTATTCCTTATGTTTGCAAAATGTGACTATTCTTAATATCTGTGTTGCATACTGTCTGTTGCTAAATGTTAACTGTTTCTTCCTACCTTGTCATGTATCACCCTGTCGTAACCTCCTGGGTCGTGTCTGAAAATAGGCATTTCTGTGTCTAGTGCACCCAACCCGTTACCAAAACAAATAAATAATATTTACTCTCCTATTAAGGCCCATGGTAATGAAATCCATCTTTCAAGATCTCTGGAAATATTTAGTAAGACTGCCACACCACACAGGGAACACTCACTGCTTGAGCTTGCATGAACCATAATTGCCTTATGCATACAACCTTAGTCAAGAGGGTCAGGGCGTAGGACTACTGTTAGCAGCTGGTGGTACACTAGTGATTACAGGGCAGGCTGTACTGCTCAACATTGATTCACCAAGTCCAAGATGTGTGAAAAATGAGCAAAATGTGTGCCATCATCAAACGCGGCACTGCAAGCTCAGAGCACTATGGCTATCATTGCACTAATGTCCATGTTTGCTGATAACTGCCCGGCACAATGAAACAGTGTGAAGAATTTCTGCTTTAAAGTCTCAGTGAGAAATGCAGAATATCACCTTCCCATGTGGTTGGCACAGGATTTCTGAGAAATAAAATAAGTGTCGTAGCGCCAGGCTCGAATGTATGATACTTGAGATCTGGTTGAGAGGTATGGAGCAGACAGACCCCATGGTGTGTGTGTGTGTGGGGGGGGGGTGGGGGGTGGGGGTTAAGTAATCTTACATACACAGACACCACCACCAATTCCTAAGAATTGCTAGCTAACAGTTGGGGAAGGTCATTCCACTTCAGTAACCTTCATCCTTCCAAGAGAGGCCCCAGTCTCCCAGGTACCCTTATCCTGCCTCCTTGCACCTCTCTGTCAGGCATGGGTTGAAAAGAGCACTTGATCCTCTCCCACCCCAGCTCTGTTTCATGTTTATAAACGCAATTTCTTATCCTTTTTATGTTTGCTTGTGTGCATGGGCAAGAAACATTACGTGGCAGCTTAGAAGAGAAGCGGGTTGTGGAGGTGCAGCACTGTGGCGGCCAATGCCACCACTGCATTTGTGGGCTTGGTCCTCTTTATCCAATGCAGTGGCACCGTGCTGTTGACACTAGTTCAGTAAGCGTGCCACCTACTTGAAAGAAATTGGCCCCTGCAATGAGGGAGCACCCCCATCATTACAGGGTGTGCCTGAAAGAAATTGGCCCCTGCAATGAGGGAGTGCCCCATCATTACAGGGCATGCCTTGCATAACAAAACATTTCTGTTCACCCAGTCCCTCCATTCTCCATTGTGGCACCAAGAGTGCAAGTAAAGCCTCCCACTACGTGCTGTCCACCCTGCTCCCTCTGATCTCTGTCCAGGCACCCGGAGTGTAAGTAAACCCTACCACTCCCTCCCACTGTGTGCTGTCCACCCCACTCCCTCCATTCCCAATCCTGGCACCCGAAGTGAAAGTAAAACCCTCCCGCTCCCTACCACTACATGATGTCTGCCTTGCTCCCTCCATTCCCAGTCCTGCATGTATGGCAAATTTACAGGGGGGGCTAAGGGGGCTGTAGCTCCCCCATTAGCCCCCATGATGCAGCATCTAAGTTTGCAACAAGCCTGCGAGTGGTGAGGCCCCCAGAGCCGCAGATCAGAGGTTCCCCAGTGAGCCGCTAAGCTCATGCACTACACTGCACCAGAACATGCACAGCCCACCCATTTCCGCCACCCAAAAAAGCTGCAATCTGTACTTGATGTTTTACTCTACAAACAGACCCACTTCCCGTGGCATCTGCCGGCGTGATGATCTTTCCTTTAGGCTCCAAGTAACGTTCTGATTTTCGTGGGCTTTCCTTTGTTTGGGGGGGGGGGGTTTGTTGCAGCAACAGATGAGAGCACCAGCGTGGACGTTGTTACTTGAGTTCTCAACCTGGTCTGACTCGTTCTTACGGCTGGTGATTGGCTGCTGCGTCAGGGGGTGTGGCAAGTGAAGGGCACCATGTTTAAATGTCCCCATGAGTAAAGAAAGAGTAAGTGTTGCAAAGAAGAAAGAAGACCCGACTGATAGCAGTACAAAGGATGGAGCGAGTGGAGCAGGCTGTGGAGACAGATCAGAAACTGAAGAGAAGTGGCATTTGGCAGCATGCCTGTTCTCCTGCTGTGGAGTCTGTGAGGAGCTGTGGAGTGTAGTCATCTCTGAGATCAGAGAAGGTGTTTGGAGCGTGGCATGGTCACCCGTGGGCAAGAAGGGAGTAGAGCCTCTGTTAGGAAATCTGGGAGAGAATCTGCTGGGGTCGGGAGTTGGGACACAATCTCACTGACTCGGGAGAGGAGCCAGAGTGGCCGGGAGACTGAACCTTTGGGCACAGAGAGTGGCAGCTGCTGCATAAATCAGATAATCAGGTATGTGCAAAACAAAAGGCAGAGCTTTAAAAACATACACTGTTTCATGCACTGACCCACTCATAGGTTATTAGTTCCAATGTTGTGCTCTGTTTGTGCTATCCTGGCATGTAGGTTATAAATATTGCATAGGTGTTCCATTTGAAAGGGTCTGGGGAAAAATCATTCCCAAGTTTTTAGATTCATTCACATTGATTTGAACCCTTTCTTGTAATGCAGCCAAGCAACTGAAAGCAAACTATTATTTACGTATGCAAAAAAATATTTTCAGTTAAATATTGGTGGCTTTGTAACTATGTTGTGATTACTGTGTTTGAGAGATACTGCATTTGTGAGCATAAATCACGCTTTTCATTTGTGGCATCTCCTCACAAACTGTGATGAAGAAGAAGAATGGTACCGTAATATTGAAATGGGTGAAGTCACACAAGCTGTGAATGAAAAGGAATAAACCCTTTCAATTCACCCATGTCCACCTGTGATTTCAATGTTTATTAACATAGGAGATATTTATTCCTGGGGTGCTTGAGATCACTTGCAAGTAACTACTTAAAGAGGTCCAAACGCTTCAGGCAGGTTATGTCTTCATGTCCTCCTTTAAAAAACACAAAAACAATGATATTTTAATCAACAGACCCGGTACCCACGTAATTAGGGGTGGTGAGTGCTTGACTTTGTTTGTGTACATAACTACTTAAATAATAGTTTGTTGCATGGCTCAGTGTTGTGTTACTGACCTATAATGCCCCATCTGCAAGACCTCTTAGTTCCTCACCGCCTGCTCTCCTCTCTGTTTCTCTGAGAGAGACTTCTTGGGGTCCCCTGGCTAAGCTGCAGCTCTGGAGACTGAGCTTTCTCCGTGGCCGCGCCAACTCTGTAAAATTCCTCCCAGAATTTCTGAAAGAGAGCTCCTTGGTGGAAGCCTTAAGAGGTCTTGATGCATTTTATTTGATCAAGCGTTCAGCTGATATGATAAGAAGTGCTCATGTTCATAGCTAACTGTTCCTGCTATTATAGTACTGTGTTTATACATGTCATCGTTATAACTGTGTACATACTCTGTACTGTGGTGTTATTGAATGTTTTATTGTTATATTTTGCGCATGGGGAGGTAGTATTAGGGTAGCAAATTCTGTTTGAAATAACCTCCAGAATGCACCAAACATTTCACTGTGAAAATTGGAGATGAATAACCTTTTTCTGTGTGTCAGCTGTGAGATCCACCTAACATTAGTGTCCACAAACTGGTACTAGAGCTGTAGCACACAGGCTGTGAGTTGGGGGGAGGGGGCTTTTTTTTTTTTTTTTTTTTAATTTGGGTAATTTTAGAGCTGTTGAGACCTGAAGGACTGAAGCCCTGTGTTTATCCTCTGGGACAGGTACTGTTTGGGCCACAACAGGTTTTCCTAACTTTGCAAATGTAATTAGGGCTGAAGAACAGGTGAGGGGCAGTCAGCACTGCAGACCGAAGGAGGGAGCAGGAACATTAGAGGTAATGTACAGGGGATTCCCCACACTGTGATTTATTTAGTTCAGGTGAAAGGTGAGTGGCTGACAGCACTAGAAGCTGAAGTGCTCTGTTTATACTCATGGTCCGGCATAATGTGGGCAGGGGGAGTGTAGGCTTCCCAACACTGTGATGCATTTAGTGCTGCTGAAAGGTGAGGGACTCATAGCACTGGAGAGTGAAGCCGTTGGTCTACCCCCTGGGACAGGTAGAGTGTGGGCTGGTACAGCACAGGCTTCCCCCCGCTGTCATAATCTTACTCCGGCTGAAAGGTAGCAGACTGTTACGGGAGTGTGCGTCCCCATACTGTGATGAATCTAGTGCTGGGGAAAGGTTGAGGGGCTAACAGCTCTGGAGGCAGAACCCCTCTCTTTATCCTCTAGGCCTGTTGCAGTATGGGCAGGCTCAGAGCGGGGTAGCAAGGTCAGTGGTGCAGGCTACCTTTACCTTTCAGCATGTTATCCTTGATATACCGGTATATCTGCCTTTCTCTACTAGGACCCTTTGTATTCAAGCTGGAAACTTTTTTGCAGTTTCCCTATTTGTTGACCCAGGACAGCCCAGCTAAAATGCACCATATGCACATTAGGTGCCTTCTCTTTCCGCATACCTAAAGTGTGGGTTCTCTCCTCCTTTCCATAACACTGTGAAATCACTCCTCTGTGATTTCTTTTTTTTTACTTTGTTTTTTATTAAAAGATTAGAGTACAGCAGCATAAACAGCAGAGTATGCAGGATTAAACTACAGGATCACAGTATCGGCAGATAACATGCTAACCACATGGTGAAGTTCTAAATCAATGTGCAGGGTAAAAGAAAGTCTCCAGGAGAATATCGATTCATAAATTACTCCACATCCATAATGAACCACAATACAAATGCATTCATCCCCACCAAAAAGTCTACTTATTCATGGTATACTATCCTGTCTATGGTGCATAAGCCACATTATCCACTTATTCCAGAAAAGTCTAGTCGAGGCCTCTCTCCAGTGCAAAACCGCTGTTATTTTTCCATTGTGTAAATGTCTTGTACCGCATTTTCCCTGTCTGTCACAGCCGGGGGGGGGAGTTCTGTAACCACCTCCTTGAAATCCCCTTCTTGGCTGCCAAAAGTAATATTGCCATGAATTTCTTGGACTGTATATTCCTGATATCCTCAGGGAACCAGTGTAACAGTACCAAGCCAGGGGTGAGCTGCGTGAGCTCGGGCAAGAGCTGCCTTGGAGCATACTGTGTTTGTGCCCAATACTGACTAAGCACTGGGCAATTCCAGAATATATGTACATGATCTGCCCAGGACTCTCCACATAATCTCCAACAACCACTTGCTCCCTTGAACCCATATTTCCCAGTTATTATGGGTATATTAAAATATTTTACCATACACTTCCAACTATATTCTTTCCAAACATGGCAGCTGGATATCCTATGCTGTATGTGGCATATCTGCTCCCAATCTGACTCCAGGATCTCTTGTTCATGATCCACCTCCTAGGATTTCTGCACTTTCACCAATGATCTATGCCCCTTCTGGTGGAGAGTGCGGTTCAACATTGAGATGATATGATCAGGTATCTGTCTGCTCTGGCCATCGATAATAATTTGCACCAGTGGATGTACCTGAGCCAGTGCACAGCGGGTTCCACATTTCGGGACTATGTAATGACGTAGTTGAAGAAAGCAGAAAAAGTCCCTCCCATCTAGTTGATAAGCCTGCTGTATTTGGGCAAAGGCTGTAAAATACCATTGATATATAATTTCAAACCTCACCTTTTCCAGGCATCATATGTACGATCAGTGCTGGCTGGAATAAATGATGGGTCATACACAGGAATCAATAATGTGGCAGCTGAAGAGTTAATATCCGATGCCCCTGACAACCTACAGCATGTAATAAGTACAGCTTTTGTAAAGGTAGATCTAATCCCAGCTGGTCTGTAATTCCTTAAGGTATACCCACGCCTCTCTCTGTGCCCTCTAGCTGATCATCTAGCTCCAACATCTTCCAATGTGTAACTATGTTTGAGTCTCACCAGTGTAGGGCATGCGCCATTTGGGCCCGAAGAAAAAGAGGTTTTCAGATTTGGGAGGGCCAGACCGCCCTTGAGTTAAGTTAGCTGAAGTAAGGCATATGCCTTCCTGGGTCTCTTTCCCTGCCATATATAGTAGGAGAGTATTCTATCCCAGATCTTAAAGCACTCCGATTGGAGTCAGATGGGGAGGTTCTGGAACAGGTAGAGAAATATGGGCAATACCGTCATTTTAATAGAGTCAACTCATTGTATGAGAGGAATAGTAAGGTGATACCATCATTGTAAATCATTCTTTAAAGTCTTGATTAAAGGAGGGAAATTCACTTCATATAACTGTGATAAATCTCGGGGGATTACAATCCCCAGGTATCAGGAACTTCAGGTGTTCCATTTCAAGGGGGGAAAAGTGCTTGGGTACTATTATCTGGATCATACCACCACCTCAGAACCTCAGTTTTAGCAGTATTGAGTTTGTATTCCATTAAGAATTTTATTTCCTGTAGGAGGATAAATAGTTGAGGGAGAGAGGACTCTGGGGATGTTAAATAGATCATCGGCGTAAAATGCTGTCTTATGTTTTACCCCCCTTCAATAAACCTGTTATTCCATTTGCCTTCCGTAGTGCCTCTGCTATAGGTTCCACATATAAAGCGAATAAAAGGGGACAAGGGACAACCTTGTCGAGTTCCTCCATTTAAAGTGAAGCACTCTGAATAGGTACCGTTGGCTTTCACTGCTGCTTGAGGGAGGAATATAGGTTCTGCACTCATTGTATGAACCTGGGGAAAACAGATCTATCTAAAATGTAATATAAAATTGCCATGACACTCAGTCAAGGCCTTTTGGGCATCCATACATAATAATAAAAATGGGATGACCTCTCCTCCACCATCTCTAATAAACAGAGAGTTCTTTTGATGTTATCTGTAGTTCTTCTTGTGGGGACAAAACGGTTTGGTCTTTATTAATAATATTGGGTAAAAGGGTTCTAACTGATGGGCAAGAATACTTGCATAAAATTTATAATCCTAATTAAGAACTGAAATGGGTCTATATGATTCACAATTTAGGGATCCTTTCCTGGTTTTAAAATTGTTGATATGTTCACAAATTGCCATGATGGGGGAGGAGTTGTATCTTTAGACTGTAAGTCATTAAACATTGTCTGTAGTGGGAAGTAAAATTTTGCCAAAGCTTTTATAAATTCGAATTTATCCTATCCTGACCTGGGCTCTATCCATTTTAGCAGTTTTAATAGCCCCTGTATCTCCTGGGTTGTAATCGGACAAAGTATATGTTCCTTTTGGAGGGTAAATAATTGAAGGAGATTTAGTGTCTGGAAAAAAGCAGTATATGTATCTTCTGCTGGTTCTGAGTTTTGGGAATAACGAGGTGTTATAAATTGTTTAAATCCCTCTAATATGTGTTTGGTGCTGGTTAAAGGTGTTTGGTATGGTGGTGCCTAAGTTGGAGGCAATCATTCCTCTAAATTTTGAGGATCTCAGCCTGGAGGCCAGTACTTTAGAGGCCTTGGCCCCCTTCGTAATATTTTTGTCATGCATATAGTAAGGCCTGTTCGTTTTGTAATTGAGTATGTCTTGTAATTTACTTTGTAAGTGACTAGTTTTCTGCTGGGCTGATTTATTTCTTTGCATATTTGCCTGTTGCCAGATCAAAAGTTCTCTAGTTGTCTCTGCTGATTCTCTCTGGCTTTCTTTTCTCTTGCTGTAAGCTGAATGGTGTCTCCCCTTATGACAGCTTTCAATGTATCCTAACATTCCTGATAGGACTTTGTTTTGGGCTATAATCTCTGTTATCTTGTGTAATAACTCTTTATTAAGAAACCGGAAATATGTAGAGTTTATTAAAATGCCATTGTGTGGGCTGCTTTTCTTGATAGATGTCCAGTTCAAATACTAAAGGAGCATGATCTGTTAGCAAAATAGGGAGTATGGTCACCTGGTGCACCAAATCCCTGTTTTCCGCTGTAATTAAAAAATGGTCTATGCAGGAATAAGTACGGTGGGCCGTTGAATAGTGTGATGTCTGCCACCCTGATAACTTGATCTCCAAATATCAACCAAGCCCATTTCTTTAACCAATCTCCGACCATGTCTTTGACCTGCTGTCATATGGTGGGGGGAGGTGGGGTTAAGGTTTGAGCTATCTTTCCTGGGTCCATTAAGAGGTTTAAATCCCCACCTATCATAAAAACTCCTTGTTTAAAGTGGATGATTTTATCTATCAGGGTCTGATGGGTGTGGAGATTGAGCCCAGGGGGAGATAAATACTAGCCACTGTATAGGGAGCGCCCCACCAAGATCCCCGGACCATTGCCAATGTACCCCCTCTATTATGATACGAGTTCTTCAGTTGGAATGATGAGTGCTTAGGAATTAATAGCACAACTCCACTCCATCTTCCAGAGCTGTGGGAGCTTGCCATTACCGTATTCATGCCAAATTTAGTCAGCTTTCGGTGCTCTGTTGGGGTCATACGTGTTTCTTGCAATAATATCATATGGGGTGTAACTTTTTAAGATAAGACAGCACCTTTCCCCTTTTAATAGGTCCTCCCCAAGCCATTCACGTTCTGAGAATCTAATTTAATTTTCTGGTGTTGGGCCATGCTGGTATAGAAACATAGACTTTGATGGCAAATAAGGACCGCTTGGCCCATCTAGTCTGCCCATTTCCCTACCTACGGGATAGGCCGCGGATCCTAGTTAACCAACAGCCTATTTCTTCCTACTCCCCACAAGAATTGCCTTATGTCTGTCCCATGCATTCTTGAATTCTCCCACAGTTTTAGACCCCAACCTCCTCAGGAAGGCTGTTCCATGCATCCACTACCCTCTCTGTGAAATAATACTTCCTCACATTGCCCCTGAACCGTCCCCCCCACCATCTTTAAATTGCATCCCCTTGTTCTTGCATGTCTCTTTTTCTGAAAGATGCTACCCTCTTGGACTTTGTTGATTCCACTGAGGTACTTAAAAGTTTCTATCATGTTCCCCCTCTCCCTTCTTTCCTCAAGGGTATACATATTAAGCTGCTTTAGTCTTTCCTCATACGGCTTCTCTTGCAGACCCTGAACCATTTCAATTGCCCTCCTCTGGACTGCCTGTATCCTGTCTATGTCCTTGCGGAGATGGGGTCTCCAGAACTGGACACAGTACTCCAGATGGGGTCTCACCAACTGTCTGTACAGAGGGATAACAACTTCCTGTGTTCTGCTGATGATGCCTCTCCCTATACATCCCAGTATACCCCAGCCCTCCCTACTGCCTTCTCACATTGCTTGCTAACCTTAAGGTCATCTGATATGATTACCCCAGGTCCCTTTCCTTTTTGTTGTTGTTACTACCCCCCATTGTGTATTCTTCCCTGGGTTCTTGTTCCCAGGTGCATTATTTTGCACTTCTTTGCATTGAATCCTAGCTGCCATACTTCTGACCATTCCTCCAACCTTGCCAAGTCCCTTCTCATCCTTTTCACGCTTCCTTGTGTATCAACCCTGTTGCAGATCTTTGTGTCATCTGCAAAGAGGCATACTTTTCCTTCCAGTCCCTCTGCAATGTCACTTATGAAGACATTAAAAAGGACTGGACCCAATACTGAACCCTGAGGTACCCCACTAGTAACCCCTCTTTCTTCAGAGTGGACTCCATTTACAATTACCTTCTGTGTCCTGTTGTCCAGTCAATGTTTTACCCAGGCTAACACCCTGGGACCCACTTCCAAGCTGGTTAATTTGACTATTAATCTTTTGTGTGAGACTGTGTCAAATGCCTTGCTAAAGTCTAGGTAGGCCATGTCCACAGCCCCTCCCTGGTCTACTACTTTGGTCACCCAGTCAAAGAAATCTATTTGATTCATCTGACATGACCTTCCCACTGTGAACCCATGCTGCCTTGGGTCCTGTGCCCCACTGGCCTCTAAGTACTCAACTATTCTTTCCTTCAGAAGTGACTCCATTACTTTCCCTACCAGAGGTCAGGTATCTGAAAGAAATCTCAACCCTCATGATCCATCCGTTCTCCCATCTGATCCACCCAAGCTCAGCTGACCTAACATCCTGCCTGCTACTAGGAATTTGAATGATTCTATCAAACACTGTACTCCAATCTATAATTTTTGTACAACTTGGTAAGAACAAGACTATCTAAGATGGCATCTACTAAACTGGTGCCAAACTAAACAATATACAGTGAACTATGTACAACTGTAGCACTATGACTTTCATCCCCCAGAGACCAACTACAGTGGGAGGCAACTGAGAAAATGCCACTGAGGAGGTTGCACTCCCTTCATTGAGATGCAGCCCAAGGTGTAGGTCACCCCTCAATGTAAAGAGTTGAAATGTAAACACAAAAGAATGTTTGCAGTGGTTGGACATCAGTAAGAAAAAAACAAAATTAAAACGGTGCAAATCAGGTGTTGTCCTCTAGGGATCTCTTATCTCCCCTTACCGTCCTCCAGATGGGGGGGGGGGGGTTGTTGGCCTTCAGTTATGGTAATACAGTCCTCAAGTCCATACTTCAGGCTTAGATCCCTTCCCAAGAGGTCAATCAGTATAACTATCCAATCTATCGCAAGTTTGACCCTTCTGCAAAATTCACAAAAGGGAATTAGCATGTAGCTTTCTGAAACCTTAACACAATTAGAGGTCAGAAGGACAAGCATCTAGGAGGTCAGACGAGGCCCAGCCGCCATGACCTGGAACCAGGGGCAGCCCCCGAATACAGGTCCCCCTCAGTGGGGCCCCCCCCTGCCATCTACCAGTACCCTTCTCTAACTAGGCTGCTGCAAGTTCGCCAGGTTTAATTTGTCCAGAAAAAACTCCCAGGGGGTGAGGTGGTAGCTGCAGCCTGTCACCAGGCCACAGAGAGAGCGCATGTCCTATTCCAAATCCATTATCTAGGAAGGCCGAGATTGTCGTCCCGCTCTCATATTGCAACATTTACTCTCTCACAATGTCCTCTTAATCTCCTGGCGGAGTTGCTCATCAGCTGCCCCACATCAGCAGTCCTGGGCCTAGATATCTACAAAGATCCCTTATCCAAGGCACTCCAGCTACCCAGACACTCTGTTAGCTGCCTCCTTGAGGAGTGGGGGACTGCTCCTCCACCCCTGAAGAGCTTTGCCAGATAAAGTAATAGCCTGAGATTTAGTTACACCAAGTTGTCCCGGACCACCTCTAGAATCAAGTGGTTCTAAATTAGCCCCTCCAAAGGGGGGGTGACTGGTACCAACCACACCTAGTTTAATAGCTTTGGCATCTTCGCTGCGGCCCATCCAGCACAACCCCAGATGCTCTCTGGATTATCTTATCAGCAGTCTAGCTCCTACCTTGGCTAATGGTGTGTCCCACAGTGGGAGACAGACCCAGAGACCCCCCTCGGCCCCCACACGGCCCACGGCCTCGGACCCCAGCCCCTCCCAGTACTCACCTCCCAGCCTCAAGTGTCAAGGAATAGAATAGTCCGCAGTCTCAGGAGACATCTCTGGCAAACTGTCAGAGTAGCTGTTTTATGGAGTCCAAAGCAGCTTGTTGTGACTGCAGGTTTGGTGCCCGTCGACGAGATGAGGATCCCTCTTTCATTCCAGGGCACCCCGGGAAGTTAACCTTGGTGGAAAGTTTGTAACCTCTTGTTTTAAGGGCCGCTAAGGCATCCTGAGCAGAGCTGTAGTTTTGCTGCCCATTAGGACATTGAGCCAGAAGTCGTGAAGGGTGTGGGCCATGAAACTTCAACTTCAGACCTCTCAAAATTGGAAACAGAGGAATGTATTCCCTGCAGTGTTGCATCGTCACAGGGGTGTAATCAGTATCAAAATATACTCTATTAGTTTGAAAATAAGTCTTCCCCATGGTCTATGGCTTCCTTTAAAAGCTCCTCTTTAGTTGTGTATCTCAGGAAGCACAGTATAATAGCGCAGGGTATCATTCCTGGTTGGGAAGGTGGAGGGCCCAAAGCCCTGTGAACTCTTTCTATCTCCAGCACATAATTGTGGCGCAAGTTTAACATCTCCCGGAGTAATTGAGCTATGAACGTGTCCATATTGTTACCTCACTCCCTTCTGGCAACCCATAGAGTCTTAAATTTATTCGTCGGTGCCTATTTCAGCATCCTCCTGCCATTCTCCAAGGGCCTGGCATATTTCTACTAGCTGAGAGACCGTGGCCTGGCATTCCTTAGCTGTCTCAGACTGGGCGGTCTGTGTCTCATCCACTGTGGTCATCCGTTGCTGGAGCACTGAGATATCCGCTCAGGCCCGCTCCTGCTCTTTTTTAAAATCTTTAAAGTCGGACTTAATTTCTTTGAGCTCATGTAAAACTTTATCTAATTTGTCCTCCATTTGAGTGGTGGGCCTAGTTTTTTGTTTTCCTTGTCGTTTGGAGGTTGTATGCAGCGAGAGGAGGTGCGCCTGAGTGAAGATGCTGGAGTGTGATGCCTCGTGGTCCGAGGGGTCTGGATCTACAGGTAAACTTGAAAATCTGTTTGCCCCTCCTTGTAGCTTGCATGTAGCCATTAAGTTTGCCATCACCGGATTCCCTGTTCGTGGTTTGAGTTGCTATAACTGGCAATAAGGGCGAGGGGATCACAGAGCGGGAGCACTAAGCCACCATTAAAGTCGGAGGTTGCACTGGAAGTCTGACAACTCCTCTGTAATTTCTGTATTCATTCCTGCAGTTGCTTCTGATATTGGGTTGGAATTCTGTCAGCTGCCCTCCACCCTGTACTGACACTAGCACTGCCCTCTCCTCCAGTTCGTCAGTCACTACTTCTTGCTGCTCAGATTGTCTCTTTTTTAACTTATTATGCTTTTTCTGCCCTCCAGAATGGCACCCCATTAGCTGTGCCCCACTCCTACCACCATCTGTTAATTTTGCTTGTTCCGCTTTACCGTATGGAAATTTTATTCCTGAAGGATTTCTAGTAATTAATTTCTTTTATTACACTTATTTCCATATTAGTTTTATGTATTGTACTTTGCATCTGTTCTGTTCCATACTCTTCGACCTCCCCCCAGAATGCATCTAGAAGTGAGACATTACCAGCTCAGTATGTTTTTTTTTTTTTTTTTTGGTAAAACTTTTGAAATCAGTCAGTCAATAAATACTATCATTTTCAGTGGTACCCTCTTTTTTACCCATATGTATAGCTGTGTGCATTGAAGCCCTGAGCAGTGAAGTGACCCTGGTGAGGTTTGAACCTGGGTCTCCTGGTTCACAAGCCTGCACTCCAAGTACTACACCACACTACTGCATCACATTTTTGCTTCGAGCATAAGAATTAGATTAGGGAAAAACAAAAGACATTTGGTCCAAACAAGCCTATCCACACTTAGGCTGATCTTGGCACCCAACTCCCTGCAGCCTTTACACAAATCATAACATTAGAACAGTGGGATCAAAACAGAGAGCCCGTGAGCAGTGATAGCATGAGGATCGTCAGTGATGTCTTATGCGCTTTTACTAGTCTGAGGAGTTGTCAACAAGCTCCCGTAAGAAGGGTATGGAGTACATTGCAGTGGTTGTGTATACCAAACTGTGAACCAGGAGTTCTCATGTTCAACTTCCATCACGGAGGGCATGGAAAGACCTGGTATTTTTGGCAACTGGTTCACTGCATGGCAGTGTTTACTCCAGACACCAAAAATAATTAGCAATTTGGCTAACACCATCTTTTTCTTTTTGCCACCACCTATTTTGTGTTGACCATTTCATTTTTATAAACAGCTGCTATCTTGGCATAAAAAAGACACTAGCTAGCAGTGGCTAATAAACCTGCCTATTTTATAGCCAGATAATTTAAGAAAAGGGCAAGTGGCGTGGTGGCTAATACATCAAGCCAGCACTGCTGCGTGGGAGTAACTCATGTGATGTTCTTGTGCTTTGCTCCCTCTCAGCTGTGAAACTAGGATAGAAACAACTCCTCCCCAATTAAAATGAAATGTTGTATCTGCCTCCAAATATAGGAGGTGCTGTGGTCTAATGTTTAGAGCACTTGTTTGGGGAGCCAAGAGATCACATGTTCACATGCCACAACAACCTAATGCTGCATGACCTTAAGCAAGTCAGTTAATCTCTGTGCGCTCCAGTCCTCCCAGCTGTGGAAATGGGTGGAAGCAGGACCCCAGTGGAAACAAGATGTTGCACCTCAGATGGGCTGTCCTGGGTAAACCAATTGTAAGTACAAAATAATCTCAGCTGGGCTTTCCTAACATAAAACCTTGCTGAAAAGAAAGGGAAAGCTGTCTGTCATTGCAGCAAGTCTTCAAACATCGGCTCTGCCTGGTCCCACCCACAGTGCTGTTTGTTTTTTGTGAACACCTACTTTGCTGTGTTGTCTGCTGCCCTGATCTGGCTAGGGCAGTGTTGACCTGGCTCAGTGCCTCTTGATCAAACCAAAAACCATGAGATGTCCTGATTTTACTAACAGAAGCATTCCTCCCTCACACTAACCTCCCAATAGTTTATTTATTTATTGAATTTTGTTGACCGGGTAAGCACACTGAGACCAGAAGTCCCTTTTTTAGGGGTGACCCGGGGTTGGGGATACAGATGGTAACCAACTGAAACCAAACCAGATTAAGCTGTTGGTGGTATTTATAGTAAATGGAGGAAATTTGGTCAGGACACTGGGGAAATTTCCCTTACTCTTTTTGAGAAGTGCCATGGGATCTTTAACGTCCACCTGAACTGCCACCAGAACAGGCAGATGGGACCTCGGTTTAACATCTCATGCAAAAGGTGGCACCTCAGGAGTACATCATCCCCCTTATGCTGCATTACAGTGTCAGTATTGGGATATTAACCCAAGTACCTGGGATGGGGATAGAACCCACAGCCTTTTGATCTCCCAGCTTCAGAGGCAAGTGTGCTACCTGCTGAGCCACTGACACTGTTTGGATTATATGAAAACACTAGAGGTATGTGGATATCTTCAGGCAAATATTCGGCGAGTGTTCATATTCAGGACTACAAAATTGTTGTTATTCTCTATTCTGTATTAATTATTTGAACCAAAAACTAGATAAAAAAAACAAACTTGAAAGCAGCAGTTTATGATAGGGTGCTAATTTTAATCTATGCTGTTTTTCATTCTATTTTAGATTGGCTCTTATCTCCAGACTTGTATGATACCATTTTTTTTCACCTGTACTTTATTCTCCTTGCGGGTGCCATTCTGTTGTGACCCCAGCCCTGTCACTCCACCTCCAGAACTTACTACGTTTGAATGGCTACCTCTTAGTACATCTGAATCCTTACCTCGATGGGTGAGTGCAGTGCCTGTGGGGTAGCAGGGCCATCTTGCCAACAGGGGTTCTTGCCTGTACACTCTCCCCTTGATTCTGAGGCAGAGATGTGCAGTGGTGCACACAGACAAGGTACAGACATTGCACACCCGCAACGCTTGACTCCGACTTTTGATCCTCTGACTGCTGATGCACCACCAAGCCTCTGCTTGGTGGCAACCTAGCAGTGATGCATGCTGTCCCCCCACTGTGAAGGAGGACATGCATCAATGGACACCCAAATCTCCTTCGGCCAGCCAATCCCCAAATGACCCAAGTCCATTTCTTTTTTTATTTTTTTTATTAGTAGGTTCTGTAGTTTTTCTTCCCTTTTTTCCTGGGACCTCAGCATACATGGCAGTGCATGCACGTGTAGGCACACACGCACTCCAGGCACTGGCTCAGCCCCTCCTGCCTCTCCCCATGCAATTGCTGGGCTCCCCGGTAGCTGGAACAGCCTCCATCCTCACCAGGTGGCAGTCAAGGGCTGGGGAAACCCCTCATCCCACTGCGGGAGATGAGAGCCTCACATCAGCTTAGTCTAGCTTCCCACCCCGCCCAGCAACCCCCACCAACCCAAGCTCATTCCCGAACCCGGTTTGCTGGCATGGCACAAAGTGTGGTGTCCAGCACCTCGACCCTCAGTGCCACTGGGCCAGCTTCCCAGGTCTCTTTCTGAACCTGGTTCGCCGGTGAGGTGTCCAGCGCCTCCGCCCTCTGCCTCACTGGACTGGCTGCATGATTCCCTTTTTTTACCCTTTTTGAGGCTGCTTTAGCACAATTTTTCTCATTTGAAATAATGAGAAGAGCGCTCCTTTTCATACGGCCTGGACCAAGTTTTCAAAAGTAAAAGAACCAGAGAAATCATTCTCAAATACAAATACCCGTGAATAACAACTGTAGCACATTAGTTGAGTATTCAGTAAACTCATATCCATTATCACCCAACCCTGGGAAACACTGGTATTCATGGAAAGAAAATGGAGAACTCTCTGACTGCAGCTCCTCTGGGCTTTGTGATCTAAACTAACAGTTTAGTGAATGGGATAGTTCTGTCACTACAGCAGTCATGAAAGTCCACTCTTGGCTGTTCTGAAGGACTTCTTCGAGCTGCAGGGGGCCCCTGCTCTTCTCGGGTAGGGGACGGAGGGCATCATTCTGCATAGGACCCAGTACAGTAACAAGCATTTGTCAATGCTGAATGTTGATTGCGTTGGTCTGTTGAGCTCGCTTAGTGGCCCTGTGTCACTCGCTCATTCTGTTTCTCCCAGTGCTGCAGGCTGCGCCTTTGTATGGGGCTCCTGGCTGTGTTGGCACATTTTTTCTACCCACAAAGAAATCTGCAGCTGTCCTGTCAGAGCTGTGTTGAGGTGGGTTACTTGCCCTCTCTCAGTCGCTCATTCTGTTTCTGCTGGCAATGCAGGCTGCCCTTTTGTACTGGGCTCCTGCCTGTGTTGGTGGCTTTTTCTGCCCACAAAGAAATGTGCAGCAGTCCTGACACAGGTCCATCGAGCTACCTCACTCCCCCTCTTTCACACGTTCTGTTTCTGCCAGCACTGCAGATTGGCCTTTTGTACAGGGCTCCTGCCTGCATTGCTGCCTTTTTCTGCACACAAAGCAATCCGCAGCAGTCACGATAGAGGTCTGTTGAGCTCGCTCACTCCCCCTATCTCACTCTTTCATTGTGTTTGTCCCAGCGCTGCTGGCTGCCCTTTTGTACCGGACTTCTGCCTGCATTGCCACCTTTTTCTGGCCACAAAAAAATCTGCAGCTGTCCTGACAGAGCTCCGTTGAGGTCGCTCTCTCCGCCTGTCTCACTCGCTCATTCTGTTTCTCCTGGTGTTGCAGGCTGCTCTTTTGTACTGGGCTTCTGCCTGCATTGACAGGTTTTGCTGCTCACAAAGAAATCTGCAGCTTTCCAGACACAGCTCCGTTGAGGTGGGTCACTCCCCCTCTGTCACTCACTCATTCTGTTTCTGCTGGCGCTGCAGGCTGCCCTTTTGTACTGGGCTCCTGTCTCGGTTGGCGACTTTTTCTGCCCACTAAGAAATCTGCAGCGATCCTGACACAGGTCTGTTGAGGTAGCTCACTCCCCCTCTCTCACTTGCTCGTTGTGTCTCTCCTGGCGCTGCAGGCTGCCCTTTTGTACTGGGCTTCTGCCTGCATTGGCACCTTTTTCTGCCCACAAAGAAATCTGCAGCTGTCCCAACAAAGCTCCATTGAGCTCACTCACTCCCCCTCCCTCACTCACTCATTCTGTGTCTTCCGCTGCTGCAGGCTGCCCTTTTGTACTGGGTTCCTGCCTGTGTTGGCGGCTTTGTCTGCCCACAAAGAGATATGCAGCAGTCTCGACACAGCTCCGTTGAGGTCGCTCACTCGCCCTCTGTCACTCGCTCATTCCATTTCTGTGGGGGCTGCAGGCTGGCCTTTTGTACTGGACTCCTGCCTGCATTGCCACCTTTTCCTACCCAGAAAGAAATATGCAGCAGTGACAATAGACCTCCGTTGAGCTCGCTCACTCCCCCTCTGTCACTTGCTCATTCTGTTTCTCCCAGTGCTGCAGGCTGCCCTTGTTTACTGGCCTCCTGGCTGCATTGGCACCTTTTCTTGCCCACAAAGAAACCTGCAGCTGCCCCGACAGAGCTCCGTTGAGGTCACTCACTCTCTCTCCCTATCTCACTTGCTCATTGTCTTTTTCGTGGCGCTGCAGGCTGCCCTTTTGTACTGGGCTTCTTCCTCTGTTGGCATTTTTTTCTGCCCACAAAGAACTCTGTAGCAGTTTTGACAGAGCTCCATTGACCTCACTCGCTCCCCCTGTCTCATTTGCTTATTCCGTTTCTGCCCATGGTGCAAGCTGCCCTTTTGTACTGGCCTCCTGGCTGCATTGGCACCTTTTCATGCCCACAAAGAAATCTGCAGCAATCATTATAGAGCTCCATTGAGCTCACTCACTCACTTCCCCTCTCATACTCGCTCATTCTGTTTCTCCTGCTACTGCAGGTTGCCCTTTTGTACTGGCCCCTGTATGCATTGCTGCCTTTTTCTGCCCACAAAGAAATCTGCAGCAGTCCCAACTGAGCTCCAGTGAGCTCACTCCCTCCCCCTCCCTCATTTGCTCGCTCTGTGTCTCCCACTGCTGCAAGCTGCCCTTTTGTACTGGGTTCCTGCCTGCATTGGCGGCTTTTTTTGCTGACAAACACATCTGCAGCAGTCCCAAGAGAGCTCCGTTGAGCTCACTCTCTCCTTCTCTCTCAGTCACTCATTCTGTTTCTGCCGGCACTGCAGGCTGACCTTTTGTACTGGATTCCTTCCTGCTTTGCCACCTTTTCCTGGACACAAAGAAATCCACAGCAGTCATGATACACCTCCATTGAGCTCGCTCACTTCCCCTCTCTCACTTGCTCATTCTGTTTGTCCTGGCACTGCAGGCTGCCCTTTTGTACTGGGCTCCTGCCTGCATTGCCACCTTTTCCTGCCCACAAAGAAATCTGCAGCTGTCCTGACAGAGCTCCGTTGAGGTCGCTCGCTCACTTCCCCTGTCTCACTTGCTCGTTCTGTTTCTGCCAGCGCTGCAGGCTGCCCTTCTGTACTGGACTCCTGCCAGCATAGCCACCCTTATCTGCCCACAAAGAAATCCGTAGCAGTGATGACAGAGCTCTGTTGAGTTCACTCAGTCCCCTCCTCTCGCTTGCTCATCCTGTTTGTCCCACCGCTGTAGGCTGCTCTTTTGTACTCAGACCCTGCATGCACTGCTACCTTTTCCTGCCCACAAACAAATTCACAGCAGTCCCAACAGAGCTCCGTTGAGCTTACTCACTCCCCCTCCCTCACTCGCTTATTCTCTGTCTCACGGCGCTGCAGGTTGCCCTTTTGTACTGGACTCCTGCCTCTGTTGTCGCCTTTTTCTGACCACAAAGACATCCATAACAGTCACGACAGAGCTCAGTTGAGCTCAGTCAATCCCCCCCCCCAGTCGCTCAATTCTAATCTGTCCCAAACACTAATTTCCGACAGCGACTGTGGTATTCTGCACCTGAAGCGTGGAAACAGATTTTGGCCAGGATGTGAAAAATTACAGCTGTACTGTTCATAAGGAGGTGTGAACAAATGCCTGTGTTGAAAATCTGGTGTGAAAATATTACTGATTTGCAAAGTTACAAGGGTGTGTGGCACCTGCAAAACACATGCTTGTAACACAGTCATTTTGTGGAGTTTCATCACAAAATTTTTAGCATAGGCATTTTAGGACCTCTGCTCATGAACAGTGTCAGTGTGATTTTCTTTATATGTCCTGAACACCGATTTCCCACAGCAACCGTGCTATTGTGCACCGGAAGAGCGAAAACACATTTTGGCCAGATTTTGAAAAATGACAGCTGCACAGTTCATAAGGAGGTGTGGCAAAATGGAATGCTGAAAATTTGGAGTGAAAATATTGCAAAGTTACGACCTTGCGTGGAAACGGCGCAATGCACATTCATAACACACTCATTTTATGGACTTTCAGCACCAGATTTTTAAGATAGGCATTTTAGGACCTCTGCTAATGAACAGTGTCACTGTCAGTTTCATAATGTGTCCCAGACACTGATTTCCCGCAGCGACCACACTATTCTGTGCCGGAACTGCGAAAACACATTTCGGCCAGGCTGTGAAAAATGACAGCTGTACTGTTCATAAGGAGGTGCAGAAGAATAGCAATGTTGAGAATCTGGAGTGAAAATATTATAAATTCGTGAACTTAAGAGCGTGAATCCAAACTGCGCAACGCATGCTCGTAACACTGTCATTTTATGGAGTATCATCACCAAATTTTCAACATAGGCATTTTAGGATCTCTGCTCATGAACAGTGCCACTGTCAGTTTCTTAATCTGTGCGGAACACTGATTTCCCACACAGACCGTGCTATTCTGTGCCGAAATTGCGAAAACACATTTCGGCCAGGGTGTGAAAAATGACAGCTGTACTGTTCACAAGGAGGTCTGAAAAAATGCCAATGTTGAAAATCTGGGGTGAAAATATTGCAAATTCACAAAAGTTACGAGTGTGCGTAGCAATTGTGCAATGCACGCTCGTAAAACAGTCATTTTTTGGATTTTTTCCACCAAATTTGCAACATAGGCTTTTTGAGAGCCCACCTCATGAACACTGGCACTGTTGTTTCATTGGTCAGTCCCGAAAGGTGATTCCATGCAGTGACCGTGAAATCACCTTTTGGGGCTGATTAATGCCATGACAGTGATAGAATTCATGAGGAGGGGTCCCAAAAACTCCATGTTGAAGAATTTGGTGCCAAAATAAAAAAAAAAATACCTGAGATATGCATCAATGTTGAAAAAACCCTATTTATTCCATTATACAGCTTACTGGCATTTCCTCTGTTTGCGGGCGGCTTTGAAGAGTACAGACGTGTTCCCGGTCCACGAAGATCGTCGCGCTGGACTCTGGAGGTAAGTATGGGGTGAGAGGGGTGTGGGGGGGAAGGGTGCGCGGTGGGTGGCCAGCGGGTTGTAGGGGGCAGGGAGACTGCCAAGGGACTGTTTCCTTTTTCACAGGTTACAAAAAAAAAAAAAAGACATTGCGGGACCGTTTTTATTTTGCAGGGGCATGTGGCATGCTGGGGTGGGCTCCCAGCATGCCAATGGAGTCTTTCTATTTTGGGGGTCAGCTGTAGCCGATGGGGGATTGGCCACCCCGTCACTCACACAACAAAGGGGTACATAATGCTGACGGGGAGTGGGCTCCCCGTCGGCTGTTTATAATCAATAGAACACTGCAACCCGATGGGATTGGGGCCCCATCAGCAAATAAACACGGTCGGGGTCCACATACTGCCAAGGGATTGGGCACCCCTCAGCAGGGAGGTTAATATTGTTTGTGAACATGGCGGCAAGCCACCGCCATGTTCACAAACAATATCAGGGTTTGTAGATCCCACCCTGCAATGACAGGTCGCTCCCTCATTGCAGCGGATGGCTGATGCTGCAATGACGAGGCGGCCTCTGATTGCAGCGGCTACTTTTTTAGAAGGTTGTGGCACGCTGGCTGAACTAGTGTCAGCAGCAGCATGCCACGGCATTGTGAGAAGCGGGACAAGCCTTTACAGGCTGTAGAGGCCTTGGCCACAACAGTGCCGCACCTCCACAACGTGCTTGTGGAGAAACCTACCACAACATGTTTCTGGTGCATGCGCGCAATCAACATAAAAATGAAATGTCTTTTGAGAGATGTGGTGCCCATGTGCAAGCCCTGGATTTTAAGTTGGCTGGGATGGGGCTACAATGTGAAGGTGAGATGCTTGTAGCTCCACAGCTGTGAAGGCGTAGGCCACCAAACGCTTGCACATCTCAGCTGGTTCACCAAGGTGTGCCACTGGTGTTGGCCATGGTGACAGCCGCTCCCCTGCCTGTCTTACTGGTCGAGGGGGGTGACCTTGGCAACCTGGATTGTTCTTGTTGGGGATGGAAAATAATTATACTGAACACAACACACAGGGTAGCAGTGCAACATACACACAGTACAAGGGTCCCCGAGCTCAAGATTTCTTGACTAAACTAACATTTCTTTAACAGAAAAAAAGAGTGAGATTGTCTATAACACCTTCCAGTACAACCCCTAGGACTGAAGAAATTGGCACACGGGTTCTACAATAAGATCAAGGCCTTTGATTCTCTATAATAATAATACAATAGAGAATAATGCACAGGTGACTGTGTGTTATGAAGTTTTGTATTTTTTACATATCTGAGCTGTGTGACAACTCGCAAAGCTTGAGAGGTTAATGAGGTCATCACTGTGGTTTTATTAAAAAAACTAAATTTCATAGACATACAGTCTATGTTTAATTTTTTTTTTATGTTTTATTTCTTCCAGAGCTCCCAGCTTGCAAGCTTCCTTCAGTTGTCCCTCAGCGCAGCCCTGAAGGTTAGACCCCCTCCCTTGTGCACCCCATGACTTACCCTTCGTGGCAGGGTGGTGGGGAGTGACTCAGTCCACCCCAAATGGATCCATGCCAGGAAGGTGCCTTCTCGGAGGCAGCGCTGCAGGGACCACTTCATTCTGCTGGAGCAGTTTTTTTCCACTTTTCTCCCCTTGTGTGGAGGCGGGGCGTGCAATGACGCCTGCGGTGAGAGTGCGCATGCTTCCGCACGTGCTGTCACCAAGCATCTGCTCCATCTCCTCCCCTTCGGCTGTAGCATCAGTGCACTTCCCCCCAGCAGCTGCTAGGGGCCAGTGGAGCACCAACAGCTAATGTCCCCCCAACCCGGAGAAGGAGAGCAGTCCAACGGACACTCGATCCTTCTCCTCCCCGCCAACCCCCGATGACCCGTGCTCGTTCCTGAATACCGGTCACTGGCGTGGCTTGAGGTAAGGCATCCAGCGCCTCAGCCCTCAACGCCTCCGGGCCGGCCCTATGTTTTATTTTTAATAATTACTGGTGCAAGGAGTCTGTGTCAAAGAAAGTCACTGAAGACAGTTCTGCTTTTAGTCTCTTTTTTTTGTTGTTTTTGACTGACACCGATCCTTACTGCTGCTGGCTTAGTCACTCTCCCCCACACACACACACACACACATACATACCCTCTGTCTTTTACCATTGCGGCTGGAGCTGGAAACTGTAGTGTAACTTGGCTTCATCACTGTTGCTGACTTGGTCTCTCTCTTCCATGCGCTCGCGCTCTCTCTCTCTCTCTCAAAATGCCATGAGCTGACCTGCCAGGAGGGAGCGAGAGAACAAGTGCAGGAATCAAGGACTCGAGACCAACAGGTAACTTTTAATGTGGCTCTAAAACTTTAGCCTTTCACTTGAGGTAATCTTGTTACCTCTCTCCAAACTCTTGAACTTATCACTCTCCCTTAGGCAGTTCCTCCAGCTTTGGAAAACTGCCATTGTCACTCCCATTCACAAAAGTGGTGACAGTTCACAACACCTCAACTACCGCCCTATTTTAATCGTTCCTCCGCTTTCTAAAGCCCTCGAGTGCATTGTCTTGGACCAGCTGTCAGAATACCTTAACACATACAACATTCAGTGTCTACAGCAGCATGGCTTTAGAAAACACACAGCACAACCACTGCTCTTCTTGAATACACTGATCACATTCATAAGGCACTGGATAATGGCCGTATACTTGGTGCAATCTACGTCGACCTGACAAAGTCTTTTGAGACTGTTAATCACCAGCTCCTTCTGCACTCCCTCCCTGCCTTGGGCCTCTCAAATGAGGTTACTTGCTGGTTTGGAACTACCTTGTGGGTAGATCCCAGCAAGTTAAACAATGCAACTCTCTCCGGCAGCCTTTCTGTCCAGTCTGGGGTACCTCAAGGGTCCATCCTTGGACCACTACGTTTTAGTCTCTTTATCAACAGCCTCCCCACAACCTGCAATACTAATATTATCCTTTATGCTAATGGTGCAGTCCTGTTTTTGACACATACTGATCCACTCCCTCTTTCTTGTGACCTACAGACCAATTTTAGCTTGGTTGAGACCTGGTTTGGTCAGCACAAACTGTTAATAAAGTATAACAAAAAACAAGGCTATGTTGTTCTCAAGCCCACACAGCAAATACAGAACAGTGAACCTAACTGTCCTGAACAAACAAAACCAACCACTCAAGCAAGTTCAGTACTTCAGATACCTTGGGGTCACTCTTGACAGCTCACTCTCGTATACCCTTCATATCGACCGAATCTCCAAGGCTGTAAACTCTAGGCTAGGGATCCTTTACAACCATTGCCACTGCTTGACCCCTGAGGCCCTGCACATGGTTGTACCCAGCTCAGTCCTGTCTATAATTCACTACAGGCTGGTTGTCTATGGTGCTGCTACTGGCACAATGCTATAAAGAGTTAAGATTGCACTGAATAAGTGCTGTCGGCTAGTGTCAGGTGCTGGGGGAATGGGTCCATACATGCAGACTTCATAAACAGACTAACTGGCTCCACCTCAAGGGTCGGATCTCCTACTAGACCTGCCTTCTCACAAAAAAAAAAAAAAAATAGCCTCAGCCCCCCCCCCAGCTAACCAGTGTTCCACGTGTAGTGCTAACAAGCAGTGATGTTTTGTTCCTTTCTGCTGGACCTCTGAGGCTCCACGCACTTTTAGCATTAGAACACCCTCTTGTCTGAATGGACTCCCTCCTGAGGTGTCTGCAGAGAATAAGCTTGGCCTCTGCAAATGCAAACTATGGCAGCACCTCACCAATCTCAGCAACTGTGACTGTACCCCTTAGGCTGTCACGTCACTCCACAGACTCATAAAGCCTCTCACTCCTCCCTATTGCCATTAACTTCCCCTTTCCTGCACTCTCTTCCTCCTGCTCACTCTCCTTTCCTTCTTCTGAGTAGTAGTAAAAATATTTATTCATAAAATTTTCTTTTTAGGTGTATCCCCTTTGCAAATGGGGGTTCCCAAAAGTCTTCCAGGAGCTTGCTTGAATGCTCCAAGCCTGAATGGTGTTTGGCATTTAAGCCATTTATCAGTGAGTGTTTTAGAGCCTCTGTTACTGTCTCTTTAAGAGCTGTCTGCTTGCAGACATAATTAATTTGTATGGGGGACTGTGTGCTTCTCTGAGTACCACTCGAGCTGCTGCCAATTCACTCCATTTTTGCAGTCACTAGGAGTGCAAAGGGAACCTATCTGAAAGATGTAACTGTTTGCCAGAAATCATTTAGAGTAATAATGAAAATACAGTTTGTCTAACTTGCTTTCCTTTGTAGTCTGAACTGTTTGCCTAGCCCTCCATCCTAGTTTTGAACTGCTGAACTGGACCAATCAGCGTGGAGGACCTTTTAAAGTGGAGCTTGCTGCTGGCAAATCAGAACTTGGACTCTTAAGTTGAGTCAGCTGCAACGGGACTGTATGGCAGATGCTTCTGGGAGATGTAGTTTGGACTTCGGCGCCTTTTTGCACCAACAGGGGGAGTCTATTGTGAGTGACAGCCAAACCAGCCCACTGAACTGGGAGGGACTCAAAGGAAATGTCTGGTTTTGTCTACTGGAGAGTCAGTTCAGTTTTGGCAGTGAAGAAACAAGGAGCCCAGTGCTTCTACGGTGTGTAGTTTAGCGTGGGAAAACACATGTAAGGCCCTAAGTTTCGGTCTGCAGCTTGTGCAAGCGCCTGTTCGGACTGAATCCGACCTGTGAAGAGAATCAAGGAGATCTGAAGAGTAGAAACCAGGCTCACCCTGTAGAAGATGGGAGAAATTGCTGAATCGTGCTCGGTCTGTCAGGAACTGAATCTGCTGTGTGTTCTCCTGGGTATTGTGCAGTAATTGTGATAGGGATAGAGAAGCAGCCTGCCTGGTATAGTATTTTCCTTTTACATATAAATGTGTGTAGTGCTTGTGGGGAATCGCGTTTCAGATCCCCTGTAAAGTGAATTGAGTGCATGAAGCTGGAAGTAAACCCCAGCTTAATCCAGACTACATCCATTTGCTCTAAACTGCAGTGGGGTCCAGTCTCAAGGACCTTGTCCACATGGTCTGCTCCTCCTGGCAAGCCAGGACAATCTGCCTCCCATCCAGTTCCCAGCATTGAGTCTGTGAGTACAAAGCAGAGTAGCTCACTGCCATCTGTTTACCGAAGTGCAAGTGTGTTACCTAATTGATGTTGTTTTATGTCTTCATGAACTGAGCCACCCGGCTCCGGATTACAATTGGGTATTGTGCATGCATTTTCCATCCTCAGGGCCCCAACCAGCTGCGTCAAATAGGCTAGCCTCTTATTGCCTGAGTACCCAGTAAGAGTGACATTTGGGACTCTGAAATATGTGCACAGTACTGTGATTTTCAATGTGGCTAAACTAATTAACCTGATTTCCCCCTGTCCTTGTTATATCCCCCTAAATAAATCAGATCTGTTTGTTTCAGCAAAGTTACACTGCCTGAGGTATTCGTTTATGTTAAAGTATTGTACTGTGGTTTTTGCACTGTATCATCTTGTTTTACAGGGGGTCCCCAGAGTCCAGCTGACCGAACCAGTCCTGGGGGTAAGTGTATACTGTGAAGGTAATTCTGATATATTGTGTGGGCCACTAGTGGTAAGAAAGGGGGCTGAGACAAAGTTAGTTTAACTATTGCAAACCCTGACCTCTGGGTGGAGGCACTCGCCATTAGACCTAGGCCCCTCAACCTGTTAGTAGTTAAGCAGGCAGGGGAAGTAGCCCTTGGGATAGCGCCACCTAGGGGTTACATATGAATTAGGATAAAACTCAATTGAGCCACAGACTCATTTACAGTGAGGTCCTCTAGCAGTGTTACAACGTGTTACAAAAGACCAAAAAGTTCATACATACATACAATGGATTTTAAGTTAATGATTTCAAAAAGGCATGATCAGATACACATACATCTCTTAACATCTTCATCCTCTAACTGACCAACAATGTTGTTACTTGCTATCTGGCATCTAAGCCACTATCGTGACAACATTGTCCTGGGTTGTTATTAGAATGCCTTAACCACTTTTTAATTAAATGGCAGGTTTTTATCTCCCCTGGTTTTCTTAGATTGAATGGGATTTTACTCCACAATAGTGCACCTTGATAGTACACCGTTTGGCGGCCCATTTCTAGATTACATACTAGAAGCACCAAGTCCAGTGCTGTTGCAGATCTTAATGAAGCAACTTTGTCCCTTTTTATGTTTATTTGCGTGCATGCACAAGAAACATGTTGTGACAGCTTGCAGGTTTTGGAGGTGCGGAAGTGTTGTGGCCAATGCCACCACTGCTTTTTGAGGCTTGTCTCTGTGGCACAAATGAATGAGCACGACGACTATGACAGCAGCTCAGAAGCGTGCCACCAACTTGAAAGAAATTTGCCGCTGCAATGAGGGAGCGCCCCCTCACTGCAGGGCATGCCTTGCCTGGTGTTACATTTCAGTAAACATGGTGGTGGCTGCTGCCCTCTGCCTCTCAAAGCCGATGTCAGGGGTGCCCAATCCCCCTGTTGGCATGCCCCCTTCCCAGTTAATTTGCCGATGGGGGAGCTCAATCCCCATCAGCATAATGTCCCCCCTTGTTGGAATGCATCTGACAAGGAGGTGCCCAGTCCCCCTCAGCATCACCCACCCCAAACACAGATATGCTGCTTTTGCCGATGGGGGGCCCAATCCCCATTGGCTTCACCCCCTTCCCCCAAAACACAGGTGGCACACTGGTAGCCCACCCCAGTGTGCGCAAAGCAACCTGCAAGAAAAAAAACTTCCCATGTTGCCTTTTTAACCTGAAACAAAGAAAATGATCCCTCATTGTCTGTGGTACCCCTCACCCAACCACACCCACCCTCTGGTGCGCCCTACCTCCCCACACACACACACCCCATACTTATCTCCAGAGTCCAGTGCGACGCTTGGTGGAGCAGGAACACGTATGAACTCTTCAAAACCGACTGTGAACTGAAGAAATTTTAGTAAGCTATATAAGGCATAATTGGGGGTCAATTTAGGTGATATCTCAGACATTTTTGGGAGTTTTGGTCCCAAATTTTAAACATGGGGTTCTTGGGACCCCACCTCATGAATAGAGTCACTGTCATTTTTTTTTTTCAGTCCCGAAAGGTGATTTTGTGGTCACTGCGCGGAATCACACTGTCACTGTTCATGAAGTGGGCTCCCAGAAAGCCTAGGTTGCAAATTTAGTGAAAAAATTCCAAAACATGACTGTGTTATGAGTGTGCATTGTGCAGTTCCCACGCATGCTCGTACCTTCGAGAATTTTTCATATTTTCACTCCAGATTTTCGACATTACTATTTTTCCTCCTTATGAACAGTACAGCTGTCATTTTCACATCCTGCCCAAAATGTGTTTTCGTACATCTGGTGCACAATGGCGAGGTTGCTGTGTGAAATCAGCATTCGGGACAGAGTAAGAAAATCACAGTGACAGTGTTTATAAGGAGAGGTCCCAAAAAGCCCATGTTCCAAATTTGGTGAAAACATTCCAAAAAATGACTGTAAACAGTGTGCGTTGTGCAGTTTCTATGCACGCTCGTAACTTTTCCAATTTTTTATATTTTTGCTCCTGATTTTCAGCACTGTCATTTTGCACATCGCCTTATGAACAGTACAGCTGTCGTTTTTCACATCCTGCCTGAAACATGTTTTCCCATCTGTGGCACAGAATGGGCGTGGTTGCTGTGCAAAATCAATGTTTGGGACAGATTAAGAAAATCACAGTACCACCGTTCATGAGTGGAGGTCCCAAAATGCCTATGTTCAAAATCTGGTATAAAAAAAAAAATCCCACAAATAATTGCATTACGGGTGTGCATTGCACAGTTTCTATGCACGCTTGTGACTTCACCAATTTTTTAATATTTGCACTCTAGATTTTCAACATTACCATTTGTTTTTACACCTCCTCATGAACAGTACAGCTGTCATTGTTCACATCATGTTCAAAATGTGTTTTCACACTTGTGGTGCCAAATGGCGCAGTTGCTGTGCAAAATCACCTTTTGGCTAATGAACTGATAGTGTCACTGTTCATGCGGTGGGGTCACAAAAAGCCCATGTTGAAAACATGGAGTGAAAATACCGAGAAACACCCAGGGTATTAGGGTTTCTGATCATAATGCCCTATCCTGTAGGGACTGACAGGTGTCAGGGGTGTGACTTGGGACTGTCGACAGTAATGCTCACGCCATTCCACCCCCACCCTGTAGCCAGTGACAGGCATCGAGGTGTGTTTTGGACTCTTCGGCCCAAAGTTCACCCCCATTCTTCTATAATGCACCCATTTCAGTGTATTTCCTTATGGAATGGGGTGAGTATAAATCTCAAACACCCCAAGGCACACCTTGACACTTGTCGGTGTCCACAGGGTGGGGTGAGATGAAATGGTGTGAGCATTGTGGGCAGTGACCCAAAGGCACACCCCAATGCCTGTCCATCTCTGCAGGGTGGTGGTGGGGTTGGCATCAGTTCAGTACTTCACTGCCATTCCTATTCTGCATCTGTCTAACTCCTGCACTTCCAGTGCCAATGCCAGCAAGAAAACATTCGGCATTGACAAATGCTTGTTTATTTCCTTACTGAATGCAAATGTCACTTTATAGTATTTTATTGAATCACCAATTAGCTCATTAATATATATTAAAGTTCTAACAGCCACCAGTAAATCTGCTTGTATTTCTAATGTTTGATTTATTACTCTGTTTCCTGTGGTTATGTAGCCCACTTGTTTTGTAGAATTATAATTATCTGATTGACTGTAGCTCACCTCCTTAATCTCGTTAATTCCAGCAGCTGCAGCACACCACCCCATCCTAGACAGTGACTAGTCTGAGCAACTTACTGGCCAAGTGGAGAAGTGGGGGCTGGAGAGTAGACTGCCAACCTGCCTGATGACAGACCTGACCACTGGAGGCTTGGACCATAATGATGATGATGAGGAGAAAGAGGCTACCAAGCTGGGTCCCGTCGATCGGTTTCTAACTCTGTGTTGGGGTTTTACCATGTGGCTGTTTGGTGCCAAATACTAGGGACTGGAGAGTGACCGACAGTGAAGGAAGCAGGAAGGTCCAGTTCTGGGAAGGTCACTGGCCTCTGCTAGTTTGTCTGCTGCTCCACACACTGACTGTATCCACCTGTCCGATGGCGATGACTCGAGAGTCCGACTCCCAGACACGCCACCAACCACTTGAATGTAAAGCTGAGCCACGGGAAGGAGTCTTCAGTTGCAGTAAATCATGGTGTCAGACTTGCACATCTTGTACTCATACGATCTTTCTCCAGTCCACGCACATGTCCTGATGTCAGACTTGCACCATCCTGTAGCTCACCGCTCTTTCTCCAGTCACGTCACATGTCCTGATGACCATGCGGAGTGGGAGCTGACACATCTGCATATCCTGGCCCTCCACTCTGTCTCTCATACTGGCTCACTAGTTGGGGAAGGGGGGGTCGTCTTTCGCTGCCACTGCCAGACATGAGCCTTTTTCAACAATGAATGGGATGGGATCCAGTCAGGCCCCTTGCCACTGTGGGGCCATGTGCCAATGTAAATCTGCTACTGCCCACCTGTATCCCTTGGACCGCCCCTGCACAGCACTACGCTGGGGGGAGTTCCCACTGACAAATACCCTGTGGAGGTGTGCAGTGGTAGCCTGGGCCTGTCAGTGGGTCTGCAGCTATGCAGGATTCACAAGTACTCAGCTTGCCTTTGTACCCAGCTTGCCTTTTTGCACAACCTGCAGTGTTTTAATATCAGGTGCATTGTCACAGCAGTAGTAGCACGTGTTTGTAGTGAACGAGGTAAAGAACCTGAATTTGTTTTTATTGCAGACCAGATGTCAAATTCATTAATTACATTTCAGCAAAGTGAGGGGTCGATATAGTTTTATGTTTTATTAAAAACAGAAGTTGTAGGATTAGGAAGAAATGGCTGAGCTGGGTGTATAAGTTGGGTTATTTCTTCTAAAGATTTCATAGAAATGTAACCCCCCCTGCAAATGGGGGTTCCCAAAAGACTTCCAGGAGCTTGCTTGAATGCTCCAAGCCTGAATGGTGTTTGGCGTTTAAGCCATTTATCTGTGAGTGTTTTTAGAGCCTCTGGTACTGTCTCTTTAAGAGCTGTCTGCTTGCAGACATAATTAATTTGTATGGGGGGACTGTGTGTTTCTCTGCTTGAGTACCACTCGAGCTGCTGCCAATTCACTCCATTTTGCAGTCACTAGGAGTGCAAAGGAACCTATCTGAAAGATGTAACTGTTTGCCAGAAATCATTTAGAGTAATAATGAAAATACAGTTTGTCTAATCTGCTTTCTTTGCAGTCAGAACTGTGTTTGCCTAGTTCCCCATTCTAGTTTTGAACTGCTGAACTGGACCAATCAGTGTGGGTTAAGGTAGCTCTAAAATGGTGCCTTGGACGAATCAGAACTTGGACTCGTAATCTGAGCCAGCCACAAGAGGATTGTATGGGCAGTGACTCTGGGAGATGTAGTTTGGACTTGGCGCCTTTTGGACCAACAGGGCAGTCTATTGTGAGTGACAGCCAATCCAACCAAGAACTGGGAGGAACTCAAAGGAAGTGCCCAGTTTGTCTGCTGGAGTTCAGTTGAGCTCTGGCAGTGAGAGGAAGGAGTCCTGTGCTTTTTCGGTGTGCAGTTTTAGTTGGGAAAGCGTGTAAGGCCCGAGTTCTGGTCTGCAGCTTGTGTAACTACTTGTTAGGACTGAATCCGTCCTGTGAAGAGAATCAAAGAATATCTGAAGAGTAGAAACCAGGCTCACCCTGTAGAAGACTGGAGAAATTGCTGAATTGCGCTCGGTCTGTCAGGAACTGAATCTGCTGTGTGTTCTCCCGGGTATTGTGCAGTAATTGCGATCGGGATAGAGAAGCAGCCTGCCTGGTATAGTACTTTCTTTTTTCTATATAAATGTGTGAGGAGGCTTATGTAGCTCAAGTGAATCCTGCTGCCATTAAAGACTTTTGCCTGTTGCAGTTTGTCATATAAATGTGAGGAGTCTCGTGGAGCTCAAAGTAGCCCTGCTGAAGTTGAAGGACCCTATCTTGTTTGGAGGTCGTGAGTACTAATTCAGGGTCGCTCCCTGTTGAATTGCCACATTGAATCCAAATGGAATTACTATACTGCTGACTGTTTAACTAATTTTTTCTTTCTCTCTGTGAAAGGGCCCTACCAGCTGCCACGGTTTGGACTAGCCACTAGGGCTTGGGTACCCAGGGACAGTAACTGGTAGGGATAGGCCTGTGCACAGAGCCATAGGTAGATGAGTAAAGTGATAAGCTAATTAACCTGATTTCCCCCTGTCCTTGTTATATCCCCCTAAATAAATCAGAGCTGCTTGTTTCAGCAAAGTTATACTGCCTGAGGTATTTGTCTATGTTAAAGTATTGTACTGTGATTGTTGCACTGTATCTTCTTATTTTACAGGGGTCCCAGTGCCTGAACCAGTCCTGGGGGTAAGTGTATACTGTGAAGGTAATTCTGATATACTGTGTGGGCCACTAGTGGGAAGAAAGGGGGTTGCAGTGTCCCAGAGGGCTGTGACCAAGTTAGTTTAACTATTGCAAACCCTGACCTCTGGGTAGGCACCCGCCATCGGATCAGGCCCCTCAACCTGTTAGTGGCAAATCAGGCAGGGTAGTAGCCCTGGGATAGCGCCATCTAGAGTTACAGAAACATAGAAATTATCATCAGATAAGGACCGTTGGGCCCATCCAGTCTGTCCGTAGACCCTATACATTGTATGTGGCCACTGACCCTATGTGATCAATGGCTTTTCATCACTCCTCCCTCTCAAGCTTCTCTTGTGCCTGTCTCAAGCATGCTTAAATCCCTGATAGTATTCATATTCCATGTAGCTTATAGTTCCCAGGGCCCTCTTCTCCCAGCAAAGGATGAACTTCAAAGAGCTGATTGCTGATTCAATAGTAATAGCAACGGTTGTATGGAAGGAAATAAATAACTACTGTACCTCTGAAAACCATTGGGATAAAATTTTGGCACTCTGTAGTTGAAGTACTATCACTTCACTTACATGCCTCTGTAGCCCAGTCATCCCCCCCCCGCAAACCCTTCCCCCTCACAGCATGCCTCTGTATTGCAGCAGTAGAAAAGTCAGCCACACAAATGGCCAGGCTCATGATCTGGCATGTATCTGGGGAGGGAGGGGGTCGAGCAGTGTGTGCTGTTGAAGGCAGGCATCACTGAACAACAAGGACTGCATCGAGATGGTGCTGCTGGACACTGGGGACTGCTTTAAGATGGTGCCACTGGACACCAGGGACTGCTTCAAGATGGTGCCACTGGACACCAGGGGCTGCTTAGAGGTGGTGCCGCTAGACACCAGGGGCTGCTTAGCGATGGTACAGCTGGACACCAGGAACTGCTTAGAGGTGGTGCCACTGGACACTGGAGACTGCTTAGAGATGATGCCTCTGGACACCAGGGACTGCTCAGTAATGGTGCCACTGGACACCGGGACTGCATATAGATGGTACTGCTGGACACCAGGGACTGCTTAGAGATTGTATAGCTGGACACCAGGAACTGCTTAGAGATCGTGCCACTGGACACCAGGAACTGCTTAGAGATGGTGCTGCTGGACACTAGGGACTGCTTAGAGATGGTGCCACTGGACACTTGTGACTGCTTAGAGGTGGTGCTGCTGGATACCAGGCATTGCTTAAAGACTGCCACTGGATACCAATGACTGCTTTAAGATGGTGTCACTGGACACCAGGGGCTGCTTCGAGATGGTACTGCTGGACACCAGGGACTGCTTCAAGATGGTGCCACTGGACACCAGGGACTGCTTAGAGGTGGTGTCACTGGACACTGGAGACTGCTAGAGATGGTGCCTCTGGACACCAGGGATTGCTAGAGATGGTATAGCTGGACACCTTGAACAGCTTTGAGATAGTGCCACTGGACACCAGGAACTGCTTAGAGATGGTGCCGCTGGACACTTGTGACTGCTTAGCGATGGTGCTACTAGACACCAAGGACTGCTTAGTGATAATGCCACTGGACACCAGGGACTGCTTACAGGCAGTATAGCACAGTGGTTTAAGGCTCTGAGCTGCAAATCTGGAGACCTGGGTTTGCATCCTACAGCCCTCACTTGCATGCATACTGTGTGCCCCTGAGCAAGCCACTTAACTTCCCTGTGCTCCCAGGTTGCACCTGTAAACAAGCTTTCAGCTTAGTGTGTCTCACCTGGTTAAACAATGGGGGAAAAAAGATGGTGCCGCTGGACACTAGGGACTGCTTGGAGTTGGTGCCGCTGGACACCAGCAACTGGCTGGAGATGGTTCCACTTTACACCAGGAATTAATTGGGTACTGCTGGTGGCAGGGGAAGTTGGTTTCAAGCCCACTAAACACCATGGAGTACTTAAAAAGGGAAGGAGAGAGAGAGAGGTTGGGGTGTGTCATTGGGAAACAAAATACTTCCAGTGCCATTTTCCCTGGTATCTAGTGATAATCCCCTTCTCTTTCACCACTCCCATACCACTTTCCTTGGTGTCTAGCTGTAACCCCCTCCTTCTCCCAGTCCTGGGTTGTTTTTCCTGGTGTCTAGCAGTAACCATCCACCCCAGGTCCATTTGTTTGTGTCTAGCAGTGACCCCCTCCCTCTCCCGATCCTGGGCTGTTTATTTTTTTTTTATCTTTGTTTTACCAGGTGAGACACACTAAGCTGAAAGCTTGTTTACAGGTGCAACCTGTGAGCACAGGGAAGTTAAGTGACTTGCTCAGTGTCACACAGTATGTAAGTGGGGGCTGTGGGATTCAAACCCAGGTCTCCAGATTTGCAGCTCAGAGCCTTAAACCACTGTGCTATATTGCCTTTCCCTGGTGTCTAGCAGGAACCATTGACCCCATGTCTGTTCCTTAGTGTCTAGCAGTAACCCCTTCCTTCTCCTGGTCCTGGGCTGTTTTTCCTGGTGTCTTGCAGTAACCGTCTACCCCAGGTTTGTTCCTTGGTTTCTAGCAGTAACCACCTCCCTCTCCCAGTCCTGGGCTGTTTTTCCTGGTGTCTTGCAGTCGGCATCCACCCCAGGTCTGTTCCTTGGTGTCTAGTAGTAATCCCCTCCCTCTCCTGATCCTGGGCTATCTTCCATGGTGTCTTGCAGTAACCATCCACCCCAGGTCCTTTCCTTAGAGTCAAGCAGTAACCCCCTCCTTCTCCCGGTCCTGGCTGTGTTCCAGGTGTCTTGCAGTCACCATCCACCCCAGGTCCGTTCCTTGGTGTCTAGCAGTAACCCCTTCCCTCTCCCAGTCCTGGGCTGTTTTCCAGGTGTCTTGCAGTCACCATCCTCCCTAGGTCCAATTCCACTTTTCTAGAGTAGGCAAAGGTGCAGTGCACGTTTATTTATTTAGCTTTTGTTTACCAGGTAAGGACACTAGACAGTCAAGTGCCTATTTTCAGGTGTGACCGGGGAGAATTACAAGGTACAGGCAATAACAATTCGGAGACAAGGTACAGCAATCAACAAGGTACAGTCAGGTACAGGCAGTAACAGTCTCAATGGCAAGTACAGAGTCAAGGCATGGCAACAACAGGAGGCAGTCAAGGAAGCAAACATATATCAGCAAGACAAATTCAAGGGTTACACTATACACATGCAGCAAGCGCGCATAGTCATTGGGACATAGGCCCACCATACAGGGTGGGGCAGCTAAGAGCAAGGGCAGGAGGATGCTTCTTTTAAGTAGCCCCAGAGGGAGGACCTGAAGCAGATGTGGGAGGGGGAAGCCCTTACATGAGCAGGGAATAGGATCCAGGCTCTGAGAACGAGGGCAGCGAAGATGCGATCCCCTGTGAGGGAATGAGTTTTGGGAACCTTAAGAGCCTGGGAGTCACTGGACCTCAGCCAGTAGCTGGGGGGGTTGGCTTGAGCAGTTCAGCAAGTGCCAGTTGGGTGGACATTCTGATGAGGTTGTCTATGAAGTTGCCCATGACAAAGGATCGGTGGTTACTGGGGGAGAGCCACCCTAGCCTGGAATAGAGTTGACAGTGACGGGTGATGTGGGGGGTGAACAGGGTGAAGCGACATACATTTTTGTACACTGGGTCCCATTTTGTGAGCCAGGTTTTTGGTGCATTCACGAAGGAGGTGAGCCCATAGCTGAGCGTGGGGAGAAGAACCCCTTTTGCAAGGGCAAGTCGGGCAGCTGGGGTGAGGCAACTTTTGGCCCTGTATGCCAGACTCAATTTACAGTTTGTGGCCTTGCAGGAATTGCACATGTGGAGGGAGAGGTCCAACTGAAAATCAAGGGTTACCCCCAGGTACTTGATAGAGTCAACCATATGTACAGGGACACCATCAGTTCCTGCAACTTTGAGAGAGGCCGAGCACACAATTATCTTGGCAAGGGAACTGAACAGCATGGCCTGCATCTTCTGGAGGTTGATGACGAGCTTATTGGCCTTAAGCCAGGATTGAATGCTGTCGAAATCAGAGTTTAGTCTGGAGCTGATGACACCAACGTCCTGTGAGCTAGTCAGAAGCACGAGGCCATCAGCATATAGGGCGATGTGTCCGGAGGCAGGGATCAAGGGTAACTGGTTGATAAATAGGGAGAACAGTAGGGGTCGAGGACAGACCCTGAGGCACCCTCATGTAACTGCTGTGAGCCCAGAGAGGCTTTCTGGAACTTGGTGTACTGTTGCCTGCCTGATAGGTAGTTGGCAAACCAGGCTAGGACAAGAAGGAAAAGGTCAAGGGACCGAAGGCAGTGCCCAGGAGTGTGTGATCAACCAGATCAAATGCCTTAGACAGGTCTATGAAGATGGCACCTTTAAAGGAAAACTACCTGCAAAATGATAAAAAGACATGTTGGGCACTTGGGTTTTGTTTCTCTAATTGTTTGTGGCATTCTGTTCCCTGTGTCTGTGTTTTATGGCCCTGGAGGTATCCATTGAGGCTTCTTTCATTGCCTTTGGTCAGCTGAAATTTTCCCAGAATGCCTCTAGGAATGATGTCAATTAGACCTCATACCTTTAAAGATAGACTTTATTATCATCCTGTGACAGACCTTTACAAAGAAAATTGCCAGACATCCAGAATAACTACAGTTGTTGCTTAGAAGCCTGACTTTGGCTGGGAGGGGAGGGAGGGAGGGCAAACACTTTTTCAAAGTTGTTAACTTTCACAAGCAGTTGCAGTTAGATATTTTGACTAGATTATTACTAGGATCCTGGGCTCATAGTTCCAATACAAAGTCTAATCGATGTCATTCCCAGAGGCATTCTGGGAAAATTCCAACAGATCAAAGGCAATAAAAGAAGCCTGGATAACTACCCCCAGGGGCCATAAAACTGGGGGTTAAAGGTAAAAATCTTGCCACAGACACAGAGGACAGAATTCAACAAACAGAGAAACAAAAAACAAATGCATGTGTGTTTTGATAATTTTAGCTTGTAATTGTCCTTTAACTTACAGCGCTGACAATGGCAGGAATAAGAATGGTAGAGGAGCCATATCACAATATTTATGGTTATGTGATATGAATTCTGACCTCAAGAGGGGGCTACAGTCTTGATAAAGGGCTTGTGCAGCTTGAAACGCTGACACAGGTGCTTTTTGGGGGGTGCTACCACTTTTTAGCTCAATAAAGCAATTTTTTTAATGTACCCTAGCAGTGGATTTTTGCTGTCTCCTTTGGAAGAGGAGCCGATTCTTTATGTGTACTGATTCATACTATTTATTTATTTATCGAGATATTGGAATTACAAACCTTTGAGTCAGAGACTCCTTTGCAAAGGTTCCATATCATGAAAGTACAAAACAAGAGAAATGGACAATACAATGAAAGGTATTACAAATGAATGCAGAGAGTAAACAACCCAGAGTCAAGTATGGTACAAAGGTAATGAGCAATGCATTGAAAGGTATTTCATCTGAATGTGGAGGGTAAAGCAACTCAGTCTCAAACGTGATACAAAGGTTTCAAGCAAATTAAGCTATTGCTTACATTCAAATTTCAAGGATGATACAAGGTTTCCTAAGCCAATAAAACAAGATACTTAAGATAAAGACACAGTATATTGGAAGAATCAATCAGAGTAGAGGGACAGAGGAGAGGAGAGGAGTAGAAGGCACAGAGGTTTGGCTTGGCACACCAGTAAAAGAGGGGTGACTATGTGAGTGAGCAGCTCAGGGGCAGTCAGGTACTGACAGTGAGTAGTTGCTCTCTGAGATTGAGTTTGAAACGACCAAGGTTCTGGACAGATGAGGTAATGGGGGCAGATCATTTAGCCAGAGTGGAGCCCTATAGTGGAAGGCATGTTGCCCCAAGGATGTTCTGCAGAACGGCACAAGCAAATGTGGCTTGGGCTGAGCCTCTAGTATTCCTTCTGGATCATGCATGTTGAATGAGGTTAAGGAGCCCATTGGGGGATTGACCATTGACAATCTTCCTGGAAGAGGCAGGTGTAGTATTTCAACCCGGCCCTCAAGGTTGGGTCAGTTGGAGCCGATAAAGGTTATGGTGTGAGTCATCCTATCACACCCTGTGACAAGGTGACAGGTCCTATTCAGGCTGACCTTAATTCTGTGAAGTGCAGTATTGTCAGCCGCACCATAGAAGATGATCCCGTAATCCAACAGGGAAAGGACAAGGAGGTAACCACTAGGACGGAGGGCTGCGGGGTCATACAACATTTGCTCCTGTAAAGGAAACCAATTCTGGCATTTGTGGCAGAGATAAGATGATGGATATGTTCATGATAGTTTAGCGAGTCAAGGGTAACACCCAGATATTTAAAGAAGTCGCTTGTTTCTGGCTGTGAGTTTTGACAGTTAAGTATGCACAGTGGGGGCCTGAATTTGTTTGAGGATGCGTGAAGGCCATAGGCTGTTTATTTGTAATTTAACACCAGTTTATTGGCAGAGAACCATGTTTCAGTTTTAGATAAAAGACTCTGGAGGGCAAGCTGAAGGGGAGGTCATGGTGACTGCAGAAGATAACTGCATCGTCCGTGTATAGAAGCATTTGGCCAGAATGTGCTTTTGGAAGAGAATTTAGAAAGAGGCCAAAGAGAAGTGACCCTAGTATGGATCACTGGGGGACACTAGAATGAACCAGCAGACTGTTAGAGTGGAGTTTATTTTGACACGCTGTGATCTACCACTTAAGTAGCTGTCGAACCAGGAGATGGGTTTGGAACAAGACCCAGAGTGAGGAGAGACTCTAGTAGAAGAGGATGATTGACCGTGTCAAATGCCTTAGTCAGGTCTATGTGCACAGAATCGACTAGGTGTCCATGGTCAAGGGCTTTGTGTAGGAAGGGTGTACTGAGCCAGCGCAGTTGAGGTGCTGTGCCCCTTCCTGAATCCATGCTGTTCTTTGCACAGGAGGTTATATTTAGTGAGGTAGTCAGTAAGCTGGTCTGAGACAATTTTCTCCAGGGCTTTTGGGGAGGAGAATAGAGATGGGGCAATAGTTATTTGGAGAGGTGCTGTCCCCTTCTTTGAGGATAGGCGTGATGACACCCACTTTCCACTGAGAGGGAAACTGGCCAAGACAGAGAGAGAGGTTAAGAATTTTTGTAAGAGGGACAAGAACTATATCCAGAGCCAGGTGAAGGAGTTTTAGGTCTAAAGTGCTCCCAGTATGCAGTGACTTAGTCAGGACTCTAGATAAGTAGGGTTTGGCCTCTTGGGGAGAAATAGCTCTGAATCAGAAGAGCGGGGTATCAGTAGGGGGTTGGGAGGAGAGGCGACTTGGTGGGGGGTCAAAGAAATTAAGTGGGAGGATGCTGCTAAGGTCTGAGAAGGAGGAATTTAAGATGTTGGCTATGGCTATAGGGTCCTGAGGCTGATACCATTAATGTCAAGTTGCGATGGTGCAGAGGATGTTATTTTCTATTAAGTACTTTAATGTTCTCCCAAATTGTACCCCAGAACCCCAGGAGGAGAGAGGATACCTGAAAATGAGTTGCCTTCACTTTGCGAATCTCCCAGGTACATTTATTCCTGCAGCTCTATACCGTTGCCTGTCAGTGGGTTGGCCAGATTCGAGGTCCTTATGCCATAAGTTATCACAGAGGCGCATGAGGTCAGGAAGGGCCGGTGTTATCCAGGGGGGACTGGGACCTTTGACTGCCAGTTTAGTAAAAGGGAAGAAGTGGTCACAGGCAGCATTGAAGCAGGTGATGAAGTGGGAGAGGGCACTGTCAACTGACCTAGCAGTATAAATAGGTGACCAATCACAGTGTAAGTACTACTTATCGGTCGGCACCACCAATTAGCTCTGGAGCCACAGTTGTATATGAACACCAGGAATAGCCCCTCACCCAATGCCTCTAAAGAGGTGGGAGGCAAAGTCAGGGCTAAAAGACTGAGTTTCAGGAAGTATAAGGGGACCCAAAGGGAGGAGGACAGAGAGGTGTACCTTGAATGTCTAAGAGAGGCAGGGAAGGCTGTTAGGAAAGCCAAGGCACAGACAGAGGAGGGTTTAGCATGGACTGTGAAAAAAAGGGACAAAACATTCTATAAGTGCATCAGCGATAGAAGAAAACCGGGAGGGGGGGATTGTGAGGCTCAAAGGAGAGGAGGCAGACTGCAAGGAGGGGGATCTAGACAAGTTAGAAATACTGAACAAAGACTTCTGTTCAGTATTCACTGAGGAGGGAGAGAGTCAAGGACCACAGTTGGGAAGCAGAGGCAATCGGGGGAGAAGTAGACACCAGTCCATTCACAGTGGAGAGAGTTCGGGAGGAACTCACAAAGCTGAAGGTGGATAAAGCCATGGGGCCAGATAACATACACCCAAGGATATTAAGGCAGCTGTGGTGGGAACTAGCAGCGCCTCTGGCCACTCTGTTCACAGAGTCACTCAACACAGGCATGGTTCCAGAGGACTGGAGGAGGGCGCATGTAGTCCCACTACACAAAAGTGGCAGTAGGGTGCAAGCGGGGAACTACTGGCCAGTCAGCCTCACCTCAGTGGTGGGGAAGATCATGGAGACACTGCTGAAAGAAAAGATAGTTAATAATAGTAGAGATCATAATTGTAATTGTTGAAGGATGTTATGGGGTTGGGGGGGTTTATTTTCATGGTGTTATACTGTGCATCTTTAAGCTTAGGATTTCCTTTAATAATTTTTTAGGGAAGAATTGTAGTTATGGGATGGGAACTGTGGTGCATATTCCAAAAATTACCAGACTAGAAATAATAGAGAGGTTCATAGCAAATGGCATCTAACCTTATTAAGTTTGTTACATGGAATGTAAGAGGAGCCCTAACCCTATAAAGAAACTACAAATACTAAAACATTTAAATCATTTGCAAGCAAGAGTCTCCTTTATTCAGGAGACTCACCTGCTTCCGGGCGAGGCTGTTAATCTACGGAGAAGAGGTATTGGACAAGTATTCGCCTCAGGCGGGTCACCTAAGACCGGGAGTACAGCGATTCTCATACACCGTTCGGTAGCCTTCCAATCCAAGACTATCATAGTAGACCCAATAGGTAGATATATATTAGTACATGGTATTTTGGACCATACCGAAGTCGTACTAGGCAGCATTTATGGCCCTGTTGGGGGAGACCCAGTCTTCTTCATAACTCTACTGGACAAGTTACAAACGTTTTTGTCCCTACCCATAATACTAGGGGGGGTTTGGAACCTGCCTCCCACACAGGATCTGGATAGATCTAACTCCCTACTTAAACCTCCTCTGCTGCTCAAAAGGCACTTTCAGACTTTATGGATTCACTCGGTCTATGTGACCCATGGCGGCTACAAAATCCAGCAACTCGTGGCTTTACCTTTTACTCTACAGTGCATACTACGTGGTCTAGACTAGACTATATTTTATTTAGTAACACTTTTTTGCAGGGTACGAGTGACTCAGGAATAGAGTCTATAGTTATATCAGACCATGCACCAGCTTGGGTGGTCACAATGCTGGATGCTAATCTTCGTAGAAATCCTATTTGGAGGCTGAACAATCAGCTTCTCAAGGAAGATTACGTGGTTACTAGAATATCGAATATGATTCAGTCCTTCTTTGCCTGCAACCAGGGTTCAGTGGCACGAGCTGACCACGAATGGTGTGCGCTGAAGTGCTGCCTGAGAGGCGAATTTATTCGGTTGGCCTCTACACGTAAGAAAAAGAATGAGGCTAAAGTCTTAGCGCTTCTTGCCCAAATTAAAACATTAGAGCAATCTCTCTCTACTACCTCCGCACCGGACACTTTAGAAGTTCTGTTGTCTCTAAGAAATCAATACTCTCTCTTACTTCAGGAAAAGGCAGAGTTTGCTATTCTGAGAACTTCAGGCGAGATACGTCGAGTGTGGGAAAAAGCTAGTCACCTGTTAGCTCTGAGGTTAAGGAAATTGGAGTCGTCTAGATCAATTAATTCCATTGAAGATTCCAATGGGAGATTAAAACCAGACCTGGGAAGTTGTCTCGATACTTAGGCTCTTTTCTCCTCACTTTATAATAAAGCTAACCCCTCCTTCTTTAGATGAGATGCTTAGCTACTTAACAACCACTTCTTTGCCCTCGATCAAACAGGATCAACAAGCACTGTTGATCTCTCCCATTCTATTCAGGAGATTCTGTGACAATTAATAATCTGGCCCCAGATAAGGCCCCCGGACCTGACGGCCTCTCTCCGAATTTCTATAAACAATTTGCTAATGATTTAGCACCCGGCCTGCTTCGTCTGTACCAATATTTGCTTGCTGGGAACATGCAGGATCCCACGCTTTTAGAGGCCCTTATTATCCTTCTTCTCAAACCGGGTAAACCTACACCCCTTCCCTCGAGCTATCATCCTATTTCATTACTAAACTGCGATGTTAAGATATTGGCCAAAATTCTGGCCAAGAGAATTGAACAAGTATGGATCCCCTTAATTAGTTCGGAACAGATTGGCTTTGTTGCTAATAGATCCCCAACTGACCACCACCGTAAATTACAATATCTTATTAATACAGCCAAGTCATCCCTTACCCCAATGATTTTAGTATCCCTGGATGCAGAAAAGGCGTTCGATAGGGTGGACTGGACTTTTCTTTGGGCCACGTTACAAGCTATGGGATTTCCCCCTCTGTTTATAACATGGGTGCAGGCATTGTATGCCTCGCCTGGAGCTAGACTGTACTGCAATGGGATACTATCCGATCCCTTCCCTCTTACATCAGGCTACGCACAAGGTTGCCCCCTCTCATCTTTTTTATTCAGTTTATACCTTGAACCCCTTCTTAGGCTTTTAAACTCATCCCCACTTATATCAGGCATTCCCGTGGTCAATGGTATGGCGAAAATCTCAGTCTTCGCTGATGATTTGCTTTTACACCTGTCAAATCCAACCCTTTCATTAAAAGCAGCATTGGATATAATGGAGGATTTTAGTAAGTACTCTAATTATAAACTCAATATTAATAAAACTGAAATCTTCCCTCTTAACCATCTCACTCACAGCTCAAGTTTTGCTAATTTTGGGATGAAATAGACTACACGTTCTATTAAATATTTAGGGATTCATATTACTCTTAACTCATCCCTGTATGAAACTGAACTTAGAAGATCTATGGAGGGATATTCAACAGGATCTGGCTAGGTGGTCTAAGCTTCCTTATCGTTGTGGGGCAGAATAAATATTATTAAAATGAATGTGTTGCCTAGGATTTTCTACCCTTAAATATGTTAAATATATGGATACTAATGTCTTATTTCCAGAGTATTCACTCTGGAATAAATTCCTTTATTTGGAATAATAAGTCTGTTAGGAAATCTTATAACAAATTATCCTACTAAAGATTTTGGGGGCTTCGCCTCCCAACTTCTTTTTATTATTATTAGGCCTCACACTTGAACAAATGTGGAAATGGTTATCTTCACGGACTCCCAGTTTACCAAGGGTATAAACCATTGTGGTTGCAAGCTGAATTAGACTTCATTAGCAGTCATAACATTGATACCAGAGTTCTTTTTTACATACCTAGCAAAAATATCCCTGCATCATTTCGCTCCTTACCTCTTGGGATCTCCCTCAGGGTGGTCTCTCAATTGTTCAAGTACTTTAAGATCTCCCCAACTCTGGATCTCTCTCAACCCATCTGTTTAAATCCAAACCTTCGGATAGGTAATTCTGTGATAACTCGTAATTGGTTACCACCTCTTTCTGGATGTAGTGTGAGGGACTTTTACTCGCCAAGTCATATCTTGGATACGGGTGAGATCTTAGGAAAATTTAAATGGTCAACAGTGATGGTCTTTAAGGTTTTTCAGCTGAGGCATCTTTTGTGTAAAAGGTTTGGGAGCAATGCTAGAGTCTCCTATCTTGCTGACTTTTTTATCAAGTCTCCATAATTATTAACAATCTGCATAGTATTTCCAGGTTGTATAATTTACTGCATACGTTTCCAGTGGCCCCATCAAGTGCCGGCCCCAATATCTGGCAAAGCCTATATCAAGACAGAGACATTAACTGGCATAATATATGGAAAGATCTACATGTCTATCATACGCAAGACAGATACAGGGTTACACAATATTGTATATTAAATAACCTTTATTACACTCCGGTTAAACTGGCCCAGATGAAGTGTATAGTTTCAACAATATGTTCTAGGTGTAACAAAGAAGAGGCTCATGATACATATTTTCTGGTCATGTGTATCAGTATCCCTCTTTGGAAGCAAACAGAAACCTCTCTTGATCCGTTATTGGGATTACAAGGCCTTTCTCCCCTAAAACTTGTATCATGGGTGATTATTCGAAATACAAGAGAAGGAAAGGAGATATCACTTGGCTCTAATATCAATGGCGGTTAAAAACTAGTACTTAGACATTGGAAAGACCAATCTGTGTTAACTTATGGAATGGTTACATGAGATTACCTTTGCACTCGGGTGGAGAACCTGATAGCTCAGGTGAACCGCCGTTTACCTTCCTTCACTAAAAAATGGGGCAAGTTATATGCCCTGTATCTTAAATGACATTTCGATATATAATGGGTTGCGGCCTCCTCCATGCTTTCTTTTCTCCCTTTCTCCTCTTTTCTTTTTACTTATGCCGGAATCTATTTATGCCATTGTTATTTCCTGTTTCTCATCTGGTCAACCTTCTATGTTTAGTCTGGTAATAATTATATGTTGCGGCTGAGATAAGTGGCATTTAGTTTTCTTAGTCAGTCTCAATTCTTAAGATCCTGATTCAATAGCTATGTTTCTTTACTTAAGTGGTTCCTTAGCCAAATAAATAAGAATCAACATGCACCACAGTGGAGGGAAGGGGGAGGGGACTGGGGGAAAGTTAACTTTATTATATCTTTTTCAACAGTCCTTGATGAAGGGGTATGTACAGTATTGTTTCCTGTCATTATCTCTCAATATATTAGGGTGTTTTGTACAATGGTTTGTTTCAATGCCATCGATCTTGTATACTGTCATGAATAATTAATCAATAAAATATATCAAATTTAAAAAAAAAAAAAAAAATGAAAGAAAGGATAGTGACACACCTGGAATCCATTGGTGCCCAGGATCTGAAGTAGCATGGATTCACATCAGGAAAGTTATGTCAAACAAATCTAATAGATTTTTTGATTGGGTGACCAGGAAGTGAATCAGGGTGGGGCTGTAGATGTAGCCTACCTGGTTCAACAAAGCCTTCGATACTGTCCACACAGAAGGCTAGTTAACAAGATGAGTAGTCTAGGCATGGGGCATAAGTGATACAATGGGTTAGAAACTGGCTGAAGGACCAAAGGTAGAGGGTGGTGGTAAATGGAATCCAATCTGGGGAGAGAGGGGTGACCAGCGGAGTGCCACAAGGATCAGTACTGGGACCAGTCCTGTTCAATGTCTTCATTAGTGACATTGCAGAGAGTCTGGAAGGAAAAGTCTGCCTATTTGCAGATGACACCAAGATCTGCAACAGGGTGGATACACCAGAAGGGATGTAGAAAATGAAGAGGGACCCAGAGAGGCTTGAAAGATGGTCAGAGGTATGGCAACTGAGGTTCAATGTGAAAAAATGCAAAATAATGCACCTGGGTAGGGGGAACCCTGGGGAGAGCTACATGATGGTGGAAAGGTGCTGACTGTCACCAAAGAGGAGAGGGACCTAGGGGGTTATCATATCTGATGACCTTAAGGTATTAAAGCAGTGCACAAAGGCTGCAGGGAGGGCCAGTGGCTTGCTGAGGTGCATAGGCAGAGGTATTACTAGTAGGAGGTGGGAAGTGGTGATGCCATTGTATAAAACACTGGTAAGGCCTCACCTGGAGTACTACGTGCAGTACTGGAGACCACACATGCGTAAGGACATAAACATGGTGGAGTCTGTCCAGAGAAGGGCAACAAAGATGGTGCATGGTTTGCATCACAAAACATATGAGGAGAGACTGAGAGACCTCAATATGTACTCACTGGAGGAGAGGAGAGAAAGGGACGACATGATAGAAACTTTTAAGTACCTCAAGGGCATAAACAAGGTGCAGGTGGGAGATATTTTCCAATGTAGAAAAGATACTAGAATGAGGGGGCACAATATGAAATTGGAGGGGGAGATTAAGAGGTAATGTGAGGATGTTTTTCTATACGGAGAGGGTGGTGAATGTTTGGAATAGTCTGCCACAAGAGGTGGTAGGGGCAAGCACAGTGGAGGGGTTTAAACATGCCTGAGACCAGCACAAGGGAACAGTGGGTGGGAAGGGAGTGATAAAAAGCCATTGACCACTTAGGGTGAGTGGATGCATACATGTATGGGGCTTACGAGCAGTTTGGATGGGCCTAGCAATCCTTATCTGCCAACAATTTCTACGTTTCTTAAAACCAGATGTGAAGGACTCTTTGGTAATTAGAGGCTGTGAGCACCATTGCAGGCTTCCATTCATACCATTCATGTCAATGCTGCCGGAGCACATGCTGTAGTACGCACTGCTGCTGCCACTGGAGGACATGCTGCTGTAGCCCCCACCCCATCCCCCTGTCACCATCTTAATAATCCCTGAAGAGTTAGGTTTCAGCTAGAGATAGAAGCCGAGTCTCATGGTAAGAAAAAAGTGCATGTGGGCACACCTACTAATGTTCTTGTGGTAAGGTACACGAATCCTGACCCCGGGCCCATAGCTGGAACAGAACCCGAAGTGCCCCCTCCCACCTTGCCAGCTTCCATGGGCAGAGATCCCAAAAATTCAGCAAACTAAGCTTTGAGTTGCCAGCTTCTGCTTACTAGCAGGCTTATTAGGATACCAGGAGAGTGCAGAACAGTTTAACAGGAGAATGCAATTATTGATAACAATGAAACTTTCCAAAAGATATGGGCCCCATTTCTGAAGCTTGGCCTGAAAATCTTAGACTAAAATTCATTGTTTAAGTTAACTGCATAGGTTTGGATAATCTAAATAATTAGACTCTGCTAGCATGGATTAATGAATACTCTGCCAATCACTTACTGTGTTTGCTAATTCATTCTGTATATAGATGTATATTTATTCAGTTTGACATTAGATACTGTCTGTTCATTTGAAATGAATTAATGGAGTGGAAAATGTCTGTAATTATACTGCTGTTTATGGTTACATCTAATAACTAATAAAAATCCATTATGGAAAAAAAGAACAGTTTAACAGAGTGACAAAGTCCATTTTTCTCTCAGAGTAGCCCTTCGACTTTTACTAACTGTTTCTTCTGACAAACTGTTTTCTAGGCAGTCTGTGCCTGTGCAGGGACTGCTGTGTGAACAGTTTACACCACGATTCTGTCTGAGTTAGGATTCTCCTGCTCTCACAGAACTGGAGACAGACAGCAGGAACTAGGAGATGCTGGCAGCTCTGCACCCTCTGCACCCTCTCGCCAACTGTCAAAGTCAGAATCAAGCGTGGCTTATGCTGTAGCAGTAAGCTCCATCACTGCTCTGGCAATGAATGACTCAAACTCAGAAACATTTACCTTTGTGGTCTGAAGTCCCAGTCCCCTATTAAGGAACTTACGGGGTATTTGGGGATTGTGCTATTCCTTTTCCAGTTTATAAGGGAAGGGTGGGAAAAGCAGAAGTGACTGAGCAGGGAGCGGGAGCCTGACTAGGGAGTTGCAGTAGGATCCTGCCATCTGATTGACTGTAGAGCATGCCAGAAGTCTGAAGCTTAGCTGGCCCAGTGGCACTGAGGGTTGAGACACTGGACGCCACACTTCGCACCATGCTAGCGACTCGGGGTCAGGAGCAACCTCGGGTGCTGGAGGGTTGGCTGGGGGGAGTTAGGATTGAGCATCCCAAAGACTGCTCTCTATTGGCAGAGGGTAAGGAGGGGTTACCACAGATGCACTGGCTCCTGGTTGCAGTTGGGGGTTGGCGCATGTATGCCGTGGTTAAGTTGTGTGGGTTGACATGAGCCAACGTCGGACGTGCCATGTGCAGATGCACACATGGCCACATCCTTGGCATCAATGCATACCCGTGCCATGGAGGGGATCAAGTACCAAAAAAAAAGCCTCCACATGCACAGTGAAGGTGGATCCAGTGGCGCTGAGTCAGATGTACCTAAGTTAGCTCCACTAGTGTCCACTCCCCGGCCTTTCATGGTGTATGGGGTAAGTACCCACTATGATGTGGCTGAGAGGGGCAGAACATAGGGGTTGGAGAGCTCTGGCTGTGGCTTTGGCAGGACCAAGGAGACATCTGGATGGGGGGGACCATAGGTACAACCCCCCAGCAAAGGAGAATAGTGAAAGTAAAAAAAAAAGAAGTCTGAGGCTTAATTTTTCATTGGTTAGAGAGTGGAGCTGGCAGAATTCAGGATTTTGTTCAAACTATTGGTGTTATCTGTAATGGGGTGATTACACCACCTTTCTTAGGTTCTTGTTTGAACTGCACAAAAGTGAAGAGACAACAGACAAGTGGTGTCCAGAAGCAAATATAATTTATTTCTGGTATATAAAGCAGGCTTATAACCATCGATGTAGCCAACGGAAAATACTTCCAGTCTTTCTTACCTACATAGGCATCAGCTAGTCTCTTCTCAGAGAAAAGTGAAATTTAAAGGGTCTTATACCCTGTAATCACTATAGCAATGGCTAAAAGATACATAAAATCCAGTGATTGTACAGTTGCAAATAGCCTGACTCTTAACTAGCCTGGAAAGTTTGCAGAGCTAGCATAAACAGATAAATGAAACCATAAGATCTTGTATTTCTGTGAAGGACACTTGTGGTCACAGTTCTGCATAAGCCTGAAAGATGGCAGTATTACCTAACTAATGATTATACAATAATATATATATAGAAGTATCTCCCAGTGTTACAATAAGGATATGGCAAAACATGATTCTTAGTAGAAAAGGCACAGTAGAACTCAAATCCTGACACCTATGCTTGGGATAGATGTCTGCACCCTAAGATTAGTATATATATGTATGTATGTATTGCTGTTCACGTAGGTGGGGACTAATCAGGGTGCTGGTCTATGGACAAAATTCCCCACCTTGTTGCCTGATGTTGAACTCGGACCTGATACACAGCAGGACTGAGTTTGTTAACAATGAGATAAGGGCCTTCCCATTTACTGGCAAATGAGTGTGTGGGTTGTGTGTACTGGAGAAGCATAACTCTGTCTCCAATTTGCTAGTCAACTTCTTTGGCATGCTTATCAAAATTAGCTTTAGCCTGTTGAACTTTACCCATTTGTTGGCAGCAAACAGGTGTGTTTTCATGATGTAATCACAAAGCTTTTCAACATATTTGTCTACAGAGACTCGATCTGCAGTGGGAGTGTGTAGGTCAACCAGCAGGTGCTCAAGTAGTCTTATAGCTCTACCAGTCATCACCTCATAGGGTGTGCACTGTGTAGTAGCTAAAGGAGTGCCTCTTAAGGGTAAGAGGGAATCCCTCTCTTTGGGATTGTCATGGACAAATTTACATAACATCTGTTTGATTCTTCTGCTAGCTCTTTCTACCTGGCCTGATGATTGAGGATGATAGGGGATGTGGAATTTCTGGTTCTCCAAGCATTGGAGTGTCTGTTGCATCAGTTCAGCTGTAAACTGGTTTCCTGATCTGAGTCTACTTTTAGAGGCAGACCCCACCTGGAGAACAGTTAGTCTACTAGGACTTTGGCAGTTAACTTTGCCATGTTGTTCTTAGTGAAATGCTTTCACCAGGGCTCGCGTTAGCACTACTGACATCCCCTATTGCAAAAATCCATTTTGATGCAGTGGTATGAGTGCATTGCATCTGGTTTTGCGCAGCCCTTCTGCTGTAATTTTTCGCTGTCACTTTAAATTCCATCAATTACCATCTCCGTGTTGTGAGAGAGGCGTGTGGTGATTTTTTTCAGTCTTCAGTATCGTGATTGAGGCTGCGCAGTTAATGAGTTAAGGGCGGGATCCATTGTGCTGTAGGAGTGGCTGTGGAATCAATCTGGAGCAGTGAGCAGGAAGGAGTTCTGCATGCCAGCCAGTTTTTTGTTTACAGCTCTGCTGCGGTTCGACCGACAGATCACCAGGCTGCGAGGTACCTTATGCGAGGTAAGACTTATCCTTTGAGCCAGTGAGGGGAAAAAGCAAATAGTTGAACTGTGTGCTTTTTATCAGGGCTCACGGATAAGGATTGCAGCCAAAACCCTACTTTCGGATGGCTTCATTAGTGGACTGTAACTTATTGGTGTTAGGGGAGAAACAATCATGGCACGCTGCTGCTATATGATGGTTCTGCTGATGTCACTGCTGCTGCTGCTAAAGTTACTTACACTACCACTCAGTCTTGAAGTTACAGAGCACCAAAATTGAATATACCAGCCCAGTAGTGCTATGATGAGCAGACAAGAGGCGGGGTTTTAAAGGGCAAGTGACCCCATCATTCTGCTCCTTAGCAACTAAAGTCAGCTCAGTCTGTACCATGTGGTATGTCTTTCAGACACGTGATACAGATCCTGTTAGCAAGGACTGTACAAAGCATACGCAGATAGATTTAGCTAGGCAGCCGCTGGAGAAGGACCATCTCGCACAGCAGCAGCCAATTAGCAGCTTCAGAAATCATCGACGAAAAACTGTTCTCCTGAGGAGAACTGTGTACTAATTCACCCTGGACAGCTTTTAAGATCCTAACTACTTAGAAACTAACGCCATCGGCCTCTGGCTGTTGTTGGTGGGTTTTTTTCTGTAAAATAACTGTCCGGGCGACCCGGCTCGGGAGCGAAGCTCGGATCGCCGGGGTCGCCGGGGAGACAGGCTGGAGCATCCGAGGACAGCTCACCTTCTCCGGGGATGGGGATTCCTATACCGCGAGCGTGACCCCTGGTGGAGACTGGGGGAGCGACGGCAAGTTGGATCTCAAGGGGCTTGATTGGTTGCCAGCGGCCAGCAGCCTATCAGCCCCAGAGGCTGCTCCTTCCGGGAGGAGTGGGGGGTACCGCTGCTGATGCCAGCGGATGCCTGGATGCATAGGCACACAGTGGGAGAGAAAAACAGAAAATGGATCCCCACAGAGCCTGGATGAAGGAGCACCGGGCTGGGGTCCTAATGTGCCAGCCCCTCCACAACCCAGGACCTGAACAAGATCCCAAGATTTGGGGCCCCTGACCCTGGCCCGCCGGGGTATTCCGTGGCTCGATGAAGGGACCTGAGGTGAGTAGGAAGGGCGCTGGCAGGGGCAGGGCTTCATGGGTGCTCCAGAAGGAATGGCTCTGTGAGGGCAGGAGGAGTCAAACAGAAATTTCAAAAATAAAATAAAAAAAAATAACTGTCTTAGAGAGGTCTCAGACTTTCTAGTGCTTGAATCTTCTGCTCTAAAAACTTGTAACTGTCTGGAAAATCTGACAATATAAAAATAGATATGGAGACAGAGCAAGAGTTTCATTTTGCAAACTGAAGAGCCAGACAGTATGAACTTGTTTGGCAAAAGATAATGAAGAGCCAGACACTCTTCAGTTAGGGGTCTGGCTTTGTTCTAAAATAAGAACTTGTATTAGACACACACCCTCTAGCTATTTTGAGATAAATTAATCTACTGCCCTCATGGCATTTTGATTAAGAGTTGACACAGCCTGAAGGGGAGTTCAAAACAATCTTGTATGTGGCAGTGCTGCCTTCTACATTTTGTGACTTTTAAAAAATACTCTGATTCAGTTGAGTTTTTATATTCACTGCTGCATTTTGATTTAAAAAATCTAAACTATTAAAGATTATCTTTAGAGTAAGCTAGCAGTTCAGTGGGGCTTACAGTGATATCGGGGTCAGAAAATACAAGCCGGCTATTGCAATTTAAATACTCACTCTGATATAAGATCCCAGAGCCTGTGTTAAGGGGGTTCAGGTCTGAAAATATAAGACTCCTGCCTCATCTCTACTGACATATTTCATTTTGTGACTTAAATAAATACTCTCACTGATTTAAGAGCCCAGAGCCTGTGTTAAGGGGGTTCAGGACTGAAATATAAGACTCCTGCATTGTCTCTACTGACATATTCATTTTGTGACTTAAATAAATACTGTCACACACTGATTAAAGAGCCCAGAGCCTCTGTTAAGGGGGTTCAGGTCTGAAAATAAAAGACTCCTTCCTCATCTCTACTGACATATTTCATTTTGTGACTTAAATAAATACTCTCAGTCTCACTGATTTAAAAGCCCAGAGCCTGTGTTAAGGGGGTTCAGGTTTATAAGACTCCTGCCTTGTCTCTACTGACATATTTCATTTTGTGACTTAAATAAATACTCACTGATTTAAGAGCCCAGAGCCTGTGTTAAGGGGTTCAGGTCTGAAATATAAGACTCCTGCCTCTCGACTAATGATATTTCATTTTGTGTCTTAAATAAATACTTGATCTGATATAACAGCCCAGCCTGAAGTGTGTTAAGGGGGTTCAGGTCAGACACAATCTGAAAAAATATATTTAATATACCCAGCTACCTGAGGCATACTTAAATAAATACACCTGTCTTCATTGATTAAGATATCTGCTTGTTGTCAAAGGGGGACTCAGGTGTAAAAAAGGTATTTCCTACAATAGTAGCCTGCCTCTGGCACCTATTAAAGATACTATTTAACCCTGATCTGAGATCCGAGTTCTGTGCCACTTAGAACTGACTGAAAGCGTGTTGTTGATGACAACTCATGGAGGAGAACAAAACTTCTGTTGTGAATAACACAACGTCTGTGACTTGTCCAGCCTCTACTTCAGCCACCCGATGCCCTGCTTCTTCCACTGCTGTGTTTGCTTTGTTTACTCGGCCAGCGCATTTTTCTTCTACAGTCCCAATTTCTCCTCCAGAAACACCATCTTCTTCAAGTGCTGAACCAGTGGCCAAAAAAGTTAAGCGAATTTCGATTCCAAATGGCTGTATACTTTCAAATGGCTGCGTTTTGATGATGATTGGGTTTAATGTACTGCAAGGACTATGAGCTATTCTATGGCAAAACCAGGCTGCAGACAAGGCAGAAAAATGTTGCCATTTGTGCATATTGGTAGTCCAAATTTTCAACATAGTGGTTTAACCAGACATTTGGGTTCTGACCAGCATGTGACTGCTGTAAAGGGCAATAAACAAAGACTGACATTTCAGAAGGCAGTTGATAATGCTAACAAGGCTGCAGAGGAGCAAACACAGCAAGTGAAAGAATCAAGGCTGGCCGAGTTTTGCACTGCATACTGGCTTGCTAAAGAGGCAGTGCCTAATCTAAAGTACAGTGCATTAATTGAACTGCAAAAGATAAATGGCTGCACTAGTCTTCAAGATGAAGACTGCTACAAGCATCATTCAGTAGTCACCGAGATGCAGTCATGCCTGGCTGAGGTCCTCACTGAGGATACCCAATCCAGAATAAATAACAGTCCGTTTGTAGGTTTAATATGCGATGAAAATTGTGACATAAGTGTCACAAAGGAATTTGTACTATATTGTGTAACAGTCAGTCCCTCAGATGGGGAAGTGCAGACATCCCTCCTTGGAAATTATACTGTAAATAACGGCACAGCAGAAACTCTTATCACAAAAGTGTTATCTGTATTACAGCAGTACAATATACCAGTAACCAAGGTCGCTGGTTTTGGCAGTGATGGTGCTGCTGTTATGCTTGGTCGCAGGAATGGAGTTGCGGTCCGCCTTTCTGCTCTAACTCCTATCCTAACCAGTGTCCACTGTGTAGCCCACAGGCTTGCATTAGCTGCTTCACAGGCAGCAAATAAAGTCCCATACTTAAAAAAATTTCAGAGTATTGTAGGAAGTATCTACATGTTCTATGTAGGGTCTCAGGCTTCTGTTAGATACAGTAAACTAAAGGAAATGCAGGATGTCTTGCAGCTAGATGCTGTATCTATTAAGGAGGCAAAGCCAGTAAGATGGCTGTCTTTACTGCCTGCTGTGGAGGCCCTGGACAAATCTTGGCCAGCTCTTGTGATGGAATTGCAGCAAGAGGCCTGTGATACCACTTCTCAAGCTGCAGAGGCTAAGGGGCTTTTGAAAGAAATGAAACATATTAAGTTTGTTTTTACCCTCAAGCTCCTCAGAGACATACTACCAGTTATTAATAAACTTTCAATGTTTTTTCAAAGACAAGACTGCAACTTGTCCATGATACCACCAATTCTGTCTTCTACTAAGGCTACCTTACAGGAATTCATTACGACCAGTGGGGACAATGTTAAGAAGCTATTGGACCTTTTGAGTGAGGCAAAATCAAAGCCTGAGGATGTGGTTTATCAAGAAGTGGTTTGCAGTATGCAAATGAGAATTCCTGATAGAATTCAGAACATTCACAGAGCAATACATTAATAACCTAATTGAGAATATTGACAAACGGTTTCCAGTGAATGAGGTTAATGTCCTCAGTAGTTTGTACAAACTCTTTACCCCCAGTCTGTACCCCTGCTGTTGCTGACAGGGCACAATATCTCTCTGTGGAGCTTGAGATCCTGGTAACACGTTTCAGTCAGTTCTTAATGTGCCCAGACTCAGAGATGACTTTAGGCAGTTTAAAAATTCATGTGCAGGTCTTGGGAGAGGGTACAGTTTCACTGACGTGTGCAGAAAGCTTGTTACAGCTTCAGATGAATTATATGAAATGTACCCAGATTTTGCAACTCTTGCCGCAGCTGCTTTGTCAATCCCAATCAGTAGCGTTGCATGCGAGAGAGCTTTCAGTGCCCAAAACCACATCAAAAGCAGATTCTGTAGCAGTTTGAATGATAAGCAGCTAAGCAAACTTATGAAGTTAACACTTGAAGGCCCACAGATAAACAAGTTTGACTATGATAGGGCCATCAAAACATTTGACGCACTGAAGGATAGGAGAAAGTAGACTCTATCACAGACTGTGAATCTTGACCCATCTCCCAAGACCTGTTCACAAATGAAAAGACGAAGACTCAGCAATTCTAATAAAAACAAAGACAACCATGACACAATGGTATGCAGAGATGTAATATTAGCTTTATTTTAATTTCTGAAGGTAAGAACATAAAAAACAGATCAGGTATAAGTTTCTACTACTACTCTTATGTTAAAGGACAGGCATTATCAAGTAAATTTAAATTTGCTACAACATACAGTTAAAAGAAACAAGAAACACATTTTGAACAGTTAAAAAAGACTAAAGTTAGCAGGGCCGCTGCTGAGCAGATAAAATGTGATTTGAAACTTAAGACAAGTACTGACAAAACAATATTAATTTATCAGTAAAATGCATGTAAACTGAGAAAGTCAAAAGTTTACAACACGTCACAAGAATCAATGTAGATTCAATTAATTTATTTTGTTGTGACCCAAAATAACAAAAAAGACAATACAGGGTGGCTAAATCAGCAGTAAAAACAGTATTTATACCTCCTGGCAAGTTGACATATTAAAGCCAGTTAAATAAAAAAGCCATGTTTGTTTTGTACGAACATTTAGAATTTTGGTGTAGTGACCCCCAACATTTGGCTTCTGACCCCCTACTTTGGGAGCAGGAGGTCAGACTGACCCCCTGATTTCCAACACTAATGCAATGCCTGCTTTCACCCACTTGGAGAGAAAAATCTGTAACAACAAGTACATACTTGTTTTTAGTGGAGTTAATGAGAGGGCCAATTAAATCAATTTGTATTGCGTTCCATGGTCTGGTTTGCCACTGGGGCAACAATTTGGCTTTTCATTTTTACCAAAATTGGGTTGCTCTGGGCACACACTATGCAGTTGTCCACCTAGTGCTCTACATCTTTGGCCATACCAGGCCACCAAACAACTGTTTTGAGTCTCTGGAGAGTGTTTTCAGTCCCCTGGTGTCCACCAGTGGGAGTATCATGAACCATATGAATAAATTCAGTTCATAAGGATTGTGGTGCAACCCACAATTTGTCACCTGTATCTTCTTTTTGATACCAGATGACTTTCTGATCACTAGACTAATGTATATTGTCAGAGTGTCTCTTGTATGGGCTACCAACTGATAGTGGTTCTTCAATTCCTTAGTCTAGGAAATTGAAGATGTGCTTCAATTCTGGGCTGGATTTCTGTGCAGCAGAAAGATCCAGTGGTGGTTCTGGTACTGGTTTCTGCTTAATATTGGCAGCCACAATAGCTGATATGGTGGTGGGGTGAGTCATTGCACATGTCCCCCCCGAGCCCCGCTTTGGATAGTGAATCTGCTTGCTCATTAAGTTCATGCTAAGGATCAAATGTACAATGGGCTTTAACCTTCTGGATGTACAGTTTATGTGCAAACTTTTGAGTTGGGGTGTGTATATACTCATACAGATCCCTGTATTTGACAGGTGTTCTATCAGATGATGGAAAGTTGTGCTTTTGCCAGAATGGGAAAAATTCAGTAAAGGATGAGCACACCCAATTGAAGTCTGCAAAGATGATGACATCCGTTTCACCATGGGGCAGGATCTCCAGTGCACAGGCCACAGCTGCCAGTTTGGCATACTGTGAGGAGATAGTGCACTTTCTAGAAATGCATCTGAAATCACCTTCTTAGTCCAACATGAGCACTCCAAACCCTGCCACCAGCTCTCCATCCACATAGGATGCTGAGCCATCCATAAAGATATGGAACATCCTGGGGTCCTCCAGAACTACAGATGTTGCTGGTAGAAAATGGTCATGGGTTGGGTAGATAAGGGGGTTGGAGGGCACAGTCATGGGCTATCCCTGTATAGAGTAAACCATGGGCTAAAATTGAGGGCATTTTAGCAGGCAGTATTTTGATGCCCCTGTTCTGCAGGAGTAAGGACCAATGGGTCATTCTAGTGTTGGATACTGAACCGTCTTTGACTGTCTGAGAGCAAGAAGTTGGTTGGGGTGTGACAGGTGTACAAGACAATGAGAGCATACCCAATGATGTACAAAAAGTGTCTGACAGCCCAGTAGGTTACCAAAAGAGTTCATTCACAGAGATTGTACTTCCTCTCTACTGGGGAGAGCATCTATAATGCATAGGCAATGGGTCTGTAGTACCCATTGTACTTTTGAGCCAGCACTGCAGACATGGCCACATCTGAGGTGGAAGTTTCCAGATGGAAAGGCAGACTTGGATTAGGGTTGATCAGTGCTGGGGCTGAGGCTAGAGCTTGCTTCAGCTGTGCAACAGCTTCAGTATGGGCAGGGTCCCATGTCCATGGGACGTCCTTTTTGAGGAGCTCATGCAAGGGAGCATCCTTCAAGGTAAAGTCAGGAATAAAGTCCTTGGAATATTTCACCATTCCTAAAAAGTGTCCGAGTGTTGCCACGCTAGTAGGAAGTGGTAGATCTTGCAAGCCCTGGATTTTCTTGACAGCTGGGCTTCTGTCTTGGTCTGTAATGTGTAGGCCAAGGAAAATAACTTATTTTTTGCACAGTTGTGCTTTTGAGGGTTTGCACTTGAGGCCTGCTCTCTTGAGGAGAGACAGCAACTCGTCTAGAAGTGGTTGTTGCTAAAAGCAAGTCATCCACATACTGCAGGGGGCACTGGGGCATGGATTATCCTTGCAGGGCATCCATCATGTGGAGATGGAAGAGGGAAGGACTGTTGTGAAAGCCCAGGGGAAGGAAAGTCCAGGTGTACTGGCATCCTTCAAAGGTAAAGGCGAACTTGTATTGACTGTCCTGTGCTAATGGGAGTGACCAAAACCCATTAGAAATGTCAAGTGCTGAAAACCAGATTTTGTCAGGTATCAGCAATGTGAAGACATCAGGAGCTGATGCCACAATTGGAGCACAGCTAGGGGTATCTTGATTGAGTTTCCTATAATCATTTGTAAGCCTCCAGGCTCCATTTGGCTTTTTCACCAGCCAAATGGGCGAGTTTGCAGTGGAGACACAGGTCCTAATCACTCCTTGTTGTTGTAGTGACTGGATAGTCTCCCTCAGTGATGGCAAGGCCTCAGCAAGAAATGGGTACTGCTTCTGCCGCGCAGGATCAGGTCCTGGAACCTCAGTGGTGGTGCGCATCCTAACACAGTCATGCTTGTGAGTAGCAAACACATCACGGTGTTTTTGCAACAAAGGTGCAAGTTCAGAAAACAAGTCATGACTCTTGAACAAGATCATGATGTCATACTCCTTGTTGTTATGGGAGATAGTGGCCACCACATGTGAATCTGGGATGGCAACAGCATGACATTGTCCTTTTATCTGAAGGCACAGCATGTTGGCTAGAGGCACAACACAGCCGTGTTGCACAAGAAAATCAATTCCTAGTATGCTAGGGTGATGACATAATACTATGAAGTCAAAGATAAAATCAGTGCTGAGGTGGCCTACCACCACAGGTAAAGAAACAGATCGATAGGTGAGTAGCTGTGTGCCATCTACATCTCATGCAGTGGTCTTCCAGCCAGTCGACCAGTTAGATGTAGCTGGGTTCTCATCATGCAGAACAGACATGGTGGCTCCCATGTCCAGGAGTATGTCCAGTTGGTGGCCCCCAATTGTGGCCTTTACATAAGGCTGTCTGTTCATGTTGACAAGCAGATCACATGCAATCTGGACTGGGGCCTGTAATTGTCAATCTGCACTTTGGGAGTCATCTTCATCATCCTATTCCTGAAATCTGAGGCCCGCAGGATCTCTCTGGGCCTCCTGTATGTCTCACACAGGCTACAGATACTTTACCTGTGATGTCACAGGCATGATGGCAGTCTGCTCAGCTGTTTCCTCCTTCATTTTTGCATCAGACTGGCCAGTAGCCAATGCCACAAAGGGATTCTTTCTCTGGTCTCTCGATTGCTCGGTGGCCAGGGGCAGGAACGGATTTCCGTTAGATGGTCCCGCAGCTGTCGTGAAGACTGCCATGGTACACATGGGTCTGGCCTGTCGTTCAGCATGAATTTCCTCCAACAATTTTGAGAGGGTCTCATTTTCATTTTTAAGGTTCAGATAGGTAGGACCATTTTGGTACTTACCATTGGACTGGGCGTTGGGGGTTTTCCAACTGTTCCGATCTTTGTTGCTCCAGTTATTTTTCCCATTATAGTAACCTCCTCCATACGACTGCTTGCCATCAGAAGGGGCATCCAACTTGTTGTTGTTGCCTTCCACAGTATAGTGCGTAGGCAAATCGGAAGTCTGTTGCACCACAGTGACTTGAACCACAGGTGCCGGGGCTTGAATGGTGGCAGCCAGCTTGTTCTTGCCAGAGGCAAGATTATGGAGGTATACCTGAAAGGCACTCTCTGTCTTGGCAAGGATGTTAGCAAAGGTGTCAGTTGTATGGTTAATGTGGAGCTCCACCTCTTCCAGCAGAGCGAGTCATGTCCGGATGTACAAGTCTTTGTACTCAGTTTGGTCTTTGTGTGCCAGTTCACCAGCAAGGCCTTTACTGGTCTCATAGGCAAGCCATAACCACTGATGGTAGACAGCGGGGATCTCTTTGGCACTCTGCAACCTTGTGACTAGCCGGAGCTCCGATACCTGGGAGTTGGTGGCAATAAGTGCCACAGCAATGTCATCAAAGGCAAGGGTATCACAGTTGCAGACTATGTCAGAAAGCTTGACCCATAGGGTAGGCTCTATAGTCTGTCATAAGACTTGTACCTGGTATTCAGGTTGAGAGAAAGTTTCTTGCAAAGGGGCATACTTTCTCCAAATGACAACTGACTTATCAGTCAGACACATCTGCCCAATGGTCTCGGAAATTTGTTGCACAGCATGAGTGACTGTAAGGGGTTGGAATTATGAGGAGCAGTATTGTGCTTGAGTCATTGCATGGCACTGTGGATGGCAGCCTCTGCCGTGATCGGGCGATGACGCGCAGGGATGGCTGTGGACCCGCCCCAAACATTTAGTCAATTTGGGCTTGTATTGCACTCTGGTCCTCCTCAGACCGTGGAAGGTTAGCCATGGCCTCTTGGATCATGCCACGAACCTCCGTTGTGTCATCTTATGAGAGGGGGCGCCAGTGGAGGCGCAGTGTGGAGAGTGGGTCAGCCTTCCTTATCATGGGGCCACCATCTTGAATGATGACATTGCTTATGCCATGTTTGTGAAGACATGGCAATGTAGAGGGCATGCGTAAATGTCCGCCATCTTGGGGATGGAAGGAAAATACAACAGCCCTATAGGGTGTGGATGGGGTGTTGACATGGCAAACCTTGTCATCAAAATCAGAGTCATTATCACTGGATAACACAATGTTGATGGGCATGTATTGGAACCCACCCATGGCCTTAACATGGCCATCGAGAACCTCTTGCTGATGGCGCAATTTCACCAACTTGGTTCTACACTTCTTGTGACAAACTCTTGCAGCGCCCTGCTGAACACCCTTCTCAATCTCACACTGCAATACTCTATACGCAGTGCCCAATTCAGTGTTTTCCCTAAGTTCATTGTCTAACGCATTCATCAGCCTTTCATTCTCCTCTTTCAATTCAACATTCTCTGCTCTCAAACCTTCAATCGTATCACTTAGAATATTGTTCAAATAAGTTAGCTGTTTATTATCACACTTCAGCCTTTCATCATCATCATCATTCTTTATTTATATAAGGTGCCTTTCTTAAACCAAGGCTCCTGTACAGATTACATAAGACAATAAATATTTAAAATAACATTAAAATAATCAACAATCATTAAAAGCTTTACTAAAAAGGTAGGTTTTCAAGGCTCCTTTAAAGCTTTGGACAGTCAGGCAATTTCGCACCTGACGAGGTAGAGAATTCCACAGGGTCGGGGTTATAAAACTAAAAGATCTTGCCCCTGAAGTTTTTAAGCAAACCCTGGGAATCTCTAGCAATCCCTCGTCAGTGGATCAGAGAGAGCGGGGGGACAGTAGGGACAAAGGAAATCTTTCAGGTAAGCAGGTCCCTGATCGTGTAGGGCCTTATAGGTCAGCAAACCGACCTTGAAGGTGATTCACCAGCAAACTGGCAGCCAGTGCAGTCCTCAAAGCACAGGCATTATATGACTGGACCTAGAAGAACCAGTCAAAAGCCTGGCTGTCACATTCTGCACTAGCTGCAAGCAGCCAAGTTCAACCCCGTGAGCCCTATGTATAAGGCATTGCAGTAGTCCAGGCGGGAGGTAACGAAGGCATGGACCAAAGTTGGAAGATCCTCTGAAGGAATCAGGTGCTTCACCCGGGCGATATTTCTCAGATGATAAAAAGAGGTTTTGGCAACCGCTGACACTTGAGATTTAAAAGTCAGACAATTGTCAAATACTACGCCCAGGTTCCGCACCTGGTCTGAGGTAGTCAGCTGGATGCCCCCAAGCCATAAGCCCGAGGGTGATCCAGCTAACAAACCCGCCTCACAGCGACCCTGGTCCACAACCAACACCTCAGTTTTTCAGGGTTCAACCACAGCCAACTTACATTCATCTAGTCTTGGATTTTGGCAAGACAGTTGTTAAAGACGAAATGGCAGCATCCTGGCCGGGCACAAGGACATGTACAGCTGGGTATCATCTGCATAGCAATGAAAACCCAAGCTGTACCACCTAATAATCACTCCTAATGGTAGCATGTACACTGCAAACAACATGGGTGCCAAAATGGAACCCTGCGGTACCCCACGACCCGTGACACAGTTGGGTGTCTTGCCTGGCACTGCCATCAAAGAGGCAAGTTTGGTTAGGCTGGCATTATGTCTGAGAAACCCAAAGAAAAACTGGGCCCACTGGGTTTCAACACTGTAGTGTCTGTGGGGAAGCCTTTGCCAAAGGCTGACCCACACACTACATGTCTATTGTCTGGGTTTGACCACCAATTCAGACTGCCAGATTTGTAAAATTTCTCTGCAGCCACCCTGGGCAAGAGAGTGAGCAGGCTCAGGAGCGAGAGGCCAAAAGTCCGCTGACCCAGATGGCCAGCCCGGTTCGGTGCCAACCGAACCGGAGGGAGTGCCCTCTGACCAGGGCGAGACTTCCTCGGCCAAACGAAAAGCTGGCTCTGAGGAGCCAGTTCCAGCAAAGAAAGCTAAAAAATCAGCAGGTTTGGAGTCCAAAATTCCTTCTCCAACTGCTGCAGAGATAGCCAGGGCAATTCAGATTGTCCAGTCACTGTCCCCCGGTTCCCTCCGAACCGCCACTATCTGGCAAAAGGTCGGTTCGGTGGGTTCCACCAGTTCAGGAATATGATATAGAAGAGTTTTATGAACCAGAGGAGGGGGAGGATGATTATGATCAGTGTGAATGTGACTTTGAAAGTCTGGATGTGCCCATTGAACTGGACATCTCCCCAGACAGACCCTTAGGTGAATCTCCCCCTAGGCTTTCTGAGTCCCCTTCTCATTTTTTGTTTTATAAAAAAGTTGCTGAGACCCTCCAGCTTCCCTTAGAGGAGGCTTTGGATGAGCAAGAGGAGCCTGACTATGTAGAGATGATGGATATCCCAGAGTCCAGGAGATTGTCCATCCCTTTGCATAAATCTTTTAGGAAACAAACAATAAAAATTTTAAAAGCTCCTAATTCTGTGCCTCCTGTAGACAAGAAGATGGACAGAAGGTACACTTTGTCAGGTCCTGATACAGAATTTCTTTCACAGCAATGCAGTCATGTTGGGGTAGTTCAGGCTGCAGCCTGTGATAAGGCTAATATTCCCCTGGCTTCACATCTTCCTGACAAGGACTCCAAGAAGATTGATGCCATGGCCAAAAAACAATACATGGCAGCGTCCTTGGGACTCAGACAAGCAAACTATATGGCTTATGTTGCGAGATACCAGAAATCTAGATGGGATACTGTCATGGCCTTAGCCGAGCAGGTCCCTGGCCAGCTTGCCAAGGAGCTGGAGCAGTTGCTCTTGATGGTGTTGAGGCATCTAAGGTGCAATTCCATGCTGCAGTGGATTCGAATGATGTATCCTCTAGAGTCATGGCTACATCTGTGGCTTTTCATAGACTGGCCTGGCTCAGGTGTACTACTTTGTCACAGGATACCCAGTCTAAGGCTATGGATTTTCTGGTGGGAAATTCTCTGTTTGGGGAGCAGACAGAGAATTATATGAAGAAAATGGATGAATATAGAACCACTTATAGGAGTGCACAAGCCAAGGAATGGCAAGCCACTCCTCAGGCAGCCCCCAGGGGTGAGGGCGAGGCCTTTTCACAGGCCTTTTACCAGACCCAGGCCTCCTCCTCTTCAGCCTATGCTCAGAGGGGGTTCTTCAGAGGAGAGGCAGGCAGGAGTCAGGCAGGCCTGCTCCCACCCTTAGCCTAAAGCCCCTGCCAAACAGGCACCCTGATGGGGTGCCCAGGATCGGCTTTCCATTACCTGTAGGGGGCAGGCTGGCTTACTTCGTCCAGGACTGGGAGTCTTTAACATCGGACAAGTGGGTCCTGGAAGTAGTGAGCCAGGGTCTGGTTCTCAGCTTCAAAAAATTTCCAAAGATGAGAGCCAGATCTTTTCCACCTGCAAACCCTTTAGAGACTCTTGCTCTGGAAACAGAAGTCTCATCCCTCCTGGCTCTCAGAGCTGTAGAAAGGGTTTCTCCCCCACACCAGGGCAAGGGTCTGTACTCCAGGTACTTCCTTACCCCAAAAAAGACAGGAGAGTGGCGGCCTATCCTGGATCTAAGATATCTAAACAAGCATCTTTTAAAACCAAAATTCAAAATGGTGACTCTGGGAGTTATTTTACCCTCCCTAAGACCAGGGACTGGCTAGCTTCCCTGGACCTCAGGATGCCTACTTCCATGTTCTTATCAGAAGCTCCCATCGAAAGTACCTCAGATTCGAACTGCCCTCAGGCCATTATCAGTTCAAGAGCAATGCCCTTTGGCCTTACTTCTGCCCAAGGGTGTTCACAAAATGTCTGGCAGTAGCAGTTGCTCATCTAAGAAGGCAAAAGATTGCTATTTTCCTTACCTGGACGACTGGATCATTGTGGGTCAGTCTCCAGACCAGATCAAATCACACCTGCTAGTTACCCAGCAGCTGCTTACCTCTCTGGGCTTTCTTCTCAATCTTCCAAAGTCAGTTTTGGAACCTGTCCAGGTACTCACCTTTATAGGTGCAGAACTGGACACAAAGCAAGCCAAGAGCCTTCCTTCCCTGGAAAGGGTAAGGACTTTAGTGGCCCTGGCATCGTCTTTCACCCTGCAGGTCTCTTGACCAGCAAGGCATTTCCTGCAGCTCCTAGGACATATGGCTGCTTCAACAGCTGTGGTGCAAGAGCAAGATTTCAGATGAGGGACATTCAGTTCCATTTGAGCTTTCTGGTCTCAAAGAAGAGATCCCCTATCCAAGTTAATCCCAGTGACTCGACCCTGATCCAGGCCCTCCAGTGGTGGCAGGATCAGAGCAATCTGAGACAAGGGTGCCTTCATCCTCTATCTCACTCCTTGACCCTTACTACAGATGCATCCCTCTTGGGATGGGAGCCCACATGGGCGACCTCTCCACCAGGGTTATGGTCCCTCAGGAATCTCTGCTCCACATCAATCTGTTGGAACTCAGGCTGTTTTATAGCACTTCAGGTTTTTCTGCATCTGTTCGAACAAGGTGGTACAGGTGAGAACAGACAACACCACTACAATGTGGTACATCAACAAACAAGGGGCACTTGGTCTTGACCTTGTGCACCGAGGCAATGAAGATGTGGTCTCTGGCTTATTCCCTGAACACTTCCCTCATAGCAGCTCACCTTCCAGGCAAGGACAATGTCCTGGCAGATGCTCTGAGCAGGATTTCCCAGGGCCATCACGAATGGTCACTGGATCCCCTAGTACTGGGGATAGTGTTTGCCAGATGGGGCACTCCTCAGATAGATCTTTTGCAGCCCAGACAACCATCAACTTCCACTTTTTTTGTTGCAGGCCCCAGTGTTGGGCTTAGTCCCCCTGGATGCCTTTCTCCTCGATTGGGAAGGGAAATTCCTTTATGCTTTTCCCCCCTTCCCTCTCCTATTCAAAGTACTAGTCAAAATCAGGTCTCAACCCTGCAGGATGATCCTGATTGCTCCAGACTGGCCCAGGCAGCCCTGGTACCCACTTCTTCTGTCCTTAGCAGTCCATCTTCCCCTGTGTCTCCCCAGGAACCACAATCTGTTAACCTGTGCTCAGGGGAGAGTTTGGTATCCGAATCTCAAATCCCTCAACCTCAAAGCTTGGCTCTTGAGCAGTTAGAATTTGCCGACCTACAACTTTCTTAAAGTGTTCTCGAAATCCTGAAGGCGGCTAGGAAGCCTTCCACCAGGGCTACCTATATCTCCAAGTGGAAAAGGTTTTCCATATGGTGTTCTGAGAAGCATATTTCCCCGGAATCTGCTGATCCACCCACTGTATTGGACTATATGGTCCATCTTAATTCTTTGGGATTGAGACCAGCTACCCTGAAAGTGCACTTGGCAGTTGTCTCTGCCTTTATTTCAGCAGGGAAGCCCTCTTCTCTTTCTGCTCACCCTGTATTTTCCAAGTTTTTTAGGGATTGCTTCATACCAATCCTCCATTCAGGACCCTGCCCTGCTTGGATCTTAATGTTTGCATTGCTCAGCTGATGCAACCCCTTTGAGCCTCTGTCTTGGCGAGCTTAAGTATTTGACTTGGAAAACTGTATTTCTAGTAGCCATCACTTCTGCCAGGCGCTGAAGTGAGTTACAGGCTTTATCAGTGGAGACTGACTTTATTTCCTTTCACAGGGATAAGGTAGTCCTCAGGACTAACAGGAAGTTTTTGCCTAAGGTGGTTTGGTTCCACCTTAACCAATCTATTCACTTCCAGTGTTCTTCACTGACCATTCCTCCTCTGGTGAGAGGAGGCTGCACAACTAGATGTTAAGAGGGCCGTAAGTTACTACATAGAGGCGTACCAAGGGTCACAGGTTTGACTCCCTCCAACTATTTCTCACTTATGGTGAGGTTGGGAAAGGGAGACCTGCCACTAAGAGATCCATTGCCAGGTGGATCGTCTCTTGTATCCAATTTTGCTATCAAAAACTGGGTAAGGTTCCCCCCTCAGGCCTGAGGGCTCACTCTACCAGAGGTACAGCTGCATCTCTAGCTGCTGCTAGAGACATCCCTATCTTGGAGATATGTCAAGCAGCTACTTGGAAAACAGTACACACTTTCACCAAGCATTACTCCCTGGATATCCAGGCCAGGAGGGATGCTTCGGTTTGGCACAACCGTACTTCAGAGCCTATTCCTAAGTAGGTTCTGTCCCTCCTCCATGGAGGTACTGCTGTGTAGTCTGCAATAGTCATAATATAGCAAGACTTCATATTGTTTGAAGAAAAAATTACTCACCTTAGTAATGTTGTTTCTTCTAATGGAGTCTTCTATATTATGACCTCCCCAACCTGCCCCTCTCAGAACTTCTACTTCGGGTATGGGGTGGGCAGTCCACTGTTGGCACTTATTGATGCCCCCTTTTATGTTTGGGTGTTGTGTTTTATTTAGTTATTTTATCTTAATTTTCTGGTCCCCTGACTTGAGTCTTCGTGTTGGGACCAGGAAAATGTGTGAATATTTTGGTAGCCAGTTGGCTAGTGTAGGTCAAGGGTGAGGCAAGCATACTCCAAGCACTCCATGGTGTGCAATTTTATTTAAGGGGTAGCGAATAGGCTGCTTCCTTTTCCATGAAACTAACAAAAAAAGCTGAACCTGTGTAATTTTATTCATTGGAGTCGAAATTAAAGGACTTGTCACTAATACTCTCTTTGCATCCCAAGGACAATACAACTTTACAGGCTCTGGGCTGGTATGTGGGTGTCTTAGGGAACTATGCATGGCATTTGTATTTACCCATGCATGGCAGCAACCACTGTCATGAGATACAAAATTTGTATTTATTGTGCCAAAGAGGCATATTTGTATATTGTCTGGCAACACCTCGGGGGTAGCTCACCCTAACGGTGGGGGAGGGTAGCAGTGAGTCCACTTGGTGCAGATCTGAAATCCCTGGCTACACCCTGGTGTAGGTTACAGCTTCCACACAGAGCCTTAGTGAGTTTTGCTCGTAATGATCTGACGGTTTCGGTTTGAAACCACCCTAACAGAGCTTCTGTAACCGAGCTCACGCTCCAAGTTCCATGCTCTGCATGGAGTTAACTCTCACCTCCGGAGCAGTCCTACTAGTGGGACAAACTGCAATAGTCATAATATAGCAAGACTCCATTAGAAGAAACAACATTACTAAGGTGAGTAATTTTTTCTTCAGGACCCAGGATTGGTACCCGACTGAATTCTGAACTGCAGAGGTGGATTTACCTTTTGCGGGCTATGGCTCCAAGACATTTTGTGGACTCCCCCCAGCCGCCATTTTCATGTGTTTGATTTACTTTTCCCCCAAGTTCCTCTTTATTTAGATAAAATGAAATAGGTCAGTTAACTGTTTTTGGAATCAACAATCTAATGATATGACAATGTATCTGACTGTGTAGCTTGGAGTAAAGGTTGGCTTATTTATTCATTTATTTATTTAAAAGTTGGTAACCAGGAATGGCACACTGGGCAAAGCTCATTTCAAGGTGCGACGGGGAAGGGCAAGGTAGCATATAACAAAAGCATTTGTACGCGGTAATACAGAGGATTACATAGCTTAAAATAGATACAGAGTATAATAATAAGTAGTTGGCAGTGCCACATGACAAGAGTAGTGTCGCATCAAGATACAAACAATGGAAAGACCTGTGTTTGATTCCCAAACCGCCACAGATTTTGTATTGGGCTAGTAAGATTTTCATTTAACTAGCCCTGTGAAACTATTACTGGAGAAGGCAAAACTTCAGTATATACACCAGCTGGGTCAGTGGGAAAGTCCGTGGGGCTAGGGGATTTTCCCAGTCTCTAGACCTGCTGTTTAATGGTTGAAAGCCTAATCTGAACCTCTATCTATAGTCCATAAGGGATTGAAAAGAGGGTCCCAGTGCTTCTCGGTAATTTACATTCTGTGCACATAAGATAGATTCCATGCACATAGAATTAAACTGCCCAGAAGGAGGTTGTTATAATTTCTGAAGCTATGCAGTGAAAGTAATTATTTCCTTGTGTGGACCAAGGTCCCTACATGAAATGAATGTAGTGTAATTTTTTTGGGAGGGAGGGGGCAGAGCCGGCCTCCTAACATTCCTGGTGCATGTCTGTGCGAGGAAGTCAGGGAGATGACGATAAAACTCCTAGAAAAAACAAATTACTATGGTTGGTCAGTGGGCCAGAGAGACAGAACAGCTGTATTCTAAAGTATTTCGTACTAGATGCTTCACCAGATAAAGCAAGGGAATGTAATGTAAATCTTGGAAACTTGTCACTGGAATGCAATAATGAGCAGCTCTCAGGGTAGGTTTGTGCACTGGCATCAAAGCAGGTGGGAGCTGGGCTCAGTCACTTCAGTAATTTAAAAGGAATAAAATCATCAAGTCCCTAGGCTGGCCATCTGAGCCCAGATTGGACTTTCCTGTGCTATGTACCATGTTCAAACTCGCCCACCTTCCTTCCCCACCCATCCTCTCTGGTCTGCTCACTCTGAAATCCTTCCCCAGGACCCTTTGCTACTCCCACCTCCCGTTGTTGTGCCTTCCCAAAGTTTGCCTAGCCATTGGCAGCGATCCTTCACTTTCTCAGCACCTCAAAAATGAAATACTCTCCCACAGTATACTTTCATAGTACGTCTCTTCCCATTTAAAAGAAGCTACAAAGAAATCTAACCCCCATCTTTAGCAGCAACTATACTTATCCCCTCTGCTAACCTCTGTGCACCCTCCCCTCTCTCCTGCATTTTGTGGCTCTCCAATCTTCTCCTAAACCCCCTTCTCGTACCCTAGTGCTCCCTCTACCTCTCTCACGCCCCTCTCTGGCTTTCCTACCTTCTCTAAACCCCTCCTCTCCTGCTCTTACTTTTCTCCTCTCTTACAGTTTGTAAATGTGTAATTCTATAGTACTATGTATTGGTATTGAGTTGAACTTCTACTGTGTAAGCTATCCTGCTCAGTACAGCGGCCCCAAGCCTTATTACAGTGGTCACAACCCTAAGCAAAGGATTATCCTTACAGGATCTCTCCGGACCTTCATGGAATCATTTGTCCTGCAACTGAGGAAACTGACTGTCTGCTCATTAACACACACCTTTGCAGTCACAGTCTCCTATCACTGACTGTAATCGTTCTATTTCTGTTGTACCTCTTGCATCTAACTGTAAGTTGTACCTACTCATGGAATTGTCTTTATTCCCGTGTCCCCCTGAAGAAGGGCGTCTGTCTCAGTTAGCCTACCCAGTTATCAGAATTCCAATAAATAAATAAATCTTTTTTCTGAATCTTCACTCCACATATACATTTAGTTTCATCTTTAATACTTAAGAGTAAGACTTTGATGTTTTTGTCTGGGGATAGTAAGTCGAGTGGTCGGAGACAATTAGACAAAGCAAAGGAAGTGGGCCTGTCCTGTTCACACAGTGCAGGCTGGTCACCCTTCCTTGTCATGGGCCCCCTGCTGCTGCAAGAAACCCCTCTGCACTTTGCACAGGGATATGAGAGTCATCTAACATGTCCCTTCAACCCCTGCATTGGCATTCAGCAACTGAGTTTCCGCCATCTTTTCCAAAAGCTGCAGCCAGCCCTGAACAGTTGTGCAAACAGATTTGTTTACTAGGTTTTGAATAACTTATGCACTAAAATGCTAGGGCCTACATTCACCTATGTTCTACAATGGGTAGGCAGTACTTACTGCCTCTCCTAGCCTGCCTCCTTTTCTCACCTCTGTTTTTCCTTACCCAACCCCATACCCTTAATCCTCAAGCCTGCCCGTCCCTCTGTTTCCCTACCCACCCCCCTCCATTATCCTTAAAACCCTCAAGCCTACCCCTGACCGTCTTGGTCCTCGTGATTCCTTATGTTATGATGAAAGTGTTGCATCTTTGTCTGAAATTGCAGTTATTGTCATTATTATTGCACCTATATGGAACTGGAACATGTAATTGTATACTGTTAGCGTATGTAACTTGCACCATTACTGCCGTAATCGCATATCCTTACTCATGTACATTGTCACAGTATAACCTAGCTTATCCCTGCTATATTTTGTCTTTGCCACCACATGCTGGGTGTGCATGTGTTGTATTCTTGTACGTAGTTGAAGTTTATTGCAGAGTAAACTCCATTGAGCATGCTCATTCACAAGGAGGTCCTGATTTACAAGGTCAGTTTCATATATGAACAGTTACGTACAGACACAGCTTGTATAAGCAGTGGTTACAGTGAAATAAGGTTCGGATAAGGTAATACATTAGCAGGATGCAGGCCATAATATCACAAAAGGTAGGTACAGTGAGGGAGTATCGTGATGAAGGATAAAATATACAAAAATGGTCATGAAACTGAGACGTAGATGGTGGTATGTTGACAAAGTGCTGACAGCAATGGTGGCCTGTCAAGGCAGGTAAACGAAGTACAAAATATACGCAGGTCCGAGACCAATAGCAATACATTCATTGAAGAAAAACACAGTAAGACTCTAGTTAGGAGCCTAAGTGGTAGCGAGCAGTATTTCAAGGCATGAATCGGGGCTCAATCATCGGCACGCAAGGGACTTTGTGGGCAGATTATAGTGCATTGATCTGGGGTCCTGGGGCCACGGAGTAAGTAGGGTGATAGGTGTGTGAAGGGGGTCGGGGAGGGAGTTAAGGGGTAGATGTTGGGGAGAGTTAGTAGTAAGAATGTACTATTGTAACTGTGTTGTTTTGCCACCCTGTGGCCCAGGTCGTGATCTGAAAACGGTCCTCTGAATCAGTGTACCTAACCAGTGAACAAAGATATAAATAAATAAAAACTATGGGGTGATGACAATTGCCAGCAACAAGAAATGCAATCAGCTTCTGTGTCCTAGCTACTACTAGTAGTGGACAGCTATCTTGATGTGTGTTTTGTTCTTTTTACCATCTTTCTCCTTGTAACCCCCCAAAAATCGTGATTGATGTCCTCTAATAATGGCTAGCAATGAGGACAGACACTGGTCCTGCACCCACTGGTGTTGGCATTTAGCATTAGGATTTCTGCCCAGTACTGTTTTTTCTGCACCATTCTCCAAAATCCTGCAGCCAGACCAGAACTTATGCCAACCGTAAAACCTGCAGCCAGAACTTGACTTGTTGTGCAAGCTTAGTTGTTTACTTTGAATAAATTATTATGCTAGGCTCTGTGCTGATGAACTGATTGACTCCTCGCTGTCTAGGATTACCACATTTATGAAGATCAAAGTGGGACATTTCATAATGAAACCTGATTTTTCACAGAGCAATATGTAATGTCAATGCAACGGACTTGTTTTCTCTAAATAATCACAACAATGGCTAAGTGACTGTTGCAGTTTTTATGTTGCTTGCACGCATGTGCAAGAAATATAGTGCCATCATCGGAGATTTCGGAGGTGTGTCACCTCCTCCTCCAATTCAGTCAGTGAGCTGGCATGTTCTTGTGTTAATGATTTTGGAGCTGTTTATGACACGCTCCAAAATGCAGTGGTATACAGTTGAAAGGGGAGCTACGCTTCAGTGAGCAGAGATAAGAAGCGAGCCCCCGACAAGCAGGCAGCATGCACGCCTCGCATGTTGTGTAGCCGACAGGGTGCCCAACCTGTCGGCTGAGCTGCTTCTCTCCCCTCCAGTTAGGTGCCACGCTGGGAGCCCACCCCAGCGTGGCAATCAGTCCATAGGCCGACGGGGTGCCCAATCCCCATCGGCTGAACGCCACCATCGTCCTTGTGCCACACTCAGAGCCCACCCCAGTGTGTAACAACTGCCCACAATGTCTTTTTTTTATTTTGAACCTAAAAAGCAAAGCGGTCCAGCGGGCGTCTCCATCCCCCTCCACAACCCGCACCCACCACTGCGCACCCAGCCTCCCCACGCCCCCTCACTCCATACTTACCTCCGGACTCCGGCGCGATGATCTTCGGTGGACCGGGAACACGTCTGCACTCTTCAAAGCCGACCGCGAACTGAGGAAATGCCAGTAAGCTGTATAATGGCCTAGATATGGGGTTTCAACTTTGTTGCATATCTCAGGCATTTTGGAATTTTTGCACCAAATTTTCAACATGGGGTTTTTGGGACCCCTTCTCATGAATGATGTCACTGTCATGGCGGTACCGGGTCCAAGGGTGATTTTGCGCGGTAACTGCGAAATCACCCGCCGGATGAGCCACTGCCATGACAATGTTGTCGAAACCGCCATGATAGTGATGGTAAAATCCAAAATGACACTGTTTCTGGCGTGCATGCGCGGTTCCTCACTGCGCTTCGTAAGTTGCGAATTTTCAATATTTGCACTCCAATGACTTCCAGATACCTAAACACCACATAGAAGCAAGCAACATTCGGCATTGACAAATGCTTGTTTAGTTCATGTTGCTTGCCATCATTTAAAGTTTTGGGGTTAAGGTATCCTAGTTTTCTGCGATTTCTAGAGGAAAGCAAGATACTATTTCTTCTCTTATAAAACAGACATTCAACATTTTTTGGTAGCACAGACTTTTGTACATTTGAACTATATTTGCTCTTTGAATCTCCATTATGCTACTCTGCTCTGCTCACCAAATTTTACCGACCGCTGTTGTTGTTTTGCTTTGTATTCCTTATGTTTGCAAAATGTGACTATTCTTAATATCTGCGTTGCATACTGTCTGTTGCTAAATGTTAACTGTTTCTTCCTACCTTGTCATGTATCACCCTGTCGTAACCTCCTGGGTGCGTGTCTGAAAATAAGGCGTTTCTGTGTCTAGTGCACCCAACCCGGTTACCAAAACAAATAAATAATATTTACTCTCCTAGTAAGGCCCATGGTAACGAAATCCATCTTTAAGATCTCTCTGTAAATATTTAGTAAGACTGCCACACCACACAGGGAACACTCACCACTTGAGCTTGCATGAACCATAGTTGCCTTATGCATACAAACTTAGTCAAGAGGGTCAGGGCGTGGGACTACTGTTAGCAGCTGGTGGTACACTAGTGATTACAGTTCAGGCTGTACTGCTCAGCATTGATTCACCAAGTCCAAGATGTGTGAAAAATGAGCAAAATGTGCCATCATCAAACACGGCACTGCAAGCTCAGAGCACTATGGCTATCATTGCACTGATGTCCATGTTTGCTGATAACTGACTGGCACAATGAAACAGTTTGAAGAATTTCTGCTTTAAAGTCTCAGTGAGAAATGCAGAATATCACCTTCCCATGTGGTTGGCACAGGATTTCTGAGAAATAAAATAAGTGTTGTAGTGCCAGGCTCCGAATGTATGATACTTGAGATCTGGTTGAGAGGTATGGAGCAGACAGACCCCTATGAGTGTGTGTGTGTGTGTGTGTGTGTGTGTGTGTGTGTGTGTGGTGGGGTGGGGGTTAAGTAATCTTTACATACACAGACACCACCACCAATTCCTAAGAATTGCTAGCTAACAGTTGGGGAAGGTCATTCCACTTCAGTAGCCTTCTATCCCTCCAAGAGAGGCCCCAGTCTCCCAGGTACCCTTATCCCGCCTCCTTGCACCTCTCTGTCAGGCATGGGTTGAAAAGAGCACTCGGATCCTCTCCCCACCCCAGCTCTGTTTCATGTTTATAAACACAATTTCTTATCCTTTTTATGTTTGCTTGTGTGCATGGGCAAGAAACATTACGTGGCAGCTTAGAAGAGAAGCGGGTTGTGGAGGTGCAGCACTGTGGCGGCCAATGCCACCACTGCATTTGTGGGCTTTGCCCTCTTTATCCAATGCAGTGGCACCCTGCTGTTGACACTAGTTCAGTAAGCGTGCCACCAACTTGAAAGAAATTGGCCCCTGCAATGAGGGAGCACCCCCATCATTACAGTGCATGCCTTGCATAACAAAACATTTCTGTTCACCCACTCCCTCCATTCTCCATTGTGGCACCAAGAGTGCAAGTAAAGCCTCCCACTATGTGCTGTCCACCCGCTCCCTCTGTTCTCTGTCCAGGCACCCAGAGTGTAAGTAAACCCTACCACTCCCTCCCACTGTGTGCTGTCCACCCCACTCCCTCCGTTCCCAATCCTGGCACCCGAAGTGAAAGTAAAACCCTCCCGCTCCCTACCACTACATGATGTCTGCCTTGCTCCCTCCATTCCCAGTCCTGCATGTATGGCAAATTTACAGGGGGGGCTAAGGGGGCTGTAGCTCCCCCATTAGCCCCCATGATGCAGCATCTAAGTTTGCAACAAGCCTGCGAGTGGTAGGCCCCAGAGCCGCAGATCAGAGGTTCCCCAGTGAACCGCTAAGCTCATGCACTACACTGCACCAGAACATACACAGCCCACCCATTTCCACCACCAAAAAAGCTGCAATCTGTACTTGACGTTTTACTCTACAAACAGACCCACTTCCCGTGGCATCTGCTGGCGTGATGATCTTTCCTTTAGGCTCCAAGTAACATTCTGATTTTCGTGGGCTTTCCTTTATTTGGGGGGTTGTTGCAGCAACAGATGAGAGCACCAGCGTGGACGTTGTTACTTGAGTTCTCAACCTGGTCTGACTCGTTCTTACGGCTGGTGATTGGTTGCTGCGTCCGGGGGTGTGGCAAGTGAAGGGCACTGTGTTTAAATGTCCCCATGAGTAAAAAGAGTAAGTGTTGCAAAGAAGAAAGAAGACCCGACTGATAGCAGTACAAAGGATGGGCGAGTGGAGCAGGCTGTGGAGACAGATCAGAAACTGAAGAGAAGTGGCATTTGGCAGCGTGCCTATTCTTCTGCTGTGGAGTCTTTGAGGAGCTGTGGAGTGTAGTCATCTCTGAGATCAGAGAAGGTGTTTGGAGCGTGGCATGGTCACCCGTGGGCAAGAAGGAGTAGAGCCTCTGTTAGGAAATCTGGGAAGAATTTGCTGGGGTCGGGGAGTTGGGACACAATCTCACTGACTCGGGAGAGGAGCCAGAGTGGCCGGGAGACTGAACCTTTGGGCACAGAGAGTGGCAGCTGCTGCATAAATCAGATAATCAGGTATGTGCAAAACAAAAGGCAGAGCTTTAAAAACAATACACTGTTTCATACACTGACCCACTCACAGGTTATTAGTTCCATTGTTGTGCTCCGTTTGTGCTATTCTGCCATGTAGGTTATAAACATTGCATAGGTGTTCCATTTGAAAGGGTCTGGGGAAAAATCATTCCCAAGTTTTTAGATTCCTTCACATTGATTTGAACCCTTTCTTGTAAAGCAGCCAAGCAACTGAAAGCAAACTATTATTTACATATGTGAAAAAAATCTTTTCAGTTAAATATTGGTGGCTTTGTAACTATGTTGTGACTACTGTGTTTGAGAGATACTGTATTCATGAACATAAATCATGCTTTTTATTTATGGCATCTCCACGCAAACTGTCATAAAGAAGAAGAATGGTGCTGTAATAGTGAAATGGTGACGTCACACACAAGCTGTGAATGAAAAGGAATAACCCTTTCAATTCACCCATGTCCACCTGTGGTTTCAGTGTTTATTAGCATAGGAGATATTTATTCCTGGGGTGCCTGAGGTCACTTGCAAGTAACTACTTAAAGAGGTCCAAAATGCATCAGGCAGGTTATGTCTTCATGTCCTTCTTTTAAAAAAAAAAGATATTTTAATCAACAGACCCGGTACCCATGTAATTAGGGGTGGTAAGTGCTTGACTTTTATTTGTGTACATAACTATTTAAATAATAGTTTGTTGCATGCTCAGTGTTGTGTTACTGACCTATAATGCCCTATCTGCAAGACCTCTAGTTCCTCACTGCCCGGCTCTCCTCTCTCTTTCTCTAGAGAGACTTCTGGGTCTCCGGCTAAGCTGCAGCTTTCTGGAGACTGAGCTTTCTCCGTGGTCGCACCAACCCTGTGGAATTCACTCCCAGAATATCTGAAAGAGGCCCCCTTGGTGCAAGTCTTAAAGAGGGGGCTCAATGCATTGTTATTTGATCAAGCGTTCCAGCTGATATGGTAAGGAAGTGCTCATATGCACAGCTGACTGTTCCTGCTATTATAGTACTGTGTTTATATATGTCATCGTTATAACTGTGTACATACTCTGTACTGTGGTGTTATTGAATGTTTTATTGTTATATCTCAGGCATGAGGGGGGAGGCAGTATCAGGGTAGCAAATTCTGTTTGAAATAACCTCCAGAGTGCACCGAACATTTCACTGTGAAAATTGGAGGTGAAGAACCTTTTTCTGTGTGTCAGCTGTGAGATCCACCTAACATTAGTGTCCACAAACTGGTACTAGTGCTGTAGCGCACATGCTGTCAGTTGGGGGGCTTTCGTTTCTTTTTTTTTTTATTTGGTAATTTTAGAGCCATTGAGACCTGAAGCCCTGTGTTTATCCTCTGGGACAGGTACTGTTTGGGCCGTAGCAGGTTTTCCTAACTTTGCAATGTAATTAGGGCTGAAGAACAGGTGAGGGGCAGTCAGCACTGCAGACCGAAGGAGGGAGCAGAAACATTGTGGTATGTACGGTGCAGGATTCCCCACACTGTGATTTATTTAGTGCTGGTGAAGGTGGGAGACTGACAGAACAGGGAAATTGAAACCGCAGTTTATCCACAGCAATAGGTACAGTGTGGGGCAGGTCACGGGCCCTCAAGCACTGTGATGTATTTAGTGCTGGTGAACGGTGAGCGCTGACAGCACTGGAGATTGAACCTGCCTACTCCACACGGCTAGCTACAGTGTGGGCAGGTACAGCATGGGCTTCCCCACATTATAATGGACTGAATATTGTTGAAAGGTGAGGGACTGACACCACTGGAACCTGAAGCCTCTGTTTATTCATGACCAGGTTGGCAGGTACAGCGCAGAGTCCACCACAATGTGATGGATTTAATATGGGTGAAAGGTGAGAGACTGACCGTACTCTAGACTGAAACCATCTGTTTATCCACAGGGACAGATACAGGGTGGGCAGGAACAGTACACACTTCCTCACACAGTGCTGCAGATAGTGCTGGTAAAGGTGAGGAGGGCCAGAACTGCACCCAAAGTCCTCCATTTACCCACAGGGACAGATATGGCGGGGGCAGGTGTAGTACGTGCTTCCCAACATTGTGATGTAATTAGTGCTGCTGAAAGTTGAGGGACTGACAGCACTAGAAGCTGAGGTGCCCTGTTTATCCCCATGGTCAGGCACAATGTGGTGCAGGAGGAGTATAGTCTTCCCAACACTGTGATGCATTTAGTGCTGCTGAAAGGTGAGGGACTCGTGGCACTGGAGAGTGAAGCCATTGGTCTACCCCCTGGGACAGGTAGAGTGTGGGCTGGTACAGCACAGGCTTCCCCCCGCTGTCATAATCCTACTCCTGCTGAAAGGTAGCAGACTGCTACGGGAGTGTGCGTCCCCTTACTGTGATGAATCTAGTGCTGGGGACTCCTGCTGAAAGGTAGCAGACTGTTACGGGAGTGTGCGTCCCCACACTGTGATGAATCTAGTGCTGGGGACTCCTGCTGAAAGGTAGCAGACTGTTACGGGAGTGTGCGTCCCCACACTGTGATGAATCTAATGCTGGGGACTCCTGCTGAAAGGTAGCAGACTGTTATGGGAGTGTGCGTCCCCTTACTGTCATGAATCTAGTGCTGGGGACTCCTGCTGAAAGGTGTGGAAGATCATAACAATATTAAAACTGGCAAATTAAATGATATAATGGAAGGCCATCTTTTAAAGATGTAATTTTAATGGCAATATTGTCCCCAGCACATACTGTATATTGCATCTTTTTACAGGAAAGGGATAATCCCCAGTCTGTCACTCAGACCGGGTTTTTGTGTGGCTCTTTAAAAGATGCCCTTCCATCATAAGACCTGTGATATTTATTTTTAGGTACATTTAATTATGAATGCATTTAGCGTGGCTCTCTCTAATAGACACAGAGTAGAGACCCCCGTGTAACTGAGATGAAATGATTTTAATGTGTCCGTTTTAATAGTTTTGTCTGTAACGTTTTGAATCATATAGTTTTTCTGATTCATTGATCTGTCATTCTTGTGCTGTTCTGCTTAGATAAAGGCCCTGTTTAGGAGGATTTCAGTAGTTTGGGGAAACATCTTCTTGCCATAACATGGAACATCTCGCCAAAGAGCAAGAGAATGGACATTTACGGACATATCATGTGGTATCTAAATGGGTTTGATTGTATGGCTTGCTTAAGACTTGCGCTCATAAATCATCTGGTATGAAGATGTTCCATATGGTTTGAAGATGCTTTGAGTGCTCCAGCTCTGCAGCTCGGTATAACGTTCTCCTCATGTGGAAGATTTTATTATGGAAAGCAGTGTTTGAGAGCTCTAGCTGGAGTATTTTTAGACCGGATTTATGCTGCATTTTACATCGTCTTTTATCCACACTGTGTGCATGTTTTTTGGCACTGTAGATAGGGAAAACTGGCACCTTTGACACTGCACTCTCATGCAAAATGCAACAGGTGATGTAATGTTTGCACAAGGAGTTATGAGGGGGGCTCGGTTAGTACCATTTTTGTTTGACATTGCTAACGAACTGTGCTTCCTTTTGTGATAACGTCTGGATTGCCTGTGGCTGTACTCCAGCTATGTCATACACAGCATCTCTGCTCTGCACTGCACGAGAAGGAAATGAAGCACAGTTCTGGATAACAAGGTATTTGCTCGCTCTTTCTTACATAAAAAGGAAGTTTTGAGATATGTGAACCCCTATACTGTATGTCTGCAGCAAGTGTGGCAGTTGCTGCGAACTTGCATATTCATTTATTTAACTCGGCACTGCTAGTCCCAGGCTGCTACTCCTTCCACGTTATAGTACAGCTGACCCTTAGCACCCAATCCGCCATAGAACAGAAAAGTCTGGTGCTGCAAGAACTACCAAATGCAGTTTTAAAACTTTTATACCCCCCCCATTGCACCACAAGATCTGTTCTTAATGTTGTTGCACATTCCCATAAAGCCCCTCGCCACCAGAAACCTCGTATGTGTCAGTGCACAATGTGCGCCGATGACAGCTTAAGCCCCGGTAACAAATGCACACATTCCAGAGTAAAATACTTGCTGTTCTTTTCTCCAGGGCACACCGGTAGTGCAATTTTAATACCAATTTTAGAAAGCTGACTAGGGTTACCACCTGTCCCGATTGTCGCAGGACAGTCCTGATTTGGATAGCTGTGTCCTGCAAAAAAACATGAAAAAATACTACATATCCTGACTTTATAGTAGAAAAAATATTTTCTAACTTTCCACTAAATGTTGCAGAAAACTATAATACCCTAACTAAAATACATTAAAATGATAAACAATAGAAGCAACTAAGAAACTACAATGTTTAGCCTTAATTCTGATTATATAGAGAAAACAAGTCTGTTGCATTGACCGAGGTTAGGTACTGTCCTGCAAGAAATCCTGCTTCAGTAAGAAATGCCCACTTTGGGCTTCTTAAAAGGTGGCAACCCTGAGTTGACTGCTGTTGTAGCAGCTCCACCTGCACTCACATGTTGCCACGCTGCTCTGAAGTGAGGGCACGTACCCGTATCAGAGGGACAGCCAGAACCAGTTCTATTACTGTTACTCGTCCAATAACTGAGGTGTGACGTTACCCCAAATGACACACACCCTGGAGGGCATTATTGCTATTATACAACGGCTTGTTGTTTTACAGAATAAAAAAAAAATCATTTTAAAGATGTTTTTGTGTGGAAAAATATTTTTGTTTTTTAAGAGAAGACGAAACAATCAAGGAGATGCTCAGGCAAATGATCATCTCCAGGTTCATGGTGAGGCTAAAGACTAGAGCCGTGATGTGCTGGGATAACAGCACGGATGCAGCCCAAGACTGACCAATCAGAGTCCAGGATTTTTTCTTGCCATTGTATAATTATTTATTCATTCATTCACAAAGATCTGCAACAGAGTTGATGCACAAGGTGGGGTGGAAAAGATGAGAAGGGACTTGGCAAGGTTAGAGGAATGGTCAAATGTATGGCAGCTTAGATTCAATGCTAAGAAGTGCAAGGTAATGCACCTGGGAAACAAAAACCCAGGGGAAGAGTACACAGTGGGGGGTGAGATACCAACAACAACAAAAATGGAAAGGGACCTGGGGGTAGTCATATCAGATGACCTAAGGTGGGCAAGCAATGTGAGAGGGTAGCAAGGTTGGCTGGGGGGATACTGGGATGCATAGGGAGAGGCATCACCAGTAGAAAACAGGAAGTTATTATCCCTCTGTACAGACAGCTGGTCAGACCCCATCTGGAGTACTGCATGCAGTTCTGGAGACCCAGTCTTCGCAAAGACATAGACAGGATGGAAGCTGTCCAGAGGAGGGCAACTAAAATGGCACAGGGTCTGCACGAAGACATATGAAGAGAGACTTAAGGAGCTTAATATGTATAGCCTCGAGGAAAGGGGGGACATGATAGAAACTTCAAGTTCCTCAAGGGAATCAACAAAGTCCATGAGGGTAGCATCTTTCAAAAAAAGAGGTGTGCAAGAACAAGGGGGCACAATTTGAAGATAGAGGGGCGGCTCAGAGGTAATTTAAGGAAGTACTTTTTCACAGAGAGGGTTGTGGATGCATGGAACGCCTTCCGGAGGAGGTCATGGAGTCAAAAACAGTGGTGGAATTCAAGCATGCATGGGACAGTCATAAGGCAATTCTAGGGGTTGGGGGTAGGAAGAAGTAGGCTGCTGGTTAACTAGGATCTTCAGCTTATCCAGTAGGCCGGGAAATGGGCAGACTGGGTGGGCGAAGCGGTCCTTCTCTGCCGTCAAATTCTATGTTTCTATTCAGATTAACACCTTTGAGCCAAGGGCTCTTTTACAAAGGTTCCACGTTGAAATTGCAAAGCTTAAACAAAACTGGTGAGGGATTGCTTAACAAAAGATCGTTATGGAAAGACAGAACAGCTAGGGTGGATACAATGGCGAGAACGGGATAATAATGTAGCCAGCCTAAGCTTTGTCGACAGAATAGAAGAATTACATATTAGCAGAGGTACAACATATTAAGAAGAATTACATATTTGCAGAGGTACAACATATTAAGAAGAGGTCAGAGGCACCTATGGGAATTTGCTAGGAAAGTCAGGGAGGCATAGTCAATGCAGCCTTCGGGTCAGAGTGAAACACCGGGCAGGGGAACCAGATATGGAAGGAAGCAAACAGGCCAGAGGGAGGAGTGGGAGGACTATGTCATGATTCGTGAGATAAAGCTGGAAGTGTTAGTTGGGGTAGGGTGTATAGGGATGAGGGGGCAAAGGCTCAAGGGGCAGTCAGGGAATTTGTCGCTGAGATATGTGAGACGATAACAAGTAGTGCTAGGTGGGACAGGGTGTACAGGGATAAAGGGGAAAGGTGCAGAAAAGGGGTAAAAGAGATGGAGCAGGGAAAGGGGTGGAGTGAGTGGCAAGGCATGAGCGGGCAGGGTAGGGAAGGGTGGAGGCAGGAGGTGAAAGGGAAGGGGTTGGAAGGGAGGGACTGGGAGAGCAAGAGGAGGGGATGTAGAGCAAGGGGAGAGCAAGAAACATTAGGGGAGGGGTGGAGGAAGAACGGATGGCCTATCGCAGCTGCAGATATTGGTAAGGTGGTGCAGTAGCTTGTGTTTAAAGGGCCAAAACACAAACATGGTCTAATTCCTGCACATCATAGTAAAGGACGTGCACTGGGAAGTAAAAACGAGCATGGGATAAGTTAATTTAGCTTTTGGAAACTGATTACCATGAGCGCTGTCATGGACTCTGGTATGTGTGCATTTATCGGACTTAAAGGAAAACGAAAGGCAAAATTTACAAAAAGCATGTTGTGCAGAGTGTTTTGATATGCAGATGTACTCCTCTAAGTCCTTCCTTAATTTGTTGAAAGGAGTTTTTCTAAATTTGCCTGCTAGTTTAATGGCCCCTGGGATCTCCATACTAGTATTTTGAAGGAAAGAAAACATTGTTTAACCAGGAGTAGCACACCAAGTCAAGCTTGTTTCCAGATGCGACCTGGGAGCAAAGTGACTTGCTCAGGATCACACAGTATGCACCTAGGCGGCTGTGGATTTGAACCAGGTCTCCAGATCTGCAGCTCAGACCCTTGACCCACTGTGCTCTACTGCCTCTAAAGGCTCTTCTTGTTCCTACAGTGCATCTTGTTTCATGACAGTCATGTCTCTGGGACCATTTGGGAGAGAGCTTTGACAAATTGGTGTTACTAATTAAGCAATTTAAGAATTCAAATCTACTGATTACCTCAACACCATTTACTTTTGGGTATTTAAAAGGACACATTCACGTACATTGGCAGACATGGTTTGAAAGACCATGAAAAGTTCTTTAGTTTAGTGCCTAACCTCATTGAGTTAAGCACTGCTTGATCATCACTGACATCACAAGGTTCTAAGAATGGCTCTAATGTAGTATTTATATTGCACAGACTCAGTCATCTATATCTCTGGACTGCTTCCAGCTACAGGTAAGCCCAATACCTCAATTAAAAAATGTTCATGGACTTGCAAACTATGCCTGCCACTGTACGCGAATGTGTCCTTTTAAGTAAGGTGCGCTGTGAGCCCAGCCAATCTCCCGATGAAGTGTTTGCCTCCAAGTGCCCTGCTGTATTTGCAGTTTGTGACTTTGTGGTGGTGGATCATTTTTGGGCTGCACAGCAACAGGAACTGTGCTGTGTAATTTGAATAAATGCCTCTTTGGAGGAACCTTAATAGCGGACTTGGAATGCCTCTTGTCTTCTTGTTCTTGTCCCTGCATATATTTGAGACTGCTCCTGAAAAGGCAGCTGTGCTTCCATAGATGGAGTTTGCTGGATTTTCTTTTTTTTTTAACTTTTTAATTTTTACTCTCCTCCGCTGCCCCCAGCTCTGGTCTCCTCAGGAGCACCTAGGAGTAATTCCTCTGTGGATCACCCCAGGTCAACCCTCCTTCACCCATGTAACCACAGTTTACCCCACCGGGCAGGCGAGGGTGGAGCCCGACACCCTGAACGTCTTGTGGTGTCAATCAGGAGGGTGCCAAGAGGGCAGCCACAAATCAAGGGCAAGCTCCAGTGCTCCGTCTCCACCTGAGCTGGTAGGGCTTACCCTGTTCTGGGAGGTGGCTAGCATCCTGACGTCAAGGCATTGCCACCGACATCTGCCACTCCTGACTCTTCTCTATGCGCAGTGCTTGCTATGCCTCCGGCTTCCACCAGAGGCCAGCCAAGCACCAAGCAGAGCCCCCTCCCTGCCAGGAGAGGAGTGCTGTCTTCCGATGCTAGATCCTCTTCCTCTCCTCCCTCCCCTGCCAACCCCGACAATCCGGGCTCATTCCCAGAACCCAGGTCATCAGCATGGCACGAGTGTGGCGTCCAGCGCCTCAACCTCAGCGCTACCGGGCGGCACAGTTTGCTGGATTTAATCCCTGCCTGGAGGGCTGAAAGGCAGGAAAGACCAGAATTCTACCCCCACACTAAAGGAGCAGGTTCTCTAACACAGCTATTAGGAGTCTGGTTTATAATCGGTCGGGTTCATTAACCACTCAATAGGGATTTTCCTCAGATGCAGTTTTCCCAGACTACAAGTTTATGGGAATTTCAGGGATGAAGAGATTTGACATTTCCTGTTTAGAAGAAAGTTCAGTGACTGCTTAACATGTTGAGGCATTTCTCTCATTGTATACCTCCTTGTTTACAGATGTATCTGTTCAGTTTTATTGCAAATTTTTTTTTCGCATTTTTTATTGGTCTTCCTGGGTTGTCCTTGAAAAAGGGCCAGTAATGTCCCAGTGGCCCACCCAGTTACCAAAAATTCAGTAAATTAATGTACTTTATTGTTCATTGTTAAATGTTATTTTCTCTTGTCTCTTTTTATTTTCAGAGGGCTGCAGCATCACATTCCATATTGTAAACACTCCATAAGTTTCTCCCAAAAGAAGAGAATTCTGAGGAACTATGTGATGCAGTCTGATTTTTAACCTGGAATGGATTGCTGATAAGTCCGATGCACCTCTTTGCCTCCTCTGCACCAGTCAGAAGCTTCCAGAATGATGTCATCACTTGGTGTGTTGTGATTCAATGTGTGCTCCTTCTGGACCGCCTGGGGAAAGAAGGAGCCTTTCGCTGGCCATGTGACTGCAGTGAGGAGCAGATCAGCGTTTGCGGTTTCAGAACGGGACTGTACATGTTTTTGTTTACTTAGTTTAATTTCATGCAGTATGGGCACCATGCATTAAGGTGAGGATTGCCTACGCCCTGTGGATCAGCGGTGAGTAGACAATCCTAAGTGTCAGTGCTGCGCTCCATGGTCCGTGGACCCCTGCACACATTTACAAAAAGAGGGCTGGTCACACAGCTATACATGCAGCTAGTCTGGGGGCATGTCTGTGGATGTGCTGCTACTCCTCACCATTCATGAAGGTGAGGACTGCCGGGCAAGGGGACACAGGCTACAGCAGCGGGGACCCTACCATATCTTTTACACACCCTCCCCAATGATACTCACTGGCTGTGGCAGAGCAGGGAATCATTTCACTGTGCTGCCCCGTCCTACTGAGCTGACTGGGAGGGCTGGGGGCAACGATACAGGCACTCGCCCATACTTTAACAAAAAGGCAGTCCCTGGCAGTCTCAGAATGCACTGCTTGTATGGAGCTGGGGATCTACTTCAAACAACATGAAGTCTTGCTATATTATGACTATTGCAGTTTGTTCCACCATTAGAACTGCTCCGGAGGTGAAAGAGTTAACTCCATGCAGAGCATGGAACTTGGAGCGCGAGCTCGGTTACAGAAGCTCTGTTAGGGTGGTTTCAGACCGAAACCGTCAGATTCTTTACTCCGCCTCACTGAACAGTCGCTCCGGAGATTCCTCCTGCTGCTTGGTTCATTTCCTCGGTTTAAAGTGTTTTTTCTCGGTTAAATTTAACCGCGATTTATTATTTTAACCGCAAACGATCGGTTCAAGCTCTGTCTATGGTATTGTAAGTAAATAGATAGGTTTTCTGTGTGGAACTAAATGTTTATCGTTTGGTTTGAACCGATCAAATTGTATTTAAACTTTCTTTTGAAGCCTTTTAAGGCTTATTAGAAATCTGGTTCCGGTTCTTATCGGTTCTAAAAAAGCGGTTTCATTACGTTTTTCCACGACCCGTGACACAGTTAGGTGTCTTGCCTGGCACTGCCATCAAAGGGCAAGTTTGGTTAGGCTGGCATTATGTCTGAGAAACCCAAAGAAAAACTGGGCCCACTGGGTTTCAACACTGTAGTGTCTGTGGGAAGCCTTTGCCAAGGCTGACCCACACACTACATGTCTATTGTCTGAGGTTTGACCACCTCAATTCAGACTGCCAGATTTGTAAAAATTTCTCTGCAGCCACCCTGGACAAGAGGTGAGCAGGCTCAGGAGCGAAGAGGCCAAAAAGTCCGCTGACCCAGATGGCCAGCCGGTTCGGGTGCCAACGAACCGGAGGAAATACCCTCTGACCAGGGCGAGACTTCCTCGGGCAAGCAAGCTGGCTCTGAGGAGCCAGTTCCATCAAGAAAGCTAAAAATCAGCAGGTTTGGAGTTCAAAATTCCTTCTCCAACTGTTGCAGAGATAGCCAGGGCAATTCAGATTGTCGAGTCACTGTCCCGTTCCCTCCGACCGCCACTATCTGGCAAAAGGTCGGTTGGTGGGTTCCACCAGTTCAGGAATATGATATAGAAGAGTTTTATGAACCAGAGGAGGAGGATGATTATGATCAGTGTGAATGTGACTTTGAAAGTCTGGATGTGCCCATTGAACCGGACATCTCCCAGACAGACCCTTAGGTGAATCTCCCCTAGGCTTTCTGAGTCACCTTCTCATTTTTGTTTTAAAAAGTTGCTGAGACCCTCCAGCTTCCTTAGAGGAGGCTTTGGATGAGCAAGAGGAGCCTGACTATGTAGAGATGATGGATATCCCAGAGTCCAGGAGATTGTCCATCCCTTTGCATAAATCTTTTAGGAAACAAACAATAAAAATTTAAAAGCTCCTAATTCTGTGCCTCCTGTAGACAAGAAGATGGACAGAAGGTACACTTTGTCAGGTCCTGATACAGAATTTCTTTCACAGCAATGCAGTCATGTTAGGGTAGTTCAGGCTGCAGCCTGTGATAAAGCTAATATTCCCTGGCTTCACATCTTCCTGACAAGGACTCAGGAAGATTGATGCCATGGCCAAACAATACATGGCAGCGTCCTTGGGACTCAGACAAGCAAACTATATGGCTTATGTTGTGAGATACAGAAATCTAGATGGGATACTGTCATGGCCTTAGCCAAGCAGGTCACTGGCCAGCTTGCCAAGGAGCTGGAGCAGGTGGCTCTTGATGGTGTTGAGGCATCTAAGGTGCAATTCCATGCTGCAGTGGATTCGAATGATGTATCCTCTAGAGTCATGGCTACATCTGTGGCTTTTCATAGACTGGCCTGGCTCAGGTGTACTACTTTGTCACAGGATACCCAGTCTAAGGCTATGGATTTTCCTGTGGTGGGAAATTCTCTGTTTGGGGAGCAGACAGAGAATTATATGAAGAAAATGGATGAATATAGAACCACTTATAGGAGTGCACAAGCCAAGGAATGGCAAGCCACTCCTCAGAGGCAGCCCCCCAGGGGTAGGGGCAGGCCTTTTCACAGGCCTTTTTACCAGACCCAGGCCTCCTCCTCCTCTTCAGCCTATGCTCAGAGGGGGTTCTTCAGAGGGAGAGGCAGACGGGGTATGAGGAGGCCTGCTCCCACCCCTTAGCCTAAAGCCCCTGCCAAACAGGCACCCTGATGGGGTGCCCAGGGTCGGCTTTCCATTACCTGTAGGGGGCAGGCTGGCTTACTTCATCCAGGACTGGGAGTCTTTAACATCGGACAAGTGGGTCCTGGAAGTAGTGAGCCAGGGTCTGGTTCTCAGCTTCAAAAAATTTCCAAAGATGAGAGCCAGATCTTTTCCACCTGCAAACCCTTTAGAGACTCTTGCTCTGGAAACAGAAGTCTCATCCCTCCTGGCTCTCAGAGCTGTAGAAAGGGTTTCTCCCCCACACCAGGGCAAGGGTCTGTACTCCAGGTACTTCCTTTCCCCAAAAAAGACAGGAGAGTGGCAGCCTATCCTGGATCTAAGATATCTAAACAAGCACCTTTTAAAACCAAAGTTCAAAATGGTGACTCTGGGATTGATATTACCCTCCCTAAGGCCAGGGGACTGGCTAGCCTGCTGGACCTCAAGGATGCCTACTTCCATGTTCTTATCAGAAGCTCCCATCGAAAGTACCTCAGATTCGAACTGCCCTCAGGCCATTATCAGTTCAGAGCAATGCCCTTCGGCCTTACTTCTGCCCCAAGGGTGTTCACAAAATGTCTGGCAGTAGCAGTTGCTCATCTAAGAAGGCAAAAGATTGCTATTTTTCCTTACCTGGACGACTGGATCATTGTGGGTCAGTCTCCAGACCAGGTCAAATCACACCTGCTAGTTACCCAGCAGCTGCTTACCTCTCTGGGCTTTCTTCTCAATCTTCCAAAGTCAGTTTTGGAACCTGTCCAGGTACTCACCTTTATAGGCGCAGAACTGGACACAAAGCAGGCCAGAGCCTTCCTTCCCTTGGAAAGGGTAAGGACTTTAGTGGCCCTGGCATCGTCTTTCACCCTGCAGGTCTCTTGACCAGCAAGGCATTTCCTGCAGCTCCTAGGACACATGGCTGCCTCCACAGCTGTGGTGCAAGGAGCAAGATTTCAGATGAGGGACATTCAGTTCCATTTGAGAGCTTTCTGGTCTCAAAGAAGAGATCCCCTATCCAAGTTAATCCCAGTGACTCGTACCCTGATCCAGGCCCTCCAGTGGTGGCAGGATCAGAGCAATCTGAGACAAGGGGTGCCCTTCATCCTCTATCTCCTCCCTTGACCCTTACTACAGATGCATCCCTCTTGGGATGGGGAGCCCACATGGGCGACCTCTCCACCCAGGGGTTATGGTCCCCTCAGGAATCTCTGCTCCACATCAATCTGTTGGAACTCAGAGCTGTTTTTATAGCACTTCAGGTTTTTTCTGCATCTGTTCGGAACAAGGTGGTACAGGTGAGAACAGACAACACCACTACAATGTGGTACATCAACAAACAAGGGGGCACTTGGTCTTCGGCCTTGTGCACCGAGGCAATGAAGATGTGGTCTCTGGCTTATTCCCTGAACACTTCCCTCATAGCAGCTCACCTCCCAGGCAAGGACAATGTCCTGGCAGATGCTCTGAGCAGGATTTCCCAGGGCCATCACGAATGGTCACTGGATCCCCTAGTACTGGGGATAGTGTTTGCCAGATGGGGCACTCCTCAGGTAGATCTTTTTGCAGCCCCAGACAACCATCAACTTCCACTTTTTTGTTGCAGGCCCCCAGTGTTGGGCTCAGTCCCCCTGGATGCCTTTCTCCTCGATTGGGAAGGGAAATTCCTTTATGCTTTTCCCCCCCTTCCCTCTCCTATTCAAAGTACTAGTCAAAATCAGGTCTCAACCCTGCAGAATGATCCTGATTGCTCCAGACTGGCCCAGGCAGCCCTGGTACCCACTTCTTCTGTCCTTAGCAGTCCATCTTCCCCTGTGTCTCCCCAGGAACCACAATCTGTTAACCTGTGCTCAGGGGAGAGTTTGGTATCCGAATCTCAAATCCCTCAACCTCAAAGCTTGGCTCTTGAGCAGTTAGAATTTGCCGACCTACAACTTTCTTAAAGTGTTCTCGAAATCCTGAAGGCGGCTAGGAAGCCTTCCACCAGGGCTACCTATATCTCCAAGTGGAAAAGGTTTTCCATATGGTGTTCTGAGAAGCATATTTCCCCGGAATCTGCTGATCTACTCACTGTATTGGACTATATGGTCCATCTTAATTCTTTGGGATTGAGACCAGCTACCCTGAAAGTGCACTTGGCAGTTGTCTCTGCCTTTATTTCAGCAGGGAAGCCCTCTTCTCTTTCTGCTCACCCTGTATTTTCCAAGTTTTTTAAGGGATTGCTTCATACCAATCCTCCATTCAGGGACCCTGCCCCTGCTTGGAATCTTAATGTTTGCATTGCTCAGCTGATGCAACCCCCCTTTGAGCCTCTGTCTTCGGCAGAGCTTAAGTATTTGACTTGGAAAACTGTATTTCTAGTAGCCATCACTTCTGCCTTTCGCACAAGTGAGTTACAGGCTTTATCAGTGGAGACTGACTTTATTTCCTTTCACAGGGATAAGGTAGTCCTCAGGACTAACAGGAAGTTTTTGCCTAAGGTGGTTTCGGATTTCCACCTTAACCAATCTATTCACTTCCAGTGTTCTTCACTGACCATTCCTCCTCTGGTGAGAGGAGGCTGCACAACAGATGTTAAGAGGGCAGTAAGTTACTACATAGAGGCGTACCAAGGGTCACAGGTTTGACTCCCTCCAACTGTTTCTCACTTATGGTGAGGTTGGGAAAGGAAACCTGCCACTAAGAGATCCATTGCCAGGTGGATCGTCTCTTGTATCCAATTTTGCTATCAAAAACTGGGTAAGGTTCTCCCCTCAGGCCTGAGGGCTCACTCTACCAGAGGTACAGCTGCATCTCTAGCTGCTGCTAGAGACATCCCTATCTTGGAGATATGTCAAGCAGCTACTTGGAAAACAGTACACACTTTCACCAAGCATTACTCCCTGGATATCCAGGCCAGGAGAGATGCTCGGTTTGGCACAGCCGTGCTTCAGAGCCTATTCCCTAAGTAGGTTCTGTCCCTCCTCCATGGAGGTACTGCTGTGTAGTCTGCAATAGTCATAATATAGCAAGACTTCATGTTGTTTGAAGAAAAAATTACTCACCTTAGTAATGTTGTTTCTTCTAATGGAGTCTTGCTATATTATGACCTCCCCCCCAGCCTGCCCCTCTCAGAACTTCTACTTCGGGTATGGGGTGGGCAGTCCACTGTTGGCACTTATTGGTGCCCCCTTTTATGTTTGGGTGTTGTGTTTTATTTAGTAATTTTATCTTAATTTTCTGGTCCCCTGACTTGAGTCTTAGTGTTGGGACCAGGAAAATGTGTGAATATTTTGGTAGCCAGTTGGCTAGTAGGTTACAGCTTCCACACAGAGCCTTAGTGAGTTTTGCTCAGAAGATCTGACGGTTTCGTTTGAAACCCACCCTAACAGAGTTTCTGTAAATCGAGTCAGCCCAAGTTCCATGCTCTGCATGGAGTTAACTCTTTCACCTCCGGAGCAGTCCTACTAGTGGGACAAACTGCAATAGTCATAATATAGCAAGACTCCATTAGAAGAAACAACATTACTAAGGTGAGTAATTTTTTCTTCAGGACCCAGGATTGGTACCCGACTGAATTCCGAACTGCAGAGGTGGATTTACCTTTTGCGGGCTATGGCTCCAAGACATTTTGTGGACTCCCCCCAGCCGCCATTTTCATGTGTTTGATTTACTTTTCCCCAAGTTCCTCTTTATTTAGATAAAATGGAAATAGGTCAGTTAACTGTTTTTTTTTGGAATCAACAATCTAATGATATGACAATGTATCTGACTGTGTAGCTTGGAGTAAAGCTTGGCTTATTTATTCATTTATTTATTTAAAAGTTGGTAACCAGGAATGGCACACTGAGCCAAAGCTCATTTCCAGGTGCGACCGAGGAAGGGCAAGGGTAGCATATAACAAAAAGCATTTGTACACGTAATACAGAGGATTACATAGCTTAAAATAGATACAGAGTATAATAATAAGTAGATGGCAGTGCCACATGACAAGAGTAGTGTCGCATCAAGATACAAACAATGGAAAGACCTGTGTTTGATTCCCAAACCATACAGATTTTGTATTGGGCTAGTAAGATTTTCATTTAACTAGCCCTGTGAAACTTGTACTGGAGAAGGCAAAACTTCAGTATATACACCAGCTGGGTCAGTGGGAAAGTCCGTGGGGCTGGGGATTTTCCCAGTCTCTAGACCTGCTGGTTAATGGTTGAAAACCTAATCTGAACCCTATCTATAGTCTATAAGGGATTGAAAAGAGGGTCCCAGTGCTTCTGGGTAATTTACATTCTGTGCACATAAGATAGATTCCATGCAATAGAATTAAACTGCCAGAAGGAGGTTGTTATAATTTCTGAAGCTATGCAGTGAAGTAATTATTTCCTTGTGTGGACCAAGGTCCCTACATGAAATGAATGTAGTGTAATTTTTTGGGGAGGGAGGCAGAGCCGCCTCCTAACATTCCTGGTGCATGTCTGTGTGAGGGAAGTCAGGAGACGACGATAAAACTCCTAGAAAAACAAATTACTATGGTTGGTCAGTGGGCCAGAGAGACAGAACAGCTGTATTCTAAAGTATTTCGTACTAGATGCTTCACAAGATAAAGCAAGGAATGTAATGTAAATCTTGGAAACTTGTCACTGGAATGCAATAATGAGCAGCTCTCAGGGTAGGTTTGTGCACTGGCATCAAAGCAAGTGGGAGTTGGGCTCAGTCACTTCAGTAATTTAAAGGAATAAAATCATCAAGTCCCTAGGCTGGCCATCCTTCGAGCCCAGATTGGACTTTCCTGTGCTATGTACCATGTTCAAACTCGCCCACCTTCCTTCCCCACCCATCCTCTCTGGTCTGCTCACTCTGAAATCCTTCCCCAGGACCCTTTGCTACTCCCACCTCCCGTTGTTGTGCCTTCCCAAAGTTTGCCTAGCCATTGGCAGGCGATCCTTCACTTTCTCAGCACCTCAAAAATGAAATACTCTCCCACAGTTTACTTTCATGTACATCTCTTCCCATTTAAAAGAAGCTACAAGGAAATCTTCTAACCCCCCCATCTTTAGCAGCAACTATACTTATCCCTCTGCTAACCTCTGTGCACCTTCCCCTCTCTCCTGCATTTTGTGGCTCTCCAATCTTCTCCTAAACCCCCTTCTCGTACCCTAGTGCTCCCTCTACCTCTCTCACGCCCCTCTCTGGCTTTCCTACCTTCTCCTAAACCCCCTTCCCTCTCCTGCTCTTACTTTTTCTCCTCTCTTACAGTTTGTAAATGTGTAATTCTATAGTACTATGTATTGGTATTGAGTTGTAACTTCTACTGTGTAAGCTATCCTGCTTCAGTACAGTGGCCCCAAGCCTTCATTACAGTGGTCACAACCCTAAGCAAAGGATTATCCTTACAGGATCTCTCCGGACCTTCATGGAATCATTTGTCCTGCAACTGAGGAAACTGACTGTCTGCTCATTAACACACCTTTGCAGTCACAGTCTCCTATCACTGACTGTAATCGTTCTATTTCTGTTGTACCTCTTGCATCTAACTGTAAGTTGTACCTACTCATGGAATTGTCTTTATTCCCGTGTCCCCTGAAGAAGGACGTCTGTCTCAGTTGGCCTACCCAGTTATCAGAATTCCAATAAATAAATAAATCTTTTTTTCTGAATCTTCACTCCACATATACATTTAGTTTCATCTTTAATACTTAAGAGTAAGACTTTGATGTTTTGTCTGGGGATAGTAAAGTCGGTGGTGGAGACAATTAGACAAAGCAAGAAGTGGGCCTGTCCTGTTCACACAGTGCAGGCTGGTCACCCTTCCTTGTCATGGGCCCCCTGCTGCTGCAAGAAACCCCTCTGCACTTTGCACAGGGATATGAGAGTCATCTAACATGTCCCTTCAACCCCTGCATTGGCATTCAGCAACTGAGTTTCCGCCATCTTTTCCAAAAAGCTGCAGCCAGCCCTGAACAGTTGTGCAAACAGATTTGTTTACTAGGTTTTGAATAACTTATGCACTAAAATGCTAGGGCCTACATTCACCTATGTTCTCAATGGTGGGCAGTGCCTACTGCCTCTCCTAGCCTGCCCTCCTTTTCTCACCTCTGTTTTTCCTTACCCAACCCCCATACCCTTAATCCTCAAGCCTGCCCGTCCCTCTGTTTTCCCTACCACCCCCTCCATTATCCTTAAAACCCTCAAGCCTACCCTGACCCTCTTGGTCCTCGTGATTCCTTATGTTATGATGAAAGTGTTGCATCTTTGTCTGAAATTGCAGTTATTGTCATTATTATTGCACCTATATGGAACTGGAACATGTAATTGTATACTGTTAGCGTATGTAACTTGCACCATTACTGCCGTAATCGCATATCCTTACTCATGTACATTGTCACAGTATAACCTAGCTTATCCCTGCTATATTTTGTCTTTGCCACCACATGCTGGGTGTGCATGTGTTGTATTCTTGTACGTGGTTGAAGTTTATTGCAGAGTAAACTCCATTGAGCATGCTCATTCACAAGGAGGTCCTGATTTACAAGGTCAGTTTCATATATGAACAGTTACGTTACAGACACAGCTTGTATAAGCAGTGGTTACAGTGAAATAAGGTTGGATAAGGTAATACATTAGCAGGATGCAGGCCATAATATCCAAAAGGTAGGTACAGTGAGGGAGTATCGTGATGAAGGATAAAATATACAAAAATGGTCATGAAACTGAGACGTAGATAGTGGTATGTTGACAAAGTGCTGACAGCAATGGTGGCCTGTCAAGGCAGGTAAGCGAAGTACAAATCTACCGCAGGTCCGAGACCAACATCAATACATTCATTGAAGAAAAACACAGTAAGACTCTAGTTAGGAGCCTAAGTGGTAGCGAGCAGTATTTCAAGGCATGAATCGGGGCCTAATCATCGGGCACGCAAGGGACTTGCGGGCAGATTATAGTGCACGGATCTGGGGTCCTGGGGCCACGAGTAAGTAGGGTGATAGGTTGTGTGAAGGGGTCAGGGAGGGAGTTAAGGGGTAGATGTTGGGGAGAGTTAGTAGTAAGAATGTACTATTGTAACTGTGTTGTTTTGCCACCCTGTGGCCCAGGTCGTGATCTGAAAACGGTCCTCTGAATCAGTGTACCTAACCAGTGAACAAAGATATAAATAAATAAAACTATGGGGTAATGACAATTGCCAGCAACAAGAAATGCAATCAGCTTCTGTGTCCTAGCTACTACTAGTAGTGGACAGCTATCTTGATGTGTGTTTTGTTCTTTTACCATCTTTCTCCTTGTAACCCCCAAAATTCGTGATTGATGTCCTCTAATAATGGCTAGCAAAGAGGACAGACACTGGTCCGCACCCACTGGTGTTGGCATTTAGCATCAGGATTTCTGCCCAGTACTGTTTTTCTGCACCATTCTCCAAAATCCTGCAGCCAGACCAGAACTTATGCCAACTCGTAAAACCTGCAGCCAGAACTTGACTTGTTGTGCAAGCTTAGTTGTTTACTTTGAATAAATTATTATGCTAGGCTCTGTGCTGATGAACTGATTGACTCCTCGCTGTCTAGGATTACCACATTTATGAAGATCAAAGTGGGACATTTCATAATGAAACCTGATTTTTCACAGAGCAATATGTAATGTCAATGCAACGGACTTGTTTTCTCTAAATAATCACAACTATGGCTAAGTGACTGTTGCAGTTTTTATGTTGCTTGCACGCATGTGCAAGAAACATAGTGCCATCATTGGAGATTTCGGAGGTGTGTCACCTCCTTCTCCAATTCAGTCAGTGAGCTGGCAGGCGCGGCCCCTGTAAGCCAATGCATTTTGGAGCTTTTATGACACGCTCCAAAATGCGAGTGACCTCCCAGTTGAAAACTACGCTTCAGTGAGCAGAGATAAGAAGCGAGCCCCCGACATGCAGGCATGCGCTTCGCATGTACTGTGTAGCTGACGGGTGCCCAACTCGCCGGCTGAGCTGCTTCTCTCGCCTCCAGTTAGGTGCCACGCTGGGAGCCCACCCCAGCGTGGCAATCAGTTCATAGGCCGACGGGGTGCCTAATCCCCCGCCGGCTGAACGCCCAACATCCTTGTGCAAAGCTGGGAGCCCACCCCAGTGTGGCAAACTGTCCCACGACGTCTTTTTTAATTTTGAACCTAAAAACAAAAGCGGTCCAGCGGGCGTCTCCATCCCCCTCCACAACCCGCACCCACCACTGCGCACCAGCCTCCCCACCCCCCTCACTCCATACCCCTCCGGACTCTAGTGCGATGATCTGATTGGACCGGAACACGTCTGCACTCTTCAAAGCCGACCGCGAACTGAGGAAATGCAGGTAAGCTGTATAATGGCCTAGATAGGGGGGTTTCAACTTTGTTGCATATCTCAGGCATTTTTTGGAATTTTTGCACCAAATTTTCAACATGGGGTTTTTGGGACCCCTTCTCATGAATGATTCACTGTCGTGGCGGTATTCAGGCCCGAAGGGTGATTTCGCACAGTCACTGCGCGGTGACTGCAAATCACCATTTGGCCTGAATACCACCATGACAGTGACATCATTCAAGAGAAGGTCCCAAACCTAGATTGAAATTTTGTGCAAAAATTCAAAAATGACTGTTTGACGAGCGATGCTATGCAGTTCACGCAGGCTCATAAGTTCATGAAATTTCAATATTTTCACTCCAGATTTTCAAAATTGCCATTTTACCACACCTTCTTATGAGCAGTACAGCTGTCATTTTTCACATCTCACCCAAAATGTGTTTCCACCCATGTAGCGCCAGAATGGCGCGGTTGTGTGTGAAATCACTGTCACGGGACAAATTAAGAAAATCACAGTGACACTGTTTATGAGCAGATGTCTTAAAATGGCTATGTTGAAAATTTGGTGAAAAATTCCTAAAAATGTCTGTTTCTGACGTGCGTTGCTGCGAGTTCCCCTCACATGAGCTCGTAAGTTACGCCAAATTTTCAATATTTTCACTCCAGATTTTCAACATTGCCATTTTACCACACCTCCTTATGAGCAGTACAGCTGTTATTTTCACATCCTGCCCAAAACGTGTTTCCGCCTTCATGTAGCACACAATGGCAGTCGGTGTGCAAACTCAATGTATGGGACATTAACAAAATCACAGTGACACTGTTCATGAGCAGAGGTCTTAAAATGGCTATGTTGAAATTGGAAAAAATTCCTAAAAATGACTGTTTTATGAGCGTGCGTTGCGCAGTTCCTATGCACGCTCGTAAGTTCGCGAATTTTTAATATTTGCACTCCAATGACTTCCAAATACCTAAACAGCACATAGAAGCAAGCAACATTCGGCATTGACAAATGCTTGTTTAGTTCATGTTGCTTGCCATCATTTAAAGTTTTGGGGTTAAGGTATCCTAGTTTTCTCGATTTCTAGAGGAAAGCAAGATACTATTTCTTCTCTTATAAAACAGACATTCATCATTTTTTGGTAGCACAGACTTTTGTACATTTGAACTATATTTGCTCTTTGAATCTCCATTATGCTACTCTGCTCTCGTTCACCAAATTTTACCGACTGCTGTTGTTGTTTTTGCTTTGTATTCCTTATGTTTGCAAAATGTGACTATTCTTAATATCTGTGTTGCATACTGTCTGTTGCTAAATGTTAACTGTTTCTTCCTACCTTGTCATGTATCACCCTGTCGTAACCTCCTGGGTCGTGTCTGAAAATAGGCATTTCTGTGTCTAGTGCACCCAACCCGGTTACCAAAAACAAATAAATAATATTTACTCTCCCTATTAAGGCCCATGGTAATGAAATCCATCTTTCAAGATCTCTGGAAATATTTAGTAAGACTGCCACACCACACAGGGAACACTCACTGCTTGAGCTTGCATGAACCATAATTGCCTTATGCATACAACCTTAGTCAAGAGGGTCAGGGTGTATGACTACTGTTAGCAGCTAGTGGTACACTAGTGATTACAGGGCAGGCTGTACTGCTCAACATTGATTCACCAAGTCCAAGATGTGTGAAAAATGAGCAAAATGTGTGCCATCATCAAACGCGGCACTGCAAGCTCAGAGCACTATGGCTATCATTGCACTAATGTCCATGTTTGCTGATAACTGCCCGGCACAATGAAACAGTGTGAAGAATTTCTGCTTTAAAGTCTCAGTGAGAAATGCAGAATATCACCTTCCCATGTGGTTGGCACAGGATTTCTGAGAAATAAAATAAGTGTCGTACCGCCAGGCTCCGAATGTATGATACTTGAGATCTGGTTGAGAGGTATGGAGCAGACAGACCCCTATGGTGTGTGTGTGTGTGGGGGTGGGGGGGGGGGGGGGTGGGGGTTAAGTAATCTTTACATACACAGACACCACCACCAATTCCTAAGAATTGCTAGCTAACAGTTGGGGGAAGGTCATTCCACTTCAGTAACCTTCTATCCTTCCAAGAGAGGCCCCAGTCTCCCAGGTACCCTTATCCTGCCTCCTTGCACCTCTCTGTCAGGCATGGGTTGAAAAGAGCACTCGGATCCTCTCCCCACCCCAGCTCTGTTTCATGTTTATAAACGCAATTTCTTATCCTTTTTATGTTTGCTTGTGTGCATGGGCAAGAAACATTACGTGGCAGCTTAGAAGAGAAGCGGGTTGTGGAGGTGCAGCACTGTGGCGGCCAATGCCACCACTGCATTTGTGGGCTTGGCCCTCTTTATCCAATGCAGTGGCACCGTGCTGTTGACACTAGTTCAGCAAGCTGCCACCTACTTGAAAGAAATTGGCCCTGCAATGAGGAGCACCCCATCATTACAGGGTGTGCCTGAAAGAAATTGGCCCCTGCAATGAGGGAGTGCCCCATCATTACAGGGCATGCCTTGCATAACAAAACATTTCTGTTCACCCAGTCCCTCCATTCTCCATTGTGGCACCAAGAGTGCAAGTAAAGCCTCCACTACGTGCTGTCCACCCTGCCCCTCTGATCTCTGTCCAGGCACCGGTGTAAGTAAACCCTACCACTCCCTCCCACTGTGTGCTGTCCACCCCACTCCCTCCATTCCCAATCCTGGCACCAAGTGAAAGTAAAACCCTCCCGCCTCCCTACCACTACATGATGTCTGCCTTGCTCCCTCCATTCCCAGTCCTGCATGTATGGCAAATTTACAGGGGGGGCTAAGGGGGCTGTAGCTCCCCCATTAGCCCCCATGATGCAGCATCTAAGTTTGCAACAAGCCTGCGAGTGGTGAGGCCCCCAGAGCCGCAGATCAGAGGTTCCCCAGTGAGCCGCTAAGCTCATGCACTACACTGCACCAGAACATGCACAGCCCACCCATTTCCGCCACCCAAAAAAGCTGCAATCTGTACTTGATGTTTTACTCTACAAACAGACCCACTTCCCGTGGCATCTGCCCGTGATGATCTTTCCTTTAGGCTCAAGTAACGTTCTGATTTTCGTAGAGCTTTCCTTTGTTTGGGGGTTGTTTGCAGCAACAGATGAGAGCACCAGCGTGGACGTTGTTACTTGAGTTCTCAACCTGGTCTGACCTCGTACGGCTGGTGATTGGCTGCTGCGTCGGGGGTGTGGCAAGTGAAGGGCACCATGTTTAAATGTCCCCATGAGTAAAGAAAGAGTAAGTGTTGCAAAGAAGAAAGACCCGACTGATAGCAGTACAAAGGATGGAGCGAGTGGAGCAGGCTGTGGAGACAGATCAGAAACTGAAGAGAAGTGGCATTTGGCAGCATGCCTGTTCTCCTGCTGTGGAGTCTGTGAGGAGCTGTGGAGTGTAGTCATCTCTGAGATCAGAGAAGGTGTTTGGAGCGTGGCATGGTCACCCGTGGGCAAGAAGGGAGTAGAGCCTCTGTTAGGAAATCTGGGAGAGAATCTGCTGGGGTCGGGAGTTGGGACACAATCTCACTGACTCGGGAGAGGAGCCAGAGTGGCCGGGAGACTGAACCTTTGGGCACAGAGAGTGGCAGCTGCTGCATAAATCAGATAATCAGGTATGTGCAAAACAAAAGGCAGAGCTTTAAAAACATACACTGTTTCATGCACTGACCCACTCATAGGTTATTAGTTCCAATGTTGTGCTCTGTTTGTGCTATCCTGGCATGTAGGTTATAAATATTGCATAGGTGTTCCATTTGAAAGGGTCTGGGGAAAAATCATTCCCAAGTTTTTAGATTCATTCACATTGATTTGAACCCTTTCTTGTAATGCAGCCAAGCAACTGAAAGCAAACTATTATTTACGTATGCAAAAAAATATTTTCAGTTAAATATTGGTGGCTTTGTAACTATGTTGTGATTACTGTGTTTGAGAGATACTGCATTTGTGAGCATAAATCACGCTTTTCATTTATGGCATCTCCTCACAAACTGTGATGAAGAAGAAGAATGGTACCGTAATATTGAAATGGGTGAAGTCACACACAAGCTGTGAATGAAAAGGGAATAAACCCTTTTCAATTCACCCATGTCCACCTGTGATTTCAATGTTTATTAACATAGGAGATATTTATTCCTGGGGTGCTTGAGATCACTTGCAAGTAACTACTTAAAGAGGTCCGAAACGCTTCAGGCAGGTTATGTCTTCATGTCCTCCTTTAAAAAAACACAAAAAACAATGATATTTTAATCAACAGACCCGGGTACCCACGTAATTAGGGGTGGTGAGTGCTTGACTTTTGTTTGTGTACATAACTACTTAAATAATAGTTTGTTGCATGGCTCAGTGTTGTGTTACTGACCTATAATGCCCTATCTGCAAGACCTCTTAGTTCCTCACCGCCCGGCTCTCCCTCTCTGTTTCTCTGAGAGAGACTTCTTGGGGTTCCCCCTGGCTAAGCTGCAGCTTTCTGGAGACTGAGCTTTCTCCGTGGCCGCGCCAACTCTGTGGAATTCACTCCCAGAATTTCTGAAAGAGGCTCCCTTGGTGGAAGCCTTAAAGAGGGGTCTTGATGCATTTTTATTTGATCAAGCGTTCCAGCTGATATGATAAGGAAGTGCTCATGTTCATAGCTAACTGTTCCTGCTATTATAGTACTGTGTTTATACATGTCATCGTTATAACTGTGTACATACTCTGTACTGTGGTGTTATTGAATGTTTTATTGTTATATTTTGCGCATGGGGAGGTAGTATTAGGGTAGCAAATTCTGTTTGAAATAACCTCCAGAATGCACCAAACATTTCACTGTGAAATGGAGATGAATAACCTTTTTCTGTGTGTCAGCTGTGAGATCCACCTAACATTAGTGTCCACAAACTGGTACTAGAGCTGTAGCTACAGGCTGTAGTTGGGGGAGGGGCTTTTTTTTTTTTTTTTTTAATTTGGGTAATTTTAGAGCTGTTGAGACCTGAAGGACTGAAGCCCTGTGTTTATCCTCTGGGACAGGTACTGTTTGGGCCACAACAGGTTTTCCTAACTTTGCAATGTAATTAGGGCTGAAGAACAGGTGAGGGGCAGTCAGCACTGCAGACCGAAGGAGGGAGCAGGAACATTGTGGTATGTACAGTGCAGGATTCCCCACACTGTGATTTATTTAGTTCAGGTGAAAGGTGAGTGGCTGACAGCACTAGAAGCTGAAGTGCTCTGTTTATACTCATGGTCCGGCATAATGTGGGGCAGGGGGAGTGTAGGCTTCCCAACACTGTGATGCATTTAGTGCTGCTGAAAGGTGAGGGACTCATAGCACTGGAGAGTGAAGCCGTTGGTCTACCCCCTGGGACAGGTAGAGTGTGGGCTGGTACAGCACAGGCTTCCCCCCGCTGTCATAATCTTACTCCGGCTGAAAGGTAGCAGACTGTTACGGGAGTGTGCGTCCCCATACTGTGATGAATCTAGTGCTGGGGAAAGGTTGGGGGGCTAACAGCTCTGGAGGCAGAACCCTCTCTTTATCCTCTAGGCCTGTTGCAGTATGGGCAGGCTCAAGCGGGGTAGCAAGGTCAGTGGTGCAGGCTACCTTTACCTTTCAGCATGTTATCCTTGATATACCGGTATATCTGCCTTTCTCTACTAGGACCCTTGTATTCAAGCTGGAAACTTTTTTGCAGTTTCCCTATTTGTTGACCCAGGACAGCCCAGCTAAAATGCACCATATGCACATTAGGTGCCTTCTCTTTCCGCATACCTAAAGTGTGGGTTCTCTCCTCCTTTCCATAACACTGTGAAATCACTCCTCTGTGATTTCTTTTTTTTTACTTTGTTTTTTATTAAAAGATTAGAGTACAGCAGCATAAACAGCAGAGTATGCAGGATTAAACTACAGGATCACAGTATCGGCAGATAACATGCTAACCACATGGTGAAGTTCTAAATCAATGTGCAGGGTAAAAGAAAGTCTCCAGGAGAATATCGATTCATAAATTACTCCACATCCATAATGAACCACAATACAAATGCATTCATCCCCACCAAAAAGTCTACTTATTCATGGTATACTATCCTGTCTATGGTGCATAAGCCACATTATCCACTTATTCCAGAAAAGTCTAGTCGCGGCCTCTCTCCAGTGCAAAACCGCTGTTATTTTTCCATTGTGTAAATGTCTTGTACAGCATTTTCCCTGTCTGTCACAGCCGGGGGGGGGAGTTCTGTAACCACCTCCTTGAAATCCCCTTCTTGGCTGCCAAAAGTAATATTGCCATGAATTTCTTGGACTGTATATTCCTGATATCCTCAGGGAACCAGTGTAACAGTACCAAGCCAGGGGTGAGCTGCGTGAGCTCGGGCAAAACTGCCTGGAGCATACTGTGTTTATGTCAATACTGACTAAGCACTGGGCAATTCCAGAATATATGTACATGATCTGCCCAGGACTCTCCACATAATCTCCAACAACCACTTGCTCCCTTGAACCCATATTTCCCAGTTATTATGGGTATATTAAAATATTTTACCATACACTTCCAACTATATTCTTTCCAAACATGGCAGCTGGATATCCTATGCTGTATGTGGCATATCTGCTCCCAATCTGACTCCAGGATCTCTTGTTCATGATCCACCTCCTAGGATTTCTGCACTTTCACCAATGATCTATGCCCCTTCTGGTGGAGAGTGCGGTTCAACATTGAGATGATATGATCAGGTATCTGTCTGCTCTGGCCATCGATAATAATTTGCACCAGTGGATGTACCTGAGCCAGTGCACAGCGGGTTCCACATTTCGGGACTATGTAATGACGTATTTGAAGAAAGCAGAAAAAGTCCCTCCCATCTAGTTGATAAGCCTGCTGTATTTGGGCAAAGGCTGTAAAATACCATTGATATATAATTTCAAACCTCACCTTTTCCAGGCATCATATGTACGATCAGTGCTGGCTGGAATAAATGATGGGTCATACACAGGAATCAATAATGTGGCAGCTGAAGAGTTAATATCCGATGCCCCTGACAACCTACAGCATGTAATAAGTACAGCTTTTGTAAAGGTAGATCTAATCCCAGCTGGTCTGTAATTCCTTAAGGTATACCCACGCCTCTCTGTGCCCTCTAGCTGATCATCTAGCTCCAACATCTTCCAATGTGTAACTATGTTTGAGTCTCACCAGTGTAGGGCATCGCCATTTGGGCCAAGAAAAGAGGTTTTCAGATTTGGGAGGGCCAGACCGCCTTGAGTTAAGTTAGCTGAGTAAGGCATATGCCTTCCTGGGTCTCTTTCCTGCTATATAGTAGGAGAGTATTCTATCCCAGATCTTAAAGCACTCCGATTGGAGTCAGATGGGGAGGTTCTGGAACAGGTAGAGAAATATGGGCAATACCGTCATTTTAATAGAGTCAACTCATTGTATGAGAGGAATAGTAAGGTGATACCATCATTGTAAATCATTCTTTAAAGTCTTGATTAAAGGAGGGAAATTCACTTCATATAACTGTGATAAATCTCGGGGGATTACAATCCCCAGGTATCAGGAACTTCAGGTGTTCCATTTCAAGGGGAAAAGTGCTTGGGTACTATTATCTGGATCATACCACCACCTCAGAACCTCAGTTTTAGCAGTATTGAGTTTGTATTCCATTAAGAATTTTATTTCCTGTAGGAGGATAAATAGTTGAGGGAGAGAGGACTCTGGGGATGTTAAATAGATCATCGGCGTAAAATGCTGTCTTATGTTTTACCCCCTTCCAATAAACCTGTTATTCCATTTGCCTTCCGTATTGCCTCTGCTATAGGTTCCACATATAAAGCGAATAAAAGGGGGACAAGGGACAACCTTGTCGAGTTCCTCCATTTAAAGTGAAGCACTCTGAATAGGTACCGTTGGCTTTCACTGCTGCTTGAGGGGAGGAATATAGGTTCTGCACTCATTGTATGAACCTGGGGGAAAACCAGATCTATCTAAAATGTAATATAAAAATTGCCATGACACTCAGTCGAAGGCCTTTTGGGCATCCATACATAATAATAAAAATGGGATAGACCTCTCCTCCACCATCTCTAATAAACAGAGAGTTCTTTTGATGTTATCTGTAGTTCTTCTTGTGGGGACAAAACCGGTTTGGTCTTTATTAATAATATTGGGTAAAAAGGGGTTCTAACTGATGGGCAAGAATACTTGCATAAAATTTATAATCCTAATTAAGAACTGAAATGGGTCTATATGATTCACAATTTAGGGGATCCTTTCCTGGTTTAAAATTGTTGATATGTTCACAAATTGCCATGATGGGGGAGGAGTTGTATCTTTAGACTGTAAGTCATTAAACATTGTCTGTAGGTGGAAGTAAAATTTTGCCAAAGCTTTTATAAAATTCGGAATTTATCCCATCCTGACCTGGGCTCTTATCCATTTTAGCAGTTTTAATAGCCCCCTGTATCTCCTGGGTTGTAATCGGACAAAGTATATGTTCCTTTTGGAGGGTAAATAATTGAAGGAGATTTAGTGTCTGGAAAAAAGCAGTATATGTATCTTCTGCTGGTTCTGAGTTTTGGGAATAACGGGTGTTATAGAATTGTTTAAATCCCTCTAATATGTGTTTGGTGCTGGTTAAAGGTGTTTGGTATGGTGGTGCCTAAGTTGGGCAATCATTCCTCTAAATTTTAAGGATCTCAGCCTGGAGGCCAGTACTTTAGAGGCCTTGGCCCCCCCCTTCGTAATATTTTTGTCATGCATATAGTAAGGCCTGTTCGGTTTTGTAATTGAGTATGTCTTGTAATTTACTTTGTAAGTGACTAGTTTTCTGCTGGGCTGATTTATTTCTTTGCATATTTGCCTGTTGCCAGATCAAAAGTTCTCCTAGTTGTCTCTGCTGATTCTCTCTGGCTTTCTTTTCTCTTGCTGTAAGCTGAATGGTGTCTCCCCTTATGACAGCTTTCAATGTATCCCACAACATTCCTGATAGGACTTTGTTTTGGGCTATAATCTCTGGTATACGTTGTGTAATAACTCTTTATTAAGAAACCGGAAATATGTAGAGTTTATTAAAATGCCATTGTGTGGGCTGCTTTTCTTGATAGATGTCCAGTTCAAATACTAAAGGAGCATGATCTGTTAGCAAAATAGGGAGTATGGTCACCTGGTGCACCAAATCCCTGTTTTCCGCTGTAATTAAAAAATGGTCTATGCAGGAATAAGTACGGTGGGCCGTTGAATAGTGTGATGTCTGCCACCCTGATAACTTGATCTCCAAATATCAACCAAGCCCATTTCTTTAACCAATCTCCGACCATGTCTTTGACCTGCTGTCATATGGTGGGGGGAGGTGGGGTTAAGGTTTGAGCTATCTTTCCCTGGGTCCATTAAGAGGTTTAAATCCCCACCTATCATAAAAACTCCTTGTTTAAAGTGGATGATTTTATCTATCAGGGTCTGATGGGTGTGAGAGATTGAGCCCAGGGGGAGATAAATACTAGCCACTGTATAGGGAGCGCCCCACCAAGATCCCCGGACCATTGCCAATGTACCCCCTCTATTATGATACGAGTTCTTCAGTTGGAATGATGAGTGCTTAGGAATTAATAGCACAACTCCACTCCATCTTCCAGAGCTGTGGGAGCTTGCCATTACCGTATTCATGCCAAATTTAGTCAGCTTTCGGTGCTCTGTTGGGGTCATACGTGTTTCTTGCAATAATATCATATGGGGTGTAACTTTTTAAGATAAGACAGCACCTTTCCCCTTTTAATAGGTCCTCCCCAAGCCATTCACGTTCTGAGAATCTAATTTAATTTTCTGGTGTTGGGCCATGCTGGTATAGAAACATAGACTTTGTCGGCAAATAAGGACCGCTTGGCCCATCTAGTCTGCCCATTTCCCTACCTACGGGATAGGCCGCGGATCCTAGTTAACCAACAGCCTATTTCTTCCTACTCCCCACAAGAATTGCCTTATGTCTGTCCCATGCATTCTTGAATTCTCCCACAGTTTTAGACCCCACAACCTCCTCAGGAAGGCTGTTCCATGCATCCACTACCCTCTCTGTGAAATAATACTTCCTCACATTGCCCCTGAACCGTCCCCCCCACCATCTTTAAATTGCATCCCCTTGTTCTTGCATGTCTCTTTTTCTGAAAGATGCTACCCTCTTGGACTTTGTTGATTCCACTGAGGTACTTAAAAGTTTCTATCATGTTCCCCCTCTCCCTTCTTTCCTCAAGGGTATACATATTAAGCTGCTTTAGTCTTTCCTCATACGGCTTCTCTTGCAGACCCTGAACCATTTCAATTGCCCTCCTCTGGACTGCCTGTATCCTGTCTATGTCCTTGCGGAGATGGGGTCTCCAGAACTGGACACAGTACTCCAGATGGGGTCTCACCAACTGTCTGTACAGAGGGATAACAACTTCCTGTGTTCTGCTGATGATGCCTCTCCCTATACATCCCAGTATACCCCAGCCCTCCCTACTGCCTTCTCACATTGCTTGCTAACCTTAAGGTCATCTGATATGATTACCCCAGGTCCCTTTCCTTTTTGTTGTTGTTACTACCCCCCATTGTGTATTCTTCCCCTGGGTTCTTGTTTCCCAGGTGCATTATTTTGCACTTCTTTGCATTGAATCCTAGCTGCCATACTTCTGACCATTCCTCCAACCTTGCCAAGTCCCTTCTCATCCTTTTCACGCCTCCTTGTGTATCAACCCTGTTGCAGATCTTTGTGTCATCTGCAAAGAGGCATACTTTTCCTTCCATTCCCTCTGCAATGTCACTTATGAAGACATTAAAAAGGACTGGACCCAATACTGAACCCTGAGGTACCCCACTAGTAACCCCTCTTTCTTCAGAGTGGACTCCATTTACAATTACCTTCTGTGTCCTGTTGTCCAGTCAATGTTTTACCCAGGCTAACACCCTGGGACCCACTTCCAAGCTGGTTAATTTGACTATTAATCTTTTGTGTGAGACTGTGTCAAATGCCTTGCTAAAGTCTAGGTAGGCCATGTCCACAGCCCCTCCCTGGTCTACTACTTTGGTCACCCAGTCAAAGAAATCTATTTGATTCATCTGACATGACCTTCCCACTGTGAACCCATGCTGCCTTGGGTCCTGTGCCCCACTGGCCTCTAAGTACTCAACTATTCTTTCCTTCAGAAGTGACTCCATTACTTTCCCTACCAGAGGTCAGGTATCTGAAAGAAATCTCAACCCTCATGATCCATCCGTTCTCCCATCTGATCCACCCAAGCTCAGCTGACCTAACATCCTGCCTGCTACTAGGAATTTGAATGATTCTATCAAACACTGTACTCCAATCTATAATTTTTGTACAACTTGGTAAGAACAAGACTATCTAAGATGGCATCTACTAAACTGGTGCCAAACTAAACAATATACAGTGAACTATGTACAACTGTAGCACTATGACTTTCATCCCCCAGAGACCAACTACAGTGGGAGGCAACTGAGAAAATGCCACTGAGGAGGTTGCACTCCCTTCATTGAGATGCAGCCCAAGGTGTAGGTCACCCCTCAATGTAAAGAGTTGAAATGTAAACACAAAAGAATGTTTGCAGTGGTTGGACATCAGTAAGAAAAAAACAAAATTAAAACGGTGCAAATCAGGTGTTGTCCTCTAGGGATCTCTTATCTCCCCTTACCGTCCTCCAGATGGGGGTTGTTGGCCTTCAGTTATGGTAATACAGTCCTCAAGTCCATACTTCAGGCTTAGATCCCTTCCCAAGAGGTCAATCAGTATAACTATCCAATCTATCGCAAGTTTGACCCTTCTGCAAAATTCACAAAAGGGAATTAGCATGTAGCTTTCTGAAACCTTAACACAATTAGAGGTCAGAAGGACAAGCATCTAGGAGGTCAGACGAGGCCCAGCCGCCATGACCTGGAACCAGGGGCAGCCCCCGAATACAGGTCCCCCTCAGTGGGGCCCCCCCCTGCCATCTACCAGTACCCTTCTCTAACTAGGCTGCTGCAAGTTCGCCAGGTTTAATTTGTCCAGAAAAAACTCCCAGGGGGTGAGGTGGTAGCTGCAGCCTGTCACCAGGCCACAGAGAGAGCGCATGTCCTATTCCAAATCCATTATCTAGGAAGGCCGAGATTGTCGTCCCGCTCTCATATTGCAACATTTACTCTCTCACAATGTCCTCTTAATCTCCTGGCGGAGTTGCTCATCAGCTGCCCCACATCAGCAGTCCTGGGCCTAGATATCTACAAAGATCCCTTATCCAAGGCACTCCAGCTACCCAGACACTCTGTTAGCTGCCTCCTTGAGGAGTGGGGGACTGCTCCTCCACCCCTGAAGAGCTTTGCCAGATAAAGTAATAGCCTGAGATTTAGTTACACCAAGTTGTCCCGGACCACCTCTAGAATCAAGTGGTTCTAAATTAGCCCCTCCAAAGGGGGGGTGACTGGTACCAACCACACCTAGTTTAATAGCTTTGGCATCTTCGCTGCGGCCCATCCAGCACAACCCCAGATGCTCTCTGGATTATCTTATCAGCAGTCTAGCTCCTACCTTGGCTAATGGTGTGTCCCACAGTGGGAGACAGACCCAGAGACCCCCCTCGGCCCCCACACGGCCCACGGCCTCGGACCCCAGCCCCTCCCAGTACTCACCTCCCAGCCTCAAGTGTCAAGGAATAGAATAGTCCGCAGTCTCAGGAGACATCTCTGGCAAACTGTCAGAGTAGCTGTTTTATGGAGTCCAAAGCAGCTTGTTGTGACTGCAGGTTTGGTGCCCGTCGACGAGATGAGGATCCCTCTTTCATTCCAGGGCACCCCGGGAAGTTAACCTTGGTGGAAAGTTTGTAACCTCTTGTTTTAAGGGCCGCTAAGGCATCCTGAGCAGAGCTGTAGTTTTGCTGCCCATTAGGACATTGAGCCAGAAGTCGTGAAGGGTGTGGGCCTCGAAACTTCAACTTCAGACCTCTCAAAATTGGAAACAGAGGAATGTATTCCCTGCAGTGTTGCATCGTCACAGGGGTGTAATCAGTATCAAAATATACTCTATTAGTTTGAAAATAAGTCTTCCCCATGGTCTATGGCTTCCTTTAAAAGCTCCTCTTTAGTTGTGTATCTCAGGAAGCACAGTATAATAGCGCAGGGTATCATTCCTGGTTGGGAAGGTGGAGGGCCCAAAGCCCTGTGAACTCTTTCTATCTCCAGCACATAATTGTGGCGCAAGTTTAACATCTCCCGGAGTAATTGAGCTATGAACGTGTCCATATTGTTACCTCACTCCCTTCTGGCAACCCATAGAGTCTTAAATTTATTCGTCGGTGCCTATTTCAGCATCCTCCTGCCATTCTCCAAGGGCCTGGCATATTTCTACTAGCTGAGAGACCGTGGCCTGGCATTCCTTAGCTGTCTCAGACTGGGCGGTCTGTGTCTAGTCCACTGTGGTCATCCGTTGCTGGAGCACTGAGATATCCGCTCAGGCCCGCTCCTGCTCTTTTTTAAAATCTTTAAAGTCGGACTTAATTTCTTTGAGCTCATGTAAAACTTTATCTAATTTGTCCTCCATTTGAGTGGTGGGCCTAGTTTTTTGTTTTCCTTGTCGTTTGGAGGTTGTATGCAGCGAGAGGAGGTGCGCCTGAGTGAAGATGCTGGAGTGTGATGCCTCGTGGTCCGAGGGGTCTGGATCTACAGGTAAACTTGAAAATCTGTTTGCCCCTCCTTGTAGCTTGCATGTAGCCATTAAGTTTGCCATCACCGGATTCCCTGTTCGTGGTTTGAGTTGCTATAACTGGCAATAAGGCCGAGGGGATCTCAGAGCGGGAGCACTAAGCCACCATTAAAGTCGGAGGTTGCACTGGAAGTCTGACAACTCCTCTGTAATTTCTGTATTCATTCCTGCAGTTGCTTCTGATATTGGGTTGGAATTCTGTCAGCTGCCCTCCACCCTGTACTGACACTAGCACTGCCCTCTCCTCCAGTTCGTCAGTCACTACTTCTTGCTGCTCAGATTGTCTCTTTTTTAACTTATTATGCTTTTTCTGCCCTCCAGAATGGCACCCCATTAGCTGTGCCCCACTCCTACCACCATCTGTTAATTTTGCTTGTTCCGCTTTACCGTATGGAAATTTTATTCCTGAAGGATTTCACGTAATTAATTTCTTTTATTACACTTATTTCCATATTAGTTTTATGTATTGTACTTTGCATCTGTTCTGTTCCATACTCTTGACCTCCCCCCAGAATGCATCTAGAAGTGAGACATTACCAGCTCAGTATGTTTTTTTTTTTTTTGGTAAAACTTTTGAAATCAGTCAGTCAATAAATACTATCATTTTCAGTGGTACCCTCTTTTTTACCCATATGTATAGCTGTGTGCATTGAAGCCCTGAGCAGTGAAGTGACCCTGGTGAGGTTTGAACCTGGGTCTCCTGGTTCACAAGCCTGCACTCCAAGTACTACACCACACTACTGCATCACATTTTTGCTTCGAGCATAAGAATTAGATTAGGGAAAAACAAAAGACATTTGGTCCAAACAAGCCTATCCACACTTAGGCTGATCTTGGCACCCAACTCCCTGCAGCCTTTACACAAATCATAACATTAGAACAGTGGGATCAAAACAGAGAGCCCGTGAGCAGTGATAGCATGAGGATCGTCAGTGATGTCTTATGCGCTTTTACTAGTCTGAGGAGTTGTCAACAAGCTCCCGTAAGAAGGGTATGGAGTACATTGCAGTGGTTGTGTATACCAAACTGTGAACCAGGAGTTCTCATGTTCAACTTCCATCACGGAGGGCATGGAAAGACCTGGTATTTTTGGCAACTGGTTCACTGCATGGCAGTGTTTACTCCAGACACCAAAAATAATTAGCAATTTGGCTAACACCATCTTTTTCTTTTTGCCACCACCTATTTTGTGTTGACCATTTCATTTTTATAAACAGCTGCTATCTTGGCATAAAAAAGACACTAGCTAGCAGTGGCTAATAAACCTGCCTATTTTATAGCCAGATAATTTAAGAAAAGGGCAAGTGGCGTGGTGGCTAATACATCAAGCCAGCACTGCTGCGTGGGAGTAACTCATGTGATGTTCTTGTGCTTTGCTCCCTCTCAGCTGTGAAACTAGGATAGAAACAACTCCTCCCCAATTAAAATGAAATGTTGTATCTGCCTCCAAATATAGGAGGTGCTGTGGTCTAATGTTTAGAGCACTTGTTTGGGGAGCCAAGAGATCACATGTTCACATGCCACAACAACCTAATGCTGCATGACCTTAAGCAAGTCAGTTAATCTCTGTGCGCTCCAGTCCTCCCAGCTGTGGAAATGGGTGGAAGCAGGACCCCAGTGGAAACAAGATGTTGCACCTCAGATGGGCTGTCCTGGGTAAACCAATTGTAAGTACAAAATAATCTCAGCTGGGCTTTCCTAACATAAAACCTTGCTGAAAAGAAAGGGAAAGCTGTCTGTCATTGCAGCAAGTCTTCAAACATCGGCTCTGCCTGGTCCCACCCACAGTGCTGTTTGTTTTTTGTGAACACCTACTTTGCTGTGTTGTCTGCTGCCCTGATCTGGCTAGGGCAGTGTTGACCTGGCTCAGTGCCTCTTGATCAAACCAAAAACCATGAGATGTCCTGATTTTACTAACAGAAGCATTCCTCCCTCACACTAACCTCCCAATAGTTTATTTATTTATTGAATTTTGTTGACCGGGTAAGCACACTGAGACCAGAAGTCCCTTTTTTAGGGGTGACCCGGGGTTGGGGATACAGATGGTAACCAACTGAAACCAAACCAGATTAAGCTGTTGGTGGTATTTATAGTAAATGGAGGAAATTTGGTCAGGACACTGGGGAAATTTCCCTTACTCTTTTTGAGAAGTGCCATGGGATCTTTAACGTCCACCTGAACTGCCACCAGAACAGGCAGATGGGACCTCGGTTTAACATCTCATGCAAAAGGTGGCACCTCAGGAGTACATCATCCCCCTTATGCTGCATTACAGTGTCAGTATTGGGATATTAACCCAAGTACCTGGGATGGGGATAGAACCCACAGCCTTTTGATCTCCCAGCTTCAGAGGCAAGTGTGCTACCTGCTGAGCCACTGACACTGTTTGGATTATATGAAAACACTAGAGGTATGTGGATATCTTCAGGCAAATATTCGTCGAGTGTTCATATTCAGGACTACAAAATTGTTGTTATTCTCTATTCTGTATTAATTATTTGAACCAAAAACTAGATAAAAAAAACAAACTTGAAAGCAGCAGTTTATGATAGGGTGCTAATTTTAATCTATGCTGTTTTTCATTCTATTTTAGATTGGCTCTTATCTCCAGACTTGTATGATACCATTTTTTTTCACCTGTACTTTATTCTCCTTGCGGGTGCCATTCTGTTGTGACCCCAGCCCTGTCACTCCACCTCCAGAACTTACTACGTTTGAATGGCTACCTCTTATTACATCTGAATCCTTACCTCGATGGGTGAGTGCAGTGCCTGTGGGGTAGCAGGGCCATCTTGCCAACAGGGGTTCTTGCCTGTACACTCTCCCCTTGATTCTGAGGCAGAGATGTGCAGTGGTGCACACAGACAAGGTACAGACATTGCACACCCTCAACGCTTGACTCCGACTTTTGATCCTCTGACTGCTGATGCACCACCAAGCCTCTGCTTGGTGGCAACCAAGCAGTGATGCATGCTGTCCCCCCACTGTGAAGGAGGACATGCATCAATGGACACCCAAATCTCCTTGGCCCAGCCAATCCCCAAATGACCCAAGTCCATTTCTTTTTTTATTTTTTTTATTAGTAGGTTCTGTAGTTTTTCTTCCCTTTTTTCCTGGGACCTCAGCATACATGGCAGTGCATGCACGTGTAGGCACACACGCACTCCAGGCACTGGCTCAGCCCCTCCTGCCTCTCCCCATGCAATTGCTGGGCTCCCCGGTAGCTGGAACAGCCTCCATCCTCACCAGGTGGCAGTCAAGGGCTGGGGAAACCCCTCATCCCACTGCGGGAGATGAGAGCCTCACATCAGCTTAGTCTAGCTTCCCACCCCGCCCAGCAACCCCCACCAACCCAAGCTCATTCCCGAACCCGGTTTGCTGGCATGGCACAAAGTGTGGTGTCCAGCACCTCGACCCTCAGTGCCACTGGGCCAGCTTCCCAGGTCTCTTTCTGAACCTGGTTCGCCGGTGAGGTGTCCAGCGCCTCCGCCCTCTGCCTCACTGGACTGGCTGCATGATTCCCTTTTTTTACCCTTTTTGAGGCTGCTTTAGCACAATTTTTCTCATTTGAAATAATGAGAAGAGCGCTCCTTTTCATACGGCCTGGACCAAGTTTTCAAAAGTAAAAGAACTAGAGAAATCATTCTCAAATACAAATACCCGTGAATAACAACTCTAGCACATTAGTTGAGTATTCAGTAAACTCATATCCATTATCACCCAACCCTGGGAAACACTGGTATTCATGGAAAGAAAATGGAGAACTCTCTGACTGCAGCTCCTCTGGGCTTTGTGATCTAAACTAACAGTTTAGTGAATGGGATAGTTCTGTCACTACAGCAGTCATGAAAGTCCACTCTTGGCTGTTCTGAAGGACTTCTTCGAGCTGCAGGGGGCCCCTGCTCTTCTCGGGTAGGGGACGGAGGGCATCATTCTGCATAGGACCCAGTACAGTAACAAGCATTTGTCAATGCTGAATGTTGATTGCGTTGGTCTGTTGAGCTCGCTTAGTGGCCCTGTGTCACTCGCTCATTCTGTTTCTCCCAGTGCTGCAGGCTGCGCCTTTGTATGGGGCTCCTGGCTGTGTTGGCACATTTTTTCTACCCACAAAGAAATCTGCAGCTGTCCTGTCAGAGCTGTGTTGAGGTGGGTTACTTGCCCTCTCTCAGTCGCTCATTCTGTTTCTGCTGGCAATGCAGGCTGCCCTTTTGTACTGGGCTCCTGCCTGTGTTGGTGGCTTTTTCTGCCCACAAAGAAATGTGCAGCAGTCCTGACACAGGTCCATCGAGCTACCTCACTCCCCCTCTTTCACATCGTTCTGTTTCTGCCAGCACTGCAGATTGGCCTTTTGTACAGGGCTCCTGCCTGCATTGCTGCCTTTTTCTGCACACAAAGCAATCCGCAGCAGTCACGATAGAGGTCTGTTGAGCTCGCTCACTCCCCCTATCTCACTCTTTCATTGTGTTTGTCCCAGCGCTGCTGGCTGCCCTTTTGTACCGGACTTCTGCCTGCATTGCCACCTTTTTCTGGCCACAAAAAAATCTGCAGCTGTCCTGACAGAGCTCCGTTGAGGTCGCTCTCTCCGCCTGTCTCACTCGCTCATTCTGTTTCTCCTGGTGTTGCAGGCTGCTCTTTTGTACTGGGCTTCTGCCTGCATTGACAGGTTTTGCTGCTCACAAAGAAATCTGCAGCTTTCCAGACACAGCTCCGTTGAGGTGGGTCACTCCCCCTCTGTCACTCACTCATTCTGTTTCTGCTGGCGCTGCAGGCTGCCCTTTTGTACTGGGCTCCTGTCTCGGTTGGCGACTTTTTCTGCCCACTAAGAAATCTGCAGCGATCCTGACACAGGTCTGTTGAGGTAGCTCACTCCCCCTCTCTCACTTGCTCGTTGTGTCTCTCCTGGCGCTGCAGGCTGCCCTTTTGTACTGGGCTTCTGCCTGCATTGGCACCTTTTTCTGCCCACAAAGAAATCTGCAGCTGTCCCAACAAAGCTCCATTGAGCTCACTCACTCCCCCTCCCTCACTCACTCATTCTGTGTCTTCCGCTGCTGCAGGCTGCCCTTTTGTACTGGGTTCCTGCCTGTGTTGGCGGCTTTGTCTGCCCACAAAGAGATATGCAGCAGTCTCGACACAGCTCCGTTGAGGTCGCTCACTCGCCCTCTGTCACTCGCTCATTCCATTTCTGTGGGGGCTGCAGGCTGGCCTTTTGTACTGGACTCCTGCCTGCATTGCCACCTTTTCCTACCCAGAAAGAAATATGCAGCAGTGACAATAGACCTCCGTTGAGCTCGCTCACTCCCCCTCTGTCACTTGCTCATTCTGTTTCTCCCAGTGCTGCAGGCTGCCCTTGTTTACTGGCCTCCTGGCTGCATTGGCACCTTTTCTTGCCCACAAAGAAACCTGCAGCTGCCCCGACAGAGCTCCGTTGAGGTCACTCACTCTCTCTCCCTATCTCACTTGCTCATTGTCTTTTTCGTGGCGCTGCAGGCTGCCCTTTTGTACTGGGCTTCTTCCTCTGTTGGCATTTTTTTCTGCCCACAAAGAACTCTGTAGCAGTTTTGACAGAGCTCCATTGACCTCACTCGCTCCCCCTGTCTCATTTGCTTATTCCGTTTCTGCCCATGGTGCAAGCTGCCCTTTTGTACTGGCCTCCTGGCTGCATTGGCACCTTTTCATGCCCACAAAGAAATCTGCAGCAATCATTATAGAGCTCCATTGAGCTCACTCACTCACTTCCCCTCTCATACTCGCTCATTCTGTTTCTCCTGCTACTGCAGGTTGCCCTTTTGTACTGGCCCCTGTATGCATTGCTGCCTTTTTCTGCCCACAAAGAAATCTGCAGCAGTCCCAACTGAGCTCCAGTGAGCTCACTCCCTCCCCCTCCCTCATTTGCTCGCTCTGTGTCTCCCACTGCTGCAAGCTGCCCTTTTGTACTGGGTTCCTGCCTGCATTGGCGGCTTTTTTTGCTGACAAACACATCTGCAGCAGTCCCAAGAGAGCTCCGTTGAGCTCACTCTCTCCTTCTCTCTCAGTCACTCATTCTGTTTCTGCCGGCACTGCAGGCTGACCTTTTGTACTGGATTCCTTCCTGCTTTGCCACCTTTTCCTGGCCACAAAGAAATCCACAGCAGTCATGATACACCTCCATTGAGCTCGCTCACTTCCCCTCTCTCACTTGCTCATTCTGTTTGTCCTGGCACTGCAGGCTGCCCTTTTGTACTGGGCTCCTGCCTGCATTGCCACCTTTTCCTGCCCACAAAGAAATCTGCAGCTGTCCTGACAGAGCTCCGTTGAGGTCGCTCGCTCACTTCCCCTGTCTCACTTGCTCGTTCTGTTTCTGCCAGCGCTGCAGGCTGCCCTTCTGTACTGGACTCCTGCCAGCATAGCCACCCTTATCTGCCCACAAAGAAATCCGTAGCAGTGATGACAGAGCTCTGTTGAGTTCACTCAGTCCCCTCCTCTCGCTTGCTCATCCTGTTTGTCCCACCGCTGTAGGCTGCTCTTTTGTACTCAGACCCTGCATGCACTGCTACCTTTTCCTGCCCACAAACAAATTCACAGCAGTCCCAACAGAGCTCCATTGAGCTTACTCACTCCCCCTCCCTCACTCGCTTATTCTCTGTCTCACGGCGCTGCAGGTTGCCCTTTTGTACTGGACTCCTGCCTCTGTTGTCGCCTTTTTCTGACCACAAAGACATCCATAACAGTCACGACAGAGCTCAGTTGAGCTCAGTCAATCCCCCCCCCCAGTCGCTCAATTCTAATCTGTCCCAAACACTAATTTCCGACAGCGACTGTGGTATTCTGCACCTGAAGCGTGGAAACAGATTTTGGCCAGGATGTGAAAAATTACAGCTGTACTGTTCATAAGGAGGTGTGAACAAATGCCTGTGTTGAAAATCTGGTGTGAAAATATTACTGATTTGCAAAGTTACAAGGGTGTGTGGCACCTGCAAAACACATGCTTGTAACACAGTCATTTTGTGGAGTTTCATCACAAAATTTTTAGCATAGGCATTTTAGGACCTCTGCTCATGAACAGTGTCAGTGTGATTTTCTTTATATGTCCTGAACACCGATTTCCCACAGCAACCGTGCTATTGTGCACCGGAAGAGCGAAAACACATTTTGGCCAGATTTTGAAAAATGACAGCTGCACAGTTCATAAGGAGGTGTGGCAAAATGGAATGCTGAAAATTTGGAGTGAAAATATTGCAAAGTTACGACCTTGCGTGGAAACGGCGCAATGCACATTCATAACACACTCATTTTATGGACTTTCAGCACCAGATTTTTAAGATAGGCATTTTAGGACCTCTGCTAATGAACAGTGTCACTGTCAGTTTCATAATGTGTCCCAGACACTGATTTCCCTCAGCGACCACACTATTCTGTGCCGGAACTGCGAAAACACATTTCGGCCAGGCTGTGAAAAATGACAGCTGTACTGTTCATAAGGAGGTGCAGAAGAATAGCAATGTTGAGAATCTGGAGTGAAAATATTATAAATTCGTGAACTTAAGAGCGTGAATCCAAACTGCATAGCGCATGCTGTAACACTGTCATTTTATAGATATCATCACCAAATTTTCAACATAGGCATTTTAGGATCTCTGCTCATGAACAGTGCCACTGTCAGTTTCTTAATCTGTGCGGAACACTGATTTCCCACACAGACCGTGCTATTCTGTGCCGAAATTGCGAAAACACATTTCGGCCAGGGTGTGAAAAATGACAGCTGTACTGTTCACAAGGAGGTCTGAAAAAATGCCAATGTTGAAAATCTGGGGTGAAAATATTGCAAATTCACAAAAGTTACCAGTGTGCGTAGCAATTGTGCAATGCACGCTCGTAAAACAGTCATTTTTTGGATTTTTTCCACCAAATTTGCAACATAGGCTTTTTGAGAGCCCACCTCATGAACACTGGCACTGTTGTTTCATTGGTCAGTCCCGAAAGGTGATTCCATGCAGTGACCGTGAAATCACCTTTTGGGGCTGATTAATGCCATGACAGTGATAGAATTCATGAGGAGGGGTCCCAAAAACTCCATGTTGAAGAATTTGGTGCCAAAATAAAAAAAAAAATACCTGAGATATGCATCAATGTTGAAAAAACCCTATTTATTCCATTATACAGCTTACTGGCATTTCCTCTGTTTGCGGTGACTTTGAAGAGTACAGGCGTGTTCCGGTCCACGAAGATCGTCGCGCTGGACTCTGGAGGTAAGTATGGGGTGAGAGGGGTGTGGGGGAAAGGTGCGCGGTGGGTGGCCAGCGGGTTGTAGGGGGCAGGGAGACTGCCAAGGGACTGTTTCCTTTTCACAGGTTACAAAAAAAAAAAGACATTGCGGGACCGTTTTTATTTTGCAGGGGCATGTGGCATGCTGGGGTGGGCTCCCAGCATGCCAATGGAGTCTTTCTATTTTGGGGGTCAGCTGTAGCCGATGGGGGATTGGCCACCCCGTCACTCACACAACAAAGGGGTACATAATGCTGACGGGGAGTGGGCTCCCCGTCGGCTGTTTATAATCAATAGAACACTGCAACCCGATGGGATTGGGGCCCCATCAGCAAATAAACACGGTCGGGGTCCACATACTGCCAAGGGATTGGGCACCCCTCAGCAGGGAGGTTAATATTGTTTGTGAACATGGCGGCAAGCCACCGCCATGTTCACAAACAATATCAGGGAGATCCCACCCTGCAATGACAGGTCGCTCCCTCATTGCAGCGGATGGCTGATGCTGCAATGACGAGGCGGCCTCTGATTGCAGCGGCTACTTTTTTAGAAGGTTGTGTCACGCTGGCTGAACTAGTGTCAGCAGCAGCATGCCACGGCATTGTGAGAAGCGGGACAAGCCTTTACAGGCTGTAGAGGCCTTGGCCACAACAGTGCCGCACCTCCACAACGTGCTTGTGGAGAAACCTACCACAACATGTTTCTGGTGCATGCGCGCAATCAACATAAAAATGAAATGTCTTTTGAGAGATGTGGTGCCCATGTGCAAGCCCTGGATTTTAAGTTGGCTGGGATGGGGCTACAATGTGAAGGTGAGATGCTTGTAGCTCCACAGCTGTGAAGGCGTAGGCCACCAAACGCTTGCACATCTCAGCTGGTTCACCAAGGTGTGCCACTGGTGTTGGCCATGGTGACAGCCGCTCCCCTGCCTGTCTTACTGGTCGAGGGGGGTGACCTTGGCAACCTGGATTGTTCTTGTTGGGGATGGAAAATAATTATACTGAACACAACACACAGGGTAGCAGTGCAACATACACACAGTACAAGGGTCCCCGAGCTCAAGATTTCTTGACTAAACTAACATTTCTTTAACAGAAAAAAAGAGTGAGATTGTCTATAACACCTTCCAGTACAACCCCTAGGACTGAAGAAATTGGCACACGGGTTCTACAATAAGATCAAGGCCTTTGATTCTCTATAATAATAATACAATAGAGAATAATGCACAGGTGACTGTGTGTTATGAAGTTTTGTATTTTTTACATATCTGAGCTGTGTGACAACTCGCAAAGCTTGAGAGGTTAATGAGGTCATCACTGTGGTTTTATTAAAAAAACTAAATTTCATAGACATACAGTCTATGTTTAATTTTTTTTTTATGTTTTATTTCTTCCAGAGCTCCCAGCTTGCAAGCTTCCTTCAGTTGTCCCTCAGCGCAGCCCTGAAGGTTAGACCCCCTCCCTTGTGCACCCCATGACTTACCCTTCGTGGCAGGGTGGTGGGGAGTGACTCAGTCCACCCCAAATGGATCCATGCCAGGAAGGTGCCTTCTCGGAGGCAGCGCTGCAGGGACCACTTCATTCTGCTGGAGCAGTTTTTTTCCACTTTTCTCCCCTTGTGTGGAGGCGGGGCGTGCAATGACGCCTGCGGTGAGAGTGCGCATGCTTCCGCACGTGCTGTCACCAAGCATCTGCTCCATCTCCTCCCCTTCGGCTGTAGCATCAGTGCACTTCCCCCCAGCAGCTGCTAGGGGCCAGTGGAGCACCAACAGCTAATGTCCCCCAACCCCGGAGAAGGAGAGCAGTCCAACGGACACTCGATCCTTCTCCTCCCCGCCAACCCCCGATGACCCGTGCTCGTTCCTGAATACCGGTCACTGGCGTGGCTTGAGGTAAGGCATCCAGCGCCTCAGCCCTCAACGCCTCCGGGCCGGCCCTATGTTTTATTTTTAATAATTACTGGTGCAAGGAGTCTGTGTCAAAGAAAGTCACTGAAGACAGTTCTGCTTTTAGTCTCTTTTTTTTGTTGTTTTTGACTGACACCGATCCTTACTGCTGCTGGCTTAGTCACTCTCCCCCACACACACACACACACACACACATACATACCCTCTGTCTTTTACCATTGCGGCTGGAGCTGGAAACTGTAGTGTAACTTGGCTTCATCACTGTTGCTGACTTGGTCTCTCTCTTCCATGCGCTCGCGCTCTCTCTCTCTCTCTCAAAATGCCATGAGCTGACCTGCCAGGAGGGAGCGAGAGAACAAGTGCAGGAATCAAGGACTCGAGACCAACAGGTAACTTTTAATGTGGCTCTAAAACTTCTTAGCCTTTCACTTGAGGTAATCTTGTTACCTCTCTCCAAACTCTTGAACTTATCACTCTCCCTTAGGCAGTTCCTCCAGCTTTGGAAAACTGCCATTGTCACTCCCATTCACAAAAGTGGTGACAGTTCACAACACCTCAACTACCGCCCTATTTTAATCGTTCCTCCGCTTTCTAAAGCCCTCGAGTGCATTGTCTTGGACCAGCTGTCAGAATACCTTAACACATACAACATTCAGTGTCTACAGCAGCATGGCTTTAGAAAACACACAGCACAACCACTGCTCTTCTTGAATACACTGATCACATTCATAAGGCACTGGATAATGGCCGTATACTTGGTGCAATCTACGTCGACCTGACAAAGTCTTTTGAGACTGTTAATCACCAGCTCCTTCTGCACTCCCTCCCTGCCTTGGGCCTCTCAAATGAGGTTACTTGCTGGTTTGGAACTACCTTGTGGGTAGATCCCAGCAAGTTAAACAATGCAACTCTCTCCGGCAGCCTTTCTGTCCAGTCTGGGGTACCTCAAGGGTCCATCCTTGGACCACTACGTTTTAGTCTCTTTATCAACAGCCTCCCCACAACCTGCAATACTAATATTATCCTTTATGCTAATGGTGCAGTCCTGTTTTTGACACATACTGATCCACTCCCTCTTTCTTGTGACCTACAGACCAATTTTAGCTTGGTTGAGACCTGGTTTGGTCAGCACAAACTGTTAATAAAGTATAACAAAAAACAAGGCTATGTTGTTCTCAAGCCCACACAGCAAATACAGAACAGTGAACCTAACTGTCCTGAACAAACAAAACCAACCACTCAAGCAAGTTCAGTACTTCAGATACCTTGGGGTCACTCTTGACAGCTCACTCTCGTATACCCTTCATATCGACCGAATCTCCAAGGCTGTAAACTCTAGGCTAGGGATCCTTTACAACCATTGCCACTGCTTGACCCCTGAGGCCCTGCACATGGTTGTACCCAGCTCAGTCCTGTCTATAATTCACTACAGGCTGGTTGTCTATGGTGCTGCTACTGGCACAATGCTATAAAGAGTTAAGATTGCACTGAATAAGTGCTGTCGGCTAGTGTCAGGTGCTGGGGGAATGGGTCCATACATGCAGACTTCATAAACAGACTAACTGGCTCCACCTCAAGGGTCGGATCTCCTACTAGACCTGCCTTCTCACAAAAAAAAAAAAATAGCCTCAGCCCCCCCCAGCTAACCAGTGTTCCACGTGTAGTGCTAACAAGCAGTGATGTTTTGTTCCTTTCTGCTGGACCTCTGAGGCTCCACGACTTTTAGCATTAGAACACCCTCTTGTCTGAATGGACTCCCTCCTGAGGTGTCTGCAGAGAATAAGCTTGGCCTCTGCAAATGCAAACTATGGCAGCACCTCACCAATCTCAGCAACTGTGACTGTACCCCTTAGGCTGTCACGTCACTCCACAGACTCATAAAGCCTCTCACTCCTCCCTATTGCCATTAACTTCCCCTTTCCTGCACTCTCTTCCTCCTGCTCACTCTCCTTTCCTTCTTCTGAGTAGTAGTAAAAATATTTATTCATAAAATTTTCTTTTTAGGTGTATCCCCTTTGCAAATGGGGGTTCCCAAAAGTCTTCCAGGAGCTTGCTTGAATGCTCCAAGCCTGAATGGTGTTTGGCATTTAAGCCATTTATCAGTGAGTGTTTTAGAGCCTCTGTTACTGTCTCTTTAAGAGCTGTCTGCTTGCAGACATAATTAGTTTGTATGGGGGACTGTGTGCTTCTCTGAGTACCACTCGAGCTGCTGCCAATTCACTCCATTTTTGCAGTCACTAGGAGTGCAAAGGGAACCTATCTGAAAGATGTAACTGTTTGCCAGAAATCATTTAGAGTAATAATGAAAATACAGTTTGTCTAACTTGCTTTCCTTTGTAGTCTGAACTGTTTGCCTAGCCCTCCATCCTAGTTTTGAACTGCTGAACTGGACCAATCAGCGTGGAGGACCTTTTAAAGTGGAGCTTGCTGCTGGCAAATCAGAACTTGGACTCTTAAGTTGAGTCAGCTGCAACGGGACTGTATGGCAGATGCTTCTGGGAGATGTAGTTTGGACTTCGGCGCCTTTTTGCACCAACAGGGGGAGTCTATTGTGAGTGACAGCCAAACCAGCCCACTGAACTGGGAGGGACTCAAAGGAAATGTCTGGTTTTGTCTACTGGAGAGTCAGTTCAGTTTTGGCAGTGAAGAAACAAGGAGCCCAGTGCTTCTACGGTGTGTAGTTTAGCGTGGGAAAACACATGTAAGGCCCTAAGTTTCGGTCTGCAGCTTGTGCAAGCGCCTGTTCGGACTGAATCCGACCTGTGAAGAGAATCAAGGAGATCTGAAGAGTAGAAACCAGGCTCACCCTGTAGAAGATGGGAGAAATTGCTGAATCGTGCTCGGTCTGTCAGGAACTGAATCTGCTGTGTGTTCTCCTGGGTATTGTGCAGTAATTGTGATAGGGATAGAGAAGCAGCCTGCCTGGTATAGTATTTTCCTTTTACATATAAATGTGTGTAGTGCTTGTGGGGAATCGCGTTTCAGATCCCCTGTAAAGTGAATTGAGTGCATGAAGCTGGAAGTAAACCCCAGCTTAATCCAGACTACATCCATTTGCTCTAAACTGCAGTGGGGTCCAGTCTCAAGGACCTTGTCCACATGGTCTGCTCCTCCTGGCAAGCCAGGACAATCTGCCTCCCATCCAGTTCCCAGCATTGAGTCTGTGAGTACAAAGCAGAGTAGCTCACTGCCATCTGTTTACCGGATTGCAAGTGTGTTACCTAATTGATGTTGTTTTATGTCTTCATGAACTGAGCCACCCGGCTCCGGATTACAATTGGGTATTGTGCATGCATTTTCCATCCTCAGGGCCCCAACCAGCTGCGTCAAATAGGCTAGCCTCTTATTGCCTGAGTACCCAGTAAGAGTGACATTTGGGACTCTGAAATATGTGCACAGTACTGTGATTTTCAATGTGGCTAAACTAATTAACCTGATTTCCCCCTGTCCTTGTTATATCCCCCTAAATAAATCAGATCTGTTTGTTTCAGCAAAGTTACACTGCCTGAGGTATTCGTTTATGTTAAAGTATTGTACTGTGGTTTTTGCACTGTATCATCTTGTTTTACAGGGGGTCCCCAGAGTCCAGCTGACCGAACCAGTCCTGGGGCTAAGTGTATACTGTGAAGGTAATTCTGATATATTGTGTGGGCCACTAGTGGTAAGAAAGGGGGCTGAGACAAAGTGAGTTTAACTATTGCAAACCCTGACCTCTGGGTGGAGGCACTCGCCATTAGACCTAGGCCCCTCAACCTGTTAGTAGTTAAGCAGGCAGGGGAAGTAGCCCTTGGGATAGCGCCACCTAGGGGTTACATATGAATTAGGATAAAACTCAATTGAGCCACAGACTCATTTACAGTGAGGTCCTCTAGCAGTGTTACAACGTGTTACAAAAGACCAAAAAGTTCATACATACATACAATGGATTTTAAGTTAATGATTTCAAAAAGGCATGATCAGATACACATACATCTCTTAACATCTTCATCCTCTAACTGACCAACAATGTTGTTACTTGCTATCTGGCATCTAAGCCACTATCGTGACAACATTGTCCTGGGTTGTTATTAGAATGCCTTAACCACTTTTTAATTAAATGGCAGGTTTTTATCTCCCCTGGTTTTCTTAGATTGAATGGGATTTTACTCCACAATAGTGCACCTTGATAGTACACCGTTTGGCGGCCCATTTCTAGATTACATACTAGAAGCACCAAGTCCAGTGCTGTTGCAGATCTTAATGAAGCAACTTTGTCCCTTTTTATGTTTATTTGCGTGCATGCACAAGAAACATGTTGTGACAGCTTGCAGGTTTTGGAGGTGCGGAAGTGTTGTGGCCAATGCCACCACTGCTTTTTGAGGCTTGTCTCTGTGGCACAAATGAATGAGCACGACGACTATGACAGCAGCTCAGAAGCGTGCCACCAACTTGAAAGAAATTTGCCGCTGCAATGAGGGAGCGCCCCCTCACTGCAGGGCATGCCTTGCCTGGTGTTACATTTCAGTAAACATGGTGGTGGCTGCTGCCCTCTGCCTCTCAAAGCCGATGTCAGGGGTGCCCAATCCCCCTGTTGGCATGCCCCTTCCCCAGTTAATTTGCCGATGGGGGAGCTCAATCCCCATCAGCATAATGTCCCCCCTTGTTGGAATGCATCTGACAAGGAGGTGCCCAGTCCCCCTCAGCATCACCCACCCCAAACACAGATATGCTGCTTTTGCCGATGGGGGGCCCAATCCCCATTGGCTTCAGTCCCCCTTCCCCCAAAACACAGGTGGCACACTGGTAGCCCACCCCAGTGTGCGCAAAGCAAACCTGCAAGAAAAAAAAACTTCCCATGTTGCCTTTTTAACCTGAAACAAAGAAAATGATCCCTCATTGTCTGTGGTACCCCTCACCCAACCACACCCACCCTCTGGTGCGCCCTACCTCCCCACACACACACACCCCATACTTATCTCCAGAGTCCAGTGCGACGCTTGGTGGAGCAGGAACACGTATGAACTCTTCAAAACCGACTGTGAACTGAAGAAATTTTAGTAAGCTATATAAGGCATAATTGGGGGTCAATTTAGGTGATATCTCAGACATTTTTGGGAGTTTTGGTCCCAAATTTTAAACATGGGGTTCTTGGGACCCCACCTCATGAATAGAGTCACTGTCATTTTTTTTTTTCAGTCCCGAAAGGTGATTTTGTGGTCACTGCGCGGAATCACACTGTCACTGTTCATGAAGTGGGCTCCCAGAAAGCCTAGGTTGCAAATTTAGTGAAAAAATTCCAAAACATGACTGTGTTATGAGTGTGCATTGTGCAGTTCCCACGCATGCTCGTACCTTCGAGAATTTTTCATATTTTCACTCCAGATTTTCGACATTACTATTTTTCCTCCTTATGAACAGTACAGCTGTCATTTTCACATCCTGCCCAAAATGTGTTTTCGTACATCTGGTGCACAATGGCGAGGTTGCTGTGTGAAATCAGCATTCGGGACAGAGTAAGAAAATCACAGTGACAGTGTTTATAAGGAGAGGTCCCAAAAAGCCCATGTTCCAAATTTGGTGAAAACATTCCAAAAAATGACTGTAAACAGTGTGCGTTGTGCAGTTTCTATGCACGCTCGTAACTTTTCCAATTTTTTATATTTTTGCTCCTGATTTTCAGCACTGTCATTTTTGCACATCGCCTTATGAACAGTACAGCTGTCGTTTTTCACATCCTGCCTGAAACATGTTTTCCCATCTGTGGCACAGAATGGGCGTGGTTGCTGTGCAAAATCAATGTTTGGGACAGATTAAGAAAATCACAGTACCACCGTTCATGAGTGGAGGTCCCAAAATGCCTATGTTCAAAATCTGGTATAAAAAAAAAAAAAATCCCACAAATAATTGCATTACGGGTGTGCATTGCACAGTTTCTATGCACGCTTGTGACTTCACCAATTTTTAATATTTGCACTCTAGATTTTCAACATTACCATTTGTTTTACACCTCCTCATGAACAGTACAGCTGTCATTGTTCACATCATGTTCAAAATGTGTTTTCACACTTGTGGTGCCAAATGGCGCAGTTGCTGTGCAAAATCACCTTTTGGCTAATGAACTGATAGTGTCACTGTTCATGCGGTGGGGTCACAAAAAGCCCATGTTGAAAACATGGAGTGAAAATACGAGAAACACCCAGGGTATTAGGGTTTCTGATCATAATGCCCTATCCTGTAGGGACTGACAGGTGTCAGGGGTGTGACTTGGGACTGTCGACAGTAATGCTCACGCCATTCCACCCCCACCCTGTAGCCAGTGACAGGCATCGAGGTGTGTTTTGGACTCTTCGGCCCAAAGTTCACCCCCATTCTTCTATAATGCACCCATTTCAGTGTATTTCCTTATGGAATGGGGTGAGTATAAATCTCAAACACCCCAAGGCACACCTTGACACTTGTCGGTGTCCACAGGGTGGGGTGAGATGAAATGGTGTGAGCATTGTGGGCAGTGACCCAAAGGCACACCCCAATGCCTGTCCATCTCTGCAGGGTGGTGGTGGGGTTGGCATCAGTTCAGTACTTCACTGCCATTCCTATTCTGCATCTGTCTAACTCCTGCACTTCCAGTGCCAATGCCAGCAAGAAAACATTCGGCATTGACAAATGCTTGTTTATTTCCTTACTGAATGCAAATGTCACTTTATAGTATTTTTATTGAATCACACCAATTAGCTCATTAATATATATTAAAGTTCTAACAGCCACCAGTAAATCTGCTTGTATTTCTAATGTTTGATTTATTACTCTGTTTCCTGTGGTTATGTAGCCCACTTGTTTTGTAGAATTATAATTATCTGATTGACTGTAGCTCACCTCCTTAATCTCGTTAATTCCAGCAGCTGCAGCACACCACCCCATCCTAGACAGTGACTAGTCTGAGCAACTTACTGGCCAAGTGGAGAAGTGGGGGCTGGAGAGTAGACTGCCAACCTGCCTGATGACAGACCTGACCACTGGAGGGCTTGGACCATAATGATGATGATGAGGAGAAGAGGCTACCAAGCTGGGTCCCGTCGATCGGTTTTCTAACTCTGTGTTGGGGTTTTACCATGTGGCTGTTTGGTGCCAAATACTAGGGACTGGAGAGTGACCGACAGTGAAGGAAGCAGGAAGGTCCAGTTCTGGGAAGGTCACTGGCCTCTGCTAGTTTGTCTGCTGCTCCACACACTGACTGTATCCACCTGTCCGATGGCGATGACTCGAGAGTCCGACTCCCAGACACGCCACCAACCACTTGAATGTAAAGCTGAGCCACGGGAAGGAGTCTTCAGTTGCAGTAAATCATGGTGTCAGACTTGCACCATCTTGTAGCTCGCACGATCTTTCTCCAGTCCACGCCACATGTCCTGATGTCAGACTTGCACCATCCTGTAGCTCACACGCTCTTTCTCCAGTCCACGTCACATGTCCTGATGACCATGCGGAGTGGGGAGCTGACACATCTGCATATCCTGGCCCTCCCACTCTGTCTCTCATACTGGCTCACTAGTTGGGGAAGGGGGCGTCGCCTTTCGCTGCCACTGCCAGACATGAGCCTTTTCAACAATGAATGGGATGGGATCCAGTCAGGCCCCTTGCCACTGTGGGGCCATGTGCCAATGTAAATCTGCTGCTCCACCTGTATCCCTTGGACCGCCCCTGCACAGCACTACGCTGGGGGGAGTTCCCACTGACAAATACCCTGTGGAGGTGTGCAGTGGTAGCCTGGGCCTGTCAGTGGGTCTGCAGCTATGCAGGATTCACAAGTACTCAGCTTGCCTTTGTACCCAGCTTGCCTTTTTGCACAACCTGCAGTGTTTTTAATATCAGGTGCATTGTCACAAGCAGTAGTAGCACGGTGTTTGTAGTGAACGAGGTAAAGAACCTGAATTTGTTTTTATTGCAGACCAGATGTCAAATTCATTAATTACATTTCAGCAAAGTGAGGGGGTCGATATAGTTTTTATGTTTTTATTAAAAAACAGAAGTTGTAGGATTAGGAAGAAATGGCTGAGCTGGGTGTATAAGTTGGGTTATTTCTTCTAAAGATTTCATAGAAATGTAACCCCCCCTGCAAATGGGGGTTCCCAAAAGACTTCCAGGAGCTTGCTTGAATGCTCCAAGCCTGAATGGTGTTTGGCGTTTAAGCCATTTATCTGTGAGTGTTTTTAGAGCCTCTGGTACTGTCTCTTTAAGAGCTGTCTGCTTGCAGACATAATTGATTGTATGGGGGACTGTGTGTTTCTCTGTGAGTACTACTCGAGCTGCTGCCAATTCACTCCATTTTTGCAGTCACTAGGAGTGCAAAGGAACCTATCTGAAAGATGTAACTGTTTGCCAGAAATCATTTAGAGTAATAATGAAAATACAGTTTGTCTAATCTGCTTTCTTTGCAGTCAGAACTGTGTTTGCCTAGTTCCCCATTCTAGTTTTGAACTGCTGAACTGGACCAATCAGTGTGGGTTAAGGTAGCTCTAAAATGGTGCCTTGGACGAATCAGAACTTGGACTCGTAATCTGAGCCAGCCACAAGAGGATTGTATGGGCAGTGACTCTGGGAGATGTAGTTTGGACTTCGGCGCCTTTTTGGACCAACAGGGGCAGTCTATTGTGAGTGACAGCCAATCCAACAAGAACTGGGAGGAACTCAAGAAGTGCCAGTTTGTCTGCTGGAGTTTCAGTTGAGCTCTGGCAGTGAAGAGGAAGGAGTCCTGTGCTTTTCGGTGTGCAGTTTTAGTTGGGAAGCAGCGTGTAAGGCCCGAGTTCTGGTCTGCAGCTTGTGTAACTACTTGTTAGGACTGAATCCGTCCTGAAGAGAATCAAAGAATATCTGAAGAGTAGAAACCAGGCTCACCCTGTAGAAGACTGGAGAAATTGCTGAATTGCGCTCGGTCTGTCAGGAACTGAATCTGCTGTGTTCTCGGGTATTGTGCAGTAATTGCGATCGGGATAGAGAAGCAGCCTCTGGTATAGTACTTTCTTTTTCTATATAAATGTGTGAGGAGGCTTATGTAGCTCAAGTGAATCCTGCTGCCATTAAAGACTTTTGCCTGTTGCAGTTTGTCATATAAATGTGAGGAGTCTCGTGGAGCTCAAGAGTAGCCCTGCTGAAGTTGAAGGACCCTATCTTGTTTGGAGGTCGTGAGTACTAATTCAGGGTCGCTCCCTGTTGAATTGCCACATTGAATCCAAATGGAATTACTATATGCTGACTGTTTAACTAATTTTTTCTTTCTCTGTGAAAGGGCCCCTACCAGCTGCCACGGTTTGGACTAGCCACTAGGGCTTGGGTACCCAGGGACAGTAACTGGTAGGGATAGGCCTGTGCACAGAGCCATAGGTAGATGAGTAAAGTGATAAGCTAATTAACCTGATTTCCCCCTGTCCTTGTTATATCCCCCTAAATAAATCAGAGCTGCTTGTTTCAGCAAAGTTATACTGCCTGAGGTATTTGTCTATGTTAAAGTATTGTACTGTGATTGTTGCACTGTATCTTCTTATTTTACAGGGGGTCCCAGTGCCTGAACCAGTCCTGGGGGTAAGTGTATACTGTGAAGGTAATTCTGATATACTGTGTGGGCCACTAGTGGGAAGAAAGGGGGGTTGCAGTGTCCCAGAGGGCTGTGACCAAGTTAGTTTAACTATTGCAAACCCTGACCTCTGGGTGGAGGCACCCGCCATCGGATCCAGGCCCCTCAACCTGTTAGTGGCAAATCAGGCAGGGGTAGTAGCCCCTGGGATAGCGCCATCTAGAGGTTACAGAAACATAGAAATTATCATCAGATAAGGACCGTTGGGCCCATCCAGTCTGTCCGTAGACCCTATACATTGTATGTGGCCACTGACCCTATGTGATCAATGGCTTTTCATCACTCCCTCCCCTCTCAAGCTTCTCTTGTGCCTGTCTCAAGCATGCTTAAATCCCTGATAGTATTCATATTCCATGTAGCTTATAGTTCCCAGGGCCCTCTTCTCCCAGCAAAGGATGAACTTCAAAGAGCTGATTGCTGATTCAATAGTAATAGCGCGTTGTATGGAAGGAAATAAATAACTACTGTACCTCTGAAAACCATTGGGATAAAATTTTGGCACTCTGTAGTTGAAGTACTATCACTTCACTTACATGCCTCTGTAGCCAATCATCCCCCATGAAACCCTTCCCCTCACAGCATGCCTCTGTATTGCAGCAGTAGAAAAGTCAGCCACACAAATGGCCAGGCTCATGATCTGGCATGTATCTGGGAGGAGGAGGTCGAGCAGTGTGTGCTGTTGAAGGCAGGCATCACTGAACAACAAGGACTGCATCGAGATGGTGCTGCTGGACACTGGGGACTGCTTTAAGATGGTGCCACTGGACACCAGGGACTGCTTCAAGATGGTGCCACTGGACACCAGGGGCTGCTTAGAGGTGGTGCCGCTAGACACCAGGGGCTGCTTAGCGATGGTACAGCTGGACACCAGGAACTGCTTAGAGGTGGTGCCACTGGACACTGGAGACTGCTTAGAGATGATGCCTCTGGACACCAGGGACTGCTCAGTAATGGTGCCACTGGACACCCGGGACTGCATATAGATGGTACTGCTGGACACCAGGGACTGCTTAGAGATTGTATAGCTGGACACCAGGAACTGCTTAGAGATCGTGCCACTGGACACCAGGAACTGCTTAGAGATGGTGCTGCTGGACACTAGGGACTGCTTAGAGATGGTGCCACTGGACACTTGTGACTGCTTAGAGGTGGTGCTGCTGGATACCAGGCATTGCTTAAAGACTGCCACTGGATACCAATGACTGCTTTAAGATGGTGTCACTGGACACCAGGGGCTGCTTCGAGATGGTACTGCTGGACACCAGGGACTGCTTCAAGATGGTGCCACTGGACACCAGGGACTGCTTAGAGGTGGTGTCACTGGACACTGGAGACTGCTTAGAGATGGTGCCTCTGGACACCAGGGATTGCTTAGAGATGGTATAGCTGGACACCTTGAACAGCTTTGAGATAGTGCCACTGGACACCAGGAACTGCTTAGAGATGGTGCCGCTGGACACTTGTGACTGCTTAGCGATGGTGCTACTAGACACCAAGGACTGCTTAGTGATAATGCCACTGGACACCAGGGACTGCTTACAGGCAGTATAGCACAGTGGTTTAAGGCTCTGAGCTGCAAATCTGGAGACCTGGGTTTGCATCCTACAGCCCTCACTTGCATGCATACTGTGTGCCCCTAGGCAAGCCACTTAACTTCCCTGTCTCCCAGGTTGCACCTGTAAACAAGCTTTCAGCTTAGTGTGTCCCACCTGGTTAAACAATGGGGAAAAAGATGGTGCCGCTGGACACTAGGGACTGCTTGGAGTTGGTGCGCTGGACACCAGCAACTGGCTGGAGATGGTTCCACTTTACACCAGGAATTAATTGGGTACTGCTGGTGGCAGGGGAAGTTGGTTTCAAGCCCACTAAACACCATGGAGTACTTAAAAAGGGAAGGAGAGAGAGAGAGGTTGGGGTGTGTCATTGGGAAACAAAATACTTCCAGTGCCATTTTCCCTGGTATCTAGTGATAATCCCCTTCTCTTTCACCACTCCCATACCACTTTCCTTGGTGTCTAGCTGTAACCCCCTCCTTCTCCCAGTCCTGGGTTGTTTTTCCTGGTGTCTAGCAGTAACCATCCACCCCAGGTCCATTTGTTTGTGTCTAGCAGTGACCCCCTCCCTCTCCCGATCCTGGGCTGTTTATTTTTTTTTTATCTTTGTTTTACCAGGTGAGACACACTAAGCTGAAAGCTTGTTTACAGGTGCAACCTGTGAGCACAGGGAAGTTAAGTGACTTGCTCAGTGTCACACAGTATGTAAGTGGGGGCTGTGGGATTCAAACCCAGGTCTCCAGATTTGCAGCTCAGAGCCTTAAACCACTGTGCTATATTGCCTTTCCCTGGTGTCTAGCAGGAACCATTGACCCCATGTCTGTTCCTTAGTGTCTAGCAGTAACCCCTTCCTTCTCCTGGTCCTGGGCTGTTTTTCCTGGTGTCTTGCAGTAACCGTCTACCCCAGGTTTGTTCCTTGGTTTCTAGCAGTAACCACCTCCCTCTCCCAGTCCTGGGCTGTTTTTCCTGGTGTCTTGCAGTCGGCATCCACCCCAGGTCTGTTCCTTGGTGTCTAGTAGTAATCCCTCCTCTCCTGATCCTGGGCTATCTTCCATGGTGTCTTGCAGTAACCATCCACCCCAGGTCCTTTCCTTAGAGTCAAGCAGTAACCCCCTCCTTCTCCCGGTCCTGGCTGTGTTCCAGGTGTCTTGCAGTCACCATCCACCCCAGGTCCGTTCCTTGGTGTCTAGCAGTAACCCCTTCCCTCTCCCAGTCCTGGGCTGTTTTCCAGGTGTCTTGCAGTCACCATCCTCCCTAGGTCCAATTCCACTTTTCTAGAGTAGGCAAAGGTGCAGTGCACGTTTATTTATTTAGCTTTTGTTTACCAGGTAAGGACACTAGACAGTCAAGTGCCTATTTTCAGGTGTGACCGGGGAGAATTACAAGGTACAGGCAATAACAATTCGGAGACAAGGTACAGCAATCAACAAGGTACAGTCAGGTACAGGCAGTAACAGTCTCAATGGCAAGTACAGAGTCAAGGCATGGCAACAACAGGAGGCAGTCAAGGAAGCAAACATATATCAGCAAGACAAATTCAAGGGTTACACTATACATGCAACAGCGCATAGTCATTGGGACATGAGCCCACCATACAGGGTGGGGCAGCAAGAGGCTGAAGGGCAGGAGGATGCTTCTTTTAAGTAGCCCCAGAGGAGGACCTGAAGCAGATGTGGGAGGAAGCCCTTACATGAGCAGGGAATAGGATCCAGGCTCTGAGAACGAGGGCAGCGATCGCGATCCCTGTGAGGGAATGAGTTTTGGGAACCTTAAGAGCCTGGGAGTCACTGGACCTCAGCCAGTAGCTGGGGGTTGGCTTGAGCAGTTCAGCAAGTGCCAGTTGGGTGGACATTCTGATGAGGTTGTCTATGAAGTTGCCCATGACAAAGGATCGGTGGTTACTGGGGGAGAGCCACCCTAGCCTGGAATAGAGTTGACAGTGACGGGTGATGTGGGGGGTGAACAGGGTGAAGCGACATACATTTTTGTACACTGGGTCCCATTTTGTGAGCCAGGTTTTTGGTGCATTCACGAAGGAGGTGAGCCCATAGCTGAGCGTGGGGAGAAGAACCCCTTTTGCAAGGGCAAGTCGGGCAGCTGGGGTGAGGCAACTTTTGGCCCTGTATGCCAGACTCAATTTACAGTTGTGGCCTTGCAGGAATTGCACTGTGGAGGGAGGTCAACTGAAAATCAAGGGTTACCCCAGGTACTTGATAGAGTCAACCATATGTACAGGGACACCATCAGTTCCTGCAACTTTGAGAGGCCGAGCACACAATTATCTTGGCAAGGAACTGAACAGCATGGCCTGCATCTTCTGGAGGTTGATGACGAGCTTATTGGCCTTAAGCCAGGATTGAATGCTGTCGAAATCAGAGTTTAGTCTGGAGCTGATGACACCAACGTCCTGTGAGCTAGTCAGAAGCACGAGGCCATCAGCATATAGGGCGATGTGTCCGGAGGCAGGGATCAAGGGTAACTGGTTGATAAATAGGGAGAACAGTAGGGGGTCGAGGACAGACCCCTGAGGCACCCCTCATGTAACTGCTGTGAGCCCAGAGAGGGCTTTCTGGAACTTGGTGTACTGTTGCCTGCCTGATAGGTAGTTGGCAAACCAGGCTAGGACAAGAAGGAAAAGGTCAAGGGACCGAAGGGCAGTGCCCAGGAGTGTGTGATCAACCAGATCAAATGCCTTAGACAGGTCTATGAAGATGGCACCTTTAAAGGAAAACTACCTGCAAAAATGATAAAAAGACATGTTGGGCACTTGGGTTTTTGTTTCTCTAATTGTTTGTGGCATTCTGTTCCCTGTGTCTGTGTTTTATGGCCCTTGGAGGTATCCATTGAGGCTTCTTTCATTGCCTTTGGTCAGCTGAAATTTTCCCAGAATGCCTCTAGGAATGATGTCAATTAGACCTCATACCTTTAAAGATAGACTTTATTATCATCCTGTGACAGACCTTTACAAAGAAAATTGCCAGACATCCAGAATAACTACAGTTGTTGCTTAGAAAGCCTGACTTTGGCTGGGGAGGGAGGAGGGAGGGCAAACACTTTTCAAAGTTGTTAACTTTCACAAGCAGTTGCAGTTAGATATTTTGACTAGATTATTACTAGGATCCTGGGCTCATAGTTCCAATACAAAGTCTAATCGATGTCATTCCCAGAGGCATTCTGGGAAAATTCCAACAGATCAAAGGCAATAAAAGAAGCCTGGATAACTACCCCAGGGGCCATAAAACTGGGGTTAAAGGTAAAAAATCTTGCCACAGACACAGAGGACAGAATTCAACAAACAGAGAAACAAAAACAAATGCATGTGTGTTTTGATAATTTTAGCTTGTAATTGTCCTTTAACTTACAGCGCTGACAATGGCAGGAATAAGAATGGTAGAGACATATCACAATATTTATGGTTATGTGATATGAATTCTGACCTCAAGAGGGGGCTACAGTCTTGATAAAGGGCTTGTGCAGCTTGAAACGCTGACACAGGTGCTTTTTGGGGGGTGCTACCACTTTTTAGCTCAATAAAGCAATTTTTTTAATGTACCCTAGCAGTGGATTTTTGCTGTCTCCTTTGGAAGAGGAGCCGATTCTTTATGTGTACTGATTCATACTATTTATTTATTTATCGAGATATTGGAATTACAAACCTTTGAGTCAGAGACTCCTTTGCAAAGGTTCCATATCATGAAAGTACAAAACAAGAGAAATGGACAATACAATGAAAGGTATTACAAATGAATGCAGAGAGTAAAACAACCCAGAGTCAAGTATGGTACAAAGGTAATGAGCAATGCATTGAAAGGTATTTCATCTGAATGTGGAGGGTAAAGCAACTCAGTCTCAAACGTGATACAAAGGTTTCAAGCAAATTAAGCTATTGCTTACATTCAAATTTCAAGGATGATACAAGGTTTCCTAAGCCAATAAAACAAGATACTTAAGATAAAGACACAGTATATTGGAAGAATCAATCAGAGTAGAGGGACAGAGGAGAGGAGAGGAGTAGAAGGCACAGAGGTTTGGCTTGGCACACCAGTAAAAGAGGGGTGACTATGTGAGTGAGCAGCTCAGGGGCAGTCAGGTACTGACAGTGAGTAGTTGCTCTCTGAGATTGAGTTTGAAGCGACCAAGGTTCTGGACAGATGAGGTAATGGGGGCAGATCATTTAGCCAGAGTGGAGCCCTATAGTGGAAGGCATGTTGCCCCAAGGATGTTCTGCAGAACGGCACAAGCAAATGTGGCTTGGGCTGAGCCTCTAGTATTCCTTCTGGATCATGCATGTTGAATGAGGTTAAGGAGCCCATTGGGGGATTGACCATTGACAATCTTCCTGGAAAGGAGGCAGGTGTAGTATTTCAGCCGGCCCTCAAGGTTGGGTCAGTTGGAGAGCCGATAAAGGTTATAGGTGTGAGTCATCCTATCACACCCTGTGACAAGGTGACAGGTCCTATTCAGGCTGACCTTAATTCTGTGAAGTGCAGTATTGTCAGCCGCACCATAGAAGATGATCCCGTAATCCAACAGGGAAAGGACAAAGGAGGTAACCACTAGACGGAGGGCTGCGGGGGTCATACAACATTTGCTCCTGTAAAGGAAACCAATTCTGGCATTTGTGGCAGAGATAAGATGATGGATATGTTCATGATAGTTTAGCGAGGAGTCAAGGGTAACACCCAGATATTTAAAGGAAGTCGCTTGTTCTGGCTGTGAGTTTTGACAGTTAAGTATGCACAGTGGGGGGCCCCTGAATTTGTTTTGAGGATGCGTGAAGGCCATAGGCTGTTTATTTGTAATTTAACACCAGTTTATTGGCAGAGAACCATGTTTCAGTTTTAGATAAAAGACTCTGGAGGGCAAGCTGAAGGGGGGAGGTCATGGTGACTGCAGAAGATAACTGCATCGTCCGTGTATAGAAGCATTTGGCCAGAATGTGCTTTTGGAAGAGAATTTAGAAAGAGGCCAAAGAGAAGTGACCCTAGTATGGATCACTGGGGGACACTAGAATGAACCAGCAGACTGTTAGAGTGGAGTTTATTTTGACACGCTGTGATCTACCACTTAAGTAGCTGTCGAACCAGGAGATGGGTTTGGAACAAGACCCAGAGTGAGGAGAGACTCTAGTAGAAGAGGATGATTGACCGTGTCAAATGCCTTAGTCAGGTCTATGTGCACAGAATCGACTAGGTGTCCATGGTCAAGGGCTTTGTGTAGGAAGGTGGTGTACTTGAGCAGCGCAGTTGAGGTGCTGTGCCCCTTCCTGAATCCATGCTGTTCTTTGCACAGGAGGTTATATTTAGTGAGGTAGTCAGTAAGCTGGTCTGAGACAATTTTCTCCAGGGCTTTTGGGGAGGAGAATAGAGATGGGGCAATAGTTATTTGGAGAGGTGCTGTCCCCTTCTTTGAGGATAGGCGTGATGACACCCACTTTCCACTGAGAGGGAAACTGGCCAAGACAGAGAGAGAGGTTAAGAATTTTTGTAAGAGGGACAAGAACTATATCCAGAGCCAGGTGAAGGAGTTTTAGGTCTAAAGTGCTCCCAGTATGCCGTGACTTAGTCAGGACTCTAGATAAGTAGGGTTTGGCCTCTTGGGGAGAAATAGCTCTGAATCAGAAGAGCGGGGTATCAGTAGGGGGTGGGGAGGAGAGGCGACTTGGTGGGGGGTCAAAGAAATTAAGTGGGAGGATGCTGCTAAGGTCTGAGAAGGAGGAATTTAAGATGTTGGCTATGGCTATAGGGTCCTGAGAGCTGATACCATTAATGTCAAGTTGCGATGGTGCAGAGGATGTTATTTTTCTATTAAGTACTTTAATGTTCTCCCAAATTGTACGCCCAGAACCCCAGGAGGAAGAGAGGGATACCTGAAAATGAGTTGCCTTCACTTTGCGAATCTCCCAGGTACATTTATTCCTGGCAGCTCTATACCGTTGCCTGTCAGTGGGTTGGCCAGATTCGAGGTCCTTATGCCATAAGTTATCACAGAGGCGCATGAGGTCAGGAAGGGCCGGTGTTATCCAGGGGGGACTGGGACCTTTGACTGCCAGTTTAGTAAAAGGGAAGAAGTGGTCACAGGCAGCATTGAAGCAGGTGATGAAGTGGGAGAGGGCACTGTCAACTGACCTAGCAGTATAAATAGGTGACCAATCACAGTGTAAGTACTACTTATCGGTCGGCACCACCAATTAGCTCTGGAGCCACAGTTGTATATGAACACCAGGAATAGCCCCTCACCCAATGCCTCTAAAGAGGTGGGAGGCAAAGTCAGAATAAGACTGAGTTTCAGGAAGTATAAGGGGACCCAAAGGGAGGAGGACAGAGGGTGTACCTTGAATGTCTAAGAGAGGCAGGGAAGGCTGTTAGGAAAGCCAAGGCACAGACAGAGGAGGGTTTAGCATGGACTGTGAAAAAAGGACAAAACATTCTATAAGTGCATCAGCGATAGAAGAAAACCGGGAGGGGAGATTGTGAGGCTCAAAGAGAGGAGGCAGACTGCAAGGAGGGATCTAGACAAGTTAGAAATACTGAACAAAGACTTCTGTTCAGTATTCACTGAGGAGGAGAGAGTCAAGGACCACAGTTGGGAAGCAGAGGCAATCGGGAGGAGTAGACACCAGTCCATTCACAGTGGAGGAGTTCGGAGGAACTCACAAAGCTGAAGGTGGATAAAGCCATGGGGCCAGATAACATACACCCAAGGATATTAAGGCAGCTGTGGTGGGAACTAGCACGCCTCTGGCCACTCTGTTCACAGAGTCACTCAACACAGGCATGGTTCCAGAGGACTGGAGGAGGCGCATGTAGTCCCACTACACAAAAGTGGCAGTAGGGTGCAAGCGGGAACTACTGGCCAGTCAGCCTCACCTCAGTGGTGGGGAAGATCATGGAGACACTGCTGAAAGAAAAGATAGTTAATAATAGTAGAGATCATAATTGTAATTGTTGAAGGATGTTATGGGGTTGGGGGTTTATTTTCATGGTGTTATACTGTGCATCTTTAAGCTTAGGATTTCCTTTAATAATTTTTTAGGAAGAATTGTAGTTATGGGATGGGAACTGTGGTGCATATTCAAAATTACCAGACTAGAAATAATAAGAGGTTCATAGCAAATGGCATCTAACCTTATTAAGTTTGTTACATGGAATGTAAGAGGAGCCCATAACCCTATAAAGAAACTACAAATACTAAAACATTTAAATCATTTGCAAGCAAGAGTCTCCTTTATTCAGGAGACTCACCTGCTTCCGGCGGGCTGTTAATCTCACGGAGAAGAATTATTGGACAAGTATTAGCCTCAGGCGGGTCACCTAAGACCGGGAGTACAGCGATTCTCATACACGTTCTGTAGCTTCCAATCCAAGACTATCATAGTAGACCCAATAGGTAGATATATATTAGTACATGGTATTTTGGACCATACCGTAGTACTAGGCAGCATTTATGGCCCTGTTGGGGAGACCCAGTCTTCTTCATAACTCTACTGGACAAGTTATAAACGTTTTGTCCCTACCCATAATACTAGGGGGTTGGAACCTGCCTCCCACACAGGATCTGGATAGATCTAACTCCCTACTTAAACCTCCTCTGCTGCTCAAAGGCACTTTCAGACTTTATGGATTCACTCGGTCTATGTGACCCATGGCGGCTACAAAATCCAGCAACTCGTGGCTTTACCTTTTCTCTACAGTGCATACCACGTGGTCTAGACTAGACTATATTTTATTTAGTAACACTTTTTGCAGAGTGCAGTGACTCAGGAATAGAGTCTATAGTTATATCAGACCATGCACCAGCTTGGGTGGTCACAATGCTGGATGCTAATCTTGTAGAAATCCTATTTGGAGGCTGAACAATCAGCTTCTCAAGGAAGATGCGTGGTTACTAGAATATCGAATATGATTCAGTCCTTCTTTGCCTGCAACCAGGGTTCAGTGGCACGAGCTGACCACGAATGGTGTCGCTGAAGTGCTGCCTGAGGCGGATTTATTCGGTTGGCCTCTACGTAAGAAAAAGAATGAGGCTAAAGTCTTAGCGCTTCTTGCCCAAATTAAAACATTAGAGCAATCTCTCTACTACCTCCCTTTTCGGGACACTTTAGAAGTTCTGTTGTCTCTAAGAAATCAATACTCTCTCTTACTTCAGGAAAAGGCAGAGTTTGCTATTCTGAGAACTCGGGCGAGATACGTCAGTGTGGGGAAAAAGCTAGTCACCTGTTAGCTCTGAGGTTAAGGAAATTGGAGTCGTCTAGATCAATTAATTCCATTGAAGATTCCAATGGGGAGATTAAAACCAGACCTGGGGAAGTTGTCTCGATACTTAGGCTCTTTTTCTCCTCACTTTATAATAAAGCTAACCCCTCCCCTTCTTTAGATGAGATGCTTAGCTACTTAACAACCACTTCTTTGCCCTCGATCAAACAGGATCAACAAGCACTGTTGATCTCTCCCATTCTATTCAGGAGATTCTGACGCAATTAATAATCTGGCCCCAGATAAGGCCCCGGACCTGACGGCCTCTCTCAATTTCTATAAACAATTTGCTAATGATTTAGCACCCGGCCTGCTTCGTCTGTACCAATATTTGCTTGCTGGGAACATGCAGGATCCCACGCTTTAGAGGCCCTATTATCCTTCTTCTCAAACCGGGTAAACCTACACCCCTCCCCTCGAGCTATCATCCTATTTCATTACTAAACTGCGAGATAAGATATTGGCCAAAATTCTGGCCAAGAGAATTGAACAAGTATGGATCCCCTTAATTAGTTGGAACAGATTGGCTTTGTTGCTAATAGATCCCAACTGACCACCACCGTAAATTACAATATCTTATTAATACAGCCAAGTCATCCCTTACCCCAATGATTTTAGTATCCCTGGATGCAGAAAAGGCGTTCGATAGGGTGGACTGGACTTTTCTTTGGGCCACGTTACAAGCTATGGGATTTCCCCCTCTGTTTATAACATGGGTGCAGGCATTGTATGCCTCGCCTGGAGCTAGACTGTACTGCAATGGGATACTATCCGATCCCTTCCCTCTTACATCAGGTACGCGACAAGGTTGCCCCCTCTCATCTTTTTTATTCAGTTTATACCTTGAACCCCTTCTTAGGCTTTTTAAACTCATCCCACTTATATCAGGCATTCCGTGGTCAATGGTATGGCGAAAATCTCAGTCTTCGCTGATGATTTGCTTTACACCTGTCAAATCCAACCCTTTCATTAAAAGCAGCATTGGATATGGAGGATTTTAGTAAGTACTCTAATTATAAACTCAATATTAATAAACTGAAATCTTCCTCTTAACCATCTCACTCACAGCTCAAGTTTTGCTAATTTTGGGATGAAATAGACTACACGTTCTATTAAATATTTAGGGATTCATATTACTCTTAACTCATCCTGTCATGGAAACTGAACTTAGAAGATCTATGGAGGGATATTCAACAGGATCTGGCTAGGTGGTCTAAGCTTCCCTTATCGTTGTGGGGCAGAATAAATATTATTAAAATGAATGTGTTGCCTAGGATTTTCTACCCCTTAAATATGTTAAATATATGGATACCAATGTCTTATTTCCAGAGTATTCACTCTGGAATAAATTCCTTTATTTGGAATAATAAGTCTGTTAGGAAATCTTATAACAAATTATCCCGCCCAAAAGATTTTGGGGGGCTTCGCCTCCCCAACTTCTTTTATTATTATTGGGCCTCACACTTGAACAAATGTGGGAAATGGTTATCTTCACCGGACTCCCCAGTTTACCAAGGGTATAAACCATTGTGGTTGCAAGCTGAATTAGACTTCATTAGCAGTCATAACATTGATACCAGAGTTCTTTTTTACATACCTAGCAAAATATCCCTGCATCATTTCGCCTCTACCTCTTGGGATCTCCTCAGGGTGGTCTCTCAATTGTTCAAGTACTTTAAGATCTCCCCAACTCTGGATCTCTCTCAACCCATCTGTTTAAATCAACCTCGGATAGGTAATTCTGTGATAACTCGTAATTGGTTACCACCTCTTTCTGGATGTAGTGTGAGGGACTTTTACTCGCCAAGTCATATCTTGGATACGGGTGAGATCTTAGGAAAATTTAAATGGTCAACAGTGATGGTCTTTAAGGTTTTTCAGCTGAGGCATCTTTTGTGTAAAAGGTTTGGGAGCAATGCTAGAGTCTCCTATCTTGCTGACTTTTTTTATCAAGTCTCCATAATTATTAACAATCTGCATAGTATTTCCAGGTTGTATAATTTACTGCATACGTTCCAGTGGCCCCATCAAGTACCGGCCCAATATCTGCAAAGCCTATATCAAGACGAGACATTAACTGGCATAATATATGGAAAGATCTACATGTCTATCATACCAAGACAGATACAGGTTACACAATATTGTATATTAAATAACCTTTATTACACTCCGGTTAAACTGGCCCAGATGAAGTGTATAGCTTCAACAATATGTTCTAGGTGTAACAAAGAAGAGGGCTCTGTGATACATATTTTCTGGTCATGTGTATCAGTATCCCCTCTTTGGAAGCAAACAGAAACCTCTCTTGATCCGTTATTGGGATTACAAGGCCTTTTCTCCCCTAAAACTTGTATCATGGGTGATTATTCCGAAATACAAGAGAAGGAAAGGAGATATCACTTGGCTCTAATATCAATGGCGGTTAAAAAACTAGTACTTAGACATTGGAAAGACCAATCTGTGTTAACTTATACGGAATGGTTACATGAGATTACCTTTGCACTCCGGGTGGAGAACCTGATAGCTCAGGTGAACCGCCGTTTACCTTCCTTCACTAAAAAATGGGGCAAGTTATATGCCCTGTATCTTAAATGACATTTCGATATATAATGGGTTGCGGCCTCCTCCATGCTTTCTTTTCTCCCTTTCTCCTCTTTCTTTTACTTATGCGGAATCTATTTATGCCATTGTTATTTCCTGTTTCTCATCTGGTCAACCTTCTATGTTTAGTCTGGTAATAATTATATGTTGCGGCTGAGATAAGTGGCATTTAGTTTTCTTAGTCAGTCTCAATTCTTAAGATCCTGATTCAATAGCTATGTTTCTTTACTTAAGTGGTTCCTTAGCCAAATAAATAAGAATCAACATGCACCACAGTGGAGGGAGGAGGGGACTGGGGAGAAAGTTAACTTTTATATCTTTTTCAACAGTCCTTGATGAAGGGTATGTACAGTATTGTTTCCTGTCATTATCTCTCAATATATTAGGGTGTTTTGTACAATGGTTTGTTTCAATGCCATCGATCTTGTATACTGTCATGAATAATTAATCAATAAAATATATCAAATTTAAAAAAAAAAATGAAAGAAAGGATAGTGACACACCTGGAATCCATTGGTGCCCAGGATCTGAAGTAGCATGGATTCACATCAGGAAAGTTATGTCAAACAAATCTAATAGATTTTTTTGATTGGGTGACACGGGAAGTGAATCAGGGTGGGGCTGTAGATGTCGCCTACCTGGATTTCAGCAAAGCCTTCGATACTGTCCCACACAGAAGGCTAGTTAACAAGATGAGTAGTCTAGGCATGGGGCATAAGGTGATACAATGGGTTAGAAACTGGCTGAAGGACCAAAGGTAGAGGGTGGTGGTAAATGGAATCCAATCTGGGGAGAGAGGGGTGACCAGCGGAGTGCCACAAGGATCAGTACTGGGACCAGTCCTGTTCAATGTCTTCATTAGTGACATTGCAGAGAGTCTGGAAGGAAAAGTCTGCCTATTTGCAGATGACACCAAGATCTGCAACAGGGTGGATACACCAGAAGGGATGTAGAAAATGAAGAGGGACCCAGAGAGGCTTGAAAGATGGTCAGAGGTATGGCAACTGAGGTTCAATGTGAAAAAATGCAAAATAATGCACCTGGGTAGGGGGAACCCTGGGGAGAGCTACATGATGGTGGAAAGGTGCTGACTGTCACCAAAGAGGAGAGGGACCTAGGGGGTTATCATATCTGATGACCTTAAGGTATTAAAGCAGTGCACAAAGGCTGCAGGGAGGGCCAGTGGCTTGCTGAGGTGCATAGGCAGAGGTATTACTAGTAGGAGGTGGGAAGTGGTGATGCCATTGTATAAAACACTGGTAAGGCCTCACCTGGAGTACTACGTGCAGTACTGGAGACCACACATGCGTAAGGACATAAACATGGTGGAGTCTGTCCAGAGAAGGGCAACAAAGATGGTGCATGGTTTGCATCACAAAACATATGAGGAGAGACTGAGAGACCTCAATATGTACTCACTGGAGGAGAGAGAGAGAAAGGGCGACATGATAGAAACTTTTAAGTACCTCAAGGGCATAAACAAGGTGCAGGTGGGAGATATTTTCCAATGTAGAAAAGATACTAGAATGAGGGCACAATATGAAATTGGAGGGAGATTAAGAGGTAATGTGAGGATGTTTTTCTATCTACGGAGAGGGTGGTGAATGTTTGGAATAGTCTGCCACAAGAGGTGGTAGGGCAAGCACAGTGGAGGGGTTTAAACATGCCTGAGACCAGCACAAGGGAACAGTGGGTGGAAGGAGTGATAAAAAGCCATTGACCACTTAGGGTGAGTGGATGCATACATGTATGGGGCTTACAGAGCAGTTTGGATGGGCCTAGCAATCCTTATCTGCCAACAATTTCAGTTTCTTAAAACCAGATGTGAAGGACTCTTTGGTAATTAGAGGCTGTGAGCACCATTGCAGGCTTCCATTCATACCATTCATGTCAATGCTGCCGGAGCACATGCTGTAGTACGCACTGCTGCTGCCACTGGAGGACATGCTGCTGTAGCCCCCACCCCATCCCCCTGTCACCATCTTAATAATCCCTGAAGAGTTAGGTTTCAGCTAGAGATAGAAGCCGAGTCTCATGGTAAGAAAAAAGTGCATGTGGGCACACCTACTAATGTTCTTGTGGTAAGGTACACGATCCTGACCCGGGCCCATAGCTGGAACAGAACTCAAGTGCCCTCCCACCTTGCCAGCTTCCATGGGCAGAGATCCCAAAAATTCAGCAAACTAAGCTTTGAGTTGCCAGCTTCTGCTTACTAGCAGGCTTATTAGGATACCAGGAGAGTGCAGAACAGTTTAACAGGAGAATGCAATTATTGATAACAATGAAACTTTCCAAAAGATATGGGCCCCATTTCTGAAGCTTGGCCTGAAAATCTTAGACTAAAATTCATTGTTTAAGTTAACTGCATAGGTTTGGATAATCTAAATAATTAGACTCTGCTAGCATGGATTAATGAATACTCTGCCAATCACTTACTGTGTTTGCTAATTCATTCTGTATATAGATGTATATTTATTCAGTTTGACATTAGATACTGTCTGTTCATTTGAAATGAATTAATGGAGTGGAAAATGTCTGTAATTATACTGCTGTTTATGGTTACATCTAATAACTAATAAAAATCCATTATGGAAAAAAGAACAGTTTAACAGAGTGACAAAGTCCATTTTCTCTCAGAGTAGCCCTTGACTTTTACTAACTGTTTCTTCTGACAAACTGTTTTCTAGGCAGTCTGTGCCTGTGCAGGGACTGCTGTGTGAACAGTTACACCACGATTCTGTCTGGTTAGGATTCTCCTGCTCTCACAGAACTGGAGACAGACAGCAGGAACTAGGAGATGCTGGCAGCTCTGCACCCTCTGCACCCTCTCGCCAACTGTCAAAGTCAGAATCAAGCGTGGCTTATGCTGTAGCAGTAAGCTCCATCACTGCTCTGGCAATGAATGACTCAAACTCAGAAACATTTACCCTTTGTGGTCTGAAGTCCCAGTCCCCTATTAAGGAACTTACGGGGTATTTGGGGATTGTGCTATTCCTTTTCCAGTTTATAAGGGAAGGGTGGGAAAAGCAGAAGTGACTGAGCAGGGAGCGGGAGCCTGACTAGGAGTTGCAGTAGGATCCTGCCATCTGATTGACTGTAGAGCATGCTGCAAGTCTGAAGCTTAGCTGGCCCAGTGGCACTGAGGGTTGAGACACTGGACGCCACACTCGCACCATGCTAGCGACTGGGTCAGGAGCAACCTCGGGTGCTGGAGGGTTGGCTGGGGAGTTAGGATTGAGCATCCCAAAGACTGCTCTCTATTGGCAGAGGGTAAGGAGGGGTTACCACAGATGCACTGGCTCCTGGTTGCAGTTGGGGGTTGGCGCATGTATGCGTGGTTAAGTTGTGTGGGTTGACATGAGCCAACGTCCGGACGTGCCATGTGCAGATGCACATGGCCACATCCTTGGCATCAATGCATACCGTGCCATGGAGGGATCAAGTACCAAAAAAAAGCCTCCACATGCACAGTGAAGGTGGATCCAGTGGCGCTGAGTCAGATGTACCTAAGTTAGCTCCACTAGTGTCCTCCCTGCCTTTCATGGTGTATGGGGTAAGTACCACTATGATGTGGCTGAGAGGGGCAGAACATGGGGTTGGAGAGCTCTGGCTGTGGCTTTGGCAGGACCAAGGAGACATCTGGATGGGGGGACCATAGGTACAACCCCCAGCAAAGGAGAATAGTAGAAGTAAAAAAAGAAGTCTGAGGCTTAATTTTTCATTGGTTAGAGAGTGGAGCTGGCAGAATTCAGGATTTTGTTCAAACTATTGGTGTTATCTGTAATGGGGTGATTACACCACCTTTCTTAGGTTCTTGTTTGAACTGCACAAAAGTGAAGAGACAACAGACAAGTGGTGTCCAGAAGCAAATATAATTTATTTCTGGTATATAAAGCAGGCTTATAACCATCGATGTAGCCAACGGAAAATACTTCCAGTCTTTCTTACCTACATAGGCATCAGCTAGTCTCTTCTCAGAGAAAAAGTGAAATTTAAAGGGTCTTATACCCCTGTAATCACTATAGCAATGGCTAAAAAGATACATAAAAATCCAGTGATTGTACAGTTGCAAATAGCCTGACTCTTAACTAGCCTGGGAAAGTTTGCAGAGCTAGCATAAACAGATAAATGAAACCATAAGATCTTGTATTTCTGTGAAGGACACTTGTGGTCACAGTTCTGCATAAGCGCGAAAGATGGCAGTATTACCTAACTAATGATTATACAATAATATATATATAGAAGTATCTCCCAGTGTTACAATAAGGATATGGCAAAACATGATTCTTAGTAGAAAAGGCACAGTAGAACTCAAATCCTGACACCTATGCTTGTAGGATAGATGTCTGCACCCTAAGATTAGTATATATATGTATGTATGTATTGCTGTCTGCGAGGTGGGGACTAATCAGGGGTGCTGGTCTATGGACAAAATTCCCCACCTTGTTGCCTGATGTTGAACTCGGACCTGATACACAGCAGGACTGAGTTTGTTAACAATGAGATAAGGGCCTTCCCATTTACTGGCAAATGAGTGTGTGGGTTGTGTGTACTGGAGAAGCATAACTCTGTCTCCAATTTGCTAGTCAACTTCTTTGGCATGCTTATCAAAATTAGCTTTAGCCTGTTGAACTTTACCCATTTGTTGGCAGCAAACAGGTGTGTTTTCATGATGTAATCACAAAGCTTTTCAACATATTTGTCTACAGAGACTCGATCTGCAGTGGGAGTGTGTAGGTCAACCAGCAGGTGCTCAAGTAGTCTTATAGCTCTACCAGTCATCACCTCATAGGGTGTGCACTGTGTAGTAGCTAAAGGAGTGCCTCTTAAGGGTAAGAGGGAATCCCTCTCTTTGGGATTGTCATGGACAAATTTACATAACATCTGTTTGATTCTTCTGCTAGCTCTTTCTACCTGGCCTGATGATTGAGGATGATAGGGGATGTGGAATTTCTGGTTCACTCCAAGCATTCGGAGTGTCTGTTGCATCAGTTCAGCTGTAAAACTGGTTTCCTGATCTGAGTCTACTTTTAAGGGCAGACCCCACCTGGAGAACAGTTAGTCTACTAGGACTTTGGCAGTTAACTTTGCCATGTTGTTCTTAGTGGGAAATGCTTTCACCAGGGCTCGCGTTAACGCACTACTGACATCCCCCTATTGCAAAAAATCCATTTTTGATGCAGTGGTATGAGTGCATTGCATCTGGTTTTGACGCAGCCCTTCTGCTGTAATTTTTGCGCTGTCACTTTAAATTCCATCAATTACCATCTCCGTGTTGTGAGAGAGGCGGTGTGGTGATTTTTTTTTTTCAGTCTTCAGCGACGTGATTGGAGGCGGCGCAGTTAATGAGTTAAGGGGGCGGGGATCCATTGTGCTGTAGGAGTGGCTGTGGAATCAATCTGAGCAGTGAGCAGGAAGGAGTTCTGCATGCCAGCCAGTTTTTGTTTACAGCTCTGCTCGGTTTCGACCGACAGATCACCAGGCTGCGAGGTACCTTATGCGAGGTAAGACTTATCCTTTGAGCCAGTGAGGGGAAAAAGCAAATAGTTGAACTGTGTGCTTTTTATCAGGGCTCACGGATAAGGATTGCAGCCAAAACCCTACTTTCGGATGGCTTCATTAGTGGACTGTAACTTATTGGTGTTAGGGAGAAACAATCATGACGCTGCTGCTATATGATGGTTCTGCTGATGTCACTGCTGCTGCTGCTAAAGTTACTTACACTACCACTCAGTCTTGAAGTTACAGAGCACCAAAATTGAATATACCAGCCCAGTAGTGCTATGAGTGAGCAGACAAGAGGCGGGGTTTAAAGGGCAAGTGACCGCCCATCATTCTGCTCCTTAGCAACTAAAGTCAGCTCAGTCTGTACCATGTGGTATGTCTTTCAGACACACACGTGATACAGATCCTGTTAGCAAGGACTGTACAAAGCATACGCAGATAGATTTAGCTAGGCAGCCGTTGGAGAAGGACCATCTCTGCACAGCAGCAGCCAATCATGCCATTTCAGAAATCATCGACGAAAAACTGTTCTCCTGAGGAGAACTGTGTACTAATTCACCCTGGACAGCTTTTAAGATCCTAACTACTTAGAAACTAACGCCATCGGCCTCTGGCTGTTGTTGGTGGGTTTTTTCTGTAAAATAACTGTCCGGGCGACCCGGGTTCGGGAGCGAGCTCGGATCGTCGGGGGTCGGCCGGGGGAGACAGGCTGGAGCATCCGAGGACAGCTCACCTTCTCCGGGGGGATGGGGGGATTCCTATACCGGCGAGCGGTGACCCCTGGTGGAGACTGGGGAGAGCGACGGCAAGCTGGATCTCAAGGGGCTTGATTGGTTGCTAGCGTAGGCCAGCAGCCTATCAGCCCCAGAGGCTGCTCCTTCCTGGGAGGAGTGGGGGGGGTACGCTGCTGATGCCAGCGGATGCCTGGATGCATAGGCACACAGTGGGGAGAGAAAAACAGAAAAATGGATCCCCCACAGAGCCTGGATGAAGGAGCACCGAGCTGGGGTCCTAATGTGCCAGCGCCCCTCCACAACCCAGGACCTGAACAAGATCCCAAGATTTGAGGGCCCCTGACGACCTGAGCCGCCCGGGGTATTCCGTGGCTCGATGAAGGGACCTGAGGTGAGTAGGAAGGGCGCTGGCAGGGGCAGGGCTTCATGGGTGCTCCAGAAGGAATGGCTCTGTGAGGGCAGGAGGGAGTCGAAACAGAAATTTCAAAAAATTAAAAATAAAAAAAAAATAACTGTCTTAGAGAGGTCTCAGACTTTCTAGTGCTTGAATCTTCTGCTCTAAAAAACTTGTAACTGTCTGGAAAATCTGACAATATAAAAAAATAGATATGGAGACAGAGCAAGAGTTTCATTTTGCAAACTGAAGAGCCAGACAGTATGAACTTGTTTGGCAAAAGATAATGAAGAGCCAGACACTCTTCAGTTAGGGGTCTGGCTTTGTTCTAAAATAAGAACTTGTATTAGACACACACCCTCTAGCTATTTTGAGATAAATTAATCTACTGCCCTCATGGCATTTTGATTAAGAGTTGACACAGCCTGAAGGGGAGTTCAAAACAATCTTGTATGTGGCAGTGCTGCCTTCTACATTTTGTGACTTTTAAAAAATACTCTGATTCAGTTGAGTTTTTATATTCACTGCTGCATTTTGATTTAAAAAATCTAAACTATTAAAGATTATCTTTAGAGTAAGCTAGCAGTTCAGTGGGGCTTACAGTGATATCGGGGTCAGAAAATACAAGCCGGCTATTGCAATTTAAATACTCACTCTGATATAAGATCCCAGAGCCTGTGTTAAGGGGGTTCAGGTCTGAAAATATAAGACTCCTGCCTCATCTCTACTGACATATTTCATTTTGTGACTTAAATAAATACTCTCACTGATTTAAGAGCCCAGAGCCTGTGTTAAGGGGTTCAGGACTGAAATATAAGACTCCTGCATTGTCTCTACTGACATATTCATTTTGTGACTTAAATAAATACTCACACACTGATTAAAGAGCCCAGAGCCTCTGTTAAGGGGGTTCAGGTCTGAAAATAAAAGACTCCTTCCTCATCTCTACTGACATATTTCATTTTGTGACTTAAATAAATACTCTCAGTCTCACTGATTTAAAAGCCCAGAGCCTGTGTTAAGGGGGTTCAGGTTTATAAGACTCCTGCCTTGTCTCTACTGACATATTTCATTTTGTGACTTAAATAAATACTCACTGATTTAAGAGCCCAGAGCCTGTGTTAAGGGGGTTCAGGTCTGAAATATAAGACTCCTGCCTCTCGACTAATGATATTTCATTTTTGTGTCTTAAATAAATACTTGATCTGATATAACAGCCCAGCCTGAAGTGTGTTAAGGGGGTTCAGGTCAGACACAATCTGAAAAAATATATTTAATATACCCAGCTACCTGAGGCATACTTAAATAAATACACCTGTCTTCATTGATTAAGATATCTGCTTGTTGTCAAAGGGGGACTCAGGTGTAAAAAAGGTATTTCCTACAATAGTAGCCTGCCTCTGGCACCTATTAAAGATACTATTTAACCCTGATCTGAGATCCGAGTTCTGTGCCACTTAGAACTGACTGAAAGCGTGTTGTTGATGACAACTCATGGAGGAGAACAAAACTTCTGTTGTGAATAACACAATGTCTGTGACTTGTCCAGCCTCTACTTCAGCCACCCGATGCCCTGCTTCTTCCACTGCTGTGTTTGCTTTGTTTACTCGGTCAGCGCATTTTTCTTCTACAGTCCCAATTTCTCCTCCAGAAACACCATCTTCTTCAAGTGCTGAACCAGTGGCCAAAAAGTTAAGCAGAATTTCGATTCCAAATGGCTGTATACTTTCAAATGGCTGCGTTTTGATGATGATGCGGGTTTAATGTACTGCAAGGACTGCGAGCTATTCTATGGCAAAACTAGGCTGCAGCAAGGCAGAAAAATGTTGCCGTTTGTGCATATTGGTAGTCCAAATTTTCAACATAGTGGTTTAACCAGACATTTGGGTTCTGACCAGCATGTGACTGCTGTAAAGGGCAATAAACAAAGACTGACATTTCAGAAGGCAGTTGATAATGCTAACAAGGCTGCAGAGGAGCAAACACAGCAAGTGAAAGAATCAAGGCTGGCCGAGTTTTGCACTGCATACTGGCTCTAAAGAGGCAGTGCCTAATCTAAAGTACAGTGCATTAATTGAACTGCAAAAGATAAATGGCTGCACTAGTCTTCAAGATGAAGACTGCTACAAGCATCATTCAGTAGTCACCGAGATGCAGTCATGCCTGGCTGAGGTCCTCACTGAGGATACCCAATCCAGAATAAATAACAGTCCGTTTGTAGGTTTAATATGCGATGAAAATTGTGACATAAGTGTCACAAAGGAATTTGTACTATATTGTGTAACAGTCAGTCCCTCAGATGGGGAAGTGCAGACATCCCTCCTTGGAAATTATACTGTAAATAACGGCACAGCAGAAACCCTTATCACAAAAGTGTTATCTGTATTACAGCAGTACAATATACCAGTAACCAAGGTCGCTGGTTTTGGCAGTGATGGTGCTGCTGTTATGCTTGGTCGCAGGAATGGAGTTGCGGTCCGCCTTTCTGCTCTAACTCCTATCCTAACCAGTGTCCACTGTGTAGCCCACAGGCTTGCATTAGCTGCTTCACAGGCAGCAAATAAAGTCCCATACTTAAAAAAATTTCAGAGTATTGTAGGAAGTATCTACATGTTCTATGTAGGGTCTCAGGCTTCTGTTAGATACAGTAAACTAAAGGAAATGCAGGATGTCTTGCAGCTAGATGCTGTATCTATTAAGGAGGCAAAGCCAGTAAGATGGCTGTCTTTACTGCCTGCTGTGGAGGCCCTGGACAAATCTTGGCCAGCTCTTGTGATGGAATTGCAGCAAGAGGCCTGTGATACCACTTCTCAAGCTGCAGAGGCTAAGGGGCTTTTGAAAGAAATGAAACATATTAAGTTTGTTTTTACCCTCAAGCTCCTCAGAGACATACTACCAGTTATTAATAAACTTTCAATGTTTTTTCAAAGACAAGACTGCAACTTGTCCATGATACCACCAATTCTGTCTTCTACTAAGGCTACCTTACAGGAATTCATTACGACCAGTGGGGACAATGTTAAGAAGCTATTGGACCTTTTGAGTGAGGCAAAATCAAAGCCTGAGGATGTGGTTTATCAAGAAGTGGTTTTGCAGTATGCAAATGAGAATTCCTTGATAGAATTCAGAACATTCACAGAGCAATACATTAATAACCTAATTGAGAATATTGACAAACGGTTTCCAGTGAATGAGGTTAATGTCCTCAGTAGTTTGTACAAACTCTTTACCCCCAGTCTGTACCCTGCTGCTGTTGCTGACAGGGCACAATATCTCTCTGTGGAGCTTGAGATCCTGGTAACACGTTTCAGTCAGTTCTTAATGTGCCCAGACTCAGAGATGACTTTAGGCAGTTTAAAAATTCATGTGCAGGTCTTGGGAGAGGTACAGTTTCACTGACGTGTGCAGAAAGCTTGTTACAGCTTCAGATGAATTATATGAAATGTACCCAGATTTTGCAACTCTTGCAGCTGCTTTGTCAATCCCAATCAGTAGCGTTGCATGCGAGAGAGCTTTCAGTGCCCAAAACCACATCAAAAGCAGATTCTGTAGCAGTTTGAATGATAAGCAGCTAAGCAAACTTATGAAGTTAACACTTGAAGGCCCACAGATAAACAAGTTTGACTATGATAGGGCCATCAAAACATTTGACGCACTGAAGGATAGGAGAAAGTAGACTCTATCACAGACTGTGAATCTTGACCCATCTCCCAAGACCTGTTCACAAATGAAAAAGACGAAGACTCCAGCAATTCTAATAAAAAACAAAGACAACCATGACACAATGGTATGCAGAGATGTAATATTAGCTTTATTTTAATTTCTGAAGGTAAGAACATAAAAAACAGATCAGGTATAAGTTTCTACTACTACTCTTATGTTAAAGGACAGGCATTATCAAGTAAATTTAAATTTGCTACAACATACAGTTAAAGAAACAAGAAACACATTTTGAACAGTTAAAAGACTAAAGTTAGCAGGGCAGCTGCTGAGCAGATAAAATATGATTTGAAACTTAAGACAAGTACTGACAAAACAATATTAATTTATCAGTAAAATGCATGTAAACTGAGAAAGTCAAAAGTTTACAACACGTCACAAGAATCAATGTAGATTCAATTAATTTATTTTGTTGTGACCCAAAATAACAAAAAGACAATACAGGTGGCTAAATCAGCAGTAAAAACAGTATTTATACCTCCTGGCAAGTTGACATATTAAAGCCAGTTAAATAAAAAGCCATGTTTGTTTTGTACGAACTTTTAGAATTTTGGTGTAGTGACCCCCAACATTTGGCTTCTGACCCCCTACTTTGGGAGCAGGAGGTCAGACTGACCCCCTGATTTCCAACACTAATGCAATGCCTGCTTTCACCCACTTGGAGAGAAAAATCTGTAACAACAAGTACATACTTGTTTTTAGTGGAGTTAATGAGAGGGCCAATTAAATCAATTTGTATTGCGTTCCATGGTCTGGTTTGCCACTGGGGCAACAATTTGGCTTTTCATTTTACCAAAATTGGGTTGCTCTGGGCACACACTATGCAGTTGTCCACCTAGTGCTCTACATCTTAGGCCATACAGGCCACCAAACAACTGTTTGAGTCTCTGGAGAGTGTTTTCAGTCCCCTGGTGTCCACCAGTGGGAGTATCATGAACCATATGAATAAATTCAGTTCATAAGGATTGTGGTGCAACCCACAATTTGTCACCTGTATCTTCTTTTTGATACCAGATGACTTTCTGATCACTAGACTAATGTATATTGTCAGAGTGTCTCTTGTATGGGCTACCAACTGATAGTGGTTCTTCAATTCCTTAGTCTAGGAAATTGAAGATGTGCTTCAATTCTGGGCTGGATTTCTGTGCAGCAGAAAGATCCAGTGGTGGTTCTGGTACTGGTTTCTGCTTAATATTGGCAGCCACAATAGCTGATATGGTGGTGGGTGAGTCATTGCACATGTCCCCGAGCCCGCTTTGGATAGTGAATCTGCTTGCTCATTAAGTTCATGCTAAGGATCAAATGTACAATGGGCTTTAACCTTCTGGATGTACAGTTTATGTGCAAACTTTTGAGTTGGGGTGTGTATATACTCATACAGATCCCTGTATTTGACAGGTGTTCTATCAGATGATGGAAAGTTGTGCTTTTGCCAGAATGGGAAAAATTCAGTAAAGGATGAGCACACCCAATTGAAGTCTGCAAAGATGATGACATCCGCTTCACCATGGGGCAGGATCTCCAGTGCACAGGCCACAGCTGCCAGTTTGGCATACTGTGAGGAGATAGTGCACTTTCTAGAAATGCATCTGAAATCACCTTCTTAGTCCAACATGAGCACTCCAAACCCTGCCACCAGCTCTCCATCCACATAGGATGCTGAGCCATCCATAAAGATATGGAACATCCTGGGGTCCTCCAGAACTACAGATGTTGCTGGTAGAAAATGGTCATGGGTTGGGTAGATAAGGGGGTTGGAGGGCACAGTCATGGGCTATCCCTGTATAGAGTAAACCATGGGCTAAAATTGAGGGCATTTTAGCAGGCAGTATTTTGATGCCCCTGTTCTGCAGGAGTAAGGACCAATGGGTCATTCTAGTGTTGGATACTGAACCGTCTTTGACTGTCTGAGAGCAAGAAGTTGGTTGGGGTGTGACAGGTGTACAAGACAATGAGAGCATACCCAATGATGTACAAAAAGTGTCTGACAGCCCAGTAGGTTACCAAAAGAGTTCATTCACAGAGATTGTACTTCCTCTCTACTGGGGAGAGCATCTATAATGCATAGGCAATGGGTCTGTAGTACCCATTGTACTTTTGAGCCAGCACTGCAGACATGGCCACATCTGAGGTGGAAGTTTCAGATGGAAAGGCAGACTTGGATTAGGGTTGATCAGTGCTGGGGCTGAGGCTAGAGCTTGCTTCAGCTGTGCAACAGCTTCAGTATGGGCAGGGTCCCATGTCCATGGGACGTCCTTTGAGGAGCTCTCATGCAAGGAGCATCCTTCAAGGTAAAGTCAGGAATAAAGTCCTTGGAATATTTCACCATTCCTAAAAGTGTCCGAGTGTTGCCACGCTAGTAGGAAGTGGTAGATCTTGCAAGCCCTGGATTTTCTTGACAGCTGGGCTTCTGTCTTGGTCTGTAATGTGTGAGGCCAAGGAAAATAACTTATTTTTGCACAGTTGTGCTTTTGAGGGTTTGTGCTTGAGGCCTGCTCTCTGAGGAGAGACAGCAACTGTCTAGAAGTGGTTGTTGCTAAAAGCAAGTCATCCACATACTGCAGGGGCACTGGGCATGGATTATCCTTGCAGGGCATCCATCATGTGGAGATGGAAGAGGGAAGGACTGTTGTGAAAGCCCAGGGAAGGAAAGTCCAGGTGTACTGGCATCCTTCAAAGGCGAACTTGTATTGACTGTCCTGTGCTAATGGGAGTGACCAAAACCCATTAGAAATGTCAAGTGCTGAAAACCAGATTTTGTCAGGTATCAGCAATGTGAAGACATCAGGAGCTGATGCCACAATTGGAGCATACAGCTAGGGGTATCTTGATTGAGTTTCCTATAATCATTTGTAAGCCTTCCAGGCTCCATTTGGCTTTTTCACCAGCCAAATGGGCGAGTTTGCAGTGGAGACACAGGTCCTAATCACTCCTTGTTGTTGTAGTGACTGGATAGTCTCCTCAGTGATGGCAAGGCCTCAGCAAGAAATGGGTACTGCTTCTGCGCGCTGAGGATCAGGTCCTGGAACCTCAGTGGTGGTGCGCATCCTAACACAGTCATGCTTGTGAGTAGCAAACACATCACGGTGTTTTGCAACAAAGTGCAAGTTCAGAAAACAAGTCATGACTCTTGAACAAGATCATGATGTCATACTCCTTGTTGTTATGGGAGATAGTGGCCACCACATGTGAATCTGGGATGGCAACAGCATGACATTGTCCTTTTATCTGAAGGCACAGCATGTTGGCTAGAGGCACAACACAGCCGTGTTGCACAAGAAAATCAATTCCTAGTATGCTAGGGTGATGACATAATACTATGAAGTCAAAGATAAAATCAGTGCTGAGGTGGCCTACCACCACAGGTAAAGAAACAGATCGATAGGTGAGTAGCTGTGTGCCATCTCATGCAGTGGTCTTCCAGCCAGTCGACCAGTTAGATGTAGCTGGGTTCTCATCATGCAGAACAGACATGGTGGCTCCCATGTCCAGGAGTATGTCCAGTTGGTGGCCCCAATTGTGGCCTTTACATAAGGCTGTCTGTTCATGTTGACAAGCAGATCACATGCAATCTGGACTGGGGCCTGTAATTGTCAATCTGCACTTTGGGAGTCATCTTCATCATCCTATTCCTGAAATCTGGGGCCCGTGGGATCTCTCTGGGCCTCCTGTATGTCTCACACAGGCTACAGATACTTTACCTGTGATGTCACAGGCATGATGGCAGTCTGCTCAGCTGTTTCCTCCTTCATTTTTGCATCAGACTGGCCAGTAGCCAATGCCCAAAGGATTCTTTCTCTGGTCTCTCGATTGCTCGGTGGCCAGGGCAGGAACAGTTTCCGTTAGATGGTCCCGCAGCTGTCGTGAAGACTGCCATGGTACACATGGGTCTGGCCTGTCGCTCAGCATGAATTTCCTCCAACAATTTTGAGAGGGTCTCATTTTCATTTTAAGGTTCAGATAGGTAGGACCATTTGGTACTTACCATTGGACTGGGCGTTGGGGTTTTCCAACTGTTCCGATCTTTGTTGCTCCAGTTATTTTTCCCATTATAGTAACTCCTCCATACGACTGCTTGCCATCAGAAGGGGCATCCAACTTGTTGTTGTTGCCTTCCACAGTATAGTGCGAGGCAAATCGGAAGTCTGTTGCACCACAGTGACTTGAACCACAGGTGCCGGGCTTGAATGGTGGCAGCCAGCTTGTTCTTGCCAGAGGCAAGATTATGGAGGTATACCTGAAAGGCACTCTCTGTCTTGGCAAGGATGTTAGCAAAGGTGTCAGTTGTATGGTTAATGTGGAGCTCCACCTCTTCCAGCAGAGCCGGAGTCATGTCCCGGATGTACAAGTCTTTGTACTCAGTTTGGTCTTTGTGTGCCAGTTCACCAGCAAGGCCTTTACTGGTCTCATAGGCAAGCCATAACCACTGATGGTAGACAGCGGGAATCTCTTTGGCACTCTGCTTAACCTTGTAGGCTAGCCGAGCTCCGATACCTGGGGAGTTGGTGGCAATAAGTGCCACAGCAATGTCATCAAAGGCAAGGGTATCACAGTTGCAGACTATGTCAGAAAGCTTGACCCATAGGGTAGGCTCTATAGTCTGTCATAAGACTTGTACCTGGTATTCAGGTTGGAGAGAAAGTTTCTTGCAAAGGGAGCATACTTTCTCCAAATGACAACTGACTTATCAGTCAGACACATCTGCCCAATGGTCTCGGAAATTTGTTGCACAGCATGAGTGACTTGTAAGGGGTTGGAATTATGAGGAGCAGTATTGTGCTTGAGTCATTGCATGGCACTGTGGATGGCAGCCTCGCCGTGATCGGGCGATGACGCGCAGGGATGGCTGTGGACCCGCCCCAAACATTTAGTCAATTTGGGCTTGTATTGCACCTCTGGTCCTCCTCAGACACGTGGAAGGTTAGCCATGGCCTCTTGGATCATGCCACGAACCTCCGTTGTGTCATCTTATGAGAGGGCGCCAGTGGAGGCGCAGTGTGGAGAGTGGGTCAGCCTTCCTTATCATGGGGCCACCATCTTGAATGATGCATTGCTTATGCCATGTTTGTGAAGACATGGCAAATGTAGAGGCATGCGTAAATGTCCGCCATCTTGGGGATGGAAGGAAAATACAACAGCCCTATAGGGTGTGGATGGGGTGTTGACATGGCAAACCTTGTCATCAAAATCAGAGTCATTATCACTGGATAACACAATGTTGATGGGCATGTATTGGAACCCACCATGGCCTTAACATGGCCATCGAGAACCTCTTGCTGATGGCGCTAATTTCACCAACTTGGTTCTACACTTCTTGTGACAAACTCTTGCAGCGCCCTGCTGAACACCCTTCTCAATCTCACACTGCAATACTCTATCGCAGTGCCCAATTCAGTGTTTCCCTAAGTTCATTGTCTAACGATTCATCAGCCTTTCATTCTCCTCTTTCAATTCAACATTCTCTGCTCTCAAACCTTCAATCGTATCACTTAGAATATTGTTCAAATAAGTTAGCTGTTTATTATCACACTTCAGCCTTTCATCATCATCATCATTCTTTATTTATATAAGGTGCCTTTCTTAAACCAAGGCTCCTGTACAGATTACATAAGACAATAAATATTAAAATAACATTAAAATAATCAACAATCATTAAAAGCTTTACTAAAAGGTAGGTCCAAGGCTCCTTTAAAGCTTTGGACAGTCAGGCAATTTCTCGCACTCTGACGAGGTAGAGAATTCCACAGGGTCGGGGTTATAAAACTAAAAGATCTTGCCCCTGAAGTTTTTAAGCAAACCCTGGGAATCTCTAGCAATCCCTCGTCAGTGGATCAGAGAGAGCGGGGGGACAGTAGGGACAAAGGAAATCTTTCAGGTAAGCAGGTCCCTGATCGTGTAGGGCCTTATAGGTCAGCAAACCGACCTTGAAGGTGATTCACCAGCAAACTGGCAGCCAGTGCAGTCCTCAAAGCACAGGCATTATATGACTGGACCTAGAAGAACCAGTCAAAAGCCTGGCTGTCACATTCTGCACTAGCTGCAAGCAGCGAAGTTCAACCCCCGTGAGCCCTATGTATAAGGCATTGCAGTAGTCCAGGCGGGAGGTAACGAAGGCATGGACCAAAGTTGGAAGATCCTCTGAAGGAATCAGGTGCTTCACCCGGGCGATATTTCTCAGATGATAAAAAGAGGTTTTGGCAACCGCTGACACTTGAGATTTAAAAGTCAGACAATTGTCAAATACTACGCCCAGGTTCCGCACCTGGTCTGAGGTAGTCAGCTGGATGCCCCCAAGCCATAAGCCCGAGGGTGATCCAGCTAACAAACCCGCCTCACAGCGACCCTGGTCCACAACCAACACCTCAGTTTTTTCAGGGTTCAACCACAGCCAACTTACATTCATCTAGTCTTGGATTTTGGCAAGACAGTTGTTAAAGACCCGAAATGGCAGCATCCTGGCCGGGCACAAAGGACATGTACAGCTGGGTATCATCTGCATAGCAATGAAAACCCAAGCTGTACCACCTAATAATCACTCCTAATGGTAGCATGTACACTGCAAACAACATGGGTGCCAAAATGGAACCCTGCGGTACCCCGCAGGATAGGGAGACTGATGTCGAGGAAAAAATTCCAGACACTACCCTTTGAGCCCTACCCTCGAGGTACGATCAAAACCACCTGAGGACTGTATCAAACAGCCCACAGATAGATTGCAAATGCTCCAGCAGCACACCATGGCCCACAGTGTCAAATGCTGCAGAGAGATCAAGAAGGACCAAGATGGAACAGGTCCTTCGATCTCTCGCTATTAGGAGGTCATTTAGTACCCCGAACAAGTGCAGTCTTGGTGCTATGCCTTTTCCTAAATCCAGACTGGAGAGAATCATAGACATTGTTGTTGGTCAGATGAACATCCGACTTGATGCAACCACCTTCTCAATAACTTTACCCACAAAGGGTAAGTTAGAGACAGGTCTGTAATTTGCCAGACAGTCCGGGTCCAAGGAGGACTTCTTAAGAAGGGGCTTAACTACAGTCTTCTTAAGAGGATCTGGAAAATTCCCCCTCTCCAAGGACCTCCAGACTATCTCAGCAAGGACTGGGCCAGTTTTATCCACACAACCCACTAAGAGACGTGTGGGGCCTGGGTCAAAATCACAGTTGGTCGGACGCAGTGATTGGATGATCATCACAATGTCATTGATTGTGGGGAGGCTGAAGTCAGACCACACAAACTGGGTGTCTGACATCTCCTGCCAACCATCACAACTCCCATTGGAGAGGGTCAAATGGATATCAGATCTGATTTTGGCAACCTTATCTGCAAAGAATAGAGCAAACTCCTCACACCGTTCTTGAGCAATGGCTCTTCTGGGCTGAAGACAGATTGGATTGCACAATCTGTCCACTGTCCAGAAGAGCTGAGCTGGTCTATTCTGTGCAGCTGCAATCTCTCTGGACAGGAATTCTGCCTTCTTATGAGAGATTGCAGATTGATAGGCCACATCATCATCACAATCATCTCTCGACATACAAGTTTCACGCTCAGAGTCTTGAGCAGAACAGTGCAACAGTCAGTTATTAGCATCGTGGAGTGACTGATACCCTCTGTTCATGTTACTTTAACTCCGATGCCTGCAAGCTCATCTCTTTTTTTTTTAGAGACACGTTTTGCAGCTTGAGGGAGGCACATTTTGCCATTAAACTTTTCACAGTGCTATGTAGAGTCATGACCAAGAGACCTTTAAGGTGATATTTCTTGGATTTCTGCTTATTCTCTAAATATTGATTAGAGATTGTAAGCAGTAGATTTTCTGCTGATTTTGCATCCAGCGCAAAATCAGTCCATCCTCCATACGAGCTGAGATAATTAGAGACATTGAGTCTCAGTTCTGTGCACAATTTAGGCATGACAGACAAAGAAAGCAGTCGAAAGACTGGACTTAAATCCTTGGTGCTGTGCCACAATGGCTTTTTGGTCCCCTGTGGACAAACAGTGGTGCCATGGTGGTATGCTGCTACTCACAAAGGGAGTGTGCCAATGGTCCGGTGTGGGTCTGCCATGCCTGAAACCAAAACGGAATGAAACCATTACAGAACAACCACTGTAAACATGAGTAGGTCCAAGTAGGCAACAGGGTGCACTACACTACTCGACATTTAAAATAACTTGAATGGAATTCTCACTTTGTACACTCCAACCTGCACATGGCTGCCAAATGTAATGGGGTGATTACACCACCATACTTAGGTTCTTGTTGGAACTGCACCAAAGTGAAGAGACAACAGACAAGTGGTGTCCAGCAGCAAATATAATTTATTTCTGGTATATAAAGCAGGTTTATAACCATTGGTGTCTTTCTTACCTACGTAGACAGCAGCTAGTCTCTTCTCAGAGAAAAAGTGGAATGCAAAGGGTCTTATACCCCTGATAATCACTATAGCAATGGCTAAAAAGATATATAAAAATCCTATAACTGGACAGTGGCAAATAGCCTGACTCCTAACTATCCTGGGAAAGCTTGCCGAGCTAGCATAAACAGATAAATGAAACCATAAGACCTTGTATTTCTGTGAAGGACACTTGCAGTCACAGTTCTGCATAAGCGCTAAAGATGCCAGTATTACTTAACTAATGATTATACAATAATATATATATATATATATATATATATATATATAAAAGTATCTCCCAGTGTTACAATAAGGATATGGCAAAACATTATGATTCTTAGTAGAAAAGGTGCAGTGAAACTCGGATCCTGATACCTATGCTTGTACGATAAGTGTCTGCTCCCTAAATTAGCATACATATGTATGCATTGCTGTCTGCGAGGTGGGGGCCAATCAGGGATGCTGGTCCATGGATAACATAAAAGAGACCTCAGCTCACAGAAATGGCAGCAGAGACATCAAAGAGATGACAGTGGACACCTCAGCCCATGGACATAGTAGCAGAGACAGCACAAAACTGGCGACAGAGTCTGGCTCACAAAGATAGTAGCGGAGACCTCACAGAGCAGGTAGCAGAGATGGAGTGTTATGATGGGAGCAGAGGCTACAGTGCAGAGACTTCATAGAGATGGCAGAGAAGTGGAAACAGCCTGGAGATGGCACGGGGCATCTCTGAACACAGGATGCAGGCAGCATCCTGCATCAGTGAGTAATGGTGCCATCATGAAGCGACCCCTCCAGAGACTTGTAAGTAAGAAGGCATTTATTTATATATGTCACCCAATCCCGGAGGCTCTGGGTGCCTTACAGGGCAGTTCAAGGACATACTACAAACAATGCATTTTACAAATTAATAGCAGGGCCAATGAGATCAGCAGTTACAATCAATAAATAAAATCAGTATGATATACTAATTAAAAAAACACTTGATTAAAAAGGTGTGACTTAAGACCCTTTTTAAAAACCTCCACTGATAGGGTCTCTCTCAGAAACCTGGGAAGTGAGTTCCAGAGGGCTAGATTGACCACCTCAAATGCTTGATCTCCCTAGGTTTTCGGCCTGGCCCTCAGAACCACTAGGAGTCCCTTGGTGGAGGAGCAGAGCAAGCACACTGGGATAAGAAGGGGTCAGGAGATCACTCTAGTAGCCAGGGCCGGATCTGTATAAGGCCTTATAGGTGAGCAAGCCCACTTTTGAAGATGATCCTCCATCTGGCAGGTAGCCAGTGCAGGTCATTCAGGATCGAGGTCACCTGACTAGATCTAGACAGACCGATCAGCAACCTGGCCGCACGTTCTGCACCAGCTGCAGCTGATAGAGGTACCTTCCACAGACCCTGAAGTAAAGAGCATTTCAGTAGTCTAGCCTTGACATGACAAAGGCATGCACCAGCATGGGCAGGTCGCCAGGCAGAACTAGGGGGTTAATCCAGGTGATAGTCCTTGAGTGGTAAAAAACAATCTGGATAATGGCTCACACCTGTGACTCAAGCATGAAATCTTCATCAAAGACAATGCCCAGATTTCTCACCCTAGAAGCGGCCACCAACGGAGTAGGACCAAGAGACAACGCTGTTCCCAAACTGATGGCAGCCACATCATGCCAGTGACCAGGCTCGACCACCAGTACCACTGTCTTTCCAAGATTCAGTAGCAGCCAGTTGGAGGACATCCAGTCTTGACTCTTCACCACCAGTACCTCTGTCTTTCCAAGATTCATTAGTAGCCAGTTAGAGGGGACATCCAATCTTGGATCTTTGCCACCAGTACCCCTGTCTTTCCGAGATTCAGTAGTAGCCAGTTAGAGGGACATCCAGTCTTGGATCTTCACCACCAGTACCTCTGTCTTTTCGAGATTCAGTAGCAGCCAGTTAGAGGACATCCAGTCTTGGATCCTGACCAAGCATTTGTTTAGCACTTCTACAGTATCCAGTCCCCAAGGGAGCAGGAAAGGAACTAGATGATTTGAGAGCAGAATCATAGCATTTTCTTGTTTACCTTTATTAGCAGGAGAGTGGCTATACACTGAATTATGATCGACTACTGGCCAGTCTAAATGGAACCATAGCAATAGAAATATAGATTTTGAAGGCAGATGAGAACCGTTTGGCCCACCCAGTCTGCCCATTTCCCCCACCTATTGGATAAGCTGCAGATCCTAGTTAACCAACAGCCTACTGGTAATGCAAAACCTGCCCTTTAAATGTAAAGTACACACTATCGAGTCTGAACTGACTGTGTCCTCTGCATTCAAGTTGCTGGGCTTATATCTTCCTAAGTGTTCAGACCCTAACCTTACCTCCTGTATCACAGTAAAAGTTCTAAATAAAAAAAAAACAATCTGGTTGCTGAGTTAAAAAAAAAGAAAGATACATAAATAGGTTGATGGGATGTTGCTTGCTCTCTGTGCTTTCATGTCATCATAGGGGCGCGTTTCAAAACAGAGTCGAGTGCCTAGCTCCCAGTGTGTTTCTAATGAGAGAAATCTTACTAACCAAAAATGAGTTTCATGTGATAACCGTGACTCAAAAACAGTGTGGACAACAAATGTGAGTGCAACATCGCTGAAACTGAAAACGGCGATGAGCACTACAGCGCCCACCACAAACAGCGACATGCACTCACTTTATGTGCGGGGGTGATGTAAACTAATTTTTTATGGGGGGATACCCCCCTTCCAGCACCTGCTTATTTATTATAATAAACTCTAGGGGGGCTGATATTGGGGAAGGGGGAAACTAAGGAGGGGGGACACATTATGGGGGGAGTGTGGGGTTCCATGTGATGATAGTGATCGCTATCATCGCGAATGTATATCGCCAAAAAGCATTTTGGTGATAGACATTTCTCAGCGAACGAACTTCCAGTGCATTAAAGTGTTTTCATGGGAGGGGCTATACCCCCCAACACCCCTCCTTATGGGGGGATTTGCCCCCCACACCCCCTTACTAAGGATTCTTAACTCCAGGGGGGTGCAACACGAGGAGGAGGCAAAATTCATTAATAAAAAAATAAATGCACAGTCGCAAGCAGAGGCAAAATTACTACCCCCGGCGAGTCCCAAACCCAGTGCCTACTGCACTGTAGCCAGACTCCCTCCCCACCACACCACAGGGCTGACTCAGTTGCAGCAGGCTCAGCTATCCTCCTTAACCCTCCCTCCTATCCCTCCTGTATAGCTCCCCATCCCTCCCCTTCCAGTTGCTCTGTACACTATTCCTTCGCTTCCCTTGCAGGGTAACGGATCACGATAGCGCTATAAATGAGTCGCTGTTTCTACAGTCACTCATTTATAAGTGTATTATCATGGGCTACTGGACTGCGGTCGGCAGGGGGAGAACTTTGGAGGGGCAACCTGCAGGTGGGGGGGGTGACAATCGACCTAACACCCAACACCAGAAAAAAAAAATACAACCCTACAGCCAGTCCCGAACCCAAGTCCACTGGACACAGAGGCTGTGACTCTACACACTACACCAGCTAGTCAGCCTGGGACTAGCCTAACGAATACAGCCCTATATTCTGCATACAACACGTACTCCCCGTGGACACAATATCGCTGAATCTACTGTGTGCTATTAAGAGCACATAAACATTTTACACTCACTGTTTTTATGTCGCCCATATTGTTTTGCTTAAATTGCTTCGCCGGTATCACGGGATACCCCCAAAATGTTCAATCTTTAGAGAAACTCCCCAAGGCTACCCTTTATCCCTGTTATGCTTTATTCTTGCATTAGAGCCCATACTGATACAATAAAAGTCACCTCTGCAGTTAAAGGTATTAAATAAGTGATAGCTACAAGCATATGGCATGCACAGGTGATATTTTGCTTTCTAACACACTCATCTGACTCCTTTCCATCTCTACGTAGAACCGATTTATATATTTTTTTCTGGCTTCAGAATAAATGTAAACAAATCTAAGGCACTCTATTATCTAACAAAAGGGACCCCTATAGCTTAAACTTGAAACAATTTAAGGTCTCTCCTTCTGGCATTATGTTCCAAGTAGTGATATTATTCCCAGACATTAATGGAAAAACTCATACCAATTTGACCGCACTTATAGAGAAGACAGACCTAGACCATCAGAGATGACATCCAATGCTTCCTTCCTTCCTTAGAGGGAAAGCTGCAAGTAAGAAATAGGATACTTGCACCTAATACTCTTCTCATCAACACTTTTCCATTCAAATTCCTATGTCTGTTTTTTAACAAAAACTATGCCTCTATAAAGAAGTTCAGATGATAAACCTGCACGTGTCTTTCTGGCTAAGCTACAGCAACCAGAGACTGGGGGTTGGGGGGGGGGATTCTGCTTGCCCAACTTCAAAATAAGTCACAAATCATTTGTGGTCTCACAAAACATTAAATCCTTTTGGTTACGAAACAAAGGCAAAATGCCAGGTTGGGTTTATTTTGACAAGTTTTATCAACAGGAAATCATACAAGAGTCATTTTCTTTTCAGACCTTTCCAACACTCTAAAGTCACCCCATTCCCTCAGTTACAGCACGGCAAGGAAACATTTCTAAACTGTGTTTTTATTAGGTATCGTGATTGAATATACAAGAGGTGTATAATTCGGGGCGAGGCAGATACATCAGAAACAGCACAAATATCAGATGGGCTACATGCCACCCTCTCCCGTTTTGTACATCTATACAAGCAGCCCCCACGATATTAGCCATATTAAGTTCCGTGTACACATGGAACCATTTTGTGGTCAATGGCTTTGCAAATACCAATACTAGGAGAAACACTTCAGTTTGTAGAAACCTGCCAAGATGACGCTAAACAATGTCATTTGACAATTCAGCACAACTCTAGGGCTTCTCTCATTGCTTCCTCTGTCAGCAACACTTAAAAGCATATGACAGATACTAACTTAAACATGAGGCATTTCAGTGTGAAATGCTCTACCCTATTTCACGAGCAGCTTACAGGAACACACTTAGCAGTGTGGCAAACAGAAAAGGGTTGCTTATGCAAAATAGGTTCTCGTTCTTATAATTAGAATGATGCAGCAACAAAAATAGGGCACTCACTCTCAAAGAGACACCACAGACAGGAACTCTGTGCATAAATAAAAGTGCCATCATACACAGCGGTGGGGATAGCAACCCCTGAGCTAATGCCTGGCTTTTTTTGCACAGAGTTCCTGTCCGCAGCATCTATTGGGGGGGGAGTGCTTTACTTTATGTTGCTGCATACACTTAATAATGGCCCCCCCTTCCCAGAGTTACCAGTTCTACTATGGGGATCTGTGCTGCCCTGTATACAGCTAATTCAGGAGTCGCACATCCTGTCTCCCAAGGCAGTTTCCCACTGCTGAGATGAAGGGGGTGTGGCTAGCTAGGCCCCACCATCTTGATCATGCGGTATTTGATGGCTACCACCATTACAGGAGCCCCAGTTCCCTCTCGTGTACCACGAAGCTCAGTCTGGAGGGGGAGCTCAAGTTATCAATGGAAATTTTCTAGAAAATAATCATAATATGGTATTTTGGTCCAAAAGAGCAGCTAAGACCTTTGGGATGGGAAACTCATGCCCAGTAGCTGTCTGCACCAGCATGGAAACTAACCCTGTTTCATATTTTTCTGTGCAGATAATCGGAAGTTATAACACTTACTTGAGAACCTCAAGTCTTCTCTTCCTTCAACTGCTCCATTTCTTCTGGGTTCGGTCTGTGGCTAAGATTTTCGGCAAACACTCCTGCCACCTTAGGGGCAGCAAAGTGGTGCATTTTGTCTTTCCGTGTAAATTGTAGTGGGTGGGAAAGGTAAGTTGATGGTGGATACCTGCTTCTTTAAGGCTGAGCTTGATCCCCTCAAAAGCCTTGCAGCGCATACAAGTGGCACAAGCGTAATCAGGGAATAAGAAGTAGTTTGTGATTGTCCCAGGTAGGAGTAGGCCCTCGGCAGCACAGAGTCAGTCACCATTAAAATAGTACGTGGTCCTTCCATTTGTGCTCGAGCCCTGCGCACATTATTCCTATAAGCTTTCACAGTGCAGGGTGCGTGGCCCAGTGTCTTCAGAAGCTGTCTCAAGAGAAATGCCACATCATCCCCTTCTGTGCCTTCCAGGGCCCCAAGAACCCAAATATTCAGGACCTAGGCAGCATTCTCAAGTTGTTCAAGATGGGTTCTATAAGCCTCTGGTCCTTTCCTGAGGATGCTGCCGGTGTTAGTACATTTCTGAGAGTTACAGTCAAGTCTGCCACAGTCCCAGCAATGCCTTCAGTTTTATTTTCAGCAACCACTGATCACTCAATGTAGGAGTCCAGTTTATTTTTTCTATCTTATTGTTAGAGCTAGTGCAGTGTTTGCTCCGCAAAGAGTCTAGCGAGGTAGGCTGTTCTCCATCGAGCAGGAGTGGCTGCAGTGGCAGGTCTCCATTCTTCGATGGTCCTAATCTTGCTCCATTAGATCTGTCAGAGAATACCACATGTGCTCACGCAAATGCCAGAAAAGCAATTTTTAATGGAAGCATACTGCCCGGGGCTGAGGAGCTCTACAGAAAGCAGTTTGCTTGCTGGGCTGCTAGATTCTGGCCCCCAAGTGAAAAAAGTCTAAGGAATCTTTATGGAGAAACAGCCTATATACATTTGAAGGGAGTGTCTAGATTGGATAAATTGGAAAGACAAAGGAATACAGTACTTGGGGTGACTGACTTGATCCAGTTGCTGCCTCTTTACTTCTATTCTCAACGCTGTCCAATAAATTCTTCCTATCAAGGCTGGATTTTCATCAATATTGGTAAACAAGAGATGTGCTGAGCAAAACCGTTAACATAAATATTGTTCCCCACCTATATATGAGATATTTATCACTCATAAATGTTACAAAATCATTTATAAGATGACTGAATCTGAAGAAACCCCCCCACAGACCACCTAATCTCTAAATGGGAGCAGGAACTGAATGCCACTATAACCCTGAATGAATGGAGTGAATGCTGGAACAATACTTTAAAATCCTCTAAAGAATCAGAGGGAAGGTTAGTATAGCCCATAACTGTGCACAGATGGCATTACACATCTTGCAAGATAACAGAACTAAAGATATGAGAAAGTGATGAATGTTGGAGGTGTCTCTCAGGCAAAGGAACAATAGTGTTTACTTATACTGTGGTCACGTATGGGGTCAAACCATTCTGGCATGAAGTTATAAAGCCTTTGAATCAGTTATCAAGTGTAATATGAAATGTTCAGCCAAATGTTTGATTCTAGGCAGAGCCACAGCTGTCGCTGGTCTCACGTGTCAACAGAAATCTTGGCTGCATGCTGCCTTTGTTACAGCTAGAATTGTTATCTTCAAATTCTGGAAACAAACTGATTCATCGGCTTTTGCAGAGGAGTGAAAGGACATGCCCCAAGAGCCAGTTATGAGAGATTTGCACATGTCAGCAAGTCCAGCGCCTTAACCCTCAGCACCACTGGGCTGGGATGATTACGGAACTTGACTGCCAAATATTGTAAGCTTCCATATAATTCACTTTTGTGGGGTATTGCCTTGTAACTCAGTTATAATATGTTCCCTGTATTCTCCTTGGTATAGGCCATGGACAGTTAATTTGCACCGCTGTGTGTGAAAGGTTATATGTTTCTGCATTGTCATGAACTGTCAAACAAATGCACCACTGTGTGTGAAAGGTTATACGTTTCTGCATTGTCATGAACTGTCCAAAAAATGCACCACTGTGTGTGTGAAAGTTTATACGTTTTTGCATTGTCATGAACTGTCAGACTGTCATGAACTAAAGGTCTCATTCTAACTCTGCCCAAAACTGATGACCTTATGCAAGCCCTTGCCATAAAAGTGCTCCTAGGTGCACACAATAAAACCCTTACTGTGTTTTCAATCTATATTCCTCCCAGACAGATGGCCTCCTGCTTTGATTCACTCCTGGAGTGTTTTGGCTCTCTGAGTCTTAATTCAGAAATTATCATGTTAGGAGATTTCAATATCAACTGGTTCTCTCCTGACACAAGCCCTTTCAAAGATGCAGTTTCAGTAGTTCACCTCACCCAGGTGGTTGAGTCTCCCACTAGAATCAGCTATAAAACTGGGACCAGTACCTTACTGGACTGGGTGCTCTCTAACCACCCTGATCATATATTGGCCACAACCGTAATCCCAGATGCCTTCAGTGACCACTCCCCAGTCTTGTTTCATTGGGTGAACAAATTCTCTAAACCACCCGCTAGAACAATTACCACCAGGGTACTCATCTGTGGGCATCTTGAATCACTAAAAGCTGACCTGCATAATCAGGACTGGTCAATGGTTTACACAACTAACAACGTTGACGTTGCCCTCGACCAATTCATTCTTCAGTTCAATGCTATATGTGATAGGCATGCCCCCCCCCATAAAAAGCATAAAATCAAAGGCCACTGTAATCCCTAGTTTTCTCCAGACTTCCTTGAGCTTCTGAATGCCAGGGACCATCTATGGAACAGGTCTAGATCCCTGTATAACCAGGCTGACATCCAGAGGTACAAAGCAGCTAGAAACAATGGTACATGGGCTATTCGTGCAGCTAAAGATCAATATTATAAGGAAGTGTTCCCTCGGACCTGCAATGATGGCAGAAAATTTTGGACTGACCTTAAAGAGGTCATTGGGAGAGACCTCAGATTTGCCCCACCATGCTTAACATTGATGGTGTACCCTCACTCAATCCCAAACTTATTGCTAACACTTTTAATAATGCCTTCACAGACCTGAGTGGTGTCCTGCCACCTGGCTACTTCTCTCACCCCCTCACAAGTGACTACTCTGGGAAAGAGACTCTGCACCCCTTTCATCAACCTTTCTACTTCAAAACCTTCTCAGCCCATGAAGCCAGGAATTACTTACTCAAGGTATTAGGGAAATCAAGACTTAGTGGTGACACCATGGATCTTAAGTTTGTAGCCCTTATGCAGGATGAAATTATGTCACCTCTAACACATATTATTAACATATCACTTAGATACTCTCAATTTCCACAGACACGGAAATCTGTCACTGTGACACCAGTTCATAAGTCTGGGGATCGCACAGTTACTGGGAACTACAGGCCTATCTCTATCCTGCCCCCACTCTCGAAAGCTCTTGAGCATATAGTGGCTGACCAACTGGTTGAATACTTAGAAAAATACCAGTTACAATGTCCGCAACAACACAGGTTCAGAAATGGTCATAGTACCACTACCGCCATCACAGGCTTTGATCACCATTCCTTAGATCAAGGACACCTGGTCGGTGCTGCTTTCATTGATTTAACCAAAGCTTTTGACACAGTGAATCATGCCCTTCTGGTCAAACAGCTTGCCACCATTGGCCTAGCTCGTGACAGCATATCCTGATTTGAAAGTTACCTACACAACCGTACACAGAAAGTGAAGATTGGTAACACCCTCTCAGATAGCAGACCTGTCCTATCTGGAGTTCCTCAAGGGTCCATCTTGGGCCCTCTTTTATTTAGCATTTTCCTCAACAACCTTCCTTACTCCTGTCAGGGTCACATCATTTTATATGCTGATGATGCTGTCCTGTTTACCAGTGATCCAGACCCTAAGGTTCTTGAATCCAGGCTACAGAGTAATTTTGTAGTTGTAGAAAGATGGTTCCATAAGCACAAGTTAGTTATGGAGTACAACAAAACTAAAACTATGCTGTTCTCCAGCTCCCAAAATAGGCACAGAACTTACCCTTTTCTATAACCAACGAAGAGGGCTCTACCCTGGAGCTAGTTCAGCTCTTTAAATATCTGGGGATTACTACTGACAGTACGATGACCTATGCCTATCACATTGACAATATTGCTAAAGCTGTTAACACCCACATTGGGCTACTTTATAGGCATAAGCAATGTTCTACCCCAGAGGCTTTTAACCTGACCATTCAAAGCTCTCTTGTTTCGCTTATTGATTACGGCTTACCAATCTATGGATAAGCTACTGAAACAACACTTCACCGCATCATAGTTGGACTCAACAAAGCATGCTGGCTCCTTTGGGCAGACTGGGTGGGCCATAGGCCCTTATCTGCCGACACTGTCTATGTATCTATGTATCTTACCGGCTCAGCCCATTTGTCTCATACCTGAGACATGTATGCTCAGGCTAACTGGCACCAATTCAAAAGTAGACTCATGTACAAAACATGTTGCTTGTCCAAAAGAGTAAGCTTAGGCAAAATGCCCCCAGGAGTGCAAAAGGGTATTACCCCCACTATCAACTGTCATTGCACCAGAAGCTCTAATAGCCAGATTTTTAATAACCCTGCTGTCACACTTCTCTGGGACAAAGGTCCTTTTCCCACTGTGCCCCACTATGGATGAACTCGCTGCACCATGACATCACTTCAGCATCCACCTTGGGCTCCTTCAAGGTTAAACTTAAGCAACAGCTAGTTGCTGACGCCAGTTGTGACTGCTTCCAATAACCTTCCTTCTTGTGACCGGCACTTATTCTAACCTTATGCTATCCTGACCTTATGCATAACTATTCAAAGCATATAAATAACTGTTCTAAGTTGCTAATCATTCTCCATTTCCTCTTGATCCCTTCCACTCTTTCCCCTCACCGCTATATGGCTTTCCCCCATCCCCCTCCCCCGTTATATTTCCTGAGCTCCCTTGCCCACTTTAAAATGCTTTGTCCCATACCTTCTCACCTCTGACGAGGCCCCTGGGCTGATGCCAGCCCTTACCTTGTTGATTATTAGATATTAGGCTGAGTCTGTTCTCGTTTTTCTGTAAAGGGTCATTTCAAAAGACCCCACCCCCTCTATTATGACCCTTTGAATTCCAGGTTTGAATCAAATATACACCATGGCATACATTGTACAATGCCACATGTATTGGAACTTCAATAGTTATACATTCTTGTAATGTCTTGTATAATTCCTTGTTTTGTTTGTTCTCCGTCTCATACTTTCCCAATATGTATTGTTCGTCTGATGTGGAACCTGTGAAATGAGCAAGTTCTCAAAGGTGTTATTCGAAATTTCAATAAATAAATAAAATAAATGCACCAGTGTGTGTAAAAGGTTATACATTTCTGCATTGTCATGAACTATCAAACAAATGCACCACTGTGTGTGAAAGGTTATACATTTCTGCATTTTCATGAACTGTCAGACAAATATGTTTAACTTGTTAATGTAATTCTTGTACATTGGAAAAAATGGAACTAAAATATCAATAACAAAAAAAGAGATCGTACTAAGCTTAATGTCCTTATGTGGGGTGAACAAGTAGGCAGTTTTAGGGACAAGTCATATTTGGACTAGTACTTGCCCTGGGCCAGTAAACTCAAGATTGACGGTGAGATGCTGACCATCCAGCCTGACTGGCAATGAAACTGTGGCAGGTATGAGGCATTCCTGTACTGCGACAGGGCATCGTGACCATGTTATGAGAACTCAGTTACTACCTTTTGTAAATCACTCATGTCATTATTATTAAAGGCTGTGTCAGCATTAAAGCAGTAAATGGGAAATGTGACTCAGCAGTGCCCGCTTACTGCACTCATTAAACCACCACCCTGTGCTAGGTCTGTCTTACACAGAAAAACTAGAAATTGAGCCACGCACTGTTGAAAGACCAAACTCATGAACGTGTGATGTGGAGCAGCTGGGGACAGGGAGGGGGCCTCCCAAGGCTCTTGGTTACCCACAGTCCCGTGCTGTCTTGTGCTGACTGTGACTAACAGAATCAGTGAACACAGATCTCCAAAACAACTTCTTCCCCCTACAAGGAGACATAATGGGCTGGATACAAGAATAAACAAACAAAAAAATGGAGTTAAAAGGGTAAAAGGACTCTGACAAAAAGAGAAGAAAGGACAGACTACATATAGGCTTAAAGTAAACATAAGAGGAAGGCAAAATGATGGAAGTGGTGCAGTGGCTGTGGAGAGTGGTGCAGTGCGGTGGATGCGGGGAGTAGTGCAGTGAATGTGGGAAGTGGTGCAGTGCAGTGGGTGCAGGGAGTGGTGTAGTGCAGTGGATGTGGGAAGTGGTGCAGTGCAGTGGGTGCAGGGAGTGGTGCAGTGCAGCGGATGTGGGAAGTGGTGCAGTGTAGCAGATGCAGGGAGTAGTGCAGTGGATGTGGGAAGTGGTGCAGTGCAGCGGATGCAGGGAGTAGTGCAGTGGATGTGGGAAGTGGTGCAGTGCAGTGGATGAGGGGAGTGATGCAGTGCAGTGGATGTGGAGTTGCAGTGTTCACGAGAACCTTCTGGACATTACAGTGCTGCCCCATATGTATGTACCTTCTCTGGGTTGAGAGTGGAGGTCAAATGTCTTTGGGCCAAGCTGGCCAGGATATAGCAGACCTGCACCTCTACCCAGAGGCCACTCAGTCAACTTCGACTTGCTCAAAGGCTGCCTAGAAGAGAGAGTGGATAGATTACGGTGGACTCAGTGAGGGTGACGGGGGGGTCACAGGCTCATTCCCCCATCCAGTGAAACTACATAACCCTTATGCCATCTTGGTGGAACAGGAAGGTCCCACTGAACCTCCAAATATAGCCACCAGGGAGGATGAAAGGGTCCTCCAGGATGGAGGCTCAGGGGGGGAGCAGAAGACCCCAGAGAAGAAGGGAGCAAATCCTGTTTGGGGACTCCATTGTGAGCTGAACAGTGTTGGGGAAGCGTAGTATGGGGGGCAGGGAGGTAAAGTGCCTACCTGGAGGCACACCTTGGAGGGATGGAAAGTGGATCCTTGGGATTGCTAGGGCAGTGGTGAGGAGGGAGAAGCTGGATGTCATTGATCATCTGGGAACGAATGACCTAGCCAGCAAAGAGGCAGACATAGGAGCAATGCAGAGGGACTTCAGGGATTCAGGAAGGGACCTTAAGCAGGTGGCACACTCCATTGCATTCTCAGAGGTTCTACCTGTCTATGGCAAAGGGGAGGATAGGGGCACTTGCACCAGACAAGTCAATGACTGGTTGAAAGATTGGTGCGGACAGGTGGGATCCGGTTTCACTGCGGATTGGGGCCCCACCTGGATGGATAAAGGTCTATGCAAGCCGGATGGCCTGCATCTGTCCAGAGGGGGCACTAAGGTTCACTGTGTAACATTTGAAAACTTCCTTGGCAAACTTTTAAACTAGCCAAGGGGGGGAGGCAAAGAAAAGCAGGAAATATCACATCCCCCCACCCGGATCAGGCAGCAATAACACAGGAAGAGAGCAAATCATGCAGAGGAAGTACTTTGAGGAGGAGAAAAAGAAGGATGAGAGACAAGAAGGAAGCACAAAAAATGCGGGGGACAAAACAGGGAAGATGCCGTGCAGGAAGGACGTTGTGTACAAATGCCCGCAGTCTGGAAAACAAAATCCCAGACCTGGTAGCATTGATGGTAGAAGTGGACCTGGACATAATGGCTGTTACAGAAACATGACACACAAGGAACCATGACTGGGGCATAGTCATACCAGGCTACACACTTTTCTGGAAAGAAAGAGAACGAAGAAAAGGGGGAGGAGTGGCTATGTACGTGAAGGATGATATCAAGGCAACGGAGGTTCAGGGAGTACAGGAGGGTACGGAGGCACTCTGAGTCACCCTGGAGACTGGATATGGAACCACCATACACATAGGGGTGATCTACAGGCCTCCAGCACAGGGGGAGGAGGCGAATGAAATACTGGCCAAAGCCATCCACAAAATGGCAGCCATGGGAGAACTACTGATGCTAGGTGATTTCAATCTGCCTGCTACAGACTGGAGCACCCAGGCTGCAAGCACAACCAAAAGCAAGACCATCCTGACTGCCCTTCAGGGGGCATGCCTCAGGCAGCTTGTGGCTGAGCCAACCCGAGAGGGGGCTATACCAGACCTGGTGCTCACAAATGGAGACAGGGTCACTGATGTTAAAGTGGGCAGCCACATAGGATCCAGTGGCTATAAAACAGTCTGTTTTAATGTGACCACAGCGAAAGAGGCAAACCACACAAAAATAAAGGTCCTGGATTTCAGATGAGCTGACTTCCTTCAAATGAAGGAATGTCTAAAGAGGGCTCTGGCAAAAGGGCAGGTTGTGGAACAGCAGTTGTGTTTTTTCAAGGGGGTCATAACAGAAGCGAATAACGGATGTGCCAAATCACAAACAAAGAGCAAGAGAAAGAAGAAACCGCTGTGGTTCTTGAGGGAAGTCATGGGAAAGTTAAGGCTAAACAAATAGCCTTCATGAAATACAAGGAAACGCAAAGGGGGAGGACAGGCAAAACGTCCTAGAGAAGCAGAGGGAGGCAGGAAGGGCAGTCAGGAGTGCCAAAGCACAAACGGAGGAAAAAATAGCCCAGGATATAAAGAAAGGTGACAAGACCTTCTTCAGATACATAGGGACAGAAGAAAGACTAGGAACAGGATTGTCAGAATAAAAAAGGAGGGACGAGGGTGTGCTGAGGAAGATACAGAAAAAGCAGAAATACTCAATGAATACTTCTGCTCAGTAGTCACTAAAGAAGGGGAAGGTGAGATTCCATAACTCGGCAATAAAGGCATCAATGGAAAAGTGGGGGGACACCAGTCCTTTCATGGTAGAAAGAGTGTGAGAGGAACTCGGTGAAACTGAAAATGGATAAAGCAATGGGGTCAGATGGCATTCACCCTAGAATATTAAGGGAACTCAGAAAGGTACTGGCAGAACCTCTAACCACCCTAGTCAACAGATCATTGGAGACAGGGGAGATCCCAGAGAACTGGAGAAGGGCAAATGCGGTCCCTCTCCACAAAAGTGGAAGCAGCCAACTACAGGCCTGTTAGCCTGACCTCAGAAGTGGGAAAAATAATGGAGTTACTCCTAAAAAGAAAGGGTTATGTCATTTCTTGAATCTAGCGGAGCGTAAGATCCAAGACAGCATGGGTTCACAACAGGAAGGTCTTGTCAAACAAATCTAATCGATTTCTTTGACTGGGTCACCAGGGTCGTAGATCAGGGTGGGGAGGTGGATGTAGCCTACCGGGATTTCAGCAAGGTGGTCGACACCATCCCACATAGAAGGTTGTTACATAAGCTGAACAGTCTAGGACTGGGAACAAAAGTGGTAAACTGGATTAGAAATTGGCTAAGTGGCAGGACACAGAGAGTGATCGTAAATGGAGCACAATCTGGGAAGAGAGAGGTGACTAATGGGGTGCCACAGGGGTCAGAACTGGGGTCAGCTCTCTTTAATATCTTCATAAAGCGACATTGCAGAGGGGTTGGAAGGAAAGGTATCCTTGTTTGCGGATGACACAAAGATCTGCAACAGGGTAGGCACTCCAGAGGGAGTGGACAAAATGAGAAAGGACATCAGCACGCTAGAGGAGTGGTCAAGGGTGTGGCAGCTTGGATCCAACGCAAAGAAGTGTAAAATCATGCACTTGGAGAACAAAAATCCAGGGGAGGAGTACAGGATGGGGGGGGGGGTACTAGCAGCCACAAAGTAGAAACGGGACTTGGGGTTAATCGTATCAGATGACCTAAATGCCGTAGCCTCAAAAGAGGTGGCAGGGAAGGTTAGGGAGAAAAAGATAGCATTCAGGAAGTATAAGGAAACACAGAAGGAGCAGGAGAGAGAGAGAGAGAGAATTGTACCAGTTAAAGCAGAAAGAAGCAGGGAAGGCAGTTAGAATAGCAATGGCCCAAACTGAGGAAAAGATAGACAGCTCAGTTAAGACGGGGATAAAACCTTTTATAAGCACATTAGGGAGTGAAGAAAGACCCAGAGAGGGATAGTGAGGCTTAAAAAACGGGAAGAGCAGGGGGTGACAGTGTAAAAGCAGGGATACTGAACAAATACTTTTGCTCAGTATTCACAAAAGAAGAGGAGGGGGAGGTACCTAATCCAATCAACAGAAGCACTCTGGATAGGGGGGTCGATACCAGTCCATTCCAGAAAAAAGTGTCCTGAAAGAACAAAACCTCAAGGTGGACAAAGCAATGGGACCTGATGGGATTCACCCCAGAATTCTAAAAGAACTAAAGGGAGAACTAGTGACACCACTGACTACACTTTTTAACAAATCATGGGAGGATGGTGTGGTACCTAAGGACTGGAGGAGGGCAGATGTGATTCCCCTTCACAAAAGTGGAAGCAAGGCAGAGGCAGGAAACTACAGATCTGTTAGTCTGACCTCAGTGGTAGGGAAAGTGATGGAGTCACTTCTGAAGGAAAGAATTGTTGAGTACCTAGAGGCCAGTGGGGGCACAGGACCCAAGGCAGCATAGATTTACAGTGGGAATGTCATGTCAGATGAATCTAATAGATTTCTTCGACTGGGTGACCAAAGAAGTAGAACAGGGAGGGTCTGTGGACAAGGCCTACCTAGACTTTAGCAAGGCATTTGACACAGTCCCACACAAAAGATTAATAAACAAGTTAGCCCACCTTGGAGTGGGTCCCAGGGCGGTAGCCTGGGTAAAACATTGTCTGGACAACAGGACACAGAGGGTAATAGTAAATGGAGTCCACTCCGAAGAAAGAGGGTTACTAGTGGGGTACTGCAGGGTTCAGTACTGGGACTGGTCCTCTTTAATGTCTTTATAAGTGACATTGTGGAGGGACTGAAAGGAAAAGTATGCCTCTTTGCAGATGACACAAAGATCTGCTACAGTGCTGATACACAAGGAGGGTGGAAAGGATGAGAGGGGACTTGGCAAGGTTGGAGGAATGGTCAAAAGTATGGCAGCTTGGATTCAGTGCAAAGAAATGCAAAGTAATGCACCTGGGAAACAAAAACCTGGGGGAAGAGTACACAGTGCTGTGGAGGAGGTGGTACTAGCAACAACAAAAATAGAAAGGGACCTGGGTGTAGTCATATCAGATGACCTAAAGGTTGGCAAGCAACGTGAGAAGGCAGTAAGGAGGGCTGGGGGGATACTGGGATGCATAGGGAGAGGCATCGCCAGTAGAAAACAGGAAGTTGTTCTCCCTCTGTACAGACAGTTGGTGAGATCCCATCTGGAGTACTGCATGCAGTTTTGGAGACCATATCTCCGGAAGGCCATAGACAGGATGGAGGCAGTCCAGAGGAGGGCTACAAAGATGGTACGGGGCTGCATGAGAAGCCATATGAGGAGAGGCTGAGGGAACTGAATATGGACTCCCTGGCGGAGAGAAGAGAGAGAGGGGAGATGTGACTGAAACAATCAAGTACCTCAAGATAAGTGAGGGTAGCATCTTTCAAAAAAGAGATGTACAAGAACAAGGGGCCATTGCATGAAATTGGGGGGGGGGACTTAGGGGCAACATGAGCAAGTATTTTTTCATGGACAGAGTCGTGGACACTTGGAACTGCATCCCAGTGGAGGTCGTGGGGGCAAAATCAGTTACGGAATTCAGAAACATGTGGGATAGACATAAAGGTACCCTAGCAACAGGAAGGAAAGGATAAATCGAGGATCATTTAGGGTCATTGGTTTCGAAAACAGATAGGGAAATGTGCAGACTGCATGGACCAAACAGTCCTTATCTGCCATCAACTTCTATGTTTCTATGCTAATACCGCCAAGAACGGGGCGCTTGGTAATCCAGGCTGACTGCTGCCTATGCTATGACAGCTGCAGTGGCAAGGAGCACAGAGTCTGGGACTGCTAGACTCATTAGCATATACTCGGCATGGGAATATGGCACTGGACTATGGCACAGGAGTGTGGAATGCAGGGCAGTTTGCTGGCAGCATGCGGCACGGTACTTGTGAAGAAAAACTTTCCTGTCTGGTTTAATTGGTATAACAATGTTTAGGCCACAGCCATCCCTGGGACAATGGCAAAAGTAAGAAGTTTCATCCCATAATTAAGGCTATTTCAGGGAGTGAACAGAAAAAGTCCCTATCTGTGTGATCTCACCATGAACCCCTTTCCTGCCACTTCCGCCTCTTGGTACATTTTCTGTCACATATCCCCCGCTCCCAGTATCCACAGCCAGGGTTTATTCTGTAGTCACTACCTTATCCCTCAGCCCTGTTTTTTCTCAGAAACAGGAAGGAGATTCGCAAACACACCATTCCACAGAACTCAAAAATGTATTTTCTGTGTCACTTCCATCTGGTTTGTATGTTAAACCATTAGGTCAATACAGAACATCCCAGTCACTGATTTCCAGCAGTGCAGTTGAATCATGCTGCTGTGGATTCTAAATCCCTTTCCTCATGCTCTCACATCCCAATCCAGAAAAAACAGAGAGGCTGATTATTCTTACCGCATTGCATATTAACTCTTTCTATACCATGACCTCCTCTGGCTCTGCTCCTGTGTCTTAAAACACTTCCTCTGCATTTCTTATACAGTTTATGCGTCCTGCTGGAGGGCCTCTTCTAGATCTAAGTGTCGCCTCGTGCGTTCTTAGGATCAGAGGACTGTGATCTCAAAGTGAGAAGTGCTGTGATCCTAAAGATGCAAGAGGGAACACTCTGAGAGCTATAAGAGGCCCTCCAAATGGGCCCATAAAAATATTATAGATCACTAACTTTCTAAAATTAAAAACAAAATCCTTTTTTTATTTAAAGTGCTGACGACATGAGCAGTCAGCGAGAAGCCTGTTACAGTGGTTCAGTGCGTGATATGCTCTTACGGTAATAAGAGTACCTGACACGCAGCTGAAAAATGTGCTGTGATTGGTCGGGGATGCTCCTGCGGGCTATAATTATTTTATTTAACAGTGTATTCACTCAGCGTACTTGGCTGTCATGCAGCATCTTGTTCATTTTCTCTATGTTGTATAGTAACTCTTTCTGTGTCATGGGCTCCTCTGTCCTTTAACAATTCCTCTGTATTTCTTATTATTTTATTTAACAGTTTATTTGCCCAGGGTACCCAGCTGAGATGCAGCATCTCGTTTTCAGTGGGGTCCTGCACTAGAATTTATTTACTCAGGATAGCCCAGCTGAGATGCAGCATCTCATTTCCAGGGGGGTCCTGCATTTACTCATTTCCACAGCTGAGTAGGCTACAGCCATGAGACGTTATGTTTCTGATCCAAAGAAGGCTCTACGTGCTTTCACACATGCAGAGGGCTGGGAAACCACAGATTGCCCCATTTGTGTAGGATGTGCATCTGGGCGGGCACACCAGGCAACTTGCAAAGTGGGATATGCACTCCCTCTGTATCTGATACCTTATATGTGTCTCTACACATGGCCGGTAAAAGAAAGTCCTGGGGACAGGGGCATGTATCCCGTACCGTCCATGCTATTATAAAACTTATAAAAACTCCAGGTCGTATGCACAAAAGGCATTTCGGCCATACTTGTCCTGACATGCAGCACGTAGGGCTGGGATAGGCACATCCTGGGTATCTAACAGATATCTACAGATGTATCAACAGCATGCACCTGCCCCATACCTCAACAGTGGCGTGGCTGGTCCAGTTAGGGGGCAGGGAGGGGGTGTGCCCATGGAGGGCCAGTGGAGCTCCTGGGTATCCAACGGACACCCACAGATGCCTGAACAGCACGCACCTGCCCCATACCTCAACAGTGGCGTGGCTGGTCCAGTTAGGGGGCAGGAAGGGGGTGTGCCCATGGAGGGCAAGTGGAGATCCTAGGTATCCAAGGAACCATCACATATGTATCAACAGCATGCACCTGCCCCATAACCCAGCAGTGGCGTGGCTGGTCCAGTTAGGAGCAAGGAGGGGGATTGCCCACAGAGGGCCAGTGGAGATCCTGGGTATCCAACAGACACCCACAGGTGCATGAACAGAACAAACCTGCCCCGTACCCCAGCAGTGGCATGGCTGGTTCAGTTAGGGAACAGGGAGGGAGCGTGCCCACAGAGGGCCAGTGGAGATCCTGGGTATCCAACAGACACCCACAGGTGCATGAACAGAACAAACCTGCCCTGTACCCCAGCAGTGGCATGACTGGTCCAGTTAGGGAACAGGGAGGGAGCGTGCCCACAGAGGGCCAGTGGAGATCCTGGGTATCCAACAGACACCCACAGGTGCATGAACAGAACAAACCTGCCTGTACCCCAGCAGTGGCATGACTGGTCCAGTTAGGGAACAGGGAGGGAGCGTGCCCATGGAGGGCCAGTGGAGATCCTGGGTATCCAACAGACACCCACAGGTGCATGAACAGAACAAACCTGCCCTGTACCCCAGCAGTGGCATGACTGGTCCAGTTAGGGAACAGGGAGGGAGCGTGCCCATGGAGGGCCAGTGGAGATCCTGGGTATCCAACAGACACCCACAGGTGCATGAACAGAACAAACCTGCCCTGTACTCCAGCAGTGGCATGGCTGGTCCAGTTAGGGAACAGGGAGGGAGCGTGCCCATGGAGGGCCAGTGGAGATCCTGGGTATCCAACAGACACCCACAGGTGCATGAACAGAACAAACCTGCCCTGTACTCCAGCAGTGGCATGACTGGTCCAGTTAGGGAACAGGGAGGGAGCGTACCCATGGAGGGGCAGTGGAGATCCTGGGTATCCAACAGACACCCACAGGTGCATGAACAGAACAAACCTGCCCTGTACTCCAGCAGTGGCATGGCTGGTCAGTTAGGGAACAGGGAGGGCGTGCCCATGGAGGGGCAGTGGAGATCCTGGGTATCCAACAGACACCCACAGGTGCATGAACAGAACAAACCTGCCCTGTACTCCAGCAGTGGCATGGCTGGTCCAGTTAGGGAACAGGGAGGGAGCGTGCCCATGGAGGGCCAGTGGAGATCCTGGGTATCCAACAGACACCCACAGGTGCATGAACAGAACAAACCTGCCCTGTACTCCAGCAGTGGCATGACTGGTCCAGTTAGGGAACAGGGAGGGAGCGTACCCATGGAGGGGCAGTGGAGATCCTGGGTATCCAACAGACACCCACAGGTGCATGAACAGAACAAATCTGCCCTGTACTCCAGCAGTGGCATGGCTGGTCCAGTTAGGGAACAGGGAGGGAGCATGCCCATGGAGGGGCAGTGGAGATCCTGGGTATCCAACAGACACCCACAGATGCCGGAACAGCACACATCTGCCCCGTACCCCAGCAGTGGCATGACTGGTCTAGTTAGGGAGCAGGGAGTGGGTGTGCCAGATACTGGGGGTATTACCAAACCTGGAGTGTCGGCGTTGCAAGTGGAAGCCCTACCGCTGTGTCAGTGGGCCAGCCCAGTCCAGTCTCCTGTCTGAAACACAAGCTACAGCTGCAAGCCAGTGCCTCACAGTGATACACTCTTCAAAGGTAGAGAAGTATGTCTCACAGCATGTTGCTAACAGAATCTGTCCTAGCTTTCTCCATGCAGGGCACTGTGGCTCTGCATGAAGAACAGAGATCACTTCTGACCTTATTTGCTCAGGAGAGGGGGGGCATTAGGGTTGACAACCCTAAGGCAGACCCCACCACACTGATTCGCCAATATTCCAAAGACCCAGAACCCTAATTTTATTTCATTTCCCTACTTTGTCCGCTTTACGTTCAACTCTAATATCTGCATTTACACAGTTTTTTTGCAATTAATTTCCCTTCTTTTTTTGATAGTGGAATCATATCCTTATTTGCACAGGACCCCTCAGGACCTGCACAAAATGTGTCCTGATCAGTACATGGGCCCATCACAGCTTAAGACATACGTCAACCAGGGCCGTGCAGGGGCGGAATATTATTTCTCGAATATCTTGAATAGTAAGACTTCTGAATATTTAGCAACCCTTCCCAAAAGCTCAAAAAAGTAAAACTGAATAGTACTTTTGTTTTTTTTTTAATTTGTGTATATGACTGAAGAGGGAAGTATACAGGAAAATAGCATTTAATCAATTTATTTCTTTTTCTATTTTCAGTGAAGTTTTATTTTTAGGGAACTAGATGATTTTTTTTTAGTGAGTAAAGGTAGCAGTCATGTTTGTAACGGCATTCAGGAACTCTGGAAAATGGCATTGATACTATTAGAGTGATGTGTCCTGATTACCAGCACCTTTTTACCAGTGCATTGTACTGTCTCAGTGCATGGACTCTGACCAATCAGGACACAGTATTTACCTTATTCATTTTATAAGTGAAAATATAATACTACTACTCAGATACACATAATCTGGGACTAACCAAAATAATTACCCACTGTGTACTACGGGTAATGATATCATCATACTTACCTACATACATACTGTGCATACATATATACTGTATATACATACAATACACACATACTGTACATATACGTACATACATACACACATACTGTACATGCATACACACATTGTACATGCTGTACATGCATACTGTATATACAGTACATATGGGGCCAGATATTCAAAAGGGTTACGCCATGTGCAACAGAGATGTGCCAGTGCAAGTCCAAAAATGCGCCATTGTGCGATATTCAGCAGGAGGCAGCTGCACCACTCAAGTTGCAATGCACAAGAGTGCAATGGTAATGAATGCATGTGCAACCATAGGGGAAGGAACCATGAATAAATGGTGCAGTGCGATATTCAACAACATGTGCCATGCGCAATAGGGGAGCTAGTGGAAGTTGCGCAGTAGCAGAAATGAGCCAAAATAAAAAGGAACAAGAGAGAGGCACAACAATGCTACAGGAAGGCCAGAAGTGGGAGCGAGCTGGCAACAAGAGCTGAGAGAGAAGCAGAGTGAGGGACAAAGAAGGAGCAGGACAGGGCACACCTGTGCCACACAGGACAGGAGTGGGGAGCCAGTGACTGTATGCAGGACAGACAAGGCAGCGCCGCAGAGCAGTCAGGGTAGTGGCAGGAGGCAGGACAGCAGAAGACCGGAGGTGTACCCAGTGCAGGGGGAGCAGCACAGAGGACAGCGGGGGGAATGGGACAACATCTGCCGGGGGGGGGGACAACAGCCAAGGACATGGCCAGTGCTACCATACAGATGGAGGCTGTAATGAGGGGTGTGAGAAGGCAGGCAGCAGGGGGGCGTGGCCGTGGAAGGGCCCGTTGGCAGTATGCCCTCAACAGGCAGTACCGAGCCCGTATCACCTTCGAGCAGTATACTGATACAGAGATTGTGGGCTGGTACTGCCTGAACCGGGTGATCCTGTGGCAGCTCTGTGAGCTGTGCAGTGATAAGATGCAGGCACCCACACGATGGAGCCATGCTCTGTCAGTGGAGACTAAGGTGACAGCTGCCATGTGCCTGCTCGCCACGGGCACCTTCCAGAGACCAACAGGGGACACAACAGGAATAACCCAGTCAGCCACGTCACGCCTACTCACACAATTCCTCAGCGCACTGCTGCCACATGCTGCGGAGTACAACCATTTCCCCAGCACACAAGCGGAGCGGACAGCACACATACAACAGTTCCACAGGGTAGCACGTATGCCTGGCATGCTCGGGGCCATTGACTGCACCCATGTGGCCATCCGCACGCCACCTGGCCCGGATGGCATAGCCTACAGGAACCACAAGGGATACTCCAGCATCAACTGCCAGGTGGTGTGCAATGCCAGGGGGTGCATAACCAATGTCTGTGCCACTCACCCTGGGGGAGCACATGATGCCTTCATCTGGCACCAGTCTGCACTGAGCCACAGGTTCAAGAGTGGGGACATCCCCACTGGCCACCTAGTGGGTGAGTATGCACAACACGCAGGATGACATGGGCAGCTGTGGGGAGATATAGTCAGAGGTGCCATGGGTACCGGCCTTGACGGCCCATGGCAGAGCGATGCAGACCACCATACTAATGTACACCCTCTATACACAGGTGACAGTGGATACCCACTCTGTCCCTGGCTGCTCACACCATACCGGCGCCCCTCGACCCCATCGCAGCAATGGTACAATGAGGCACATGCCACCACACGTAATATCATCGAGTGTGTGTTCAGGATGCTGAAGTCACGTTTCCGGTGGGTGCCCTACAGTACAGTCCCTCGAAGGCCTGCGGGCTATTCCTGGCCTGTTGCATCCTGCACAACGTGGCCAATGACTGTGGGATAGCCATAGAGGTCGAAGAGGGGGACAGCGATGGGGACGATGAGGACGCCGGTCCAGATGGTGATGGGTAGCCACCCCCTGGGTGAAGGAACCCCCGCCTGTTCAGGATGGCTCAACTGCACCGGGACACCATCACAGAGGAGCATTTTGGCCAACACAGGTAGGTCACAGGGCCATGTGCAACCACCAATGGCAAGGGCACAACCCACAGACAGGCATGGATGAACCCCAGGGGTGGATGGCGGCAAGTGAATGGGACTGAGCGTGGATCTGCACACGCCATCAGGGATGGGCATGGCCAAACACGACACGCGCACACACATACATACACCCCCACACACCCACCACCACACACATACTAACATACTAACATACTAAAATGCCAGCAGAATAGGCCTAATGGTCTTTCGTGTCTGCTCGTTTGGTCAGCCCCCACCCTGGGTGCTGACCTTGCTGTCCCCCTTGCCTTCTCTTGCTTCTCCCTTCCCAGTTCTGGATATTCTTGCTGCATTGGATTTTGCTTCCTGAACCCTTCCCCTGTACCTGTCCCACCCCTCTTGAACCCTCCACTGTCTCTGCCTCCACCAGCCCCATAGGCAGTGCATTCCATGGCTCCACCACCCTCTCAATGAAGTAGCACCTCCTCCTTTCTCCCTGAATCTTCCCCCTCAGCTTCCAGCCATGCCTCTAGTGGCCCCTTCCTCCTTCCTTCAAGCACCCGACTGTTCCTCCCTATTTACCCTCTTCATGTACCTAAAGACCTCTATCATGTCCCCGGTCCCTCTCTCTTCCAATGTGTACATATTTAGCTCTTCGAGCCTCTCCTCATAGGTCCTGTCCCCAAGCCCCAAATCATTTTGGTTGCCCTCCTCTGGACCCTCTCCAGGAGGTTAATGTCCCGCTTTAAGTGTGGCCTCCAAAACTGCACGCAGTACTCAAGGTGCGGCCTCACCAAGCAGTTATACAGAGGAGTATCACTTCCTCCTTCTGAGTGATCCCCTCATGGGCATCCCAGCATCCTGTTGGCCTTGGCTGCTGCCCTCCACAAGTCTCCGAGTTGTTCATCTTGACATACCACCACCCCCAGGTCCTCTCAGCCATCGAGACTTGTAGCATTCCCCAGGGTGTACCTTGACCTGGGTTTCTGGCCCCAGGTAGAGTACCTTGCATTTCCCGCATTGAACCCTCAGCTTCCACTTTCTAGACCATCTTTCCAGAGCTCCAGGTCCCCTGTAGGGCCACCCTCCCTCCCCATCCACCACCGCCCCAGTTTCAGTCATCTGCAAAGAGACTCATCTCACCCTGATTCCTGTCCTTATTTCAGATACGTGAGGCGTTGAACAGAAGGGGCCTAAGGACTGATCCTGTGGGACCCACTAATGACCCTCCTTGGGATGAGACTATCCCACCAGCTACGACCCTCTGGGTCCGGTCCTGGAGCCAATTGCCTAGCCATCTGATCATCCGGTTCCCCACCCCCATTTCTCCCAGCTTATCCAACAGGCCCACGTGAGGAACAGAGTCAAATGCCTTGCTGAAGTCCAGAAAGATGACATCCACTGGTCTACCCAGGTCCAAGGCACTTGTCACCCAGTCATAGAACTCCACCAGGTTTGTCTGACACGATTTCCCGGGATGAATCCATGCTGTCTATCGTCCAGGCACCTGACTTATCCAGGTCCCCCCAGCCTCCTTGACAATGCCCTCCATCACCTTGCCCACCACCGAGGTCAGACTGACAGGCCTGTAGTTCCCGCCACCTCCTTGATCCCCCTTGGATAGGCACTATATGCGCCACCTTCAAGTCTTGGGGCACCCACTCTGTCCTCAGAAAGATGGTGAAAAGCTCTGCCAGGGGTTTTGCCAGGACATCTGCAAGTTCCTTCAGCACTCTGGGATGTAATTTATCTGGCCCCGGTGCTTTCTCCATCTTAAGGGAGCTGAGGGTCCCTCACTCTCTCAGCTGTGATTTCCACTTCCAGTACCCCTTCTCCCTGCTTAGCCCTCCCCCCACCTGCCAGTGATGCCTCCCCTCTCCCAGACCTGCCGATCGGTGAGGGTCCACAAGACATGCAGAAAGGTAGAAGGCATACCGACCATGACTGCAACCCCCAGCCACACACAGGTCCACACATGGCAATGCCCAGTGGCCATCACTGTGCGTGTCTCAGATGCTGGGCACCATTGCACACTGGCGGACAGTGCAACGCAGGCATCATCATGCACATGCCACAGTGGCCAGCAGCCGGGAGGGTGTGCACATGGACTGTGTGTGTGCAGGGCCGGGTACCCCACCTGTGCATCTTACGGTGCACAACACACTGCACACAGGGCAGCGGCAGACAGTGGCCATGGTGGGAGACAGGTCAGTCATGCAGCACAGTGCCACGGCCACCACGGATGTGTGGGTGGCCCCGCTGAAACTTGCCAGCCATGCCAGGCTGGCCATTGGCCTCATGTGGTGGTATGGATGTTTCCCAAGGGGTGATGCTGCAGGAACGCGACCGTGTTTGCGCAGGGGTCTGCAGCTCACCAAACATGCCTGCACCTGGCGTGCTCGGTATGCCCACAGCTGATCCCGGTGTCGACATGGAAGGTGTCGCACGATGCTGGGAATGAGGGGTGAACATGGCACTGTGCGGTGTCTGCGGGCATGGGCAAATAACTGGGTGCCCATTGTGGCCATGACAGCAGTGAATGCCTGTGTCTGCCTGTCAATGGCAGCAGTCACATCCTACCGCAACTGGTCCATCCCTGCCAGGAGCAGACTGTTGTCCCTGCTGCGCTGCTCCTCTGCCTGGTGCAGGACCGCACGGAGTGTATCCACTGCCATCACAAGCCGCAACTGCTGATCCACTGAATCCTGGAGTATGCAGGTGTGCTCATCTAAGAGGTCATCCACCTGATCGACATGCTGTCCTTCATGGTGTTCGTGGCCGTGCTGGGCAACACCCCTTGAAGTTGGGCGCTGCACACCAGAGCCATGCCTGGGCACATCCACACATAGTGCACTGACACCGCCCTCTGGCTTTGTCCCCCCGTCCCCATTTTCCAACTACTGGCACTGCCCCTCCAGCCGCCGATCACCAGGGCTCGCCAGTGCCGCTGCAGTGGCCGCAACAGCCCCACCAGCCTGGATGCACACCAGTGCTGCCCCACTGGGGCATACAGGCACAGGCTGGGACTGTGATGTCACGCAGGCCTCCATGGCGGCACCACCCACGGCTACGCCCATGCCGTTCCCTGCTGTGGGGCCATCCTGCGTCCCACACCTATTACTGTCTGGGATGTGTGATCCATCATCATCGGTGCCTGATCCGGCACCAGTCTGTGTCCTAGCATGCTGGAGTCTGTGGCCGCTGTCATGCTGGGACACAGGCAGGGCCTCGTCCACACCAGCACCACCATCTTCAGTCTGGACAGACAGGCAGGTATGCGGTGGTACTGAGCCTCGGACACCTGTGGAGGTGGATGGGCACTCCTCCGTGTCCAGGGCCTCACCCATGGTGGACACACCCACCACTGCTGACCCATGTAGATGCTCAGGAGCTGTAAGGGAACACAGTAGCGTTAATGTCTCCGCCCTACCCTGTGGCATTCCCCCCACCTCCCACACAGTGACAGCACAGGACCTACCATGCAGTGACAGGCTGCCACCCGTCTGGAAGCCACCACCTGGAATGCTCTCTATGGCACGACGCTGCATGCTGCCAGCCACCCGCTCCTTCTGTGGTGTCAGGCGTGGCACATCCAGCTGCCCACCACCGGTTGCAGCATGTGCTGCCATGATGGCAGCCACCTTGTCCTTAATTCTCCTCCTGTCCGTGCCGACCTTCTTTTTACATATATACACAGACTGCTGGTGGCTGCCATGCTAGTTCGCGGCATGCGCAACCTCACCCCATGCAACAGCACGGGTCTGTGGTGTTCCTGCTGAGCAGCGGTTCCCTGTTGAGGTATGCCTTGAACAAGGCATCTGTTTCCGCCCATGTGAAGTTGGGCCTCCTCTTCCTCCAACATCCCTGTTCCTGCTCTTCCTCACGTTTGGTCATTATAGAGCCTGTGGGAATGACAGGTGACACCTTTCAATGTGCAGTACCATGCATCTCCCACATGCCACAGTCCACACTTCCAAACAGCATGCAACCCACCACAATAGACTGCAATACCAGACTATGGCCTCTGTAGCCTCATGTCACATTTATATAGCACAAGGCATGAAAATGAGGTGAGGCGCAGCTTTAAGTGGATGCTAATGCAGTAGCTGCGCCATGGAATTGCTGATGAGCTGATTTGCATATGCTGGCTGAATATCGCGCTGTTGTGCCTTGCGCAATTGTGTTGAGCGTGCTCAGGCACAGGTGCAGCTCTGTGACATGCGCAGTAGGCACCACACGGTGTATGCCAGGGGTGCTGACACTGACACCTACCACGCTGCTGACGTGCTGAGTGTGGGAGGCAGTGCAGGGCATGGCCATCACTGTGCCAGTAGCGCTAGTGCGCTGTTCACATGTGTGGCGCTCTTGCCCTGGAGCACCGTAGGCACCATGGTGCCACAGCATGGTATGCCACTGCAGGGCATCTCACACAGGCACCTAACCGTGCTACATGCAGGGAGTACCAATCATGCTGTGGCGGTCCAAAGCGCGAGAGACCCTTGACCCTGTGCTCGACCTTTGCCTCCCAGGCGCCATGCGTCCACATGGGTGCACCTCTATTGCGCTGTTCGTGACAGCGCACTGGGGAATGGCAGCGCTGTACCGCACAGCATCTGCACGTGGTGGACGTGCGCTACAGAGCACCATTTTGTCTCCTAACTGATGCAGAGATGGCAAGACGGAGGGCTGCTGTGTGGAGGCAAGTGGAGCTGGCCAATTTGGTGGCCATTGTGGAGCCCCATGCTGGGGCCCTTTTTTGGGAATGACCCCCTGGACAGGGCCAGAAGTGCCATCTGGGAGGAGGTGGCAGTGGCACTGGAAGAGGCCACAGGACTCACCTGGATGTTGGAGCAGTGTCGTCACCAATACGGGGACCTCCAGTGGAGGGACCCGGACAGGCTTGCCCACCTGCGGGCATGCGCAAGGCGAGGCGCAGTGCCACGACCAGGTAGGTGCCCCATCCATACACTGGTTGTGTCCATACGGGTGTCGCAGTGGGCATGTGTCCACCACACGGGGTGGGCTGTCCAGTGTGGGCAGTGGTGGTGGTGGGGTTGCAGCATGGCTGGGCTGTGCGGGATCGCACACACCTGGGGTTGGGGGGCCTTTGCTACTGGATTGTACTGATGTTCCCCTCTCCATGTTTGCACCCTAGGCCCTGAAGAGTGGCACAGAGCCCATGAGGAACGCCACCTCTGGGAGGACAGGGATGCTGGGTAACAGCCACGGGCTGCTGGTCCCAACATTCAACAGCGCCTGGATCAGGCCGATGAGGGTGAGTGCCTTTCTTCCAGGATATTCTGTGCATGCTGTGTTGCAGGGTAGGCGGTGGGGCATGGCCACCATCCATTGACACCACTGCCGTCTACGCCACACAGTACACTCAGCACTGTCCAGTGGCACTGCATGTGTGGGTGTGCATCGCTGGTGGTCCATGCGTGCACCGGGTACATGGCTGTGCCACTGCCTTCGCACCGCATAGCCATGTCACTGTACAGCCACGGTGGTGCTGTGCAGGACTTGGGCAGTGGGTGTGTGCAGTGGTCTGCATGGCTGTGTGCACCTGGGTAGGCAGGTCATGTGGACACGATCACTGTGGGTGGTCACACACCATCACAGGGGCTTGTCCCATGGCTCTATGCCATGCACAATGGATGGGCTGCAGGGGGATGGACAGTCACACTTATTGACTCTGCTCCCTTGTCCTAGGTGGACGGAGGATGATGCAGCTGGAGAGGGCCATGCAGGAGCTACTCCAACTTGCGAGGGCATCGTTGGAGGTACTCCAGAGGTTGGACCAGCATGGTGTCCGGAGGCATCAAACCAGGAGGCGCCACAGGAGCGGGGAGCAGGGCAGCCGCTGAGACCTCCATGCCCCAAGTTACACCCTACCCCCCTGGACCCACCCTCACACCCCTTCTTCCCTTTCCCATTTGTTCACCCCTGCCCCTTACCCACCCCCACCTGGTTTGTGGCCCTCACCCCCAACTTATGTATATACAGTAGCTGTAATAGTTTTTTGTACCTTTGAAATATACATTTGTTTTGTTATGCCTACTGTGGTGGTCTCTGATTTGCAGCGGGCTACAGGTGCTCAGCTGCAGTGGTGTGCATGGCGTCAGGGGTGGTGCAGGCATGGGCGTGTGTGTGTCTGTAGGGGAAGCACCTATGGTGTGGGCGTAGCTATCAGTCACTGTCTGTGGTTTGTGTGTTGTTCTCTGTGCACTGGATGACTGTGTGCAGTGGTCCACAGTGCATGCACTGTGTCCATGGCAACCCTGTCAGACCGTCCATGGCCTGTGCAGCTGACACCCTTGCATGTCTGTGATCTGCACAGTCTGCTGGCATGTCAGTGGTGGCTGTCCATGCTGGACAGCCACTGTACCTAGCACAATGCCGGGTTGCCTCCTGTCACCAGTATGGTGCACGTCTGCCTTGGGTGGCACTGTGGCCTCTGCTGTTGTTTTCCCACCTCCATGCTGTTGCTTGTGTCTGTTGCAGGGGATGTGCTCCACTGTCTGTCACTTGTGCTCTGGCTGCATGCTGATGGTGTACAGCTTCATGGTGCCAGCGCAGGGTGGCTGGCACACCTGTGCCATGGAGGGGTGCTGGCCGTGTGTACATGGCTGCCATGGCCACATGCCAGTGGCTTGGTTGACCCGCTACTGTGTCCCTGTGTTGGTGTGCCCTTGGGTATGGGTGGGTGTTTGTCCATGCACTGTGTTGCATCCTGTGTGGCACATGTTTCCATGCAACACTGTGGGTGTCTGTGCTGGCTGTTGTGGCCAGTGCTGGGATGGGGTGTGTCCTTGGGACGGTGTGCAGGGTGCTGTACCACTGGTGGTGGGGTCCAGGGCATACCCTGTCACATGTGGGATACCTCGTTTGCCGACACATGGTCTGTCTCTCAGCTGTACCTCGGGGGATGTGAAGGGCAGCACTGTGTATGTAGTTGGTGCATCGCTGTCTGCTGCCACCCACTGCAGGGTGCACATGGTGGGGCTGTCTTGCATGGCTCCATGGTGCACAGGGTGGCATTGTCACAGTGGGGGTGGTGGCATGCATGGGGTGTCCTGCACTGTTGGACGCTACTCCTGGGCAGGGTGTATGGGGATCATGGTGCAGGGTGTGCTCTGCATTGGTGGGATGGTGTGGCATGGAGTGGCAGGACATCCTTATGTGCCGTCACAGCTTGCCAGGGGGTATGCTGGGGCACCATGCCCAAGCTGTGGGATTGTTGCTGGTGTCCATGGGCCAGTGGTTCTTCCAGCTCTCCTCAGGTTGTGCGGTGCATGGGGTGTGGGGGGCGATGTCTGTTCTGCTGTGTGCTCCTCTGCCCATCTCTACCATGGGTGGTGGACCCCTGCATCCTGTCCCTGCGCATCCCTGGTTGTGCTGATGTGCTGCTACCCTGCTCCACTGAGCATCTCTGGTTGTGCGATTGCGCAGCAGACCTGCACCACTGCACATCCCTGGTTGCGCCATGGTGCAGTTGGTGCGATATTCAGTCATGTGCTGCAGGCGCATCTTGACCTGCGCAGTGTTTGAATATTACATATGTTGCGCATGGGCGCACTGGACTTGCGCCTGCTCCTGCTATTGCACTACTTTGTGGCGCAGTCTGAATATCTGGGCCACTGTACCTACATATATACTGCACATGCATACATACTGTACATACCTACATACATACTGTACATACACATGTACTTATATACATACTGCACATACATATGCACATACTGTACATACATACACACATACTGTACATACATACACTCATACTGTAGATACATACGTGTATACAGACATGATACATACATACATAGACTACACTCATACTGCACATACATACATGTGCACATACTGTACATACATACACTCATACTGTAGATACATACATGTATACAGACATGATACATACATAGAGTACACTCATACTGCACATACATACTGTACATACATATGTCCTTATATACATACTGTACATTCATACATACTGTATATATGTACACACATACATACATCCTATCTGTTTCAACCCCTGTGATCTTTGTTCCTTCTCCCCTTCCTTCTACTGCACTTACTCCTATATTAACCTGTCCTTATTCTCTCCCTTCCCTCCTACTGCACTTACTCCTACATTAACCTGTCCTTATACTCTCCCCTCCCTCCTACTGCACTTACTCCTATATTAACCTGTCCTTATTCTCTCCCCTCCCTCCTACTGCATGAACACCTATATTAACCTGTCCCTATTCTCTCCCCTCCCTCCTACTACACTTACTGCTATATTAACCTGTCCTTATACTCTCCACTCCCTCCTACTGCACTTACTCCTACATTAACCTGTCCTTATACTCTCCCCTCCCTCCTACTGCACTTACTCCTATATTAACCTGTCCCTATTCTCTCCCCCTCCTACTGCACTTACTCCTATATTAACCTGTCCCTATTCTCTCCCCTCCCTCCTACTGCACTTAGTCCTATATTAACCTGTTCCTATTCTCTCCCCTCCCTCCTACTGCACCTACTACTATATTAACTTGTCCTTATTCTCTCTCCTCTCATATTCCTGCTCTGCCTGAATGCCTGGTATGTCACTACTCAGTAGAAGTTCTAATTTGCCCCTCCTTAGTTAAACGCCCCACCTTTCCTTCCTTTACCCACCCCTGTATTTGATACTGGTGCTTTGAACCTCCCTGGGGCCTGTAACCATGTTACTTTATTTCCTGATCTCTTTCAGTGTGAAAGCTGTACTTTGTTATGAACTGTCCACAAGCGATGTACTCGGTGAATCACTATACTCTTGCTTGTTGCTTTGCCTCATTTGTGTCTGTAGGCTGGTATTATTTACATACTTATCTTTGATTTAATGTCCTACTTGTTGTACCCATATCTCTCACCATGTGCATACTTAAATCTTATGTGTGTAATATTTCCACTGTATTCTTATGCTTTATCTGTTCCTGCTGATTTGACTATGTTGTACCCTCCCGGGTCATGACTGAAAATAGTCATTTCATGGCTAGCTCACCCACCCGGTCAAAAAAAACTAAATAAACAAACACAGACTGTACATACATACACATGTACTGTAATACATACACACTGTACATAGATATGTACTGTACATATATACACACGTACTGTAATACATACACACTGTACATAGATACGTACTGTACATACATACACACGTACTGTAATACATACACACTGTACATAGATATGTACTGTACATACATACACACATACTGGAGGTCAGGAGTAAGGGGCAACAGACTTCTAGGAAAACATAAACTGAACTTACAAGCACAAATGGGCAGACTGGGTGGGCCATAGGCCCTTATCTGCTGACACTGTCTACTGTAATACATAGACATTGTACATAGATACATACTGTACATACATACACATGGACTGTAATACATACCACTGTACATAGACACGTACTGTACATACACACGTACTGTAATACATACACACTGTACATAGATACGTACTGTACATACATACACATGTACTGTAAAACATGCACACTGTACATAGATATGCACTGTACATACATACGTACTGTAATACATAGACACTGTACATAGATACATACTGTACATCCATACACATGTACTGTAATACATAGACACTGTACATGGACACATACTGTACATACATACACATGCACTGTAATACATGCACACTGTACATAGATACGTACTGTACATACATACACGTACTGTAATACATAGACACTGTACATAGATACGTACTGTACATACATACACACATACTGTAATACATACACACGGTACATAGATATGTACTGTACATACATACACACGTACTGTAATACATACACACTGTACATAGATACGTACTGTACATACATACACACGTACTGTAATACATACACAATCTACATAGATACGTACTGTACGTACATACACATGTACTGTAATACATACACACTGTACAAAGATATGTACTGTACATACACACACTTACTGTATACATACACACTGTACATAGATACATATTGTACATCCATACACACTTACTGTGATACATAGACACTGTACATAGATACGTACTGTACATACTTACACACATACTGTAATACATACACATGGCACATAGATCCGTACTGTGCATACATACACACGTACTGTAATACATAGACACTGAACATAGATACGTACTGTACATACATACACACGCACTGTAATACATACACAATCTACATAGATATGTACTGTACATACATACACATGTACTGTAATACATACACACTGTACAAAGATACGTACTGTACATACACACACTTACTGTAATACATACACATTGTACATAGATACGTATTGTACATCCATGCACATGTACTGTAATGCATAGACACTGTACATAGATATGTACTGTACATACACACATGTACTGTAATACATACACACTGTACATAGATACATACTGTACATACACACACATACTGTAATACACACACACGGTACATAGACACGTACTGTACATACATACACATGTACTGTAATACATACACACTGTACATAGATACGAACTGTACATACATACACATGTACTGTAATACATGCACACTGTACATAGATACGTACTATACATACATATGTACTGTAATACATAGACACTGAACATAGATACGTACTGTACATACATACACATGTACTGTAATACATACACACTCTACATAGATACGTACTGTACATACATACACACATGTTCGGTAATACATAGACACTGTACATAGATACGTACTGTACATACATATGTACTGTAATACATAGACACTGAACACAGATATGTACTGTATATCCATACACATGTACTGTAATACATAGACACTGTACATGGACACATACTGTACATACATACACATGTACTGTAATACATAAACACTGTACATAGATACATACTGTACATATATACACACATACTGTAATACATACACACTGTACATAGATATGTATTGTACATACACACATACTGTAATACATACACACTGTACATAGATACATACTGTACATATATACACACATACTTAACATACACACAGTATGTAATACATACATGTACATAGACATGTATATACATACACACTGTAATATATAGATACATACTGTACATACACACACATACTGTAATACATACACACTGTACATAGATATGTACTGTACATACATACATGTACTGTAATACATAGACACTGTACATAGATACGTACTGTACATACATACACACGTACTGTAATACATACACACTGTACATAGATACGTACTGTACATACATACACATGTACTGTAATACATAGACACTGTACATAGATACATACTGTACATACATACACACGTACTGTAATACATACACACTGTACATAGATACATACTGTACATACATACACACATACTGTAATACATACACACTGTACATAGATATGCATTGCATACACACACATTGCAATACATACACACTGTACATAGATACGTACTGTACATATATAAACAATACATACACTGTACATAGCTATGCACTGCACATACACATGTACTGTAATACATACACACTGTACATAGATGTGTACTGTACATGCATACACACGTACTGTAATACACACACTGTACATAGATATGTACTGTACATACACACACGTAATGTAATACATATACACTGTACATAGACATGTACTATACATACATGCTGTACATACATACACACATACTGTAATACATATACACTGTACATGGACACGTACTGTACATACATGCTGTACATACATACACACATAGTGGAATACATATACACTGTACATAGATATATACTATACATACATACATACATACTGTAATACATATACACGGTACATAGATACGTACTGTACATGCATACACACGTACTGTAATACATGCACACTGTACATATATACATACTGTACATACATACGTACTGTAATACATGCACCCTGTACATTGATCTGTACTGTACATACACACGTACTGTAATACATATACACTGTATATAGATTAATTCTGTACATACATGCTGTACATACATACACACATACTGTAATACATAGACACTGTACATAGCTACATAATGTGCATACATACACATGTACTGTAATACATACACACTGTACATAGATATGTACTGTACATACATACTGTAATACATACAAACTGTGCATAGATACGTACTGTACATGCATACACACGTACTGTAATACATACACATGGTACATAGATATGTACTGTACATACATACATACACACTTACTGTAATACATACACACTGTACAGAGATACGTACTGTACATCCATACACACGTACTGTAATACATGCACACTGGACATAGATACAAACTGTACATACATACACATGTACTGTAATACATAGACACTGTACACAGATACGTACTGTACATACACTTACTGTAATACAGAGACACTGTACATAGATACGTACTGTACGTGCACACATATACTGTAATACATACACACTGTACATAGAACGCACTGTACATACATACACATTACTGTAATACATACACACTGTACATAGATACGTACTGTACATACACACACATACTGTAATACATACACACTGTACATAGATACGTACTGTACATATACACATGTACTGTAATACATACACACTGTACATAGATACGTACTGTACATACATACACGCGTACTGTAATACATGCAAACTGTACATAGATACGTACTGTACATACATACACACGCACTGTAATACATAGACACTGAACATAGATATGTACTGTACATACACACGTACTGTAATACATACACACTGTACATAGATACGTACTGTACATACATACACATGTACTGTAATACATACACACTGTACATAGATATGTACTGTACATACATACACATACTGTAATACATACACACTGTACATAGATACATACTGTACATACATACACACGTACTGTAATACATACACACTGAGCATAAATATGTACTGTAATACATGCACACTGTACATAGATACGCACTGTACATACACACACACATACTGTAATACATATACACTGTACATAGATACATACTGCACATACATACACACGTACTGTAATACATACACTGTACATAGATACATACCGTACATACATACACACGTAGTGTAATACATACACACTGTACATAGATACGTACTGTACATACATACACACGTACTGTAACACATACACGCTGTACATAGATACGTACTGTAAATACATACCCATGTACTGTAATACATACACACTGTACATAGATACGTACTGTAAATACATACACACGTACTGTAATACATGCATACTGTACATATATATGTACTGTACATACATATGTACTGTAATGCATACATACTGTGTGCATAGATATGTACTGTGCATATATACACATGTACTGTAATACATATACACTGTACATAGATACGTACTATACATGCATACTGTACACACATGCACATGTAATGTACATAGATACATACTATACATACACATGTACTGTAATGAATACACACTGTACATAGAGACATACTGTATATACATACACACATACTGTAATACATACACACTGTACATAGATATGTACTGTACATACATACTGCAGATATATACATGCATACATACGCACATAAATACTGTACATAGATACATAGTGTACATACATACTGTACATACATGCATGCTGTACATAACATACATACTGTACATACATGCATACTGTACATACATATGTACTTACGTACAAACTGTTCATACGTACATACCTGCACACATACTGTACATACATAAATACTGTTCATACTGTACGTACATACATGCATAGTGCATACGTACATACAGTATGTATCAGACTTCTATGCTAATAGCCTATTGCACAGTACCCAATCTGATATACTGTGAAGTCCACCCAATCAGCAGAATCCCTGCTATGCTCTAGACTGTTAACTACAGTAAATAGATCTAAAACATTGGACTCTTGAGAATCTATTGTAAGTGAAAATCTAGGGATGACATGAATTGCAATAAAAGAAGAGCAAGCAAGAGTATCGACCCTTACAGCTACAACAGGAAGCAGATGGGCAGGGCAGTTTTCCATTTTGTTAATAAGTTAGCACTTTTAAACTGGTTCTTTCCCCCATTCAAAGATGTTTAAATGATTTACCGATACATTCTGAACTGATGTTCTGAGCACTTGGTTAATTTTTCCACATTCATTGGTTCCATGCCTCATTAAGCTCACACTAAAACAAACACATGCATGCACGCACGCACACACACACAGACACAGACTCTCTCTTTTAGTCAAATGACATCAGAGTTTATCAGACTGTATATCAAGTGTCTGCAAGTAGGGTCATATCATTCTTGATGTGCACATTCAACCTGTCTGAACAACCTCTTCCTCATCTGTCATTTGTGATGACAGCCAAGGATAGCCATCTGGAAGCACAGTGTCTGACAGCTGATTAATGAAGGGCATATTAAAAGCTTTCTTCAAGCCTTTCTACTGAGCTATTCTTTGTTATGTAGGAGATGGAAACCATAATAAATACATACAGTACTATAATATATATATATATATATATATATATATATATGAAAGCATATTAGAAAAACAAAACATGTTCCTGGTAGCTTGCGGTCCCCTCCTCCAGCCCTGATCCCCATTTTAATAGAACAACCACATCCCTAGTGGCCTAGCTGCCCCTAGCCCCCTAGCCCCAATACCCTTTTTATTAAAAAAAAGTCCCTGGTGGTCTAACAGACCCCACCCCATCCCTGATCTACCCATAAAATGTACAGATATCTTTTCCTGGTGGTTTAGTGGACCCACACCCTAGCAGGCAGTGCCCCACCACCATGCTTCCCCTGGCCCAGATCCAGTCCCCAGCACAACCCTCCACTCTCCACCACAGCTGGGAAATGACAGCGCTGTGAAGGAGCATATATTTTATACAGTACGCGTGAGCTGTCAGTTAATGAGGATGTACTGTATACAGTACGCATGAGTTGTCAGTTAATCAGCATGTACTGTATACAGTACACATGATCTGTCAGTTAATCAGCATGTACTGTATATACAGTATGCATGAGCTGTCAGTTAATGAGGATGTACTATATACAGTACACGTGAGCTGTCAGTTAATCAGCATGTACTGTACACAGTACACATGAGCTGTCAGTTAATGAGCATGTACTGTATACAGTACACACAAGATGTCAGTTAATCAGTATGTACTGTATATACAGTACACATGAGATGTCAGTTAATCAGCATGTACTGTATACAGTATGCGTGAGATGCCAGTAAATGAGCATGTACTGTATACAGGATGCGTGAGCTGTCAGTTAATGAGGATGTACTATATACAGTACACGTGAGCTGTCAGTTAATCAGCATGTACTGTACACAGTACACATGAGCTGTCAGTTAATGAGCATGTACTGTATACAGCACACGTGAGCTGTCAGTTAATCAGCATGTACTGTATATACAGTACGTTTGAGCTGTCAGTTGATCAGCATGTACTGTATACAGTATGCATGAGCTGTCAGTTAATCAGCATGCACTGTATACAGTACGCGTGAGCTGTCAGTTAATCAGCATGCACTGTATACAGGATGCGTGAGCTGTCAGTTAATCAGCATGACTGTATACGGTACGCGTGAGCTGTCAGTTAATCAGCATGTACTGTATACAGTACGCGTGAGCTGTCAGTTAATCAGCATGCACTGTATATACAGTACGCGTGAGCTGTCAGTTAATCAGCATGCACTGTATACAGTACATGTGAGCTGTCAGTTAATCAGCATGTACTGTATACAGTACACGTGAGCTGTCAGTTAATCAGCATGTACTGTATATAGTGCGCGTGAGCTGTCAGTTAATCAGCATGTACTGTATACAGTACATGTGAGCTGTCAGTTAATCAGCATGCACTGTATACAGTACGCGTGAGCTGTCAGTTAATCAGCATGCAGGATGCGGAGCTGTCAGTTAATCAGCATACACTGTATACAGCAGCGTGAGCTGTCAGTTAATCAGCATGCACTGTATACAGCATGCGTGAGCTGTCAGTTAATCAGCATAGACTGTAAATACAGTATGTGTGAGCTGTCAGTTAATCAGCATGCACTGTATACAGTACGCGTGAGCAGTCAGTTAATCAGCATGCACTGTATACCGTACGCGTAGCTGTCAGTTAATCAGCATGCACTGTATATACAGTACACGTGAGCTGTCAGTTAATCAGCATGTACTGTATATACAGTACGTTTGAGCTGTCAGTTGATCAGCATGTACTGTACACAGTACACGTGAGCTGTCAGTTAATCAGCATGTACTGTATACAGTATGCGTGAGCTGTCAGTTAATCAGCATGCACTGTATACCATACATGTGAGCTGTCAGTTAATCAGCATGCACTGTATATACAGTACGCGTGAACTGTCAGTTAATGAGCATGTACTGTATATACAGTACATGTGAACTGTCAGTTAATCAGCATGTACTGTACACAGTACACGTGAGCTGTCAGTTAATCAGCATTCACTGTATACAGTACGCTTGAGCTGTCAGTTAATCAGCATGTACTGTATACAGTACGTGTGAGCTGTCAATCAGCATGCACTGTATATACAGTACGCGTGAGCTGTCAGTTAATCAGCATGTACTGTATATACAGTTCGTTTGAGCTGTCAGTTGATCAGCATGTACTGTACACAGTACACGTGAGCTGTCAGTTAATCAGCATGTACTGTATATACAGTATGCATGAGCTGTCAATTAATCAGCATGCACTGTATACTGTACGTGTGAGCTGTCAGTTAATCAGCATGTACTGTACACAGTACACGTGAGCTGTCAGTTAATCAGCATGTACTGTATACAGTATGCATGAGCTGTCAGTTAATCAGTATGCACTGTATATACAGTACACGTGAGCTGTCAGTTAATCAGCATGTACTGTATACAGGACACATGAGCTGTCAGTTAATCAGCATAGACTGTATATACAGTACATGTGAGCTGTCAGTTAATCAGCATGTACTGTATACAGTACGCGTGAGCTGTCAGTTAATCAGCATGTACTGTATATACAGTATGCATGAGTTGTCAGTTAATCAGCATGCACTGTATACTGTACGTGTGCGCTGTCAGTTAATCAGCAAGCACTGTATATACAGTACGCATGAGCTGTCAGTTAATCAGCATGTACTGTATATACAGTACGTTTGAGCTGTCAGTTAATCAGCATGTACTGTATACAGGACACATGAGCTTCTCAGTTAATCAGCATGCACTGTATACAGGATGCGTGAGCTGTCAGTTAATCAGCATACACTGTATACAGTATGCGTGAGCTGTCAGTTAATCAGCATGGACTGTATATACAGTACGCATGAGCTGTCAGTTAATCAGCATGTACTGTATACAGTACACGTGAGCTGTCAGTTAATCAGCATGTACTGTATATACAGTATGCATGAGCTGTCAGTTAATCAGCATGCACTGTATACTGTACGTGTGCGCTGTCAGTTAATCAGGAAGCACTGTATATACAGTACGAATGAGCTGTCAGTTAATGAGCATGTACTGTATAAGTACACGTGAGTTGTCAGTTAATCAACATGCACTTGTATACAGTATGCGTGAGCTGTCAGTTAATCAGCATGTACTGTATATCAGTACGCATGAGCTGTCAGTTAATCAGCATGCACTGTATATACAGTACGTGAGCTGTCAGTTAATCAGCATGTACTGTATACAGTCACGCGTGAGCTGTCAGTTAATCAGCATGTACTGTATATACAGTACGCTGAGCTGTCAGTTAATCAGCATGTACTGTATATACAGTACGTTTGAGCTGTCAGTTGATCAGCATGTACCGTACACAGTACACATGAGCTGTCAGTTAATCAGCATGTACTGTATATACAGTGCGCGTGAGCTGTCAATTAATCAGCATGCACTGTATACTGTACGTGTCAGCTGTCAGTTAATCAGCATGTACCGTATACAGTACCGTGAGCTGTCAGTTAATCAGCATGTACTGTATACAGTGTCGTGAGCTGTCAGTTAATCAGCATGCACTGTATATACATGGCTGCAGTTAATCAGCTTGATGAACAGCAGTGAGCTGTCAGTTAATCAGCATGTACTGTATACAGTATGCGTGAGCTGTCAGTTAATCAGCATGCACTGTATACAGGATGCGTGAGCTGTCAGTTAATCAGCATACACTGTATACAGTATCGCGTGAGCTGTCAGTTAATCAGCATGCACTGTATACGCGTGAGCTGTCAGTTAATCAGCATAGACTGTATATACAGTACATGTGAGCTGTCAGTTAATCAGCATGTACTGTATACAGTACGCGTGAGCAGTCAGTTAATCAGCATGCACTGTATACTGTACATGTACGCTGTCAGTTAATCAGCATGCACTGTATATACAGTACACGTGAGCTGTCAGTTAATCAGCATGTACTGTATATACAGTACGTTTGAGCTGTCAGTTGATCAGCATGTACTGTACACAGTACACGTGAGCTGTCAGTTAATCAGCATGCACTGTATACCATACATGTGAGCTGTCAGTTAATCAGCATGCACTGTATATACAGTACGCGTGAACTGTCAGTTAATGAGCATGTACTGCATATACAGTACATGTGAACTGTCAGTTAATCAGCATGTACTGTACACAGTACACGTGAGCTGTCAGTTAATCAGCATTCACTGTATACAGTACGCTTGAGCTGTCAGTTAATCAGCATGTACTGTATACAGTACGTGTGAGCTGTCAATCAGCATGCACTGTATATACAGTACGCGTGAGCTGTCAGTTAATCAGCATGTACTGTATATACAGTACGTTTGAGCTGTCAGTTGATCAGCATGTACTGTACACAGTACACGTGAGCAGTCAGTTAATCAGCATGTACTGTATATACAGTATGCATGAGCTGTCAATTAATCAGCATGCACTGTATACTGTACGTGTGAGCTGTCAGTTAATCAGCATGTACTGTACACAGTACACGTGAGCTGTCAGTTAATCAGCATGTACTGTATACAGTATGCGTGAGCTGTCAGTTAATCAGTATGCACTGTATATACAGTACGCGTGAGCTGTCAGTTAATCAGCATGTACTGTATACAGGACACATGAGCTGTCAGTTAATCAGCATAGACTGTATATACAGTACATGTGAGCTGCCAGTTAATCAGCATGTACTGTATACAGTACGCGTGAGCTGTCAGTTAATCAGCATGTACTGTATATACAGTATGCATGAGTTGTCAGTTAATCAGCATGCACTGTATACTGTACGTATGCGCTGTCAGTTAATCAGCAAGCACTGTATATACAGTACATGTGAGCTGTCAGTTAATCAGCATGTACTGTATATACAGTACGTTTGAGCTGTCAGTTAATCAGCATGTACTGTATACAGGACACATGAGCTTCTCAGTTAATCAGCATGCACTGTATACGGGATGCGTGAGCTGTCAGTTAATCAGCATACACTGTATACAGTACGCGTGAGCTGTCAGTTAATCAGCATGCACTGTATATACAGTACGCGTGAGCTGTCAGTTAATCAGCATGTACTGTATACAGTACACGTGAGCTGTCAGTTAATCAGCATGTACTGTATACAGTATGCGTGAGCTGTCAGTTAATCAGCATGCACTGTATACAGTACGCAGCGCTGTCAGTTAATCAGGAAGCACTGTTATACAGTACAATGAGCTGTCAGTTAATCAGCATGTACTGTATACAGTACGCGTGAGTTGTCAGTTAATGAACATGCATTGTATACAGTATGCGTGAGCTGTCAGTTAATCAGCATGTACTGTATATACAGTACGCATGAGCTGTCAGTTAATCAGCATGTACTGTATATACAGTACACGTGAGCTGTCAGTTAATCAGCATGTACTGTATATAGAGTACGCATGAGCTGTCAGTTAATCAGCATGTACTGTATATACAGTACACGTGAGCTGTCAGTTAATCAGCATGTACTGTATATACAGTATGTTTGAGCTGTCAGTTGATCAGCATGTACTGTACACAGTACACATGAGCTGTCAGTTAATCAGCATGTACTGTATATACAGTATGCATGAGCTGTCAATTAATCAGCATGCACTGTATACTGTACGTGTCAGCTGTCAGTTAATCAGCATGTACCGTACACAGTACACGTGAGCTGTCAGTTAATCAGCATGTACTGTATACAGTGTGCGTGAGCTGTCAGTTAATCAGTATGCACTGTATATACAGTACGCGTGAGCTGTCAGTTAATCAGCATGTACTGTATACAGGACACATGAGCTGTCAGTTAATCAGCATGCACTGTATACAGGATGCGTGAGCTGTCAGTTAATCAGCATACACTGTATACAGTACGCGTGAGCTGTCAGTTAATCAGCATGCACTGTATACAGCACGCGTGAGCTGTCAGTTAATCAGCATAGACTGTATATACAGTACATGTGAGCTGTCAGTTAATCAGCATGTACTGTATACAGTACGCGTGAGCAGTCAGTTAATCAGCATGCACTGTATACTGTACATGTACGCTGTCAGTTAATCAGCATGCACTGTATATACAGTACACGTGAGCTGTCAGTTAATCAGCATGTACTGTATATACAGTACGTTTGAGCTGTCAGTTGATCAGCATGTACTGTACACAGTACACGTGAGCTGTCAGTTAATCAGCATGTACTGTATACAGTATGCGTGAGCTGTCAGTTAATCAGCATGCACTGTATACCATACATGTGAGCTGTCAGTTAATCAGCATGCACTGTATATACAGCACGTGAACTGTCAGTTAATGAGCATGTACTGTATACAGTACATGTGAGCTGTCAGTTAATCAGCATGTACTGTACACAGTACACGTGAGCTGTCAGTTAATCAGCATTCACTGTATACAGTACGCTTGAGCTGTCAGTTAATCAGCATGTACTGTATACAGTACGTGTGAGCTGTCAATCAGCATGCACTGTATATACAGTACGCGTGAGCTGTCAGTTAATCAGCATGTACTGTATATACAGTACGTTTGAGCTGTCAGTTGATCAGCATGTACTGTACACAGTACACGTGAGCAGTCAGTTAATCAGCATGTACTGTATATACAGTATGCATGAGCTGTCAATTAATCAGCATGCACTGTATACTGTACGTGTGAGCTGTCAGTTAATCAGCATGTACTGTACACAGTACACGTGAGCTGTCAGTTAATCAGCATGTACTGTATACAGTATGCGTGAGCTGTCAGTTAATCAGTATGCACTGTATATACAGTACGCGTGAGCTGTCAGTTAATCAGCATGTACTGTATACAGGACACATGAGCTGTCAGTTAATCAGCATGCACTGTATACAGGGTACATGAGCTGCCAGTTAATCAGCATGTACTGTATACAGTACGCGGAGCTGTCAGTTAATCAGCATGTACTGTATACAGTATGCGTGAGCTGTCAGTTAATCAGCATGCACTGTGTATACAGTATGCATGAGCTGTCAGTTAATCAGCATGCACTGTATACAGTACGCGTGAGCTGTCAGTTAATCAGCATGACTGTATATACAGTACACGATGAGCCTGTCAGTTAATCAGCATGTACTGTATATACAGTACGCTTGAGCTGTCAGTTAATCAGCATGTACTGTATACAGGACACATGAGCTTCTCAGTTAATCAGCATGCACTGTATACAGGATGCGTGAGCTGTCAGTTAATCAGCATACACTGTATACAGTATGCGTGAGCTGTCAGTTAATCAGCATGGACTGTATATACAGTACGCGTGAGCTGTCAGTTAATCAGCATGTACTGTATACAGTACACGTGAGCTGTCAGTTAATGAGCATGTACTGTATATACAGTATGCATGAGCTGTCAGTTAATCAGCATGCACTGTATACTGTACGTGTGCGCTGTCAGTTAATCAGGAAGCACTGTATATACAGTACGAATGAGCTGTCAGTTAATGAGCATGTACTGTATACAGTACACGTGAGCTGTCAGTTAATGAACATGCATTGTATACAGTATGCGTGAGCTGTCAGTTAATCAGCATGTACTGTATATACAGTACGCGTGAGCTGTCAGTTAATCAGCATGTACTGTATATACAGTACGCGTGAGCTGTCAGTTAATCAGCATGTACTGTATATAGAGTACGCATGAGCTGTCAGTTAATCAGCATGTACTGTATATACAGTACACGTGAGCTGTCAGTTAATCAGCATGTACTGTATATAGAGTACGCATGAGCTGTCAGTTAATCAGCATGTACTGTATACAGGACGCATGATCTGTCATTTAATGAGCATGTACTATATACAGTATACACTACTTGACAGCTCAGTCGGCATCTGGCCATGGTGGAGAGCGGAGGGCTGTGCCGGGCACTGGCTCTGGGATGGGACGGTTGGAGGCATGGAGTGTTGGGGCACTGCCGGCTGGGGTGGGGGGTCCACTAGACCACCAGGGAAAGATACCTGTACATTTATGGGCAGATCGGGGATAGGGAGGGGGTCCGATAAACCATCAGGGATGTGTTTTTGTTTTAATAAAAAGAAGATTGGGGCTGGAAGGGCCACTAGATCACTGGGACATGCTTTTTTAATAAAATGGGGATCAGGGCTGGGGGAGGTTCTTTTAGACCACCAGGGATTTTTTTTTTATTAAAAAGAGGATTGGAGGCTGTGGAGGTTCTGCTAGACCACCATGGACATTTTTTTTATTAAAAAGGGAGTCGGGGCTGGGGGGCCGCTAGACCACCAGGGACATGGTTGTTCTTTTAAAATGGACATTGGGACTTGGGGGGGCGTACTACTAGCTACCAGGAACCTGCTTTTTTCTTGTTTTTGTTTAATAAAATGGAGATCGGGGCAATAAGAAACAGGATAATGCTATACAAAAATATGGCCGTATATCATAGGACAAATATAACAAAATAGGACAATAAATTTGTATAGCCTTTTTGTGTTTCATCTTGCCCAAATCCCCATTGTATTAAACAAAAAAAAAACACGTTCCTTGTAACTAGCTGCCCCCTGCCTAATCCCCATTTTAATAGAACAACCACATCTCTGGCGGTCTAGCAGACCCCCAACCCTCTGACCCCTCGACCCCCTTTTTATTAAGAAAACCCACATCCCTGGTGGTCTAGTGGATACCCCCAGCCCCATCCCCTCTATATTAAAAAAAAAAAGATGGAACCCCTAGGTGGAGCTGTCCCATGGGCTACTACACATGCCTGTGTGACTAGCACAGGTTAAGGGGCCTGAGTTCGGTGAACGGGTGTCTCCACCCAGAGATATGGTCTTGGGGTAGCATAGCTGCTGTTGGTATAGCCCTCCGGGATGCTATAACCCCCACAAACCCCTCTAGTGGCCTAAACAGTACAGCAACAAAACATTCACATGGACAGTATGGCAATAATGACTTGCTCACGCCCCTTGCACTTACCACCTGGGCTGGATCCTCTGCAACTGCCCTGGAGCCCCGCTGTAAAATAAGACCAATGATGCAACAATACAATAACAGTACTGAATCCCCACCAAGAAGGTACACACTAGCCAGGGTTAAATGTAAAAAACACCAATCTGTTTTATTCAGGGGGATGTGAACAGGGGTGGGGCGTGAATCTCGTAGATGATTAACAGATCTGATTAACTCAGGATGAACAAGCATGCACAGTGAGTCCCTTTGACACAGTCACACAACTCTGGGTACCCAGTATGGAATAACAGGCTAGCCTGAAGCATTGCCCGGGGTAGGCCGGCAGTGCAGCTGATTATTGGGACCCTTAGGAAAGAAACACTTAACATGCACTCAGACCCAAAACTTGTAATCGGGAGCCGGATGGCTCAGTTCATTGCAATTAACCCAGACAAGCAAATTAAATGGCACACACAAGTGATTGCAACTTTGTTGCAGGGAGCTACCCTGTTTGTACTCATACTACCCAGACCAAAAGATGATCTGACAAAATGAGACCTGGTGCAGATAGCTTTATGAAGCAGTAGGACATTTCCACGTGGTCCTCATCGAAATGCTGGTTTTCAGGGTGCAGGAGCAATTCAGCACTCGTCAAAACATGGAAACTGAGTGTCTCAAACTAGCCGGCCGTGCAAACACTTTGGCGAACTAAGCACATTTATATGTAAGGCTCTGTCCTCTTCTAGTCTTTCCAGCTAGCTTGCAGGCTGATCCTGAAGTTTCAACTTGGATGCTGCTTGAATCCCCTGCTGCTGTGACCGCAAACGTAGGCCAACTAGACACCTTGGACCCACGGACTGACGGCCGGAATAGTCTAGGCCTGGCAGGCCTAACCCCTGAGAGCTGGCAAGCTCCCCAGAGGCACACACACTGAACGTGTGGGCAAATGAAAATCTCCAAATGTGAAAATCTGAGCAAACTGAGCAGTTACCTCCTTTTATATGGGGCTGAGTTCCAGAGATGTCATTGGCTGCCAAAACTGTCTTAAACAGTCCCTAGTTGTTAATTGGCTCATTTGTAGTGCCTAGAAATTGTCCCAGTTAATACCCTATAAGTCTCTGGCATTGTCCCAAGAGCCCCTTTGCTTAATCCTGGCTTCCGACTGGTTGCTAAAAAGGTGGCTGCACACAGTTCCTGAAGCAGTCTACCTCACTGTCCCAAAGATTAAAGTTCTGGTGCAGCCAGCAGTTTAACTTTTATTTAATAATTTCCCACTGACTTGTAGCCCCAACAGTTCTCTGTTGCACAGGTCCGCTCTATATTAAATAAAATGCATCCTTAAGGAGTCACGGCTCCCATAACACACTGTCCCCTAGGAACACTGCAAGGTTTATGAATATTTATTAGGGCAACACTGCCCTGACCTTTGCCCCTGAACTTCCTGGTACCCCGAGGCAGCGCTTTAGGCATCTACTTATTTATTGATTAAAAATATTTTCTTTTGTTTGTTTTGTCCCTGGTGCCTTCTTAAACTTAGGCTTGGCACTGGGAACCTGTGAAGACACATTTTAACTTTTGACAGCAACAAGCAGTCGGATCCGCAGTGCACCTTCTCGATACTGCGAGCTGCAGCCCCAAGACATGCCAACTGCTTGTAGATGGATTTGTGAGCCTCTGCAGGGCTTCTTTACATAGGGGGAATGCCTGGGGCATTGCCAAGTGACAGAAGGAGCCATGGAGGAACAAGCAGATGGCAGAACACAGCGAGAGCACACCTGGAGGCATTAAGTTAAGCCCTCCAAATGGGGGTGGCATTTCAAAAAGAAAACACATCCCTGATGGTCTAGTGGACCCCCTCTCTATCCCTGATCTGCCCATAAAATGAACAGATATGTTTCCCTGATGGTCTAGTGGACCCCACCCTCACCCCAACCCCATCCCAGAAGGAAGTGCTCCACCGCCCCGCTCCCCTACATCGTATCCCAGAGCCCTCTGCTCCCCACCACAGCTGGGCACCAAATGAGCTGTGAAGGAGCACATAGTGTATACAGTACGAGCGAGCTGTCAGTTAATGTGCACATACTGTGTACAGTACATGCGAGCTGTCAATTAATGCACACATACTGTATACAGTACGAGCGAGCTGTCAATTAATGCACACATACTGTATACAGTACGAGCGAGCTGTCAGTTAATATGCACATACTGTATACAGTACATGCGAGCTGTCAATTAATGCACACATACTGTATACAGTAAGAGCGAGCTGTCAATTAATGTGCAAATACTGTATACAGTACATGCGAGTTGTTAATGCACACACACTGCATACAGTACATGCGAGCTGTCAATTAATGTACACATACTGTATACAGTACACGCGAGCTGCCAATTAATGCACACATACTGTATACAGTACACGCGAGCTACCAATTAATGCACACATACTGTATACAGTACACGCGAGCTGCCAATTAATGCGCACATACTGTATGCAGTAAGAGAGAGCTGTCAATTAATGTGTAAATACTGTATACAGTACGAGCGAGCTGTAAATGAATGTGCACATACTGGATACAGTACGAGTGAGCTGTCAATTAATGTGCACATACTGTAAACAGTACGAACGAGCTGTCAGTTAATGCACACATACTGTATACAGTACGTGTGAGCTGTCAATTAATGAGCACACACTGTATACAGTATAAGTGAGCTGTAAATTAATACGCACATACCGTATACGGTACATGTGAGCTGTTAATGTGCACATACTGTATACAGTACGTGCACGCTGTCAATTAATGTGCACATACTGTATACAGTACGAGCAAGCTGTCAATTAATGCATACATACCGTATACAGTACAAGCAAGTTGTCAATTAATGCACACATATTCTATACAGTATATGCGAGCTGTCAATTAATGCACACATACTGTATACAGTACACCTGAGCTGTCAATTAATGTGCATATACTGTATACTGTACATGCAAGCTGTCAATTCATGCTCACATACTGAATACAGTACTAACGAACTGTCAATTAATGCGAACATACTGTATACAGTACATGCAAGCTGTCAATTAATGCACACATACTGTATACAGTACATGCGAGCTGTCAATTAATGAGCACATACTGTATGCAGTACACACGAGCTGTCAATGTGCACATACTGCACACACTACGAGCGAGCTGTCAATTAATGTGCACATACTATATACAGTACATGCGAGCTGTCAATTAATGCACACATACTATATACAGCATGAGCGAGCTGTCAATTACTGCGCACATACTGTATACAGTACATGCGACCTGTCAATTAATGCACACATACTGTATACAGTACGAGCTAGCTGTCAATTAATGCGCACATACTGTATACAGCACGTGTGAGCTGTCAATTAATGCACACTTACTGTATACAGTAAATACGAGCAGTCAATTAATGTGCACATACTATATACAGTACACGCGAGCTGTCAATTAATGCACACATACTGTATACAGTACATGCGAGTTGTCAATTAATGCACACATACTGTATACAGTGTGAGTGAGCTGTCAATTAATGCACACATACTGTATACAGTACATGCAACCTGTCAATTAATGCACACATACTGTATACAATATGAGCTAGCTGTCAATTATTGCGCACATGCTATATACAGTACACATGAGCTGTCAATTAATGTGCACATACTGTATACAGTACATGTGTGTTGTCAATTAATGTGCAGATACTGTATACAGTACATGCGAGTTGTCAATTAATGTGCACATATTGTATACAGTATGAGCGAGCTGTAAAATAATGTCCACATACTGTATACAGTACGAGAGAGCTGTCAATTAATGTGCACATACTGCATACAGTACGAGCGAGCTGTCAATACAGTTCACATACTGGCCCAGATATTCAAACTGCGCTCAAAATGAGCGCAACAGCAGGAGCAAGCACAAACCAGTTGCACAAATGCGCAACAGGTGCGATATTCAAACATGGAGCAGAACAAATTGCGCAAGCAACCAACGTCTGAATATCGCACATACTGCACCATAGCGCAACCAGGAAGGAGAAGCTGAGTCGAAATGTTGCGCTATGGCGCAACCAGGGCAACCCAGCTGAGCATTCCAGAGGTGCCACAAGCAGAGCCCCCCAGAGCAATGGAACTGCACATCCAGGAGGCAGGCTGGGGCCCACCGTCAGCCATGCCACACATGGGCACAGGAACACACTGCAGAACCCACACCACACCTGCACCCAAGCACAGCATCACTGGGGTGGGACGGATGATCTACTGGCCCATGGGGACAAGCCAACAAAGCATAGCGGAGCCATGACACCCCAGCACAACCACTGGCAGGCTGAGAGTGCCACACACAGAGGGTTGACAACCACAGTGCACATCAGCCCCCTACGCACACAGCACACCGCCTGTGACCCCAAGACACCACCTATGTGCAGTGACTGGCACAGGAAACCATGCATCCCCAGCACCACGTCAACCCGTGCAGCACAGAAGCCTACAAGCCAGACACACCTGTGCCCCAGCAGTGGGTGGCAGCAGGCAGCAGACCAACAGAAAGTCACTGCCATGCTGGAATACCTCCCATGCACACACGCACACACACACACACACACACACACATACCCAGGACCATACCACCCCAGATGGCATGTACACCCTGCAACTGAGCACCCATAGCCAGCTGCAAATCAGAGACCAACACATTATTCATATCAAAATAGAAATGTATATTCAGATAAACAACACAACCAGAACAATAACAAACTATTTACAAGGGGATGGGTACAAGGTAGGGGTGTTCAAGAGTGAGGATGACAAACTTGGAGAGGAAGGCAGGGTGGTAGGATGGGAGAGTGGGAAGGTAGCAGTAGCTATGGGGCAGCTGGCGCTCATCCTCCGGCTGGTGGCGCCCATCCTGTGCCGCCTCCTACGAAGGCCATGTCGGTGGATGGATTGTAGGATGGCCTGGTTGTCTGTCAGCAGCTGTCTCAGGCCCCGAACATCCCTCCCAATGCGCAGGAGAACCTCGAGGCCTAGAAAAATGGGAACACAGTCAATGGCTGTGACTGACCACAACCCTGAACACCACCCAACCTGCAAGCCATATAGCCCAATGTCCGCACCTGTGATGGCATGTGCCCACCCACAGTGAACATGCACATGGCCATCACAAACAGGCGCCACCAGCTATAGCCACTGCCACACACACTGCCCATGTCCATCACAGCACAAACAAGGCTGGCAAGTGGCGTGGCAACGTGGTGCGATGCCAGTTACACAGCTATGTGCCCAGTGCATGCCTGGACCACCAGTGGCGCGCTACACAGGCGTGCTGTGATACTGGACAGTGATGCATGTCACCTGTGCGTCATACAGACAGATACATAGACAGTGTTGGCAGATAAGGGCCTATGGCCAACCCAGTCTGTCCATTTGAGCTTGTAAGTTCACTTTGTTTACCTAGGAGTCTGTTGCCTTACCCTAACCTCCAGAATTCCGTTATGTCTATCCCGTGCATTCTGAAATCCCATGATTGTTTCAGCCCCACCACTTCCTCTGGCAGGGTGTTCCACTTGTCCACCACCCGTTCTGTGAAGAAATTCCTTCTCATGTTTCCTCTGAATCGTCCTCCTCCAACTGCATCCCATGCCCTGTAGTCCTGGAACATCTTTTTCACTTCAAATAGTGTTTCCCTGCCCCTGTTCCACCCTGTAAGATACTTGTATGTCTCTATCATATCCCTCTCTCCTCCTCTCCTCCAGGAGTACATGTTCAGTTCCTTCAACCTGTCTCCATAGGACTTGTGATGCAAGCCATGCACCATCTTTGTTGCCCTCCTCTGAACCTTCTCTGCCCACTCTACGTCCTTACGTAGGTATGGTCTCCAGAAATGTACACTGTACTCCAGGTGGGGCCTCACTAGTGTCTTGTATAGTGGAATTATGACCTCCCCTTTCCTGCATGGTTGTATTGTGCAGGGCTACTGGTCTTCCCCCCCAGCATGCAATAGCATCGATGAAGTCATGATACTCACACTGCTCAATCAGCTCTGTCTGCCGCTGTTGCTATTGCTGCTGCTGCTGTTGCTGCCACTGCTGCTGCTGTTGGGGTGCAACCCCTGCTGGCACCGGGTCCCTGGCATGGCCCTCATCAACCTGGGCCCGCATCCTCACATCCCGGCCTGTGGGAGACATATGTTGAGACAAACATCAGTGTGACTCAAAGCAGACTGCCCCTGCCCCAGTGAGAGTGCCTGCCACACAGCCATACCATTCATCTCACAGCTGCACACACTGACACAGCCAACCGTGGCGAGCCATCACCTATGCACAGCCACCAAAACACACACCCTACAGAGAATACAGGTGCATAGATGGTACACCCACCTGGCCTAGACACCATGCCCTGCCTGGCACTTGACCGCAGCCTCGCCAGGCGTCCGGCTCCCTCTGGCGGAGGTCACTGTGCCGAGCGGCACTGCTCAGCAGACCGGCACGTCCAGTGACCCCACCAGGTCAGTGGCCACTTGCTGCCACACTTGAGTTCTTGCAATGGTGAGGGGTGCCTCACCATAAAGTGCCCCATAGTGGGGCTCTACTAGGGCCACCAGGTTGGCCACTTCAAGTTGGCTCCAGGACACTGCCCTCCTCCTAGCCATGGTACCAACTTTACAGCAGGTAATATGGCGCCCCACTGCGCCGTAACCCAATGTGGAGATGTTGCGCAATAGACCACCACAGGCTCCAATCGCGCTGTTCGAACAGCGCCGTCACTTCACATGGTGCTGTCACCAGACGCGCCAATAAGACGTACACATGGCAGGTGAACAGTGCCAGGGCAAGGTCATACCACAAGGTCATGGGCAATGACGCCCAGGCTACGCACAGCGCCATCAGCACATATGGGCATCCTGCGGCGACCGACCAGCCGCGCACCAGTGCCACAGTGGACTATTGCGCAGTAGTGCCACAGTGCCATATAGTGCCCATTGCTGTGGCGCCACTGGCACAATGGTGGCCATAGCCTGAATTGCCCGGTCGCGCTCAGCATGTCGGCAAGCGTGACGAACACCTGGTAAGCTATCTGGAAACCGCGAATGCAGTGTGCCACACTGTCACAGATCTGCGCCATTGGCTCAGCCGACTCATCCGTATTGCGCCAAAGCGCAGATTCCGCGATATTCACGACACATGCAAATCATCAGATCAGCTACTCAAAGGCGCGGTGGCGCGATTGCATGTCATTATAGTTGCTCACTCTAATTTGCATGTATTGCGCTATAAATATGCGACATTAGAGCTGCGTAGCCAGATCAGTTACTGCAGGTGAGAGGTGAGTTGCATGCTGTGTGATGTTCTGGACAATGGTCAAGGGAAAATGCTGCTAGACTGCACAGTGACGAGGTGTCCACTACACCCTACAGATCGCCATGACCGAGCAGAGTCATTGTGAGGTGAGGGCGGTGGGCGTGGGAGGCCCAACTTACAGCAGCAGAGGCGGAGGCTCTCTTCCAGAGCCTACCTGGATGAGGAGCCAGTGCTGAGTGGATGGAGGGCACCCTCAGTCCCGTCTGAAGCTGCATGGGAGGGGTAGCTGGGCGTTAACCTGCATGGACGCCTGGCGCTCCGTGCAGGAATGCAAGAAAAGATGGGGACAGACCACAGGAGGTTGAAGAGAAGGTGGCAGCCTTCAGGGAGGCGATGCTGGCACTGGCGGGGCCACCAGTGGTGTTGCTAGCTGACCCCAACTGAGGAGACACTGGTCGCAGCCATGCAGCCGAGGTGCCATTGAGGCGTACCAGGCGGAGGATTCCAGACAGGTGGAAGCCTATCACTGCGGTGTGACATGGTGGTGGTGTTTGGGGGCAGTTGTTCACATGCACTCACATGTACTCTCTTTCTGTTACAGATCCTGTTAGTCTTCAGGAGGCGGTGGTGGTGGGTCCAGACAGTGATGCTGACCTGCTGGACATGGAGGAGGTCCATCCACCTCCACCACCAGCCAGCAGGCACTGCAGCAGCATGCGCTGGGCCGCATACTCTGATGTCAGTAATGCAGATGCGGGGGTGCACAGCCTGTGTCTCAGCAGTCTGGCATACAAGCATACCATGCGCTGTGACCATGACGGTAACACGTACCACCATTGATGATAGAAGGCCTGCAATGGGAAGTGATGGTTGTGTCCCACGAGCGGACAACGGCGAGCCAACGTGCCCCTGGGCCTGTCTGGTTCAACACTGTACCAGCATGCTGCAGCCGGTCCCAGGCTGGCCTGTCAGCACCCGTGAGGCAGCACCGTTGGCTGTGCAGGTGTCTGGCACTGTTGCCAGCACAGCGGTGGAACGAGTGGACCGGGGCTGGCGGTTGGAGGGGCAGCTGCGATCGCCCACCAGGTCTGGGGGTACAGTGTCAAGCAGTGGCACGTAGCCGCGCCACTGATCCGCCATTCCTGGTCCTGGAGAACAGCGCCCACCCTAAAGGGTGTTGTGCATCAGGACCCGTCCACGCACTGGTCAGGATGCGTTGGGGCACAGTACCCGTGGACGACACACCCACCTGCTGCAGGAATCGGTACAGCTGCAGAGGCAGGTTGCAATTCCATGGAGCACTGTCTGTGTCTGTGGTGGCACAGCAGGGGTATGCGTGTGACGAGCCGAGCTGGTCCGTGTCGCGACGGATGTGACCGCCGCCATTGACAGGCTGACCCAGGCAGTGGTCTCTGTCGCAAACGCATTGGGCACAATCAGGTGCCCTGTACACACACCACACGGTGCACTCTCCACTCCCCATTCCGGGCGTCGCCGACACCAGGCCTGTCGACGCGGGTTCTGCTGTGGGCATCCGAGCACCCCTGGTGCAGGTTTGTTCGGCATGCTGCAGACCCTGTGCGGGCAAGGTCCGCGTTACGCAGTGGGACCCCTGGTGGTGGCAGTGCCACCCCGCCATAGCCCTGCTCAGCCTGCCCATGCTGTTGGGTCACGGCGGGCCGCCCACGCATCGCGGTGGCCGTGGGACAGTGTTACATGACTGAGCTGTCTCCCAGTGCGGGCCCTGTCAGGTGCTGCCATGTGTGCAATGTGTGTCATGGTGGGCGGTGCACTGCTGGGTGCTCTGCTCACTATGCCGACCGGACCACCTACACACCCTCCCAGCTGCTGTCCACAGATGCGTGTGCATGATGATGCCTGCATTGCACTGTACACCAAAGGTGCAAAGGGTGGCCAGGTTCCTGACACGTGCTTGGACGAATGCGGGTGGTGGGGTGGTCGGTGGTGCTGTGTGTTAGCAATGTCGGTTCTGCAGTGCTGTGCATCTGCCCATGTACCTCTGTGCCTGGTGTGTGTGTGTGTCCATATGAGTGCTCACCCTTCCCTGATGGTGTGTTTGTATGCCTGGACTGTTCCACTCCCCTGACCGTCATGCACCCCTGGTGTGTTCCCCTGTGTGCCTGTGGTTTACGCATGGACAGTGTTGGTTGCACATGTCCCCTTGACTTACCTGTGTTGAGCGTAGTGCTCCTTTGTGATGGTGTCCCGGTGCAGCTAGGCCTGCCGGATCAGTCAGGGGTCCCTCCGTCCTGGGGGGGGCTGCCCATCACCATCATCACCGGCGCCACTGGCGTCCCCATCGCTGTCCCCCTGTTCAGCCTGTACGGCTATCCCATGGTCTTTGGCCATGTTGTGCAGGATGCAACAGGCCAGGAATATCCCACAGGCCTTTGGGGGCTGTACAGGAAGCACCGCCGAGGTGTCTAGGCATCGGGCGTGCCTTGAGCATCCCAAACACCCGCTCTATGATGTTGCGTGTTGCGGCATGTGCCTCATTATTGCATAGCTGCGCTGGGGTCATGGGGCGCCGGTACGGTGTGAGCAGCCAGGGACGGAGTGGGTATCCGCAGTCACCTGTGTGGAGATAGTGGAGAGTAGTGTCATGTTCAGGTCCATATTGGCCATCTCCCTGTGTGCCACTACCATGGCACCTGTGGCATTCCCACCCTTGCCCAGAGTTTGCATTCTATACATGTGTACTCACCCACTAGATGTCCTGTGGGGATGTCCCCACTCTCGAATCAATGGCACAGTGCAGACTGATACCATATGAAGGCATCATGTGCTCCGCCAGGGTGTGTGGCACAGACATTGATTATGCGCCCAGTGGCATCACACACCACCTGGCAGTTGACACTAGGGAATCCCTTTCTGTTCCGATATGCGTGGCCATCGGGGCCAGGTGGTGTGCGGATGGCCACATGGGTGCAGTCTATGGCCCCTAGCATGCCAGGCATACATGCTACCCTGTGGAACTCCTGCATGTTTGCTGTACGCTCTGCCGCGGTGCTGGGGAAATGGATGTACTCCGCAGCATGTGGCAGCAGTGCGCTGAGGAATTGGGTGAGGATGCGTGACGTGGCCGACTGTGTGATGCCTGTGGTGTCCCCTGTCGGCCTCTGGAGGTGCCGTGGCAAGCAGGCACATGCAGGCTGTCACCTTGGTCTCCACCGACAGGCGTGACTCCGTCGTGAGGTGCCTGCATCACATCACTGCACAGCTCACAGAACCGTCTCAGTATTGCCCTTTTCAGGCGGTGCCGGCCCCGAGCTCTACATCTGTGTACAGCTCAAAGCTGATCACGGGCACGTTACCGCCTGGCGGCGTGCCGCCCGACAGGCGCTTTGGCCACGTCCCCCTACAGCATGCATTCTCACCCCTCATTACAGCTTCCATGTGGAAACTGGCACTGTCCATCTCCTGGCTTCTGTCCCCCAGCTGGTGTTGCTGTGTTACCCCCACTGTCCTGACTGCTACTTCCACTGCACCGGGCACCCCCCGCTGGCCTCTACAGACTATGGGACACACTTTCCTTGCCTGCCCTTTGCTGTCTGTCTGTCTCTGTCTCTCTCTCTCTCTCCCCACTTGGCAGCCTGGTAGCATTCTTGCGCCGCTTCCTTGAGCCTTTTTATTTTGGCTCATTTCCGCTAGTGCGCAATTTCCGGCTGTGCCGCTATTGCGCATTGCGCAAGTCTTTGAATATCGCATTGCGGTCTTTATGCATGGATCCACCCCCTGTTGCGCATGCCTTCATTTTCATTGCGCTGTTGCTCAGCATGTTTTCGGGCGCAACTGCCTCCTTCTGAATATCGCAAAATGGCGCAGTTTTGGACTTGCGCGCAACCTCCCCTGGCCATGGCGTGCCCACTGAATATCTGGGCCCCTGTATACAGCACATGCGAGCTGTCAGTTAATGCGCACATACTGTATACAGCACATGCGAGCTGTCAATTAATGCGCACATACTGTATACAGCACATGCGAGCTGTCAATTAATGCGCACATACTATATACAGTACACATGAGCTGTCAATTAATGCGCACATACTGTATACAGCACATGCAAGATGTCAGTTAATGCGCACATACTGTATACAGTACACATGAGCTGTCAATTAATGCGCACATACTGTATACAGCACATGCAAGATGTCAGTTAATGCGCACATACTGTATACAGTACACATGAGCTGTCAATTAATGCACACATACTGGGCTGGATATTCAAACTGCACCCAAAAAGTGCGCAATAGCAGGAGCAAGCACAAGTCCATTGCGCCCATGTGCAATAGACGCGATGTTCAAAAAAGGAGCAAGCCAAATTGCGCCAACAGCCAACGCCTGAATAGCGCACAACTTGCACCATAGTGCAACTAGGAAGGGGAAGCTGAGCAGATACGATGCGCTATGGCGCAACAAGGGCTGCCCAGCTGAGCAGCCCAGAGGCACTATAGCACAAGCAGGGAGCCCCCCAGCAGCAGAGCAATGTAACTGCACAACCAGGGAGGTAGGTAGGGCCCTACCACCCATGCCACAGATGGGCACAGGAACACACTGCAGAACTGACAAAGCACCCCCACACCCCAAGCACAGCACAACTGGGAGAGGGCTGGAATATCCACCGGCCCATGGGGACAAGCAAACAAAGCACAGCTGGGCTGTGGTGCCCCATCACACCCAGCGGCAAGCTGAGACTGCCGCACAAGGAGGGCGGACCACCCCATGGCACAGCAGACCCCCCTGTGCACAGCACACCCTGCACTGTGACCCCAAGACACCCCCCATGAGCAGTGACCACCACTGCAGGAATCCCCATGCATACCACCACCCCCACTGTCACACTGCAACATCGTGTACCACAGAACCATACAAGCCAGACCCACCATGAGCACCCAGCAGTGGGTGGCAGCTGCAACAATGCAACAACGGCAGACACAGTGCCAACACACACAATCCCCTGAGGCACATCTGAGAGACCGAACATGTGTTGGCACAAGAGGTACCCCACACGGGAAAGGGCGTGCCCCTGACACCACCACCATTGATACAGCACCCTGCACAGTAGACAAGTGTCACAGCCCGACCCACCACGAGCCACAGCAGCCAGCACAGACACCCTCAGTGGTGCATGGAAGCATGCAGCACACTGGATGCAACACAGTGCAGGGGCAAACACACACCCATACCCATGGGGACACTAACACAGGGCGCAGTAGTGTGGCAAACAAGCCCCAGTGTGGGCCCATGTAAACTGTGCACACAGCCTGCAGTCCTCCATGGCACAGGGTGACACCCACCCTGTGCATGAACTCAGGCCCTGTACGCCACCAGCATATGCCTGGAGCACAAGTCACAGACAGTGGTGCACAGTCCTGCAACACACACAAGCCACAGCATGGAGGTGGGACAGCAACTGCGGAGGCCACAGTGTCACCCGAGGCAAACATGCACCACACCATTGACAGGAGGCAACCCAGCATTGTGACAGTCACAGTGGATGACCTGCAGGAACAGCCACCACTGACAAGGCAGCAGACCTTGCAGGCCACAGACATGCAAGGGTGTCAGCTGCACAGGCCAAGGATGGGTTGACAGGGGCACAATGGACACAGAGCATGCACCATGGACCACTGCACACAGTAATGCAATGCACAGGGAACAACACACACACACCACAGATACCGATTGATAGCCACTCCCACACCAGAGACACTTCCCCACACACACACACACACATACCCATGACTGAACCTCCCCAGATGCCATGCACACCACTGCAACTGAGCACCTATAGCCAGCTGCAAATCAGAGACCACCACAGTATTCATATCAAAATATCTGTATTCAAAAACATATACAAAATAACTATATACAACTATGTACAAACATGGGGTGGAGGGACAGGAACAAGGTGGGGGTGGGTAGAGGCAGGGTGAACATATGGGAGAGGTAGGTGGGGTGTGAGGGTTGAACAAGGGGGTAGACGCAGGCTGCTCATGCAGCTGTCAGTGTCCAGCCTGGTCCTCCGCTGCCTGGGGCTGTTGCCTGGGCGCCTCCTCCTCCTCACCCCATACTGCTGTAGATCCCTTAAGATGGAGAGGACTCTTGCGCCACCACAGAAGCTCCTGGATGGCCTTCTGTATACTGGGAGTATCCACACACCTAGGACAAGGATCAGAGTCAATGGGTGTGACTGTCCATCCCCTGCAGCCCACCATACAGCCATGTGCCCGCTCCTGTGGTGGTGTGTGCCCACCCACAGTGACCGTGTCCACAAGACATGCCCAACCAGGCAGCAACAGCCATGTGTACCACTGCACACTCCCCCGCCCGTGTCCAGCACAGCACAGCCAAGGCTGTACAATAATGTGGCTATGCGGTGGGCAGGCAGTGCCACAGCCATGTGCCCAGTGCACGCATGGACCACCATTGGCGCACTCCAGACATGCAGTGCCACTGGACAGTGCTGACTGTCACATGTCACGTGCATGGCAGTGGTATCCATGGATGGTGGCCATGCCCCTCTCCCACCCTGTCACACAGCATGCCATAGCATTCATGGTGTCATGCACTCACCCTCATCGGGTTGTTGCTGGCGTTGGGGTTGGTCCCCGACATGCCCCTGTGCATCGCCTCCGCCCTCTGCTGCATCCACCATCCTCCTTCACTCGGCCCACGCCTGTCGGAGACAAAAGGAGAGAAACACATCAGTACAAACCCAAAGCATATTCCCTGCCCTAATGTGTGCTCACCCACCCAGCCAGACCCACCCACCCCATACCCTGTAAACACCGCCACAGCCAACCCTAGACTATCCCTCCCCTATATGCTGGACACATAAGACAGTGTTACCCATATGGACCATACAAGTGTGTAGACGTATCACCCCCCTGGATGAGGCACCACACCCCTCCTGGCACGTGACCGCAGACGTGCAAGAAGCTCCGGCTCCCTCCGTCTAAGGTCCCCAAACCGGTGCCTGCACTGTTTGGCTGTTCTCCTGCGGCCATTGGCCGCCTCCAGTTTAGTGACCACCTCTTGCCAGACCTGGGTCCTGGCCCTGTCCAGTGGCTCCTCACCAAACAGTGGGCCATAGTGTGGCTCCACAATGGCCACAAGGTTGGCCAGCTCAAGGGCACTCCACTGAGGGGCTCTCCTGCGTGCCATCTCTAACGCTATAGTAGGCAATATGGCAATCAGCAGCACGGCACCCCCATGTGGAAGTGCTGCGCGGTACAGCGCCGCCATTCCCTATCGTGCTGTCGGTACAGCGCCACCATTCCGTATCGCGCTGTCACCGAACAGCGCGATAGAGGTGCAGCCATGCCAGATGTATAGCGCCAAGGGGGCAAAGGTCAGGCACAGGGTCATGGGTTTCTGGCGCAAGGCCACGCACAGCGCCATCAGACGTCTATGCATCTAGCGTGATTGGCTGCCTGTGTGCCATCGCCACAGCGAACTATTGCGCAGTTGTGCCACAGTGCCATGTAGTGACCCTTGCCATAGTGCCACTGGCACAATGGTGGCCGTGCCCTGAATTGCCTATCGTGCATAGCACGTCATCAGCATGGCAGACACCTGCATAAGCTACCTGGGCATGCGCAGTGCAGTGTACTACGCAGGCCACAGAACTGCGCCATTGGCTCAGCACGTTCAACACAATTGCGCAAAGCGCAAAAGTGCGATATTCAGCCGTCATATGCAAATCATCTGATCAGCCATGCAATGGTGCAGCAGCGTGATCTGCATTTCATTAAAGTTGCTCCACACCTAATTTGCATGGATTGCGCTATAAAAATGCAACACTGTTCTGCAGTGGCCATATTCAGTTACTGCAGTTTATTGGTGAGTTGCATGCTGTGTGGGCTCTGGACTGTATCGGGACTTGCTGTACTGCACAGTCACGGTAACCACCTCATCCATACAGGCTGAATAATGAGCGAGCGAGGACTGGGTGAGGAGGACAATAATGATGCAGAAGAGAGGCCCAATTTCACCAAGGCGAGGCGGGAGGCGCTCTTCGAGGCCTACATCGATCAGGAGCCACTGCTCCGTGGGACGGCGGGCACCCTCAGGCCTGTGCTGCTGCATGGGAGGGGGTGGCACGTGCTGTCAACCTGCATGGCAGCCACCAGCGCTCTTTGCAGGAGTGTAAGAAGAAGATGGGTACCGACAGGAGGAGGGTGAAGGAGAAGGTGGCTGCCATCAGGGCGGCACATGCTGCAACAGGCGGGGGCCAGCCGGAGGTGGTGCAGCTGACTCCGGCAGAGGACAGGCTCGCTGCAAGCATGCAGTGCAGTACCATTGAGGGCATTCCAGGAGGTGGCTTCCAGACAGGTGGTAGCCCATCACTGCATGGTACGTCATGGTCTGTTGGGGGGGGTAGATCACATGCACTAACATGTCCTTACTTTCTGTTACAGATCCTGCACATCTGCAGGGGTCAGCGGTGGAGGGCCTGTCCACTGCGGACAGTCATCTGGAGTTGGAGGAGGGACCATCCACCTCCTCAGGTAGCCGGCGAGCATTGCAACAGTGGGTCTGCCTGGCTGTCAACACTGATGTCATTGAGACAGGTGTGGGGGAGACCCTTCCTGTGTCTCAGCGGTCTGGCATCCCAGGATGCCAGCATGCTGTGGCTGTGGCTGTGGCACAGACCTGCACCACTGATGATGCAATGACCGTTATGGGCAGTGACATGTGTGTGTCACGGAATGGACACACAGCAGGCCAGCTCACGCCCATGGACCTGGCTGGTTCCGACATGTGTGCCAGCATGTCAGCACAGTCCCAGGCTGTGCCTGTCAGCACCAGAGGGGCAGCACCGGTAGCTGGTCAGGTCAGTGGCACTGCTTTAGCCACAGCGGCAGAACAATTGATCCCTTGGGCACAGCAGGCGGAGGGGCAGCAGCAGCAGTCGCCCACCGGGACTGGGGTTCAGGGTTCAGCAGTGGCTCGTGTGCACCACCTGTGGACTTGCCCATACCTGGTCCTGGTGAGCAGCGATCACCCTCAAGGATGCTGAACATCAGGCCCTTCCATACCCTGAGGGACAGGATGCCGAGGTGGAAGACGACCTCTTTGGCAGCACACCGCCTACTGCAGGCATCAGTACAGCAGCAGATGTGGCTTGCAATGTCCGTGGAGGCACTGTGTGTGCTCTGGAGGCGGGTTGAGGAGTGCCACAGCAGGGACACCGATAGGATCCTGTCACAGATTGTCCAGTTGCGGGGAGGATGAGCCGCTGCCATTGACAGGCAAACACAGGCATTGGTCGCTGTCATGGACACAATGGGCACACAGTCAGGTGCCCTTGTCGCTCACACCGTGCAGTTCACTATCCTCCCGTTCCGGTGTCGATCGACACCCACCCTGTCGATGCGGGTTCAGCTGTGGGCATCCCGAGCACTCCTGGTGCAGGTATGTTCAGTAGTGCTGCAGACCCTGTGTGGGCGAGGTCGCGTTCGTGCAGTGGAACCCTGGTGGACCGTCGGTGCCACCCCATGAGGCCCGTGGTCAGCCTGCCAGTGCTGCTGGGCTCCTGTGGGCCGCCACGCATCCGAGGTGGACATGGCACTGTGCCGCAAGACCGATCTGTCTCCCAGTGCGGGCACTGTCTGGTGCTGCCCTGTGTGCATTGTGTGTTTCGAGTGGGCAGTGCACTGGTGGGTGCCCAGCCCTGCCGCAGACACATGGTCCACCTGCACACCCTCCCAACTGCTGTCCACAGGTACGTGTGCATGATGATGCCTGCATTGCGCTGTACACCAAAGTGCGATGGTGCCCAGCATCTGACACACGCACATGGACAGTCAGTGGATGTGGTGGCCTGTGGACATGTGTGTTGCTAGTGTTTGTGTTCCGGCTCTGTTTTGCACCTCACCCCTGTGCACTTTGTGCCTATTGTGTGTGCATGTGTGTGTGTACGTCCATGTGGTGTGTTACTGTTCACCCCTCCCTGGTTGTATGTGTGTGCTTCTGTGCCCTGCCACATCCCTTGCCAGCATGCACCTCTGGTGTGTTTCCATGTGTGTATGTGGGTTGTGCCCTAGTCACTGGTGGTTGCACATGGCCCCATGACTTACCTGTGTTGGCTGAGGTGCTCCTCTGTGATGGTGCCCCGGTGCAGCTGGGCCAGCCGGATAAGTCAGGGGTCCCGTCGGCCAAGGGGGGGCTGCCCATCCCTATCATCACCGGCATCACCGTCGTCCCCATCGCTGTCCCCCTCTTCAACCTCTACGGCTATCCCACAGTCTTTGGCCATGTTGTGCAGGATACAACAGGCCAGGAATATCCCACAGGCCTTTGAGGTGCTATACTGTAGGGCACCGCCAGAGGTGTCCAGGCAATGGAAACGCACCTTCAGCATCCCAAACACCCGCCCAATGATGTTGCATGTGGTGGCATGTGCCTCATTGAGCGCTAAGGCGATGGGGTCGTGGGCTGCTGGTAGGGTGTGAGCAGCCAGGGACGGAGTGGTATCGACTGTCACCTGTGTGGAGATAGTGGAGGTTAATGTCTTGTTCAGGCTCAGACTGCCCCATACCCTGTGGGCCACACCCATGGCACCTCTGGCTTACCCCCTTGCCCACGATTTGCCAGTTCTACATACATACTCACCCACTAGATGACCTGTGGGGATGTCCCCACTCTCGAATCGATGGCACAGTGCTGACTGGTACCAGATGAAGGAATCATGTGCTCCCCCAGAGTGCGTGGCACGGACATTGATGATGCGCTCACTGGCATCATACACCACCTGGCAGTTGACACTGGCATATCCCTTCTGATTCATGTAGGCAGCCCCATCAGGGCCAGGTGGCATGCGAATGGCCACATGGGTGCAGTCTATCGCCCCTAGCATGCCAGGCATACGTGCTACCCTGTGGAACTCCTGTATGTTTGCTGTGCACTCCGCCGCGTTGCTGGAGAAATGGATGTACTCTGCAGCATGTGGCAGCAGTGCGCTGAGGAATTGGGTGAGGATGCGTGACGTGGCTGACTGTGTTATGCCTGTGGTGTCCCTTGTTGGTCTCTGGAAGGTACCCATGGCGAGCAAGACATGCAGGCTGTTACCTTTGCTCCACTGACAGAGCATGACTCCGTCGTGTGGGTGCCTGCGTCACATCACTGCACAGCTCACAGAGCCGCCTCAGTATTGCCCTGTTCAGGCGGTACTGGCCCACATTCTCGACATCTGTGTACAGCTCAAAGCTGGTGCAGGCTCGGTACTGCCTGTTGGGGGCATACCGCCGATGGGCCCTTCCACGGCCATGTCCTCCTGCAGCATGCCTTCTCACCCCCCTCATTACGGCTTCCATGTGGAAGGTGGCACTGTCCATGTCCCTGGCTTGTGTTCCCCCCCAGCTGTTGTTGCTTTGTTCCCCCCGCTGTCCTGACTGCTACCTCCCCTGCACCGGGTACACCTACTGACCTCTGCACTCTGTGGCCCCACACACCTTCCCTTGCCCCATTCTGTGTTTTGGTTTCCCTGGCCTGCCCTCTTTCTCCCTATTTCTCTGTCTCTCTCCCTGCACGCATGTGGCTTCCCTGTAGCGTTCTTGCGCCTCTTCCTTACTCCTTTATTTTGGCTCATTTCCGCTGTAGGCGCAACTTCCGCCTGCTCCACTGTTGCGCATTGCGCAAGTCTTTGAAAATCGCACTGCGCACTTTATGTATGGTTCTACCCCCTTCGGTTGCGCATGCCGTCATTATCATTGCGCTGTTGCTCAGCATGTTTTCAGTGGCGCAACTGCCTCCTGCTGAATATCACAGAATGGCGCATTTTCTGACTTGCGCTGGCGCAACCCTATTGCGCATCCCTTTTGAATATCCTGCCCACTGTATACAGTATGAACGAGATGTCAATTAATGCGCTCATACTGTATACAGTACGTGCGAGGTGTCAATGTGCACATACTGTGTACAGTATGAACGAGCTGTCAATTAATGTGCACATACTGTATACAGTACAAACGAGCTGCCAATTAATGGGCACATACTGTATACAGTACATGTGAGCTGTAAATTAATGTGCACACACTGTATACAGTACATGTGAGCTGTCAATTAATGGACACATACTGTATACAGTATGAACGAGCTGTCAATAAATGAGCACACACTGTATACAGTACACGAGCTGTCAATTAATAGCACATACTGTATACAGTACACACGAGCTTTCAATGCGCACATACTGTATACAGTACGTGTGAGCTGTCAGTTAATGCACACATACTGTATACAGTACATGTGAGCTGTCAATTAATGCACACATACTGTATACAGTACATGCGAGCTGTCAGTTAATGCGCACATACTGTATACAGTATACAGGAGCTCTCAATTAATGCACACATACCCTATACAGTACATGAGACCTGTGAATTAATGCGCACATACTGTATACAGTACATGCAAGCTGTCAATTAATGCTCACATACCGTATACAGTACACACGAGCTGTCAATGTACACATACTGTATACAGTTCGCGCGAGCTGTCAATTAATGTGCACATACTGTATAAAAGTACATGCGAGCTGTCAATGAATGCACACATACTGTATACAGTACACACAAGCTGTCTATGTGCACATACTGTATACAGTACACGTGAGCTGTCAGTTAATGAACACATACTGTATACAGTACACACGAGCTGTCAATGTGCACATACTGTATACAGTACATGGGAGCTGTCAATTAATGAACACATACTGTATACAGTACATGCGAGCTGTCAATTAATGTGCACATACTGTATGCAGTACATGTGAGCTGTCAGTTAATGCGCACATACTGTATACAGTACATGTGAGCTTTCAATTAATGCGCACATACTGGATATAGTACTGTACATGCGAGCTGTCAGTTATTGCGCACATACTGTATACAGCACACACGAGCTGTCAGTTAATGCGCACATGCCCTATACAGTACATGCGAGCTGTGAATTAATGCGCACATACTGTATACAGTACGCGCGAGGTGTCAATGTGCACATACTGTGTACAGTATGAACGAGCTGTCAATTAATGTGCACATACTGTATACAGTACAAATGAGCTGCCAATTAATGGGCACATACTGTATACAGTACATGTGAGCTGTAAATTAATGTGCACACACTGTATACAGTACATGTGAGCTGTCAATTAATGGACACATACTGTATACAGTATGAACGAGCTGTCAATAAATGAGCACACACTGTATACAGTACACGCGAGCTGTCAATTAATAAGCACATACTGTATACAGTACACACGAGCTTTCAATGCGCACATACTGTATACAGTACGAGTGAGCTGTCAGTTATCAAGCACATACTGTATACAGTACATGTGAGCTGTCAATTAATGCACACATACCGTATACAGTACATGCGAGCTGTCAGTTAATGCGCATATTGTATACAGTATACAGAAGCTCTCAATTAATGCACACATACCCTATACAGTACATGAGACCTGTAGATTAATGCGCACATACGTATACAGTACATGCAAGCTGTCAATTAATGCTCACATACTGTATACAGTACACACGAGCTGTCAATGTACACATACTGTATACAGTTCACGCGAGCTGTCAATTAATGTGCACATACTGTATAAAAGTACATGCGAGCTGTCAATGAATGCGCACATACTGTATACAGTACACACGAGCTGTCTATGTGCACATACTGTATACAGTACACGTGAGCTGTCAGTTAATGAACACATACTGTATACAGTACACACGAGCTGTCAATGTGCACATACTGTATATAGTACAGTACATGCGAGCTGTCAGTTAATGCGCACATACTGTATACAGTACACACGAGCTGTCAGTTAATGCGCACATGCCCTATACAGTACATGCGAGCTGTGAATTAATGCGCACATACTGTATACAGTACATGCAAGCTGTCAATTAATGTGCACATACTGTATACAGTACGAACGAGCTGTCAATTAATGCACACATACTGTATACAGTACACATGAGCTGTCAGTTAATGCGCACATACTGTATACAGTACACAAGCTGTCAATTAATGCACACATACTGTATACAGCACGAACGAGCTGTCACTTAATGCACACATACTGTATACAGTACATATGAGCTGTTAATTATAACATACTGTATACAGTACACGCGAGCTGTCAATGCACATGTACTGTATACAGTAATAACGCGAGCTGTCAATTATCGCACACCTACTGTATACAGTACGAGCAAGCTGTCAATGCACACATACTGTATACAGTACATATGAGCTGTTAATGATAACATACTGTATACTGTACACGCGAGCTGTCAATGTGCACATACTGTATACAGTACAAGCAAGCTGTCAATGTGCACATACTGTATACAGTACACGCGAGCTGTCAATTAATGTGCACATACTGTATACAGTACATGTGAGCTGTCAATTAATGCACACATACTGTATACAGTACATGCAAGCTGTCAATGCGCACATATTGTATACAGTACATGTGAGCTGTCACTTAGTGCACACATACTGTATACAGTACACACGAGCTGTCAGTTAATGCGCACATACCCTATACAGTACATGCGAGCTGTGAATTAATGTGCACACTACTGTATACAGTAAGATCTAGCTGTCAATGATCAGCACATACTGTATACAGTACACATGAGCTGTCAGTTAATGCCACATACTGTATACAGTATGAACGAGCTGTCAATTAATGCGCACATACTGTATACAGTACACATGAGCTGTCAGTTAATGCGCACATACTGTATACAGTACGAACGAGCTGTCAATTAATGCACACATACTGTATACAGTACACATGAGCTGTCAGTTAATGCGCAAATACTGTATACAGTACACAAACTGTCAATTAATGCACACATTCTGTATACAGTACGAACGAGCTGTCACTTAATGCACACATACTGTATACAGTACGAGCGAGCTGTCAATTAATGCGCACATACTGTATACAGTACATGTGAGCTATCAATTAATGCACACATACTGTATACAGTACATGCAAGCTGTCATTGCGCACATATTGTATACAGTACATGTGAGCTGTCACTTAGTGCACACATACTGTATACAGTACACACGAGCTGTCAGTTAATGCGCACATACTGTATACAGTACATGCGAGCTGTCAATTAATGTGCACATACTGTATACAGTACGAGCGAGCTGTCAATTAAGCGCACATACTGTATACAGTACACATGAGCTGTCAGTTAATGCGCACATACTGTATACAGTATGAACGAGCTGTCAATTAATGCGCACATACTGTATACAGTACACATGAGCTGTCAGTTAATGCGCACATACTGTATACAGTACGAACGAGCTGTCAATTAATGCACACATACTGTATACAGTACACATGAGCTGTCAGTTAATGCGCAAATACTGTATACAGTACACAAACTGTCAATTAATGCACACATTCTGTATACAGTACGAACGAGCTGTCACTTAATGCACACATACTGTATACAGTACAAATGAGCTGTCAGTTAATGCGCACATACTGTATACAGTACACAAGCTGTCAATTAATGCACACATACTGTATACAGTACACAACGCTGTCAATTAATGCACACATACTGTATACAGTACTAATCTAGCTGTCACTTAATGCACACATACTGTATACAGTACACGCGAGCTGTCAATTATGCACATACTGTATACAGTACACGCGAGCTGTCAATTAATGCACACATACTGTATACAGTACGATGCAAGCTGTCAATGCACACATACTGTATACAGTACAAACGAGCTGTTAATGACAACATACTGTATACAGTACACGGAGCTGTCAATTAATGCACACATACTGTATACAGTACATGCGAGCTGTCAATGATGCGCACATACTGTATACAGTACAGCGAGCTGTCAATTATCGTGCACATACTGTATACAGTACATGTGAGCTGTCAATTACGCAGCACATACTGTATACAGTACAACGAAGCTGTCAATGCGCACATACCGTATACAGCACCGGTGAGCTGTCAGTTATCGCACACATACTGTATACAGTACATGTGAGCTGTCAATTAATGCACACATACTGTATACAGTACATGCGAGCTGTCAGTTAATGCGCACATATTGTATACAGTATACAGAAGCTCTCAATTAATGCACACATACCCTATACAGTACATGAGACCTGTGAATTAATGCGCACATACCGTATACAGTACATGCAAGCTGTCAATTAATGCACACATACTGTATACAGTACATACGAGCTGTCAATGTAGCACATACTGTATACAGTCATATGAGCTGTTAATTATAACATACTGTATACAGTACACGCGAGCTGTCAATGTGCACATACTGTATACAGTACATGCGAGCTGTCAATTAATGCACACATACTGTATACAGTACAGTGCAAGCTGTCTATGTGCACATACTCGTATACAGTACACGGAGCTGTCACAATGAACACATACCTGTATACAGTACACACGAAGCTGTCAATGTGCGGCACATACTGTATAGGTACATGGGAGCTGTCAATTAATGAACACATACTGTATACAGTACATGCGAGCTGTCAATTAATGTGCACATACTGTATGCAGTACATGTGAGCTGTCAGTTAATGTGCACATACTGTATACAGTACATGTGAGCTTTCAATATGCAGCATGATATGTACTGTACATGCGAGCTGTCAGTTAATGCGCATACTGTATACAGTACACACGATGTCGTTACACACATACTGTATACAGTACATGTGAGCTGTCAATTAATGCACACATACTGTATACAGTACATGCAAGCTGTCAATTAATGCGCACATACTGTATACAGTAATGCGAGCTGTCAATTAATGCACACATACTGTATACAGTACATGAGCTGTCAGTTAATGCGCACATACTGTATACAGTACACAGAGCTGTCAATTAATGCACACATACTGTATACAGCACGAACAGCTGTCACTTAATGCACACATACTGTACACAGTACATATGAGCTGTTAATTATAACATACTGTATACAGTACACGCGAGCTGTCAATGTGCACATACTGTATACAGTACACGCGAGCTGTCAATTAATGCACACCTACTGTATACAGTACGAGCAAGCTGTCAATGCACACATACTGTATACAGTACATATGAGCTGTTAATGATAACATACTGTATACTGTACACGCGAGCTGTCAATGTGCACATACTGTATACAGTACAAGCAAGCTGTCAATGTGCACATACTGTATACAGTACACGCGAGCTGTCAATTAATGTGCACATACTGTATACAGTACATGTGAGCTGTCAATTAATGCACACATACTGTATACAGTACGAGCGAGCTGTCAATTAATGCGCACATACTGTATACAGTACATGTGAGCTATCAATTAATGCACACATACTGTATACAGTACATGCAAGCTGTCACTGCGCACATATTGTATACAGTACATGTGAGCTGTCACTTAGTGCACACATACTGTATACAGTACACACAAGCTGTCAGTTAATGCGCATATACCCTATACAGTACATGCGAGCTGTGAATTAATGTGCACATACTGTATACAGTATGAACGAGCTGTCAATTAATGCGCACATACTGTATACAGTACACATGAGCTGTCAGTTAATGCGCACATACTGTATACAGTATGAATGAGCTGTCAATTAATGCGCACATACTGTATACAGTACACATGAGCTGTCAGTTAATGCGCACATACTGTATACAGTACGAACGAGCTGTCAATTAATGCACACATACTGTATACAGTACAAATGAGCTGTCAGTTAATGCGCACATACTGTATACAGTACACAAGCTGTCAATTAATGCACACATACTGTATACAGTACATATGAGCTGTTAATGATAACATACTGTATACAGCACACGCGAGCTGTCAATGCACACATACTGTATACAGTACACGCGAGCTGTCAATTAATGTGCACATACTGTATACAGTACATGTGAGCTGTCAATTAATGTGCACATACTGTATACAGTACATGTGAGCTGTCAATTAATGCACACATACTGTATACAGTACGAGCGAGCTGTCAATTAATGCACACATACTGTATACAGTACAATGAGCTGTCAATTAATGAACATACCGTATACAGTACACACGAGCTGTCACGCGCACATACTGTATACAGTACACGCCGTAGCTGTCAATGTGCACATACTGTATACAGTACACGCGAGCTGTCAATTAATGCACATACTGTATATAGTACATGTGAGCTGTCAATTAATGCACACATACTGTATACAGTATGAGCGAGCTATCAATTCGCGCACATACTGTATACAGTACATGTGAGCTGTCAATTAGTGTGCACATACTGTATACAGTACACGCGAACTGTCAATTAATGCGCACATACTGTATACAGTATGAGTTAGCTGTCAATTAATGTGCACATACTGTATACAGTACATGCGAGCTGTCAATTAATGCACACATACTGTATACAGTACACACGAGTTGTCAATTAATGTGCACATACTGTATACAGTACACACTAGCTGTCAATTAATGCATACATACTGTATATGGTACATGCAAGCTGTCAATTAATGCACACATACTGGATACAGTACACGTGAGCTGTCAATTAATGTGAACATAGTGTATACAGTACGAGTGAGCTGTAAATTAGTGCACATACTGTATACAGTACGAACGAGATATCAATTAATGCGCACATACTGTATACAGTATACATTCCTTGACAGCTCAGTTGGCACCTGGCCATTGTGGAGAGTGGAGGGCTGTGCTCAGTGCAGGCTCTGGGATAGGACGATTGAGGTGAGGAGTGTTGTAGCACTACCTGCTGGGGTGGGGGTCCACTAAACCACCAGGTAAAGATACCTGTACATTTATTGGCAGATCGGGGATAGGAAGGGTATCCGCTAAACGACCAGGGATGTGTTTTTGTTTTAATAAAAAGAAGATTGGAGCTGGGGGGGCCACTAGACCACCGGGGACATGCTTTTCTTGTTAATAAAATGGGGATCAGGTCTGAGGTGGGTTCTGCTAGACCACCACAGATTTTTTTTGTTTTTTTTATTAGAAAGGGGTTTGGAGGTGTGGAGGGGTTCTGCTAGACCACCATGGACATGTTTTTTATTAAAAAGGGGATTGGGGCTGGGGGCCGCTAGACCACCAGGGACATGGTTGTTCTATTAAAATGGATATTGGGGCTGGGGGTGCCACTAGCTACCAGGAACCTGTTTATTTTCTTGTTTTTGTATAGTAAAATGGGGATCGGGGCAATAAGAAGCAGGATAATGCTATACAAAATACAACTGTATATCATAGGACAAATATATGAAATAGGACAACAGATTTGTATAGCTTTATCATGTTTCGTCTTGCCCCATTTTATTAAACAACCCCCCAAAAAAACACGTTGCTTATAGCTAGCTGCCCCCAGCCAATCCCCATTTTAATAGAACAACCATATCCCTGGTGGTCTAGCAGACCCCCAACCCCGATCCCCTTTTTATTAAAAGAAACACACATCCCTGGTGATCTAGCAGACACCCCCAGCCCCAGACCCCTTTTTATCAAAAAAAGGAAAACATGTCCCTCCCTATCCCTTATCTGCCCATAGTTGGCCTATCTCCCTCCGCCACAGATTGGTTCAAGGCTTACCTTATTGGCTGAACTCAGTTAAGATCTTGGACACCACTTCCTCTCCCCTCCCAATTAGCACTGGTCTCCCCCAGGGCTCTATATTAGGGCTCCTCCTATTCTCCATCTTCTTAAATGACCTTCCCACTGTTTGTTCCCCCTCCTCCGCTATACATATGTATGCCAATGGTACAGTCCTGTATGCACCTGGCTCCTGTGTTGCTGAGGTTACAACCAGCTTACAGTAAGGCTTTAACAAGGTTCAGCTCTGGTTTGCTAACCATCAACTTTTCCTCAATGCCAAGAAGACTGTCTCTATGACCTTTGGTACAAAACAGAGACTCTCTAGGCTTCCCTCCCTACCCACTTTCTACACCTTTGATGGGACTTTACTTGAGGACACATCCTCCTTCAGGTACTTAGGTGTTTGATTGGACCAACACCTAAACTTCTCTGGACATATTGACACCATCCAGAAAAAAACTGAGCCCCAAGCTTGGTGCCCTGTTCAGGAACCGTAGCTGCATCCCTCCTATGGCTAGGACGTGAACTTGCTCAGAAGATGATACTCTAATTTTGACTACTGTCACATAGTCTATGGTGCTGCCCCTAAGTCCTCCCTGGCCAGACTGGATACCCTCTTCAATTCCTTCTGCCACTTTGCTCTGGATGCCCCCTCTTGCACACACCACTGTTATCTTTATCGTGCCCTATCCTTCCCCTCTCTTACAAACAGACGACTCTACCATTGTGCTAAATTCACCTCCAAGTACTGGTTGGGTGAGCTCCCTTCCTACCTCCCCTCCTTCTTTATAATACTCCCCATCCTCCTATTCCCTTAGATAAGCCGACTCCCACACCATGGTAGTTCCTCACAGATCCACCGAAATCGGCCAATCCGGTTACTCTCACCGCCTCCCAAAAATGTGGAATTCTCTCCCCTCCAAATCTGGCACTCATTCTCCACCTACTCTATCAGCTCTTCCCTCAATAATTACCTTGCACCCAGCTGCTCTTACCATGCCCCTCCCTATTTCCCTCCTCTAAACCCTGGACAAACTCTACCCATCTACCGGCACCTTCATTTTACACTGTGCACCCCCACCCCTGAAATTTATAGCTCTCCTCCCCTTCTCTCTAATTGTGCCCCCTTACTGGCCTCCCTTGATCTCTCATGGAATGTAAGGGACCCTGAATGCTCTCTATGGGTCCCTCTCCTATCCCTCCAAGGGCTTGCATCTCTCATCTACTCCCTTCCCCCACAATCCCCTCTTTCTCCCTAGACTTGCAGTCCTGCTGCATCTAGGCATGTCTCCTATCCTTCCTCTCCCCCATCTACCTGTCCCCCTAGCCTTTGCAGTCCAGGTTCTTAGCATCCTGAAGGAGCCCTACTGCACCTAGGCATGTCTCCTATCCTTCCTCTCCCCCATTTTACCTTTTCACCTTTTCACCCTTTCTCCCTAGCCTTCACAGTCCCCTTGCAGGGTTCTCAGCATCCTGAGGGGGTCCTACTGGACTTAGTCTTGTCTCCTTTCCTTCCCTTCCCCCGTCTACCTTTCTCCCTGGCCATCACAGTCTAATTGCAGGGTTCTCATCATCCTGAAGGGGTCAAACTGAGCCTAAGCATATCTTCCCTCTTCTATCTAGCCACTATCTTGGCTTTCCATGACTACTAGCAGGGTCCAATGCATTCTGATGGACTATTGAATAGGCTTCATCCCCTCCAAATATACAAATTCTCTTCCCCTCAAGGGTTCAATTCTCACTCACTCCCTCCCTGTCCTATCACTCTCTTAATCCCTATCTACTGACCTTCCCCAACCCCTTTGCAGGGTACCCCACATCCAGAAGGGTCCTCTCTTGGGTTATGTCCTTTTCCCCCTCCTAGCATTAAGTCACACCTCCTCCTTCTCTCTCCTCCCTCTTTAAATCCCTGCAGCCTTATTCCCCTTTCTGTCTAGCCCCACAGCTCCCTTGTAGGGTGCCTCACATCCTGAAGTGGTCTCTCTGGGACACTGTCTTATTCCCTTCTGTCTGGTCCCCAGTACCCTGCAAGGTTCCTCGTGATCCTGAAGGTGTCTCCAGGGACATGACTCTTCCCACCCTCTCCCTCACCTCACCCTCCCTCTCCTTTTACCCTTTCTTCATGTAAGCACTTGTATATTTAGTAACCTGGCACTTATTATTGTCCGGCTTCCTTTTCACCTATTATGTGCAACACTGTTGTAACGCTGTTTGTAACACCTGCCTTATAACTGTATGTTAATGTTGACCTTGTAACTTGAATGTTTAATGTCTCATTCCAGTTGTCCCCTTCCCCCAGGTCACACCGGGAGACAAGTGACTTGTTACTCAGTGTGCTTTCCTGGTGAAACATTTCTATCAATAAACAAGTAAATGAAATGCACAGATATGTTTCCCTGGTGGTCTAGTGGACACCCTCACCCCACCCCAGAAGGCAGTGCCCCACCACTTCTCCCCATCCTATCCCAGAGCTGGTACCAGCATAGCCTCTGCTCTCCACCTTGGCTGGGTGCCAACTGAGCATGTACTGCATGCAGTATGTGTGAGCTGTCAATCAGTGAGTGCTCCTTGACAGGTCAGTCGGTGCCCAGCTCAGTGAGCGCTTCTTGACAGGTCAGTCAGTGCCCAGCTCAGTGAGCACTCCTTGGCAGGTCAGTCAGTGCCCAGCTCAGTGACAGCTCCTTGGCAGGTCAGTCGGTGCCCGGCTCAGTGAGCGCTGCTTGACGGGTCAATCAGTGCCCAGCTCAGTGAGCGCTCCTTGACAGGTCAGTCAGTGCCTAGCTCAGTGAGTGCTCCTTGACGGGTCTGTCGGTTCCCAGCCATGGTGGAGAACAGAGTGGTGTGCTGGATGCCAGCTCTGGGAAGGGATGAGGGAGCAGGATGATGGGACACTGCCTTCCGGGTTGGGGGGGTCCACTAGACCACCAGGCAAACATATCTGCACATTTTATGGGCTTAGGGAGGGGGTCTGCTAGACCACCAGAAATTTTTTTTTTTGTAATAAAAGGGACTGCAGCTGGGGATGGCACTACACTACCAGGGACCTGGTTGATTACAAAATCAACATTTTATATTTTGAGGAGAAATGAGATTTGCAACTATTACAGTATCTCATTCAAAGAGGGAAACAACTTTCAGCTTTTTTCGTTGTGTGTCATATCATATGCTGCGGTGTTCTGCTATATGAAACACCACAGTGTATGATACAATACGCATAATGAAATGTGACAACAGGACAGCCAGCATACTTGTGCAAAAACACAGCTATCCATCGTATGCTTTTTTTAACACTGCGCATGCCCTACAATGAAAATATAGTTTATAAATTATTTTAAAACAACTTGCCTCCGATATATAAAAACCACAAAAGCACATACTGTGGGCCAAACTCTCTTGAACCCAAAAGTTTCGGGTTTCAAAGCCTCATGTTTTTTCAGTTAATGGAGAGCAAAAAAACAAAATCATAAAAACTGATTTTTTACATTTTGTGCACCTCTCTAACTTTGCCCCCACAGAACCTACATACATGAAATTTTCAGGAAAGGCTGTACATTCCAAGTTTCATATAAATCAGGTGAACAGGGGCAAAGTTATTAAGTCCTAAACATTGGGATTTAACATTAAAGTGCTTACGTAGTAATAAGGCATGACAGGGTGTGCATGGAACACATTTTACTACATGGCCAGGGGGCATATAAGGCACGAGACCAAAGGCTGAGTGACTTAGCGACTGGCCATGCAGTAAAATGTGTCCAGGCACATCCCAGAGTGCTTTATTGCACTTATAAAATGGATTCCTTTTTTTTTAAACATTTTACAGTTGAGAAAAGCAAGTTTATATGTAGAAACAATAGATTTACTTGTGTGCATTTATGATAAAATAGTCCTTTCACCCACTGCAAATGATGTCATATATGATGTCATTGTATTACTGCTGGACAAAGTTTGTCCTTTGTTGGCATCAAGATTCTAGACATAGAATGTTTGTCATGGAATACATGGATTCAAAATTCTGCTCAGTTCCACTGGCAGAATGTTTCTCTCCTAACATACTGTACACACACGCACACACACACTACATATAGAATAATGGATAGGGAACTGTGCACAACAAGGCTGTGTTCCCATCGAAGGTTTTGATGACATCACAGACCTCGAGAGCAAAGCTCAAGAGGTCCCTATGATGTCATCAAACACCCGAGCTAGAAACATGGCCTTGATGTGCACAGTTCCCTATCTGTTATTTTGTATAGTATATGGTTCCCCACAAACTGTGCCACATTAATTTCACAAGGATTTCTGAGTTTCTGTACCTTGTCCAGACACTGCCATTTTCTCCCGATCCTCGCTGCAGTTCCGCTCCGCTGCCGACCCCGAAGGTACCATTGCTCACTGTCATCCGGTTTAGCTTTGTATGGAGGGACCACTGATTTATTTAAAAAAAAAAGAAAAAACTATTGCAGTCCGTGTCCAAACTATCTGAAAAGCTCGTGCTCAACCGCTCGCTTACCAGTGCACCATGCTGTACAGTATTTTGTGAAAAGCCAATGTTTCAGCCAATCGGGAAACAGTTGAAGGCTAAGAATTTGCTGCGCTATCGTTGTGACGTCAGAACGATAGTACAACTTTTTTGACCTTTGAACTGTCCTACAACAGGATTTGGAAAGCCATCATTTTCCATCCACAATAAACCCTAACCATATACTATAAAAGCCTGTGTTACATCCAGAGACTCAATTATCTCACTGTCAGGGCAAGAAGGAGAGATTTCCCTGACGAGCAGGTAAAAAGAGAAGGGGAATTTTTCTTTGCAGCAAAGGAACAGTTGTAGTGACAACTCTAAACAATACTTAATGGCACAGATATTCAAACTGCGCCAGGCTGTGGCGCAAGCCTGGGCACAGTGCAACTTGGCTGCGCAGGGGCGTTGACTGGGCGATATTCAATGGAGCCGCGCCATGGCACAGCATCACTGAATATTGCACCCTGGCCACCCGCAGTGCACATGGCACAGTGGCACTGCACCAGTGCCAGTGGTCAGAGTGGAGCAGAGGGATGCGCTAGCGCAAGTTCCGTTGCACTATGTGCAGCAACCGTGATATTCAAAACTTGACATGCAGATCGGGCCATAATGTATGCAAGGCGCAAATGGGGCCATTTGCATGTCATTATGGCCCCATTTGCATGCAGGTGCGTCAATCCCTGGTGACTTGCGCCTGACGCCCTGCCAGGCAGCAGCCGTCGGGGACCAACGCCCTCTGCACAGCATGGCAATGTGCACCACAGCCCGATCACGGGCTTCAGTAAATAGAAATTGTGTCCTATATCCCTGGTGGTCCAGTGGACCGCTGTCTGCCTGATCGCGGGCTTCAGTATAAATAAAATGAATCCTATATCCCTGGTGGTCCAGTGGACCGCTGTCAGCTCGATCACGGGCTTAAGTATAAATAAAATCAATTCCTATATCCCTGGTGGTGTCAGTGGCCACTGTCAGCCAATCGCAGGCATTTGTAATAAAAAGAATTATGTCCAAGATCCCTGGTGGTCTAGAGGTACCCCGTCCCCACCCACCCACTGAGCCCCACCGTCCCTCCCTCCCGGTCAGTGGTGGCGGCAGCACCCACCCACCTGCCGGCCCGCGCCTGCCGACTGACACCATAGGTGGGCTGTCGCCCATTGGTCCAAGCGTGAAGCCAATAGGTGTGCAGCCAATGCCATACACATTCCAGATATGTGAATGGAGCAGGGCAGTGGGGCTCAGTGGGCAGGTGGGGAGGGGTGCATCTAGACCAGCATGGATATTGGACGTAATCTTTTTAGTTACAATGACCGTGATCGGCTGACAGCGGTCCACTGGACCACCAGAGATATTGATTTCTTTATGTATACGAGTCTGCGGATTTCGCGAGCGGTCCGCTGGACCACCAGGGATATTGATGTGATTTTCATACAAATGCCCACAATTGGCTGACAGCGGTCCACTGGACCACTAAGGATATTGGAAGTGATTTTTTGAACAGATGCCCGTGATCAGGCATGGGGGTGGGGTGCCGCCATGGAGGTGCAGCCGGAGCTTGGGTAGCCACCCACAGGTGTCAGCTGCCGTGTTGCACCCTGCAATATGGCAGCTCAACTGTGGGTGGCTAGCCGTTGTTTCTTTTTTTTTGGATCAGCTTTGTGCGGTGCAAGTAGGGGTTGCACATGCATGGACTCAGCACATCCTGGGCTGAATATTGAGCTATGCAGAGTATGCATGGGCATGCCCCCCCACCTGCGCCGCATACATTACTGATGCGCTCTGGTGCATTGGGACTTGTGCCAGGCACAATTCCCATTTGAATATCGCGCCAGGGTGCATCAGCGGGTTGCGCATGGTGCAACACTGTTGCGCCATGCGCAACCCTTTTGAATATCTGGGCCAATGTCTCTAATTTATTTATTTGTGTAAGGAGAGTATGATGATCAGGGAAACAACATTTAATAATTCATTTTTTTTGTATTGAAGGTAATTTTATTTTTAGGGCCCAGTGCAAGTAAATGTGATGCTTATAGTTACAGGGCAAAAAAACGAACAATGGTTGCCAGTTGACTTCTTAACATTCTCTTAGCTTAATGATTCCAGTGGTAATCAGTGTTCGTTTGGCGCTTATTATTTTCCATACATGGAACATAATTGCTGCATGCACAACAGCCAATCAGATTCAGGATTTTCCCTTACCATTTTATAATTTAACCTAATATACAGGCGCAACCGTGCCTGTATAATTAACTCCATACATGCAGAACTGCCAGCACAGATAATCTTAGCACATTTAGATAGCCCCATCCCTGATCCTGTTAGTAACTATATAGAATGCCTACAGCCTCATTCCCTACTGCATCAGCAGAGTGCAATTTTGCTGGGATGCAGTGTCCTGCGGTTGCCTTCGGACCTGCATATGGCCACGAGCTGGATGAATGAATGAAATTAATGCCTTTAAACCACTTAAAAACATTTCAAAAGCAACTCATTTAGCTTTTCAGGCAGGTAACTCCCTGGAATGAATTGCCTGCCTAAATCATAAGAACGTGCCAGCTGCTCTTTAAACTTTAAAGAGCCAGTGACACGTTCAGGACAACTTTAACCAAACCTAATATTTGGACACATTCCAGCTTGTATTTCCCATTAGTGCTGTATTCCTCCTTCCCATTATTTATTACTGAGGTCATCTGTATGAAAGCAGGATTTTTGCTCCTGAAGAGTTTATCTATTCCTGCTGTTTCTCTCTACCTGAAGTCACAGAGCACTGCTTGTGACATCACAGTTACTCCCATGCCAACAGATTGTGATGTCATAGCAGAGGATTATGACATGAGGTAGGGATTAAGCTAGATAAGCAAATGGACTCTAAAGAAACTCTAAAGGATAAAGATCATATATTCATGCAAATTTCCTTACTAATAAATAATGAGGAGCAATCTATCAAATATACATGGAATGCAGCAGAATTGTACCTAATTATTAAGCCTTTTAAAGCTTTCTTTGAGGCATCAGTAGCTTTTTAACTTTTAAAGAAAACCTGCAGATTCCATCTCATTTATCCTAGGCACATAATGCACTCAGCTTTGCCTCTTGCCTCATGACTCCCCTAAGGTTATATTAACTCACAGTAGGGCAGCCCCTGGTGGTGCCTTAATGAAGTTGCCATCTGTTAATCTAACCCAAGGGAATTCAAGTAGTAAGATGTGAAGATGAGTATCTTATGCCCCTAGGGTTAGAGTAACAGAAGTAACCAAACCCCTGAAGTGTCTTAATGCTTTTATTAAATGAAAATGTTTTTATTGTTTTAAACTGAATGTTTTCATAGTTCAAATTGTAATGATTCTGTTCTACTTGAAGGTATCCAGCTATTAATACAACCCTTGTAAAACACTGTCAACCAATTGAAATATTCCATTTGCAGCAGTTTTTCATAGTGCTTGAAAATCGATTTCCTTCGTGGTGATAAATACCCCCTTAGTATCTATTTATACAGTATGTCATGAGCGTCATTCTGTAGTCTGAGGATGTGGGTCCGTTTCTACTTCTGGTAACTCTCATGCACCGTGTCCCACCAGCTCTCCCTGGTTGGTGAAGTTTTGTGCTGAGCCATTTCCTTGTTGCAAGAACCCAATAAAAAAATATATTATATTTATGTACATTAGGCTGTTTGTCTTGGCCAGGCTTCCAGACAATAGAGTCTGGTAAATTGTTACCTTCAGTCCTAAATTCTCTCTAACCATCCCCACCAGCTTCTGTCAATAGTTTCCCAAGTAATAACGGATTACAACCTCAGTACTGTGTGTATGAGATCAGCTTTACAACCATCTCAGCAAACCGCAATCTCTCCAGCACTTCCCATAATATCTTTAATTAGGAGCTCCTTTATACAGTGGAGCAGTACAATATGAAATTAAAATTCAGACACAGTGAGGGTTGAGCAAATTGATACTGTTGTATTTTTTAATAAAGTTTGTACTTTAGTAAGAACTGGGCTGGTGTGCTAAGCTTGGTGGTTTTGTTCTGCAAGTACGTGACCACATTTTGTAAGCTGAAAAATGAGCTTTGTGTTTCGCTGCATGAATCAACATCTTGCAATTGTAAATATGGGCAGTTTTTCTAACAAGGTGCTCTGTATTGCTGTATGCAGTTTTGATTATGTGTCTTACGTATTATGACGTGGAACCTTTGAAAATCGACATTTATGCTCAAAGGTATTTTCTTAATAAATAAAAATGAAAAATAAAAATGAAATGAAACAATGTTTACTTCCTGCACCATTTAATGTGAAAGACATGCTGTGTTATAAAGCTAGTCATAGAACACAGAGGCCAATGTAACTTAGGACAGAAAAAACAGGATGAGAGAGGCAGCAGTTATGTTGGACACTGACTGTGCAGAGAATCCCCTTGTAAACGACTGGCTTAGCTGTGTACGTATCTGAGAAACTCTAAGCGCTGCTGTTTCATTCTGTTACTAACTGTTTGAGCTGGCCTGAAACTGAGTAATTTATTTTTGACTGTCTCTGTCATGAAGGTATTATTCAGTAAAAGAAACGTTGCTTTCTGTCCATCGTGTGTAACACTGAACGACTTCTTGCAGCTATACAAACTCACCAAAGATCCCCTGCCATTAAAAAGGTCTGAGGAAACTTTTTAGCTGGACCATGCCCTCGCCCCATGTCTCTCTCTCACTCACGTCTCCTTTCAGGTCCTATCAATGCTGTTCTGCACAAAAGTACGTGTAAAGAGTTTGAAAGCAGCTATGTGTCATGCTGAAAACTGTTCCTTTTATTTTAGATTGCAGCCCACATGCCATGCCGCTTTCTCCCTCCTTTTTATCTTGGCTTGTGCACGCATTCACAAGCAACATTTTGTGGTCATAGCACTGTACTAGCACTTTCAAAGGTGTGTCAGTGTTCTGGCAAATCCAAGGGATGCTTTAGCAGGTGTGTCCCTCAGCCGCCAATCAGTGAGCATTCTGCCGATGACAGCAGTTTCCAACTGTGCCACCAACTTGAAAGAAATCTGCTACTGCAATGAGAGACAGGCTCGTCACTGCAGCGGCAGATCTGACACGCCTCCGCTACGTGCCTTGCCTGATGAAACATTTCAACAAACATGGTGGCGACTCTCACCATCCGCCTCTCACAATCCTTAGGAAGCTGGCTTTGGGGGTGCCCAATCCCCCTGTCAGTATACCCTTCCCCAGTTCAATTTGTTTGCCGATGGGGGTGCCCAATCCCCATTGCATAATGTCCCCCTAGTTTAAGTTTTCTGCCGAGGGGGATGCTCAATCCCCCTCGGCATCATGCCCCCCCAAACACAGACACACTTTCTTTGCTGATGGGATGCCCAATCCCCATCGGCTTCAGTACTCATAAATACAGGTAGCACACTGGAGCCCACCCTAGCATGCCCAGTATACTACCTGAAAAAAAAACTTTCCTCCAAAGTGTTTTTTTATTTTTATTTTGACCTGTAAACTAAAAACAGTGCCTTGCTGTCTGAGGTGCCCCCTCCCCAACCGCACTCACCCTCTCTGCACCCCACCTCCCCTGCTCACCCCATACTTACCTCCGGAGGTTGGCACAGCAATCTTCGGTGGAACGTTAACACGTCTGCACTCTTCAAAACTGACCACAAACTGAAGAAATGCTGTTAAGCTATATAATGGCATAAATGGGGGGGGGGGGTGTTCAACTTAGGTGGATATTATGGCCACTATTTTGACTTTTGGCTCCAAATTTTCAACATGGGGTTCTTGGGACCCCACCTCATGAAATCAGTCACTGCTATTTCATTATTTGGTCCCAAAAGGTGATTTTACGGTGAATCACCTTTCAGAACCGATTATTGAAACAACAGTGCTACTGTTCATGAGGTGGGCTCCCAAAAAGCCTATATTGCAAATCTGGTGAACAAATTCCCCAAAATGACTGAGTTACAAGTGTGCATTGTGCAATTTCTGTGCATGCTTGTGACTTTGACAATTTTTAGTATTTTCAGTCCAGATTTTCAAAATTGCCATGTTTTCACACCTCCTTATGAACAGTACAGCTGTCATTTTACATAATGCCCGAATGTGTTTCGCACATGTGGTGCACAATAACACGATCGCTGTGGGAAATCAACATTCAGGACAGATTAAGAAAATCAGTGACACTGTTCATGGTGAAGGTCCCAAAATGCCTATGTTGAAAATTTGGTGAAAAAAATCCATAAAATGACTGTCACGAGTGTGCGTTGCGCAATTTCTACACATGCTCGTAACTTCGAGAATTTTTAGTATTTCCACTCCAGATTTCCACCATTGCCATTTTTTACACCTCCTCATGAACAGTACAGCTGTCATTTTTCACATCTTGCCCAAAACATGTTTTCACACCTGTGGTGCCCCGTGGGAACGTTCGTTGTGCAAAATCAACTTTTGGGACAGAGTAACAAAATCACAGTGCCACTGTTCATGAGGAGAGGGCCCAAAATGCCTGTATTGAAAATTTGGTAAAAAAATCCTCAAAATGACTGCATTATGGGTGTGCATTGTGCAGTATCTACACATGCTCGTAAGTTTGCAAATTTTTAATATTTTCTCTCCAGATTTTCAACATTGCCATTTTTTACACCTGCTCATAAACAGTGCCAGCTGTCATTTTTCACATCCTGCCCGAAATGTGTTTCCGCACCTGTGGCTCCCAATGGCGCAGTCGCTGTGCGAAATCACCTTTCTGGATTGAGTAACAAAATGATAGCGCCACTGTTCATGAAGTGGGGTCCCAAAAAGCCACAGTTGAAAATTTGGAGTGAAAATACCAACAAACACCCAGGGTGTTAAGGTTTCCAACAATACACCCACCCTGTAGAGACTGACAGGTGTCGGGGACGTAACTTGGATTCGTCAGCCGTAATGTTCAAAGAATTCTACCCCCCCCACCCTACAGCCACTGATAGGCACTGAGGTGTGCCTTGGGTTCTGTCACCCTAACGTTCACCCCATTCTCCTATATTGCACCCATCTCAGCTTATTTCCTTATGGAATGGGGTAAGCATAAGGGTCGAAGACCCCAATGCACACCCCGACACCTATTGCTTTCTGCAGGGAGGGGTGAGGTGGAATGGCATAAACATTATGGCCGACCCAAAGCCACACTTCCAATGCCTTTCAGTACCTGCAGGCAGGAGAGGGTGTTGGCGTTACTTCAATACTTCACTGCCATTCCTATTTTGCATTTCTAAGTCCTGCACCACCAATGCCAGTGCCAGCAAGCCAACATTCAGCATTGACAAATGCTTGTTAATTTTTGGGGTGACTGGGAGAAGCTGTGGCGTTTCCACTGTTTTTCCTTTAATTTTTTTTCTCAGCTTTGAAATTTGAATTATTGATAGCCTTTTAGGTAGATTTAGTAGCCACGTCTTCTCTGTCTAGAGGCAGGTCTGATGATTGCCGGGGTGGGGAGAGGGGAGCAGAGTTTCTCAAAGTGCATTCTAATTCTAGATTCAGCTCTTGGAGTTGGTTTGTCTACAGGAATCCTCTCTGTGGGGTGATGCGAAGCTAAACCACAGTGAGGGCTCCTGAGAAGAAAAGAACAGTTAGGTACTTACCATGACAGTAGATCATCCATAGTAATGATGATCAGAGCAGCACCAGGCATACAAGGAGAGGCTGGGAGCTGGACATATGATGCATACGTTAGGTTCCAACACCATATCTGCTGCAACTCTCCCTGAAGCCAACGGTGGACAGAGGGTAGGATGGCATGAACATGACAGCAGTATAGTACTGTGATTTAGGGCACTGAGCTGCAAACCTGGAGACCTGGGTTTGAATCCTGCAGCCCCCCACTTGCATACTGTGTGACCCAGAACCAGTCACTTAACTTCCTTGTGCTCCCAGGTCACACCTGGAAACAAACTCTGGCTTGCTGTGCCTTTCCTAGTTAAACAATTTCCCCCTTCCCTTTGAGTCCACTTTAGCATTTGTCTTTTATTTGCAGTAATTAAAGGAGCGATTCTTTACATATGCTGTCTCCAAGACCGCTGCTAGTAGGTCACCATAGTCACCAGAAAATTCATGTTAAGTAAGGGGTCACTGGATCAACAGGTGACTAAGTACTGTGCTTGTACAGAGTACAGCTATATGTGATATGCTCATGCTTGACCTGTGGGTATAGTAGTTTGCATGGCCTCCTGACAAGCCAATTCAAAACAAGACATTGATGCATTAATCTGGGTGCATTGTAACATGTGTGCAGTGCGTTTTATACATAGTGTGCTGTATTAGCTTTGGCAGTGCCTGTATATCTTGTCATGCCAATAAAGTTAGTTTTGAATTTGATCTAGAGAGATCCTGAAAACAGGGAGGGAGGAAGGGAGAGAGAGAGAGGGAGGGGAGGGAGGGAGGGAGGGAGAGAGGAGAGAGGGAGTGAGGGAGGGAGGGAGGGACAAAGGAGGGGAGAGAGAGAGAGGGAGTGAGGGAGGGAGGAGAGAGAGGGAGGAAGGGAGGGAGGAGGAGAGTGAGAGGGAGGAGAGAGAGAGGAAGGGAGAGAGAGAGGGAGGGAGAAGGAGGGGAGGGAGTGAGGGAGGAGAGAGGAAGAAGAGACAGGAGGGAGAGAGAGAGGCGGGAGTGAGGGAGGGAGAGAGGGAGGAAGGGAGGGAGAGAGAGAGAGGGAGGGAGGAGGGAGGTGGGGAGACAACAAGCAACCATACGAAATAGGCTGAACATATATGAGGGATCATTAAGGAAATCCCCCCACCCCGATAGTCAAATAACATTGTGAGAATTTAAAGAAAAACTTTATCATTTGCAATGTGGAAAGGTTTGTGCTATACGTGCGGACAAAGGTTGGAGTTCTCTGCTGCCCTTTTCCAGTCTCCTGTTTCTTCCTACTCTACTACTGTTTTAATGTATTTTAATACTGACGTAACAACTACAGGGCCACCTTGAAAACAAGGCTTGTTTGCCCACTAGTGTAATACTTGCCACATGTGTGCCTGTATAAATAGAGCTGTTTTACTGCTGCTGTACTCCCGGCCCGTCTCCTGGCATGCTTGCAAACCAGTACATGGACTTGGTGTGCATCGAGCCATGCCTGGCCCTTGTGGGGTCTGCATCCCAGAGGGAGAAAGGCTGCCATTTCCCTTACTACCCTCTCTGTCTCCTGGCAGGCCTGGAAACCAGTACATGGACTGGGTGTGCATCCTACCATGTCTGGCCCTTGTGGAGTTCGCATCCCAGAGGGACAAAGGTCTGCCTCTCCTTCTCTACTGCCTAAAATAGCCTTTGTGTAACTAATAACCTGAATGCTTGAAGTAGATTGTGCAATAATGTTTACTGTTATGTAATGTTGTGTGTCTGAAGTATAAATACAATTCTGATAAGTTGTATGTTAATGTATTTGTACTGTAATGTATTTGATGATCATTTTTATGTTTGCTTGCACGCAACACAAGAAACATATTGTGGCAGCTTAGTGCTGAAGCAGGTTCTGGAGGTGCGGCACTGTTGTGGTCAATACCAGCACGGCATTTTGGGGCATGTGTGATGTCCACCAATAATGAGGGACACAGCCAGTGACACTAGTTTGGAACATTGCCACCAACTTAAAAAAATAGCTGCGACGGATGCACTCCCCCACACACCACGCGCATGCATACTGCGTTACTAATCGCCCCCACACTGTATGGCCTACGGGGAGCCCAATGCCTCTGTCGGCACCAAAGACCCTCCCAAAGAGAGGCGGGTGCCACCCTGGGAGCCTACCCCAGCGTGGCAACAGTTCGTGATGGCCGACAGGGGTGCCCAATCCCCCATCGGCTCCACTGCCTCCCCGCCCCAAACAGCCTTTCAGCTGCAACGCTGGGAGCCCATGCTAGTGTGGCAAAAGTCCCACGTCATCCAAGAAAAGAAAAGAAACCTGAAAGAACACCTTCCCTCGCTGACTATCCTGACCCGCTCCCCCACCCGCGCCCACCCTCTGTGCACCCTGCCTTCCCACACTCCCCACCCCATACTTACCTCCGAGTCTAGCGCACAGGATCTTCGTGGACTGGGAAACGCCTGCACTCTTCAAAGTTTAATCTTAACTGAGGAAATGCCGTAAGCTGTATAATGTAATAAATAGGGTTTTTTCAACTTTGATGCATATTTCAGGCATTTTGGGAATTTTTCACCAAATTTTCAAAATGAGGTTTTTGAACCCACTCATGAATTCTGTCACTGTCATTGTGTTAATCGGCCCTGAAAGGTGATTTTGCAGTCTGGCCAGGAGCCACCTCTGATTTGAGAAATGACAGTGTCACAGTTCATGAGATAGGCCCCCAAAACCCTATGTTGAAAATTGGTGAAAAAATTCTCAAAATGATTGATTGACGAGCATCGCTGGCGCTGTTCCACGATGCTTGTAAGTTTCAAGAAATGTTCAATATTTTCACCTAGATTTTCAACATTGCCATTTTGCTACCTCTCCTTATGATCAGTACAGCTGTCATTTTTCACATTTTGCCCAAAATGTGTTTCCGAGCATGTAGCACACAATGGCGCAGTCGGTGTGTGAAATCAATGTTCAGGACAGATTAAGAAAATCACAGTGACACTGTTCATGAGCAGAAGTGTTAAAATTGCTATGTAAAAATTTGGTGAAAAATTTCCCCAAAATGACTGTTTTACGAGCATGTGTTGCGCTGTTCCTACGCACGCTCGTAAGTTAGTGAATTTTCACTGTTTTCACTCCAGATTTTCAACATTGCCATCTTACCACACTTCCTTATGAGTAGTACAGCTGTCACTTTTCACATCTCGCCCAAAACATGTTTCCATGCATGTAGCGCACAATGGCGCAGTTGGTCGCGAAACCAATGTTCGAACAGATTAAGAAAATCACAGTGACACTGTTCATGAGCAGAGGTGCTACAATGGCTATGTTAAAAATTTGGAAAAAAGTCCATAAAATGACTGTGTTATGAATGACCATTGTGCAGCTTCCACGCAGCCTCGCATAATAAGTTCATGAATTTGTAATACTTTCAGTCCAGATTTTCACTACTGGCATTTTCCACACTTCCTTATGAACAGTACAGCTGTCATTTTTCACACCATGGCCAAAATGTGTTTTCGCACTTTCAGCGCAGAAATGCGTGGTCGCTGTGGGAAAACACTGTTTGGGGCAGATTAAGAAAATCACAGTGACACTGTTCTTGAGCAGAGGTTCCAAAATGCCTGTGTTGACAATCTGCTGTAAAAAATCCCCAAACTAATTGCATTAAGGGTGTGCATTGCGCAGTTTCTACACACGCTAGTGACTTCACCAGTTTTTTTAATATTTTCACTGCAGATTTTCAACATTGCCATTTTTTCCACCTCCTCATGAACAGTACAGCTGTCATTTTTCACATCCTGTTCGAAATGTGTTTTCACACCTGTGGTGCCAAATGGCATAGTTGCTGTACAAAATCAGCTTTCGGCTAACGAACTGATATTGCCAATGCTCATAAGGTGGGGGTCTCAAAAAAACATTGTTGAAAATTTGGAGTGAAAATGCTGATGAACGCCTGAGACGTTAGAGTTTCCGACCATAACGCCCCACCCTGTAGAGATTGACAGGCATCAGGGGTGTGACTTGGGATTCTCGCCTGTAATGCTCATACTATTCCACACCCTGCAGCCAGTGAGAGGCATCGAGGTGCGCCTTGGACTCTTTGGCCCCAAAGTTCACCCCATTCTCCTATACAGCACCCATCTCACCATATTTCCTGATGCAGTGGGGTGAGCATAAGGGCCAAAGACCCCAAGACACACCGTGACACTTGTCGGTGTCTGCATGGTAGGGTGTGGTGAAATGGCGTGGCCGTTATGCCTGATGACCCAAAGGCACACCCCAATGCCTGTCACTCTCTGCAGGGTGGTGGTGGGGTTGGCTTCAGTTCAGTACTTCACTGCCATTCCTATTATGCATCTCTCTAACTTCTACACTACCAATGCCAATGCCAGCAAGCAAACATTTGGCATTGACAAATGCTTGTTTATTTTTGTAACTACAGTGTGTTCAATTTATTGTATACAATCTAGGGCCTCGCTGGAAATGAGCTTGTCTCAGTCGAGTGTACCTATTCACTATCTTTATTCAGCTGAATAAACATTTTACTACAACCTACTCCCCCTCCCAGCTTTCGTCTGCCCTTCCATATTAGTTTTCTACTCTCCTTCTCCCCTCTTATCTGTCTCTGCTCAATGGGTTATGCCCCCCTTAGGTAGTTAATATATATATATATATATATATATATATATATATATATTTTACATGTATTGGTCTCAAATCCAGAATTCCAATCTCTACACATCTACCTAGAAAACCCTGCCCCATCCCAGCCTAGCCAGGGGCCAAAGTACGCTATTAATCCTGTTTAACACTCTTGGTATTGCCCCTCTCAACCCCCCCCCCACACCCACTTTCTCAACCATAGTCTACCAATGGATTTTGGTGGTCTCCAGGGTTGAACTACCCAGGGCAACAAATTAGATATAGCTGTATCCTCTTACAACTGCTTTGTTTTTCTCCTATTTGTCGAATTCTCATGTAACTGCTCTTTAATGCCTAATGAGTTGAACCCTGTAACCACTGTATTTGTTTTGTCTTACTGTCCACCCTGACGTGGAACCTTTGTAAAAGAGCTCACGCTCAAAGGTCTTTCTGATATTACAAATAAATAAATAAAATAAACGAATACTCATTGTTATTTTTAATTCAGTGGATGGAGTTTTATTGTATTGTTTGTTTTGTATATATCTGTGGTGCTATCCTCCCCCAGAACGCATCTGGAAATGAGCTGTCTTAGCTCAGTACGCCTTTCCTGCTGAAACATTTCAAAATTAATAAGTAACCTACTTATTGAACTGCTTAAAGGGGACAGGAAGTCTGTGCTAATTTGCAGCTGTTAGTACTGTTACTACTAACAGAAATGAAACACTTGCCTCCAAATCAGCCATGCTGAACTGTATCTGACTAACCACTGATGTGAAAATTGTGTTTTCAGTTGTTTCCTTTTTATGGACAACATTCTGCACAGTTCCTTTCACGGAACCAGTAATTTGGAGTTTTCACTATGTCACGGTTTGAGTACAGAATGCTAAATACGAGTTATTGTCCTGTCAGAACCAAGTTTAGAGTTCTGTGCTCAAACCGTGACATAGTTCAAATTCCAGATTAGTGGTTCCGTGAAGAGAACTGTAACAGAATGCTGCCCATAAGAACAAAACAATGCAAAACACAATTTTCACATCACTTTTTATGCAGGTACAGTTACATATGGATCTTTAGGCTTATGGATATAATTTCTACAAACGGGAACATCATAAACAGCTGCAGATTAGAAATCGTTCCTGTCCTCTTTAAACACAATACCGCAAATTCTGCAAGCTTTATAAAAATGTTCACTCCTGTTCTCCAGCCTGGACACTTTCTAGAATAGTGGTCAGAAGGACTTATCAACTCAATTTACAAACACGGAAATAGACTCTATCCCAGCAGTTACAGAGGTATCTGCATTGGGAGTAATCTAGGCTGACTGTTCTGTAGTACATTGGTAACATGATTTTACATTTCCTAACCTGTAAACAATTATACATCAAAATCAGATTGGATTCCTCCCTGAACATCAAATCTCTGATCATTTCCTCATTTTACAGACACCTATTAGCAAATATGTGCAAAACACCCACAGAAGAAAGAGAAATGCCTTCTTTATAGGAATATTTGCTCAGCTTGGCACTCTGAACTCCTTTTAAAAGCTCCTTCAGTTTGGAATTAGAGAGAAAACGCATGACATCATTAAAGAACTGTACTCATCCACAAAATGTAAGTTTAAGAATAACAACATACAAACAGAATCCCAGGAACGTGGGGTAAGACAGGGATGTTGCTGGAGTCCAGCTGTCTTCAATGTTTATATCAATGAGCAGCCTTCTCTGTAGGAGGAATCTCAAGTGCCAGGATTAACACCGAATGACCAAATGATAAAATGTCCATTTTACGCACATGACTTAGTCATAATATCACCCACTCAATATGACTCCAAGAACAAACCTAAATCTTCCAGTGGCATACTGTAGCTAATAGTCTCTCCAAGTAAACTTAAATAACACTAACATCATGGTATTACAGAAAAAGGCCCCAAACAACCGTTGTGCGCACATACTGTATGCAGCACATGCGAGCTGTCAATTAATGCGCACATACTATATACAGTACACGTGAGCTATCACTAATGCGCATACTGTATAGCACATGCAAGATGTCACACGCGCACACATTGCATACAGTACATGAGCTGTCAATTAATGCTGCACATACTGTATACAGCACATGCAAGATGTCAGTTAATGCATATACTGTATACAGTACACATGAGCTGTCAATTAATGCACACATACTGGGCTGGATATTCAAACTGCACCCAAAAAGTGCGCAATAGCAGACAAGCACAAGTCCATTGGCCGCTGTGCAATAGCGAGTGTTCAAAAAGGAGCAAGCCAAATTGTTTCAACAGCCAACGCCTGAATAGCACAACTTGCACCATAGTGCACCAGGGAAGGGGAAGCTGAGCAGATACGATGCGCTATGAAAGCAACAAGGGCTGCCCAGCTGAGCAGCCCAGAGGCACTATAGCACAAGCAGGGAGCCCCCAGCAGCAGAGCAATGTAACTGCACAACCAGGGAGGTAGGTAAGGGCCTACCACCCATGCCACAGATGGGCACAGGAACACACTGCAGAACTGACAAAGCACCCCCACACCCCAAGCACAGCACAACTGGGAGAGGGCTGGAATATCCACCGGCCCATGGGGACAAGCAAACAAAGCACAGCTGGGCTGTGGTGCCCCATCACACCCAGCGGCAAGCTGAGACTGCCGCACAAGGAGGGCGGACCACCCCATGGCACAGCAGACCCCCCTGTGCACAGCACACCCTGCACTGTGACCCCAAGACACCCCCCATGAGCAGTGACCACCACTGCAGGAATCCCCATGCATACCACCACCCCCACTGTCACACTGCAACATCGTGTACCACAGAACCATACAAGCCAGACCCACCATGAGCACCCAGCAGTGGGTGGCAGCATACGGCAATGCAACAACGGCAGACACAGTGCCAACACACACAATCCCCCTGAGGCACATCTGAGAGACCGAACATGTGTTGGCACAAGAGGTACCCCACACGGGAAAGGGCGTGCCCCTGACACCACCACCATTGATACAGCACCCTGCACAGTAGACAAGTGTCACAGCCCGACCCACCACGAGCCACAGCAGCCAGCACAGACACCTCAGTGGTGCATGGAAGCATGCAGCACACTGGATGCAACACAGTGCAGGGCAACACACACCCATACCCATGGGGACACTAACACAGGGACGCGTAGTGTGGCAAACAAGCCCCAGTGTGGGCCCATGTAAACTGTGCACACAGCCTGCAGTCCTCCATGGCACAGGGGTGACACCCACCCTGTGCCATGAACTGTGGCCCTGTACGCCACCAGCATATGCCTGGAGCACAAGTCACAGACAGTGGTGCACAGTCCTGCAACACACACAAGCCACAGCATGGAGGTGGGACAGCAACTGCGGAGGCCACAGTGTCACCCGAGGCAAACATGCACCACACCATTGACAGGAGGCAACCCAGCATTGTGACAGTCACAGTGGATGACCTGCAGGAACAGCCACCACTGACAAGGCAGCAGACCTTGCAGGCCACAGACATGCAAGGGTGTCAGCTGCACAGGCCAAGGATGGGTTGACAGGGGCACAATGGACACAGAGCATGCACCATGGACCACTGCACACAGTAATGCAATGCACAGGGAACAACACACACACACCACAGATACCGATTGATAGCCACTCCCACCAGAGACACTTCCCCACACACACACACACATACCCGTGCTGAACCTCCCAGATGCCATGCACACCACTGCAACTGAGCACCTATAGCCAGCTGCAAATCAGAGACCACCACAGTATTCATATCAAAATATCTGTATTCAAAAACATATACAAAATAACTATATACAACTATGTACAAACATGGGGTGGAGGGACAGGAACAAGGTGGGGGTGGGTAAGGGGCGGGTGAACATATGGGAGAGGGTAGGTGGGGTGTGAGGGTTGAACAAGGGGGGTAGACGCAGGCTGCTCATGCAGCTGTCAGTGTCCAGCCTGGTCCTCCGCTGCCTGGGGCTGTTGCCTGGGCCGCCTCCTCCTCCTCACCCCATACTGCTGTAGATCCCTTAAGATGGAGAGGGACTCTTGCGCCACCCACAGAAGCTCCTGGATGGCCTTCTGTATACGCAGGAGTATCCACACACCTAGGACAAGGGATCAGAGTCAATGGGTGTGACTGTCCATCCCCCTGCAGCCCACCATACAGCCATGTGCCACGCTCCTGTGGTGGTGTGTGCCCACCCACAGTGACCGTGTCCACAAGACATGCCCAACCAGGCAGCAACAGCCATGTGTACCACTGCACACTCCCCCGCCCGTGTCCAGCACAGCACAGCCAAGGCTGTACAATAATGTGGCTATGCGGTGGGCAGGCAGTGCCACAGCCATGTGCCCAGTGCACGCATGGACCACCATTGACGCACTCCCAGACATGCAGTGCCACTGGACAGTGCTGACTGTCACATGTCACGTGCATGGCAGTGGTGTCCATGGATGGTGGCCATGCCCTGCCTCCCACCCTGTCACACAGCATGCAATAGCATTCATGGTGTCATGCACTCACCCTCATCGGGTTGTTGCTGGCGTTGGGGTTGGTCCCGACATGCCCTGTGCTGCGCCCTCCGCCCTCTGCTGCTCCACCATCCTCCTTCACTCGGCCGCGCCTGTAGAGACAAAAGGAAGAAACACATCAGTACAAACCCAAAGCATATTCCCCTGCCCTAAGTGTGTGCTCACCCACCCAGCCAGACCCACCCACCCCATACCCTGTAAACACCGCCACAGCCAACCCTAGACTATCCCTCCCTATATGCTGGACACATAAGACAGTGTTACCCATATGGACCATACAAGGTGTGACGTATCACCCCTGGATGAGGCACCACACCCTCCTGGCACGTGGACCGCAGGCGTGCAGAAGCTCGGCTCCCTCCGTCTAAGGTCCCCAAACGGTGCCTGCACTGTTTGGCTGTTCTCCCGCGGCCATTGGCACCCTCAGGTAGTGACCACCTCTTGCCAGACCTGGGTCCTGGCCCTGTCAGTGGCTCCTCACCAAACAGTGGGCCATAGTGGCCATCACAATGGCCACAGAGGTTGGCCAGCTCAAGGGCACTCCACTGAGGGGCTCTCCTGCGTGCCATCTCTAACGCTATAGTAGGCAATATGGCAATCAGCAGCACGGCACCCCCCCATGTGGAAGTGCTGCGCGGTACAGCCGCCATTCCCTATCGTGCACTGTCGGTGCAAGCAGCCACCATTCCGTGTCGGCGCTGTCACGAACAGCGCGATGAAATGCAACCATGCCAGATGTATAGCGCCAAGGGGGCAAAGGTCAGGCACAGGGTCATGGGTTTCTGGCGCAAGGCCACGCACAGCGCCATCAGACGTCTATGCATCTAGCGTGATTGGCTGCCTGTGTGCCATCGCCACAGCGAACTATTGCGCAGTTGTGCCACAGTGCCATGTAGTGACCCTTGCCATAGTGCCACTGGCACAATGGTGGCCGTGCCCTGAATTGCCTATCGTGCACAGCACGTCATCAGCATGGCAGACACCTGCATAAGCTACCTGGGCATGCGCAGTGCAGTGTACTACGCGAGCCACAGAACTGCGCCATTGGCTCAGCACGTTCAGCACAATTGCGCAAAGCGCAAAAGTGCGATATTCAGCCGTCATATGCAAATCATCTGATCAGCCATGCAATGGTGCAGCAGCGTGATCTGCATTTCATTAAAGTTGCTCCACACCTAATTTGCATGGATTGCGCTATAAAAATGCAACACTGTTCTGCAGTGGCCATATTCAGTTACTGCAGTTTATTGGTGAGTTGCATGCTGTGTGGGGCTCTGGACTGTGGTATCAGGGACTTGCTTTGTACTGCACAGTCACAGGTAACCACTGTCATCCATACAGGCTGAATAATGAACGAGCGAGGACTGGGTGAGGAGGACAATGACGGTACGCAGAAGAGGGGCCCAATTTCACCAAGGCGAGGCGGGAGGCGCTCTTCGAGGCCTACATCGATCAGGAGCCACTGCTCCGTGGGACGCGGGCACCCTCAGGCCTGTGCTGCTGCATGGGAGGGTGGCACGTGCTGTCAACCTGCATGGCAGCCACCAGCGCTCTTTGCAGGAGTGTAAGAAGAAGATGGGTACCGACAGGAGGAGGTGAAAGAGGTGGCTGCCATCAGGCGGCACATGCTGCAACAGGCGGGGCAGCCGGAGGTGGTGCAGCTGACTCCGGCAGAGGACGGGCTCGCTGCAAGCATGCAGTGCAGTACCATTGAGGGCATTCAGGAGGTGGCTTCCAGACAGGTGGTAGCCATCACTGCATGGTGCGTCATGGTCTGTTGGGGAGGTTGACTCATGCACTAACATGTCCTTACTTTCTGTTACAGATCCTGCACATCTGCAGGGGTCAGCGGTGGAGGGCCTGTCACTGCGGACAGTCATCTGGAGTTGGGAGGGACCATCCACCTCCTCAGGTAGCCGCGAGCATTGCAACAGTGGGTCTGCCTGGCTGTCAACACTGATGTCATTGAGACAGGTGTGGGGAGCCCTTCCTGTGTCTCAAGCGGTCTGGCATCCCAGGATGCCAGCATGCTGTGGCTGTGGCTGGGCACAGACCTGCACCACTGATGATGCAATGACCGTTATGGGCAGTGACATGTGTTCACGGAATGGACACACAGCAGGCCAGCTCACGCCCATGGACCTGGCTGGTTCCGACATGTGTGCCAGCATGTCAGCACAGTCCCAGGCTGTGCCTGTCAGCACCAGAGGGGCAGCACCGGTAGCTGGTCAGGTCAGTGGCACTGCTTTAGCCACAGCGGCAGAACAATTGATCCCTTGGGCACAGCAGGCGGAGGGGCAGCAGCAGCAGTCGCCCACCGGGACTGGGGGTTCAGGGTTCAGCAGTGGCGTCTGTGCACCACCTGTGGACTTGCCCATACCTGGTCCTGGTGAGCAGCGATCACCCTCAAGGGATGCTGAACATCAGGCCCTTCCATACCCTGAGGGACAGGATGCCGAGGTGGAAGACGACCTCTTTGACGAGCACACCCGCCTACTGCAGGCATCAGTACAGCAGCAGATGTGGCTTGCAATGTCCGTGGAGGCACTGTGTGTGGCTCTGGAGCGGGTTGAGGAGTGCCACAGCAGGGACACCGATAGGATCCTGTCACAGATTGTCCAGTTGCGGGAGGATGTGAACCGCTGCCATTGACAGGCAAACACAGGCATTGGTCGCTGTCATGGCCACAATGGGCACACAGTCAGGTGCCCTTGTGTCGCTCACCCTGCAGTTCACTATCCTCTCGTTCCGGTGTCGCATGACACCCACCCTGTCGATGCCGGGTTCAGCTGTGGGCATCCCGAGCACTCCTGGTGCAGGTATGTTCATTGTGCTGCAGACCCCTGTGTGGGCACGGTCGCGTTCGTGCAGTGGAACCCCTGGTGGACCGTCGGTGCCACCCCATGAGGCCCGTGGTCAGCCTGCCAGTGCTGCTGGGTCTCGGTGGGGCCGCCCACGCATCCGAGGTGGACATGGCACTGTGCCGCAAGACTGATCTGTCTCCCAGTGCGGGCACTGTCTGGTGCTGCCCTGTGTGCATTGTGTGTTTCGATGGGCAGTGCACTGGTGGGTGCCCAGCCTCTGCGCGAACACATGGTCACCTGCACACCTCCCAACTGCTGTCCACAGGTACGTGTGCATGATGATGCCTGCATTGCGCTGTACACCAAAGTGCGATGGTGCCCAGCATCTGACACACGCACATGGACAGTCAGTGGATGTGGTGGCCTGTGGACATGTGTGTTGCTAGTGTTTGTGTTCCGGCTCTGTTTTGCACCTCACCCCTGTGCACTTTGTGCCTATTGTGTGTGCATGTGTGTGTGTACGTCCATGTGGTGTGTTACTGTTCACCCCTCCCTGGTTGTATGTGTGTGCTTCTGTGCCCTGCCACATCCCTTGCCAGCATGCACCTCTGGTGTGTTTCCATGTGTGTATGTGGGTTGTGCCCTAGTCACTGGTGGTTGCACATGGCCCCATGACTTACCTGTGTTGGCTGAGGTGCTCTTCTGTGATGGTGCCCCGTGCAGCTGGGCCAGCCGGATAAGTCAGGGGTCCCGTCGGCCAAGGGGGGGCTGCCCATCCCTATCATCACCGGCATCACCGTCGTCCCCATCGCTGTCCCCCTCTTCAACCTCTACGGCTATCCCACAGTCTTTGGCCATGTTGTGCAGGATACAACAGGCCAGGAATATCCCACAGGCCTTTGAGGTGCTATACTGTAGGGCACCGCCAGAGGTGTCCAGGCAATGGAAACGCACCTTCAGCATCCCAAACACCCGCTCAATGATGTTGCATGTGGTGGCATGTGCCTCATTGAAGCGTTGCTGCGATGGGGTCGTGGGCTGCTGGTAGGGTGTGAGCAGCCAGGGACGGAGTGGGTATCGACTGTCACCTGTGTGGAGATAGTGGAGGTTAATGTCTTGTTCAGGCTCAGACTGCCCCATACCCTGTGGGCCACACCCATGGCACCTCTGGCTTACCCCCCCTTGCCCACGATTTGCCAGTTCTACATACATACTCACCCACTAGATGACCTGTGGGGATGTCCCCACTCTCGAATCGATGGCACAGTGCTGACTGGTACCAGATGAAGGAATCATGTGCTCCCCCAGAGTGCGTGGCACGGACATTGATGATGCGCTCACTGGCATCATACACCACCTGGCAGTTGACACTGGCATATCCCTTCTGATTCATGTAGGCAGCCCCATCAGGGCCAGGTGGCATGCGAATGGCCACATGGGTGCAGTCTATCGCCCCTAGCATGCCAGGCATACGTGCTACCCTGTGGAACTCCTGTATGTTTGCTGTGCACTCCGCCGCGTTGCTGGAGAAATGGATGTACTCTGCAGCATGTGGCAGCAGTGCGCTGAGGAATTGGGTGAGGATGCGTGACGTGGCTGACTGTGTTATGCCTGTGGTGTCCCTTGTTGGTCTCTGGAAGGTACCCATGGCGAGCAAGACATGCAGGCTGTTACCTTTGCTCCACTGACAGAGCATGACTCCGTCGTGTGGGTGCCTCGTCACATCACTGCACAGCTCACAGAGCCGCCTCAGTATTGCCCTGTTCAGGCGGTACTGGCCCACATTCAACATCTGTGTACAGCTCAAAGCTGGTGCAGGCTCGGTACTGCCTGTTGGGGGCATACCGCGATGGGCCCTTCCACGGCCACGTCCCCCTGCAGCATGCCTTCTCACCCCCCTCATTACGGCTTCCATGTGGAAGGTGGCACTGTCCATGTCCCTGGCTTGTGTTCCCCCCCAGCTGTTGTTGCTTTGTTCCCCCCGCTGTCCTGACTGCTACCTCCCTGCACCGGGTACACCTACTGACCTCTGCACTCTGTGGCCCCACACACCTTCCCTTGCCCCATTCTGTGTTTTGGTTTCCTGGCCTGCCCTCTTTCTCCCTATTTCTCTGTCTCTCTCCCCGCCGCATGTGGCTTCCCTGTAGCGTTCTTGCGCCTCTTCCTTGATCCTTTTTATTTTGGCTCATTTCCGCTGTAGGCGCAACTTCCGCCTGCTCCACTGTTGCGCATTACGCAAAGTCTTTGAAAATCGCACTGCGCACTTTATGTATGGTTCTACCCCCTTCGGTTGCGCATGCCGTCATTATCATTGCGCTGTTGCTCAGCATGTTTTCAGTGGCGCAACTGCCTCCTGCTGAATATCACAGAATGGCGCATTTTCTGACTTGCGCTGGCGCAACCCTATTGCGCATCCCTTTTGAATATCCTGCCCACTGTATACAGTATGAACGAGATGTCAATTAATGCGCTCATACTGTATACAGTACGTGCGAGGTGTCAATGTGCACATACTGTGTACAGTATGAACGAGCTGTCAATTAATGTGCACATACTGTATACAGTACAAACGAGCTGCCAATTAATGGGCACATACTGTATACAGTACATGTGAGCTGTAAATTAATGTGCACACACTGTATACAGTACATGTGAGCTGTCAATTAATGGACACATACTGTATACAGTATGAACGAGCTGTCAATAAATGAGCACACTGTATACAGTACACGCGAGCTGTCAATTAATAGCACATACTGTATACAGTACACACGAAGCTTTAATGCGCAATACTGTATACAGTACGCGTGAGCTGTCAGTTAATGCACACATACTGTATACAGTACATGTGAGCTGTCAATTAATGCACACATACTGTATACAGTACATGCGAGCTGTCAGTTAATGCGCACATACTGTATACAGTATACAGGAGCTGTCAATTAATGGCACATACTGTATACAGTACATGAGAGCTGTGAATTAATGCGCACATACTGTATACAGTACATGCAAGCTGTCAATTAATGCTCACATACCGTATACAGTACACACGAGCTGTCAATGTACACATACTGTATACAGTTCGCGCGAGCTGTCAATTAATGTGCACATACTGTATAAAAGTACATGCGAGCTGTCAATGAATGCACACATACTGTATACAGTACACACAAGCTGTCTATGTGCACATACTGTATACAGTACACGTGAGCTGTCAGTTAATGAACACATACTGTATACAGTACACACGAGCTGTCAATGTGCACATACTGTATACAGTACATGGGAGCTGTCAATTAATGAACACATACTGTATACAGTACATGCGAGCTGTCAATTAATGTGCACATACTGTATGCAGTACATGTGAGCTGTCAGTTAATGCGCACATACTGTATACAGTACATGTGAGCTTTCAAATGCGCACATACTGTATATAGTACGTACATGCGAGCTGTCAATTAATGCGCACATACTGTATACAGTACACGAGCTGTCGTTAATGCCACATACTGTATACAGTACATGGAGCTGTCAGTTAATGTACACATACTGTATACAGTACACACGAGCTGTCAATAATGCGCACATACTGTATACAGTACATGCGAGCTGTCAATTAATGTGCACATACTGTATACAGTACAAATGAGCTGCCAATTAATGGGCACATACTGTATAGTACATGTGAGCTGTAAATTAATGTGCACACACTGTATACAGTACATGTGAGCTGTCAATTAATGGCACATACTGTATACAGTATGAACGAGCTGTCAATTAATGAGCACATACTGTATACAGTACACGCTGAGCTGTCAATTAATGCACATACTGTATACAGTACAACGAGCTGTCAATTCGCACACATACTGTATACAGTACGTGTGAGCTGTCAGTTAATGCACACATACTGTATACAGTACATGAGCTGTCAATTAATGCACACATACTGTATACAGTACATGACGAGCTGTCAATTAATGCACACATACTGTATACAGTACGAGCGAGCTGTCAATTATCAGCACATACTGTATACAGTACATGAGCTGTCAATTAATGCACACATACTGTATACAGTACATGTGAGCTGTCAATTATACATACTGTATACAGTACACCGAGCTGTCAATGTGCACATACTGTATACAGTTCACGGAGCTGTCAATTAATGTGCACATACTGTATACAGTACATGCGAGCTGTCAATGAATGCGCACATACTGTATACAGTACACGCGAGCTGTCAATTATGCACATACTGTATACAGTACATGTGAGCTGTCAATTAATGCACACATACTGTATACAGTACATGCAAGCTGTCAGTTAATGCCACATACTGTATACAGTACATGCGAGCTGTCAATTAATGCCACATACTGTATACAGTACACACGAGCTGTCAAGTTAATGCGACATGCCTATACAGTACATGCGAGCTGTGAATTAATGCGCACATACTGTATACAGTACATGCAAGCTGTCAATTAATGTGCACATACTGTATACAGTACAACGAGCTGTCAATTAATGCACACATACTGTATACAGTACACTGAGCTGTCAGTTAATGCGCACATACTGTATACAGTACACAAGCTGTCAATTAATGCACACATACTGTATACAGCACGAACGAGCTGTCACTTAATGCACACATACTGTATACAGTACATATGAGCTGTTAATTATAACATACTGTATACAGTACACGCGAGCTGCTTAATGCACATTACTGTATACAGTAATAACGCGAGCTGTCAATTATCGCACACCTACTGTATACAGTACGAGCAAGCTGTCAATGCACACATACTGTATACAGTACATATGAGCTGTTAATGATAACATACTGTATACAGTACGCAGCTGTCAATGTGCACATACTGTATACAGTACAAGCAGCTGTCAATGTGCACATACTGTATACAGTACATGTAGCTGTCAATTAATGTGCACATACTGTATACAGTACATGTGAGCTGTCAATTAATATACATACTGTATACAGTAAGATGAAAGCCGGGTCAACGCGCACATTGTATACAGTACATGTGAGCTGTCACTTAGTGGCCACATACTGTATACAGTACACACGAGCTGTCAGTTAATGCGCACATACCCCATACAGTACATGCGAGCTGTGAATTAATGTGCACATACTGTATACAGTAAGAACTAGCTGTCAATTAATCAGCACATACTCGTATACAGTACACATGAGCTGTCAGTTAATGCGCACATACTGTATACAGTATGAAGCTAGCTGTCAATTATGCACATTACTGTATACAGTACACATGGAGCTGTCAGTTAATGCGCACATACTGTATACAGTACTAACGAGCTGTCAATTAAGCACACATACTGTATACAGTACACATGAGCTGTCAGTTAATGCGCAAATACTGTATACAGTACACAACCGTCAATTAATGCACACATTCTGTATACAGTACTAATCTAGCTGTCACTTAATGCACACATACTGTATACAGTACGAGCGAGCTGTCAATTATCGCGACATACTGTATACAGTACATGTGAGCTATCAATTAATGCACACATACTGTATACAGTACATGCAAGCTGTCAATGCGCACATATTGTATACAGTACATGTGAGCTGTCACTTAGTGCACACATACTGTATACAGTACACACGAGCTGTCAGTTAATGCGCACATACCCTATACAGTACATGCGAGCTGTGAATTAATGTGCACATACTGTATACAGTACGAACGAGCTGTCAATTAATGCGCACATACTGTATACAGTACACATGAGCTGTCATTCACGCATATACTGTATACAGTATGAGAGCTGTCAATTAATGCGCATACACTGTATACAGTACATGAGCTGTCATATGCGCACATACTGTATACAGTACAAGCTGTCAATTAATGCACACATACTGTATACAGTACACATGAGCTGTCAGTTAATGCGCAAATACTGTATACAGTACACAAACTGTCAATTAATGCACACATTCTGTATACAGTACGAACGAGCTGTCACTTAATGCACACATACTGTATACAGTACAAATGAGCTGTCAGTTAATGCGCACATACTGTATACAGTACACAAGCTGTCAATTAATGCACACATACTGTATACAGTACATATGAGCTGTTAATTAATGCACACATACTGTATACAGTACATATGAGCTGTCAATTATAACATACTGTATACAGTACACGCGAGTGTCAATGTGCACATACTGTGTACAGTACGAACGAGCTGTCAATTAATGTGCACATACTGTATACAGTACAACGAGCTGCCAATTAATGGGCACATACTGTATACAGTACATGTGAGCTGTAAATTAATGTGCACACACTGTATACAGTACATGTGAGCTGTCAATTAATGGACACATACTGTATACAGTATGAACGAGCTGTCAATAAATGAGCACACACTGTATACAGTACACGCGAGCTGTCAATTAATAAGCACATACTGTATACAGTACACACGAGCTTTCAATGCGCACATACTGTATACAGTACGTGTGAGCTGTCAGTTAATGCACACATACTGTATACAGTACATGTGAGCTGTCAATTAATGCACACATACTGTATACAGTACATGCGAGCTGTCAGTTAATGCGCACATATTGTATACAGTATACAGAAGCTCTCAATTAATGCACACATACCCTATACAGTACATGAGACCTGTGAATTAATGCGCACATACTGTATACAGTACATGCAAGCTGTCAATTAATGCCTCACATACTGTATACAGTACACACGGAGCTGTCAATGTACACACATATGTATACAGTTCACGCGAGCTGTCAATTAATGTGCACATACTGTATAAAAGTACATGCGAAGCTGTCAATGAATGCCACATACTGTATACAGTACACGAGCTGTCTATTGCACATACACTGTATACAGTACACGGAGCTGTCACTTACGAACACATACCTGTATACAGTACACACGAAGCTGTCAATGTGCGGCACATACTGTATATTGGTACATGGGAGCTGTCAATTAATGAACACATACTGTATACAGTACATGCGAGCTGTCAATGTGCACATACTGTATGCAGTACATGTGAGCTGTCAGTTAATGTGCACATACTGTATACAGTACATGTGAGCTTTCAATTAATGCGCACATACTGGATATAGTACTGTACATGCGAGCTGTCAGTTAATGCGCACATACTGTATACAGTACACACGAGATGTCAGTTAATGCGCACATGCTCTATACAGTACATGCGAGCTGTGAATTAATGCACACATACTGTATACAGTACATGCAAGCTGTCAATTAATGTGCACATACTGTATACAGTACGAACGAGCTGTCAATTAATGCACACATACTGTATACAGTACACATGAGCTGTCAGTTAATGCGCACATACTGTATACAGTACACAAGCTGTCAATTAATGCACACATACTGTATACAGCACGAACGAGCTGTCACTTAATGCACACATACTGTACACAGTACATATGAGCTGTTAATTATAACATACTGTATACAGTACACGCGAGCTGTCAATGTGCACATACTGTATACAGTACACGCGAGCTGTCAATTAATGCACACCTACTGTATACAGTACGAGCAAGCTGTCAATGCACACATACTGTATACAGTACATATGAGCTGTTAATGATAACATACCGTATACTGTACACGCGAGCTGTCAATGTGCACATACTGTATAAGCAGTAGCAAGCTGTCAATGTGCACATACTGTATACAGTACACGCGAGCTGTCAATCAATGTGCACATACTGTATACAGTACATGTGAGCTGTCAATTAATGCACACATACTGTATACAGTACGAGCGAGCTGTCAATTAATGCGCACATACTGTATACAGTACATGTGAGCTATCAATTAATGCACACATACTGTATACAGTACATGCAAGCTGTCAATGCGCACATATTGTATACAGTACATGTGAGCTGTCACTTAGTGCACACATACTGTATACAGTACACACAAGCTGTCAGTTAATGCGCACTTACCCTATACAGTACATGCGAGCTGTGAATTAATGTGCACATACTGTATACAGTATGAACGAGCTGTCAATTAATGCGCACATACTGTATACAGTACACATGAGCTGTCAGTTAATGCGCACATACTGTATACAGTATGAATGAGCTGTCAATTAATGGCGCACATACCTGTATACAGTACACAAGCTGTCAGTTAATGCGCACATACTGTATACAGTACGAACGAGCTGTCAATTAATGCACACATACTGTATACAGTACAAATGAGCTGTCAGTTAATGCGCACATACTGTATACAGTACACAAGCTGTCAATTAATGCACACATACTGTATACAGTACATATGAGCTGTTAATGATAACATACTGTATACAGCACACGCGAGCTGTCAATGCACACATACTGTATACAGTACACGCGAGCTGTCAATTAATGTGCACATACTGTATACAGTACATGTGAGCTGTCAATTAATGTGCACATACTGTATACAGTACATGTGAGCTGTCAATTAATGCACACATACTGTATACAGTACGAGCGAGCTGTCAATTAATGCACACATACTGTATACAGTACATATGAGCTGTTAATGATAACATACTGTATACAGTACACACGAGCTGTCAATGCGCACATACTGTATACAGTACACGCGAGCTGTCAATGTGCACATACTGTATACAGTACACGCGAGCTGTCAATTAATGTGCACATACTGTATATAGTACATGTGAGCTGTCAATTAATGCACACATACTGTATACAGTATGAGCGAGCTATCAATTAATGCGCACATACTGTATACAGTACATGTGAGCTGTCAATTAGTGTGCACATACTGTATACAGTACACGCGAACTGTCAATTAATGCGCACATACTGTATACAGTATGAGTTAGCTGTCAATTAATGTGCACATACTGTATACAGTACATGCGAGCTGTCAATTAATGCACACATACTGTATACAGTACACGCGAGTTGTCAATTAATGTGCACATACTGTATACAGTACACACGAGCTGTCAATTAATGCATACATACTGTATATGGTACATGCAAGCTGTCAATTAATGCACACATACTGGATACAGTACACGTGAGCTGTCAATTAATGTGAACATAGTGTATACAGTACGAGTGAGCTGTAAATTAGTGCACATACTGTATACAGTACGAACGAGATATCAATTAATGCGCACATACTGTATACAGTATACATTCCTTGACAGCTCAGTTGGCACCTGGCCATTGTGGAGAGTGGAGGGCTGTGCTCAGTGCAGGCTCTGGGATAGGACGATTGAGGTGAGGAGTGTTGTAGCACTACCTGCTGGGGTGGGGGGTCCACTAAACCACCAGGTAAAGATACCTGTACATTTATTGGCAGATCGGGGATAGGAAGGGTATCCGCTAAACGACCAGGGATGTGTTTTTGTTTTAATAAAAAGAAGATTGGAGCTGGGGGGGCCACTAGACCACCGGGGACATGCTTTTCTTGTTAATAAAATGGGGATCAGGTCTGAGGTGGGTTCTGCTAGACCACCACAGATTTTTTTTTTTTATTATTAAGGGGTTTGGAGGTGTGGAGGGGTTCTGCTAGACCACCATGGACATGTTTTTTATTAAAAAGGGGATTGGGGCTGGGGGCCGCTAGACCACCAGGGACATGGTTGTTCTATTAAAATGGATATTGGGGCTGGGGGTGCCACTAGCTACCAGGAACCTGTTTATTTTCTTGTTTTTGTATAGTAAAATGGGGATCGGGGCAATAAGAAGCAGGATAATGCTATACAAAATACAACTGTATATCATAGGACAAATATAATGAAATAGGACAACAGATTTGTATAGCTTTATCATGTTTCGTCTTGCCCCATTTTATTAAACAACCCCCCCCAAAAAAACACGTTGCTTATAGCTAGCTGCCCCCCAGCCCAATCCCCATTTTAATAGAACAACCATATCCCTGGTGGTCTAGCAGACCCCAACCCCGATCCCTTTTTATTAAAAGAACACACATCCCTGGTGATCTAGCAGACACCCCACCCAGACCCTTTTATCAAAAAGGAAAACATGTCCCTCCCTATCCCTTATCTGCCCATAGTTGGCCTATCTCCTCCGCCACAGATTGGTTCAAGGCTTACCTTATTGGCTGAACTCAGTTAAGATCTTGGACACCACTTCCTCTCCTCCCATTAGCACTGGTCTCCCCAGGGCTCTATGTTAGGCTCCTCCTATTCTCCATCTTCTTAAATGACCTTCCCACTGTTTGTTCCCCTCCTCCGCTTATACATATGTATGCCAATGGTACAGTCCTGTATGCACCTGGCTCCTGTGTTGCTGAGGTTACAACCAGCTTACAGTAAGGCTTTAACAAGGTTCAGCTCTGGTTTGCTAACCATCAACTTTTCCTCAATGCCAAGAAGACTGTCTCTATGACCTTGGTACAAAACAGAGACTCTCTAGGCTTCCCTCCCTACCCACTTTCTACACCTTTGATGGGACTTTACTTGAGGACACATCCTCCTTCAGGTACTTAGGTGTTTGATTGGACCAACACCTAAACTTCTCTGGACATATTGACACCATCCAGAAAAAAACTGAGCCCCAAGCTTGGTGCCCTGTTCAGGAACCGTAGCTGCATCCCTCCTATGGCTAGACGTGAACTTGCTCAGAAGATGATACTGCCTAATTTTGACTACTGTCACATAGTCTATGGTGCTGCCCCTAAGTCCTCCCTGGCCAGACTGGATACCCTCTTCAATTCCTTCTGCCACTTTGCTCTGGATGCCCCCTCTTGCACACACCACTGTTATCTTTATCGTGCCCTATCCTTCCCCTCTCTTACAAACAGACGACTCTACCATTGTGCTAAATTCACCTCCAAGTACTGGTTGGGTGAGCTCCCTTCCTACCTCCCTCCTTCTTTATAATACCCCCATCCTCCTATTCCCTTAGATAAGCCGACTCCCACACCATGGTAGTTCCTCACAGATCCACCGAAATCGGCCAATCCGGTTACTCTCACCGCCTCCCAAAAATGTGGAATTCTCTCCCCTCCAAATCTGGCACTCATTCTCCACCTACTCTATCAGCTCTTCCCTCAATAATTACCTTGCACCCAGCTGCTCTTACCATGCCCCTCCCTATTTCCCTCCTCTAAACCCTGGACAAACTCTACCCATCTACCGGCACCTTCATTTTACACTGTGCACCCCCACCCCTGAAATTTATAGCTCTCCTCCCCTTCTCTCTAATTGTGCCCCCTTGCCTGCCTCCTGATCTCTCATGGAATGTAAGGACCCTGAATGCCTCTATGGGTCCCTCTCCTCCCTCCAAGGGCTTGCATCTCCATCTACCCTTCCCCACAATCCCTCTTTCTCCCTAGACTTGCAGTCCTGCTGCATCTAGGCATGTCTCCTATCCTTCCTCTCCCCATCTACCTGTCCCCTAGCCTTTGCAGTCCAGGTTCTTAGCATCCTGAAGGAGCCCTACTGCACCTAGGCATGTCTCCTATCCTTCCTCTCCCCCATTTTACCTTTTCACCTTTTCACCCTTTCTCCCTAGCCTTCACAGTCCCCTTGCAGGGTTCTCAGCATCCTGAGGGGGTCCTACTGGACTTAGTCTTGTCTCCTTTCCTTCCCCTTCCCCGTCTACCTTTCTCCCTGGCCATCACAGTCTAATTGCAGGGTTCTCATCATCCTGAAGGGTCAAACTGAGCCTAAGCATATCTTCCCTCTTCTATCTAGCCACTATCTTGGCTTTCCATGACTACTAGCAGGGTCCAATGCATTCTGATGGACTATTGAATAGGCTTCATCCCCTCCAAATATACAAATTCTCTTCCCCTCAAGGGTTCAATTCTCACTCACTCCCTCCCTGTCCTATCACTCTCTTAATCCCTATCTACTGACCTTCCCCAACCCCTTTGCAGGGTACCCCACATCCAGAAGGGTCCTCTCTTGGGTTATGTCCTTTTCCCCCTCCTAGCATTAAGTCACACCTCCTCCTTCTCTCTCCTCCCTCTTTAAATCCCTGCAGCCTTATTCCCCTTTCTGTCTAGCCCCACAGCTCCCTTGTAGGGTGCCTCACATCCTGAAGTGGTCTCTCTGGGACACTGTCTTATTCCCTTCTGTCTGGTCCCCCAGTACCCCTGCAAGGTTCCTCGCATCCTGAAGGTGTCTCCAGGGACATGACTCTTCCCACCCTCTCCTCACCTCACCCCCTCCCTCTCCTTTTACCCTTTTCCTTCATGTAAGCACTTGTATATTTAGTAACCTGGCACTTATTATTGTCCGCTCTTTCTACCTATTATGTGCAACACTGTTGTAACGCTGTTTGTAACACCTGCCTTATAACTGTATGTTAATGTTGACCTTGTAACTTGAATGTTTAATGTCTCATTCCAGTTGTACCCCTTCCCCCCAGGTCACACCGGGAGACAAGTGACTTGTTACTCAGTGTGCTTTCCTGGTGAAACATTTCTATCAATAAACAAGTAAATGAAATGCACAGATATGTTTCCCTGGTGGTCTAGTGGACACCCACCCTCACCCCACCCCAGAAGGCAGTGCCCCACCACTTCACTTCCCCATCCTATCCCAGAGCTGGTACCCAGCATAGCCCTCTGCTCTCCACCTTGGCTGGGTGCCAACTGAGCATGTACTGCATGCAGTATGTGTGAGCTGTCAATCAGTGAGTGCTCCTTGACAGGTCAGTCGGTGCCCAGCTCAGTGAGCGCTTCTTGACAGGTCAGTCAGTGCCCAGCTCAGTGAGCACTCCTTGGCAGGTCAGTCAGTGCCCAGCTCAGTGACAGCTCCTTGGCAGGTCAGTCGGTGCCCGGCTCAGTGAGCGCTCCGTGACGGGTCAATCAGTGCCCAGCTCAGTGGCGCTCTTGACGGTCAGTCAGTGCCTAGCTCAGTGAGTGCTCCTTGGACGGGTCTGTCGGTTCCCAGCCATGGTGGAGGAACAGAGTGGTGTGCTGGATGCCAGCTCTGGGAAGGATGAGGGAGCAGGATGATGGGACACTGCCTTCCGGGGTGGGGGGGTCCACTAGACCACCAGGCAAACATATCTGCACATTTTATGGGCTTAGGGAGGGGGTCTGCTAGACCACCAGGAATTTTTTTTTTTGTAATAAAAAGGGGACTGCAGCTGGGGATGGCACTACACTACCAGGGACCTGGTTGATTACAAAATCAACATTTTATATTTTGAGGAGAAATGAGATTTGCAACTATTACAGTATCTCATTCAAAGAGGGAAACAACTTTCAGCTTTTTTCGTTGTGTGTCATATCATATGCTGCGGTGTTCTGCTATATGAAACACCACAGTGTATGATACAATACGCATAATGAAATGTGACAACAGGACAGCCAGCATACTTGTGCAAAACACAGCTATCCATCGTGCTGCTTTTTTAACATCAGATGCCCTACAATGAAAATATAGTTTATAAATTATTTTAAAACAACTTGCCTCCATATATAAAACCACAAAAGCACATACTGTGGGCTAAACTCTCTTGAACCCAAAAGTTTCGGGTTTCAAAGCCTCATGTTTTTCAGTTAATGGAGAGCAAAAAACAAAATCATAAAACTGATTTTTTACATTTTGTGCACCTCTCTAACTTTGCCCCCACAGAACCTACATACATGAAATTTTCAGGAAAGGCTGTACATTCCAAGTTTCATATAAATCAGGTGAACAGGGGCAAAGTTATTAAGGTGCAAACATTGGGATTTAACATTAAAGTGCTTACGTAAAGTAATAAGGCATGACAGGGTGTGCATGGAACACATTTTACTACATGGCCAGGGGCATAATAAGGCACGAGACCAAAGGCTGAGTGACTTTAGCGACTGGCCATGCAGTAAAATGTGTTCCAGGCACATCCCAGAGTGCTTTATTGCACTTATAAAATGGATTCCTTTTTTTTTTTAAACATTTTACAGTTGAGAAAAGCAAGTTTATATGTAGAAACAATAGATTTACTTGTGTGCATTTATGATAAAATAGTCCTTTCACCCACTGCAAATGATGTCATATATGATGTCATTGTATTACTGCTGGACAAAGTTTGTCCTTTGTTGGCATCAAGATTCTAGACATAGAATGTTTGTCATGGAATACATGGATTCAAAATTCTGCTCAGTTCCACTGGCAGAATGTTTCTCTCCTAACATACTGTACACACACGCACACACACACTACATATAGAATAATGGATAGGGAACTGTGCACAACAAGGCTGTGTTCCCATCGAAGGTTTTGATGACATCACAGACCTCGAGAGCAAAGCTCAAGAGGTCCCTATGATGTCATCAAACACCCGAGCTAGAAACATGGCCTTGATGTGCACAGTTCCCTATCTGTTATTTTGTATAGTATATGGTTCCCCACAAACTGTGCCACATTAATTTCACAAGGATTTCTGAGTTTCTGTACCTTGTCCAGACACTGCCATTTTCTCCCGATCCTCGCTGCAGTTCCGCTCCGCTGCCGACCCCGAAGGTACCATTGCTCACTGTCATCCGGTTTAGCTTTGTATGGAGGGACCACTGATTTATTTAAAAAAAAAAGGAAAAACTATTGCAGTCCGTGTCCAAACTATCTGAAAAGCTCGTGCTCAACCGCTCGCTTACCAGTGCACCATGCTGTACAGTATTTTTTGAAAAGCCAATGTTTCAGCCAATCGGGAAACAGTTGAAGGCTAAGAATTTGCTGCGCTATCGTTGTGACGTCAGAACGATAGTACAACTTTTTTGACCTTTGAACTGTCCTACAACAGGATTTGGAAAGCCATCATTTTCCATCCACAATAAACCCTAACCATATACTATAAAAGCCTGTGTTACATCCAGAGACTCAATTATCTCACTGTCAGGGCAAGAAGGAGAGATTTCCCTGACGAGCAGGTAAAAAGAGAAGGGGGAATTTTCTTTGCAGCAAAGGAACAGTTGTAGTGACAACTCTAAACAATACTTAATGGCACAGATATTCAAACTGCGCCAGGCTGTGGCGCAAGCCTGGGCACAGTGCAACTTGGCTGCGCAGGGGCGTTGACTGGGCGATATTCAATGGAGCCGCGCCATGGCACAGCATCACTGAATATTGCACCCTGGCCACCCGCAGTGCACATGGCACAGTGGCACTGCACCAGTGCCAGTGGTCAGAGTGGAGCAGAGGGATGCGCTACGCTAAGTTCCGTTGCACTATGTGCAGCAACCGTGATATTCAAAACTTGACATACCGTCGGGCCATAATGTATGGAAGGCGCAAATGGGGCCATTTGCATGTCATTATGGCCCCATTTGCATGCAGGTGCGTCAATCCCTGGTGACTTGCGCCTGACGCCCTGCCAGGCAGCAGCCGTCGGGGACCAACGCCCTCTGCACAGCATGGCAATGTGCACCACAGCCCGATCACGGGCTTCAGTAAATAGAAATTGTGTCCTATATCCCTGGTGGTCCAGTGGACCGCTGTCTGCCTGATCGCGGGCTTCAGTATAAATAAAATGAATCCTATATCCCTGGTGGTCCAGTGGACCGCTGTCAGCCGGTCTACGGGCTTAAGTATAAATAAAATCAATTCTATATCCCTGGTGGTCAGTGGCCACTGTCAGCCAATCGCAGGCATTTGTAATAAAAAGAATTATGTCCAAGATCCCTGGTGGTCTAGAGGTACCCGTCCCCACCCACCCACTGAGCCCCACCGTCCACTCCCTCCCCGGTCAGTGGTGGCGGCAGCACCCACCCACCTGCCGGCCCGCCGCCTGCCGACTGACACCATAGGTAGGGCTGTACGCCCATTGGTCCACAGCTGGAGCCATCGGGTGTGCAGCCGCATGCATTCCACATTCCAGATATGTGAATGGAGCAGGGCAGTGGGGCTCCAGTGGGCAGGTGAGGAGGGGGCATCTAGACCAGCATGGATATTGGACGTAATTTTTTTATTACAAATGACCGTGATCGGCTGACAGCGTCCACTGGACCACCAGGATATTGACTTTCTTTATGTATACGGTCTGCGGATTTCGCGAGCGGTCCGCTGGACCACCAGGGATATTGATGTGATTTTCATACAAATGCCCACAATTGGCTGACAGCGTGTCCACTGGACCACTAAGGATATTGAAGTGATTTTTTTGAACAGATGCCCGTGATCAGGCATGGGGTGGGGTGCCGCCATGGAGGTGCAGTCGAAGTCAGTAGCCACCGCAGGTGTCAGCTGCCGTGGTTGCACCCTGCAATATGGCAGCTCAACTGTGGGTGGCTAGCCGTTGTTTCTTTTTTTGGATCAGCTTTGTGCGGTGCAAGTAGGGGTTGCACATGCATGGACTCAGCACATCCTGGGCTGAATATTGAGCTATGCAGAGTATGCATGGGCATGCCCTCCACCTGCGCCGCGCATACATTACTGATGCGCTCTGGTGCATTGGGACTTGTGCCAGGCACAATTCCCATTTGAATATCGCCCAGGGTGCATCAGCGGGTTCGCGATGGAAACACTGTTGCGCCATGCGCAACCCTTTTGAATATCTGGGCCAATGTCTCTAATTTATTTATTTGTGTAAGGAGAGTATGATGATCAGGGAAACAACATTTAATAATTCATTTTTTTTGTATTGAAGGTAATTTTATTTTTAGGGCCCAGTGCAAGTAAATGTGATGCTTATAGTTACAGGGCAAAAAAAAACGAACAATGGTTGCCAGTTGACTTCTTAACATTCTCTTAGCTTAATGATTCCAGTGGTAATCAGTGCTCGTTTGGCAGCGCTTATTATTTTCCATACATGGAACATAATTGCTGCATGCACAACAGCCAATCAGATTCCAGGATTTTCCCTTACCATTTTATAATTTAACCTAATATACAGACGCAACCGTGCCTGTATAATTAACTCCATACATGCAGAACTGCCAGCACAGATAATCTTAGCACATTTAGATAGCCCCATCCCCTGATCCTGTTAGTAACTATATAGAATGCCTACAGCCTCATTCCCTACTGCATGTCAGCAGAGTGCAATTTTGCTGGGATGCAGTGTCCTGCGGTTGCCTTTGGACTGCATATGGCCACGAGCTGGATGAATGAAGAAATTAATGCCTTTAAACCACTTAAAACATTTCAAAAGCAACTCATTTAGCTTTTCAGGCAGGTAACTCCCTGGAATGAATTGCCTGCCTAAATCATAAGAACGTGCCAGCTGCTCTTTAAACTTTAAAGAGCCAGTGACACGTTCAGGACAACTTTAACCAAACCTAATATTTGGACACATTCCAGCTTGTATTTCCCATTAGTGCTGTATTCCTCCTTCCCATTATTTATTACTGAGGTCATCTGTATGAAAGCAGGATTTTTGCTCCTGAAGAGTTTATCTATTCCTGCTGTTTCTCTCTACCTGAAGTCACAGAGCACTGCTTGTGACATCACAGTTACTCCCATGCCAACAGATTGTGATGTCATAGCAGAGGATTATGACATGAGGTAGGGATTAAGCTAGATAAGCAAATGGACTCTAAAGAAACTCTAAAGGATAAAGATCATATATTCATGCAAATTTCCTTACTAATAAATAATGAGGAGCAATCTATCAAATATACATGGAATGCAGCAGAATTGTACCTAATTATTAAGCCTTTTAAAGCTTTCTTTGAGGCATCAGTAGCTTTTTAACTTTTAAAGAAAACCTGCAGATTCCATCTCATTTATCCTAGGCACATAATGCACTCAGCTTTGCCTCTTGCCTCATGACTCCCCTAAGGTTATATTAACTCACAGTAGGGCAGCCCTGGTGGTGCCTTAATGAAGTTGCCATCTGTTAATCTAACCCAAGGAATTCAAGTAGTAAGATGAAGATGAGTATCTTATGCCCCTAGGGTTAGAGTAACAGAAGTAACCAAACCCCTGAAGTGTCTTAATGCTTTTATTAAATGAAAATGTTTTTATTGTTTTAAACTGAATGTTTTCATAGTTCAAATTGTAATGATTCTGTTCTACTTGAAGGTATCCAGCTATTAATACAACCCTTGTAAAACACTGTCAACCAATTGAAATATTCCATTTGCAGCAGTTTTTCATAGTGCTTGAAAATCGATTTCCTTCGTGGTGATAAATACCCCCTTAGTATCTATTTATACAGTATGTCATGAGCGTCATTCTGTAGTCTGAGGATGTGGGTCCGTTTCTACTTCTGGTAACTCTCATGCACCGTGTCCCACCAGCTCTCCCTGGTTGGTGAAGTTTTGTGCTGAGCCATTTCCTTGTTGCAAGAACCCAATAAAAAAATATATTATATTTATGTACATTAGGCTGTTTGTCTTTGGCCAGGCTTCCAGACAATAGAGTCTGGTAAATTGTTACCTTCAGTCCCTAAATTCTCTCCTAACCATCCCCACCAGCTTCTGTCAATAGTTTCCCAAGTAATAACGGATTACAACCTCAGTACTTGTGTGTATGAGATCAGCTTTCTACAACCATCTCAGCAAACCGCAATCTCTCCAGCACTTCCCATAATATCTTTAATTAGGAGCTCCTTTATACAGTGGAGAGCAGTAATAATACTGAAATTAAAATTCAGACACAGTGAGGGTTGAGCAAATTGATACTGTTGTATTTTTTTAATAAAGTTTGTACTTTAGTAAGAACTGGGCTGGTGTGCTAAGCTTGGTGGTTTTGTTCTGCAAGTACGTGACCACATTTTGTAAGCTGAAAAATGAGCTTTGTGTTTCGCTGCATGAATCAACATCTTGCAATTGTAAATATGGGCAGTTTTTCTAACAAGGTGCTCTGTATTGCTGTATGCAGTTTTGATTATGTGTCTTACGTATTATGACGTGGAACCTTTGAAAATCGACATTTATGCTCAAAGGTATTTTCTTAATAAATAAAAATGAAAAATAAAAATGAAATGAAACAATGTTTACTTCCTGCACCATTTAATGTGAAAGACATGCTGTGTTATAAAGCTAGTCATAGAACACAGAGGGCCAATGTAGCTTAGGACAGAAAAAAACAGGATGAGAGAGGCAGCAGTTATGTTGGACACTGACTGTGCAGAGAATCCCCTTTGTAAACGGCTGGCTTAGCTGTGTACGTATCTGAGAAACTCTAAGCGCTGCTGTTTCATTCTGTTACTAACTGTTTGAGCTGGCCTGAAACTGAGTAATTTATTTTTGACTGTCTCTGTCTGATGAAGGTATTATTCAGTAAAAGAAACGTTGCTTTCTGTCCCATCTGTGTGTAACACTGAACGACTTCTTGCAGCTATACAAACTCACCAAAGATCCCCCCGCCTTACATTAAAAAGGTCTGAGGAAACTTTTTAGCTGGACCATGCCCCCGTCCCCATGTCTCTCTCACTCACGCGGTCTCCTTTCAGGTCCTATCAATGCTGTTCTGCACAAAAGTACGTGTAAAAGAGTTTGAAAGCAGCTATGTGTCATGCTGAAAACTGTTCCTTTTATTTTAGATTGCAGCCCACATGCCATGCCGCTTTCTCCCTCCTTTTTATCTTGGCTTGTGCACGCATTCACAAGCAACATTTTGTGGTCATAGCACTGTACTAGCACTTTCAAAGGTGTGTCAGTGTTCTGGCAAATCCAAGGGATGCTTTAGCAGGTGTGTCCCTCAGCCGCCAATCAGTGAGCATTCTGCCGATGACAGCAGTTTCCAACTGTGCCACCAACTTGAAAGAAATCTGCTACTGCGAGAGACAGGCTCGTCACTGCAGCGGCAGATCTGACACGCCCCGCTACGTGCCTTTGCCTGATGAAACATTTCAACAAACATGGTGGCGACTCACCATCCCGCTCACAATCCTTAGGAAGCTGGCTTTGGGGGTGCCCAATCCCTGTCAGTATACCCTCCCAGTTCAATTTGTTTGCCGATGGGGGTGCCCAATCCCCATTGCATAATGTCCCCCTAGTTTAAGTTTTCTGCCGAGGGGGATGCTCAATCCCCTCGGCATCATGCCCCCCCAAACACAGACACACTTTCTTTGCTGATGGGATGCCCAATCCCCATCGGCTTCAGTACCCCCCAAAAATACAGGTAGCACACTGGGAGCCCACCCTAGCATGCCCAGTATACTACCTGAAAAAAAGAAAACTTTCCTCCAAAGTGTTTTTTTTATTTTTTATTTTGACCTGTAAACTAAAAAACAGTGCCTTGCTGTCTGAGGTGCCCCCTCCCCCAACCCGCACTCACCCTCTCTGCACCCCACCTCCCCTGCTCACCCCATACTTACCTCCGGAGGTTGGCACAGCAATCTTCGGTGGAACGTTAACACGTCTGCACTCTTCAAAACTGACCACAAACTGAAGAAATGCTGTTAAGCTATATAATGGCATAAATGGGGGGTGTTCAACTTAGGTGGATATTATGGCCACTATTTTGACTTTTGGCTCCAAATTTTCAACATATGGTTCTTGGGACCCCACTCATGAAATCAGTCACTGCTATTTCATTATTTGGTCCCAAAAGGTGATTTCAGGTGAATCACCTTTCAGAACCGATTAATGAAACAACAGTGCTACTGTTCATGAGGTGGGCTCCCCAAAAACCTATATTGCAAATCTAGTGAACAAATTCCCAAAATGACTCAAGTATAAGTGTGCATTGTGCAATTTCTGCATGCTTGTGACTTTGACAATTTTTAGTATTTTCAGTCCAGATTTTCAAAATTGCCATGTTTTCACACCTCCTTATGAACAGTACAGCTGTCATTTTTCACATAATGCCCGAAATGTGTTTTCGCACATGTGGTGCACAATGACACGATCGCTGTGGGAAATCAACATTCAGGACAGATTAAGAAAATCAGTGACACTGTTCATGAGTGAAGGTCCCAAAATGCCTATGTTGAAAATTTGGTGAAAAAAATCCATAAAATGACTGTCACGAGTGTGCGTTGCGCAATTTCTACACATGCTCGTAACTTCGAGAATTTTTAGTATTTCCACTCCAGATTTCCACCATTGCCATTTTTTACACCTCCTCATGAACAGTACAGCTGTCATTTTTCACATCTTGCCCAAAACATGTTTTCACACCTGTGGTGCCCCGTGGGAACGTTCGTTGTGCAAAATCAACTTTTGGGACAGAGTAACAAAATCACAGTGCCACTGTTCATGAGGAGAGGGCCCAAAATGCCTGTATTGAAAATTTGGTAAAAAAATCCTCAAAATGACTGCATTATGGGTGTGCATTGTGCAGTATCTACACATGCTCGTAAGTTTGCAAATTTTTAATATTTTCTCTCCAGATTTTCAACATTGCCATTTTTTACACCTGCTCATAAACAGTGCCAGCTGTCATTTTTCACATCCTGCCCGAAATGTGTTTCCGCACCTGTGGCTCCCAATGGCGCAGTCGCTGTGCGAAATCACCTTTCTGGATTGAGTAACCAAATGATAGCGCCACTGTTCATGAAGTGGGGTCCCAAAAAGCCACAGTTGAAAATTTGGAGTGAAAATAAACAAACACCCAGGGTGTTAAGGTTTCCAACAATACACCCACCCTGTAGAGACTGACAGGTGTCGGGACGAATCTTGATTCGCCAGCCGTAATGTTCGAAGAATTCTCATCAATTCCTACAGCCACTGATAGCACTGAGGTGTGTCTTTGCTCCTGTCACCCTAACGCTCACCCTATTTCCTATATTGCACCCATCTCAGCTTATTTCCTATGGAATGGGTAAGCATAAGGGTCGAAGACCCCAATGCACACCCCGACACCTATTGCTTTCTGCAGGGAGGGGTGAGGTGGAATGGCATAAACATTATGGCCGACCCAAAGCCACACTTCCAATGCCTTTCAGTACCTGCAGGCAGGGAGAGGGTGTTGGCGTTACTTCAATACTTCACTGCCATTCCTATTTTGCATTTCTAAGTCCTGCACCACCAATGCCAGTGCCAGCAAGCCAACATTCAGCATTGACAAATGCTTGTTAATTTTGGGGTGACTGGGAGAAGCTGTATGTTTCCACTGTTTTTCCTTTAATTTTTTTTCTCAGCTTTGAAATTTGAATTATTGATAGCCTTTTAGGTAGATTTAGTAGCCACGCTTTCTCTGTCTAGAGGCAGGTCTGATGATTGCCGGGTGAGAGGGGAGCAGAGTTTCTCAAAGTGCATTCTAATTCTAGATTCAGCTCTTGGAGTTGGTTTGTCTACAGGAATCCTCTCTGTGGGGTGATGCACGAAGCTAAACCACAGTGAGGGCTCCCTGAGAAGAAAAGAACAGTTAGGTACTTACCATGACAGTAGATCATCCATAGTAATGATGATCAGAGCAGCACCAGGCATACAAGGAGAGGCTGGGAGCTGGACATATGATGCATACGTTAGGTTCCAACACCATATCTGCTGCAACTCTCCCTGAAGCCAACGGTGGACAGAGGGTAGGATGGCATGAACATGACAGCAGTATAGTACTGTGATTTAGGGCACTGAGCTGCAAACCTGGAGACCTGGGTTTGAATCCTGCAGCCCCCCACTTGCATACTGTGTGACCCAGAACCAGTCACTTAACTTCCTTGTGCTCCCAGGTCACACCTGGAAACAAACTCTGGCTTGCTGTGCCTTTCCTAGTTAAACAATTTCCCCCTTCCCTTTGAGTCCACTTTAGCATTTGTCTTTTATTTGCAGTAATTAAAGGAGCGATTCTTTACATATGCTGTCTCCAAGACCGCTGCTAGTAGGTCACCATAGTCACCAGAAAATTCATGTTAAGTAAGGGGTCACTGGATCAACAGGTGACTAAGTACTGTGCTTGTACAGAGTACAGCTATATGTGATATGCTCATGCTTGACCTGTGGGTATAGTAGTTTGCATGGCCTCCTGACAAGCCAATTCAAAACAAGACATTGATGCATTAATCTGGGTGCATTGTAACATGTGTGCAGTGCGTTTTATACATAGTGTGCTGTATTAGCTTTGGCAGTGCCTGTATATCTTGTCATGCCAATAAAGTTAGTTTTGAATTTGATCTAGAGATCCTGAAAACAGGGAGGGAGGAAGGGAGAGAGAGAGAGAGATGGAGGGAGGGAGGGAGGGAGGGAGAGAGGGAGAGAGGGAGTGAGGGAGGGAGGGAGGGACAAAAGGAGGGGAGAGAGGAGGGAGAGAGGAGGAGGGAGGGAGGAGAGAGAGGGAGGAAGGAGGAGGGAGGGAGGAGGGAGTGAGTGAGAGAGGGGAGAGAGAGAGGAGGAAGGGAGAGAGAGAGGGAGGGAGAAAGAGGGGAGGGAGTGAGGGAGGGAGAGAAAGAGAGGGAGGAAGAGAGAGACAGGAGGGAGAGAGAGAGGCGGGAGTGAGGGAGGGAGAGAGGAGGAAGGGAGGAGAGAGAGAGAGAGGGAGGGAGTGAGGGAGGTGGGGAGAGACAACAAGCAACCATACGAAATAGGCTGAACATATATGAGGGATCATTAAGGAAATCCCCCCACCCCGATAGTCAAATAACATTGTGAGAATTTAAAGAAAAACTTTATCATTTGCAATGTGGAAAGGTTTGTGCTATACGTGCGGACAAAGGTTGGAGTTCTCTGCTGCCCTTTTCCAGTCTCCTGTTTCTTCCTACTCTACTACTGTTTTAATGTATTTTAATACTGACGGTAATAACTACAGGGCCACCTTGAAAACAAGGCTTGTTTGCCCACTAGTGTAATACTTGCCACATGTGTGCCTGTATAAATAGAGCTGTTTTACTGCTGCTGTTCCCGGCCCGTCTCCTGGCATGCTTGCAAACCAGTACATGGACTTGGTGTGCATCGAGCCATGCCTGGCCCTTGTGGGTCTGCATCCCAGAGGAGAAAGGCTGCCATTTCCTTACTACCCTCTCTGTCTCCTGGCAGGCCTGGAAACCAGTACATGGACTGGTGTGCATCCTACCATGTCTGGCCCTTGTGGAGTTCGCATCCCAGAGGGACAAAGGTCTGCCTCTCCTTCTCTACTGCCTAAAATAGCCTTTGTGTAACTAATAACCTGAATGCTTGAAGTAGATTGTGCAATAATGTTTACTGTTATGTAATGTTGTGTGTCTGAAGTATAAATACAATTCTGATAAGTTGTATGTTAATGTATTTGTACTGTAATGTATTTGATGATCATTTTTATGTTTGCTTGCACGCAACACAAGAAACATATTGTGGCAGCTTAGTGCTGAAGCAGGTTCTGAGGTGCGGCACTGTTGTGGTCAATACCAGCACGGCATTTTGGGGCATGTGATGTCCACCAATAATGAGGACACAGCCAGTGACACTAGTTTGGAACATTGCCACCAACTTAAAAAATAGCTGCGACGGATGCACTCCCCCACACACACACGCGCGCATGCATACTGCGTAACTAATCGCCCCCACACTGTATGGCCTACGGGGAGCCCAATGCCTCTGTCGGCACCAAAGACCCTCCCAAAGAGAGGCGGGTGCCACCCTGGGAGCTACCCCAGCGTGGCAACAGTTCGTGATGGCCGACAGGGTGCCCAATCCCCATCGGCTCCACTGCCTCCCGCCCAAACAGCTTTTCAGCTGCAACGCTGGGAGCCCATGCTAGTGTGGCAAAAGTCCCAGTCATCCAAGAAAAGAAAAGAAACCTGAAAGAGAACACCTTCCCTCGCTGACTATCCTGACCCCCGCCTCCCCCACCGCGCCCACCCTCTGTGCACCCTGCCTTCCCACACTCCCCACCCCATACTTACCTCCGAGTCTAGCGCAAAGGATCTTCGTGGACTGGGAACACGCCTGCACTCTTCAAAGCCGACCGCGAACTGAGGAAATGCCGGTAAGCTGTATAATGTAATAAATAGGGTTTTTTCAACTTTGATGCATATTTCAGGCATTTTTGGGAATTTTTTCACCAAATTTTCAAAATGAGGTTTTTGGAACCCCACCTCATGAATTCTGTCACTGTCATTGTGTTAATCGGCCCTGAAAGGTGATTTTGCGGTCACAGCGCGGAGCCACCTCTGATTTACGAAATGACAGTGTCACAGTTCATGAGATAGGCCCCCAAAAACCCTATGTTGAAAATTTGGTGAAAAAAATTCCCCAAAATGACTGTTTTACGAGCATGCGTTGCGCTGTTCCTACGCATGCTTGTAAGTTCGCAAATGTTCAATATTTTCACTCCAGATTTTCAACATTGCCATTTTGCTACCTCTCCTTATGATCAGTACAGCTGTCATTTTTCACATTTTGCCCAAAATGTGTTTCCGAGCATGTAGCACACAATGGCGCAGTCGGTGTGTGAAATCAATGTTCAGGACAGATTAAGAAAATCACAGTGACACTGTTCATGAGCAGAAGTGTTAAAATTGCTATGTAAAAATTTGGTGAAAAAATTCCCCAAAATGACTGTTTTACGAGCATGTGTTGCGCTGTTCCTACGCACGCTCGTAAGTTAGTGAATTTTCACTGTTTTCACTCCAGATTTTCAACATTGCCATCTTACCACACTTCCTTATGAGTAGTACAGCTGTCACTTTTCACATCTCGCCCAAAACATGTTTCCATGCATGTAGCGCACAATGGCGCAGTTGGTGTGCGAAACCAATGTTCGGAACAGATTAAGAAAATCACAGTGACACTGTTCATGAGCAGAGGTGCTACAATGGCTATGTTAAAAATTTGGTGAAAAAAGTCCATAAAATGACTGTGTTATGAATGACCATTGTGCAGCTTCCACGCAGCCTCGTACAATAAGTTCATGAATTTGTAATACTTTCAGTCCAGATTTTCACTACTGGCATTTTTCCACACTTCCTTATGAACAGTACAGCTGTCATTTTTCACACCATGGCCAAAATGTGTTTTCGCACTTTCAGCGCAGAAATGCGTGGTCGCTGTGGGAAAACACTGTTTGGGGCAGATTAAGAAAATCACAGTGACACTGTTCTTGAGCAGAGGTTCCAAAATGCCTGTGTTGACAATCTGCTGTAAAAAATCCCCAAACTAATTGCATTAAGGGTGTGCATTGCGCAGTTTCTACACACGCTTGTGACTTCACCAGTTTTTTTAATATTTTCACTGCAGATTTTCAACATTGCCATTTTTTCCACCTCCTCATGAACAGTACAGCTGTCATTTTTCACATCCTGTTCGAAATGTGTTTTCACACCTGTGGTGCCAAATGGCATAGTTGCTGTACAAAATCAGCTTTCGGCTAACGAACTGATATTGCCAATGCTCATAAGGTGGGGGTCTCAAAAAAACATTGTTGAAAATTTGGAGTGAAAATGCTGATGAACGCCTGAGACGTTAGAGTTTCCGACCATAACGCCCCACCCTGTAGAGATTGACAGGCATCAGGGGTGTGACTTGGGATTCTCGCCTGTAATGCTCATACTATTCCACACCCTGCAGCCAGTGAGAGGCATCGAGGTGCGCCTTGGACTCTTTGGCCCCAAAGTTCACCCCATTCTCCTATACAGCACCCATCTCACCATATTTCCTGATGCAGTGGGTGAGCATAAGGCCAAAGACCCCAAGACACACCGTGACACTTGTCGGTGTCTGCATGGTAGGGTGGTGAAATGGCGTAGTCTATGCCTGATGACCCAAAGGCACACCCCAATGCCTGTCACCTCTGCAGGGTGGTGGGGTTGGCTTCAGTTCAGTACTTCACTGCCATTCCTATTATGCATCTCTCTAACTTCTACACTACCAATGCTAATGCTAGCAAGCAAACATTTGGCATTGACAAATGCTTGTTTATTTTTGTAACTACAGTGTGTTCAATTTATTGTATACAATCTAGGGCCTCGCTGGAAATGAGCTTGTCTCAGTCGGTGTACCTATTCACTATCTTTATTCAGCTGAATAAATTTTACTACAACCTACTCCCCTCCCAGCTTTGCCTGCCCTTCCATATTAGTTTTCTACTCTCTTCTCCTCTTATCTGTCTCTGCTCAATGGGTTATGCCCCCTTTAGGTAGTTAATATATATATATATATATATATATATATATATATATATTTTACATGTATTGGTCTCAAATCCAGAATTCCAATCTCTACACATCTACCTAGAAAACCCTGCCCCATCCCAGACCTAGCCAGGGGCAAAGTACGCTATTAATCCTGTTTAACACTCTTGGTATTGCCCTCCAACCCCCACACCCACTTTCTCAACCATAGTCTACCAATGGATTTTGGTGGTCTCCAGGGTTGAACTACCCAGGGCAACAAATTAGATATAGCTGTATCCTCTTACAACTGCTTTGTTTTTCTCCTATTTGTCGAATTCTCATGTAACTGCTCTTTAATGCCTAATGAGTTGAACCCTGTAACCACTGTATTTGTTTTGTCTTACTGTCCACCCTGACGTGGAACCTTTGTAAAAGAGCTCACGCTCAAAGGTCTTTCTGATATTACAAATAAATAAATAAAATAAACGAATACTCATTGTTATTTTTAATTCAGTGGATGGAGTTTTATTGTATTGTTTGTTTTGTATATATCTGTGGTACTTACCCATCTCCCCCCCCCCCAGAACGCATCTGGAAATGAGCTGTCTTAGCTCAGTACGCCTTTCCTGCTGAAACATTTCAAAATTAATAAGTAACCTACTTATTGAACTGCTTAAAGGGGACAGGAAGTCTGTGCTAATTTGCAGCTGTTAGTACTGTTACTACTAACAGAAATGAAACACTTGCCTCCAAATCAGCCATGCTGAACTGTATCTGACTAACACTGATGTGAAAATTGTGTTTTCAGTTGTTTCCTTTTTATGGACAACATTCTGCACAGTTCCTTTCACGGAACCAGTAATTTGGAGTTTTCACTATGTCACGGTTTGAGTACAGAATGCTAAATACGAGTTATTGTCCTGTCAGAACCAAGTTTAGAGTTCTGTGCTCAAACCGTGACATAGTTCAAATTCCAGATTAGTGGTTCCGTGAAGAGAACTGTAACAGAATGCTGCCCATAAGAACAAAACAATGCAAAACACAATTTTTCACATCACTTTTTTATGCAGGTACAGTTACATATGGATCTTTTAGGCTTATGGATATAATTTCTACAAACGGGAACATCATAAACAGCTGCAGATTAGAAATCGTTTCCTGTCCTCTTTAAACACAGTACCGTGCAAATTCTGCAAGCTTTATAAAAAATGTTCACTCCTGTTCTCCAGCCTGGACACTTTCTAGAATAGTGGTCAGAAGGACTTGTCAACTCCAATTTACAAACACGGAAATAGACTCTATCCCAGCAGTTACAGAGGTATCTGCATTGGGAGTAATCTAGGCTGACTGTTCTGTAGTACATTGGTAACATGATTTTACATTTCCTAACCTGTAAACAATTATACATCAAAATCAGATTGGATTCCTCCCTGAACATCAAATCTCTGATCATTTCCTCATTTACAGACACCTATTAGCAAATATGTGCAAAACACCCACAGAAGAAAGAGAAATGCCTTCTTTATAGGAATATTTGCTCAGCTTGGCACTCTGAACTCCTTTTTAAAAGCTCCTTCAGTTTGGAATTAGAGAGAAAACGATGACATCATTAAAGAACTGTACTCATCCACAAAATGTAAGTTTAAGAATAACAACATACAAACAGAATCCCAGGAGCATTAGGGTAAGACAGGGATATTGCTGGAGTCAGCTATCTTTATTAAACATATCAATGGGCAGCCTTCTCTGTGGGAGAATCTCAAGTGCCAGGGATTAACACGAATGACCAAATGATAAAATGTCCATTTTACGCACATGACTTAGTCATAATATCACCCACTCAATATGACTCCAAGAACAAACCTAAATCTTCCAGTGGCATACTGTAGCTAATAGTCTCTCCAAGTAAACTTAAATAACACTAACATCATGGTATTACAGAAAAAGGCCCCCAAACAACCACAACAAATTGAAATTCTATATTAATGGTAATGTGATGGACTCCACCCTGGGGTATAGTTACCTTGGCCTGACAGTAAGTGTATCAGGGAGCTTTAAGATGGCTGTTCTGACATTACATAAACAAATCCCTTGCTATCTTCTATGCTATGAAGGAACTGGGCTCCATCCTTGACCTGATCCTTGTCTTCCTTTTTTTCAATGACCTCCTCATCCCTCCACTTGTGTCTCTGCACACATACTGCACTCATGTATGCTGCTGTCACAGTTCTGTTTCCTTCCGGTGTTTCAGTCCCTGAGCTGTAACTGTCATTCCAGGAGGATTATTTTTTTACTTGATATATTTTATTCACTTTTTCATAATATGAAAAACATGATATGATGTAGACATACTACATAAAACATATAGAATAGTGAATGGGTCACCACCCACAACAAGGCTGTTTCCATTGAAGGAGCTGATGATATCATAGAGACTTTGAGAGCGAAGCTCGAGCAGTCTCTATGATGTCATCAACTCCCAAGATAGAAACACTGCCTTGTTGTGGATGGTCACCCATCCACTATTCTTTATAGTATATGGTTGCACATTGATTCTTTGTTGTTTTCTTTTTAGTTGGTAGTTACCTTCTATGTTTTCTTGTGCTGCTCCCACTCTGTCCGGCTTCTCTGTCTGACTCGTACTTTGTTAGACTGGAGAACTCCTGTGTGGCAGTTACAACTATCAGTGTGTGACAGGGTTGAATAGAACCCTGTCCCAGTTGTTATGGAGCATTTAAATGCAGGGATTTGTTCTGTCCTTTCTTTTCCTGTCTCTTGTCTGTCTGGTTGCACAACCACATTTTCTCATGAGACCTAGGATTTGATCACCCCAACAGTCTCACAATTCTTTGCCTCTCACTAGCTCTCAGTTTTCCCTTGCTGTTTTGTCTTTTCCTCCCTTGCATATCTGCTGATATAAAAATATATGCAGATCATTATGTTGAAATGTAACTGATATTGAGATCCCTTTGTTTAGAAATTATATAGTGTTACCGTTGAAATGTACTAATTATAGGTTGAGATTATTGCAAAAAGCTATTGGAAACTCAAGGGGTTAACCTGAAATGCAATTTTTAAGCCCTTTGCAGAAGCTGTTGAGAAGGGGCCTCAATTCTGGGACATTGTGTTCCTGCCTACATCTGCCTGAAATACACAAGAACATTTTCGAGAAAAACAGGTTGCTTGTTAAGGGGGGGGGGGGAGTTGCAAAGACTTATAGGAAATACAGAGCTGCAATGTTTTGAGACACAGAAAGTGAAGGAAAACTCAGATGGACCTTCTCTATTTATTCTGCCTTTATAAATAGCTATACAGAACAAGTTAATTTTTTTATGTTACTGCTACAGTGCACTCCACTTATACAGTATGTGCCGCTTGTACCAGACTAGTTTAACATGTGCAGTTGCATCTGGTAGAAGCGGTATCCATTACAGAGCTTTAAAGTAAAAACTCATGTTAACGATAACAATAGCAATCAGACTACATTAACAGACAAACATGAGTAGCAACAGGGTGTAGGAAGTGAATACAGCTCTCTCAGTGAGAATTTCCTTGTGTCACCCCGTGCAACGTTTTTTAAATCTTTATTAAATCTCTTCAAACAGCAAATCAGTATATTTAAAATTCAGTGTACATCCCAATCTAATTCAAACCTGGCTGATGTAGTCGGTAATGGCAGTCTGCTTCTTCTGTGTTGTATATACTCGCCACTCATTCTCCATTTTTGCAAATAAACACCAATTTGGTGTGACATCAGCTCGTTGCTCTGCTGCTCTCCTCGGCATTAGTAGTGCTTGGCGAACATCTGCAGCTTGAACGGACACATCCTCTGCCTCCTCAGCTTCCAACTCAGTTTCTTCTTCCACTACTTCTTCAACACCATCTACAGCTTCAGACTGAGTGTCTGCTCCTAAGTTGCAGAGCTCATCCAAAGCTTCAGTCGACATTCCTGTTTCTTCATCTTCGTAATCCTCTTCTGCCACCACTCCTATAGCGGGATCTGTAGTGAAACCACCCTTCCTAAAACATCTCTGGATGGATTCTGCTGACATGGTCCCCCAAGCTCGTTGCATCAGCCTCACAGCATCAAGCAGATTGATTCTGCAGACATAGGTAGATGCCGTGATAGCTTCATTGTCATCTAGAATTTCGAGCAACCTGCCACGCATTTGCCTAATGTATTGTCTCTTAAAGGAATAGATTATTCCTTGGTCTATGGGCTGCACCAAACAGGTTGTGTTAGGGGGGTAGAAAAACTAATTTAATGTTTCGTAGCCACTAGTTGTCGAGTAGAAGGGCTATCTTTCTACGACCTAATCTGCGGTCCCAATCACGCAACCATGCCTCAAAAATGTCACCTGTCATCCAAGCTGCTCGATTGCTTCTGTACAACACAGGGAGATTGGCAACACCTCTGAAGCATCGTGGTTGTGCTGACTTCCCTATGACCATCAGCGGTCTTTTGTCAGTGCCTGACATGTTGCATGCTGCCAGGACAGTGACTCGCTCCTTTGCTTTTTTCAGTCCAAGTGGGTTTTCAGACTTAAAAACTAGTGTGCCATAGCTGACACAACAGAAATACAGTCCAGTCTCATCTGTATTGTAAATGTTATCAGGGCAGAAACCATCTAACAGCCCAGGTAAAACATCTTTCAACCAATCTGAAGCAGCACTAGCATCGGCGTTTAATTTCTACCCATGAATCTTTTTGAATCCTATGTTATGACGCTGCTTCCAGCGGCTTAGCCAATCATCAGTAGCTCAGAATTCAGTTTTGCCTAGAGCTTCAGCGATCTTGTCTGCCTGTTGAATCAACAGTGAGCCACTAATCAATGCTTCCCTCCCCCTAGAATTGCTGAACCACCGAAGAAGACCTCTTCAACATCATTATCTTTCCCTTCCCTCTCCTTTTTCTGTCAGGATTATGGTTCACATGCCAGTCAACTAAGAGGGCACTTTTGTTTTTTAACAAGTCACTCACTGTGGATTTTGGAATTCCGAGGTGCGAGCTGAGGTCCCTTAGACTTAGCTTAGGAAGTTTGTCAATTTGCTGAATAAGTTCCACTTTACGAGCTAAGGTCAGACAGGTACGTTTACCACTGGTAGCTGGAGTAGATGGAGAAGCTGGAGTAGCTGGCAGAGACTGAGACATGGTGAAAGAAGATCAAGAACAGCAGGGTGACACAGAAAACTGAACGTTACTTTAGTGGTTTGTTTTCCTTTTTTATGAACATCACAGAGTGATCGCACCTGTTAATTGCCGCTGATTAATTGTTTAATTGGGTTTGACAGTTGCTAATAGGCAGAAAACCGAATGTTACATACAGAGCACAACGCCCATTTAAAATGCTAGTTTTATCACAGAAACAGACGCTAAATGGCATTTGGCAAATAGTGATTGTCCGTTACAACTGACTGTCCGTTTCAAACATGGAAGGTACATTTGGCGCATACTGTAATGGACACTGTTATAATGGACAATCAGTTATAGTGGACAAAAACTGATTTCCCAAACCAAATGTATCAAAGCCAAATGCATTTTTCTCTGGTTACAATGGATAAAACATTGCTTATAACGGACACCATGAAGCTTTTATGGCATCATTAGTGGGTTTTTTGGGGCAAGGGGTAGTGCAGAGCTGGTGAAGAGATTTTGCAAATGTAGAATTAAGATAGAGGAGCTACAGAGGTTAAATTTCTTACAAAATAATTCTCCACAAGTTGCATAAACCTTTTGTAGTTAATTAATGACACTAAATGGAAATCATTTTGTATTTCAGTAAAATCCTTACAGTATGATTGCCTTGGTTCTTACTGTCCTAGAACCCCAACATCCAGCCACCAGCGTTATTATCCTTTGCTTACCTTGTACAATAAACTTCCTTTACAAAGCTCAGATTCCCTGACAGTTAAATAACTTTAAATAAACACAAAGAATACAAAAACAGGTATATGCCAGGCTGGATTCTGAGTAATCTATGAAGATTTATAACAGGTTCTCCTTCACTCCGAGCCACCATTCACTCACACAGACACACCTAACGTATAAGCTCCACCTCCTCTGGATATAATGGACAACAGATGCGTCTGTTATAACAGGCTTGCACTGCAGTACAAATAAATACTTTTTGAGAATTCTACAACTGCTGCTGGTTTTCCCACGCTTCCTGACCTGTGCCTCGACAACACAGTGGCTGCACTGTTTATTTTTAAAATGACAAAAGAAGAAGTAATTCATTTTTGTGACACGGAGCCCTGTGTGGCTCTTCATGTCTAAACTATGTGGGTCCACTGCTCAGTGCTCGCTAAATCATGCCGCCATGTATGCTCTACTTTTTTCGAAAGCGCAACGTCAAGTGAACCAATCAGGTTGCAGGACAAGGCTGAAAAGTTGTTGTACTATCGATGTGACATCAGAATGATAGTACAACAACTTTTTTGACCTTTGAACTGTCCTACAACAAAATTTTGGAAGCCTCCGAATTCAATATGCCTTAATCATATACTATAATATCCTGAGCAAGTAATAATTCAACAACAATAAAATAACTTTTACACGTAGATAACTTTATATACAAGTATTTAACCTAGATCTTTAAACAAGCTTGTACTATCTAGGCTGTGCCTTTGGTCTTTGAAATAATTCACAGAAACATGCAGGGGCTGTAAGAGAAGCCCCATGAGGAGGGACTGAGAGATCTCAACATGTTCACCATAGAAGAGAGGAGAGTGAAGGAGGACATACTAGAGACCTACAAGTACAGTACTTCACAGGGGACAACAAGGTGCTGGAGGGGTGTCTCTTTCAAATGAGAATGAGCACCATGACCAGGGGCCGTGCGGCAAAGCTTGGGAGCAGAAGTTTAAGAGAGATGTGAGGAAATAGTTCTTCACTGAAAGGGTGGTAGGCACCTGGAACAGATTGCCAGCAGATGTGGTGGAGGCAAAAACAGTAGGAGGCTTTAAGCAAGCATAGGAGAAACATAGGGGTGCATTAGGAAAATGGTAGCAAGGAAGGAGGCAGGGCTGCAGGAGACTAAGGGCCAGTGGAGACAGATTAAACAAAGAACATGTGGGCAGCCTCGCTGGGCCAAACAATACTTTTCTGCTGGTAAATTCTATTTCTCTAGAATCTGTCAGCAGAAAAGGACCACTTGGCCCACCAGTCTGCCCAAGGGTTTCCTGCCTATTTTACTTCCGTGGGCCCTAACAGGTCTCCAGTGACCCTTCCCCCTCCCTACCACTGTTCTACTACACTGCTGTTTTTTTTTTTTAATCATCTTTTTATTGGGTAGCATATACATATGACGCACAGAAAAATACATAATTAACACACCATATACTCTGACTGTGTTTACCATTTCTAGGGCTATAGTAATTCATATGACTAATATTCTTTTTATGAGCTTTTTATATCATTCACTCCTTTACATATGTTAGCACCCCCCTTTTTTTTTAAACACAATCAAACAAAAAGGAATTAACAACAGAACTGGGTTAAATAACCACTATAAACTTGATTAACAGTAAATGGCTGGATTTCATCTACTTCAGTCCTCGTCTTTTCCCTGATAGCTTCTAATTAATCATTGTTCGCGTGTGTCAACATACATCAGCTTTCAACTTGTCCCTGATGCATCTCCTTCTTCAACCATTAGGGCTACAACACATTACCGAGTCTCAATACAGCTGCCTCACTATGAGAAAAGGAATTCATAAATGTTCCCCATATTCTCTCAAAGAGCTCTCTCCTCTCCTTTAACTTGTATATTACTCTTTCTAGCGGTAATGTGTTCATCACTAGTTCTAGCCACATGTTCACTGTGGGTTGTATACGTCACCCATGCGTTCTGTATACACTTCCTGGCTAGGGTCAATAAAACACGTATTATCCTGGGGTAAGGGTCTCAGTCCTCCTCTTCCACGTGTTCCATTCCAAGGAGCATTAATATTAGTGTATCCGCTAGCTGAGTCCCCACTCTCCACTCTGTCTGCTGCCTGATTTCTTTGCAGTAACACTGCAGTACTGGGCACTCCCAATAGTAGTGTATGTATGTCCCAACTGCATCTTAACATCTGCTACACATGGGTGATACCCCTGGCGAAAACTTGTGGACTAGTGCAGGTGGGAGATGCAACCTGTGGATGAATTTGTATTGGGCTTCCATGTATTAGTGGCACCAGAGTAAACCCATGTGCGACTCACAAATGGTCTCCCAATCGCTGTTCGATATCTCCACCCCCAGGTCTCTTTCCCACGGTTCCATATAAAAAACGCTAATCAAAAATCACTAAAATCAATAGCACAAATGCAAAATGGCGACTTGCAAAATAGCGTCTTAAAGAATGGCGCTTACCTATTTTGCTGACTTCAATAAAAGTGCACCAACATAATCCAGTCTTTCATATGATCAGAAGGTAGTGGATTATATTCAGTGAGCGGCTGAAGAAACACCTTCACTTAATGACAGTGAGCACTGACTGCCTGCACTTTGGCAGGCATTTAAACCCATGAGCTGCACTCCAGCTGATTCACACACCTGCAGCTCTGACACTCAGCACGCTGCATGAGAGGGAGTCAGAGCACCATCCTGAACTTGTGCTTGTGTGAGCGGCTGAAGAAACACCTTCACTTAATAACAGTGAGCACTGACTGCCTGCACTTTGCAATCTGTGCTGCTGTTTGAACTGGGGAGTGTCTGAGGCAGCCAAGGTTCCCACGGGTAAAGTTGGCGGTGAACCGATCAGTGGCTGGGAATGCCTCACAGGGAAGGGTTTGGCAGGCATTTAAACCCATGAGCTGCACTCCATCTGATTCACACACCTGCAGCTCTAACACCCAGCATGCTGCATGAGAGGCATGTGAACACTGACTGTCTGCACATTCAGAGATTATGGCTTTTACTGCGCTGTTGCTTGAGTCGCTTATATTGTTAATCAGTAGACGAGCGGTGGCGCTATTTCTACATGTTTGCTATCATTACTGTAGCTGAATTAGAGAGTCGCTGATTTGCCTTCGCTGTTATTGCGGTCGCATTTTTTTATTCGCTATTATCACGGGTTACCCTTTCCCACCTCTCTTTCACTTTCCCTGATTGAGATGGTGTAGTGAGGCGGGAGCACGGCAGATGCTTGGTGGGGCCACGCGTTGGTGCATGCACAAGCCCGCCGCAGGCATCATTGCATTCCTGGTGCCAGCAGGGGAAAGGAAAACACGATAAAAACCTGGTGGCTGGTTGTTGCGGCTTGATGGCCATTCCAGTCATGCTCCATTCCAGAGGTGACACCCCAGAACTGGATCCTGTCAGTGGGAAGGGGGGTTCCCACTGCCCCACCACAGGGGGTAAGCCATGAGGGTTACAGGGGTGAGGGCCTGAAGGAAAGGAGGCGATGGACGCTGGCCAGATGAGGGCTGACCAGGCCAGGGTGTAAGGAGAAATAAGAAGCAAAAAAAATTAAAAATAAGAATGCCTATCTTTAACAAACCTAGTTTGGTCTCTATTTACTAATGTGGGCAACATGTTTTCTAATCTCCTAGCCAGCACTTTAGCAATTATTTTGGTGCCACAATTTAAGTGTGACCCTGAGCAAGTCACTTAACTTCCTTGTGCTCCCAGGTTGCACCTGTAAACAAGCTTTCAGCTTAGTGCGTCTCTCCTGGTTAAAAAAAAAAGGACATTGGTTTATGTGCAGTACATGCTGTATGGTCTTTTCCTGGCTGAGGTATTACCGTTATTGTGGCCCGATAACACATCTCTGCTATGGACCCTGTTTCGTGTGCCTTCTCAACCATGGCCTGTAACCCTTTCAATATTCCTGTTTTTATCCCACACATGTTTGAAGCCCTCTATCATTCTAGCCTCCACCACTGTAGCTGGCAGTCAGTTCCATATTTCCACCACCCTTTCAGTGAAGAAATATTTCCTCACATTCCTCCTGCACTTCCCCCTTCCAGTTCCCTCGCATGCCCCCTAGTCCTAGAGCTCGTCCTCAATTGTCAAAAGCTCCCCTCACGCACCCTGTTCACCCTTGTGAGGTACTGGTTGGTCTCGATTATCCACGGTGTACTGGCTAAAAGGGTAGCATTCAGAAGGTAGGAAGGTAAGGAGATGCACAGGGAGGAAGCTAGGGAGGTGTTTCAGGGAAAACAGGGAAAGCAATAAGGAGCACAAAGGCACAAACTGAAGAGAGAATAACGCAGGAAGTAGCAAAAGGGGACACAATATTTTTTAGGTATGTGAATGAAAAGAGGAAGACCAGAGGTGGGATTGTAAGATTAAAAGGGGAAGGGGAGGGGGTCTGTGCAGAGCGGGACCAGGGAAAGGCAGACATCCTGAACAAATACTTTTGTTCAGTGTTCACAGAGAAAGGAGAAGAGGAGAGAGTCACTAAAAAGTAACAGTATAGTGCAGTGGGTTAAGGCTCTGAGCTGCAGATATGGAGACCTGGGTTTGAATACCGCAGCTACCTAGGTGCATACTGTGTGATCCTGAGCAAGTCACTTAACTGTCTTGTGCTCCCAGATCACATCTGGAAACAAGCTTTGGCTTACTGTGCTACTTCTGGTTAAACAATGTTCCCTGTCCCTTTCCCCCAGCAGAAGCTTTGGCAACAGGGAGGTGGACATGAGTCCTTTTTTGGAGGAGAGAGTCCTGAAGGGACTAGCTAATCTGAAGGTGGGCAAAGCAATGGGGCCAGATGGAGTGCATCCAAGAATATTGAGGTAGCTCAGGGAAATACCATCTGCCTCTGATAGTTCTATTTAACAGCTCGATGGAAACAGGAGTGGTTTCGCAGGACTGGAGGAGGGCAGGTGTAGTCCCACTACACAAAAGTGGCAGCAGGGAGAAGGCTGGGGATTATTTTTATTTATTTATTATATTTTGGGAAAATAGCCTTTGAGTTAGGGACTCATTTACAAAGGCTCCACATCAGTGATACGTAAGGATTAAGCCACGAGAAAGCATGAGTCTACTGTGGTATTAATCCATGGTTGGTGGGGTTCGGCCTCGTGGGTCCAACCGCCCAACCATGGATTTATTCCACTGTAGACCCATCCTTTCGAGTGGCTTAATCCGCTTGTAACGTGGCAATGAGTGTATGACTGATAGTCTTTGAATAAATGAGTATAATCACACTGATTTACTTTCACAATACTATAAACTGAGCTATTAAACATGATGTACATATACTTGAAAACAATCGGAACACGCCTATTGGAAATATCGTGGCTACTATTTCACTTTTGTTACAATAACTTTCATTACAAGCTTTAAGCTTTCTAACATCAAAACATATTTTACACTTTTCAAAAACTTGCAATTCACTTTCTATTCTAGGTGCTTTGATCTTCCTCTCTATGTATTAGAAGATATGGGCTGCACTGCATGATGGGAGTGTGCTATGGTACATTTTAGTTTTCTTTCTCCAGTACCTTTGCAGACCAATAGGTGGCTGTCACAAAATCCTAGTAGCACAAGCACCTTTTCTCCAAATGTACTGAACTAAGCCAATCTGAAAAACACTTTATTGAACAACTACTATTTTGCGGAATATTATTTTCACTTTTTTTTCCCTCTAAACTACCTAACTCAGCAGGATATAGAACAACATAACGTTTATTGCTTTCATCTTTCAAATACTTGTTTTGACTACTATTGTTAGTCTGTTTCTTTGATTTCTTTTTGTTTCTCTCAATTTCTTTTCCTTTTCACCCACAGAAGTATCCGCTCTCTTTAATTTTGCTTTGTTTATCTCAGTGTCTGTTATTTTTGCTTTCGGTTATAGAAGCTGCACGCTCATCTTTACCACTGTGTATTCACCAAGACAAGGCTAGGCCAGATAATGTTATTCAGTCATGCACAATGCATTGCACCCACAGTTGCTTAGAAAGCAGTAGATCAGAAAGGATGGTAACAGTATGTACCTGTTCACTTCTACAGAACTATTGCTGCAGCATAATTAACAGTATATGTGGAGTTTAAATGTGCAATCTTTAGTAGCTCATGAACTTCTGTTGTACTTACAACATAGAAAAATCTTGAAAAAGTCAAAAACCCTGTGCCAGGAAAATTCTTAGTAAATACAACTTGGGACAACTACACACTGCAAGCTATTTGTATATTGCTTTCACTTGTGTATTGCTTCTTGCCTGTAGTGGATTACCAAGGTATTACAATACAAACCATGATCTGCTATGGTATTAGACCATGGTTTCTACTATACCACATGGTATGTTTGCACCTATCTGACTGCTTCATTTCGTTTTTCTTTTTTATGCCATGTTACAAAGAGACAATAAGTGCAGTTTACAAAGGTCATTATCAGCGGAAAATAAAGTAACACCGCAATTCTTAGGTAGACAATAGAAGTTACATAGTGGTACCACAACACATTAAAACATCGCTACAAGGTTAACATATAATGCTGAGAATGAAAAAGAAAATACATATAGTGCAATCAGGTGATTGCAGAAGTATAAGAATCAGTGGGGGAAAAGGAGGGGGAGCCGGATGGAGGTCCTTTGCCAGCTTGGGGGAGGGAGAGGGAGAGGTGGAGGTCACAGGCTGAGGAAAGGGAGTGAGCAGCTTAAAAACAATCACAAGTACAGGCCAGTACCACCGATGTCAGGCCAGTTAGCCTGATATCGGTGGTGGGAAAGTTAATGGAATCACTGCTGAAGTAAAGGACTGTGGAATGTCATGAATCTAGTGGGTTACAAGACTTGCGGCAGCCTGGTTTCACAGGGTGGAGGTCATGTCAGATGAATCTGGTAAATTTCCTTGATCGTGTGACAAAGGATTTAGATCAGGGTGAAGTGGTGGACAACGCCTACCTAGATTTCAGTAAGGCTTTTGGCACCGTTCCACGTGGGAGACTGATAACCAAGCTTGGTGGCTTTGGAGAGGATCTAGAGGTGATAAACTGGATGAGAAATTGGTTAGGTGATAGGTGACAGAGGGTGGTGGTAGATGGAGTTCACTCCAAGGGAGGGAGGGTGACCTGCAGGGAGCCTCAGGGATCAGTGTGGTGACCCGTCCTCTTTAATACCTTTATAAGTGATGCTGCAGAGAACCTGGAAGGGAAGGTCCACCTCTTTGCAGATGACACCAAAATCTGCAACAGGATGGACACTTCGAGGGGACGGAGAGGATGAACAGAGAGCTAAGAAAACTAGAGGAGCAGTTAAGGGTGTGGCAGCTGGGTTTCAGTGCAAAAAGATGCAAAATAATGCACTTAGGATGCAGAAATACAGAGGCAGAGTACAAAATTGGTGGCGTGATATTGACGACCACCAAGCAGGATAGAGACCTGAAGGTAATCATATCAGATGACCTGAAGGTGGCCAGGCAGTGTGACAAGGCAGTAGGGAGGGCTACTGGTATGCTGGGTTGCATGGAGATGGATATCACCGGTCGAAAGGGTGAACATTGTTTAATCAGGAGTAGCAAACTAAGTTGAAGCTTGTTTCCAGATGTGACCTGGGAGCACAGGGAAGTTAAGTAACTTACTCATGATCACACAGTATGCACCTTGCCCCTGTATAGATTGCTGATAAGACACCACCTAGAGTATTGTGTCCAGTTCTGGAGACCACATCTATGGAAAGACATAGACAGAGTAAAGGTGGTCTAGAGGAGGGCAACTAAAATGGTGCAGCGTGTGCATCAAAAGCCCTATGAGGAGAGACTAAAGGACCTCGATATGTACACCCTGGAACAGAGGAGGGAGGGGGATATGATAGAGACCTTTAAATACCTCACAGGGGCAAACAAGGTACAGGAGGGATGTCGTTTTTCAGAAGAAAGGGTACTCAAGAACAAGGGGACATCCTATGAAGCTGGAGGGGGTATGTTCGGGAGAGATGTAGGAAGTACAACCCCCTGTTCAATGAATCACTGGAAATGGGATTGGTTCCAGAGGTCTGGAGGAGAGCAGATATATCCCATCTACACAAAAGTGGGAGCAGGGAGAAGGCTGGAAACTATAGACCAGTCAGCCAGACCTGGGTGGTGGTGAGGAGCCTGTACACTCTGATGTCCCCCAGGGCTCCATCTTGGGCACGTTGTTCTTTAGTCTTTATATAAATGCCCTGCCCAGCTTCTTTTCAGGCAGGGTTCTTCTTTATGCAGACGATGCAGTCCTCTTTGCCTCCCACTCTGACCCCTCTGCACTCCTGTCCTCCCTCCAGCACTCCTTCAATCAAATTGAGAACTGGTTCATGGGCTGCCAATTTATCGAGTATATTAAAAAAAACAAATCTATGCTTTTTGCCCATTGCCTATGCAAAGCCAAGGACTCCCCCTTCAGATCCTCTCCAGCTCGCTCCATCCAAAGGACCAAGTCCTCACCTACAAATACCTGGGCATCACTTTTGACTCTACACTTTCATTTCACTCTCACATCAATATGCTCACCTTAGCCACCAATGCATGCATTGGCTTATTATGCAGACATAAGGACTGCCTGCCACTTGAAGCCCTCTGCCTGGCAGTCACCTCATCTGCACTGTCCTTAGCGGACTACGGACTCACAGTATACGCAGCAGCCAATGCCACCACTCTAAACAAAATCCAAATTTCCATTAACAAGGCATGCCAGCTCTTGTCCGGAGCTGATAAATGGACAGATAACTGCACCCTTTATTCCTTAACCAATGTACTCACACTTGAGGAGAGACTTCAATATCAGTTCTGCCTCCCTGCCAAAAAAAATGCAACTGAGTATCTCCCCCGGTCTCCACGTCCCTTCTCCTTGCCACCCCTATTGTTGCCACTGCAGTGCCTCCAAGACTATATTGTAGATCTGTAGGGTCAGAACTGCACTAGCACAAAGATCCTTCCCCTTCAGAGCACCTTCTTGGTACAGTGCTCTCCCCCCCACCATCACCTCTCTCACCAAAATAGGGCCTTTCAAGGTCCCACTCAAGAATCACATTCTGTACACCCACAGCTGTGAGTGACCTCTTCCAAAACCAGCCTAGGCCTCTAGATGCCTCTCTTCAGGGGCCGGAGCCTTGCCAGCCTTGATAATGTCTCTCCTGAGACAGCACACTTTGTACCTCATAAGAAGTTACTGTGCTTGTACGCTAGCAACTGCCTAGCTACTGACTGTATAGGACTACAACTCATTCTGCTAATGGACATGTTAACAACTGCCTAGCAACTATTGGTATAGGACTGAAGTTCATCTGCTGGATGACACTATCACCCTGCTAATTGTATTCAGTGTTCTCCATCGTATGTATTACCTGTTCCTTCCATTTTCATTACTATCTGTGTTTTTCTGTTTGTATCATGACGTGGAGCCTTTGGAAACGAGTCTATGACTCAAAGGGTTGTAATTCCAATGTGCTTATAAATAAATAAATACAATGATGCAATCACTGTTAAAAGAAAGGTTTGTGGAACATCTTGACTCCAGCAGAGACCAGGATCTGAGGCAGCATGGATTCACTATGGAAAGTCATGTCAAACTAATCTGAGAGATTTCTTTGACTGGGTTACCCGAGAAGAGGATCAGGGAGGAGCAGTGGATGTGGCTTACCTGGATCTCAGCAAGGCCTTCGACACCAATCCACATAAGAGGCTTGTAAACAAACTAAGCAGCCTGGGAATGGGCCCCAGTGTGATTAACTGGGCTAAGAACTGGTTGAAGGATAGAACACAGGTTGTGGTGGTAAATGGAGTTCATTTTGAGGAAAGGAGGTAACCAGTGGGGTGCCACAGGGATCAGTTCTGGGGACATTCCTATTCATTGTCTTTATAAGTGAAGTTGTGGAGGGGTTGGAAGGGAAGGTGTGCCTCTTTGCAGATGACATTAAGATCTGCAGGGGGTAGACACTCCAGGAGGGGTGGAACAATGAGGGGGGAACTAGGAAAAACTAGATGATTGGTCAAGAGTGTGACAACTAAGATTAAATGCAAAAAAGTGCAAAAATCATGCATTTGGAACCCAGGGGTGACTTACATGATGGGAAGAGATACTGATGGCAACCAAACAGGAAAGGGATCTGGGGGTAGTCATATCAGATGAACTAAAGGTGACCAAACAATGTGTCAAGGTAAAGGGGAGAACCGGTGGGGTACTGGGGTTGCATAGGGAGAGGTATCACCAGCAGGAGGAAGGAGGTGGTGATGCCTCTGTACAAATCATTAGTGACACCTCATCTGGAGTACTATGTCCAGTTCTAGAGGCCACATCTTCATAAGGACATAAACAGGGCGGAGACAGTTCAGAAGGCGGCAACAAAAATGATGCAGGGATTGCGGCATAAGTCATATGAGGAAAGACTGGAGGACCTCAATATGTATACCATTGAGGAGAGGAGAGAGAGGGATATGATAGAGACCTTCAGATATCTCAAGGGCATACATAAGGTACAGGAGGGCAGCACCTTTTGGAAAAAGAGATGTTCTAGAACAAGAGGACATGACATGAGGCTAGAAGGGGTGGACTAAGGGGCAACATGAGGAAGTCTTACTTCACAGAAAGACTAGTGGATGCACAGAACAGCCTCCCAGTGGAGGTGGTGGGGCAAATTCGGTAGGGGAGTTCAAAAAATGCATGGGACAGACATAGGGGAACCCTAACGAGAGGAAATATATCAAAGCCAGAGATCAAGTAGTGTCTGTGGTTTCTGCAGCATGTAGAGAGAATGGGTAGACTGGGTGGCCCTGGCAGCCCTTATCTGCCATCAGATTCTATGTTTCTAAGTAATTCTTCACAGAAAAGTGGTGGATTCCTATAACAGCCTTCCAGAGGAGGTGGAGGGAGAAAACCGTGGTGGGGTTCAAGAATGCATGGGATAAGCATAAGAGAATCTTAGAGGAAAGGAAGGGACCGGGTACAGTCTGTAGTAACAGTGTAGGTAGGGATGGGCCAAGGGGTCCTTATCTGCTATCATATTTTATTTTTCTGTGATGTACTCCCTTAGTTTCTCTTTGTAGGGCTTCCCTTGCAACCCCAGCACCATTTGGCTGCCATCCTCTGGACTGCCTCCACCCTATCCGTGCCTTTTCTGAGGTGCTGTCTTTAGAACTGGCCATAGTACACTAGGTGAGGGTATACTAGAGAGGGAAACAGTGGCAGCACCCACCTTCCGCTGGTGATGCCCCTGCCATGCACCTCAGCATCCCACTAGCACTGACTGTGGCCTTATCACTCTGCGCTGCCACCTTGAGGTCCTATGATATACTAACCTCAAGGTATTGTTCCTGTCTGGTGACTGCCAATACCTCCCCCCATCTTATACTCAGCAGCAGGTTCCCTCCGCCCTAGTTGTATGATTTTACACATTTTGGCACTGAACCTCATCTGCCATGTCCTTGATTACTCTTTAGGTTTCCCTAGGTCCCAGTGCATTTTCTGCACACCCTCCCCCTCAGTGTCCACCCTATTGCAGATTTTGATGTCATCTGTCAAAAGGCAAATCTTTCCCTCTAGTTCTTCTGTAATGATCCATTGACGATATTGATGAGAACTGGACCCAGTACTGATCTCTGTGGTATCCTGGTGGTCAGAGTGTGTGCCACTAACCACCACCCCTATCTTCTAGCTGTTAGTCAGTTTTGAACCCAATCTACCAATTCGGACCCAACTCCGAAGCCGGCCAGCATCCTAATTAGGCTCCTGTGAAGCACAGTGTTGAAGGCCTCGCTGATTTTCTGCAGTCCAGATAGGCTATGTCCACTGTTCTCCCCTGATCTATTCCCTTGGTTGTTCAGTCGAAGATATCTTTCAGATTTGTTTGGCAAATTACATCACAACTGTACAAGCCCTGATGAAACACTGCGTTACCTGATAACTATCCAAGCGTTTTATGAAGGGTTTCTATATGCTGTCATATAAACTGATTTTATCCAGTACTAAGTGGCTTAATCTTTATTCTCTACCAGTCTATAACCATACAGAGCTGGCAGTATAGCCCAGAGGTTACAGTAATGAGCTGTGAATGAGCTTGGTACATCCAGCAGACAGACCTGGGTTTGATTCCCACAAGCTCCACTTGCATACTGTGTGACTCTAAGCACATCACTTAAGCTCTCCTGGGTCACCCCTGAAAACAGGCTCCTGTGCCTAGTGGGTCTTACCGAGGTTACCAAAGACTAAAATAAAAAAAACCTCCAAAGATGGTACATGAGTGCTCTTCCAGTTTGAGACGAGAGTATCAACATTTTAAGACCTAGTGTTGCCGGCAGTAACCAGTATCATCTATTCCTCTTTTATCCCTTCAAGGGGTCTTCCTTCATACTTTATACTGGCGTCTCCAGGCTGACCTGGCTAGGATTCGTGAAACCTCCTCCCCCACCCAGGGACCACCAGGGCCAATGCCACTACCTCAGAGGTTGCCAAGAAAGAGGAGAGGCTGGACCAGGGTGGGCTCAGGGAGGGAGAGGGTGGTGGAACAGAGTTGCATCCCTCCAGCTGTACCTCTCCACAATTCATATGCTGTTCTGGCAAAGTGTGGTTCTCTATGGAGGCACCCACAGTGGAGACCAAGGAGGATGCTGGGAACCGCCACAAAGGAGACCCAAAGGAGGGTGACATGAGACCCCACAGGGGAAGGAAACAACTCCTGGTGGGGGACTCAATCATTAGGGGGGTAGAAATGGGGGAGGAGGGGGAGAGGGAGGTAAGGTGCCTGCCTGGCGCCACGGCTTGGAGGGACAGGAAGCGAATCCTCAGGATCGTGGGAGCAGCTGCATGAGGGAGGGAGCTGGATGTCACTGTCCACCTAGGGACAAATGACCTGGCTAGGAATGGGATCAGAGCAGTGCAAGAGGAGTTTGTAGAGTTGGAGAAGGGCCTTAGACAGGTAGCGCATACACTAACCTTCTCGGAGGTGCTGCCTGTCTATGGCAAGGGTGATGCTAGGGTACTCCTTACCAGGGAATTCAATCAATGGTTGAAAAACTGGTGTGGAGCTCAGGGTTTTGGCTTCATTGGGGACTGGGGAGCCACCTGGAGGGATGCAGACCTATACTGTGTGATGGTCTGCATCTGTCCGGGGGGGGAACCAGGATCCTAGGTGAGAGGTTTAAATGCTTCATTGGCAAGCATTTAAATGAGCCAAGGGGGGAGGCACTGAAAAGGAGCAGGGAAATCCCAGCCTCCACCCACAAACAACAGTAATTAGTGAGGTAAACACCAAGGTAGAGAAGTCATTAGGGAGCAGGACAGAAGTAAATGTAAAAAAAGGCAAAGGCAGTAAGGACAGGAATGGGGCTAAAAGGGGTAAGGCCATCAAAAAGTGGAGGGTGATGAGTACCAATGCCCGTAGTCTGTGTAACAAGCTCCCTGAACTAGTGGCCTTGATGGAAGAGGGTTGCCTGGATATTGTGGCAGTCACAGAAACATGGTACACAGAGAACCATGACTGGGATGTCAACATACCAGGATACACAATCTACAGGAGGGACAGGGAGGGTAAAAGAGGAGGAGGAGTAGCTCTTTTGTAAAGGAAGGATCAAAGCAGCAGAACTAAAGAGTAAACAGGGAGCAGATGAGACACCTGGGTCACCCTGAGACAGGAAATGGCACTATAATCCGCATGGGGTTGTATATGACCCCCATCTCAGGGGAGGGAATGGACAAGGAAATGATAGAAGGCTTCCTTAGAATGGCAGAAAAAGGAGAGATATTGTTGATGGGGGACCTGAATATGCCAGATGTTAACTGGAGCATCTTTGCTGCAGGCACATCCAAGAGCAGGGTCATTCTTGATGCCCTACAGGGGGCATGCCTCAGACAGCTAGTATTGGAACCCACCCGGGAGCGAGCAATCTTAGGCCTGGTACTCTCAAATGGGGACGGAGAAAGAATCTCAGATTTAGAAGTGGGTAGCCATCTAGGAACAAGTGACCACCAAACAGTGTGGTTCACGATAAACACAGCCATACAATCAAGCCATACAAAAGCAAGAGTATTGGACTTTAGGAGGGCTGACTTTGAGAAAATGAGAGAGTGCCAGAAAAGCACTAGCAAACAGGCAAGAAGGAGGGTGGAGGAACAATGGAGAGTAATCAAAACAGCCATCACAGAGGCAACAAGGTTTTGTGTAAAGCAAATCAACAAAACACAACGAAGGAAAAACTGCTTTGGTTCTCAAAAGAGGTGGCAGGGAAGGTTAAGGAGAAAAGGATAGTATCTCAGAAATATAAGGGAACACAGAAGGAGAAGGACAGAGAACTTTATCAGTTAAAGCAGAAAGAGGCTGGGAAAGCAGTCAGAATAGCAAAGGCCCAAACCGAGGAAAGGATAGCCAACTCTGTTAAGAAGGGGGATAAGACCTTTAATAGGCACATTAGGGAGCGAAGAAAGACCAAAGAAGGGATACTGAGGCTTAATAAAGGGGAGGGAATGTGGGTAGAGGGTGACAATGAAAAAGCAGGGATACTGAACGAATATTTCTGCTCAGTATTCACAAAGGAAGAGGAGGGGGAGGTACCTAAACCAAACAAGAGAAACACTCTGAAGACGAGGGTCGATACCAGTCCATTTACAGAAGAAAGGGTTCTGAAAGAACTAATAAAAATGAAGGTGGACAAAGCAATGGGGCCTGATGGGATTCACCCAAGAATTCTAAAAGAACTAAGGGTAGAGTTAATGACACCACTGACTGCTTTCTTTAACAAATCATGGGAGGATGGGGTGGTACCTGAGGACTGGAGGAGGGCGGATGTGATTCCTCTTCACAAAAGTGGGAGCAGAACAGAGGCAGGAAACTATAGACCAGTTAGTTTGACCTCAGTGGTAGGTAAAATGATGGAATCACTTCTGAAGGAAAGAATTGTTGAGTACCTAGAGGCCAGTGGGGCACAGGACCCAAGGCAGCATGGATTCACGATGGGAAGGTCGTGTCAGACGAATCTAATAGATTTCTTTGACTGGGTGACCAAAGTAGTAGACCAGGGAAGGGCTGTGGACATGGCTTACCTAGATTTTAGCAAGGCATTTGATACAGTCCCACACAAAAGATTAATACACAAGTTAGCCAGGCTAGGAGTGGGTCCCAAGGTGGTAGCCTGGATAAAAAATTGGCTAGACAACAGGACGCAAAGGGTAGTAGTAAATGGAGTCCACAGTGAAGAAAGGAGAGTTACTAGCAGGGTGCCACAGGGTTCAGTACTGGGACCGGTTCTTTTTAATGTCTTTATAAGTGACATTGCAGAGGAACTGGAAGGAAAAGTATGTCTCTTTGCAGATGACACAAAGATCTGCAACAGGGTTGATACACCAGATGGAGTGGAATGGATGAGAAGGGACTTGGCAAGGTTGGAGGAATGGTCAAATGTATGGCAGCTCAGATTCAATGCAAAGAAGTGCAGGGTAATGCACCTGGGAAACAAAAACCCAGGGCAAGAGTACACAATGGGGGGTGAGATACTGACAACAGTAAAAATGGAAAGAGACCTGGGGGTAATTATATCAGAAGACCTAAAGGTGGGCAAGCAACGTGAGAAGGCAGTAAGGAAGGCTGGGGGCATACTGGGATGCATAGGGAGAGGCATCAATAGTAGAAAACAGGAAGTTGTTATCCCTCTGTACAGACAGTTGGTGAGACCCCATCTGGAGTACTGTGTGCACTTCTGGAGACCCCATCTCCGCAAAGACATAGACAGAGTGGAGGCTGTCCAGAGGAGGGCAACCAAAATGGTGCAGGGTCTGCACCAGAAGACATATGAAGAAAGACTAAAGGAGCTTAATATGTGTACCCTTGAGGAAAGGAGGGAGAGAGGAGGACATGATAGAAACTTTCAAGTACCTCAGGGGAATCAACAAAGTCCAAGAGGGTGGCATCTTTCAGAAAAAGAGATGTGCAAGAACAAGGGGGCACAATTTGAAGATAGAGGGGGGGACGGTTCAGAGGTAATGTGAGGAAGTATTTTTTCACAGAGAGGGTTGTGGATGCATGGAACAGCCTCCCTGAGGAGGTCGTGGAGTCAAGAACAGTGGGGGAATTCAAGAATGCATGGGACAGACATAAGGCAGTCCTAGTGGGGAGTAGGAGGAAGTAAGCAGTTGGTTAATTAGGATCTGCAGCTTATCTGTTAGGTAGGAAAATGGGCAGACTGGGTGGGCCAAGCGGTCCTTATTTGCCATCAAATTCTGTGTTTCTATGTTTCTATTGTTCTACAAAGGCAAAGCAAGGTTAATTTGTAGGGCGCCCAATCCCGGAGGCTCTGGGTGCCTAACATTCACAAAGTCAGGTGAAATACAATCAAAACACAATACAAGAAAAAATAAATATCAATAAAAACTATTTAAAACAGTAGATACAGTTAAATCAGATCTGAAAGCTGGTTAGATCACATAGTCTGGGAAGACCAATGAAAATAAATGGGCCTTGAGACAACTCTTGAAACACTCGACCGATGGGGCCTCCCTAATGTAGGGTGGAAGAGCGTTCCACAAGACTGGGTTGGCAATGCTAAAAGTTCGACCACTGTGAGTTTTAAGTTGGGCCCTAGGAACCTCAGGGAGGCCCCTGGTTAAGGAGCAGAGGGATTGGACTGAGACAACTGGTGTCAGAAGGTCAGCCAGATGGCCAGGGCCTAGTCTATGTAGGGCATTGTAGGTGAATAAACTCACCTTGAAGATAACCCTCCATCCGACTGGCAGCCAGTGCAGAGCCTGAAAAGCTGGAGTCACGTGACTGGACCTAGAAAGGCCAGTCAGTAACCTGGCAGCAGCATTCTGCACCGGCCGCAGCCAGTGGAGGGTACCTGCAGAGACCCCAAAGTAATGAGTATTATAGTAATCAAGCCTGGATGTCACAAAGGCATGAACTAGTGTAGGCAAGTCTTCAGGCAGAGCTAGTGGTTTGATCCTAGTGATATTCAAGTGGTAAAAAACCACTTTGGACAATAGATGACATCTGAGCTTCAATATGTCAACCTGTCATCCAGGATCATGCCAAAATCTTGCACCCTAGAGGAAGCTATCAATGGCATAGGTCCCAGGAAAGGTTTTACCATGCTGCCATAACATCTCTCATGGAGACATCCCCGACAGCGACAGCCGCAGTGCCGAGTGTCGGCAATGTAGTGTCAGGGATGCCTCTGTGTTTCTATCGGGGGGCTGCACCCCCGAACCCCCCATGTGGGGTGCTCTGCCCCCACAGACCCCGGTCTCTAAGATTCTAACTCTGAGTTGGAGTTGGGCCGGGGGGGCGATACACCCTGCGAGGGAGTCTTAGGAACTTGCAGAGACCATCACAGCGACGTGTGGGTTTTGCCTACATCCTGTCGCTGTGATGGTCTTCGCATTCGGGGAGTCACTACGGCATCAGTATACTCCCAGGAAAAGACCTGAGGCCCGGTCGGAATCACTCCCATCATGCTCTCGACCCAGCTCAACCACTAGCACCTCCGTCTTATCAGGGTCCAGTCACAACCAGCTGGAGGACATCCAGTCATTGATCTCGGGCCAGGCATATATTTTACCTAGCAGTTGGCGCCACTTCAGATGTCCCAAATATTTTTACATGTTTTGATCATGCCATTCTTGTCCGATGTGTGTTAATGTTCTTTGTGACTGTAAGGAACAAAGCACCCATGATGATACTTGGGTTGAGTAAGGATTTTTCGTATGGTACCTACAGTGGACTGTCTGCAGTATTCTTGTTCCAATAAGTTGCCAGTCAGCTTCGTAACAGAAGCTCAGGGGTACTTCCTAAAGTTTAACATTCCAGATCCTCCCCTCTCTTTACATAAACTAAGTTTACCAAGACTTAATCTGGGCCTCCTTCCTTCTCGGAGAAAATTTGTTACAAGCAATGGAATTTGGTTATCATTGGGAGACTATTTAGAATATAGAAAATGTGGGGGTTAGTCATCGTCTTCAAAGAATTTGCTTTTCCCCATAAGGCCAGGTTAAGCTTTTTCCACCTTTTAAATTCTGTCTTGATGTGTTCTAGCAGTGGTCCCATATTTATTTTTATGATTTGTGATATATCCACAACACACCCAAGTATGTAATAAAATCAATACTTCTTTCAACAGATAGGTTATGACTTTCATCAAATGATAGATGGCAGTTTTTACGGAGTCAGAAATTTGGACTTATATCTGTTTATCCCTCAACTACATAGAATTTTAGACTGCTCCATTTGCAACATTACTGTCCAGAGTGAATTATTCAGGTCTTATATTGATATTAGTGTACTAGGTGATCAGCACAAGCCCTTATTTTGTAGCTTTTCCACAGTTAAATCCCTTCTACTTCTTTATTTTTTTTTTTATTAAAATGTTATTGAAAACAATCTTACAATGTGAACAAAAAATATAGAACATTTTAACAATATTTGAACATGAAATTAAATTAGGAGAAAGCTTTCTAAATTTTACCTGTTAAGGAAATGACTTAATTCTAGTACTGTAACTAAAAGATTATTTACAATTTGATTGACAGAAAGGTTCCCGCACTGAATCAAAAAGATGAAGCTGATCAGATAACAAAAAACGCATTCTTTCATTTTGCGGTACTACCAAAAGACTGCTGTACCACTCTTCAAATGGCGGGGAGCTAGGGGAGTTTCCAAGAAGGTAATGAAAGTCCTTGAAAAACAAGTGAATCTGATAGTACCCATCTGACTTAATTCTTATGTAAGGTATGAATTCAGGTCAAAAATGAACAGTTTGGGTTGAAAGGGAATTTTTGTTTTCAATATTTTTTCACGTATTTTGTGTATCTTGGTCCAAGTGTTAGTAAGGGCTGGACATGATCATAGCACATGAAGGATAGGGCTGTAAATGGTCCAAATAGTATTTCCCGAATACCATGAATAAACAGGCTTAACAGGAATAAATTGGAATTCGGCTTTCCGAATATTCGGATGGACATCCCGAATAGTTCACTATTCGGCCGCTATTCGGGAAGTACTATCCGGTGGGTGAGATTTCAAAATCTCACAGAGCTTCACTGGCCAATCAGAGGCTACTTTTGGAGCTCACAGTCAGGAACACCACGTGATCTCCTCACTCCGAGTGTGTAGATGAGAGGAGGCAGTCGTTTCTGAGAGAGCTAGCTCTGTCTAGTTTACCACTTGTGACTTTTATAACTGTTTAAAAAACGTTTTGTGTGTGATCCAGTTTTGACATCTGATCACCTTGTGACTGCATCTGACTGCAGTTGTTTTTCATCCTTGAAACTGGGCTCAGTCACAGGAAAAGGAGTTTCTGTGTGTGAGTGAATCTGTGTGTGTGACTGCATGTACTGCTGCATGCTGAATCCCCTTCCCCACTGCTTACAGTTTCACAGCTCAGCTGAAGCAGTTTGGTTTGATTTTTTGCTTTAGAACCTTTCTGTTCTAGTATTAGTTCTTAACAGGATTTTGTTTTTGTCAACAAAGTCCAGTTTGGCTTTTGCATGTAGTGAGTTACTGTTACTGGGCTCAGTAACAGTGAGTGGTCCAGGTTTTTGCTGATTGACCCATCCCCACTGCTGTGCTTGCTTAGCTTTTTGTTCCAAATTCACACACAGCCCCTATGTTATTTTCTGTTTCTTTTGTGAAGCAAATTGGTATTTTGCTGTCAACACGTTCCAGGCTCGGTTCCCTGTATAAGTGAGGTGTGACTGTCATCTGATGCCCTCTTCTCTACACTGCAGCTCACCATGACACATACATCATCTGTGCGTGTGTTGTATTGTTTATTCTTGTAATCTATGTCCCACAAGTGCATGGACAGTTGCTTGCATGCATTTTTTTGTGATTTATAAAGTATTGTATTTTTTTCTCATTGGGCCAGGCTTGGTCCATTGAATGTTGCTGACTGGGATCTGGTTCTTGGCTCAGTTCCCTGTACGACTGAGTAAGGAGGGTATCGCAAGTGACTTCTCCCTCCACAGCTCACTGCACCTGAGAGGCCTCCTGTGCATGTGAGTTTTTTCCTTTTTGTGTCTTTTCCCCCTGTGTGCGCACTGCTGTGAGTGTATACTTGTAAATTTTCTGTGAGCTGCTTTAGCATTTCTGTGTGTGTCATTCATGACTCACTGGGTTCTGTGTGTTGTAAGTTGTTCGGTGCACCTTCAAAGCTTGAATTACTGTACTGTATGACTGCACAACTGACACCGTGCAAGTGAGAAGTTGTCTGCTGACTCCATCTCTCTCTAGTATCAGTCTGTCTTTATTAGCTGCTACTTGAGTGGTGTGGGTATTGTTTTCTGCAAGAAGCATAAACAAAAATGGTATACCCACCCAACAGCAACAGGTCGACAGTGAGGTCCCCCACAGCAACTATAGCGCCATGCAGCTGTAGGGGGCCCACTGGAACCGGGCACTGTCTGCCAGGGGGCTTGCACCCCCTCAAATCTAATAGATTTCTTTGACTGGGTGACCAATGTGGTAGACCAGGGAGGGGCAGTGGACATGGCCTACATAGACTTTAGCAAGGTATTTGACACGGTCCTACACAAAAGATTAATAAACAAGTTAGCCAGCCTTGGAGTGGGTCACAAGGTGGTAGCATGGGTTAAAAATTGGATGTAAAACAGGATACAGAGGGTAATAGTAAACAGAGTTTACTCTGAAGAAAGGGGGTTTACTAGTGGGGTACCACAAGGTTCAGTACTGGGACCGATACTCTTTAATGTCTTTATAAGTGACATTGCAGAGGGACTGGAAGGAAAAGTATGTCTCTTTGCAGATGACTATAAGATTTGCAACAGGGTTGATACAGAAGGTGGGGTGGAGAGGATGCAAAGGGACTTGGCAAGGTTGGAGGAATGGTCAAATATATGGTAGCTTAGATTCAGTGCAAAGAAGTGCAAAGTAATGCACCTGGGAAACAAAAATCCAGGGGAAGAGTACACAATGGGGGGTGAGATAATAACAACTACAGAAATGGAAAGGGACCTGTGGGTAGTCATATCAGATGACCTTAAGGTGGGCAAGCAATGTGAGAAGGCAGTAAGAAGAGCTGGTGGGATACTGGGATGCATAGGGAGAGGCATCACCAGTAGAAAACAGGAGGTTATTATCCCTTTGTACAGACAGTTGGAGAGACCCCATCTAGAGTACTGCATCCGGTTCTGGAGATCCCATCTCTGCAAGGACATAGACAGGGTGGAGGCTGTCCAGAGGAGGGCTACTAAAATGGTGCAGAGTCTGCACCAGAAGACATATGAAGAGAGATTAAAGAAGCTTAATATGTGTACACTCGAGGACAGGAGGGAGAGGGGGGGCATGATAGAAACTTTCAAGTACATCAAGGGAATCAACAGAGTCCAAGATGGTAGCATTTTTCAGAAAAAGAGATGTGCAAGAACAAGGGGGCACAATTTGAAGATAGAGGGGGGACAGCTCAAAGGTAATGTGAGGAAGTATTTTTTCACAGAGAGGATTGTGGATACATGGAACAGCCTTCCTGAGGAGGTAGTGGACTCAAAAATAGTGGAGGAATTCAAGAATGCATGGGACAGACATAAGGCAATTCTAGTGGTGGGTAGGAGGAAGTAGGTTGTTGGTTAACTAGGATCTGCAGCCTATGCATTAGGTAGGGAAATGGGCAGACTGGGTGGGCCAAGCATTCCTTATCTGCCGTCAAATTCTACATTTCTATGTACTGTTGACACCACCACTGCCATAACAGTGTGCACTGCTATTTGTGCTCCTTGCAAATCCACTGTCACCACAACCTTTACCTCTGTTAGTAGTCCTGAGTGTTCTGCTGTCACCATGACTACTGCTGCCAGTATTACAACTAACTGTAATATGAAGTCAGTTTCTTCAACTGTATCTCCTGATAGTAATTCTGGCATCAGGACTACTGTCGACAGTGCTACTACCTTGCCCTATGACTAGTATTAACCATAAGACTCTTACAATGCCCGCACCAATTGTGTTGCCAAAACGTACTTTTGCTCAGCCTCGTAAGTTTTCCTTTCACCACATTTCCTTTTGTGATGAGGGGATTCCGAAGAAGAGCATACATCTGGTTCTGAATATTTACCAGAGCCACAAGTCTTGCTAAGTACATCATCTGACAGTGATACCCACCTAAGCGAATTTGGCGATGAGGCCAAATATGTGGCATGTCTGTGTGAGAAGCGTGAACATGCAGCTGCCAAAAAGTGCAGTGCTGCTTGTCATGGCAAGCAGGCTGGTCTGGGTCACCCTCCTTCTCCTAAAAAACAAACAAAAAGAAAAAAGCAATGCAACCCTGTCCTTTCAAAGAGTTGTGTCAAGTTCAACTCCATCTGATACACAAAGTAGTTCTACAACTATGTCTGTTGCAGAGAAAGGGGCAGAACAACTGCATCCACTGCACCCTGGTCTGATAAGGAGAAAGGGGCAAAATGTGGCCATGGTCACCCTATTGGGGCCAGTACTTCCACTGTCAGTGGGGGGAAAAGTGGGGTGTGGCTGTACTTTAGTGTTGTAAAAGATGATCCAACAAAGGTGGCATGTTCTGTGTGTGCGACTGTACTATAAGTTGCGGTAAAAACCTTTTAAATCTCACAACAACATCAATAATGTACCATCTCCGAATTAAACATCCCAGTATGCTTCAAAGATCCACAGCTGTTCTTCCCCCTCCACAACATGTGCCTGTCAGCCCCTCTTCTGGTACTGGTCCAGTAGATGCACAAAGTATTGGTAGTGATTCTATTACCGAGACAGACAGTGTGCCCTCAACTCCCCCTACACCACTTATAGCACATCCCCGTACAGGAGCATCACCCATTCTGCCTTCTTCTGCTCAATCATCTATTATTGTAACACCCTTCACCATGGGTTCAAAGTCATAATCAATGCAGTGTGGTACCACTTTGACTACACCCATCATGCAAGCCTTCCATGCCTGCACCAAATACCAGGCGTCACACCCAACAGCACAGCAGATCACCAATTTAATTGGTGAGATGATGATCTTGGATCTGCAGCCATTTTCCATTGTGAAAAACACAGGTTTCCATAGGCTGCTGCAGCATTTGCACACCAGGTATAATATACCATCACGGACCACATTTTCACATACTGTAGTGCCCAACATTTACCATGATTTGAGAAAAGAAGTTGCCAGACTACTAGCACAGGCTGTTGGTGGAGTTTTCCACTGCACAACTGACATATGGACCAGCATGAATTCACATCATGCATATATGTCCCTGACAGCACACTGGTGTGTTCCAGATGTAGTAGTCACTGGTGGTGATGGTGGTACTGGTGCTGGTTCTGTCTCTTCCCCCTACAGGTCTGCTTTGTTAAATGTCAGTGTTATGGAAAAGGATCACTGGGCTATAAACATACTGTCATTCCTGCAGGAGATGTTGAGCTCATGGACTGATGGCAACAATTTGCAAGTAAGGTTTGTGGTCACAGACAATGCCACAAATATGATAAAAGCACTCAGAGACAACAATTTTGAGGGGATACGCTGCTTTGCTCACACAATAAATTTGGTGGTGACAAAGGCTTTGGCAAACAGAGTGGAGGCAGATCACACAGTCAAAGTAGTCAGATGCATATGCAGTCACTTCCATCACTCTATGTAAGCCACAAACTGTCTGAATCAGCCGCAAGAGCATCTTCAAATGCCGCAGCATCATCTCATCCAGGATGTACAGATCCAGTGGAATTCCACCTGCTACATGCTGCAAAGGTTTCTGGAGCAGAAGCGGGCCCTTCATGAGATGATCATGGAAACCTATATGGGGTAGTCCTTGGACATCAGGACTGGGCTGTGATTGAGGGCTTAGTAAAGGTTTTAGCCCCATTTGAAAGGAGCACTCATGACCTTAGCTCTGATTCTGCACTGCAAGTCAGGTAATTCCTGTTGTACAGATCCTAAAAAAAGCCATGAGGAGATTCAGTGAAATTGCTGAGAAAGATCCAAACCAGACACCAGGAACAGTGATATTCCTTGTGGAAAACCTCACCGCAGAACTAGAAGCTAGATTTCTGATCTCTGTTCCAATAAAAAGCACATATTTGCCACTATGTTAGATCCACGTTTCAAGTGTGAGGTACTACACCTTATAATGCCCACTCATGGGGTTACAAACTTTCAGAAGCAGATGTGCTCAGAACTTAGTTTCTGCATGCTTGATTTGCTGATATCAGCATGTAGGTACCCTACTGATGAGCCAGCGACAGAATCACAAACTGAAAGCAGCATGGAAAACCTTGAGAAGGAGGGTGACTGTTGGGCTGAACTCAGCTCATCACTACAGGCTGAGCAGCGGAAGAGAACAGAACAGTAGCCACAGTTGGCGCCCAATCTGCTGAACAGTTATTTCAATGCGTCATTCTCCATAAATCCAGTGGAATACTGGATCAAAAGGATGAAAGCATCTCAACACTTGGCACAGTTGACCCTTAAATATATCTGTTGCCCCCTACCAGCGTACCATCTGAATGAATGTTCAGCACTGCTGGGGATGTGGTGGAGTCTCACTGATCGTCACTTGACCCAGCACATGTGGAACAACTTGTGTTTATAAAAATAAATCTACCTCACCTTGGGTACACATATGGCAACTAACAATTGCATTAAATAATCGTCATGTACTGGATACAACATTTGGGTGTTGTAGCATGGACCCATACACAATCCATTCTGTGTTAACCATTGTTCTGTTTGCAAATAGGCACACCATCTTAACATTTGGTCAAACATGTTCATCATATTCATAGTCATACTAACACGTACCTGTGGCCAGCATCCTTTTTCTTTATTACTTCCACTGTTATGGTGTATTCTTTTGAAAGTGCATGCCCTGCAGTTCCTAGTGCCTAAAACTGCCACCCACCTATTGACTGCTGTTCCTAGTATAAAATCCTCAACTGGTGTTGCTATCTCTCTCATCCAGTGTTGCTGGTGCCCATATTCCATCCATCCCTTTAACAACTTTCCAGATGCCAGTTATCAGTGTGGCATCACCAATCTCAAGTATTTCACGTGCATAAAATATGGAAGTTAACAGTGTATCATCTCCAGTCTCAGTGTTCCCCATGCCTGAAATATGGCAGTTACAAGTGTGGCATCACCAGTCTCAGTGTTTCCCATACCTCAAATATGGCAGTTACAAGTGTGGCATCACCAGTCTCAGTGTTCCCCATGCCTGAAATATGACAGTTACAAGTGCGGCATCACCAGTCTCAAGTATTTCACATGCCTGAAATATTCTGGTTACCAGTATGGCATCTCCAGCCTCACGTATTTCACATGCCTGAAATAGTTTGGTTACCAGTATGGCATCACCAGTCTCCAGTATTTCCCATGCCTGAAATATTCCAGTTGCCTGACTACGATCGGCTTGTACCATTGTTTTGTTGCAATAAGTTGTTGATGCTGCTGCTGCCGATGACAATAATGATTCTGAAGAAATCTGGAATATATTACTGATGACTGATGACCACCAAAGCCAGAGTCTGATGCTTCTCATCTTCGATGAACACATGGGGCCGGATATTCAAACTGCGCCCAAAATGTGCGCAATAGCAGGAGCAAGCACAAATCCATTGCGCACATGCACAATAGACACGATATTCAAACATGGAGCAAGTCAAATTGCGCAACCAGCCAACATCTGAATATTGCACAACCTGCGCCATAGCGCAACCAGGAAGGGGAAGCTGAGCAGATATGATGCGCTATAGCGCAACAAGACCAGCCCAGCTGAGCAGTCCAGAGGCACCATAGCGCAAGCAGAGAGCCCCCCCAGCAGCAGAGCAATGGAACTGCACGACCAGGGTGGTAGGCAGGGGCCCACCACCCATGCCACAGATGGGCACAGGAACACACTGCAGAACTAACAATGCACCCCCACACCCCAAGCACAGCATCACTGGGGGAGGGACGGAATATCCACCGGCCCGTGGGGACAAGCCAACAAAGCACAGCTGGGCCATGGTGCCCCAGCACACCCACTGGCAAGCTGAGACTGTCACACAAAGGGGGCGGACAACCCCAGTGCACATCAACCCCCCCCGTGCACAGCACACCCTGCACTGTGACCCCAAGACACCCCCATGAGCAGTGACCATCACTGCAGGAATCCCCATGCATCCCCCTGCCACACTGCAACCTCATGTACCACAGAACCATACAAGCCAGACCCACCATGAGCACCCAGCAGTGGGTGGCAGCACACGGCAATACCGACTGAAAGCCACTCCCACACCAGAGACACCTCCCCACGCACACACACAAATACCCATGATTGTACCACCCCAGATGCCATGCACACCACTGCAACTGAGCACCTATAGCCAGCTGCGAATCAGAGACCACCACAGTATTCATAACAAAATAGATTTATCTAATTAACATATCAACAATAACAACATGAACAGACAGAACTATATACAACTATATACAATACAAGGGTGGGAGTACGGGTACAAGGTAGGGGTGGGTAAGGGGCAGGGGTGAACAACTGTGTGAGGGAAGGCAGGGTGTGAGGGATGGGTAAAGGGGGGAGGTGATGGACAGCTACTGCCCACCAGCCCGCTCGTCAGCTGGCCACTGCTGGTCCTGGGGCCTCCTTCTGCGCCTGATTCCACTGCGCTGCAGGTCCCTCAGGATCTCAAGGGACTCCATGGACACGTCAAGGAGCCGGTGGACTGCCCGCTCAATTCTCTGCAGGATCCGGACACCTAGGACAAGGGATCAGAATCAATGGCTGTGACTGTCCATATCCCTGAAGCCCACCCAACATGCATGGCATACAGCCAAGTGACCTGCTCCTGTGGTGGAGTGCACCCACCCACAGTGACCGTGCACAAGACAAGCCCAACCAGGCAGCAACAGCCATGTGTGCCACTGCACACACACACCACCCATGTGCAGCACAGCACAACCAAGGCTGTCCAGTGATGTGGCTACCCGTAGCAAGGCAGTGCTGGCCAGTGCCCAGTCGCATGCATGGACCACCATTGATGCACTCCCAGACATGCAGTGCCACTGGACAGTGCTGACTGTCACATGTCGCGTGCATGGCAGTGTTGTCCATGGATGGTGGCCATGCCCTGCCCCCCCCACAGCATGCAATAGCACTCATGATGTCATGACACTCACCCTTATCATACTGCTGTGGCTGCTGCTGCTGCTGCTGCCGTGGCTCATCACCACCACCACCAACTCCACGAACAGCCACCGCTGCCACTCCTCGCTGCGCCTCAGCCTGGGCCCTCCTCCGCTCCACCACGCCTGTGGGAAATAAAAGGTGAGAAACACATCAGTGCAATCCCAAAGCAGATTCCCCCTGCCCCAATGAGTGTGCCCGCCCACCCAGCCAGACCCATACATCACATATCCTGTAAACACCGCCACAGCCAACCATAGACCAACCCCCCCCATGTGCTGGTCACACTACACAGTGAAACCCATACAGACAATACAGGTGCATAGACGGCTCACCCACCTGGCCGAGGCACCACGCCCCTCCTGGCACGTGAACAAAGTCGTGCCAGTAGTGCCCGCTCCCTCCTCTGCAGGTCACTGTACCGGTGCCTGCACTGCTCTGCCGAGTGCCACCAGCCAGTGGCCTCCTCCAGGGCAGTGGCCACCTGCTGCCACACATGTGTCCGCGCCATGTTCAGGGGTTCATCCCCAAACAGTGGGCCATGGTGAGGCTCCACTATGGCCACTAGGTTGGCTACTTCCAGCACACTCCATTGTGGGGCTCTCCTGCGTACCATCCTGCATGTATATAGTAGGCAATATGGCGCTCACAGCGCGGCAACCCGCGTGGAAATGTTGCACAATAGCTCCGTTAGTCCCTATCTACGCTGTTAAGTATGCTTTGCGCCAGTCCCTATCGCGCTGTTACCGAACAGTGCGATAGAGCTGCAGACATGTCATACGTACAGCACCAAGGGGGCAAAGGTCGGACACAGGATCATGGGTCTCTGGTGCAAGGCCACGCACAGCGCCATCGGATGTCTACATGTCCAGCGCGATTGGTCACCTGTGTACCATTGCCACAGTGGACTATTGTGCAGTAGTACCACAGCGCCATGTGGTGACCTTCACTGTAGCGCCACTGGCATAATGGTGGCCATCTCCTGAATTACCTATCGCGCACAGCACATCAGCAGTGCAACAGACGCCTGCGTAAGCTACCTGGGCATGCACAGTGCGGTGTACTACGCAGTCACAGAACTGCGCCATTGGTTCAGCCGGTTCAACCGTATTGCACAAAGCGCAACAGCACGATATTCAGCCTTCATATGCAAGTCATCCGATCAGCCATTCAATGGCACAGCGGCGTGATTTGCAGCTCATTAAAGTTGCTCCAGTCCTAATTTGCATGCATTGCGCTATAAATCTGTGACACTGTTCTGCAGTGGCCATATTCGGTTACTGCAGTTGATAGGTGAGTTGCATGCATTGTGCTGTTCTGGACCATGGCCCCAGAGAATTGCTGTGTACTGCACAGTCACAGGTGACCACCTCACCCATACAGGCTGTGAAATGACCGGCGAGGACTGGGTGAGGAGGATGATGGTGGGCAGAAGAGGAGGCCCAACTTTACGAAGGCGGAGACAGAGGCACTGTTTGAGGCCTACCTGGCTGAGGAGCCACTTCTCAGTGGATGGTGGGGCACCCCTCAGGCCCGAGCTGCTGCATGGAAGGGGGTGGCACGTGCCGTCAACCTGCATGGCAGCCACCAGCGCTCTGTGCAGGAGTGTAAAAAGAAGATGGGGACCGACAGGAGGAGGGTGAAGGAGAAAGTTGCAGCCATCAGGGCGGCACGTGCTGCTACAGGCGGACAGCCGGAGGTGGTGCAGCTGACCACAGCGGAGGACATGCTTGCTGCAAGCATGCAGCGCTGCACCATTGAGGGTGTTCCTGGAGGTGGCTTCCAGACAGGTGGTAGCCCATCACTGCATGGTATGTCATGGTGGGGGGTGGAAGGTAGTTCACATGCACTAACATGTCCTTCCTTTGTGTTACAGATCCTGTGCATCTGCAGGGGTCAGCAGTGGAGGGCCTGTCCACTGCAGACAGCCACTCGGAGTTGGAGGAGGGACCATCCACCTCCGCAGATTGCCGGCATGCACTGCGGCAGTGTGCACGGCCATCAGCCTTCACAGATGTTGAGACAGGTGTGGGGAGTAACCTTGCTGTGTCCCAGCGGTCTGGCATGCAAGCATGCCAGCACACTGCAGCTGTGGCTGTGACACAGACCTGCACCATCGATGATGCACCTACCACTATGGGCATTGACATGTGTGTGTCACAGAATGGACACACAGCAGGACAGCACACTGTGGCTGCGGCTGTGGCACAGACCTGCACCATCGATGATGCACCGACCACTATGGGCAGTGACATGTGTGTGTCACAGGATGGACACTCAGCAAGCCAGCACACTGCGACTGTGGCACAGACCTGCACCATCGATGATGCACCGACCACTATGGGCAGTGACATGTGTGTGTCACAGGATGGACACTCAGCAAGCCAGCACGCTGCGACTGTGGCACAGACTTGCACCATCGATGATGCACCGACCACTATGGGCAGTGACATGTGTGTGTCACAGGATGGACACACAGCAAGCCAGCACACTGCGACTGTGGCACAGACCTCCACCCATTGATGATGCAATCACCACTATGGGTATTGCTCATGTGTGTGTCACAAAATGGACACACAGCAGGACAGCATGCTGTGGCTGTGGCTGTGGCACAGACCTGCACCATCGATGATGCACTGACCACTATGGGCATTGACATGTATGTGTCACAGGATGGACACACAGCTTGTCAGCATGCTGTGGCTGTGGCTGTGGCACAGACCCACAACATCGATGATGCACCAACCACTATGGGCATTGACATGTGTGCCATAGAATGGACACACAGCAGGACAGCTCGCTGCGGCTGTGGCTGTGGCACAGACCCACAACATCGATGATGCACCAACCACTATGGGCATTGACATGTGTATGTCACAGAATGGACACACAGCAGGACAGCACACTGCAGCTGTGGCACAGACCTGCACCATCGATGATGCACTGACCACTATGGGCATTGACATGTGTGTGTGTCACAGAATGGACACACAGCAGGACAGTACGCTGCGGCTGTGGCTGTGGCACAGACCTGCACCATCGATGATGCACTGACCACTATGGGTATTGACATGTGTGTGTGTCACAGAATGGACACACAGCAGGACAGCTCACACCCATGGATCTAGCTGGTTCCGACGTGTGTGCCAGCACGCTGCAGCTGTGGCTGTGGCACAGACCCGCACCATCGATGATGCACTGACCACTATGGGCATTGACATGTGTGTGTGTCACAGGATGGACACACAGCATGCCAGCATGCGGCGGCTGTGGCTGTGGCACAGACCTGCACCATCAATGATGCACCGACCACTATGGGCATTGACATGCGTGTGTCACAGAATGGACACACAGCAGGACAGCACACTGCAGCTGCAGCTGTGGCACAGACCTGCACCATCGATGATGCACCAACCACTATGGGCATTGACATGTGTGTGTCACAGGATGGCCACACGGTAGGACAGCTCACGCCCATGGACCTAGCTGGTTCCGACGTGTGTGCCAGCATGTCAGCACAGTCCCAGGCTGTGCCTGTCAGCACCGGTGGGGCAGCACCGGTGGCTGTGCAGGTCACTGGCACTGTTGTGGCCACAGCAGGGGAACCACTGATCCCATGGGCACAGCAGGCAGCGGGGCAGCAGCAGCAGTCACCCACTGGGACTGGGGGTACAGGGCTCAGCAGTGATGGAGGTGCACCACCTATGGACATGCCCATATCTGGTCCTGGTGAGCAGCACCCACCCTCAAGGGGTGCTGTACATCAGGCCCTTCCAGACCCTGAGGGACAGGTTGCCGATGTGGCAGATGACCTCTTTGATGAGCACACCTGCCTGCTGCAGGCATCAGTGCAGCAGCAGATGCGGGTTGCAACATCTGTGGAGGCACTGTGTGTGGCTCTGGAGTGGGTCGAAGAGCGACACAGCAGGGACACTGAAAGGATCCTGTCCCGGATTGACCATATGCAGATGGATGTGACCGCCGCCATCGACAGGCTGACACAGGCAGTGGTAGGTGTCATGGCCACATTGGGCACACAGTCAGGTGTCCCAGTGCTGCTCACACTGCGCAGTACACTATCCACTCCCCGTTCCCAGCATCGTGCGACACCCACCCTGTCAATGCCGGGTTCAGCTGTGGGCATCCCGAGCACCCCAGGTTCAGGTATGTTCGGTATGCTGCAGACCCCTGTGCGGACAAGGTCACGTTCATGCAATGAGACCCCTGGTGGTCCACTGGTGCCACCCCATGTGGCCCATGCTCAGTCTGCCAGTGCTGCTGTGTCTTGGTGGGGCCGCCCACGCATCCGAGGTGGCCGTGGCACTGCGCCGCATGACTGAGCTGTCTCCCAGTGTGCGCCCTGTCTGGAGATGCCTTGTGTGCAATGTGTGTTTTGGTTGGCAGTGCACCAGTGGGTGCCCTGCCCTACACTCTGACACATGGACCACCTTCACACCCTCCTGACTGCTGTCCACAGGTGCGTGTGCATGATGATGCCTGCATTGCGCTGTACACCAAAGTGCAAGGGTGCCCAGCATCTGACACACATACATGGACAGTACAGGTGGTGGTGGTGGCCTGTGGACGTGTGTGTATTTAATGTCTGTTCCTGCTCTGTTGTGCACCTGGCCCCTGTGCACTTTGTGCCTGGTGTGTGTGTGTGTGTGTGTGTCTGTCCATGTGGCATGTTACTGTTCACCCCTCCCTGGTTGTGTGTATGTGTTTCTATGCCCTGCCACTTCCCTCACCATCATGCACCCCTGGTGTGTTTCCCTGTGTGTATGTGGGTTGTGCCCTAGCCACTGTTGGTTGCCCATGGCCCCATGACTTACCTGTATTGGGCGAGTGCTCCTCTGTGATGGTGTCCCAGTGCAGCTGGGCCAGCCGGATCAGTCGGGGGTCACGCCGTCCAAGGGGCGGCTGCTCATCCCCATAATCACCGGCATCACATGTCATCCCCATCGCTGTCCCCCTCCTCGACCTGTATGGCTATCCCACAGTCTTTGGCCATGTTGTGCAGGATACAACAGGCCAGGAATATCCCACAGGCCTTTGAGGGGCTGTACTGTAGGGCACCACTGGAAGTGTCTAGTCATCGGAAGCGTGCCTTCAGCATCCCAAACACCCGCTCAATGATGTTGCGTGTGGTGGCACGTGCCTCATTGAAGCATTGCTGCGATGGGGTCATGGGCCACCGGTAGGGTGTGAGCAGCCAGGGATGGAGTGGGTATCCACTGTCACCTGAGTGGAGATAGTGGAGGTTAGTGTCTTGTTCAAGGCCATATTACCCCTAGCCCTGTGTGCCACTCCCATGGCACCTGTGGCTTACCCTCCCTTGCCCCCACTTTGCCAATCCTACATGCATATTCACCCACTAGATGTCCTGTGGAGATGTCCCCACTCTTGAATCGATGGCACAGTGCTGACTGGTACCATATGAATGAATCGTGTGCTCCGCCAGGGTGCGTGGCCCAGACATTGATGATGCGCCCACTGGCATCACACACCACCTGGCAGTTGACACTGGAAAACCCCTTCCGATTGCGATAGGCAGCCCCTTCAGGGCCAGGTGGCGTGCGAATGGCCACATGGGTGCAGTCTATCGCCCCTAGCATGCCAGGCATACGTGCTACCTTGTGGAACTCCTGTATGTTTGCTGTATGCTCTACCGCGGTGCTGGGGAAATGGATGTACTCCGCAGCATGTGGCAGCAGTGTGCTGAGGAATTGGGTGAGGATGCATGATGTGGTCAACTGTGTTATGCCTGTGGTGTCCCCTGTTGGTCTCTGGAAGGTACCCGTGGTGAGCAAGCACATGCAGGCTGTTACCTTTGTCTCCACTGACAAAGTGTGACTCCGTCATGAGGGTGCCTGCATCACATCACTGCACAGCTCACAGAGCCACCTCAGTATTGCCCTGTTTAGGCGGTACTGGCCCACAATCTCTACATCTGAATACAGCTCAAAGCTGATGCGGTACGGTACTGCCTGTTGGGGTGTACCACCGACGGCCCTTCCACGCCACGCCCCTGCAGCATGCCTTCTCACCTCCCCTCATTACAGCTTCCATGTGGAAGCTGGCACTGTCCATCTCCCTGGCTTGTGTTCCCCCCGGCTGTTGTTGATCTGTTACCCCCACTGTCCTGACTGCTACCTCCACTGCACCGGGTACACCTACTGGCCTCTGCACTCTGTGGCCCCACACACCTTCACTTGCCACTCTTCTGTCCTGAGCACTCCCTGGCCTGCACTGTTTCCTGCTCTGGTCTGCTCTGTCTCCCTGCCGCATGTGACTTCCCTGTTGCGTTCTTGCGCCTCTTCCTTGAGCCTTTTTATTTTGGCACATTTCCGCCGTGGCACAACTTCCGCCTGATCCACTGTTGCGCATTGCGCAAGCCTTTGAATATTGCACTGCGCACTTTATGCATGGTTCCACCCCCTTCGGTTGCACGTGCCTTCATTAGCATTGCACTGTTGCTCAGCATGTTTTCTGTGGCGCAACTGCCTCCTGCTGAATATCGCACAATGGCACAATTCCGGACTTGCGCTGGCGCAACCCTATTGCACATGGCGCAACCCTTTTGAATATCCCACCCATTGTGTATTACCAGCAAAAGTGAAATATGTAGTCTTTTAATGCTTTTATTTCTGTTTGTGTTTTGGGGGAGGGGGAGGTAAATTGTGATTGAAATGTATCTCTAATCCTGATTTTTTTTTAGGTATACAGGTATTTTACGACCAGGGTGATGAACTTTTGGTAACACATTGGGTATGAACAGCAAATGTAAGTAAAGTATTTAATCTGTTAATTGTTTTCTTTCTGTTTTGGGATGTGGGGTGGGGGCTTATTAAAATAAAACAGGGAGACTGCCTGGATGTGTATAGGCCATTTTGGAAAAGCACTACATTTCATTATGTCTCCCTCGCAGGTAGCATCCAATCAAAAGACCTTTTTGGGGTAGCACATCATAGGCCGAATGGGCGTCACACTTGAGTGCCATCCTCACAGCTGTACCTCTGGGCTCTGAAGGTAAGATGTGAATTTGTATGTCGGCCTGTTGAAGTTACAATGTTATCCTATGGGCTTAATTATGTCTTATTGCTTGCTTTTCTTCATGGCCACAATTATTTAAGGATCTGGCATATGGTACTCTTGTAGTGGCCACCGAGACCTTTCAGACCATATATAGATTGTTACTTAGCTCCAAATATTGCCAGAATTATGGCCTGTTGAAGTTACAGTGTTATTCTATAGGCTTAATTATGTCTTATTGCTTGCTTTTCCTCATGGCCACAATTATTTAAGGCTCTTGCATATGGCATTCTGGTAGTGGCCGCCGTGACCTTTCTGACTACATATAGATTGTTACTTAACTCCAAATATTGACAGAGTTATGGTGTCTTATACTTCCAGTGTTATCCTATGGGAAACTGCATCCACATGATGAACTCCTTTCCTCTGCATCCTCCTCCTGAGGCATCAGCGTCAGAAGACAGCCTCTGGCACCACTGTACAAGGCAAAGTGCTGTGACCTCTACATTCTCCTCCTGAAGTACCAGCAGTGCAAGACAGCCTCAAGCACCCATGTACAAGCCAAAGTGCCCGTGACCTCTTCAACCTACTCCTGAAGCACCAGTAGCAGAAGACAGTCTCTGGCACCACTGTACAAGCCAAAGTGCCGTGACCTCTTCATCCTCCTCCTGAATCACCAGCAGCAGAAGACAGCCTCTGGTGCCAATGTACAAGCCAAAGAGGTGTGACCTTTTCATCCTCCTCCTGAAGCACCAGCAGCAAAAGACAGCCTCTGGTACCAGTGTACAAGCCAAAGTACCATTACCTCGTTATCCTCCTTGTAAAGCAGCAGTGACAGAAGACAGCCTCTGGCACCAGTATACAAGCCAAGGTGCCATTACCTCTCAACATCCCCCTCCTGAAGCAATTTTAAGGAGTTATATAGCAATTCTCCATTAAGGCAAATTATATACCTGAATAACAAATACTGAATAACGAATACCTGGGACCCAAATTCCAAATATTCAGCCGAATATTCAGGAAATGGTATTCGCACAGCCCTAATGAAAGATGCTTGCATGGTGCTTACTGGATCTCCAGCAGGGACCATCCTACTAATAGTGCATCTCTTCTAGTCTTTGTGGACAGTAATAGTTCTTATGTAAAATTTTAAATTGAATGGTTCTGCCATGAATCTCCCTGCAGGATTTATAAGCATTAGTCCAGGTGGACAGTCAATCTGCCTCAGCAGTAGTGTGGCCTAGTTCTTTTTCCCATTTCCTTTGTGAGGACTGTGTTTGATTACCTGACTGGGTATTAACTATAAACATTTTATAAAGCAATGCTGTCCCTCTCTTCTTCTGAACTATTTTAAGAGCTTGTTTCCAAACACTGTCAACCGATGGTATTGACATGTTAGAATCTAAAATTAGAGTTGGCAAGTGCTTCTCGCAGTTGTAGGTAAAAAAACCAAATTGAAATCTGGGGATTTTAAATTTTTTGTTTATTCTCTTCAAAAGAAAGGAAGATTCTATTTATTGGGTTTGCAATATCACCAACATTAGTAATGCTTTTCTCACTCCAGCCCAGATCGTGAATGGTTTGACCACCACGAATGGTAATCAAGGGATTATCTTAAATTGTGATTAGCTATTCCGGTATCTTGTTACTCTATGAAATAGACTGTACTTTCTTAATTGCTACTAGAGAGCTTTTTATGCATGTGTTAGAGAGGGTCCGTACTGCTGGATTTATGAAGAGCAGGTCAGATAGTTATATGGAGAGCTTTTTTGAAGTTCCATTTTTAACCAAAGAGGAATGTTGGTAGGCTGTAGATTGAGACAAAGTAAATCTGAATACCATTTAAACAGTCAGAGGTCTGAACTCAAAAACCCAAGGAGAGTTTGGTCAGCAATTAAATCAGAAATAACTCCAAGCACAAAGATAAAAACCGATGTATTTGAAATAAATGATAGAAAGGTTATCGATGCCCAGGAAATATCTGAGGCATTTCTAGATAAGTTTGTTCATTTATCTAGATATACTGCACAGTTTTCTTCTACTGATTTTTCTAAATATAACAATTCTGAGCCTGCCGACTGTTCTAATTCCACCTTTTTACTTTAGGCTGATTAGACCAATCCAAGTACTAAAGTTACTAGGAAGGTTACCTACTAATAAAAGCTCAGGGGCTGATAGTTTTGAGCAAAAATTCTTACTCTTAATAGCTCCATTCATCTATATTCCCCTAACGAAGGTGTTTAATTTGTCATTTACTACTTCAGAATTTCCTTCTTGTTGGAAACAAACAATTATAAAATCAGTTTTTTAAGGGGGATTAAAACTAATTTGGATAGCTACCGACCCATTTCCCGTTTGCTCACCTTGGGTAAATTGTTGGAGAAAATTGTCAATGAGCAAATCATTGAGTTCCTTGACTCAGCTGGTCTCTGGTCCCCTGAGCAGCAAGGTTTTCGAAAACATCATGGGATAGGGATGGCCCTGGCCAGGTTCACCGTCCACATCGGAGTGTCAAGTGAATAGGGGAGAACTTACTGGTGCTGTGTTTGTGGACCTGTTTGGGGCCTTCAACCTGGTTGACCATTCCCTGCTGCTTGGGGGACTGGGACAGCTGGGGCTTGGGGAATCAACATGTGGCTGGGTTGGCAGTTATCTGAATGAAGGGTCAGTTTTGCTGGTTCTATTTCAGATCCTAGATTAATGGAAGTGGGAGTACCCCAGGGATCTATTCTGGGCCCCCTTTTATTCTCTTTGTACATTAATGAACTTCCTATCTTGTTAACTAATTCATGTACATTAATGTAGGCAGACGGCATAATTCTGTGCTTTAGTTCTTCATCAGTGGATCGTATAAATGTAGCCTTAAGCACAGATTTTTTTGGTCCTAGATACATGGATGAGAAATAAGTGTCTGCTGCTTAATAGTAACAAAACAAAGTGTATGCTGTTTGGTACAAGACAGCGCATTACTACAAGTGACCCTATCTTAATATATGATTTAAATGGGATCACCTTAAAACAAGTTTCCCAGTTCAAGTACTTGGGAGTCGCCCTGGGTTCTGGTTTGTCCTGCTCTACTTATATACTTTTGATTTGTAGGAATATAAATCAATGATTGGGTGCTATGTTTAGACTGCAAAATCTACTTACTGAACAGTCCCGATTTTCAATTACTTACAATGTCTTATCTATTTTGAATTACAGTTCCTTTCTGTTTCATGATTTAGCAAAATCTGATTTAATTCTGTTAACAACAACTTTTCATGCCATCTGTCAGTTTGCATTAAAGAAATCTTCATATGCATCATTGTACCTTGTATCAGCTAACAGGGTGGCTCCCTCCTTCCTTGAGCTGCATTCATAGTTTTAACTGTTTGATTCATACTGTATTGAGACTAGGTTCCTCTTCCCCTCTTTTTTTATTGTTAAATCAACATAAATCAGTTAGGGCCCTTCGCTCTAATAACTCAACTTTATTTGAGGTCCCAAGAGTAGGAACCTGTGTTGCAGGATGAGCCTATTCTGTTTCTGATCCTTTTCACTGGAGTAAGATACCTAGAAAAATGTGTCACGTACAGAACTATGTTAGCTTTAAAGTTTCCCTAATGAAATTTTATTTAAAGTCTCTTAAATCTAGATTTAGTAGTTGCCGTATTGGTCCTTGCAAGAATAGATCCAGAAGCAAATGATTTGATACCTTTTAATGGACCAACATAGATGTAACAACAAGAACAAAGTGCTCTAGCTTTCGGACCAACCAGTCCTTCTTCAGAAGCTCATGGCAGTTGTTTAGAAAATACAATACTTATAACAGCTAGATCATGCAGAGAAAAACAGAAAAAAATCCCCTTTGGTTTAAAATACTCATTTAAAAAACCAGAAGATGATGTCAGAGAAGTTTAACAGTACAATACTGCCCTCAGTCCGAATGAACCTTGGGTTCAGATGTGCTTGTGCAACACATGCAAAGAATCCTACTGCACATAAATTTAATTGACATAAGATAACACTGCTGAAGCAGATAACTCCCAAATCAAGCCATGAGTGTCACAGTCAGTATAAGGATGTGATTACTGAAGAAGGCAACCCCGCAACAAGACAAACTAAGATAGTTATAGGGCTCATGAAATTACAATGTATGCATTAAAGACAAGAATTACCAGTAAAGTTGTCTAAAAAACATCAGTGCACACTCTGTGATGTGTAAAACCTAGCTGGACATGCCACCCAACTGTATTCTCAAGTTAAATAAAAGGCCCAAGAAATTACAAAAACCTCAGGACTATATAAATGATAATTTAAATATAAATTGATAATATTAGTGTTAAAAAACTCTAGTCGAGGAACCTCAAGGAATTCAGACCATGCAGCCTGATATGTACTGATGTCAATGTATACTGAGAATGTAGCAACTTCATGTACCACAAGTGTCAAGGGAATCTGAAAAAGAGATAAAAATGTAATTTATCTCCTCCTGTTCCTGTAATAGTTCCCCTAAGGAATACAACTTGTCATGAAATCCTGAGTAAATTACTACAATATTAGCCTAATGTAAAAATATATGTGCAGGACCCCCAAGCAAATGAGATCACACATCCCAATATGTACAGAGTTACAAAAATTATATATAACAGTATAAGATAACACTCCTGTATATATACTATAGTTCTTTGGGAACTATTACAGTGACTGAAGTTAATATAGGTTCACTAGGAGAGAGATTGAGTGTGTGTGTGTGTGTGTGTGTGAGAGAGAGAGAGAGAAAAAAGGAGGGGGAGAGAGAGAGAGAGAGAGAGAGACAACATCTCGTTTAAGCTATGTATCTCCCCCACCCACATTATTGTGATGTGGGGTGGGTTAGGTTGTATTGTTTGTATGAACAAGAGGAGATAAATTACATTTTTATCTCTTTTTCAGATTCCCTTGACACTTGTGGTACATGAAGTTGCTACATTCTCAGTATACATTGACATCAGTACATATCAGGCTGCATGGTCTGAATTCCTTGAGGTTCCTCGACTAGAGTTTTTTAACACTAATATTATCAATTTATATTTAAATTATCATTTATATAGTCCTGAGGTTTTTGTAATTTCTTGGGCCTTTTATTTAGCTTGAGAATACAGTTGGGTGGCATGTCCAGCTAGGTTTTACACATCACAGAGTGCACTGATGTTTTTAGACAACTTTACTGGTAATTCTTGTCTTTAATGACATTGTAATTTCATGAGCCCTATAACTATCTTAGTTTGTCTTTAAGCTGGGTGGGGTTGCCTTTCAGTAATCACATCCTTATACTGACTGTGACACTCATGGCTTGATTTGGGAGTTATCTGCTTCAGCAGTGTTATCTTATGTCAATTAAATTTATGTGCAGTAGGATTCTTTGCATGTGTGTTGCACCAAGCACATCTGAACCCAAGGTTCATTCGGACTGAGGGCAGTATTGTACTGTTAAACTTCTCTGACATCATCTTCTGGTTTTTTTTTAAATGAGTATTTTAAACCAAAGGGGATTTTTTTCTGTTTTTCTCTGCATTATCTAGCTGTTATAAGTATTGTATTTTCTAAACAACTGCCATGAGCTTCTGAAGAAGGACTGGTTGGTCCGAAAGCTAGAGCACTTTGTTCTTGTTGTTACGTCTATGTTGGTCCATTAAAAGGTATCAAATCATTTGCTTCTGGATCTAAGTCTCTTAAATGTAATTGTTAGGGCACTGCAGGTTTGTGTTTATACCTTAGTTGTGTAATTGTATGTATTTTTGTCATGTACTTTTATAGTGTGTGTAATCTCGTTGTTTGTAACATCTTGACTGTATTTTACGGTCCTGGGTCATGTTTGAAAACGGACCTTGGCTCATAACACTTACCTGGTTAACAAAAGTTTAAATAAATAAATACATAAAGGTACAGAGCAGCTTGCTGAAATAAAAAGGCGGTTTAGTATCTTTTCCACCATGGGAGACTGAATCCTCTTACTTTCCAAGGGGTTCTAAGTTTCGTCAGGGACAGCCAAAGTGGTTTTAAACCCCATAACAATTTTTGGACTTGGTTATTAATTACTGTATTTTTTTCCTTGGTAGCATAATTGGAAGGTTTTGGAATACATAAAAGATCATAGATTCCATTATCATTTTGAGTTTATCTTCCCCCAAATATGTAAGTCCTTAAATAAAGGGTCTAGGTTAATTCCTAAAGGTTGATTAAGGTTTGGGGGAATTTTGATTCCCAGCTATGTTACTGATTGTTTTGCCCAGCATTTCTCATTCAAATAGTTAGAAAAGACTGAGGTGTACAATCTCCAGCAACACATAAAGCCTGAGTGTTTTCTCACTTTATAACTAGGTCTGATAGAATTCCAAAATTGTCTAGTATTTCTTCTAGCTTTTGTATTGAATCATGGGAATTTGTAAGTGTCAGTAACAGGTCATCTGTATATGCAAAATGTGTGTGTTTGGATTTTCCTATTCTAACCCCTTTAATCACAGTAGTGCTAATAATTAATTTTGATCAGGGTTTTTATGGCAAGAATAAATTAATATGGTAAGGAGGGGGCATCTCTGTCTCATTCCTCTGTGTAGGCTGAAGGGTGCAGATAGAAGATCATTTGTAAGTATTTATGTTTAGGAGCAGCATAAAGTATTTTAATCCAGAAGAGAAATGCATTGCTAAATTATGTTCTTCTAGCACTTTGAAGAGAATGTCCCACTCTAAGGAGTCAAAGGCCTTAGTAAAATCCAAGGAGAGCACAATAGTTTGTTTTTTTCCCAATTTGGGAGGCCCAAATCATGTTTAAAACGTCTTCTGACTTTTTCCATTCAATTTCTGCCTGGGATGAACCCCACCTGTCTTATTTATTGTTAGAAAATGGACTTGAAAAAATAGAGCATGCTGATTGGCTGAAAGCCATGCTCTGTATGCATTTATTTTTCAATAGATGTCCGGTGAAAAACAAGTGCCAATTCGGGGTACCCTATTACCTATGGAATCCATGAGCACCCCGAATGGGCACGCTGCCATTTGTTTCCCCCCACTCCCATGAACAAGCACGGAATCCTCTTCAGTCTGAACCCCTTGGCAAAACTTATGAAATTCTCAACTGCTTCAAAAACAAACTGGCTCCAAAATCAAGAAAGACTGCTAATATGCAGGACAGGAATGGCATTTTGTTTGTTTTCCTTACCACAGGCAGAGGAACTAATTAATTAAAAAACTTAATGTAAATTTTTTTTTTCATTATTTTACCAAGCCTACGTTTCTTTACAGTGCATATTTCCTAAGCAAAATAATACCCTTCTTCCAGGGTGGGCGGTATTGGAAAATACCGGATCTTCCAGGGGCTATAAGGCTCCCTATAAGGCCCTCCACCTGTGGCGTTGGGCCTCAATATGCCCCTGGTCGGTCTGGTATTTCCCAGTACTGCCAACCCTGTCGGGTATTATTACATACTTAAAGGAAAGCGGTCTTCAATTCTGGCTCCCGGCCCCACAAGGCTTACCCCCCCGTTTAGCTTTTTACACAAAAAGTAGCATTTTTCTCAAGCCACAAAGTATTTTATTTTAAAAAGGAAAAGTCCGCTACCCGGAAATATGGTGGACACAGGGCAGCCTCCACTAACTGTAAAGGTGCGGTGCCGCACCGCTCGATTTAATACATTCAATGCATAAAAGATTTGACGCTTAGGAGTAGCTGCAGACCTATCTCATGCCTTAACATTGATTTGAAAATTCCAGCCAAAATCCGAGCTACCAGAGTGAATGCTGTCTGGAGTTCTGTGATTGGTCCTCAGCAAGTGGGCTTCATGCGAGGCAGGCTTGCTGTTGACCACCTGCGAAAACTGGCATACATCCTCTCAGCGCCCAGGGACTCCCAAATCTCAGCTGTGTTGTTTTCCTTGGATGCAGAGAAGACCTTTGACAGAGGGTTACAGACCTTTCCCTTTGAGACCCTGCATAAATTTGGTTTTCCCTCCTCATTTATCGACTGGGTCAAATTATTATACTTACGCCCCCTCGGCCAGGATATTCTATAATGGTGTACTTTTCCCTCCTTTTGAGTTGCAAAAAGCACCAGACAAAGCTGCCCCTGTTCTCCTTACCTTTTTAATTATATCTAAAACCCCTAACAAGACAGATCTTGGCCAGTGACAACATAAATAGCATCCAGGTGGGGGACGTCAGTGATAGGATTTCTACCGATGCTGATGATGTGCTTCTACAGCTTGAAGACCCTGCCCACTCATTTCCATCTGCACTTAAGAAGAAGCAGAATCAGCATTTATATAGCACTTTTCATACACAGTGTATCCCAAAGTGCTTTACAAGCAATGCTAGACTGGTAGTGAAGTGACTCAATGTATAGTGGCGGCCATATTGCACATCAACACCCACGCACAGCCTGGACAATTGCATGAATGGAAGTATAGCCTAAAGGTTAGAATAACGAGCTGTGAATGAGCTTGGTACATCCAGAAGATAGGCCTGGATTTGATTCCCACAACCTCCACGTGCATACTGTGTGACTCTGAGCAAGTCACTTAACCTCCATGATGCTCCCAGGTCACCCCTGAAAACAGGCACGTGGGTCTTACCTGGTTAACAAAGAAATGAACTGTTTTTATGGGAAGTAGAATGTTGGCCAGGACACCAGGAATTTCCTATACTCTTTCCAAAGAATGCTCTGGGTTCTTTTACTTCCACCTGGACGCCCACCAGGATGGGTAGAATGGACCTTGGTTTAACATCTCATCCAAAGGATGGCACGCCCCAGCAGTACAGCACTCCCCAATACGGCACTCAGGTGCCAGTATTTTAGGTACAAGTCCAATCCCAGTGTGGGACAAGAACCCACAACCTTCTGGTCTAGAGGCAGATGTGCTACCAACTGAGCCACACTGACACCTACAGGAATTTGGGCATATTTCAGGGTATAAATTGAATCTTGCCAAAACCTGTATAAATCCATTCAGCCATCATGTGCTTAAAACACAGCCAGTGCAATGGGGAAGGGGGGCACCTGGTGCCCTGACTCGATTAAATACCTGGGCATTTTTCTTTCCTGGAACAAGAAGTTAATGTTCTCCAAAAACCTGGACTCCCTTCTTGCTCGCATTAAGCAGGATTTGAACCACTGGTCATCTCTCCCCTTGATTCTCTGAGCTAAAATTAATGTAATAAAACAAACATTTGTCAATGCCAAGTGTTGCTTGCTGTCATTAGCAGTGGACGTGCAGGAGTTAGACAGATGCAGTATAGGAATGGCAGTGAAGTACTGAACTGATGCCAACTCCACCCCACCCTGCAGAGATGGACAGGCATTGGGGTGTGCCTTTGGGTCGTTACCCATAACGGTCATGACATTTCACCTCACTCTACCCTGCAGACACTTACAAGTGTTCAGGTGTGCTTTGGCGGGTTCGGGCTTTGCACTCACCTCATTCCATAAGGAAATATGCTGAAATGGATGCAGTATAGGAGAATGGGGTGAACTCTTGGGCCAAAGGGTCAAAGGCACACCTTGATGCCTGCCACTGGCTGCAGGGTGGGGGTGGAATGGCATGAGCATTACTGTGGACAGTCCTAAGTCACACCCCTGACGCCTGTCAGTCCCTACAGGGTAGGGCGTTACGGTCAAAAACCCTAACACCCTGGGTGTTTCTTGGTATTTTTACTCCCAAGTTTTCAACATGGTGTTTTTGTGACCCCACCACATGAACAGTGACACTATCAATTTGTTAACTGAAATGTGATTTTGCACAGCGACTGCGCCACTTGACACCACAGGTGCGAAAACACATTTCGAACAAGATGTGAAAAATGACACCTGTACTGTTCATGAAGAGGTGTTAAAAATGGCAATGTTGAAAATCTGGAGTGAAAAAATAAAAAAAACCAACTGGTGAAGTCACGAGTGTGCATAGAAATTGCACAATGCACACCCGTAAAGTAATTAGTTTGGGGATATCTTCCAGCAGATTTTCATCATAGGCATTTTGGGACCTCTGCTCATGAACAGTGTCACTGTGATTTTCTTAATCACTGACTTAAACACTGATTTCCCACAGTGACTGTGCTATTCTGACCCAGAAATGCGAAACACATTTCAGTCAGGGTGTGAAAAATGACAGCTGTACTGTTCATAAGGAGGCGTGGAAAAATGCCACTGTTGAAAATCTGGACTGAAAATATTACGAATTCGTGAACTTACAAGGGTGTGTGGAAATTGCACAATGCACACTCATAACAGTCATTTCATGGACGTTTATCACCAAATTTTCAATACAGACAGATTAAGACCTCTGCTCACGAACAGTGTCACTGTGATTTTCTTAATCTGCCCCGAACATTGATTCCGCATACCGACTGTGCCATTGTGTGCTACACATTTCGAGCAAGATGTGAAAAATGACAGCTGTACTGTTCATAAGGAGGTGTGGTAAAATGGCAATATTGAAAATCTGGAGTGAAAATATTAAAAATGCTCAACGTTATGAGCGTGCATAGGAACTGCGCAAAGCACACTCGTAAAAAAGTCATTTTTGGGAATTTTTTCACCAAATTTTCAACATAGGACTTTTGGAGGCCTACCTCATGAACAGTGTCACTGTGATTTTCTTAATCTGTCCCAAATATTGATTTTGCACACCGACCGCGCCATTGTGCGCTACAGGTGTGAAAACACATTTCTGGGGAGATATGAAAAATTACAGCTGTACTTTTAATAAGGAGGTGTGGTAAAATGGCAGTGTTGAAAATCTGGAGTGAAAATATTAAAAATGCTCAAAGTTACAATCATGCGTAGGAACTGCGCAATGCACGCTTGTAAAACAGTCATTTTTAGGACTTTTTCACCAAATTTTCAACACAGGGTGTTTGGGGGACTACCTCATGAACTGTGACACGGTCATTTCATTAATCATTCCTGAAAGGTGGTTCTACACAGTGACCACGAAATCACCTTTCGGGACTGAATAACAAAATGACAGTGACTGAGTTCATGAGGTGAGTTCCCAAGAACCCCATGTTGAAAATTTGGTGAGAAAATTCCCCAAAATGGCAGAGATATGCACCAAAGTTGAAAAAACCCTATTTATGCCATTATACAGCTTACCGGCATTTCTTCAGTTCAGTTGGCTTTGAAGAGTGCAGACGTGTTCCCGGTCCACAGAAGATCATCGTGCCAGGCTCCAGAGGTAAGTATGGGGTAAGGCGGGGGTGTGGGATGTGGAGTTACAGAGGGTGGGCGCAGTTGGGGAGGGGGGCAAGAGAATCAATGAGGGACCATTTTTTTTCTTCTAGTTTTATTTTATTTTTTTAAAGATGACGGGGGACTTTTGCCATAATGGAGTGGGCTCCCATCGTGGCACCAGGAAGTTTGGAGGGGGGGCAGTGGAGCCAACAGGGAATTGGGCACCCCCGTGGGCCAAGGAGACTTTTGCCATGCTGGGGTGGGCTCCCAGCATGACAGATGGAAGTTTGTTTGGGGGGGCAGTGGAACAGACGGGGGACTGGGCACCCCCGTCAGCCGTACAGTGTGCTGGAGGAGAGGACGCATGAGCCGAGGGGAGATTGGGCAACCCCCTCAGTAAACAACAAATGGGGGGAGGTGCATTATGCTGACGGGGATTGTGATACCCCATCGGCAAATGAACTGGGGAGGGAGTCATGCCAACAGGGGGACTGGGCACTCTGTCGACTTTTTTTTTTTATTTATTAAAATGCTTCACCAGGAAGGCACACTAAACGGTGGGAGGCAGATTTCCATCGGCTTTGTGGGGACTGTGAGAGGCCTACAGAGAAGCCATCGCCATGGGGACACCCCACAATCATCTATTTTGGTAGCTTGTAATGCACCAAAACAGCCAATTGCATGGTGATGTGGCCAAATTTCATTAACTGCGGTGATCAACAGCATACTCCTCTATTGGCTGCGGCAGATACCAGCCCTAGAAGGGACTACTACCATTCAGCACAACACTGACACACCTCCCTAACTCGCATTTGCAGGAAGCTGACGCAATGTGTTTCTTGCACATGCGTGCAAGCAACACAAAAATGAGTGTCCTTTCCGGGTCATTACACCCTCTCGGAATGACAGGCTGTGTGCTTCTAAATAACTGGTTTATTCAACTAAAATCCACTCATTCTTCTTTTTTCTGGAATGGTAAACCCTCGCACGAGGCCTACCATAAGCTTCAGTGTAACCCCTTTAAAAGAGCAGGGTGGGTGCAGTGTAACCCCTTTAAAAGAGCAGGGTGGGTGCAGTGTAACCCCTTTAAAAGAGCAGGATGGGTGCAGTGTAACCCCTTTAAAAGAGCAGGGTGGGTGCAGTGTAACCCTTTTAAAAGAGCAGGGTGGGTGGCTATTGCTCCCAGATTTTGGATTACTATCTTGCCACCCACGCAAGTCAATTTTTATGGTGGAGAAAATACACAGAGCAAGCCAATGCCCTTGCCTACCTTCCCCAATGGAAAATCATGGCGTTAAACTTAAATCACTGGTGTTGATATAAAATCCCTTCCCAGTATCCCCTATAATAAGCCTCCACAGCTCCTGAAACCTACTCCCATAGGAACCTCAGTCTCGGCTAGTAAACAGCTTCACTGACTACTGGGCACAAGCCCTCGCCTGGACCCTGAACAACTCCCAACAGGTAATCCTAACTTCAAAATACAACACAGAACCCTTCCAGCAAACTTTCTGGTTACAAGTTACACAGTCTCAGCATGCTAAAGGAAGGGACTCCCTAGTAAACAAGTTCAAGCAAAATATGGCTCCCATTCATATACCAGTCTTCCCCTTCCCTCCGCTTCAGCACATGCTGGCCTCGGGCCTGGGCCCCAAATCCTGGGAGATTCGGAACTTTCCTAAATGGGATGAGCTCGGGATACTGGTGGAACAATGGCATTCCACCTCCCTAATATATATAAAACTGTCGTCTCTCACCACAGATCAGGAAAATGCTTTCTGCACATGCTAGCAGTTCGAGTTCCCTGAACTCACCACTCCAAGCAACATAACTGCTATGTGGAAACGGACGTATAAATTTCTGAAATTCGATGGCCTAAGGCTAATGCAATGTAAACTCAGTCCTAACCTTTACTATACCCCCAGTAAAACCATGTAAAAAGGTGAGGCTCAATTTTGACTTCTGTTCCAGATGTACGTAGCATAGAGGCATGCTGAAGCATATCCTATGGGATTGCCCTAAAGCTAGACCCTTATGGGATGAGGTTAAATCACGTCTGGATCCATTATTGGGACTGGAAAATGCCTTTACTCCCCCTTCCCCCAAATCTGTTTTCTAGGGCTCAATATAGGCATGGTTTTTGGCCAAAGGAAATATTACGCCTCCCTTCATTCAGCTGTTGTTATAAAGCTTATTCTTGAATATTCTCTAGATTACGTAGTGGATACATACCAGGAATGGTATAACTTGATACTGGAGGCGTTATGTATAGAAACGGTGATCTGCAATATGAGAAATGCATAGGCGCTATATCAAAGAAGATGGGGGATGTTGGATGCTCTACCCTAAACTGCGTGAATGTGCTCCAAGTTGATGTTCGTCCTTAGTATTCTCTATATTCTGCGTGTCATCGTATGTCCCGAATTAGTTCTTTTTTGTATTTTTGTGTCAGCACCATTATAGCACTGCCTAGTCACAGAAACATAGCAACATAGAAGTTGGTGGCAGAAGGAGATCGCCAGGTCCATCTAGCCCCTGAATGTTGACAGGTCAGGCAGTCATTAACTTTGCTGTACGTTCTGTTCAGTGCTGACTATTTTGTTATACTTTAAAAAAAAATAACATTTATTAGTTAAAAAAAATGCACAACAGGAACCGTCTCCTACAGTTTTAAATAAGTACAAGTTGGGCAACAGTGAAATACTAGGTACACCTGGGATACAGAGCTTTGGGTCCAGAGAACAGTTTGTGTGGTCTGTTTTTGCACTGGGGGACCAAGGCATCTCTCAGGAGTGCCCACTCAGCCATAGCCTCTACTCCCTGACTGAAACCACCTTCCTCCGGGAGTACAGTTACTGAGCCCTCTCTCTCTGTCTCTCTCTCTCTGAACCCATGGAACCTTCCAGCCCCCTGGATCAGCCTGCCTCACCTACCTGGTGGCCTTTTTGAAATTAGAGGGTCAGTCCTGCAGTCGAGCCAAGGGACTCAGGAGAGCCGGTGGAAGGATGGTTCGGTATTGGGTTGTAGGCTTTTGGCTCCTGGGGCCTCAGTCTCCTCCCTGTGTCCGACGGGGTTTTTCTTTTTCCCCCCTGGAGCATGGATGTGCAATGACATCTCTGCACTAATGCGCTGACATTTGCCGCCACTCCACCCCTCACTGTGGCACCACTTCATTGCAGGGCCCCCGATCTCCATCGGGGGTCACTGCAGATCGGTGCAAACCCAACAATCCACCCCAGGGAGGGGAGAGCAGTTCTCTGGATGCTCAATCACCTCCCTCCCCTGCTGACCCCCGATGGCCCAAGTCCATGTCTGAACCAAGGTCACCGGCATGGCGTGAGGTGTGGTGTCCAGCGCCTCAACCCTCAGTGCCACCGGGCTGGTCCAGAGAACAATTTGAACATAACAGAAGATCAGTCCATAGGTATGGTTAGGTAAGTAGCAGGAATTTTCCAGTGCTAAATATTTCCTAAATTCACACTTGAACAGTTGATGGGTAGTGGCACAATCAATTCTGAGTGGAAGTGAGTTCCAAAGCTTAGGAGTACAGAAGGAAGTAGCAAGTTGTCCCATTTTTTTACAGCATTTTGAGATTCACAGTATAGTCTGACCAAAGGACCCAAGGGTATAGGCACAGGCCATTTTTGTAAGGACTGTGGCTAGCGATGAGGGGGTCTGATGGTGCACTGCTTTATTAATAACAAATTCAAGATTAAAGGTGCGCAATGCAGAAGGGAACAGCCAACCTGATCCCCAGTAGGCAATGGTGTGTTAGGCAGGAGGAAGCTAGAAGAGAGTAGCAAATGTTATTATATATCACTTCCCACCATTTCAAGTTGGATTTGTTTGTGCTGAAGTAGACTAAAGTGCCATCGTTTAATGTGGGCAGTACGATGATTTGTGCAATTGCCACACAAGCTTGGGGCTATCAAGTTTCATCTGATTCTGTATGCAAGGTCCAGCTTGGAATTAACAGATTTATACCCCATATTTATATGAAGTGTGAAGTCAGGAGTGTGGCCAAAGGTAAGGTCTAGATACTGGAAAGAGTACTAACTTGAGTACAGAGCCATCTTAGCAAGAGATTTGTAATTTAGGGATCTGCAGCGTGACTGGGACAGGGCCCGTTTTTGGGAGCTGTGGCCTGGGGTGGAAGATGTGGCCCACCTGTGTGCACTGCAGCACCAGTAAGGGAGTTGGGCCTAGTTTCCTGGTCTGAGACCTGTGGACGTTTGGAGCAGAGGGGCGGCATGGTGGTGGCAGCCTATGTCATGGGGAAGGCGGTGGTGGCAGCCCGCCTTGGCCGTACCTGTGTGGCATCCCGTCTCTATGAAGGCAGCCTGCAGGGAGGGATAATGGGTACCCGGTTCATCCCTCAGGTCGCCTGCGATCTGAGTTGTGTAGGGATGCCGTGAGCCCGGGCGCCATCGGCCCTGTGTTGCAGGATGCCAGAGAATGAGGTGAGAGAGCTTCAGACTATTGTCTTGCCATCGCAGATATGCAAGAGGAGGATGGGTAGACCTTTGTTTGAGCTGCTGGGTTTTGAGTTTGGCCAAGGTGTAATAGGAGACCTGCCTGTGTTGTGCTGCTACATCAAGAATTTCTGAACTCCTTGGTTCTGCAGGATTCAGCATCCCAGCCTTCTTAGCCACAAGTTTGGTACCAGGGTTGTGTGCCACAGTAGGAAATATTTCTCCCTTAAAGCCGTGCCCCCTACTCCCAGGAACTATGAACTGTTATTTGTCAAAAAATAAATTAATTTGTTTAAATTTTACTTCAGTGTGGCCTTTCGCTGCTTCGTTATGAATTGTGGCAATTGCCTGAAAACACCAGTTTGCCTCTACAGGCTGAGACTCTCGTTTCCTGCACCCCGTTTCGGCTGTGACCTGCAACTGCCTGTGAACCCCAAGATCTGCTCCAGGTATGTGTCAGTTCTAATTCTTTGTCTGGATGTGGCTCAGCTACTAAGTGGTGCCCCCTTCCCTTTTCACCCCAGGCCGCTAGACAGGGTGGTGGGGGTGGCTACATTAATTTGTTTTTATAAGCCAAATTTGAAGTGAATTTTAATCCTGATTTAGTCATCTGTTGAGGTAGTTGATACAGTTAGAATTGTACATCATGGCCCTGATCATCTGCGTACAGATGGTATTTGACAGAATGTTAGGAAGGAATGGTTATTTGGTTTTATAGAGATGGCCACCTGCCATGCTATACATTTACATCATTTCATTGCCAAGTTCTAGGCCATCTCTTTCTAGTATATGTGCTGGCAACATAGTAGAAACCTCCCCAGCCTCTCAGTACCGTAGTTTTGTTTGACTCAGGAAAGGGCTGATTCTGCCCACGTGTTTTGTAACTATTAGTTATTTATTTCCTGTCTAAGTTGGATATTTTTATGAAGCAACTAATGACCTCCTGTAATCTTGTAGTTATATTGGGTAATCAAGGTCTTGAGGTTTCATTCTCTTTGTGTGATTTCCTAAGCCCTTTGTTTTTCCTTGTGTTTGCTGAGTAACTTATTACTCGTCTTCTGGTGTAGCATTTAAAGGTCTTCCAGAGGAAGGACCTAAACATCGTCTATGTGTAATTTACGTTGAAATATTTCCTGATATTATTACTAACCTACACGTGTTTTGGAAATTATTTATTTCATACTTAAGTTGGGTAATTTTGTAAAGCAACTTATAATCTCCTGTAATCATATTGTTACGTTGAGTAAGAAATGTCTTGAGGTTTCATTCTCTTTCTGGGATTTCCAAAGCCCTCTGTTTGAATTTGTTTGACGAATGACCTATTACTCATTCTCTGATATATCATTTAAAGGTCTTTCAGAGGAGGACCATAGATGTGTTCTGTGTGTAATTTACGTTGAAAAATGCCTTGGCTCCCTTCATAACCAATTAAACAACTATTTGCCTTTTAACAGGGAAGTATTACGTTTCCATGGGGTGGGGGTGGGTTAATGTCCTGGCATTCTTCATAACCAATTAACTACTCTTTGTCTTTTAACAGAGTATTATTACGTTTCCATGTGGGGGGTCTAATGTCCTTGAATGACTTTTATTGAACGTTTGCCAAGACAGTACAGTGGCCAGAGACAACCATGTTACTTATTAGGGGAAATTCTAGGCACAAATGCCTGTATACCAAGCTGTAATCAGTCTGCCATTGATATCATGAGTTTTTTTTCCATAATAATTTTTTTTTTTTTACAAATTATAATTTAAGACCTCTTACATCATACATTAAACTATGAGCACTTCAGGCAAAATAGGAAGAACAAAATACAAACATTTCATACATCAAAGTTATTCAATACAATAAAATAGGAATAAAGAGACAAGTAACACGTTACCTGGCCAGCAATTCATTGGACTGCAGCTCTAATTATATTCCTAGGGGGTTACTAAATAAATGAACCATTAGAATTTAATTTGTAATTATACTGTCCATTATAACTGTCTGATAGAGATTATCTACTTCATATTCCAAAAGGGTGACCAGATTTTTCTAACGTTTCTAACTTATCTGTCAGGGAATAACAGATTCTTTCATTTTTGAATAAAAGGACCATCTGTGCATACCATTTGCTAACAGTTGTCATTGATTTACTTTTCCATTTCTGTAGAATGAGTCGTTTGTCACCAAGAGCTGCATATGAGATCCAGGTTTTTTGATGCTTGTCTAAATTCATTGACTCTGGAAATAGTTCTAAAATGAAAATCAGTGATGATGATGGTATACTACACCCTGTCACTTTGTTACAGATGGCTGAAGATGATGGAAGGTTTGATACCTTTTATTGGACCGACAAGTATCTTGTACAAAGATGGAATTATATACAAGCTTTTGGGGCCTCACAGGTCCCTTCTTCAGGTGAATAGCAAAACTGAGCAACATAAGCAGTATTTATATCCTCTGTGGAGCAATTTGGCAGTGTCAGTGGCTCAGCGGGTAACACACTCACCTCTGAGGCTGGGAGATCAGAAGGCTGTGGGTTCTATCCCCACACCAGGCACTTGGGTTAATATCTCAATCCCAATACTGACACTGCAGTGCAGCATGGGGGGGGGTGCTGCACTCCTGAGGTGCCATCTTTTTGGATCAGAAATTAAACTGAGGTCCCTGTTCTGGTGGTAGTTCAGGTGGATGCTAAAGATCCCATGGTACTTCTCAAAAAGAATAAGGAAAATTTCCCTGGTGTCCTGGACAAATTATCCCATTCCCTAAAAATACCACCAACAGCTTAATCTGGTGCAAGGTCAGTTGGCATTCATCAGTATTCCCCTTCCCCATGTTGTGCCTGAAAATAGGCAGGATTTGCCTATTGCACTTACCCAGTCAAATAAATAAATAATAAAAAACAAAATAGCAGAAAATGAAGTAAGGAAGTGAAGTAGGAAAGTGATAAAGGGAACTAGAGATACAAGTTTATATAAGTAGCAAAGTAAAATAAATGTGTACGAAGAAATGGGGGGGTGTTAAATAGGAACAGGTCAGTGGGAGATAAAAGGAAACTAGAAAGCATAAACAGCAGGACCAGACAGGAACACAGATAAGAAAGATCTGAGATTAAAACAGTAGAAGGTAGGCTGAAAGAGTAGAATAGACAGAAGATGCCTAAGAGATGCAAGGAAGCTAAGAAACTAGAAGAAACAAAACAACAAAGGCCCTGATAGAATGTGAGGTAGTATAAACAGTGAGGTGTGAAAACAATCAGGGCTGAGCTGAAAAGTTTGTAGGAGAGGCAGGGAGGAAGTAAGTCATAGGTAATAAAAACAGAGGAGGCAGGAACTCAGAAAAAAACAATAGCAAGAGAATTACAGTTTACCATAGTGTGTCATAAATCCAATGTCCCTATTCAGTCCACACAGTTTACCATAGTGTGACATAGAAACATAGAATTTGATGGCAGATAAGGACTGCTTGGCCCACCTAGTCTGCCCATTTTCCTACCTAACAGATAAGCTGCAGATCCTAGTTAACCAACAGCTTACTTCCTCTTACCCGCCCCAGGACTGCCTTATGACATAAATAAAATGTCCTGATTCAGTTCACAAATGTTAGATTCAAATTGTTTTATAGATTTCAGTTTCCATGTCCTTCTGTCCTGTGTGTTTTTGAAGCTGCCTCTTAGTATAAAGACAAATAAATCCAAGAGAGAGTGATCTGTTTGTGAAAAATGGTTTCCTACCAGTGTGCTGCTAACCTGGTTTACTATCGTGTGTTGTTGGTGATTCTTCCTAGTTTTCAGTGGTTTACTAGTTTCCACAATATAGCATCCATTTGTGCATTTATTGCACTGAATTAGGTAAACAACATTGCTGGATTGACATGCGTAGGACCCATTAATTTGTATAATATTGTTCTGGCTTGTTTTGGTGGTGGCCTGTGTGCATATGTGGGTGCAGGTCTTACATCTTGCCATGTTGCATGGTTTTGTCCCTCTTGTTTCTCGGTTATTATGATCTGCTGGGAGTCTATTATGAATGATTATTTTCAAGAGGCTGGGGGGCTGCTTATAAGCAATGACAGGTGGTTCAGGGAAGATGTCTTTCAGTGTTTCATCTTCTCTCAGTACGGGTTGTAGTTCTTTAATAATTTGCTGAAGGGGTTTTAGCATGGGGCTGTAAGTGACCACTAGGGGTGTGCAGTCAGTTTGATGTTTTTGCCTGTATTCCAGCAGATTGTCTTGTGGTATTTGTATTGCCCGTTCAAATTCTCTGTCAGCTTGTCTTGGAGAGTGGCCCTGCTGGATTAGGGAATTATGAAGTAAGGAGAGCTGTCTGTCACTTGTTCTCTTTACAGATGTTCTTGTTTACAGATGGTTAAAATTTCTTTCCAAATACTTTGTCTGCTAGGACAATCCCACAGCATATGAGCAATACCTGCATGCAAGTGACTACACCTCCAGCAGTTAGCATTGTTTAAATATCCCATTGCATTCAGTTTTTCTGGACTGTAGTAATATCCATGCTAAATGTTATACTGAATTAACCTACCTTTCAGTTCCTTATAGTTCTTACTGGCTAACTCCCACACCATTTCCCATTTCTCATCCGATATGTCGAGATTCAACTCCTTTTCCCATTTTATTTTGGCCTTAATGGTCAAACAGGTGTGTGTTAGATTACTGATCAGAATTTTATAGATGATTCCTGTTCCTTTCTTAAGTGCTGTTATACGTGTCAGTTGGTCCCATTCCTCACAAATCGACAGAGTATATTCTACACCCGAAATATTAGATTTCCTGAGTTTCTCCCTTAGCTGTAAGTAGAAATGGAACTGGTACCCCTGAATACTATACATGTCTCTAAGTTCTTGAAAGGATAGTAAGATGCTGCTCTTTATGCCTACTATATGTGCAAGCTTAGAAACATAGACTTTGACGGCAGATAAGGACCACTTGGCCCACCCAGTCTGCCCATTTCCCTACCTATTGGATAAGCTGCAGATTCTAGTTAACCAACAGCCTACTTCCTGCAACCCCCGACTATAATTGCCTTATGTCTGTCCCATGCATGTTTGAATTCCCCACTGTTTTAGGACCTCACAACCTCTCCAGGAAGGCAGTTCCATGCTGCATCACTCTCTCCATGAAAAAGAATTTCACATTACCCCTGAGCCGCCCTCTAACTTTAAATTGTGCCCTTGTTCTTACACACATCTCTTTTCTGAAAGATGCTACCATCCTGGACTTTGTTGATTCCCTTGAGGTACTTAAAAGTTTCTATCATGTCCCCTGTCCCTCCTTTCATCAAGGGTATACATATTAAGCTTCCTTCAGTCTCTCTTCATATGGTTTCTGATGTAAACCCTGCACCATTTTAGTTGCCCTCCTCTGGACTGCTTCCATCCTGCCTATGTCCTTGCATAGATGAGGTCTCCAAAACTGCACGCAGTACTCCAGATGGGGTCTCACCAACTGTCTGTATAGAGGGATAACCACTTAACTTTTTCTACTTGTGATGCCCCTCCCTATGCATCCCAGTATCCCCCTTGATCTCCTTACTGACTTCTCACATTGCTTACCCACCTTTAGGTCATCTGATATGACTACACCCAGATCCCTTTCCAATATTGTTGTAGTTAGTACCTCCCCTGCTATTGTGTACTCTTCTCCTGCATTTTTATTTCCCAGGTGATATCTAAGCTCGACCACTCTGCATTGGGGTAGCCTTTTTTCCCACCTGCCAATTGAGGATTACACCAAATAGGCATTAAGTCCAAAGGAGTCTGTTCAAGGCTGATTATGCAATTTATTTCTTAGTGCCAATGTAGAACCTAGAATACATGGGTTGTCTACCAGCTTTGTGTCTTGCTGAATATATAGATGGTCAAAAAGGGAATTAGGTGCAAGAACATATTTTTCCATACTTAGCCATAGAGGCTGAAGCTCTCCATTAGAATTTGTGTGTGAATTTTCTATGCTTTAATGCATGTTTAAGTACAAAGGCCAACTGACATCACTCCCACCAGGGCAGAGCAACTCCCCCCCCCGAGATACGTGGTGCCATTTACTTGGAAATACCCAGTCTGGGTGGTTTCCCTTGCCAGAGAAAATTCCTTAAAATCCTGTTGAGCCATTTGAGTATTTTCCTCCCCGCCAAAATTGATAAATTTTGAAATAAATAAAAAAGTCGAGGTGCAATGTTCATTTTGATTGTATTTACTTTCCCCAAAGGGATAAACTGAGTTTTTCCCATCTTGATAGGTCTAATTCAATCTTCTTTATCAATGGTACATAGTTAAGGTTGATAATTTCCTTTAGATTAGTGGTAATTTGCAAGCCTAGATATGTAATATTAGATTTAAATGAGGATTTATCAAGAATTTCGACCAGATGATTCATTGTTGGTATTGAAATATTATTATGCAGTAGTTGCTTTTTGCCCCAGTATACATTAAGTCCTGATACTTCTTCAAAGGCTGTTAGTATTGCTTTCAGGCTTTGATATGAGTGCACCGGATTACTTACTGTTACTAGCAAGTCATCTGCAAATGCAAAAGATTTGTGTTTTTTTCCCCAAAACTTTATATCCAAGATCCCTGGAGTGACTGTTGATTGTATATATGAGGCGTTCAAAGGCAAGTACAAAAAGATAAGGTGAGTGGGCATCCTTGTCTAGTTCCACAAGCTAGATTGATTTGAGGGGACAACATGTCCTTAGTTCAAATCTGAGTTTGTGGCTTGTCATATAACATTGTTATCCAGTCTGGAAAATCCTTCCCACAGCCAAATTCAGATAGGGCCCATGACATAAAAGACCGGTTAACCGAATCAAAGACCTTAAGTATGTCAAGTGACAGAATAACATAAGGTTCCCTTTTTTTGTTGGCTGACCAGATCAGATTTAGCAATCTGTGAATGCCATCCACCCCGATCTATTCCTGATAAACCCCACCTGCTCCTGACCTACTAACCTAACTACAATCTAGAAAAAAGGAGAGGGAAAAGGAATTGTCAGAATAAGAAGAAGAGTTGACAAAACTAACTGATATACCATTGTAAAAGCTGTATGACACCTACTGGTGATATTCTACATAAAATATCAGTTCTTAAAGGAGAGATTAATGCTATACTGTCCCAAAAAGCAGAGTATGCATTCTTTAGGACAAAACAAAGGTATTGAGATGCTGGGGAAAAGGTAGGTTGACTCTTAGCCTTGCAGTTAAAAAAAGTCCAGCAGCAAAATACAATTACGGGTGTACAGAATGAATCTGCGTCGATTCTTACAAAAAACAAAGAAATAAATGAAGAATTTCACAAGTTCTTCCACACCTAAATACGTGATATTAGATTAAAACCAGAATTTATCAGGAATGTCCATCAGATGATTCATGGTGGTAGTTTACTTACCTGGTAAAGGTGATTGTGTTGCCTGTATATCCACGACACTCACATTCCTTACCTTAGGATTATGTATGTCTGATAGGCTGCTTGATGCACATGTGATCTTAAGATCGGATTTTGATCCTCAACCAAGCCCCTTCTATATCCCACAATCACCAGTTTTGAAACTTCCAGAGCTGTGGAAAATCTTGTTAACTGCATGCACAGACAGTGTAAAATTACTCTTGTAAGAAATTGTAAAATTACTCTCAGTAACACCATATTCTTTCTCAAGTAGGCTGCTTTAATGTGGTATGCTATTACATTATTGCTTTCATTAGACTTCTCTACCATAACAATTGTTACTTAACTCCTTTTACTGGAGGTAAAACCTTAGTATGCATTAGCCTTCAACCTGAACTGCCCCAGGTGGGCTGGGGCGCCATGGATATACAGTAACACAAGCATCTTGACCAGGTGAGCAAATTACCATTGTGTTGCCTGTATATCCATGGCACTCCCACTCATTACCTTAGGGTGATTTAAAAAGCAGTACCCTATCTCTTAGGGTGGGGAGGGGAAGGAGTTATTGCTTATGCTGTTTTGCCAGGTGGTGGTTAGCAAGACTTTTTGTCCAAAAGAGTTTTTCTTTGGGATGATGGTGTATAGTCTATAATATTTGGTGAAAGTGTAAATAGTTGACCATGTGATGGCTGAACATATCTCTTGGGCTGTTGCTGAATTTCGTTCCGCCCAGGATGTGCCCACTGTGCTTGTGGAATGTGTCTTTATTCCTATAGGTGGTACCTTGTTGCTTGACTTGTAGGACTCTGTGATTGTCCTCTTCAGCCATGAGGCTAAGGTAACTCTGTGGTCAATGCACCCTTCTTGTGTCCCTTAGATATAACAAACAGTCTCTCTGTTATTCGCATTGGTGCTATCCTATCTATGTAGTTCCTGAGTGTTCTTTCCACATCAAGTGAGTGTGGTGCCCTTTCACGGCTTGTCATGTGCTCTTTATGAAGGGTGGCAGTTCTAGGGGTTGGCTTAGATGAAACCGAGAGTCTACTTTGGAACAAATGATGGTACAGTATGGGGTGATACACCCTCTGCAGTAAAGACAGTGAAAGGTTCTTTGCATGACAATGCCGTTAGTTCTCTAACTCTGCAGGCTGAACATATTGCCACTTGGAAGGCTGTCTTCAGTTCCAAAGAGTAGATATCAATGTCTGATATAAGTGTGACAAAAATGGGAAGGAAGGAGTTAATGGTGGATAATGTAGTTGGCATTTTTTTAGCAGTCTGAAAACACACACACACACACACACACACACACACACACACACACACACACACACACACAAGCTAGAATTCCACAAGTTGAAATTTCACTGTCCCCAGCTTCTGCTTGGTGGGTCATAAATCTCAGAGTGGACCTGTCCACACACAGACTCACAGTTTAAATGCATTGGATCATTCAAACATAAACCTAAGGTTAAGGATGAATATTAGTGGACACTGATACACGTGCAATCTGATTGGGACAATTAAATACATACATGGTAGATGGTTGGTGCATTCAAGGGGGAAATAGGAATCACCTATTCTCAAGAGAGTATATAAGATACTGAAAGACAGTGAGGATGGTTGTTGGTTACTCTGGGAGTTGAAGGAAGAACTAAGCTTGGGGCCTACCCTTCTAGCTATGTCCGTGGGAGCTGGTAGTTAGCACAGGGTTCAGTGTCTCTTGAAAACATAGGAGAAGGATAAGTTTGACATTAGCATATCTCAGTAATAGACTTTTTCTTTTGCTATCTGTTACTTTAAAAACATTTGTTTACTTTTCCTGTATCAGTGTTATTGTGTTGAAAATAGATATCCTGTAATCTCTGTTCACTTTCTGTTAAGTGAAAAGCTGTTTTTTTACTCAATAGTTGTGACTGTGATGTAATTTTTCTAAGGTAATACATGGTTTCCACTGACAGAGGTAAACTCTGTTTAGCATCTGCCATCCGAGACAGACACACTGCCAGACTTTGTTCTGTGTAATTGCAAGTCTGACTGCCCAGTTTTGTAAACTTGGGAAATGGGGGCACTGGAGTGAACTCTAGCTGGTGGCAGCTAATACTCGAGGGCAGACACCTCTCTAAAAGCTGTTCCAGCCCAGAGAAAGAGGTGGGTTGTCACAATAGGTTCGAATGGTGGTCTAGTGAAAGCGTTAAGTACTAGAGTCAGATCCCAGGGTGGCACCCTGGATCTGTTGTGGGGTCTTATGTTTGATGCTGCCTTTAGGAAGCGTATGATGTTTGTGTGGGATCCTGGGTGTGTCCCTTTGATGCTACCCACTGCTGCCCTGATAGCGGACAGTTGTACCCTAAGTGATGAGCGGGCTAGGCCCTTACCTAGGTCTTGTTGTAGGTATAGCAGTATCTCCAAAATGGAAGCCTCTTGGGATAATATAGATTAATCATTGCACCACCTGGTAAATATGTTCCATTGTCTAGAATAGGTAACTATAATGGTCTTACGCTGAGACTGTAACAGTGTTTATGACAGAAGTATGGTTCCCAGCATGCAACAGTCTCTCCCCTTTCAGGAGCCAGGCTGTGAGTTGCAGATTGTTCGGGCATGGGTGTAAGACTGATCCTTGTATTAGTATGTCTTGTCATTTTGGTAGTCTTTGACTGTCCATTGCCTTTGCTATTACTGTGGCAAACCATGCTCTCCTTGGCCAGTAGGGTGTGACCAACATTATTATTCTCTGAGGCTGTCTGACCTTCATCAGGACCTGAGGTATAAGTGGAAATGGTGGGAATATACATGAGTAATCATATGTCCAGAGTATTGATAGGGAGTCGATTCCAATGGACTGATGTTCCTTGAACCATGAGAAGAACTTGGTCAACTGCTTGTTTCTGTTGGTAGCCATTAGGTTGATGGCCATTTCCCCCCCCCATTTGCGTTGGATCATCTGGAAGACCTCTGGATTGAGTTGCCACTCTCCCAGGTGAATCTGTTCCTGCTGAGCCAATCCACTGTCATATTCAACTAGCCTGCTAAGTGAATGGCTGTTAAATGTTGTAAGTTCTTTTGTGACCATGTCATGATTGAGTGTGTCTCCTTCTGTAGTCTCTTGGTGCCCCCCCCAGTGATGTAAGAAATTACTGCTATGTTATTGGAATGTAATAGTATTGTTTTCCCAATGAGATGCGCTTTAAATGCCCTCAGTGCCTTGTGTATCACCCTCATCCTCCAATACATTGATTGGTAGTTTCTTCTCTGTGGGTACCATCTGCCCTAAGCTGACCTGTAGCCCATCGATGCTCCCCATCCCCATAGACTGGCATCTGTATCCATGGTTACATCATGGGATGGTTCTAGCGGTATGCCCCATTCAGGTTCTCCCTGCATGTCCACCATGTGAGGGATGTTTTGACCTTGGGTGTCATTTGAATATGGTGTTGTAAGTTTTCCTCTGATGATGAACCGTACTGTAGGAGCAAAGTCTGTAATGGGCGCATGTGCCACATGCCCATGGTATCAGATCTTTGCAGGATGATGTCTTTCCTAATACCTTGGAGACTAGAGCTATGGTTGGTTCTGGAGTCTTTATTAATGTCTGTGTTGATGATACTAAGTTCTTTATTCATGCTAGTGTCGGTGTCACTAGCCCCTGTCTTATGTCTATGTCTGCTCCCAAATGCTTTATCTGTTGTGATGATGTTAGGCAACTCTTTGTGTGGTTTGCTACCTATCAGTGATCCACCAAGGCTTGTAACATTTGTGTGGTGGCCCTCTCAAACTTCTGTAGTCGCCTTGTCCTTATTAGCCATGATGCGGATGCTCCGCTCCCATAGCTTTGCAGCTAGCACTACTGATATCTTTGTGAATGCTGATGTTGCACAGGCCAGGCTGAATGGTAGTGACCTGTACTGGAAGTGTTGGCCTAGTATCTGGAATCTTAGGTATCTTCTGTGTGAGAGTCGCATTGAAATGTGCAAGTATGCATCCTTGAGGGTGATTGATATTAGGTAATTACCTGTTCTGACTGACAGCGTAGACCGTATGGTTTCCATTTCGAATTTCTTTGTTGCAATGTATCTGTTGACCAGTTTCAGGCCTAGTGCTGGTTGTAAATCTCCGGTCTTTTTTGGTATCAAAGAGAAAATTGAGTAGATTCCCTTGCCAGTGTCTTCTGGTGGGACTTGTTGTAATGCCTTTGAGGTTAGCAGTTTCTTTACAATGTCGTTTACTTGCTGTACTGACCATTTTCTTTTTGCCAGTGGGGAGATTGCCCATCTTTCTGTGGATGTTTTTTCCTGGAATTCGATTGCATATCCCTGTGTGATGACTTCTTTCACCCACTTGACTGATGATGTTTTCACCCATACAGTGCTGAATTGCTGTAAGCAACCTCCTATGGCAATGTTCTGTCATAACGTTGATTGTAGATACTTGACTATGGCCCTTGGGTAATCTTTGGGTGGATCTTCTAGTACTTCTCCCCCTTTGGTTTGTAAATATTCCCCTTGAATGTCCTCCTCTGGAGCGATAAGTTGAGGCCCCTTTGTTCTGGTACTTGAACTTGGCTTGGGTGTTATTCCTTCTTTCACAAAAATTATTGTTAGATCTCCTGTCACCTCTGGACCTACGGCCATAAGAACATCCTCTGTGTGTGGGTAGATAGCCAGAGTCTTTGTCAATCTCACTATCTCTCTTGGCCTCTTCACCTTAGATATTCATGTAGGTCCTCTCTGAATACCCGTTCTCCCTGAAATGGGAGTTTGTGAAGTCTGGCTTTTGAATCATTGTCTGTGTCCCATAATTTTAACCATAGGGTATGTCTGTCCCTGTTGGCAACTGTAGCTGATGTTGTATTGATCTTTAAGGAGTCTATGGACACGTTCCCCAAGTATTTTGCTGCCATTAGAGAATACTGTAACAGTTCGACTTTGAAGTTAGCTTCTTGCCAATCTCCTCCAGTTGTCTTATTTGGGTTCTAGAGGTATAGAATACTATTGTATCTACTCTGACTGCCTGACCTGAGAACTCGTATATTTTCTTAAGTAGATCTTCCATTTTCTTGTCCACTGGATCCTTTAGTGCGGCTGTCCCTTCTGCTGGGATTACTGTCCTCTTGTTTAGCTTCACAATCTTCAAATCTATCTTAGATGCCAAGTAGCAAGTCTTGGCCTTGTCCTCTTGTAGCAGATGCATTCTGTCCAACTTGTGTTTCTCAGGTAGTCTAGTAGGGTCTGAAGATTCCCTTTCCTTAACTATCAAGTCATTTAAGGCTGGGCATACTGGAAAAAAAAATTCTGTTTAGGTGAAGGCTGTAGCATAGGGTCCAATTCACTCTCTGGGGCAGACTGAGTTAACTTGAACCCCAGTGTAGTACAGATCCATTTAACCAGGTCCATTATGTCATCAATAGGGAATAGCTTTGAGCTTATGAAGGTCTCCTCTGAGTTGGGGAGAGGTTCCTCCTGTTGTGGCTCTTGGTTGGAGTTATGGTCATTGTCAATGGGAGTGTCTGACTCCCCCTCCTCTTGGAGGTTCAATTCATCCTGGGGACTCCTCTGAGTCATCATGTACATTATTGAGAGGAGACTGTATTTGTGTCTGGGGGACACGCGTTCTATTGTCACGTCTAGAGGGTCCCACTCTGGAGGGAACATTGGACGGGGGTTGTTCATGGCTGTTATGCACTCCAGTACCTTCAGCATGAAGGTCTGTTGACTTTCCATCATGGCCGCTGTAACCTTTCGTACAGCGACCATCGCTGGATCAACCTGCCATCCCTGTCTTGGCAGGCTCTGACCTGCTCCTTTGGGATCTTATGTTTCCATATCTAGATTTGGGTCATTCTGCTCGCAAGTGGGGCATAGAACCCCTATTTGATGTGGAAGCAGGGGAGTCTTGCACGAAATATACTCTTTTGACTTTGACATCTGAAATTAGTAATGGCATATCTTTAGCATCCCTGGATTAGGGTTAGTCTCTTCTCTTAAGATTGCAATACTGCCAGATGGGTGTAGTATTTTATATATATATATATATGTATATATATATATATATCCCCTTAGGGTCACAGTATCCCATATCATGCCCTTTAATTGTAGTACTCGATTATTGCAGTAGTTGCATAATCTCTCCTGGGGAACTGCTTCCCCTTTAAGAAGCACCGCACACCTGCCAGACAACGATCTATGCTTAACTTTGTGGTCCAGTTATAGCCTCTCCTATCTCCCCTGTTAATAGAACATATGGAAGCTTGGGATTAGTTAAATGTCACTTATGTATTTATTCATTGTTTAAATGGGTAACTCTTGCTTAACAGGTAAGGAGAAGCAGGAACAAACGGCATTGCAAGTGCTCCACTCCTGATCTGTCATCTGAGATGGTGGCACTAAATCTGCACATGTGCGGCTCTGAGATACCTGCCATGTATGCATGTATTGCCTGAATGCCATACAGAAGATGGCGGCCTGAAACAAGTGCACATATGCATCTGGAATCGAGCGGTACCCTGGTCAGTATGCCTTCCTGGTAAAACTGTTATATAAATAAATAAATAAATATGCACACGAGTGCATCAATGTGTGTGTACAGCAGTGGCAAAATGCCAAAGAAGAAGGTCTTAAGAATATGGAGCCAGGGCCATCTTGGGAAGACCTAGCATGGGAGTGCTATGAGGGCTGGCGTCCGTGTAGCAGGGATTCACCAGCGGGAGTCAACCCCATGGGGCTAGTGAGTCGACGATCCTCCCTACAAGCTATCTCTGCACTACGGGTGCACCGGGTAAGCTAGATACTTTCACTGGGCTCTCCAAGAAAAATCAGAGGTAGAAGGTTTCTGTGGTATACTCTGCTATGTGAGGGGAGTGGATACACACAGGGTCAGATTCTTGGCAACTCGCCAGTGTACTCTGCTGTGCGAGGGGAGTGCACTGCATACATTGCTTAGTGTATTAGTCAGCTGAGCACTTTTTATGTGCCTGCGCCTTACAGATTCTGAATCATGGTCTGCAAGCATGAAGAGATACAGCAGGGACAGAGGCACCAATTTTAAACATCCAACAAACATGAGCCTAAACCATGAGTGAAAATAATTAATTTCAACAGTCTTTTTCTCTACATATCCATCACTTAAGCTGTATACCAGCACTGAATAGACACATAACTCAGACTATAAGACCATAAAATTCTCCATAGAAATACAGTCTTTCTTTACTCCTAGCTTCTAACTTCTTATAATGCAGGTATAATTATAAACTCCTGGCTAGTAATGAACAAGCCCAGAGGGCTACAATTATATATTCAAACAAAAATGTCTGCGGCAATTAAAATTTCTTTAATTACCTTATTCTTCAAACTCTGGCACTGCAGCACGGCAAGGTGCTGCAGCCTGATCCGATGCACAAGTAAAAACTGGTGCTTATGGGATACAGAAGAGCTTGGTGGTGGATTGAAATCCAATTTTAACTCAAGCAACCTATCAGGCGTACATAACCCTAAGGTAAGGATCTGAAGGTGCCATGGATATACGGGCAACACGACAAGTATCGAAATACCATTACGCAGAAGTTGCGTTTTGCCCCAGTTTACTTTAAGTCCCAATACTCCTTCAAAGTCTGTTAGCGTTGCTTTCAGGCTTTGACTTGAGTGACAACACTATGATGTACTGTAATTCTCTTGTTATTTTTTTCTGAGTTCCTGCCTGCTCTGTGTTTTTTACTGGTTCTCTACTTCCTCCCTGCCTCTCCTACAAACTCTTCGGCTCACTCCTGTTCACTCTCTGGTTGTTTTCTCACCTCACTGTTTATACTACCTCACACTCTGTTTATTTGGGCCTTTGTTGTTTTGTTTCTTCTAATTTCTTGGCTTCCATGCATTTCTTAGGCATCTCCTTCCTATTCTACCCTTTCAGCCTACCTTCTATTCCTTTAATCTCAGGTCTTTCTTATCTGTGGTCCTGCCTGGTCCTTTTTATTACCCTTTCTAGCTTCCTTTTATCTCCTACCGGCCTGTTCCTATTTAGTACCCCCCATTCCTTCTCAGACATTTTTTATGTTGTTCTTGCACACTCAGTATAAGCAACATTTTTGTGACAGTTTGCTGGAGTAGCAGGTTGTGGAGGTGCGGCAGTGTTGTGGCCAATGCTGCCACTGCTTTTTTGGGCTGGTCTGTGTGGCACCAATGAAAGAGCAAGCTGTCTATGACAGCACTTGAGAAGCGTGCCACCAACTTGAAAGAAATCTGCTGCTCAGTCAGAGACAGGCTCGTCATTGCAGTGGCAGATCTGCCTGGCCTCCACTATGTGCCCCTGGTGAAATATTCCACTAAACATGTTGGCGGCTCCTGCCATCCGCCTCTCACAGTCCCTACAAAGCCAACATCGGGGGTGCCCAATACCCCTGTCAGCATGCCCCCTCTCCAGTTCATTTGCCAATGGGTGAGCCTAATCTCCTTCGGCATCATGCCCTCCAAACACAGACACACTTTCTTTGCCAACAGGGGGGCCCAATCCCTATCAGCTTTAGTCCCCCCTCACCCAAAAAACACAGGTGGCACACTAGGAGTCCATCCCAGTGTGCCCAAAGCAAACCTGTAAATAAAGAACCTTCCCACGATGTCCTTTTTTCCTTGTTCCCTGTAAAACAGAAAATGGTCCCTCATGGTCATGACGCCCTCCTCCCCAAACCCGTACCTACCCTCTGTGCACCCCACCTCCCTGCACCCCCTCACACCATACTGACCTCTGGAGCCCAGCGTGATGATCCTCAATGGAGCGGGAGATCTCTGAACTTTAACAGCCGACCACGAACCGAAGAGAATCACAGTAAGCTGTATAATGGCACCAATGGGGGGGGTTTCAGCTTAGGTGGATATCGCGGCTATTTTTGCAACTTTTGGTTCCAGATGTTCAATATGGTTTTGGATTCTAACTATTACTTACTCACTGTCATTACTTTATTCAGTCCCAAATGTGATTTTGTAGTCACTGCGTGGAATCACCTTTCAGGACTGATTAATGAAATGACAGTGTCACTGTTCATGAGGTGGGTTCCCAAAAAGTCTATGTTGCAAATTTGGTGAAAAAATTCCAAAAAATGACTGTGTTACGAGCGTGCATTATGTAATTTCCATATAGGCTGGTAACTTCGAGAACTTTCAATATGTTCATTCCAGATTTTCAGTATTGCCATTTTTTCTGACCTCTTTATGAACAGTACAGCTGTCATTTTTCACATCCTCCCTAAAATGTGTTTTCACACATCTGGCTCACAATTCTTTATTTATTTTAGTCTTTGGTAACAGGGTAAGGCCCACTAGGCACAAGTGCCTGTTTTCAGGGGCAACCTGGGAGCACTGGGTGGTTAAGTGACTTGCTCAGAGTCACACAGTATGCAAGCGGAGGTTGTGGGGAATCAAACCCAGGTCTACTGGATGACTAAGCTCATTCACAGCTTGTTACTCTAACCTCTAGGCTCCACTGGCAGCCCGGCACAGTCACTGTGGGAAATCAACGTTCAGGACAGATTAAGAAAATTACAGTGACTCTATTTATGAGCGGAGGTCCCAAAATGCCTATGTTGAAAATTTGATGAAACAATTGCACAAAATGACTGTGTTATGAGCATGCATTGCACAGTTTCCACGCATGCTCGTAATTTCAAGAATTTTTTCTATTTTCACTCAATATTTTCAACATTGCCATTTTTTACACCTCCTTATGAACAGTTCTGCTGACATTTTTCACATCCTGCCCAAAACGTGTTTCGCACCTCTAGCGCAGAAAGGTGCGGTCACTGGGGGACATCAACGTTCGGGACAGATTAACAAAATCACAGTGCCACTGTTCATGAGTGGAGGTCCCACATGCTTTCATGAGGTGGGGTCACAAAAAGCCTGTGTTGAAAATTTGGAATGCAAATACCAATAAATGCCCAGGGAGTTAGGGTTTCTAACCATAACGTCCCACCCTGTAAAGACTGACAGGCATTAGGGGTGTGACTTTGGATTGTCAGCTGTAATACTCATTCCATTCCTCCCCCACCTTCATCCTGCAGCCAGTGACGGGCATTGAGATGTGCCTTGGACTTTTCGGCCCGAAAGTTCACCCCATTCTCCTACACTGCACCCATGTCAACGTATTTCCTTATGGAATGGGGTGATTGTGAGGTCCAACAACCTCAAAGCACAACATGACACTTGTTGGAGTCTGCATGGTAGTGGGAAGTGAAATGGCATGAGCGTTGGGGATACCCATAGGGCATCACAGGTAGGAGATGGAAAGGATAGAAGTAGTCCCGGGGGAGAAGGGAAAACTTCAATGTGAAGCAGAAAGGGGAGATGCAAGATATTGCAGAAACCAGGGAGGAGAGCATGACTGGGGAGGATCTAGAAGACAAGGATCCCTTCAGGAGGGGGGTCTGTACCATGGATGGGGCCCTAAGTGAAAGGGATGCACAGAGGGCCTTTGGAGGTAGGGGTACCATTATAAGGGGTGAGGATGATAGGGTGGGGGAAGGGGATTAGACTAGGGCCAGGATAAAAGGCTCAGAAATGAGTGGGATAAAGGGGACACCCATACGGGGGGGGGGTCTAAGTTAAGTGGGCAAAATGTTAAGGGAGGCAGAAAGGGGAGGGTGACAAGGGGGTCTCTCATAATAAGGCAGGAAGACTCCCATGAAATTAGGATCACGGATAAGGTGGGGTTGAGAGCTCATAGTGGTAGTAACCATAAAGATGATGGCAGTGTTAAGGTTCTGTTATTGGGTGGCTCAATGATCGGGGTATCCATTGGGAGGGACAGGGGGTGGGAATGCCATAGCCAGGTGAAGGTAGTGAGTATCTGTGCTGACAGTGCATAGAGCAAAGTTCATGGTGTACTACCTGGTAAGGGATTGTAGAGGGAACCCGGATTTCCTGGTGCACTTGGGAACTAACCATATAGAGAGACACAATGTTTTGGAAATCCAAGCAAGGTTCCAAGAACTTGCTAGAGTCTGTCGGGATGGTGGATGCAACATTTCCTTTTCAGAAATATTGCCAGTACCTAGAGCCTCATTGGAGAAAAAAAGGAAGATCACAGAGGTAAATGACTGGCTCGGGAAGTGGGGGGAAGAAAGTGGGTTGGGGGTGTTAGGAAACTGGGATGGAGTTTGGGAGGATAAGGGACTGTATGCCAAGGAAATGCTCACCTTACCCCATTAGGGAAGAAAATCCTTAAACAGGGGGTGGTGGACTACATTCAACAAAGGTGGGGTTTAAACTTGTGGGGGGGAGGGACAAGGGAGGGGCCGGCCTGAAGCCCTCTCCTCCAGATGAGGGGAGTAGCCTTGAAACTCAAAAGGAGGAGGGGGAAAACAGACTGGGGGAGGAGGTTCCAGGAGGAGCAGAGGGTGGGTGGAGGCACAAGGAACTCGGGTGTGGTTCGACAAAGGGAGATCAGGGATAAGGGGTGGGGAGTGGTGTTTGTAAATGCAAGGAGCTTGGGAAACAAGTTACCAGAGTTCCAGCCATGCTGTTTTGGGGGTGGATGTGGCAGCGTCATGGAAACGTGGGCCAACAATAACCATGACTGGGAATTAAATATGAGGGGTACACTATGCTTAGGAAGGATAGAAAGGAAGCCAGAGGGGGAGGGGTGGCTATGTACATTAGAGAGGGCATAGAAATTCCTAGGGTAGAAGAGGTAAAGGGAAACGTGGAGGCCTTATGGGCCACCTTACGAACCCCTGTAGGAGGCACGGTCAAGCTGGTGTAGTATATAGACCCCCAGGGATGGGTGATTTCCTGGAGAATGGTTTGCTGGGCAACATTATTGCCCAGTGCGGGCCAAAAGGGGAGAGAGTGGTGTTGATGGGGGACCTTAATATGCCAGATACAAACTGGGGAACCGGTCCTCTAAGGTGGCCAAGGAGCAGAGGCTGCTGGATGGCTTCCAGGATGTGTTCTTAACACAGCATGTGATGGAGCCCACAAGGGAGGGACATGTCCTAGATGTCGTTCTGGCGGATAGGGATCTGGTAAGGGACCTGGTTGTAGAGGATCCCCTAATTGGGAGCGACCACAATACTGTCTGGTTTCAAATAAGCATGGGGGGAGGGGGGAGAGATCTAGGATACTGGCCGTGGATTTTAGGGGAGCAGGCTTTGTGGGCATGGGAAATATTCTCAAGGATCACATGAAGGGGATTACAGCACTTGCAGATGTGAAAAAGAGATGGGAAGTCATAAAATGGGGACTTCATGAGGCAGTCAGGTCCTGTGCTAAGGTGAAGCACAAGGGAGCAAGCTCACATAAACTGTGCTGGTGGACCAGTGAAGATCAGGTAGCAGTCAGGGAGAAGAAGGCTGCCTACAAAAAATACAAAACATCGAGAGGGGAAAGGGAAACGGAAATGTACTGTCTTGCATTTAGAAAAGTCACCCAGATGGTGTGGAGGGCAAAGTCCAGTAAAGAGCAACGGCTGGCGCAGGGAATTTGGGGAAGGGAAAAGGTTATTTTCTGGTACATATGGAAGCAGAGAAAAACTAAGGGCCAGTTTGACAGATTGAGATCAGATGGTGGGTGGAAGAGGCGAGAGAGCAGGTGGAAATATATTAAATGAGTACTTCATCTCAGTGTTCACTAGGGAGGGCAATGGGAAATTTACAAAACAAGGCATAAGGGGGATAGAAATTTTAGTGTGTGGGATTGGGGAAGCAACAGAAAGGGAGCATAAGAGAGGGAGAGGCACCCCTGGGGTTTCACACCAAGATAAGGATAGAAAGACCAGCAAGGTGGGGAGGGGGCAGATGATGCTATCTCCACCAAATGGGTGTGGCAGGCCCTTAAGGCCCTGAAGTAAGATAAATCTCCTGGGCTGGATGGCATTCATCTGAGGGTACTATGGGACTTGGCTGATGCACTGGCCGCACCCTTGACGGAGCTCTTCAATGGGTCGCTTGGGACAGGGAGGGTACCTAGGGATTGGCGTGAGGCACAAGTGGTACCAATCCATAAGGGGGGGGGTCAAGGGAAGTACCAGGTAACTATAGACCCATCAGTTTGACTTCGGTGGTGGGAAAAGTAATAGAGAGTATACTGAAGGAATGATTGGGGTGTTCTTGGAAGAGCAGGGAGGGCTGGATAGTTGACAACGTGGGTTTGTGCCAGGTAGGTCATGTCAAACCAGTCTTGTGGAGTTCTATGAATGGGTAACATCGGAACTGAACAGGGGGAAGCCTGTGGATGTATTATTCTTGGACTTCAGCAAGGCATTTGACTCAGTCCCCCACAATGGACTGGTGGAGAAACTGATGGGGTTGGGAGTAGGCCCATTAATGGTAAGATGGATAGGAAACTGGCTAGCTGGATGCACACAAAGAGTAGTGGTCAGTGGAGAGCTCTCGAACCCTAAAGAGGTCGGTAGTGGAGTACCGAAGGACTCAGTTCTGGGTCCAATTCTGTTTAATGCATGCATATCAGACATCAGGGTGGGTATAGGGTGTGAGATGAGTCTCTTTGCTGATGACTCCAAGATGGGAACAGTAGTTGAGGGGGAAGAGGGGAGATTGGCCCTGCAAGGGGACCTGGACATCCTGGAAAGGTGGGCTCACACATGGAAATTAAATTTCAATACCACCAAGTGCAAGGTGTTACATCTTGGGCGGGGAAACCCTAAACACAGGTACACCCTGGGAGGGAAGGCACTGGAGGCCTCATCTGGGGAAAAAGACCTAGGGGTCAAGGTGGATGCATGTATGAATAATTCTGAGCAATGCAAGAGAGTGGCTAGCAAGGCAAACAGGATGTTGGGATGCATCGTAAGGGGGATCACCTCTAGGAACAGGAAAGTGATTCTACCACTGTACAATGGACTGGTTAGACCACACCTTGAGTACTTTGTACAGTACTGGAGACCACACTTGGAGAGGGACATACAGCTCCTGGAGAGGGTACAGAGGAGGGCTACCAGGATGATTCGAGGACTGGGGGAGTTGACGTATAAGGACAGACTTGAGGAGCCTGGCCTGTTTTCACTGGAGGAGAGGAGAGATGGGGAAACATTGAACAAGGTCTTCAAGACCTCAAGGGAATAAATAGTGTAAACATGGAGGGGATCTTTAAACTAAAGGAGTAAGGTATCCTTGGAGGGCATGGTTTGAAGTTGGAAGGTGGAAGGTTGAGGGGGGGAAGAGGAGGAGGTTTTTCACTGAAAGGGTGGTGAATCCTTGGAACACGCTGCCTGGTAAACTGGTCCAGATTTCCACAGTGGAGGGCTTCAAGAGAGGGTGGGACAGATACAGAAAGGGGGTGTAACGGAACACAAGTGGGGGGAGTTCCTTGGTTCCCAACATGGGATCTGAGGTTCGAGCAGACTCGATAGATTGCAAGGCCTAATCTGCTGGCAACTTGTATGTTAGTATGTTATGGACGATGACCCAAAGGCACACCTCAATGTCTGTCAGTCTCTGCAGGGTAGGGTGGGGTTGGCAATAGTTCCGTACTTCACTACCATTCCTATTATGCATCTCTCCAACTCCTGCACTACCAATGCCAATGCCAGCAAGACAACATTCGGCATTGACAAATGCTTGTTTTTACTTTGCTACTTACATAGACTTTTATCTCTAGTCCCCTTTTATCACTTTCTCACTTCACTTCCTGCTATTTTTTTTTATAAATTGCAACTCAGTGGATATAAATACTACTTATGTTGCTCAGTTTTGTTATTCACCTGAAGAAGGGACCCATATCTCTCAACCTCCTGCCTCATAAATCAGGGAGAAGGCTTAAAAAAATCAATCAGGGACAAAGGACCAAAATCAGGGACACATCTTCAAAATTGAAGATATCATCTCAGGAAGCTGATAGAATAAGGGGATTAGTGTAAAATGCATTTTCTAAGGAGGAATGAGTCTGCAATTTTAATGTTTGAAATTATTTTGTGCTTACAAATTCCACTGTTTGGTCACAGAAACCCAATTTTTAGGCGTGACAGAGTAAAATTTTGAGACAAAGTCAGGGACGTTCCAGAAAATCAGGGACAGTTGAGAGGTATGAAAGGACCTCTGAGGCCCTGAAATCTTGTGTATAATTCCATCTTTGTACAAGACACTTGTTGGTCCAATAAAAGTATCAAATCTTCCATCATCTCCTATTTTCCAAGGACCAATATGGCTACAGTCTCTTATTACAAGTTCTTCCAGAAATTATACTCAAATAAAGGAGCCTTATTGTCAGACAAACTTAATTACTTTTTTCAAAAATCAAACTTCCCTTGTTACAGCAAAAAGAACAAGCATTTGTCAATGCCGAATGTTTGCTTGCTGGCATTGGCATTGGTAGTGTAGAAGTTACAGAGCTGCATAACAGAAATGGCAGTGAAGTATTGAACTGAAGCCAAACCCACCACCACCCTGCAGAGAGTGACAGGCATTGGGGTGTGTGTTTGGGTCGTCAGGCATAACGGCCACGCCATTTCACCACGCTCCACCCTGCAGACACTGACAAGTGTCACGGTGTGCTTTGGGGTCTTTGGCCCTTATGCGCACCTCATTCCATCAGGAAATATGGTGAGATGGGTGCCGTATAGGAGAATGGGGTGAACTTTGGGGCCGAAGAGTCCAAGGCATACCTCGATGCCTCTCACTGGCTGCAGGGTGTGGAATGATATGAGCATTATAGGCTAGAATCCCAAGTCACACCCCTGATGCCTGTCATTCTCTACAGGGTGGGGTATTATGGTTGGAAACCCTAACACCTCAGGCATTCGTTGGTATTTTCACTCCAAATTTTGAACATGGTTTTTTTTGTGACCCCCACTTCATGAACAGTGGCAATATCACTTTGTTAGCCGAAAGCTGCTTATGCACAGCGACTATGGCATTTAGCACCACAGGTGCAAAAACACATTCTGAACAGGATGTGAAAAATGACAGCTGTACTGTTCATGGGGAGGTGTAAAAAATGGCAATGTTGCAAATCTGCAGTAAAAATATTAAAAAAACTGGTGAAGTCACGAGTGTGCATAGAAACTGTGCAACGCACACCCATAATGTAATTAGTTTGGGGATTTTTAACAGCAGATTGTCAACATAGGCATTTTGGGACCTCCGATCATGAACAGTGTCAGTGTGATTTTCTTTACCTGTCCTGAACAATGATTTCCCACAACGACCACACATCTCTGCGCTGAAAATGTGAAAACACATTTCTGCCATGTTGTGAAAAATGACAGCTATACTGTTCATAAGAAAGTGTGGAAAAATGCCAGTGGTGAAAATCTGGACTGAAAATATTACAAAGTCATTAACTTACGAGGGTGCGAGGAAACTGCGCAATGCTCACTCATAACAGAGTCATTTTATGGACTTTTGTCACCAAATTTTCAACATAGCCATTTTAAGTCCTCTGCTCATGAACAGCGTAACTGTGATTTTCTCAATCTGTCCCAAACAATGCTTTCGCACGCCGACTGCACCATTGTGTGCTACATGTGCGGAAACACATTTTGGGTGACATGTGCCAAAAAATGGCAGCTGTATTGTTCATAAGTAAGTGTAATAAAATGGCAATGTGGAAAATCTGGAGTGAAAATATACAAAATTCACAAACTTATGAGCGTGCATAGGAACTGCGCAACGCACGCTCGTAAAACAGTCATTTCTAGGAATTTTTTCACCACATTTTCAACATAGCCATTTTAAGACCTCTGCTCATGAACAGTGTCACTGTGATTTTCTTAATGTGTCCCATACATTGACTTCACACACCGACTGCGCCATTGTGCGCTACATGGGCTGAAACACATTTTGGGCAAGATGTGAAAAATGACAGCTGTACTGCTCATAAGGAAGTTTAATAAAATGGCAATGTTGAAAATCTGGAGTGAAAATATTGAAAATTCACAAACTTACGAGCGTCACTTACTCTGATCCCATAAAAGGCAAAGATGGTTTGGACTGTGCCAATTACAGGCCAATCTCGTTAAGGAACACTGATTACAAAATACTTGCCAAAGTGTTGGCTACAAGGGTTCGTAATATCACTGATATCATGAGGGGTTGAGTAGAACGTGTCACCTTTCACTGCTAGATTGGCAGTGCGCCATCTCTCAAATAGTCCAACCTCTCTCATGATTTTCTTGAGAACGTATCTTTTTCTATGCTTGTATTTAAAATTTCTGACTTTATTCTTTCCACTTGGTGGGGTCTAGTACCAAATTATAATTACTGGTGACCCCTATTGGTTCACCAATAATAAGTCTGATGGAATGCTGTAATAACTTGGTATGATATCATACCCAGTTATTATGGCATTTTCTAGAGCTCGCCATTCTCTCGTCTCACTTTGAAACCTTGAGCAGGCAGGACTGCCCTCGTGCCACTATCAAACAAAACAAACACACTGACTCACCGGCAGCTCTTGTTTTCTCTGTGTGTGTGCCGTGTCTCTGTCAGCTCAGTCTCACGGTTGATTGAAAGCTAAATAGACAAAATTTCTGGCTTGAGTGAGATCCATGTTGATTCAACAAGTCACATGTAAGCCCTAGCAGGATCCAGAGTTTGACAGAAGTTGGCTGACAAGTTACACGCTACACCCAGTTCGCAAACTGGAGCTGTTATAAGTGGAATCAGTGCTCTGGGCGAGTTGGTCAACAGCTTTAAAGTGAAACAAAGTTTCAAAAAGGCTTCCCCTTTTTGTTGTGTTGCTGTTCTCTGTTCAGTAAGAGAGCTAGAGTACATAGCTCAGTCTTACACCGACGTATTAAATCTAAGCTGCGTTAAATTGATGGTAAAGACACGGCGATTCTGCTTAGCTTTGCTGGTTTTGAACTCCCTGCTCCAGTCAGTATGAAAAATAAAACAAGTGACTGTGCTTACAAATCATTTTCACAGACTTGATTTTTGCTCTCGAGGTTTCTGGGACATCTCACACCTCAGGTGTGTAAAAATATTTTGTAACATAGTTGTCTATGCATTATTCTGTATAAAATCTGCTCTAATTATGATGTTAGTGAGGTCACAATGTTGACGAAAGGGGAGGAACAGAGCTAGAATGCCAGTTGCCAGGCAGAGTGATGTTCTACACAGCACACCTGCTAATATCAGGTACATTTTCTAATTAAACAAAGGGAAGAGACAAAGAACCTCAGATGTAAAAACAAAAGCTGACTGATTTTACTTCAGTTTTCTTTTTTCAGCATGCAAATGTTTTTTGGTTTTTGTTTTGTGACCTCTAAGTCTTGTGAAACTTAATTTTTCCACTAACATAACCTATTTGGAGTGATTAAACCATGTAAAAACATCAACACGTAGCTTCTCATTAGAATGATCATTTTGGTTGCTGAGCCTATGCTAAAAGAGAAACATTTTTATGTTTGCTTGCACGCATGTGCAAGAAACATAGTGCCATCATCCGAGTTTTCGGAGGTGTGGCAGCCCTCTTCAAATTCAGTCAGTGTGTTTGCAGGCCCGGCCACAGTTCTCCAATGCCTCTGCAGTGTACAACCGGTAAGGGAGCGGAGCAAGTGTCAGGGAGCCACTACAATGTGAGTAGAACTCTGTGTAAAAGGGGCTTAAGAGTGGTTTGAGAGAGTGCAGGGAGGATCAGAGACAGATAGGGAGAAGGAGGCTGTTCCACAGTGTATGACGGTGGATAGATAAAACAGATTGGCCTGTTACAGATTTACTGTGAGAGACATGAAGGGAATGGGCAGAGCAAGAAAAGAGGCAGTAGGACAATGGGATGGGAGCAGGAGGACAGGATGGGAGTAGGACAACGGGATGGGAGCAGGAGGACAGGATGGGAGTAGAACAATGGGATGGGAGTAGGATGACGGGAAGGAGTAGGATGATGGGAAGGGAGTAGGACAATGGGAAGGGAGTAGAATGACAGGATGGGAGTAGGACGATGCGATGGGAGTAGGATGACGGGATGGGAGTAGGACAATGGGATGGGAGTAGGATGATGGGAAGGGAGTAGGATGATGGGAAGGGAGTAGAACAATGGGAAGGGAGTAGAATGACAGGATGGGACAGGAGTAGGACAATGGGATGGCAGTAGGAGGACAGGATGGGAGTAGGACGATGCGATGGGAGTAGGATGACGGGAAGGGAGTAGGATGATGGGAAGGGAGTAGGACAATGGGAAGGGAGTAAAATGACAGGATGAGATGGGAGTAGGACAATGGGATGGGAGTAGGAGGACAGGATGGGAGTAGGACGATGCGATGGGAGTAGGATGACGGGAAGGGAGTAGGATGATGGGAAAGGAGTAGGACAATGGGAAGGGAGTAGAATGACAGGATGGGATGGGAGTAGGACAATGGGATGGGAGTAGGATGACAGGATGGTAGTAGGATGACGGGAAGGGAGTAGGATGACGGGAAGGGAATAGGACAATGGGAAGGGAGTAGAATGACAGGATGGGACGGGAGTAGGACAATGGGATGGCAGTAGGAGGACAGGATGGGAGTAGGACGATGCGATGGGAGTAGGATGACGGGAAGGGAGTAGGATGATGGGAAGGGAGTAGGACAATGGGAAGGGAGTAGAATGACAGGATGGGACGGGAGCAGGACAATGGGATGGGAGTAGGATGACAGGATGGTAGTAGGATGACGGGAAGGGAGTAGGATGACGGGAAGGGAATAGGACAATGGGAAGGGAGTAGAATGACAGGATGGGACGGGAGTAGGACACAATGGGACGGGAGTAGGACGATGGGATGGCAGAGTTAAGGAGATAGAAAATTTAAGGGAAGGCTTCTTTGTCTTCTCTCTCTCTCCACATTACAATAGGCTGTGTTCTATCCATTCCCCCGCTGCTATTTTACCTGTGTTACCCTTTTTTCCTACTTAGTTGTGTAACATACAGCAGAGTGTGCTCTGTAATCTGAATTTTTCACCTCAGTGGTTCTGTACTAATTTCCTGCCATGCATTGGTGGCACGTTCCCTCAGACCTCAGCCTGGCTATTTCATAACCCACAAGCATGAACAGGTTTTACTTTGCTTTTGTCATCCTCTGAAGTGCGTCACCTGTTCTGGGATTTTATTGTACATGTTCATGCACCTTTTTTTTTTTGCCTTTGTTTTACCAGGAGAGACACACTAAGCTGAAAGCTTATTTCCAGGTGCAACCTGGGAGCACAGGGACGTTAAGTGACTTGCTCAGGGTCACACAGTATGCAAGTGGGGGCTGTGGGATTCAAACCCAGGTCTCCAAGTTTGCAGCTCAGAGCCTGTTGTTGTCATGCTGTTGCTGTTCCACTTCCTTCTATGCTACGCCGCAGGACACACCTGGAAACAAGTCACGGCTCAGTGTACCTATCTCGGTCAATAAATTTAAAATAATGACATGAAAGTGGGAAGAGTGACAAATCAGTATTTGTCCAAGAACGAGGAACAATGTAAGCATTGCCAGATTGAGAGAGGGAGAGAGAGAGAGAAAATAGAGAGAGAGAGAGAGAGAGAGAGAGAGAGAGAAGAGAGAGCACTCATGGGTGAGAGGTGGGACACTAAGGGCGGTGACCAGTGATAAGAGCTGTTGCAATTGAGTGACTCAGTTTGAGCAACTGTAAAAACAGCTTCTATGAAAGAATAGCGAGGGGAGTTAAAGTAAAAGTATTTGATAGCTACGGATTGAATAGCTAGGGAGAGGTATTACATGAAGGACAAAAGGTGTGTATGGGAGGGCTGCTTCCAGCTGGCTGTCTAGCATGGTGGGTTAGGTGTTGGTCTGCAATGCTGGTGGACCACGGTTTGGGAGTGGAGTGGTGCTTCTGTGTTTTTTGTGGTTTTTAGCATTTCTAATTTATGTTTTTGTTTTTGTAGATGTTACATTAGGCTGAGATGGTTTTCCTTGACCAACGTTCTCCCCTTGTGTACAGGCAGCCCCCCCATAGTGTAGCCCCAATCCTGTAATTTCCTCTTTACCCCAGTGACCCCCCCTCCGGAGTTGATTATATTAGTTATGGGGGGTGCAGGGGGCAACACCCCCCACAAAGGGTGGATTGGCATGACATGGGCCACCTTCCAGTCTTGGGGTACCCACCCACTCCTCAGAGAGATGTTGAAGAGCTCTGCTAGAGGGACTGCCAGGACATCTGTCAGTTCCCTCAGCACCCTGGGATGTATCTCATCTGGCCCAGGTGCTTTCTCCGTCCAAAGGGACCTGAGGGCTTCCCTTACTCTCTCTACTGGTATTTCAGCCTCGTTCTCCCCCTTTTCACCATGCACTGCTGGGCCCCCACCTGTCTGTGGTGGCCACTCCCTTTCCCCAGACTCATCAGGGCTCTTGGTCTCTACCGATCTCACCCCTTGCTCTGGTTTCCTCTGTTCCCCTCGCAAGACATAGCCCCTTCATCCCCCCCGGTATAAACTGAGGCAATGGTACTCATTTAGGACTTCTGCCTGTTCCCCCGCCTCCTGTGCCCAACCATCCCCTATCCTTATCTTGCTGATCTGCCCCCATACTTTCCTTTTTCCCCCATGTATCTAAAGAAGCCCTTGTCCCCCCTCCAGATCCCACTGGCCAAGGACTGTTCCTTTTTTGCTGTAGCTGCTCTCACCACCCTGGTGACTCTCTTGGCTGTCAGCTTATATTCCCCCTGATCCCTTTCACTCCTTGAGCACTTGAAGCACCTATTGGCTGCCTTCTTTTCCCTCACCACCTCCTGTACCTCCCAGGTCCACCAGCAGGGTTTTCTGACCTTACCGAACTTACACCTTTCCCTTACGCAGGATCTGGTAACCTCCTGTATTCCCCTCCTAATGATCCCCCACCTGCTGTCAGCATCCATATTCGGCCTTATCCTGTCTAGATGATCTTTAAGGATCCTTCCCATCTCCCTGAAATCTGCATCCCTAAAGTCGGTTACTACCGTCCTTGTTCAGCTTTCCTCCCCCTCTAGGTCCAGGAAGAACCAGACTGTACTGTGATCATTCCCAGCTAATGGGTCCCTCACCTCTAGGCCCCTAATCTGATCACTGTCCGCCAGGACTATGTCCAGTGTCTCCAGTGTCCGGGCCTCCCTAGTTGGCTCACCCACCTGTTGTGTCGGAAACGTATCCTGGAAGACATCCAGCAGCCTCTGCTCTCTGGCCACTGGTGATGCCATAGTCCCCCAGTCTGCTCCTGGTATGTTGAGGTCCCCCATTACTATTACCTTTCCCTTTCCCAATCTACAGTGTCCCTCCAGATTTGCCACCAAACTTTCTTCCAGTACCTCAGCCAGTGCGGGTGGTCTGTATACCACTCCGACCTTTACTCTCTTACCCCCCTGCATCAGCAAAGTGACCCAAATAGCCTCCACGTTCCCCTCTGCCTCCTCTACCCCTCCAATGCCCACACCATTTCTGACTAACAGTGCTACACTACCACCACCACCCCTTCACCCCCCCCATCTTTTCTGAACATAGCGTAGTCCTCCAGGTTTAGGTCTCACTCTTGCCCTTGAGTGTCCCAGGTCTCAGTGACTGCTGCCACAACTAGCATTGCCTGGAGCTCAGGCATTTTATTTCCTAAGCTCCTGGCATTTATCAGGACCACTCTCCACCCCTTTTCCCTCCTCTCCTTTCTCCCCCTTGAGCTCCCATTTCTCAGCTCCTGCACCCTACCTGGTGACCCAGTTCCATATCTCCCTAGCCCCCTAGATGAGCGGAGACCATACCCCTGATTTATCATATCTGTATACTGTGCAACGCATGCTCGTAACACAGTCATTTTATGGCTTTTGTCACCAAATTTTTAACATAGCCATTTTAAGACCTCTGCTCATGAACAGTGTCACTGTGATTTTATTAATGTGTCCCAAACATTGCTTTCGCACAACGACTGCGCCATTGTGCACTACATGTGCGAAAACACATTTTGGGCAAGATGTGAACAATGACAGCTGTACTGTTCATAAGGAGGTGTGGTAAAATGGCAATGTTGAAAATCTGGAGTGAAAATAGTAAAAATTCTCGAAGTTACGAGCGTGCGTAGGAACTACGCAATGCCCGCTTGTAAAACAGTCATTTTTGGGAATTGCTTCACCAAATTTTCAACATAGTATTTTTGGAGGAATACCTCATGAACTGTGACACTGTCTTTTCATTAATCAGTCCCCAAAGGTGGTTCAGCGCAGTGACTGCGAAATCACCTTTCAGGACTGAATAACCAGATGACAGTGAATGAATTCATAAGATGGGGTCCCAAGAACCCCATGTTGAAAATTTGGTGCATAAATTCAAAAAAATGACCGCGACATGAACCAAAGCTGAAAAAACCCTATTTATGCCATTATACAGCTTACCGGCATTTCTTCAGTTCAGTTCGGTGTTGAGGCCATTCTTGTTTAATTTGTACATTGCCTCATTACAAATTAACAATATAAATGTATGAGTGTACAAATTTGCCAATGATTGTAGACTGGGTGTGGTTCCATCAAATGATGAGCAAATAGTTGCACTACAACAAGTGTTAGATTTAATAAATAAATGGACAAACCTGAATAAATTGGAATTAAATCTATCCAAATGCAAGGTTATGCACCTGGGTAAGAAAAACAATGAAGCAGTTTACCACTTAGATAATACTAATTTGGGAGAGGTTGCTGAGGAGAAAGACCTCGTGTCATAATTACAAACGATTTAAAATTTAGGGTACATTGTCGAAAACAATTAAAGAAAGCTATTCAGATCCTAAATTGTATTCTAAAATATATTGCAAGTAGAAGGAGTGAGGTTTTGATTCCCTTGTATGTAGCTTTGGTTAGACCGCATCTGGAATATTGTGCGAGGTTTGGGCTCCTTACAATAGGAAGATATACTTTCCATTGAGAAAGTTCAAAAGACTGACTAAACAAATAAAGGGTCAGACAGGCAAAGTATATTGGGAAAGACTAGTAAATTTGAACCTCTATTCACTATATTACCGTAGATTGAGGGGTGATCTATGTTTTCTATATAAAAATATTGAGGATGTTGATTTGTTAATGGATGTGGGAATTATGTTCAATCGTGGAAGAATTAGTAAAAGAAAGCATACAAAACAACTTTATCAACAAACTTGGGTGCATAACTTTAGGAAACATTGGTTTAGTTTGAGAGTGGTCGGGGCATGGAATAATTTACCTGAACAGATATTAAATAGTTCTAGTATGAATACATTTAAAAAGGGAATAGATGATCATTATGGAAATAGCAAATTTTTTGTTAATTTTTAAATATGGAAGGCAAGCCTATTTGGTTAGTAATTTCTATCCCTGGCTTGAAATTACCTATGAACCTATGGTCGGCTATGAAGAGTGTAGACATGTTCCTGGTCCACTGAAGATCGTCACACCATGCTCCGGAGATAAGTATGGGGTGAGAGTGAGGGGTGTGGGGAGGTGGGGTGCGCAGAAGGTGGACGCGGGTTGGGGGGCAAGAGAGTCAACGAGGGACAGTTTTGTTACAGGGTTTTTTTAAAAAAAGATGATGCGGGACATTTGCCACGCTGGGGAGGGCTCCCAATGTGGCACCTGGAAGTTTATTGGGGGGGCAGTGGAGCCAACGGGGACTGGGCACCCCCGATGGCCATACAGTGTGTGGGGGAGCACATGACAATGCAGGACTATTGCCACGTTGGGGTGGGCTCCCAATTTGGCACCTTGATGTTTGCTTTTTGGGGGGCACTGGAGCCGATGGGGATTGGGCACCCCATTGGACATACAGTGTGCTTGGGGGGGAGTGTGCAAGTGCCAAGGGGGATTGGGCACCCCCTCAGCACACAACAAATGGGGGGGAGTGCATCCTGCCGGGAGATGCAGTGGCATACAACTGAAACAGAATGACTGCTAAGGTGGTGATGTATAGGCAATTTGCATACTGGTGATGGCATGGCAGTATGCAAATTGCCTACACGTTACCACCACTGATTGTAGTGGTCTTTCTCTTTCAACTGTACGCCATTGCAACTGAACTGCTGTCATAGACAGCTTGGACATTCATTGGTGCCCTGTTGCCACGCATGCAAAACGATCAGGGCATTGAAGCGGGTGCCACACCACGAAAATCCTCAGATAGTGGCGCTTATGTTTTTACATGTGTGCAAGCAAACATAAAAATGGCAAATTCTGTTCTTTTTTCAGTGTTTTCAATTGAAAACGGAAAATTATTGGCCCTACTGAAGTCATCTGTCTGCTATCTGAAGCTTCTGTGAATGGTGGGTCACATGACTCACTTTCAGTGAGCTTTGTAAAGTGACCTGTGACTGGACAGGAAGTCTCAGGAGATCTGGTAGTCTCACAGTCAGTTCCAGAGGCCAAATAACGAATAATGAAGCACGGATAGTGAATAATTGGGACCCCCCCCCAATATGAATGCTTGGTGAATATTTGAAATAAGGTATGTGCACAACCTTACTCTTAATGGTCACAGGGCTAGGGGCTTAGAAAGGGGTGGGCATTAGGGTTGAAAACCTCGAGGAACACCACACCACCAATTTGCCAAGACTCATGAGATTGTTAACCCCTGTTTTTTTTCTTTTTTTTACTTTGTCCAGGTTGTGTTTTTGCAGCCCTAAAGTATGCATTAATGTAGTTGTTTGTGAAATTAATATAGTCTATGCTATGAACAGCAAAGTTAATCACACGCAAAACTAGTGTGCCACAGATTCCTGACAGAAACTTCCCTCTAGCTGTTTCTCTGCATACAGTTAAAAATGCAAATCACAAACAAATTCTTACCAAATACAGACTCGGAGACTACAGTTTAGAAATAGAAACAGGCAGGCATAAGTTAACCTGGAAACTGAAGAAGCGTGAATCTGTACTAGGTGCGAAAGCAGGGAAACTGACAACCATATAGAAGAACAGGGCTTTCTACAGCAATCGGGGGGGGGATAATCTCCGAGGCACTCCACACTCCCTTGTGCATCTGTATAGGTTGAGGCACATCACAACAACTCACAAGAAGTTATTTCAAGAATACCACACGAAAGGTAAGGCCACCAGGCTGAACAATTTTATATTTAAGGTTTTTTGGCAGCTTAGGATATGCTAGCATAGCAAAGCGTCATATGGAATTACGTCGCGAAAATATATGTGTAACCCCCAGGGGGCGCTATCCTTAGGGTTACTACCCCTGCCTGCCTCCTCTGAGGCAGGGTAAGGGGCCCAGATCCATTGACGGGTGCCTCCACCCAGAGGTCAGGGTTAGTACTGTCGAGATTGCCTCAGTCACAGCCCTCTGGGATACTGCAACCCCCCTTTCGTCCTGCTAGTGGCTCAGTCGGGGTACCCACAATGCTTTTCCCCAGTTCACTTATCCCCCGGCTAGTATCTCTCAACTCACTCTGGGGGTCCCCTGTAAAGTAAGGTACAGTTTTATCACAGTCACTATACAGCAGTTCACCAGCAATGCACACAGTAGCCAGGGTGTAGTTGCAGAACAAACAATCTGATTTATTCAAGGGGAAGTAACCAGGACAGGGGGGGGAAATCAAGTTAATTGGCTTATCACTATACCTATCTACCTAGGGCTCTGTGCACCGGCCTGAACCTAATATTTGCTGTCCCTGGGTACCCAAGCCCTAATGGCTAGTTCACCGTGGCAGCTGGTTGGGGCCCTGACAGAGATAGCCTTTACAATCCTGAGAAGGTCAGAATGGAGAGAAGATTCAGCTAGACCGTCAGCAGTATAATAAAACAACTTGAGACCACTGTTGCAACTTAGCAGGGAACTACCCTGATTCAGTACTCACAACTCCAGCAAGCAATGGTTTCTGCACCACTGGCAGGGCTGAGGCTGAGTTTCAATAGCCTCCTCACACATTTATATGGCAACTCCAGAGGGGTACCACACCAGGCCGCAGCTTCCAAGGCTCACACGAACTCTCAGCCGGCTAAGGTGCTGCAATGGCATTTTCAACTTTCCTGAGGACTGAGCGTGATTCAGCAGATTCTCCAGTCCTCCAAACAGGTCAAGCCTGGTGGGTAGCTGGGCTGCCACCAGCCTCCTCCGACCGCACGCTGGCAGATTTAGTCCGAGTTACTCAACGGCAACAATGGCCATCTCAGGCCTTCCCGCGCTTCCCGCGCGAACACTCCACCAGCGCAGAAGCACACAGCTCCTTCCTTCTCCTCAGCCACTACGCATCTATCCCCAATAGCAAGGGGCTCTCCCCTTCAGTTCGGGCGCTACCCACTTCCATTGGCTAGCGGCACCTGCCAATCAACTGCTCCTGCTCTCAGTGGTGCGAAAAGGCACCATAGCCCATAATACCTTTCCCAAAATACAAGCAGTTCCTCTATTGGTCAGCCGACTCTGTAGAGTCCCGAGGTACTGACTAGTCCAATTCAGCAGTCCTGGACCAAAATGAAGGGGAGAATCAGAACAGTCTTTGCTGCAAAGGAAAACAGGTTAGAACAACTACATTTTCATTTATCACCCTAAGTTATTCCCAGCAGGCAGTTACATCTCTTGGGGGAGCTCCCTCTGCACAATTTAACGATGGCAAACATGGAGCAATTATCCAGCAGCCTGGGTGGGGCTCGAGCAGGGTAACACTCAAACTCCTTCCCAGATTAATCATGACTGCAAGTTAGGCAGCCCTTAAAATGACAGGCACGGAGGCCTTGATAGCGCTCCTGGCGATCACACTTAAACTGCTAAAATGCATGACACCAGCCTGGCAGGGAGAATTTAAACAAGCTCCTGGGAAGCTTTTAGGAACCCCCATTCGCAAGGGGGTTACATCCTCCCTGGCCTGGAGAAACTTGGAGTCCGCGCCAAGTAATTGCCCTTAATTTACTTGAAGGCACACAGCCTAATTGACACTACATCACACTTTGCATTACATACATGAATATTCACAGTGTACTATGGGTTATACAATGGTGTACACACATAACTCTTTGTTTCTCTTTTTCCCAGTCAGGTCAATATTTCCTACTCATGGCCCCGGGACTGGGGGAACCCCTCCATTTCAGTTACTGGCGGGTCACCTAAAGCAGGGGCACCACACCCGAAGGGCAATATTAACAGACTAGAGTCATCCCCCAGGGCTAACTTAGGCAAGGAGCTCAGGGACACATGCACCCCTTTATGGACCACATTTAAGGGCAGGTCCACAGGCTGGCCCAGAGACTCGTAGCTCAATTTTACTACAGGCCATACTTCTCGGCTGGAGCGACAAGGGGTTTCAGAAAACCCAGAGACAGACCCTGATTCCAATCCGGCCTCATTGATGCTAGTAGCTGGAATCTCCACAGGGGAAAAGGACCCAGGGTGCATAGTACTATTGGGGGCCTGACCCTCTACCCCAGGACCCACCCCATTGGACTCAGTTGAGGGCTGTTTAGACGCTAGTGAGGAACTATCAGGGCATTCAAAATATTATTCCGGTTCTGGCATATCACTGGCTGGTTCCCCCATTTCGCTCTCTTCTTCTGAAAAGTCAAGATACTTCAGCCAGGCCAGACAGTTCAGCCAGGCTCAAGGACCCCACCCCTTGAGCTTTACTGCTACCCAGCTCATCCTCTGGAGGCATTGGTCCCAGAGACAAGATAGGGGGCTCGAACAGTCCAGAAGGCCCAACCTCATCTCCAGAGTTAACAAGGGGATTGCCCTGAAACAACTGGCTCAGTTCATAAGAGGGATAGTATTCAACATCATCTTCATCGTCCTCCGACACCGATTGTTGATTATGTCCTTCTGCAGGGTTTGAACAAGGCTATCTTGGTTGGCTTGCTGAAGAATCCATGGGTTGGGTTCTTTTTTTTAGCAGCAGACCTAGTCATAGACCGGGAGGGGGCGCAATTGAAGGTTCGGCTTCAATCAGGATTTGCCCGATTGGTAGAAGATGATTTCGGTGAATGGTTTTCACATCTTTGGAATTGTTTTCAGGTCGCACTTTATATACAGGCAAATTGGCCAATTGCCCCACAACAATGTGAGGGAGGTGATGCCACCGGTCAGCAATCTTATGTTTTCCAGGCAGTCCCAGATTTCGCAGCAACACTCTATCCCCCTTCTCTTAGCTTCAATGTCTTCACTTTCTTGTCATACCTCTCCTTATTGGCCAAGTTTCTTTTAGCAGCCATGGTCTGGGCCAACTGATAAGCATGGATTAACTGGGCCTTCAACTTCTGTACATATTGTAGATGATTTTCTGCTTGCACCCCATCAGGGGAAACTCCAAAGCACACATCCACAGGCAGGCAATCTAGCCTCTCTCCCAAACATCAGTCTGTATGGGGAAATTCCCGTGGCATCACTTTTGGTGCAGTTATAAGCGTGAACCAGGGTGCTAATCAGCTGGCTCCATCTCGGTTTGTCTTTGGGTTGCAATGTGCCCAACATGTCAAGCAACGTGCGGTTAAACCTTTCAGGCTGGGGATCTCCCTGAGGATGGTAAGGGGTGGTTCTTTACTTTCGCACCCCCCACAAAGACAGCATCTCTTTAATCAAGCGGCTCTCGAAGTCCCTTCCCTGGTCAGAAATTGATCCACTGGGGGGCCCCGTAGTGGACAAAAAAGGTTTCAACAAGTATCTTAGCCACTGTGGTTGCTTTCTGATCCTTAGTAGGGAACGCCTGTGCATACCGGGTGAAATGATCGGTAACCACCAATATATTACTGATATTTTTCAGATCGGGTTCCAGACTCAAGAAATCAATACAGACTAGTTCCAAAGGGGCTATAGTAGTAATGTTGACCATGGGAGCAGCTCTCTGGGGCAAGGTTTTCCTCTGCAAACACTGACTACAGGTCTTGACATAGCGCTCTACATCTGCGCTCATTTTTGGCCAGTAAAACTAGGCTCGTACCAAATCGAGGGTTCGGTCAATGCCAAGATGCCCCATCTGATTATGCAAAGACATTAAAACCAGTTCCTTTAATTCTGAAGGCAGCACCAGCTGTTGTTTGATGATCTGGTCCTCTTTATGTACAGTCTCTCAGTGTAGTAGTTGGTTAATCAGCCTTAATTTGGGCCCTTCTTTGTATAACAAGGTGGCTCTTAAGTCATTGGAGTGCAATTTGGACACATCTCACCTGTCCTGCAATGCTTCCGCCACCAGTTTTATCCGAGAATCTCAGAATTGAGCCTGTTGAAGACTAGTATTGTCAAACTGGGGCAGTGAACTAGTGTCCAGTGCGGAAAAGTGACAGTAGGCAGCAGGTATACAGCTCTCAGATGGCTCCAAGCAATCCACCATACAGTTCACAGCATCCGGGGACACCTGTTCTTCCTTATCAAACTTCTGGCAAAGGGCTCTTATGTCAGGCTGAGACAACCTGATCCAATCAGTTTGGGGCATAGGCCTCCGAGAGAGGGCATCCGCATCTACATGGTTTAAACCGGCCCTGTATTCAACAGCATAGTCGTAGGTGGCCAAAGGCAGAGAGCCACCTGTGGCCAGTGGCGTCCAGCTTGGCTGAGGTTTGTATATAGGTCAGAAGATTGTTGTCAGTCTTCACTAATATCTTGGCACCGTACAAATAGTCATGAAACTGATCAACAATGGCCCACTTCAGAGCCAGGAACTCTAGCTTATGCACGGGATAGTTTTTTTCTGACGGAGCCAGACTTCTGCTAGCAAAAGCTACAGGTCTCAGGCCATTTGAGTGCTCCTGATACAACACAGCCCCCAATCCTTGAAGACTAGCATCGGTATGGAGAATGTAGGGCTTGACTGGGTCAGCATAGGCCAACACGGGGCATGGGTGAGTTGATATACGATGTCATAGAAAGCGTCCTCACACTCAACAGTCCAACGATCCCCAAACAGTTCATTCGGCTGGAAATACCTCTTCTCAGTCTCGGATCGCACAACTTTCTTATACTTTTTGTGTGTAGGAGGGTACCCCTGAGTGAGGTTGAGGAGGGGGACGAATCACTCAAGAATAGTCCTTGACAAATCGCCTATAATATCCGCAAAACCCCAGAAACCGTTGCAACTCTTTCAAGTTCCTGGGTTGGGGCTAGGTAGTCAATGCCTCCACTTTGCTAGAGTCAGTCTCTATGCCCTCAGTAGACACAATGTGGCCCACATATTTTACGGAAGTCTGGAAGAATTGACACTTATCTATAGACAGCTTGAGGCCGAACTCCTCCAGCCAAACCAAGACCGAAAATAGTTGCTGCTCGTGTTCTTCCAACGAGCGTCCAAACACTATGACGTCATCTAAATAGACCAGACACTCGAGTAAATTCATATCCCCCACGGCTCTCTCCAGCAGGCGCTGAAAGGTGGCTGGGGCACCTGAAATCCCTTGAGGCATCTGAATGAACTCATAGAAACCTAGGGGGCAAATGAATGCAGTCTTCTCTCGGTCCCCTGTGGCCATCGGGATCTGATAGTACCGCTGCAGAGATCCAACACAGAAAACCACTTGCTGTCATTTAAACAGTCCAAGGCGCCCTGTATGCGTGGCATGGTACACTGGTCAGGGATGGTCCGCCTATTCAAAGTGCGATAGTCTACACACAACTGAACCGTCCCATTCTTCTTCCTTACCACTACAATGGGGGAGGCATAGGGGCTCCTGGACTCTTGTATCACACCAGCAGCCAACATCTCTTGCAGATGCCGCCTCACGTCATCTATGTCAGCCGGAGCAAGATGCCGGGATCTCTCTTGGAAAGGCCTTTCGTCATGTAGCCGAATGTGATGCTCAGCCCCTTGCACACATCCCACATCCTGCTCTTTCAGGGAGAATACCTGGTCCCTCTTGGCAAGCTCTCACTGATCCTCTTTTTCCATTCAGCTGGCAACGAAGAATCACCGAAATCAATCAAATCAGGAGTAACTCAGCCAGCCCGGTGGCGCTGAGGGTTGAGGCGCTGGACTCCACACCTCACGCCACACCGGCGACCCGGGTTCGGGAGCGGACTCGGGTTGGCGGGGGTCGGCGGGGAGAGGGAGGATCGAGCGTCCCAACGGATGCTCTCCTCCCTCAGGGGTGGGACACCAGGGGTGCAGTATGCACCCAATACCCTAAGAGAGTCTGTGGGAACACCGGCTCTCGAGGGGAACTGACGGCTCCGTTCACAGAGTCCAGGAGGGGGGACGCTGTTGGGTGCTTGAGAGAGACGTACGTCAGCACGTCGCCTCTCTAGACGTACGTCCTTGTGCCAGCATCCCAGGGGGTGGGGGTTGAGGGGGAGCACAGAAAATGGATAAGCACCTCGGTGGTCCTAGATGAAGACCGCCCCACCCAAGACCACTGATTACAGGACAGACCCCAATGTGCAAGATAGGAGGGAGAAGAGAAGCACTCTAGGGGCAGATTCTGGGTAGGTGGCACAAAAAGGGTATGGGCAGTCCAAAGGAGTGGACACCGAGGTAGGAAGGGGGATAAATAAGAAGGTTAAAAAAAAAAATCAGGAGTAACTCGATCATCTGTCCCGGGACCCTTGCTACTTGGCAGTACTGCAGTATCCGCACAATGGACACTTGCCAGGGTGCACCCTCTTCTTATTCGAATCTCTTTGTTGGACACATTATGCACTTGAACCTTCACTCTCTCTTGAGATTAGCATGAGCTCTAGCTGGCAAGATACTGGGCTTTATTAACAGTCCCTCAGGCAATCTTCCCTCCCCAGGCGCATCCAACATCAACCACTTATTCTTGACATCCGTCCTTAATCGTACTTCTCCATGCAGGACACACTGGGCATTTGGGGCTAGTACCACTGGAGCCAGATCCTTTTTCCACACCACCCCCACTGGACCCTCAGGTTCCTCCTGGCCAACCTTCCTCTGGGTGGCAACTGCCTTTTGGAGCACAGCGGGTATTTTTAGGGCTCGCCCAGTTTTGAACGCTTGTTTCTCTGAGCACAGCTGGGCCAGTCGTCCAAACATATGAGCATTCGTTCCAATCAACAAAGGTACCCCATCATACAGTCCAGTGGGTGGGCAAACTAAAGCTAAGGTCTCCACCTGCTCATCCATTCCAGCCACAGATGCAGAGAATGATAACCAAACTCGGATATACCCCAAATACGGATATGCCTTGTCGCTCAACCCCCACACATGTAGACCATTCAAGGGTTGCAGAGGCACCTCAGGTAAATGTGTCTGATACCAGTCCTGAAACATGATGGTTACCTGAGAGTCACTGTCTAATACAGCTCAAGTGGGAATCCCATTTACTCGTAGCGGGGTCTCCATTGAAGGCCCGACCACATCAGACCAGTCGGGGGCCACAGCATTGAGAGTCGACTGAGCCTGGGCCCGAGTCACAAAGCTTTTCCTAGGGAGTCGAGACTGGGCCCGGCGATGCCAAGTGATCAGTCTACTGTTAACTTTCCTTAAGTTCTCCTGCCTCTGACACTCAGGTTGAAAATGTCCATCTTCTCCACAATGGTAACAGAACTTGGGGTCCCGGGGATCACTATTTGGCTGTGGACACCATATTTGTGGGGGGCCCTGAGAGGGGTGAGGGGGCTCCCTTGGGCCGGGGGTCTGGTTTCGGTTTATCTCAGGGGCCCCGGACCTAACAGGGTACATAGCAGATTGCTTTAAGTCCCTCACCAGTTCCCGTAAATTCCTGACCTCGGCCCTCAACTCGCTCTCTACATGGGGGTCAGAGGAAACAACTCGCATTCCCACAGCACCAGGGAAATCTAGGGATCCCTCAGACCCTCTGGACAGGCTGACCTCCTCAGGGTTGCTAGGCTCAGGGGTCCCACTAGGGTTTACCGCCCCCACACATGGCTCCCACCCCTCTTCATCAGTCTCCACCTCTCTAATTTCCTGCATTAATTGACAATATTCAGGCGGGGTGGCCCGCCAATCATGTAACTTAAGTTTCAACAGTATTACACTAGAGAATCTGGCAGATTTTAAAACATGTTCTAACCTGACCTGGTTTAGGGCTGTGGCAGTGATTCCTCCCTTTCTATAGGCCTTCTGCAAGGCCCGCTCCACCCTAGTGACGAAGGCGGACAGCTTCTCATTCCCCCACTGCTTAGCAGACCTGAATTTCCATAATAAGTCTTCACCAGTCTCTGTACTCCCGAAGACCCCTTCTAAAGCAGACAGATTCTCTGCAGCGGTGGCTTCTGGACAGGTGGCCTGGAAAAACCTAATGGCTTCTAAAGTGGGACCCCGCAAGCTCTCCATCAGTCTCTTCCTTTTCTCCCCCCTCAGAGCATTGCCATTCCTGGACTAAGGGGGTGGCATAGTCCATCCAAGCCTCCAGGTCATCCTCCCCGGGGGCACCGGCACCGTGCCAGAAAAAAGTTTTAACTTACGGTAAGAATCGAGCTATATAGGTGGGAGCACTAGGGGAAGTGAAGACAAAACAGAACTCTTGGGGGGACAGGGGGAGGTGCCAGGGGAGACCTGAGGGGTAGCATCACTAGACAAATCCAATGCTTGCAGCAGTTTCTGGGTAGTTCTCCCCTCCACAGCCAGCAATTTAAGCAGTTTATCTTTAAAACTATTCATTTAGGGGGACCCCCAGGGGTGACTGACCCACTTCGAATATGAATTAGCCTCCATCCCTGTGAGGCACCCTCCAGGTAAATCACTGGAGGTACCTTCTCGGGGTCGATGGCCACACTACACAGGAGTAGCACCTGCAACGTCTGGTCAAGCAGGTCAGCCATACGCCCTTTTACCTCCACCTTGCCTAAACATTTTACTCGCTCTGCTGCAGAAATGATGTCCGCAGTTGGGGTTCCCAGGGGCACATCTAACAGTAACACAATTTTCCGTGAGTCCAGCTCTTCGGCTTCACCCCACCCCATCAGTCTGTGTACCATTGTCTTAATAGGTCCCAACTTAATTTTTCCCAACATATCCCCTTCCACTTTTTCCATTTCTTATGTACTTCCCCACTTGGCCACTAGGGGACGCTGATCCCAGCAGTGCCTCCAAGTTGTAACCCCCAGGGGGCGCTATCCTTAGGGTTACTACCCCTGTCTGCCTCCTCTGAGACAGGGTAAGGGGCCCAGATCCATTGACGGGTGCCTCCACCCAGAGGTCAGGGTTAGTACTGTCGAGATTGCCTCGGTCACAGCCCTCTGGGTTACTGCAACCCCCCTTTCGTCCCGCTAGTGGCTCAGTCGGGGTACCCACAATGCTTTTCCCCAGTTCACTTACTCCCCAGCTAGTATCTCTCAACTCACTCCAGGGGCCCCCTCTAAAGTAAGGTACAGTTTTATCACAGTCACTATACAGCAGTTCACCAGCAATGCACACAGTAGCCAGGGTGTAGTTGCAGAACAAACAATCAGATTTATTCAAGGGGAAGTAACCAGGACAGGGGGGGGAAATCAAGTTAATTGGCTTATCACTATACCTATCTACCTAGGGCTCTGTGCACAGGCCTGAACCTAATATTTGCTCCCTGGGTACCCAAGCCCTAATGGCTAGTCCACCGTGGCAGCTGGTTGGGGCCCTGACACAGATAGCCTTTACAATCCTGAGAAGATCAGAATGGAAAGAAGATTTAACTAGGCCATCAGCAGTATAATAAAACAACTTGAGACCACTGTTGCAACTTAGCAGGGAGCTACCCTGATTCAGTACTCACGACTCCAGCAAGCAACGGTTTCTGCACCACTGGCAGGGCTGAGCCTGAGTTTCACCAGCCTCCTCACACATTTATATGGCAACTCCAGAGGGGTACCACACCAGGCCGCAGCTTCCAAGGCTCACCCGAACTCTCAACCCGGCTAAGGTGCTGCAACGGCAGTTTCAACTTTCCTGAGAACCGAGCGCGATTCAGCAGATTCTCCAATCCTCCAACAGGTCGAGCCTGGTGGGTAGCTGGGCTGGCACCAGCCTCCTCCGACTGCACACAGCGGATTTAGTCCAACTCACTCAACGGCAACAACAGCCGCCTCAGGCCTTCCCACGCTTCCCGCGTGAACACTCCACCAGCGCAGAAGCACACAGCTCCTTCCTTCTCCTCAGCCGCTATGCAACTATCCCCAACAGCAAGGGGCTCTCCCTTCAGTCCGGGCGCTACCCACTTCCATTGGCTAGCGGCACCTGCCAATCAACTGCTCCTGCTCTCAGTGGTGTGAAAAAGCACCATAGCCCATAATACCTTTCCCAAAATACAAGCAGTTCCTCTATTGGTCAGCCGACTCTGTAGAGTCCCGAGGTACTGACTGGTCCAATTCAGCAGTCCTGGACCAAAATGAAGTGGAGAATCAGAACAGTCTTTGCTGCAAAGGAAAACAGGTTAGAACAACTACATTTTCATTTATCACCCTAAGTTATTCCCAGCAGGCAGTTACATCTCTCGGGGAAGCTCCCTCTGCACAATTTAACGATGGCAGACACGGAGCAATTATCCGGCAGCCCGGGCGGGGCTTGAGCAGGGTAACACTCAAACCCCTTCCCAGATTAATCATGATTGCGAGTTAGGCAGCCCTTAAAATGACAGGCACGGAGGCCTTGATAGCGCTTCTGGCGATCACACTTAAACTGCTAAAATGCAGGACACCAGCCTGGCAGGGAGCATTTAAACGAGCTCCTGGGAAGCTTTTAGGAACCCCCATTTGCAAGGGGGTTACATATGGCTCAATCTAGATTCCGGAGAGCGAGAGAGAGAGAGAGTTGGTTGTTTAAAATAACTTCCATTGTGCTACTCAAAACCAATTCATGGTATCTGACTAGGAATCACAGAGATAATCACTCAGCCTACATTTAAATTATTGCCAGAGACACACTGCAGGAGATCAACTCAGGGTATTGTGTCATGCCCATAAATTTCATTCCAGATGCCTCAGATTCCCTCTCAGTGAGCCTAAAATGAATTAGGCACTCATGACTGCAATTTGCAGCTCTCTGGGATCCATGCTAGTGGTTCCAGTTCAGCCTACACCCACTACTACACTCTTGTGGGATTGGGAATACCCTATGGCACAAGTACAAGGCTTTCTAGAGCAATTACTAAGGATGGCGGATATCCAGCAGATGACTGATGAAGATAAACTCTGTATACTGCTGGGGAAAGGTGCGGTGCAGCCAAAACAGCTGCAAACTATATAACATCCTGCCACCGTCTTCAAAATACAACACAGATGTATTGAAGTGCATTGTAGTATGTTTATGCCTTGTGAATAGTTTGAATTTTGTAGTATGTTTATGCCTTGTGAATAGTTTGAATTTTGTAGTATGTTTATGTCTTGTGAATAGTTTGAACTATACGTGTTGTCGAGACTGGAATGTCTTGCTATGCCAATAAAAGTCATGATGCTAGAGAGAGCGAGAGAGATGAATGGATGACTCGCATTGTTTACCTAGGTCTCAGCTGTCACCCCCCCCACACACACACACACACACACTCCCCCCAAGGCTACATAATACATCCTCTGACTCAGGCAATATCTTCAGACATTTCACATGAATCCTGTCTTGGGCCAAACATGTGAGGGGGACGGTGGGGGAGGGAGTGTGTCATGGTGAGTTTCTACATCAATTAAGCCTTATGGCTAATTGCAGACATAGCACGTTTACTTTCATTCATCTTCGGTTAGGATTTCCTAGGAAAATTCCTACTTGGTTATTAAATGTGAGAGACTGGAAGGGATGTGAGCAGCAAGGGCAGAAAAGAATGACATGCTGGAATCAGCGGGTGACACAACAAGAGTGAGATATGCAGAAGCGTTGCTAGCATAAGATATTGTACAGGGCCCAAGCCCCGAAAACAATAGGCTGGAGGTCGGAGGCTGCATAGGCCCCAAGAAGATTTTTAAAATTTGGTGCATTCTGGTGCATTTTGAGAGTCATTTGAAACAGCGTTTGCTACCCTGTCACCTCTTCCTCATGTCTAGTAAGTTGCACCCTAGCTCCCTCCCCAGAGTCCAGTATGTTGCCTAAACAACTCTCCCCATAGCCTAGCCACCTGCTCCAGTGCAGGGCCCCCACCCTACCCAAGCATTAATACAATTCTATTCAACTGTGTGTTACTAAATGTTATATAGCAGGATGTGCTGCTCCCCCGGAATATTTCCCAGTAATCAGATATTGTGTGACTAAAACAATGCCCCAATTCCAACACACACGTTTCCCAGATCAGTGCATTTTTATTTAAATATGCTGTAAATGAAATAAAAAGCGTGATCTCTGATTACAGCACATATTGTAAATGACCACATTTGAATTTTAATTTGAAAACTCTTACGTGATTCCTGAAACATACTTCAAGATTTTATGTTTAAAGAAAGCCTTCGTGGCTTCAGCCACTATTTCCTGGTGAAGAGATTTAGTTTAATTGGTATCTGAGCTGACATATATCCCCCCCAGGATGTGATTTATCTTGCTTTATAAATTCTCTGGCTCTTCTCAAGCACATTGTAGAAAACAGCTGTCCTAAATAAAAGAAAGAAATCATGGGCTCTTGTTCTAACACGATGTCCTCAGTCACTGCATTTGTGATTAAAGGGGCACTGTCAGCTTTACCCCTTCATTTTTGTTAATCTCTGTGCAGTGTGCCTTTGGGCACACACCTAAGTAATCAGCACTGCAGAATAACCCCATAGACATAGAAGTTCAGCAAAATTACCTGATTTTATAAATATTTAGCGAAGTTCGTTTTTCATTCTGGCCGTCCATAACTCCACCAACACCGGAAGCATAACCCCATTGAGGACATGCATCAGGGCTGAGCGCAGTCACAAAGTGGCGTTTTATGCCAAGCCTGCTTCAAGTAACATGCTGCCTATATAACCCCCTACATCGTGAAGTGCTCCTGGCCATTTAGAATTAAAACTGAGCCCTGTGTGATTCGCTGTTTACTTTTTAAAACTGATGCCAAAATCCGGTGCATGCACAAGGGCGGCACGCTCGTGCACATGCACGGGATCTCCACGCATCTTTATTCCACGCAGGCGTGGGATCACGACACCAGCTTTAAAAAGTAAATTGTGAGCCACACAAGGCTCGGTTTTATATGGGCAGCATGTTACTAAAGCAGGCTGGGCGTAAAATATCACTTTGTGACTGCACTTGGACTTGGCGTGCATCCTTAATGGGGTTATGCTTCTGGCGTCGGTGGAGTTATCAACAGCCAGAGGAAAAGATGAACTTCGCTAAATATTTATAAATCAGGAATTTTTGCTGAACTTCTGTGTCTATGAGGTTATTCTGCAGTGCTAATTACTTAGGTGTGTGCAAAAAGGCACAGTGCGCAGAGATTAACAAAAATGGAGGGGTGAAGCTGAGAGTGCCCCAATAAAGTGAAAGTGTCACGTAAAAATTCCCAATCATGACTCAGAAAGGAGCCATTTACTTAAAGGGGGAAAATGTGGTCCTTAATGCCAACACACACTCCCCATGTAATACAAAAAACACACACACATTAAGTCAAGTACATTGTTAATTATCTTGACCGCCCCCCCCCCCACCATGATCTACATTCAGAAATATATTGTGTTGGTTAATGCCAAAGAGTTTTATATAATACGGAGTGGTGGGGGGGGGAGGCAGGGAATCATTTTAATGACATGACACTGTGTGCCTCATTTATTTATTTATTTGCTTTTGTTAACCGGGTGAGTCACACTAGACAGCCAAGTGCCTATTTTCAGGTGAGACCCGGGCACAGAAGCAATAAAATTAATTTCTGTAATGGAACTGTGTTCAGTGTTTAAATTGTTTACGACATGTCGGTTTATTGTAAGAGCTAATGCTAAGGTACAACAATTTACAAGACTCTTTTGTTTGACTCTGGATTTTGCAATAGTATGTGTGGAAACCTCAACAGCTATCTCTACATGTGAACTGCAGATAACAAGCTACGCTGTTAAGCTCTCAGCACCGTGGATGCCCTCTACAGCTGTCAGAGGCTGCAATCAGAATTCTGTATTATTCTTTTTCATTATTTAATGTTATTACTGATCATCATTTTTCAGGACTGCATTCATTGTTTTACTTTTCCTCTTATGGCGGGCTCTAGCCCCCTTTTGGCATTCCAGCTGGCCTGCCTCATTCCCCTTTTTTCCAACCCCTCACAAACAGCAGCTGCCATGGCATCTTCTGCTGAGGTAAGATGGCCAGTCCACGCAGAAAACCCCAACCCCGCTGGCCACCTCATGCATGAAATCTTTGTTGCTGGATCTCACATTGAATGAGGTGTTGTAGCCTCCCAAAGGGAGAAGCTCTCTCAAAGTGCAGCCGATAATGGTTGGACTCGAAGGTGTAGGAGAAAACATCTCTTTGGACCAACAAATACTGAGGCAGGGTGCCATAGGCTAGGTAAATAGGGGCCAAGGCCTCCTCACCTGACCCATCTTCAAAAGATCTGGTATACATGTAACCCACCCCCACCGGCCCCCCTTGTCTAACTAGCAGGGCTGCTCCTCTCACCACAAGATTCAAATGGTTCAAACTACCTTCCTATCTTTAATAGATTACGCAGACCTGCTCTACAGCCATTGCACTGTCACTGCACTGGCTAAGTTGGACACCCTCTACCACAGAGCTATCAGGTTCATTACTGGCCTTCCACTTTCCACACACCACTGCTCTCTGTACTCATTGTTAGGCTGGACTTCCCTTCACTATAGAAAGAATAGAAATGCCTCCCTATGGGCCTTCAGAGCGGAGACCAACAAGCTCCCCTCATATGTTTCATATTGTATTCGCCGGAGTGTGTTAGGCACCTACGCTCTAAGGAGCTATTCCCTAATTGCCCTCCAAGTCAACACTCATTTCAGCAAAGCTGTTCTAAGCTTCTCTTTACCCACATTATGGAATGGTTTACAAAGGAACTTGAAGCTGAGCTGCCCTGTTAGCCTGAATATCTTCAAGGCTCTCTATGATCACTACATGAAAGCACCTTGCAAATGTTTTCCTCACCGCTAGCCCACTAATTCCGCAACTCCCTCTTTCCATCCTGACACTTGCCATGTTTCTACCCCTGGCTCTCACTCTTTCCCTATTAACTCTTCCTGCTGCACCCACCCTACCCTGTCCACTCCAGCCTGGCTAAAGTCCCACCCCATCCATAGTAGTGTCCCAATTATCTACCCCTCCTACGTCATTATCATAACAAACAAGTACACGACAGCCATCGTCACTTTCTGTGGTTTTAGCCCAATTTTTCCCCAGTCATCGGAAATATATCCCTCCTCTTCTTTACCTCTCTATCCAGCCACCCCATACACAGCCTCTTTCCCCTATATGTGTAGTTGCCAGCTGCCTCACTCAAAAGGTCTCTGCTTATAACCCCTATATGCCTATGGTTGATTGTACATCTGCTGACTTCTTCAATTGTAAAATAATGCTGTTTTTTTAATTTTTATTTATCTCAACCTTGTACTGTACTGTATACACTGTATATACTTTTTCTTCCTTGTATAATATTGCTTTTTATGTTTGCTTGCACGCATGTGCAAGAAACATAGTGCCATCATCTGAGTTTTCGGAGGTGTGGCAGTCCTCTTCCAATTCAGGCACTGTGTTTGCAGGCGCGGCTGCAGTTCTCCAATGCCTGCTCGAGCTGTCTATGACAGCTCCAAAATGCAGTGGAGTACAGTTGAAAGGTGGAGCTACGCTTCAGTGAGCAGCGATAAGATATCGCCTGCTCATGCACTCCCTACACACACACACACACACACACACACACACACACACACCGCATACTGCGTTCTGCCCCCCCCACGCTTTACACTATAGCCGGGTGCCCAATCCCCGCCGGCTGTGCTGCGCTCCCCCAAAAAGCCTTCCACATGCCAGCTGGGTGCCCACCCCAGCGTGGTCATCATATAGCGATGGGGTGCCCAATCCCCGTCGGCTCACTGTTCCCAGAGTACAGGGTGCCATGCTGGGAGCCCACCCCAGCGTGGCAAAAGATGCTATGACGTACGTGGGTGCCCAATCCCCATCGGGTTCCATGCTCCCCAACCAGCTATCCTAGTGCCACGCCTGGGAGCCCACCCCAGTGTGGCAAACGTCCCCGCGCCATTTAAAAGAGAAAAACCTGTAAATAAAAACTGTCCTCGGCGCTTCTCCCTGCCCCCCTCCCACAACTTCGCACCCACCCTGCCGCCCTGCCTCCCTCCCCCACCCCATAGCACCTCCGGACCTCGTGACAATCTTGGTGGACCGGAACACGCCTGTACTCTTCAAAGCCGGATCACAACTGAGGAAATGCCGTAAGCTGTATAATGGGATAGATAGGGTTTTTTCAACTTTGCTGCATATCTCAAGCATTTTTTGGAATTTTTGCACCAAATTTTCAACATGGGGTTCTTGGGACCCCTTCTCATGAATGCTGTCACTGTCATGGCGTTATTCGGGCCCGAAGGGTGATTTCGCAGTCACTGCGTGAAATCACATAGGATGCTGGGATGCTGTATTTATAGCAAATAGGATGCTGGGATGTATAGGCAGGGGCATCACCAGCAGGAAAAGGGAGGTCATAATTCCGCTATACAAGACACTAGTGAGGCCCCACCTGGAGTACAGTGTACAGTTCTGGAGACCATACCTACGTAAGGACATAGACAGGGTAGAGAAGGTTCAGAGGAGGGCAACAAAGATGGTGCATGGATTGCATCACAAGTCCTATGAAGACAGGTTGAAGGAACTGAACATGTACTCCCTGGAGGAGAGGAGGGAGAGGGGATATGATAGAGACATACAAGTATCTTACAGGGAGGAACAGGGTGCAGGAAAACACTATTTTTAAGTGGAAAAGATGTTCCATGACTAGAGGGCATGGGATGAAGTTGGAGGGAGGACGATTCAGAGGAAACATGAGAAAGAATTTCTTCACGGAACGGGTGGTGGACAAGTGGAACACCCTGCCAGAGGAAGTGGTGGGGCTGAAACAATCACGGGATTTAAGAATGCATGGGATAGACATAAAGGAATTCTGGAGGTCAGGGGTAAGGGGCAACAGACTTCTAGGAAAACAAACTGAACTTACAAGCTCAAATGGGCAGACTGGGTGGGCCATAGGCCTTATCTGCCGACACTGTCTATGTATCTATGTATCACCTTTGGACTGATTAACAAAATGACACTGCCAGTGTTCATAAGGTGGTCTCAAGAAGCCTATTTGAAAATTTGGTGGAAAAATTCCAAAAATGACTGTTTTACAAGCGTGCGTTGCGCAGTTCCTACGCATGCTCGTAGGTTCGCGAATTTTCAATATTTTCACTCCAGATTTTCAACATTGCCATTTTACCACACCTTCTTATGAGTAGTACAGCTGTCATTTTTCACATCTCACCCAAAACATGTTTCCGCCCATGTAGCGCACAATGGCGCAGTTGGTGTGCGAAATCAATGTACAGGACAAATTAAGACAATCACAATGACACTGTTCATGAGCAGAGGTCTTAAAATGACTATGTTGAAAATTTGGTGAAAATTCCTAAAATGACTGTTTTATGATAGGCGCATGAGTTCCTACGCATTGCAGTTTGCGAATTTTCAATATTTTCAATCAGATTTTCAACATTGCCATTTTATTACACTTCCTTATGAGCAGTACAGCTGTCATTTGTCACATCTTGCCCTAAAACATGTTTCCACCCATGAAGCATAATGGCACAAGTCAGTGTGTGAAATCAATATATGGGACACATTAAAAATCACAGTGACACTGTTCATGAGCAGAGGTCTTAAAATGGCTATGTTGAAAATTTGGTGACAAAAAGTCCATAAAATGACTGTGTTACGAGTGAGCATTGCGCAGTTTCCACGCAACTGTAAGTTCATGACTTTGTAATATTTTCAGTCCAGATTTTCACCAGTGGCATTTTTCCACACTTCCTTATGAACAGTACAGCTGTCATTTTTAACAACATGGCCGAAATGTGTTTTCACACTTTCAGCGCAGAGATGCGTGGTCGCTGTGGGAAATCATTGTTCGTGACAGATAAAGAAAATCACAGTGACACTGTTCATGATCAGAGGTCCCAAAATGCCTGTGTTGACAATCTGCTGTAAAAAATTCCCAAACTAATTACATTACGGGTGTGCATTGCACAGTTTCTGCTCTGCCTTGTGGCGTCACCAGTTTTTTTAATATTTTACTGCAGATTTGCCACATTGCCATTTTCCACCTCCCATGAACAGTACAGCTGTCATTTTCACATCCTGTTCAGAATGTTTTGCACCTGTGGTGCTAAATGTCAGTTGCTGTGCATAAGCAGCCGCCAACAAACTGATATTGCCACTGTTCATGAGGTTGGGTCATAAAAAAACATGTTGAAAATTTGGAGTGAAAATACCAACGAATGCCTGAGGTATTAGGGTTTCCAGCCATAACGCCAACCCTGTAGAGAATGACAGGCATCAGGTGTGACTTAGGATTCTTGCCTGTAATACTCATACCATTCCACACCCTGCAGCCAGTGAGAGGCATCGAGGTATGCCTTGGACTCTTCGGCCCAAAGTTTACCTCCATTCTCCTATACCGCACTCCATTTCACTGTATTTCCTGATGGAATGGGTGCGATAAGGGCCAAAGACCCTAGCGCACACCGTGACACTTGCTCAGTGTCTGCAGGGTGTGTGTGAAATGGCGTGGACGTTATGCCTGACGACCCAAAGGCACACCCCAATGCCTGTCACTCTCTGCAGGGTGGTGGTGGGGTTGGCTTCAGTTCAATACTTCACTACCATTCCTATTACGCAGCTCTGTAACTTCTACACTACCAATGCCAGTGCCAGCAAGCAAACATTCGGCATTGACAAATGCTTGTTGTATACCTGCTTCTGTACTGTACTTTGATGTATTCATGACCAGGTCCACCTTGCAAATGAGCCTTGCTCAATGGTGCCCGCCTGGATAAATAAAGATTTTGATTGATTGACATGGCGCCCCAAGAGAGAGATGGGGGCAGTCACTACAAACAGTTTACAGCACATCTACTTCTGAGCCTGCCATACACAGACAGGCAAACCAATTGTAGCAATTACCTGGCACACACCTGGTGGGACCATTTACCATGGCCATCAACCTGGGTCCCTGGGAGAAAACGTCTGCTCACAATTATGCTAGGTTTGTACTTCTGGTCAGGGGCACCCAAGCAAATCCGGACACAGTGGAAGCAATAAGAGTACTGTCCAAACCAGGTTGGGATTCTAGAGTGTGGCTTTTATTCACATACACAGAGAATAATCACAAAGCGAAGATGGACCCCCACAGGGCTACTCCTTCTGGTAATGCAGATTACTGAGGTACAGAGAACACACACACAGTGAACCCTCAGGTTCTGAATGGAGATTGGCACACACGGCCAGCACTGGTACACTTCCCTTGACTAGGCACCCATGGCCAGTACTAGGAGACGTTCCCATATTTCATGACGAATTACTGGTGGCACCCTTGACCACCAAAGAGCACATACAGGCTCACAGAGTATCCAACCCATGTCTGGGTAAACTGTTTTCTTCAGGCACTGGCCAAATGCTTTGAATGAAAACACAGGTGTCCAACCTGAACCTGGAGAGGTAAACTGGTTGCTTCAGATGGGGGGGGGGGTCTCCCACTTTTTGCTTCTGAATTTATATTTGGCCATTCATCTGGTTAATAACACCCTCACAGAAAACTTGTAGATGCCATCTTGAAATGCCTTTCATATTTAACATACTACATTACACACCTCTGAGGTGTCAGGAAGTTAAAAGTTCTGTAATTGGCACTGTCTCTCCACTAGACCCCAACTTTAGCAGGCACTTTTAAACAGAAAACAGTCTAGGTGACAGAAGGCACTTTTACACACAGGTTTATGTAACAAAATAACTGTTACAGAAACAGTATTCCTTTTACATCCCTTGTGTGTAAAGTGTATCTGTTTCGTTCCCTAGGCGAATGTTTGTCCAAACCGCAATCTCTGCTTCTTGCGGTTTGCACTGACCTGTTCCGTTTCATCTGACTGTATGAAACAGCCATTCCGGTAGCACTGCAGAAACAGCCATTAGAGCAGCAAACTCCGGGGGAGCTGAAACAAGTGGAGGCGAGGTTGGCCAGAATACTCGCAGGGTGTAAAAGGAAACCAGAACGCAACAGAGTACAACGGCGCCACACAGGTAACGCTCATTTCATTTTAAAAACCTGTGCGTAAATATGCCTAGAGTCCCTTTGTCAGAGAAAACTCACCACAAGAAATGCAGCTGCCCCAGGGCTTTTCCACACAAAAGTCACAGGTACTCACAGAGCAGTTGAATCTCAGGCAGCATCTACACAGTCCAGACTGGATCAGGGGATTGTCCCTCAATCCTGGGAATTCACCCCATCCCTTCTGGGATGGGACACTGTGAAAACCACTTGGCTTGGTTTCCACCATTTCATCACTAGGCTGTACTGGCTCATACTAGGGTGAGAAACAAACAAAAACACTACTGGTAGCTTTCTGGCAGAACTGAAGAGAGGAGTTGGACTACCTGCAACCTCCTCCACTGACTCCAACTGCTGACTGATCCACTCTAACTGAACATTCTAAAGCTATCTCCCTGCAGCTAGCTTCCAGTGTGGCTTATGCTGCTGCGACAATTCGAAAGTGATATCATCACCCCAGCTCAGCTGAGACACTGTGAAATCCATTTCACTAGCTGCCTCTCCCTGCCTGCCACTGATTCTAATGGGATTCTAGTAACCCCTTGGGAACAAGGGGTTGCACCCACCCTCAGCCAGGAACATGACTGTCCCCAGTCATTACCTGCCCGGCACCAGGCCATCCTACCCTATGTGCTGACTACAAGAAGGTAGCGCCGCCTTGTCCCCTACCATGTGCCAGCCACAGGCAGACAACACTAAGAGCCCAGAGGCCATTGGCTGATACATCAGTCCCTACACTATGATCTTACTATGGTAACCAGTGGCCCTGGAAGAACTGTGCAGAGCACAGCCCTAATAGACCAGCACTGCGGCCCCTATGGTCGATCAGGACCACAGCCTGTCTATCCCCCTAGCCCTCTAGGAAAAACCTATGTAACCAAAACAAACCTACCCAAAACAGGGGAACCTCCCCCCATCCCTGGACACCTGCAAACCAACCCCCCCCCGGAGCTAACACTACACCCAAGCATTACACTCCCACACTCCCCTACAACTACACCTGTGGAAGGAAAAAGAGTTAACACATGTTAACAACTACACAGTACTTTAAAAAACACTTTAAAGCACTAAGGAACTCCGATGAGTCCCTCCAATCCTCTTCTTGTCTTCTCTTTTTTCTTCATCAGGATCCACCTGAAAGAGAAAAAAACAAGAACACACCCCAAATCTGCAAACACAGTACATAACCATAACCCTTACCATCAAAACACTGGAGAATCCCAAAAAATATTTTTCAGAAAAAAGGTAGAAAAGTACAAAACAGTAGAAAATATCAACATTATGTACAATACACCTTTTGGGGATGGAATGCCCTAAATGTCCTAACTAGTGACAAACAGTGCCCGAAGGCAGGGTCCATGAAAGGGTCTCTCCAGGGCCAATTCCCGGTAAAGCACAGTTCTTGACGTACTGCAGTCCCAAAGGGGAGAGTCTTTGTGGACAGTTCAACAGTCTGAAGTCTGCCAGGTATAGGATGTGTATTGCAATGTCAATAAAGTAAGAAAAGTCTGGACTTACCAGTCCCTTGAAGAACGAAAAATGGAACAGCAACTGGACCTCCAGCCAAAGACTCTCCCTGGCAGCATTTCTTGGATACAGCTGGGCAGAAATCTTCCGGAAACAACAGGATGGACGTCTGGAAACTGCTGGGTTGATGTCATCTCGAGCTGATGTCATCTAGGAGATGGAACCTTGGAACAGGAAAGGAACAGCTGGGCCGATGTCATCTCGAGCTGATGTCATCTGGAAGGCCAGGTGATGGAAACAGAAAGGCACACTGCAAGGCTGATGAATCTGGATGCACCTTTGGATCCTGGAATACCAGACTGGCGGAACAACATGGGTGTGGCAATGGATGGATGGCAGCACCGGCTACCACTGCTCTCCTTCCCACTTAGTAGGCATGGGCACATTCACAGGCCGATGGTTACACTGTGGGTAGTACCACAATGCATCAGGTACAAGCATTATTACCCTATCTGGGCGCTCATAATTCACATTATGGAAAGTCTCATTTCCCTTTTCATCCACAAAATGTACAGTGTCTATGAACAGTGTCCTGTCCAACTTCCAAAACTTGAGTTTGTCTCGTATCACTTTGTCTCTGACATATCGAGTTGCACCTAGATGCAGTTTTTTGGTTGCATCTTCCACTAGCCAGGCTCTCCTGTTTTTTCTTAATCTCCTCCCAGACTTTCTGAGGAGAGGTAGGAAAGGACATTCCATAGATCTCATTTGCCTTCCTATGAACCAATCTTTCCTCCTTACTACTCTTCATTAGTCTGCAACCCTTGGTCTGGCTTGGACATGGCCAGTCCTGGTTCTGCCAGTGTCGCATACTCAAAGCTACATAGAACTTGTCCCTGGCCCTTCCTTCTGGGGGGTCAGGGCTGTGGAGTCACCAGCTTCTTCTTCTGGTTCCTCCAAGGCAAGAGCCTGAGACTGTGGACTAGGACCTTCAATGTAAAGATACATAGCTCCCTCCTCCTCCTCTTCCTCACTTAGGACCTGGGTCCAGGAGTGAGCAGTTGTCCTCACTCCCGAGACAGTCTACTCTTCACTGGACACGGAGGTAGACACCTCCCAATCTAGGGTTTCTCAAACCTCATCTTCTCCAGTGAGACTAGGACTAGGACCCTCTCTCCATGGATCCACTGATTCTCCCCCTGCACTGTCCATCTGCGACACAGGCGTGGAAACAGCCCGAGGACTCTGCTCTGCCAGTACATCTACACACTCTTCCTTTGTGCCACACTGTGCTGGGCCTACCCCAACAGGTTCAGCTTGGTGCTGTGTGCTGCTACTTGCAGGATCTTGAAGCTTTGTTCACGCGGGAGCCAAACGAATCTTGGGTGCACTAGTTAGACCTTGCTTCTCTAAGCACCTGAACAGTGAGGAATCATGAAAACATCCCTTCCAGCCTTGAGGCACAATATGCATACTCTCACAGGGTATCCGGGAATCGCAACATGAGGCAGCTTACTTCCACCATAGAAACATTTCTCTATTTCATTAAGCTTGGTAACCTCTTCAACTATCATAGCCCGGGCATGATCTGGGTAACGGGATGGTCCCGAAGCCATGACTGTAGAAAAACACACAAAAGTTCACTGTTAATACTGAGTTCACTCTACTTGGAACAGACTCACAAAAAGGCTCCCTGCTGCTGTGTTTACATTACTGCCCCACCCTGTAATGGTGGCGGCAGCACTCCTGGCGCATCAACAATCTGTATCTGACTCAAGCCACTGTGCATCCAATTTACTGCATACAAATAATTTTTACTCAAACTGCACTGCTTTTCTTCCTCAGCACTTCTAGGGCTTTACCATTAGCTTTCATTCAGTTTTACTTGCTTAAAGTCACTAAAGCCACAGTATTTCTTGAACAGGATTGCCTGTTTGTTGCAGCCTCTCATACAACGCACAGTCTCTCTGGTTGCTCAGAAAATAACACTGTTGCTGAATCCATAATTCATGCTCACAGTCTAATGCTCAGAATTCTTGCTTGGGTTTTTGATTACTTTACACAGTCCTTCTTTGCAAAACAATCACACTGTTTACACACAGATCTAGATGGCTTTTGAAACATCGAACACAGTTTGAGCTCAGTTTTGCTGAATGGTGTTCACTGAATCAGTAGCTGGCTTTCAATGGAAATTCTTGGCCTAAAGCTCATCCTGGAAGGCCTCTGGGTTGAAACGGGGTGGCGATCCCGCCGATTGTCTCTACGAACACCACGCTTTCTCCCCAGTCGATTGGAATATGGGTTGAGCCTGATTTAGCACAGAAGTCTGTTGTTTTAACTTTTAGAACGTTTACAGTCACCGCGACGATTCTCCTGCTACCAGCTTGCAGACCACTCACTCTCTCCCTCTCGAACACTGGGAAGCACTCTGAAGCTGGTTTGGGGGCGGGACTGATTGCATCCTCACCAATCACTTGCTGCCATGCAAATTAACCTCTCCCTTTTATCATGCTCTTCTCCTTCACGGCGATCGCCGAGCAGGCAAAATTTAAACTGTAAAACAACTTTTTTCTTTCAACTGTAACTTCACGGCGGGAGCACCATTTTTCATGGCAATTTCTCTAGTGACTCCCTCAGTTCACACAGCAAGCATTTGAAACTTTCAGGGCACAATTGTCTCTTTGTTTCCCACAGTTCACAATACTTTTTCCTGTCGCAACTTGAAAATTAAAGCTGGCGAATGTTCTATTTTTGATGCAGGACAAGGGGCACACACAATCAGGCTTTACAGCTCCTTGGTAAACGTTGGCTGAATCACAGCAGCACAAGAACAGCAGGCACACAGTGTCACAGATGGATGGCACTACTCTGGGCAAATCCCTTATGCGCAAAGCTTCCGATTTTGGGCTACCAACTGCCAGACAGACAAAACGCTAGCCACAACCTGAGCAAACATCTCTTGTTTTCTCCCAAATTCAGACACATCCACAGCGGTGCCTCCATTTTATAACCCACTCCCACCGGCACCCCCCTTGTCTAACTAGCAGGGCTGCTCCTCTCACCACATGGTGCCCAAGAGAGGGATGGGGTAGTCACTAAAAACAGCTTACAGTACATCTACTTCTGAGTCTGCCATACTCAGACAGGTGAACCAAGTGTGGCAACTACCTGGCACACACCTGGTGGGACCATTTACCATGGCCATCAACCCAGATCTCTGGAGAAAACATTTGCTCACAATTATGCTCGGTTTGTACTTCTTGTCAGGGGCACCCAAGTAAATCCAGACAAAGTGGAAGCAATAACATTACTGTCCAAACCAGTTTGGGATTCTAGAGTGTGGCTTTTATTCACATACACAGAGAATAATCACAAAGCGAAGATGGACCCCCACAGGGCTACTTCTACTGATAATGCAGATTACTGAGGTACAGAGAACACACACAGCAAACCCTTAGGTTCTGAATGGAGATTGGCACACATGGCCAGCACTGGTACACTTCCCTTGACTAGGCACCCATGGCCAGTACTAGGAGACTTTCCCATATTTCATGAGGAATTAGTGGTGGTACCCTCGACCACCAAATAGCACATACAGGCTCACGGAGTATCCAACCTACGTCTGGGTAAACTATTTTCTTCAGGCACTGGCCAAATGCACAGAATGAAAACACAGGTGCCCAAACTGAACCTAGAGAGGTAAACCAGTTGCTCCAGATGGGGGGGTCTCCCACCTTTTGCTTCCAAATTTATACTCTGCCATTCATATGGTTAATAACACCCTCACTGAAAACTTATAGATGCTATCTTGAAATATCTTTCACATTTAACATAGTATATTACACACCTCTGAGGTATCAGAAAGTTAAATGTTCTGTAATTGGCACTGTCTCTCCACCAGACCCCAACTTTAGCAGACACTTTTAAACAGAAAACAGTCTAGGTGACAGAGTCCCTTTGTCAGAGGAAACTCACCACAAGGAATGTAGGTGTCCCAGGGCTTTTCCACACAAAAGTCACAGGTACTCACAGAGCAGTTGAATCCCAGGCAGCTTCTGCACAGTCCAGACTGTGCCAGGGGATTGCCCCTGAATCCTGGAATCCACGCCATCCCTCCTGGGATGGGGTACTGTGAAAACCACTTGGCTTGGTTCCCACCACTTCATCACTAGGCTGTATTGGCTCACATTAGGGTAAGAAACAAACAAAGACACTACTGGTAGCTCTTTGACAGAGCTGAGGAGAGGAGATTCACTACCTGCAACCTCCTTCACTGACTCCAACTGCAGACTGATCCACTCTAACTGAACATTCTAAAGCTATCTCCCTGCAGCTAGCTTCCAGTGTGGCTTATGCTGCTGCGACAGTTCCAAAGTGACATCATCACCCCAGCTCAGCTGGGACTGAAAAACAGAGTGTGACACTGTGAAATCCATTTATGAAATGGCTGGTAGCAAAGCAGCATTCTGATTGGCTGCTACGAGTGTGCTAATATGTCTAACACCATGGGGAAAAGATCAGGTTGTGCCAAGCTATGGCAAGCGGGCATTGATATGGGTGATGCTGCCCACTCGGAACCTTGAGAAAAGAAAATGCAGCCATCTTGTTTCTGCCAGAAGTGGTGACAGCCTAACAGTAAATAAATAAAATAAATACATCTGACTTCCGTTCACTTGGCCTCGGCCTTTGAATATTTCTGTTTTAAATCCATGTACCCAACTCCTTGTGGATGCAGCATGTAGTAAAGGGGGGGGAAACAAAGTGCTGCGATCTGTCTTCCAGCCCGCTCGCTCACTCTCCATCCGAATCAAAAAGCGATCTCTCTCTCAGACCACTCACTCGTTCCCCATCCTAATCAGAAGCTGATTATTATAGCAGATGAAACATTTAAACAAACTACTGCCACGATCTCTCTCCCGGCCCAGCTGCTTAGTGGTTGTTCTGATCAATTGCCAACTTGCAGCTGGTCACAACTTCCCCCGCATAGCGTCTAATTTCTGATTTATGTAAAAGTAATTTATTTACTGTACTAGTTACAGAATCCACTTCTTTGCTTGTGGGGGGGGGGAATACTACCATGACAAGCAGATGTAAACTACAAAAAAAAAAAACAGTAGGCGGAGGAACTATTTTATTAAAAATGAAGACAAATATTAAACTTTTTCACTTTTAAATGTAACCCCCCTACAATTGGGGGTTCCCAAAAAGTCTTCCTTGAGCTTGCCTAAATGCTCACTGCCAGGCTGGTGTCCTGTGTTTTAACAGTTTAAATGTGATTGCCAGAGCTTGTATAGCCTCTGTGTACTGTCTCTTTAAGAGCTGCCTGGATTGCAGTCACAAGTAATCTGAGAGGGAGCTCTGTTGAAAGATGCAACTATTTACTGAAAATCATTTAGCGTGATAATGATAATGTAGTTTGTCTAACTTGCTTTCTTTACAGCAAGGACTGTTTTGTTTATCTCCACTATCTTGGTCCTGGACTGCCGTATTGGACCAATCAGTACTGGTGGGACCTAAAATGGAGCCTGTAGTATATGGTAACTTACCCTAGTAACAGTGTAGAATGGTTTAGTCCACATCCACCTGCAGTTTTGGGCTAATGGTATGTCTTGGGTGGAGACTAGGTTTTAGAAAGTGCATGAGCAGATTGTACTAGTGGTTCTGCTGAGGCCTGCTGATCTATCTAATGTATGTTTGTTGAATAAACCTCAGAGCTGCTAGAAGTTAACTTATGGTGTCCAGTCATTCTTAAAACCAGCAATAAAGTGAAATATAGAGCTACAGCTATAGAACTACAGGAGCTGTCTGGAGTCAAAATCCGTAGGAATTGTAGTTTGGGGTTTTTGGTGCCCTTTTGCACCTGAAGGGGGAGCCTTTTTTGTGATTGACAGACAGATCAGCCAACCAAACCTTTTGGATTCTGGGGAAAGTCCCATGCTTGCTGGCAGTTGAGTCAGATCTAAGTTGGGAGCTGAAGAAGCTTGAGACAGTCAAACAGCCGTCTGAGTAGTTTTGCACGGGAGAACTGTAGAAAGGCCGGAGTTGTGGCCTGCATGTCTGCCTGCTGCCCCTGAGAGGGAGAGAAGAGAATTATTTTGGACTAAATCCGAGTTTCTGAGAACGAGGTAAACCACTGATTTTTTACCAGGCTCATACCTGAAGAAGACCGAAGATTTTGCTGAATGCGATCGGCCTGTCAGGATTTCTAGCTTCTTTTGAATCCCCGGTGTGTGCCGAGACTTTGCGATCGGGAAAGGAGAGCGGTTTGCCTGGTACAGTAGAATTTCCTTATATGTAAATGTGCTATGAGTTGTTAGTAGGTCATGATTTGGTTCCCCGCTGTGTGAACTGTGTTTTGCTTGCTGGAAGCTGTATCCAGCCCAAAACGGACTGTATCTGAATTTGTCTCCATTTGGCCTGGGCCTTGCCACACTGGCCCAGTCAGGCTACTCGCTGCACAGAGAAAGCCATCGATGAGAGACCTGCCTGAGGATCAACCCCCTGCTCCATGCTTGAACAGGAGCATTGCCTCGGCGAATCGTGTGGGCCCTACTTCTCCTGGCACTCCAGCTCAACCACCTGCAGTCTCAATTTTCATCCAGCCTGTGTCCAGTCTTGGGTATTGTGAGTAATCATCAGGGTAGCTCCCTGCAACAACAGCCTAATCTAAAAGTGTGTCATCTGATTGTCTTGTTGTTTTCTTTTCAAGAACTGAGCCCTCCGGTTCCAGATTACTATTAGTGTGTGTGGTGCATGTTGTTTTCTTCCATCACAGGGCCCCAACCTGCTGCAGCATTCCTGGCTAGCCCACTGTTCTCCTTCTGGGTACCCAGAGTGAGTGACTGTTTATGGACCCTGAAGTGCATGCATAACTGCTTGAATGATACAGCCTTTAAGCAAATTAACCTGATTAGGCCCCTCCCTTGTTTAAGTCCCTTAAATAAATCAGATCTAACTCTATTTTGCATTTACCCTGACTGTGGTTCCAGTTTGTGCAAGAGTACTGTACTGCTGTTATTTGCTGTGTATAACTTTGTTTTACAGGGGATCCCCAGGGCCGAGCCAGAGGAAAGCCCTGGTGGTAACTGCAAACAGTGTGGGTACTTGTGTGGTGTATCAGGAATATTGTGAAAGTGATTATTGTGTATTGTTCTGGCCACTAGAGGGGAAAGAGGGGGGTTACAGTGTCCCGGAGGGCTGTGCCCAGGTTACCTTGACCACTACCAACCCTGACCTCTGGGTGGAGGCACCCATTTTAGAACTCAGGCCCCTTAACCTGCTACTAGCTAAGCAGGCAGGGGTGGTAGCCCTTGGGATAGCGCCACCTAGGGGTTACATAAATACTATACATTTTAGCTAATACATACATCTGTATTTTTGATAGCCATTTCATAAGTGCAATAAGCCACTCCAGCGTCTGTGTGTTAGACACTTTAAGACATGACTAGGAGGCTGGACGCACTTGTCCAGTGGCCTCGTGCCTCACTACGCCTCCTAGCCGTGTGTTGAAGTGTCTAACACACACCCTGTCATGTCTCATTGCTTACTTAACTGGCATTTCACTAGCTGCCTCTCCCTGCCTGCCACTGATTCTAATGGGATTCTAGTAACCCCTGGGAACAGCGGGGTTACATACAGAAAACTAGAGGCAGTGCTTTCAGGATAATATCAATAACTGCAGGGTGACTTTGTTATGACTTAAATGCAGAGGGAAGGTAAAAGAAAAGTTTATATACAACATCCTTAGTTAATTCTAAAACTAATACCCATTAGTAAAAGACCCCCAGACTATCTAAGATTTGAATCAAGGCTACCGAAAAGCTTCATCAGTTAGCTATCATCATACCACTGGCACTAGGGTTCTCTAATAACCCCCCTCTCAGTGACCCCTCTACTGCACATCATTCCACGAAACCAGTATGGTATAGTGCAGTATGTGGGGAGAGGTGAGAGAGGCACTCAGCATTGATGTTGTGGTCGCCAATGGTATATAGCGAAAAATGAATATATAACAAACCCCACATGTGTTACCAGTAACATATTAGTCAGAGATATAGCCATGTCCTTCAACAAAGAAAAATGAATAACTTATATCAGAGGTTGCTCCCTCTACTTGCAGGTCCACAGATTATCTTCCAACTGTGTGGCCAGTGGTAATGAATTAATGACATAGAAACAACACAGTGCCAGAAATAAGAACACAAACTAGACATTGTATGTTCCATATACTGTCCAGTGCAGAAGCATAAGAGGCTCTTGAAAGTTTCACAGACGTTTAAATCGAACTCCCCCTCCTCCTCTGTCCCACGATCCCAGCCTCTGGTATACACAGAAAACAGACACCCATCCCGGCAATGTAAAGTCAAGGCATGCTGTCTAGCTGGCATTGTATACAGCCCATTTTGTACTAGTTTACTCGTTGCCTTGAAATAAAGGGCCCTAGGTATCATCGGTAAGGACAGTGTTGTACTGGTTTCTGATCCTAGTATATCCTAGGATGTCCAAGAAGCGTGGGGATCCCAGTCATATATAGAAAACAGCACATGATTGAAACATTTAAGCACATAAAAGGCATTAACAAGGTACAGGCACAGAACGTTTTCACTTCAAGAAGAGCTCCAGGATCAGGGGACATGACCTCAGGCTGCACGAAGGGAGGTTCTCTACCAATGCCAGGAAGTTTTTCTTCACAGAAAGAGTGGTGAGCGCTTGGAACAGCCTGCTCCAAGAGGTTGTGGGGGGGTCAACACTGTGGGGGGATTCAAAAATTCATGGAATAGACACAAGGGAGCCCTGACTACAAAGGGCAACTAGAGTGTCAAAACAGGTCTAAAACAAATAGGCAGACTAGATGGACCTAGCGGTCTCCTTCTGCCATCAACTTCTATGTTTCTATGTAGCACACTGTGGAGAACAAATGAGCTGGAGGAGGTGCAGAAAACAAGCACTGGTGCAGTTGGGAAGTAATAGTTCAAATAGCCACCGGGAGATGAGGAGGAAATTAAACATCTGTGTCTGAGCAAGGTTGTGTGGAATATTTATTTATTTATTTATTTCAGTACTCGGGAAAACCATTTGAGCTCAGAGCTCTTTCCGTAGGTTCCACATCAGGACATTTCAGTACAACAGATAGGTGAAATTATACAAAGGAATGCAGAAATACAAAGGTAAACAAACAGGATTATATATCAAACACAGTACAGGTCACAGGAAAATAGACAATGTACAGTGCCCAACGGTGAAACCAGTCAGTTGTCAGCAAACCAGAGGTTGTTTGGAGCGTTGTTAGGTGCTAAAGAGAAAAAGAAATATGGGGTGAAGGGGAAGAGCCCAAGTGCAATGTGCGAAAGGAGAGCGTAATATTAGTACAGCAGTAGGGATCAGAGGGAGGTGACTAGCTTGGAGGCAGAGGGAGACGGTGCTAGGTGTGTAGGGGGAGCAGGAGGGCCTACTCAGGGGAGAGAGGGAAGGGTTGAGGGGGCAGGGGATGGAAGTAGTGATGAGGGGTGGAAAGGTGGTGCTAGCGATGGCAGGCACATCGAGATTTGCGTGTCATAAGGAGACAAGGAATAATAAAAGGCATCATCGCATAATGTATCAGAGCAGCGCACTGTCATTCAGTGCACAAAGTGGGGCACATCAATGGCAGAAAGCCAGACTAGGAATGAGGGACTAAGATCAAACATCCAATGTATGGGAAACTCAGTCCTCATGTAGAACAGAAGGATAAATCAATAAATCAAAGCCTTGCCCTTAATCTATGAATGTAGGGAGAATGAACGGCTCATGTTGCAGATTCACTCCCAGCCTCTCTTATACAAAACAATCACTGATTATCTTCAATTCCTGCAGGGGGTCTCTAGCCATGGTACTGCGGCAACTGAGTGGTTATGTTTACAATCACAAGGAGGTCCAGCTCATAGCTCGCTCAGTCCCAATCTGATCTTCTGGCTCCTGCTCGTCAAATTAAAAAAAAAAGAAGAAAGCTTTCACGCAATTGGTTGGGGCTGTCTCAGTCCCAATTAATCACGTGAAAGCTTCTCTGTTTTGGGACAGGAGGGGGATGGGATGCTGGTGGGGGGGCATGGCAACCCCTAAGTGACGCTCATGAGAACAAATGGTCAGGTTGGGATGGGATCAGGAAGGAAAATACAGTTACGTAAGAATGTACCGTAAAAGTAGATCTTCGAGAGAAGATCTTGCAGTAGGGAATCACCTTGAGAACTGTGTCCCCTGGCATCAGGACCACATGGAAACTTTAGCTAGCAGTGTCTGGCAGGGGACCACCCACCCGAAATCACGTGATGGACGTCAGTGCGACACTATATAGTGGGCGGCCCCTGCACCCCTTCTTCCAGTCCTCCCACCAGAGACCTCCAAGGGGAGCAACAGGAGCATGGGAAGAGGCTCCTGGAGCCCAAAATGAGCTCACAGAAAAAGAGCAGCAAGAAACTAGGGGGATGGAGGGAGGGAAAAAGGTTACCTACTGCAACAGCCTCTCTTGAAGATCTGTTGCTATGGTAAGTTCTTACGTAACTGTACTATTTTACTTCAAGAGGGTTCTTGCAGTAGGTAATCACCTTGAGAACTGCATCCCAAGCAGTGTGAATCAGAGGAAACAAACACGGGAGGCAGGAAAGGATCTGCAAAAGGCTGAAATTCAGGACAGGAGACCCTGGAGAACAGCTTGTCCAAAACCTGCCCTGCACCTAGAGGCAATGTGCAGACTGAATGCTTACTGAAAGTGTGAACAGAACTCCAAGTAGAAGCAGCACAAGTGTCCGCAGCTGACATTACTGAAACAAGCAGTACAGGCAACCATGCTTCTGGTAGGATGCCCCTTAACCTCTCCAGGGAGGGTTTTACCATATGTCTGATAACAGAAACCAATACAGTTTGCCAGCCATTTCGATAAACACTGTTTGGAAACTGCTACACCCTCTCTCTTGGGTGCAAAGAAACAAAAAGTTGGTCCGTTTTCCGGACAGACTTGGTTCTGTTGGTGTAATAACACAAGACTCTGTGAACGTCTAAGGTATGCAGAATCACCTTCCCCTGATTGGAATGCTCGGGGTAGTACATGGGCAGTTGAATTGACTGGTTCAATGTAAACTCAGAAACCATCTTCGGTAAAAACTGAGGCTTAGTACACACAGCCTCCTGGTCTCTGTGAAAAATTAAATAAGGCCCCTTATACATCAGGGGCTGAAGCTTGGAAATCCTCCAAGCAGAAGTGACTGCCACTAAGAAGAGCACTTTCCAAGATAAATAGCGCATTTCACAAGAACCAGCCTGGTCAGCTTTTCCAAAATAAAATTAAGGTCCCATGGTGGTGCTGGGGTGTGCACTGGGGGATTTAGATGAAGGATTCCTTTCAGAAAAGTTTTGGAAACCTCCAGTTGAGCTATGGGTTTACCTTCCACCAATGTGTGGTAGGCAGAAACAACTGAAAAGTGAACCTTCAAGGAAGAGTAACTCAAGCCCAAGTCATGCAGGTGCAGGAGATACTCCATGACTTGAGGAATGGCGCATGAAAAGGGGTCCCAACTCATTGAGGTATCCCAAATGGAGAAATGCTTCCACTTCATGGCATATGTCATCCTCGTAGAAGGCTTTATAGCCTCTACCAGGACCTGCACTACTCTGGAAAAACTCCAAATCATGAAGCAGCTATGACTTGAGGTACCATGCGTGAAGGTAAAGAGATGTCAACCCTGGATGGACCAGCATGCCCCTCTCCTGAGTCAGGAGATCCTGAAAGAGGGGCAGGAGAACCAGAGGTTACACTGCCAGCTGCTGCAGAAGCGAACCCAGACTTGGCGAGGACAGTACGGGCAATCAGAAGAATGTGGGCCCCCATCTGCTTGGAACTTGATCAGCACCCTTTGCAGAACTGGAAAGGGAGAGAAGATGTACAAAAACCTTCCTGTCCAGCAGCGAGATAGCGTGTCTCACCAAAAAACACCATGCCTGGGAGCAAACAAGCAAAACCTGGGTAATTTTGTGTTGTATGGGGAGGTGAACAGATCGAGGTCCAGTTGACCCCACATGTCAAAAATGTGGTTGACCACCTCTTGCTTGAGCGCCCACTCATAGGCTCTTACTCTGGTGCAGCTGAGACTGTCTGCTAGGATGTTTTGCGCACCAGAACATGAACAGCCACGAGGTGAATTCGACGCAGAACTGTCCAATTCCACACCTGCATCACCTTCCTGCAGAGGGGATATGAGTGAGTGCCCCCCCGCTTGTTGAGGTACCGGACTACCCACATATTGTCTAACTGGACTAATAGTGTGCTCCAGTGGAGCAAGTGCTGAAAAGCCGGAAGGGCATACGGCACTGCCCGCATCTCCAACACATTTATGTGCAGAGAGAGAGCTCTGACAGAGACCACAGTCTTTGAGTTCTGTGGCTCCCAAGATGAGCTCCCCAGCCCAGCCATGACACATCTGTGGTGAGGGTCTGGGTGGGAGGAGAGGACAGGAAGGGGACCACTTTGGTGAGGTTGTGGAGATCTTGGCACCATAGAAGATCTCACTGCATTGAACTGGAGACCATGACCATGTGGTCCTGGTCATCCAACCTCTGATCCCACAGTGCCCTGAGCATCCACTGTGAAATCCACATGTGGAGCCTGGCTAGAGGAACAGTGGGGATGGCTGCTGCCATAAGGCCGAGTAGTCAAAGAATCGATCTGACCAGGACCTGCCTGCTGGAGGTTACAAAATGAACCTGCCTCTCTAAAGTTTCTGCCCTGTCTAAAAGGAGGAAAGCCATACCCTGGGTCATATCCATCACTGCGGCAATGAATTGGAGATGCTGGGAAGGGGCAAGTTGGGATTTAGGGAGGTTGACAGTGATCTCAACCTGTGCAAAAAAGAGACCCTGGGTAGCTGAGAGGGAAATTTCCAGCTGCTCCCTTGATGAGGCTGACAAGAGCCAGTCGTCGAGGTAGGGGAACACACGGTGACCCTGGCACTGCAAGGCCACGAGCACTACTACTAGGCACTTGGTGAATATCCAAGGTGCTGAGGACAGGCCAAAGGGGAGGACTCTGACCTGGTAATGCTCCCCCTGAAAAGTGAACTGGAGGTAGTGGCGATGGGCCTGAAAAATTGGGATATGCAGATAGGCATCCTGCATATCCAGGGCACAGAGCCACTGACCCTCGTGGAGGAAGGGCAGCAGGCCTGGGAGGTTCACATTCAAAACCGTTTGTACTCTATGTATAGGTTTAGAGTGCAGAGGTCCAAGATGGGATGCAAATCTCCCATCTTTTTGGGGACCAGGAATAACTGGGAATAATACCCTTTTCCTACCTTGCTGGATGGAATGGACTCTATTGTTCTCTTTTGTAACAAAGCCTTAATGTCTTCCCTTAAGAGGGGAATGTTTACCTTTGGATAGTGGAACACTCCTGGAGGCCTGTCTGGAGGTTTCTCTAAAAACTCCAGAGTGTGGCTCTGCCTGACCAATTGAAGGACCCACAAGTCGGTAGTGACTGCCCACCATCCCAGCAGATGACTGACGAACCTGCTGCCCATTGGCTCTGCTGAGGGACAGGGAGGAAGGAGGGTGGACCACGAGTCAAGTGAGGGGGGAGTAGGAGAGCCACGCTGGAGACTCTTTGGGCTTTTGCAGGAGGGACTGCTGTAGCTGACGGAACCTGATGTTTAGGCTGATGTCTGGCCATCTGCTGCTACTTCATCTGCTGCTTCACTTGGCAACAAAAAGGCTTTTTGGCCTGAAACTTAGGGTAGTACATTGTGTGGACCAACCTTTGGACCTTGCCCTTGTCCTGCAGGGTGGTGATGATATCTTGGGCATCACCGCCAAAGAGGATGGAGCTCCTGAAGGGGGCATCCTGGATGGCTGCCTGGAGGGCTGGCACCAGTCCAAAAACCCTAAGCCAGGAAAACCTTCAGAGACTAACCACCATGGTGGCGCTCCTAGCTGAGGAGTCCACGGCATCATAGGTGGCCTTTAGCAAAAGCCGACAGGTAACCTTGGTGGACCCAATGGAGTCAGCCAAGATGGATGGATGGATGGATGCATGGAACGGCCTTCCAGAGGAGGTTGTGGAGTCAAAAACAGTGGTGGAATTCAAGCATGCATGGGACATTCATAAGGCAATTCTAGGGGGTTGGGGGTAGGAAGAAGTAGGCTGCTGGTTAACTAGGATCTGCAGCTTATCCATTAGGTAGGGAAATGGGCAGACTGGGTGGGCCAAGCGGTCCTTATCTGCCATCAAATTCTATGTTTCTATGTTTCTATGGTCTTAGACTCAAAGTCATGCAGATCTTCTATAGCTGGCTCCAGCTGACTAAAAAGAGATTTTTCCAAGACCAACACATGGGCTACATGGTTCAAGGCATGTATGGCCAACATTGAGGAGGAATAAAACTTCCTTTCAAATTGTTCCTGTTGTCTCAACTCCTTATCAGAAGGACAGGTGCTCATATGTCTCGGCTTGGATGACCTATTGTGGGCCACTATGATGACTACTGAGCCCACCTTGGGATGGATGCTAAGGTGGTATTTCCCCTCTGGCGTCCGATATGTCTGGTCAGCCTTTTTGGCTATCGCCGGTATCGAAGAGAGCATCATCCAAATAGTGAATGCCAAGTCCTCGTGTGGTTCCAAAAAAGGGGGAGTGAGGACAGGAGCTGCCTCATGCATGTCCAAATGCTCTGCTAGCCTCTGGTGTTTAGGATCTTGAGCACTGGATTTCTACTCGTAGACCTCCGCAGTCTTCTTGAAGAGGTCTGCAAAGGAAGGTTCCTCAGTAGGTGATTTAGGTGACTCTTTCGGCCAAGGTTCCTCTGTGGGAAGAGTCTTGAACCCTAATGCAGAGGAAGAAGAGGAGTCGGAATATGAATCCAGATCTGAGTCGGAGGACCAGATGTCAAGGCGGGAAGGTTTCTGGGTATCAGAGGGAACTTGACCTGGTGCCCGCCATGATGAAGGATTTCTGTTAACCGGACATCAGCTGGCATGTGTCTGGTATAGGAGTAGGCCTGGGCAGTTGATCTATCGGACCCCGGGGAACCTCCCGAGGGGGGCGGTGGCTATCCACCTCTGACACAAGCTGGGCCTTGGTTTCTGATCACCAAGACTGTGAGCTAGCCCAAAAGTCTGCCTGAGGCTGCTGAGGAGGAAGCAGAGGGGGCAGAGGAGGCTGATAGGCTGGTGGGTATCCTGCAGGACAATCCGGCGTCGGGTAGCTCAGCATGTGGTAAGCGTGTGCTGGATGACCCAATGGAGGATACATGGGTGAATTCCCCGGCATCTGGTATCCTGATGGCGGGTAGCCTGGTGGAGTGTATGATGGAAAATGAGGTGTCAGGTAACCCGATGGCAGGTAGCCTGACAGAGGTCCCGATGGCAGTTCCGGAGGACCAGACAGTGGTGCTTAAAGGCCTGAAAGAGGACCCCGAGGGGCCAAAAACCTGACTCCGATGGACCCAGAAAACACAGGTTGAACGCCGGACCAGCAGGAGGTAGACTTGCTGTTGGTACCAGTGTCTCCATCAGAAAATCTGTCTGGAGGGGGCCCAGAGAAATTCCTGGGGCCTCCAACATCAAATCTGGAGGTGAGCTGGGAGCAGTACCACCTGACAGATGACCCCCATTTTCCATGCACCTATTGTCTGGGGAAAGTGGAAGCTGTTCCACGGGGGTGGGGGGGGCGGCCCGGTGGAGGGATCCAACTGGGAAAACTGTGCTGATCTGGCAACTGGTGTCATCGGGCCCTCAATGGGCCCTGATGCCGGGTCAGGTGGATGTCAGACAAACTGATGCCCAGCTTATCAACTGGGTGGGTCAGGCAAATGTTGGAAAAACTGAGCCCGTCTTATCGACCATGGCAGGGCGGGCACCGGAGACCCCGGAACCTGACATCACAGCCTGGACCGGGTGCACATCGAGAGATCCAATGAGTGGCTTATCAGCCATGCCAGGCAACTTAGACCCATTGGTGAAAAGTGGCCCAAAAGCAATGGAAGCCTCAGATGTAGCCGAGGCACCTGCAGCCACTGTGACCAGTGGTGGTGGGGGGGTCCAAGGACTGCTGCTAGTGTGGGGCAGGCTTGAATGCGGTGGCTGACTTCCCAGAGGAATAAGACCGCTGCTCACCTGAGGGCAGCCACGGGTGAGAGGGGGACCTATCCTGGTCTAGATGTTTCTCTTTGTCTCTCTTCTTCTTGTGCTTGGAGGCATCAGTCAGAGAGGAGGAAGCACTTCAGAGTTTCTGGAGCTCTTTTGCCATCATGGCCATCTTTTGTTTTAGTAAATGAGCTTTGAGGGCCTGCTGGTGATGCTGCCGTGTGGCCTGGTTGATGCTAGAACAGGCCTCACAGTCTGCTACCTTGTGCTCCAGGCCTAGGCAGAAGAGACAGAGGGAGTGAAAGTCTTTGTGCGGTATCTGTGCACCACACAAAGCACACTTATAAATGGAAGGTTGCAACCATTGTCCTCATTCTCAAAAAAGGGCCACGGGACAATGTGGGGAACTACAGGCCAATCTCCATCCTCTGCCCACTAGTGAAGGTGCAGGAAAGATTAGTCTACAATCAACAACAGGACTACCTCGAAAGACACCTACTCCTAGATGACTTTCAACACGGTTTTCGGAAAGGCCATGGCACTGATATGGCCCTTATCTGGCTCTCATCCGACATCCTTGATGCAATAGACAAACGTTCCCCAACAGGGGCTCTATTCATTCATTTATCCAAGGCATTTGACTTGGTCAGCCATTAACTTCTCCTCACCAAACTTCACCTACTTGGACTGGATGGACTCTCTGCTGCATGGTTTGAGAGCTGTCTGCTAAACCGAACCGAGAAAGTCCTATGGAGAGGAACCCAGTCTAGTGCTAAATCGGTAACCTCTGGGGTACCCCAGGGCTTGATCCTTGGTCCCCTGTTATTCAGTCTTTTTGTCAATGATATTGAAGGGGTTGGCAGGAGGAATAACCTCATGCTCTGTGCAGATGACACCATCGTTTACTGCAGTGATCCACTTCCTAGTGTAATTACTGCCAATCTCCAGGCCAGTCTAGCCGCACTGGAAGCCTGGTTTTCCTCAAATTCACTTGTAATAAATGAGGAAAAAATGAAGGCAGTCCTGTCTGGGTCCAGACGCCTCGGCCCAGCCCGCCATAGTATCCTTCAGCTTCATACCGCACAAGGGAAGAGAATAGAGGTCACAGACAAGATCAAGTACCTCGGAGTCCTGCTTGATCAGGCGATGACCTTCTAGCCTCACACTAACTCTGTTGTTAAGTTCACCCACCAGAAGCTAGGACTTCTGTATAGGCTGGGCAACACACTTTCTCTCGAGGCTCACTGTGCTATATCCAACTGCACCTTACTCCCCTCCATCCTCTATGGGGCTCCCCTGCTGCAGTCCCTAAGGGAGGGTGAACATAGAAAACTTTCTACGCTCTACCACAGGGTGGCTCATTTTTCCACCAACTCCCCGCCAAGAAGGCGCCACTGTGAGGTCCTCGCTGATCTCCACTGGCCGTCTATGCGACAAAAACTGGCCTATTCCTCTTTAAACCTGACTTTCAAACTTACCACTGTTGGACCCCCTCCCCACCTGCGTGGGCTGCTAAATCCCAAAGCCTGGGGCCGGGACCTGAGATCCTCCACTGGCTGTCCCCTTGACATCCTTCGTGTCCGAACTGACCATGGCAAATGCTCCTTTAGGTACTCTGCCCCACATTTATGGAACCTTCTTCCTGCTGACTTGGCCAACTGTCACACTATTCAGGGATTTAAGTCAGGCCTGAAAGTTTACCTACTAGAGCTAAGTCTCTGCGGCTGTAACCGCTAGCCCTGAACTTGGTCTCGGTGGCTGTAATTTGCTTGTCCCATAGCAGACAGCCCACTTGGGGTGGCAATATGTCCTACATAATGCTGGTTCCATCTGTTCCCTAAATATTGTTGTTTAAAACATCGTAAGTCCAAGTTAATTTACTAAGTTATTATATGTATGTAACTGACATGCTCTGTAATGTACTCTTTACCTCATCTAATGTATTCTTAAGTGTACACCTGCCAACGTATGTACTACTGTGTACTCCTGCCAATGGATGTACTACTGTGTACTCCTGCCAACGTATGTACTACTGTGTACTCCTGCCAACATATGTACTACTGTGTACTCCTGCCAATGTATGTACTACTGTGTACTCCTGCCAACATATGTACTACTGTGTACTCCTGCCAACATATGTACTACTGTGTACTCCTACCAATGTATGTAATTATTGTCTGTAACTAATCCAGGTCACTCCTGAAAAAGGGACCTCTGGTCTCAGTGAGCTGACCCGGTTATCAAAATCTAAATAAATAAACACATTTTTATGCAATGGCATGCATAAAAATTAACTAAAATACTCAAAAGAAAATGACAGATACACATCTAAAGAAAGTGGTCGAACTGCAGGGTACAATCTTCATGAGGTCCGACGTGCTCAGTTTGATGGTGGGAAAGAACTGGAAGGTAGGCACGAGGACCACCCACTATATAGTGTCATGCTGACATTGGGTGGGCGGTTCCCCATCAGACACTGCTAGCTAAAGTTTCCATGTGGTCCTGACTCCAGGGGGCACAGTTCTCAAGGTGATTACCTACTGCAACAGCCCTCTCAAAGTAAGATCAGAAGTTTTACTTTGTTGAAGACAAAACAAACAAACAAACTGCAGAGCTGTGCAGGGAAAGGGCCAGCCTGATGGTACTGAAGGTTGAGGTGCTGGACGCCACACCTTGTGCCATGCTGACGACCCAGGATTGGGAGCGATCTTGGATGTGGGTGGGTCAGTTGGGGGAGGATTGAGCATCCCAGGCACTGCTCTCCTCCTATGGGGAGGGTGGGGAGGGACATCCACGATCATGATGGCTGAGAGGGTGGCTAGGGGCTGGTGCAAGCCAGGGGGCACTAAAGGGGTCGGCTCGGACAGACATGCAGTGCACCGAAGCATGCAATGCAATGCGACTGATGTCCTTGCAAACCCCTGCCGAGTGGGTTGCAGGGGAGAAAATAGCTCCAATCCTCTGGCGCTCTTGAAGGTCTGCCCCCACAGCGCTGCACCATGCACTCCGAGGTAGCTCCCTCTGGTTCTGACTTCCCGAGTGGTCTTCTGTGCTGTCGGGGTGCACGACATGGCCAACGAATGGGTGAGAGGGTGAGGAGGTTGTAGCTCGGGCATGGTGCTCAGTGCAGGAGCTGCCAGGGACAGACTGGATAAAGGGGAACCATAGGACTACCCCAGCCAAGGAAGTAAAGCAGATAAAGAAATAAAAAAAAAGCTATGCAGAAAAAGGTTCTGGGCCCCAGACAAAACATTTGGGGCCAAAGCCCTGGAGACCCAGTCCTAACAATACCCCTGATACAGACTACCCACACCACCCCGAGCTGTCAATTACCTATCACTGATCAGCACTGATTAGGGGCTGGCGTGTGACACAGTGAGAGGGAGATACAGACTCCCCCACAGCCCTGAGCTGTCGATTACCGATTACTGATCAGCACTAATATAGAGGTTGGCAGGTGATGCAGTGAGGGGGAAAGACAGACTCCCCCACAGCCCTGAGCTGTTGATTACCGATTATAGATCAGAACTAATATAGGGGTTGGCAGGTGATGCAGTGAGAGGGACATACAGATTTCCCCACAGCCCTGAGCTGTCGATTACTGATTACTGATCAGCAATGATTAGGAATTATACAACGCAGTGAGAGGGAGCTACAGACTCCTCAGTAGCTGGAGCTGTCGATTACTGATCAGCATTGATATAAGGGTTGGCAGGTGACACAGTGAGAAGGAGATACAGACTCCCCAAAATCCTGGAGCTGTCACTTACCGATCACTGATCAGCACTAATTAGGGATCATGTGACAGAATAAGAGAGAGAGATAAGACTCCCCAAAAGCCCTAATCTGTTCATTGCCGGTCACTGATCAGCACTGATTAGGGATCATGTGACACAGTGAGAGGGAGATACAGACTCCTCCTACAGCCCGTAGCTGTCATTTGCTGACTACTGATCAGAAGTAATTAGGGACTGGTAGGTGACATGGTAATGGGGGGTGTTCACATAGTCCAAAATCTGATCTGGAAGCTGCATATTGGATGTTGGACTGTCCCAGTCCAAAATCTGTTATCCAGATATAAAAAATACCCCCCCCAAAATAATCTTGAGATGTGCACCCCCACGTTGCAATTTATAAATGCAGTCCAAACCACCCTCTAACCAACAACCTCCCTCCTCTCCCCTAAGCCCACTGAGAGCATACACTATAGATAAACAGCAATTCTTATAAAAAAACAAACTGCCCCCCACCTGCACTAAATGAGGAGCCTCCCCCACCGTACCACAAGTTCCCAACTCCCCAGTTCAATAATGGGCTCCCTACTGAACACACCCACTAACCTCCCTTCCCAGCGTACACATCACTAAATATTTATTAATATTCCAGTTGGGTGTCCTAGATTATTAGTTCTCACACTTTATCGAAGTGAGCCTCTCTCAAGCCATGGAAAAGGTCCTGAGACTCCCTCAAATACTGAAATAATGTGGGGACCCCCATAGGAAAATAACATACTTTGCACAGCACATCAGGAATAAAGCAAAACTCCTTTGAATAATTGGCTCTAATTTTATTCAGGTTATTATAACCCCTTCCCCCACACACACACACACTTGCTCCACCATTCTGACTCTCGAACCACTGTGCCCTAGTTGCAATACCTTCATGGGTCAGACTGCGTTCTCCATTCCCTCTGTCTGGAATAACCTCCCCATCCACCTCTGCCTCTCACCCTCTTACCCTGCTCTTTAGCAACTTCTTATGAATCATTTTGCTTCCACCTGTTCTTGCTCCTAGTACCTCTCTGCTTAACCCTTATATTTGGGCTGTTCTGCTACCAGTATAATTGGTCAATTGTTGTCTGTCATTATTTGTTCATTGTTCCTTTTTTTTTGCTCTGTTGTTCATTTTGTATTGCTTGACTGTTTTGCAGTTACCTACTGAATTGTATTTACTCCCTACCCTTACAAAGGTACACCGGAAATGAACCTTGGCTCAATGCGTCTTTCCTGGTCAACTTGTAAATAAATACATAAATTCTTCTACTACTGTCTTCTTTTAATTTGCTTCATCCCATCACACAAAACTTGCAAAACTCAGAGTTTAAATGCAGTTTTTTTTTTCAGACTTGCTTGAGCCTCCCCTGGAAGAGGCTGGGAGGCTGGCCTCACCATTTGAGAAACCCTGGCCTAGATCCATCAGGGTCCCATTGTGGGCCAACTTGTGCTCATCGTCCATCCAGGACAAGGTATGTATGAATGAATGCTGATGTCCTGCTATAGCAACACCTGATTGGCTGACAGGTGGCCAGTCAGGTGTTACACCTATAGGAGGCATCATCATTCATTTATTCAGCTCTTTCTACAGTAGGCGTGTAATCACTAGCTGTCATTCACACGGCGGATGGCAGAGGTGGTGAGTGGAGGGGATGTGGCAGTCATCATCTCTGCTGTGTATAGCAGCATCGTAGGCAGTGGGGGGGATGCAGGTGTGTGGGGAAGAGGGTCCTGAGCAGTTGGTTGGGTGGGTCAATTAGAAGGTCAGGGGTTGACGTTTAGTGGTGGGGTCCACCAACCACCAACATGTGGTTTGTCACATAATCAGGAGATGAAGAGTTGTCATTTAGGTAAGGGATAGAAGTGTTCCTTTGCTGTAACTATGCATCATATGGGGTGGAAGGGGGTTGCACCATCCTGCACCCTGTATGCATGGGGGTATTTACACTGTCATGTACCCTGTATTGTGGGGGTATTTATACTATCCTGTACCCTGTATGTTTGGGGGTATTTACATTGTCCTGTACCCTGTATGTCTGGGGCATTTACACTGTCCTGTACCTTGTATGTTTGGGGATATTTACACTGTCTTGTACCCTGTATGTTTGGGGGTATTGACACTCTCCTGTACCTTCTACAGTATGTTTGGGGGTATTTACACTGTCAGTATCCTGTATGTTTGGGGGGTATTTACATTGTCCTGTTCCCTGTATGTTTGGGGGTATTTACACTGTCTGCTGCACCCTGTATGCTTGGGGGTATTTACACTGTCTTGTACCTTGTATGTTTGGGGGTATTTACACTGTTCTGTACCTTGATTGTTTGGGGGTATTTAAACTGTCATGTACCCTGTATGTTTGGGGGTATTTACACTCTCCTGTACCCTGTATGTTTGGGGGTATTTACACTGTCTGAATATTTGGGGGTATTTACACTGCCCCATACCCTGTAGGCTTGGGGGTATTTTACACTGTCCTGTACCCTGTAGGTTTGGGGGTATTTACACTATCCTGTACCCTGTATATTTGGGGTTATTTACACAGTCCTGTACCTTGTATGTTTGGGGGTATTTACAATGTCCTGTACCATGTATGTTTGGGGGAATTTACACTGTGCTGTACCCCGTATGTTTGGGGGTATTTACACTATTCTGTACCCTGTATGTTTGGGGATATTTACACTGTTCTGTATCCTGTATGTTTGGGGGTATTTACACTGTCCTGTACCTTGCATGTTTGGGGGTATTTACACTGCTAGTATCATGTATGTTTGGGGGTATTTACACTGTCCTGTACCCTGTATGTTTTGGGATATTTACACTGTCAGTATCCTGTATGTATGGTGGTATTTACACTGTTGCATACCCTTTATGTTTGGGGGTATTTAAACTGTCCTGTACCCTGTATGTTTGGGGGTATTTAGACTGTCCTGTATCCTGTATGTTTGTGGGTATTTCCTCTGTACTGTACTGTACCCTGTATGTTTGGGGGTATTTACACTGTCCTGTACCTTGTATGTCTGGGGGTATTTACACTTCCCTGTACCCTGTATGTTTGGGGGTATTTACACTGTCCTGTACCCTGTATGTTTGGGGGTATTTACACTGTCCTGTACCCTGAATATTTGGGGGTATTTACACTGTCAGTATCCTGTATGTTTTTTTCCACTGTCCTGTACCCTGTATGTTTGGGGGAATTTACATTGTATAGGGCCTGTATGTTTGGAGGTATTAACATTATACAGGGCTTATATCTTTGGGGGTATGTACATTGTATAGGGTCTATATAATTGGGGGTATTTACATTGTATAGGGCCTGTATGCTTGGGGTATTTACATTGTATAGGGTCTGAAGGTTTGGGGTATTTACAATGTATAGAGCCTGTAGGTTTGGGGATATTTACAATGTATAGAGCCTGTATGTTTGGGGATATTTACATTGTATAGGGCCTGTATGTTTGAGGGTATTTGCATTGTATAGGGACTGTATGTTTGGGGGCATTTCCATTTTGTGGGGCCTGTATGTTTGTGGGTGTTCACACTGCATAGGGTCTGTATGTTTGGGAGTATTTACATTGTATAGGGCCTGCATCTTTGGGGGTATTTGCATTGTACTTGGCCTGTATGTTTGGGGTATTTACATTGTATAGTACCTGTATCTTTGGGGGCATTTAAACTGTATGTAACTTGTATGTTTGGGGGTATTGACTGTCCTGTACCCTGTATGTTTGGGGGTATTTATGCTGCCCTGTACCCTGTACGTTTGGGGGTATTTACACTTCCCTGTATGTTTGGGGGTATTTACACTGCCCTGTACCCTGTATGGTTTGTGGGTATTTACACTGTCCTGTACCCTGTATGTTTGGGGGTATTTACACTGTCAGTATCCTGTATGTATGGGGGTCTTTACACTGTTCTGTACCCTGTATGTTTGGGGTATTTACATTGTCCTGTACCCTGTATGTTTGGGGGTATTTACACTATCCTGTACCCAGATTGTTTGGGGTATTTACACTGTCCTATTCCCTGTATGTTTGAGGGTATTTACACTGTCCTGTACCCTTGTATGTTTTGGGGTATTTACACTGTCAGTATCCTGTATATTTGGGGATATTTACACTGTCCTGTACCCTGTATGTTTGGTGGCATTCACACTGTCCTGTACCTTGGGGGTATTTACACTGTCCTGTATCTTGTATGTTTGGGGGTATGTACACTGTCCTGTACCCTGTATGTTTGGGGATGTTTACATTGTATAGGGCCTGTATAATTGGGGGTATTTACATTGTATAGGGCCTGTATGTTTGGAGGTATTAACATTGTACAGGGCCTGTATTTTTGGGGGTATGTACATTGTATAAGGTGAGTATGTTTGGAGGTATTAACATTGTACAGGGCCTGTATCTTTGGGGGTATGTACATTGTATAAGGTGTGTATGTTTGGGGATATTTACGTTTTATAGGGCCTGCATCTTTGGTGGTATTTACATTGTACAAACCTGTGTGTTTGGGGATATTTACACTGTATAGGGCCTGTATGTTTGGGGGTATTTACATTGTATAGGGCCTGTATGTTTGGGGGTATTTACATTGTACTTGGCCTGTATGTTTGGGGTATTTACATTGTATAAGGCCTGTATGTTTGAGGCTTTTTACACTGTCCTGTACCTTGTTTGTTTGGGGGTATTTACATTGTCAGTGTCCTGTATGTCTGGGGGGTATTGACACTGTCCTGTACCCTGTATGTTTGGGGGTATTTACACTGTCTGTATCCTGTGTGTTTTGGGGGGTACACTGCCCTGTACCCTGTATGTTTGGGGGTATTTATATTTTATGGGCCTGTTTGTTTGGGGATAATTACATTGTATATGGCCTGTATTTTTGGGGGTATTTACATTGTATAGGGTCTGTATGTTTGGGGGTATTTACACTATCAGTATCCTGTATATTTTGGGGGAATTTACACTGTCCTGTACCTTGTATGTTTGGGGGTATTTACACTGTCAGTATCCTGTATGTTTGGGGGTATTTACACTGTCCTGTACCCTGTATGTTTGGGGGTATTTACACTGTCAGCATCCTGCATGTTTGGGGGTGTTTACTCTGTCCTGTACCCTGTATGTTTGGGGGGTATTTACACTGTCAGTATCCTGTATGTTTGGGGGTGTTTACACTGTCCTGTACCATGTATGTTTGGGGATATTTACACTTTCCTCTACACTGTATGTTTGGGGTATTTACACAATCCTGTACCCTGTATGTTTGGGGGTATTTACACTTTCCTCTACCCTGTATGTTTGGGGGTATTTACACTTTCCTGTACCCTGTATGTTTGGGGGTATTTACACAATCCTGTACCCTGTATGTTTGGGGGTATTTACACTTTCCTCTACCCTGTATGTTTGGGGGTATTTACACTTTCCTGTACCCTGTATGTTTGGGGGTATTTACACTGTCCTGTACGCTGTATGTTTGGCGGTATTTATATTGTATAGGGCCTGTTAGTTTGGGGCATTTAAACTGTCCTGTACCCTGTATATCTGGAGATATTTACATTGTATAGGGCCTGTATGTTTGGGAGTATTTACATTTTACTTGGCCTGTATGTTTGGGGTATTTACACTGTATAGGACCTGTATGTTTGAGGATTTTTACCCTGTATAGGGCCTGTTTGTTTGGGAGTATTTACACTGTACAGGGCTTGTGTGTTTAGGGGTATTTACACTGAATATGGCCTGTATGTTTGGGAGTATGTACACTGTACAGGGTCTGTCTGTTTGAGGTATTTACACTGTATCTGGCTTGTATGCTGGGGGGTAGGTACTTACATTGTATAGGGCATGTATGTTTGAGGGTATTGTCTTTGTATAGTGTATGCATGTTTGGGGGTATTTACATTGTATAGTGTCTGTATGTTTGGGTGTATTTACATTATATATGGCCTGTATGTTTGGGGGTATTTACATGTCCTGTATCCTGTAGATCTTGGGGTATTTACACTGTACTGTACCCTGTATGCATGGGCGCATTTACACTATCCTATTCCCGGTATGTTTGGGGGTATTTACAGTATCCTGTACCATGTATGTTTGGGGACATTTACACTGTAATGTACCCGGTATGTTTGGGGGTATTTACCCTGCCCTGTACCCTGTATGTTTGGGGGTATTTACACTGCCCTGTACCCTGTATGTTTGGGGGTATTTACACTGTCCTGTACCCTGTGTGTTTGGGGGTATTTACACTGCCCTGTACCCTGTATGTTTGGGGTGTTTACACTGCCCTGTACCCTGTATGTTTGGGGTATTTACACTGCCCTGTACCCTGTATGTTTGGGGTATTTACACTGCCCTGTACCCTGTATGTTTGGGTATTTACACTGCCCTGTACCCTGTATTTTGGGGTATTTACACTGCCCTGTACCCTGTATGTTTGGGGTATTTACACTGCCCTGTACCCTGTATGTTTGGGGTATTTACACTGCCCTGTACCCTGTATGTTTGGGGTATTTACACTGCCCTGTACCCTGTATGTTTGGGGTATTTACACTGCCCTGTACCCTGTATGTTTGGGGTATTTACACTGCCCTGTACCCTGTATGTTTGGGGTATTTACACTGCCCTGTACCCTGTATGTTTGGGGTATTTACACTGCCCTGTACCCTGTATGTTTGGGGTATTTACACTGCCCTGTACCCTGTATTTTGAGGTATTACACTGCCCTGTACCCTGTATGTTTGGGGTGTTTACACTGCCCTGTACCCTGTATGTTTGGGGTATTTACACTGCCCTGTACCCTGTATGTTTGGGGGTATTTACACTGCCCTGTACCCTGTATGTTTGGGGTATTTACACTGCCCTGTACCCTGTATGTTTGGGGTATTTACACTGCCCTGTACCCTGTATGTTTGGGGTATTACACTGCCCTGTACCCTGTATGTTTGGGGTATTTACACTGCCCTGTACCCTGTATGTTTGGGGGTATTTACACTGCCCTGTACCCTGTATGTTTGGGGTATTTACCTGCCGTGTTACCCTGCCCTGTACCCTGTATGTTTGGGGGTATTTACACTGCCCTGTACCCTGTATGTTTGGGGTATTTACACTGTCCCTGTACCCTGTATGTTTGGGGTATTTACACTGCCCTGTACCCTGTATGTTGGGTATTTACACTCCCTGTACCCTGTATGTTTGTGGTGTTACACTGCCCTGTACCCTGTATGTTTGGGGGTATTACACTGCCCTGTACCCTGTATGTTTGGGGGTATTTACACTGCCCTGTACCCTGTATGTTTGGGGTATTTACACTGCCCTGTACCCTGTATGTTTGGGGGTATTTACACTGCCCTGTACCCTGTATGTTTGGGGTATTTACACTGCCCTGTACCCTGTATGTTTGGGGTATTTACACTGCCCTGTACCCTGTATGTTTGGGGTATTTACACTGCCCTGTACCCTGTATGTTTGGGGTATTACACTGCCCTGTACCCTGTATGTTTGGGGTATTTACACTGCCCTGTACCCTGTATTTTGGGGTATTTACACTGTCCTGTACCCTGTATGTTTGGGGGTATTTACACTGCCCTGTACCCTGTATGTTTGGGGGTATTTACCCTGCCCTGTACCCTGTATGTTTGGGGGTATTTACACTGCCCTGTACCCTGTATGTTTGGGGTATTTACACTGCCCTGTACCCTGTATGTTTGGGGTATTTACACTGCCTGTACCCTGTATGTTTGGGGGTATTTACACTGCCCTGTACCCTGTATGTTTGGGGTATTTACACTGCCCTGTACCCTGTATGTTTGGGGGTATTTACACTGCCCTGTACCCTGTATGTTTGGGGGTATTTACACTGCCCTGTACCCTGTATGTTTGGGGGTATTTACACTGCCCTGTACCCTGTATGTTTGGGGGTATTTACACTGCCCTGTACCCTGTATGTTTGGGGGTATTTACACTGCCCTGTACCCTGTATGTTTGGGGTATTTACACTGCCCTGTACCCTGTATGTTTGGGGTGTTACACTGCCCTGTACCCTGTATGTTTGGGGTGTTTACACTGCCCTTTACCCTGTATGTTTAGGGTATTTACACTGCCCTGTACCCTGTATGTTTTGGAGGTATTTACACTGCCCTGTACCCTGTATGTTTGGGGATTTACACTGCCCTGTACCCTGTATGTTTGGGGGTATTTACACTGCCCTGTACCCTGTATGTTGGGGTATTTACACTGCCCTGTACCCTGTATGTTTGGGGGTATTTACCCTGCCCTATACCCTGTATGTTTGGGGGTATTTACCCTGCCCTGTACCCTGTATGTTTGGGGTTTTTACACTGCCCTGTACCCTGTATGTTTGGGGTGATTACCCCTGTACCCTGTATGTTTGGGGTATTTACACTGTCCTGTACCCTGTATGTTTGGGGTGTTTACACTCTCCTGTACCCTGTATGTTTGGGGTATTTACACTGCCCTGTACCCTGTATGTTTGGGGTATTTACACTGTCCTGTACCCTGTATGTTTGGGGGTATTTACACTGCCCTGTACCCTGTATGTTTGGGGGTATTTACACTGTCCTGTACCCTGTATGTTTGGGGGTATTTACACTGCCCTGTACCCTGTATGTTTGGGGGTATTTACACTGCCCTGTACCCTGTATGTTTCAGGGTATTTACCCTGCCCTGTACCCTGTATGTTTGGGGTATTTACACTGCCCTGTACCCTGTATGTTTGGGGGTATTTACACTGCCCTGTACCCTGTATGTTGGGGGTATTTACCCTGCCCTGTACCCTGTATGTTTGGGGGTATTTACACTGCCCTGTACCCTGTATGTTTGGGGGTATTTACACTGCCCTGTACCCTGTATGTTTAGGGGTATTTACCCTGCCCTGTACCCTGTATGTTTGAAATTTACACTGCCCCTGTACCCTGTATGTTTGGGGTATTTACACTGCCCTGTACCCTGTATGTTTGAGATTTACACTGTCCTGTACCCTGTATGTTTGGGGTATTTACACTGCCCTGTACCCTGTATGTTTGGGAGTATTTACACTGTCCTGTACCCTGTATGTTTGGGGTATTTACACTGCCCTGTACCCTGTATGTTTGGGGTATTTACACTGCCCTGTACCCTGTATGTTTGGGGGTATTTACCCTGCCCTGTACCCTGTATGTTTGGAATTTACACTGCCCTGTACCCTGTATGTTTGGGGGTATTTACACTGCCCTGTACCCTGTATGTTTGGGTATTTACCTGCCTGTACCCTGTATGTTTGGGTATTTACACTGCCCTGTACCCTGTATGTTTGGGGGTATTTACACTGCCCTGTACCCTGTATGTTTGGGGGTATTTACCCTGCCCTGTACCCTGTATGTTTGGGGGTATTTACCCTGCCCTGTACCCTGTATGTTTGGGGGTATTTACACTGCCCTGTACCCTGTATGTTTGGGGTATTTACACTCTCCTGTACCCTGTATGTTTGGGGGTATTTACACTGCCCTGTACCCTGTATGTTTGGGGTATTTACACTGCCCTGTACCCTGTATGTTTGGGGTATTACTGCCCTGTACCCTGTATGTTTGGAGGTAGTTACCCTGCCCTGTACCCTGTATGTTTGGTGGTATTTACACTGCCCTGTACCCTGTATGTTTGGGAGTATTTACACTGTCCTGTACCCTGTATTTGTGGGGGTATTTACACTGCACTGTGCCCTGTATGTTTGGGGTATTTACCCTGCCCTGTACCCTATGTTTGGGGTATTTACACTGCCCTGTACCTGTATGTTTGTGAGTATTTACACTGCCCTGTACCCTGTATGTTTGGGGTATTTACACTGCCCTGTACCCTGTATGTTTGGGGGTATTTACACTGCCCTGTACCCTGTATGTTTGGGGGTATTTACACTGCCCTGTACCCTGTATGTTTGGGGTATTTACACTGCCCTGTACCCTGTATGTTTGGGGGTATTTACACCTGCCCTGTACCCTGTATGTTTGGGGTATTTACACTGCCCTGTACCCTGTATGTTTGGGGGTATTTACCCTGCCCTGTATGTTTTGGGGGTATTTACCCTGCCCTGTACCCTGTATGTTTGGGGGTATTTACCCTGCCCTATACCCTGTATGTTTGGGGGTATTTACCCTGCCCTGTACCCTGTATGTTTGGGGGTATTTACACTGCCCTGTACCCTGTATGTTTGGGGGTATTTACACTGCCCTGTACCCTGTATGTTTGGGGATATTTACACGGCCCTGTACCCTGTATGTTTTGGGGGTTTTTACACTGCCCTGTACCCTGTATGTTTTGGGGGTATTTACACTGCCCTGTACCCTGTATGTTTCAGGGTATTTACCCTGCCCTGTACCCTGTATGTTTGGGGTATTTACACTGCCCTGTATCCTGTATTTTTGGGTATTTACCTGCCCTGTACCCTGTATGTTTGGGGGTAGTTACCCTACCCTGTACCCTGTATGTTTGGGGGTATTTACACTCTCCTGTACCCTGTATGTTTGGTGGTATTTACACTCTCCTGTACCCTGTATGTTTGGGGTAGTATTTACACTGCCCTGTACCCTGTATGTTTTGGGGTATTTACACTGTCCTGTACCCTGTATGTTTGGGGGTATTTTCAATGCCCTGTACCCTGTATGTTTGGGGGTATTTACACTGTCCTGTACCCTGTATGTGTGGGTGTATTTACACTGCCCTTTACCCTGTATGTTTGGGGGTATTTACACTGTCCTGTACCCTGTATGTTTGGGGTATTTACACTGTCCTGTACCCTGTATGTTTGGGGGTATTTACCCTGCCCTGTACCCTGTATGTTTGGGGTATTTACACTGCCCTGTACCCTGTATGTTTGGGAGTATTTACACTGTCCTGTACCCTGTATGTTTGGGGGTATTTACACTGCCCTGTACCCTGTATGTTTGGGGGTATTTACTCTGTCCTGTGCCCTGTATGTTTGGGGGTATTTACACTGCCCTGTACCCTGTATGTTTGGGGGTATTTACACTGCCCTGTACCCTGTATGTTTGGGGGTATTTACACTGCCCTGTACCCTGTATGTTTGGGGGTATTTACACTGCCCTGTACCCTGTATGTTTGGGGTGTTACCCTGCCCTGTACCCTTATGTTTGGGGTATTTACACAGTCCTGTACCCTGTATGTTTGGGGTATTTACCCTGCCCTATACCCTCTATGTTTGGGGTATTTACCCTGCCCTGTACCCTGTATGTTTGGGGGAATTTACCCTGCCCTGTACCCTGTATGTTTGGGGGTATTTACACTCTCCTGTACCCTGTATGTTTGGGGGTATTTACACTCTCCTGTACCCTGTATGTTTGGGGTATTTACACTGCCCTGTACCCTGTATGTTTGGGGGTATTTACACTGTCCTGTACCCTGTATGTTTGGGGGTATTTACACTTCCCTGTACCCTGTATGTTTGGGGGTATTTACACTGTCCTGTACTCTGTATTTTTGGGGTATTTACACTGCCCTGTGCCTTGTATGTTTGGGGGTATTTACCCTGCCCTGTACCCTATGTTTGGGGGTATTTACCCTGCCCTGTACTCTGTATGTTTGAGGATATTTACACTGCCCTCTACCCTGTATGTTTGGGGGTATTTACACGGTCCTGTACCCTGTATGTGTGGGTGTATTTACACTGCCCTTTACCCTGTATGTTTGGGGGTATTTACACTGTCCTGTACCCTGTATGTTTGGGGGTATTTACACTGTCCTGTACCCTGTATGTTTGGGGGTATTTACCCTGTTAGGTACCCTGTATGTTTGGGGGTTTTTACTCTGTATGGGGCCCGTGTGGTGACATGCTTTGCTGTATGGTTGCCTTTATGGGCTACATACGTTACTGGCACACCCTTCTGCGGGCACTTTAGGGTGTGATGGTGGGGCAGCTTCGGGGACCCTACACAGGGCATCTGGAGCGGCGGTGGAGGGGCAGCTGTTCGAGGACCCTTCTACAGGGCACTAGGAGCAGCGGTGGTGGGGCAGCTCTTAGAGGACCCTACTACAGGGCACCTGCAGCAGCAGTTGTGGGGCAGCTGTGCGCAGGGAAAAAGGCTGTGTTTTGCAGCATTAAACAGCGTTGCAATAGAGGCTGTTTAGATATTGCAAAACCTCTCACTATACTCTGTGCACTGTATGCAGGGGGTTGGGGGTCCCTCATTTGCATGGACACAGCGCTATATTCTTTGTGATCATGTTTATCGCATTGGCACCATGCACAGGGTCCTCTGAATATAACTCCCCGTCGATTAAAGTTATTCTCGATTAGCGCCGTATTATCAAGATTAGTGCTGCACTAATCTTGAGAAAATTGGGTCTGTGGTCTTTTAAAAAAAAGTGACAAAATTATTTAATTCTAAACCATATACCATAAAAAATATGGGCAACCATACAAAACATTCTATGTGTTTCTCCAGGTGGAGATTATAGCATGGATATCTCAGGCTTTGCTCTGAAGGTCCATATCATGCTCTCTCTTTTTTTTTTTTTACTCTTTTTAAGTTCCCTGTGCACGCACATGAAGTGAACTTCTTGCGGTAGAGTGACTTTTGAGGGGTGTGACACTGTCTGTCTAATGCAGAGTGGTCTGCAAAGAACTTGATAGTATCACACTGATCAGCAGCCAGGCTGATTGTGGCGCTGTTTTGCTTGAAACAGTGTCTACTTGAAAACCAAAAGCCGCACCTGTCATACTGTGGTCTTTTCCTTTCATCAGCAGGACATCGCCCAGGAAACAGATGTTCTTCCTGATCAGCCTGGATGATATGATGTAACCCCCCCCCCACATACCATCTTACCAGTCTCTTCCCTCACCAGCCTTTCACTTAACTGTGCAGAACCTCACTGCTGCCTCCTTACTCTGCTATCTGGTCTGTTACTCTCTGTGAAGCCATGGTGCGGCCTACACTGTGCCACATCTGTCACTCTGGCTGCTGCCTCCCATCTCTTCTCTCTCTTAAATAGTAAAGAGACACCTGGTCCTTCTAGGCAGCCTTTGCATACCTGTTTAAACAACAGAAAGTACCTTCACAGCCTGCTAGTGAGATCTAAAACTCTTATCAGGGGCGTTCGATCCTGAACAGGGGTGTTACTCCATCCTTACCTGCCTCAGAGCTTCATTTCAAGCCACCAGGCGCTGACCGTGGCCATTCTTTTTTTTTTTTTAAACAAATCTTTATTGGTTTTAGATTTTACAGACTGTAAACAGCCATACACACATAACCCAGTAACCGGGGTACACAGCCCCATACTGACCGTGCAAACTATATACATATAACTATATACATATGCAGAGGAATCATCACCCCTCCCCATCCCGTTTGTCTTTACCTCGTCCCTAGTCAAAATTAGGGCCTATAGGCTACCTATTTCCTAACTCGCTAATCTATATTTACTCAAACTCCCTGTAGCCTCATAAACATTCCTTCTCATCATTATCTGCATTAATAATAGCCCAGGTAAGAGTGTGTTTCCTCTGCATCCCCGGGACAGAGAGTCCCTAGTTCATCAGCAGGTCTGGCAGACCCTTAGCTGTATTATCTTCTAAGCCCCAATCATCACCTTTAGTCCTAATAACCTACTAAACTTATCTAAGGATTTAAATACCCTTCGATCAAATCACCCAACTTACTCAGCTAATCTCAGCCCAGCAGACAGACCTGTGCCAAACCATGTACTTCTTGCAGAGAATATATTGCCTCCAGAGCTGCCCACCTTTTAGTATATACCTCTATTCTCCCCTCTTCATATAAATGCCTCTTAATTCCGGCTAACGTCCCAATAAGATCCTTTACCCATTGACCATATCCATATAACTGTCCGTCCTTCCAATGCTGGACTACATAAGACTTAACTACTCCCTCCATCAGAGATAAGTGATACTTGGCAATAGCTCCAGCTACTAGCGACAAGTCTCCTAGGACACAGATCTCTGGTTTTATAAACTCTGAGTAGTCCATCAATGGGTCCATTCACCTTCTTATCTCAACCCACACCGGTGACATTTTGCTGCAGCTCCACAATACATGTATGAAATCACCCCTCTCTGTACCACACCTAAAACACAGGTCTGTCTGCTTTAGGCCTCTCTTACATAGTTTAACAGGGGTGTATATATATTTGAGACAATAAAAAGTGTAAGCTTTTATACTTGGGGATCACAATATACCTAGTATTGTACCACAACTAGCCCAATCAATTGTTACGGACCAACACTCTATCCCAATAAGTCACTGCGGAGGTGCCTTCAGGCCTGAAGAGCTAAGAATGATTTATAAACCTGTGATAAGATCCTTGAGCTCGGATCAACCCCTCCAGTTCTTCCCAGCTAAATGAACCTTCTATAAAACCCTATCCTTCTTAACTCTCCTCCAACATACTCTATGAGTTGTAATTTGGGAAAATACACCATTCCATTGGCATTGTGGTGGAGAACCACCTTAGAATCGAATTACATCCTCAGTTTCAAGCCTAGAATCCAATTGGCCCACTTCCTTTGAGCACCCTATTCCTATGAGCAAATTAGGATTGCCCAATAAAGGCTGCTTTATAGCCTTCTTCTGATCCTTTTTCTGAACCCGTGTCCGATCGACCAAGCTTCTGCTGCCTTCACTACTGGGTTTTCCTGTCTCGATTGAAACACTTAGATATGTCAGTATACAGTGGGGCCTCTAGGAGAGGCCTGCCTCCTTCATCATTAGGGTCTCCAACTGAAGCCATTCAGGATATAAGCCTCCCCTGTTTCCCTTTATTCCATCGAGTCATGAGACCCAACTGGCCCGCCACATAGTACAAGTGGAGGTCTGGCAGCTTAATCCCTCCATACGAAGCGGGTAAGCACAGGACTTTATACTTTCTCCTGGGCAGTTTAAGATTCCATAAAAAATCTGAAATTAGCTTTTTAACCTTGCTGAACCATTTGGGGGATATAGTATGGGGCTAGATAAACCGGGTATAGCAATCTTGGCAGTAAATTCATCTTGATCAGCCCAAGTCTTGCCATAAAATTCAATGGCTGCTTATTCCATCTTATTACGTCCCCCTTAATGCCTGATAATGTCTCTTCCATATTCACTTCTGCCCCATCTCGGGGTTTCTCGTAATCCAGATGCCCAGATATTTAATCTTATCGGGCATCCATTGGATTTGGAGATGAGTAAAGTCTGCCTTGTATACATAAGGGGTCAGTGGGAGGATTTGGGTTTTAGTCAGATTTAATGCATAGTTAGATACCCTGGCAAAATGCCCTATTAGCTCCCTTACCCTCTCCAACCCGTCCACTGGGTCCTGCAGGTGTAGGAGCACATAATCAGCAAAAACTGATAGTTTTAATTCCCGACCCAATATCTCCACCCCCCTAACATATCTATCATTGTTAATTATCCTCAGCTGGGGTTCCAGGTAGATGTTAAATAATATTGGGGAGAGGGGGCACCCTTGCTAGGTCCCATTTTTCAGTTGTATTTCCTGAGACATGTAACCATTGCACAAGACTCTGGCAGAGGGGCCAGCATACAAATTTTTACTCCCTAAGGGGCCTTGAGAAATCCCATCCTCTCCATTGTGGCAAACAAAATGCATGGAAACCCTATCAAGGCCTTTTCGTCTAAAGATATCAAAGCTAGGGGTACTTGACAATCTGAGCATAATGCAAGATGTGGTATAACTTCCTCAGGGCATCATGCTCCCTCCCGGCATAAAGCCTACTTGCTCCTACTATAACTTACTATGTATCCTGCCATATTCTGTTAGCTAAAACTTTTGTAAGAATCTTAATGTCCTGGTTCATTAATGCTATCGACCTGTAACTAGACAATACATTCTTGGGTTTTTTGGTTTCGAATTAATGTGATATATGCCTGATAGAGGGGAGGATGAGAAACACCCTCTTGCATTACCTTGTTATAGAATTCTTGGAGAAGAGGCAAAGAATATGGATATCGTTTGGTAGAACTTAGCTGTAAGGCCATCTGGCCTGGCGTTCTACCCGCTGGTAGAGTTTTAACAACCTCCAGGATTTCTGTTGCCCCAATAGGTGCCTCCAGCTCTGCTGCTTGTGCGGCTTCCAATACCGGCAAGGGTATTCCCTCTAGAAAGGCATTAATTTCCTCTTCCCCCACATTATTTTCAAGCTGGTATAGGTCCTTGAAGTACATTGCAAAAGTATCTGCAAGTTCTTGAGGATCTATTATATATTTCCTCCTGATTAATTGCTGTTATCGTTCTACTAGCCTCCCACTCCCTGACTCTGGCTGCCAACAAGCGGCCTGGAACATCACCCTTTAGGAGGTATTTAGCATTAATTTTAGCTAACCAAAAGTCTGCCTTACCATAGACAATATTTTCTAATTCCGTCTTAGACTTTTGAGTTCCATCAATTTCCTCCGATGATCCCTCAATGGAGCCAAAGAGCTAATAGCCCCATAATAATTCCTCTTTTGCCCTTCTGAGTCTGTTGTTTGAGCTGTCAAGTCCTGGGCCCCACCTGAGAATAGTACTTCACAAGTTGGCCAAGTCAGCTTCTTGTCAAACAGTGTAGGTAATTGCTGATGTATGATTTCTATTAAGCACCTTCTAAACTATCTTTAGCTGCAACATCTGACAGGAGAGCATCACTCAGCCTCCATCGGAAGGGCCTGGGGGGTCCTGATGTCAATTCCCATGATAACACAATTGGGGAATGGTCAGAAAAAGTTCTACCCTCCACAGATACTCCCTTTACTCCCAAAAGCACCTCCCTATTAACTAAAAAGAAATCTATCCGAGAGTGAGTCCTGTGTACTGCTGAGTAAAAAGTCATCGTGTTATTTCCTGTGGCATGGGACCGTATCGGATCAACCAAAGTAGTGGCCTCTAGCAAATTATTCAGGGCCACCTGGGCTTTCGTTAGGGGTCTGTTTGTAGCTGGAGACCTGTCCTCTATATTATCCGCAGTTATATTCCAGTCTCCTGCTAGGATAAGAGAGTGTCCCAGGTAACCAGCTATGTCCCTCTCTATAGAGGCAAAAAATTCTGGGTTAGAAGAGGTTGGTCCATATAGATGCCATCGAGATGACCCTCCCGTGTATGAGACCCGAGATATATATGCCTCTACCATCCTCTCTTGCAGATATCTGTTCTACAGTAAAGGGATACGTCTTTCTAATTAAGATCACCACCCCTCCCGAAGCCCTTTCCTTTCCTAAGCCAAAAACCTGCCCCACCCAAAGTCGCCTCAAACTATTCAATTCTTCAGTCAGTAGATTCGTTTCCTGCAGGGCGACGATTTGGGCACCCATTTGATCCAATTGTCTCAGTATTACTATTCTTTTATGTCTACCCCTGAGTCCTTTAACATTCCATGAAATTATTTTAACATTTGCCATGAACCTAGCCAAACATTTGCTCTGGGGTATTTAACCTCCAAGATTCGGTTTAGATCTGCCTGTTTTACTCGCCATCAAGGGAACTCTCTCTCTCTCTTCCCATATCCCTGCCCCTCCCCTCCTTACCCCCAGCCCCCGATCCCTAGATCGCCCTCCTCCTATACGTCGGATCATCGATGAGATCCCTGTTCTACTGCTCCCCTACCCCTCTACGATCTGCCACAGCATTCGAGAGGGCCCTACTCTTGCCTTGATAGGATTCCTCTTTGTCACCCTTAAGTAATCCCATATAATACCCCAGACCCAATATCGATTAGCCCTGCCTTCTGGATCATTAACCCCAACAAAAAAAAATTTTTTTTTTTTTTTTACATGTTGCAGCCTTGCACACCCCAAGTGTTGCTACTCCAGGTTCTCAATTTTCCAGGGTAACAATAACGGTTAAATCCCTCTCCCCTTCAAAAGACTCCCCCCCCATTAGCAGTTTCTCCTTATATCCAGCCCCTTGTCTCAAGAACCCTAATTTCCCTCCCCCAAACTATTCCCGAATCCTTCAGTGGCCTTCTTCGCCATCAAAATGCATTCAAGTCTATTTCTGATCTGATCTCGAGGAGTGAGGATAGTTGAACCCAGAGGGCCCAGCCAAAACACCGGATGAAGAGGGGGCGCCAGTGAGCCTATCCTAAAATGTTCCAACCAGAAGCCTGTAACCCTCTGTTCTCGCTACAAATTCCCCCGAATATCATTACTCCCAATGCTGCTATTGTTAAAGAAATATTATTTTATCCCTTCTTTTTAAGTGCCCACCTTAAAATTCCTGTTTCACATCATTTCTCACACAGCCATATTCCAAAAATAACATTCCAAAAATAATGGCCCCCTTCCTCGTCTTGATCAGGTTCCCAAGCCTTCCCACAACCTGTAATTCGACCGTGGCCATTCTATCATTGGTCCTCCTTGGAAGTCACCAAAAGTGAACAAAAGTAACCAGTAAAGTGTGCCATTTACACATTGCACAAGAGGCACTCTGGTGACCAGGGAATAAGCACACCGGCAAGAGACACTCTCTCCTGGCACTCCAGCCTTGCCAAGCTCCAATTTCTCCAAGGACAAGAAGCAACGTATCTGGCTGAAAAGGAAAACCAGGTGACCAGAAGCATTCCAAAATGGTAAAAATATATTTAGGTGAAAAACGTTTACAGTACTCTAACATTGAAAAAGGAGGAAGCCCTTGGAGCGGAACAGCAGTACTCCCATCTGCACTGCGGTCTAACAGATCAAAGTGAATACTACGCTCAATGGAGACTTCTCCCTATATATTTTTGAGACAGACTGACTAACCCAGAGATTGGGAGAATGCAGTTCAAGAGACTGAACCTGAAGGTGCTGTAGTTCTAGTGCCAAAGAATTTCTAAAGTCCAGGGCCAAGGTGCCATGCTGGATGACCAGTAGGGTATTGGAGGGGTGAGAGCCAAGAGAGCTGCATTTAGGTGAATGAAGAGAACTGGGAGGGGGAGGACAAGGGGTTGTATGTGAAGAGGGCCAGGGAAGTAACCAAGTTAGTAAGGGAGGCCAAGGCTGCCAAGGAATTGAGGCTGGCTCAGGGCATAAGTGGGGGGGGAGAAGAATTCTTTAAGGGCGCGAGGGAAAAAAGGAATTGCAACAACCAGATAGTTCAGATTAGGAAGGGTGGGGTGAGTGGAGAAGGAGGGGGAACAGGCAGAGGTACTGAATGAATTTTCATGATCTGTGTTTATGAGGGAGGTAGGAGGTCCGCTACCTCCATGGACTGGAAGGGTGGGGACAAGGGGGGGAGGAGGTGACTGATATAGTGGACTGACGTAGAGATTCAGGAAAGCAGGGTACTGGAACATCTGAAGGCACTTAGGGTGGATGAGGCACCTGGTCTTGATGGCATTCACCCTATGGTGTTGGGGGAGATGTCGGAGGTACTGGCTGGGTCCCTGACTGACCTGTTCAACATCTCCCTGGATAAGGGATGCATACCGCAGGATTGGAGGTTGGTTCATGTAGTGCCTATCCACAAGAGAGGCCCAAAGGATGATCCGGGCAACTACAGACCTGTCAGTCTCACTTCCATAGTGGGTAAGCTAATGGAATCAATCTTGAGAGAGAGACTGGTAACCTTCCTGGAGGTAAGTGATCTCCAGGATGGGCAGCAGCACATGTTCATCTCAAGGAGATCATGCCAAATCAATCTGATAGAATACTATGACTGGGTCACAAGGGAGTTGGACAAGGACCATGCAGAGGATGTTCTATATTTGGATAACCTAAGAGAATACTACGACTGAGTCACGAGGGACTTGGACAAAGGCCATGCAGTGAGTGTCCTATATTTGGATTTCAGCAAGGCCTTTGAGTCGGTACCTCATGGGCGACTGGGGGCAAAGCTGGAACACGTAGGAGTCGGGGCTAAGATCGGTGGCTGGATCAGAAATTGGCTTGGGGATAGACTGCAGAGGGTGGTGGTGGGGGGAGAACTCTCATCTCCCAAGCCAGTGACCAATGGTGTACCGCAGGGATCTGTGCTGGGGCTGTGGTTGTTTGGACTGTTCATATTGGACATATCACATAGGGTAGAGAGCAGGATCAGTCTGTTTGCAGATGATACCAAGATGGGAGCTGTAGTGGATGACACAGAGGGGTGGCAGAGACTACAGGGTGACCTCACCAGACTTGAGAAGTGGTCAGCAAGGTGGCAACTGGGATTGGATGCAAAGAAATGCAAAATTATACACTTCGGGGTGAGGAACCAGAGGAGGGAATATTGGCTGGGTGGGGTGCAATTAAAGTTCACTGAGGAGGAGAAAGATCTCAGGGTCATAGCAATGGGGAGCATGAACTCAGCTCAATGCAGGAGGGTGGTGGCTAGAGCTGATAGGATGATGGGGTACATAGCGCTGGGATTCTCATCCAAGCACAAGGAGATGGTCCTACCTTTGTGCAGATCCTTGGTCAGGCCACAGTTGGAGTACTGCATGCAATATTGGCATCTGTACCTGAGAAAGGATGTAAAGCTTCTTGAGGGGGTGCAGTGCAGGGTGACGAAAATGATACAGGGAATGGAGGGCAGAGCCTACGAGGAAAGGCTGAGTCACTTGGGTTTGTTCACCCTGGAGGACAGAAGGGATGGGAGGGGGGACATGACTGAGACTTTTAAATACTTGGGGGGGGTCAACAAATCTGGTGCAGAGGGGCTGTTTAAGCAAAGGAAGGGAAGGAACATGAGGGAGAATGGGCTGAGATTGGGGGGGCAGGCTCAGGAGGGAGATGAGAAGGCACTATTTCATGGAGAGGGTTGTGTCGAAGTGGTACACTCTGCTGGGGGGAGATGGCATACAGGACAGTAGGGGCTTTCAAAAGGGCATGGGACAGGGCACAGAAGGGGGTCTGGATAAAGAACACTGAGCAGTTCCAGGAGGCAATTGGGAGGGTCAGGTGCAATACAGGGGTGCTAGCTGCACATAGGAGCAGACTTGATAGACCACAGGGCCTGTTTCTGCTGGCAAGTTTCGTATGTTCATAAAATATTTGTGGATGCTGCCTAGAATTATTTTGCTTATGCTTTGAACTCCCAGAAATTAAAGAGAAGGAGCTAAGAGTGTTATCGCCATATCAGCTGGGATACCCAAAAATGACACTGGTTAGTGACTTGTGGAGGTAGGCTGTGGGGCAGTCCCCTTCCAAAAGGTACCATTTTTGTGTTGTCTTGTCGTACAGTGCAAACAACATATTATGGTAGCTTGGTGAGAAAAGAACAACAGCAGAAAGGGGGGAGAAAACCGATCACTGGGGGTGGGTGAAGGCGGGTCAGGGACTAGAGGAGTCAGGATTGGGGAGGTAGTGGTGGTTGGGCATATTGTACTGTGTAACTGACTGTGTATGAGGGCAGGCTGGCAAAATCTTTGACTTGTGTCATTCCAGATCCAGAGGAGAAAGGGAGAGACTACTGGGGGGACCAAGAGAGATTAGAGTTACAGAAAATCCCAAATGAAAGTTTTTTTCTTTTCTTGGCCTCAGATAGTGTAGCTGTGCGTACAAAAAGGGCAGGCTGGCAAAATCTTTGACTTGTGCCATTCCAAATCCACAAGACAGAGGGGGAGACTACTGCGGGTGCCAGAGAAATTTTACAGTTGCATAAAATCCCCAGTTTTTTTCCTGGCTTCAGTGTGGCTGTGAGTACAAGGGCAGGGACAGCAGGGTGGCAAAATAAATATTTGACGGTGACGTTCAGAGGTGAGAGAGGGAGAGAGACTGCAGGGTGGCCCATGATAAATGTAATGGTCCCAGAAATCTCAAATATTTTTTTTTCCTGGCTTCAGCTTGGCTGTGTTTACAGGGCAAGTGCAGCAGGGTAGCAAAATAAATCTTTGACTGTGACCCGGAGAGAGAGAGAGAGAGAGACTGCAGAGTGGCCTAATAAATGTAACAGTCCCAGAAATCCCAAATAATTTTTTTTCCTTGTTTCAGTGTGGCTGTGTATGCACGGCAAGGGCAACAGGGTGCAAAATATATCTTTGACTTGTTGTGACACCACAGTAAAGAGAGAGAGACTGCAGGGTGGCCCACAATAAATGTAACAGCCCCAGAAATCCTAAATATTTGTTATTCCTGGCTTCAGTGCAGCTGCATGTACAGGGCAAGGGCAGCAGGCTGGCAAAATAAAGCTTTGATGGTGACGTCCAGAGGGGAGAGAGAGACTGTAGGATGGCCCACAATAAATGCAACAGTCCCAGAAATCTAATAATTTTATTTTCCTGTTCCAGTCGTGACTCTGTGTACAGGGCAAAGGTGGCAAAATAAATCTTTGACAGCGACGGCCAGAGGGGAGAATGAGAGAGACTGCAGGGGGCCCGCAATAAATGTAACAGTCCCAGAAATCCCAAATAGAATGTATTTTCCTAGGGCGCTGTTGAGCCCGAGCAAGATGGTGAACTTAAACTAGAGCCCCACAGCGTAGAGCTATACTAAGTTTAATTTGCTTATTTTCTCAGGATCTTTGGCAGAGTAAACCACTTCATTTCATTACTGGACCATCAACTAAACCAGAATGGGTATCTCAAAGAGAGATCGAATGCAGCAGGAAAGAGCAAAAAGCAAAACTGCTTCCGGACCCCGTGCCACATGGTCCGCTCAAGACCGTTCAGTTTTGGATGACACCATCGAAGGGGAGGAAACCCTACAGACAATCTATATAAAAATCAACCATCTGATATCAACGGTGTCAGGTCTTGCAGAAAAATGTAACTCTCTGACAAACAGTGGGCCCTATGCACGAACGTGCAGAGTGGATACACGCCACAGAACATGGGCACATGTACCCCCACCCACTGTACCCCCACTGCATGGCATGCACTAATGGGGGGTGGGTAGATCCTATGCACATGATCCCTCGTGGCTGTGGACCATGCAGGGGGGCGTTCTGGGGGCATGCCAGCATTATGCAGCTTTCACAAAGCTGCGTAGTGCTGGCCACAGGTGTGTGGAGGGGGGTGCCAGGTAAGCCAGCCAGGACCAGGCATAACTCAGTATGCACCCTCACAGATGCCTCCCCTGGGTGTGGCAGCATAGTGCCATGACTGCCCATACTGCCACAGTTCATGGTGCAGTACCAGGGGAGAGCAGATGGGTGAGTGCCTGGCAGCGACTGCCAGATGTGGGGAGGGGCACGGCAGCATTGCGGGACTGTGGTCTCCAGCACAGGGTTGGGGCATGCATCCAGGGCTATCTGTGTGCCAGGAGGGTGCTGGATGCACAGAGCTGGGCCAGGGACCATTGGGGATGGGGCCATGCTGCGCAGGTCCGGGCACCTGTTGTCGGCATGCTCCATCCTGAATCTGCACCTCGCTATGTAAGGGATCCACTGTGGGTCTCAGGAGGGGCATCCCATTGGACGCCCACCCGAGACCTCGACCCCTCCCCCATCCACCATGCAGAGTCCTGTGCACTGGGGAGGGCAGAGCCGCATATAGGCGGCCGGCCTTAGTGACTGCCAGTATGGGCACACCTGTCCATGGGCATGCAGCTATATGGGCAGGGTACGCTCTGCTTTTGCGTACACCTGCCCGCTTTGTGCATAGGGCCAGAATCGGCACTCTGGAAACAGAGGTGACTTCCACAAAATCCACTGCAACGGAGGCATGTAAATGTCCTGAGGCAGCTCTGGGCACCTCTTGTACATTGGTTAAAGAAAACATACACCTTCGATCCAGGCTCGAAGCCCTGGAAAACCAGGCCTGCGCGGCAAACCTAAGAATCATAGGTATGACTGAACGCAGTGACGGGGATCATTTGGGATTATTTTTATCAGAATGGCTGGCACAACAACTATGACAAGCCTTCACCGACCAGTATATCACTATTCAAAAAGCCTATCCGGTGGCCTTCAGGGGATGACCAGTCAATCTCGATGCCCCAAGAACTATAGTTGCAGTTCTGGACAGAGTTGGCTCAAGAGATATAATTCTGGACCTGGCATGACAGAAACGAATGCTGCATCAGGACGGTGAGCAGGTCCAACTCTACCCCGACCTAAGCTATGCCACCAGGCAGAAAAAGAAAAGGTTTGATGGGGTTTGGGCCATTCTACGTGAGGCTGACCTCTCCCACAACATGCTTTTACTGGCATACCTGAGAATTCTTCATCAGGGGAAGGTGTTTATCTTCTCAGACCTGTCGGAGGCCTTGAAGTGGGCCCAGCAAAAGGCTCCACTGTCACGAAGAAGTGAGACATCAGACCACTCCAACCAGAATGATGCAGAAGAGGAAGACACCTGATTTTTGCTGTGCAGGACCAGGTTTCTGGTTTGACTCTCCACAAACAGACTCCCTACCTAAATCTTAAATGCTAGTCAGGACTTAATATGGACACAAAGCTTGGGTGTCATGGTGAGCTGTAATGGCTCAGACCTGGGGGGGGGGTTTCCTCCGTGTGTGGAGTGTTTTGTTGAGGACCTCAACACCGAGGTGTTCAACATGTCTGAAATGTTTTCTGTTTTCTCTGTTTAGAGTTTATGTTATTGAATATTCCATAGAGGAGTATCTGGGGTTGGGGGTGATGTTTGTAGCCCCAATGTTACCCTGATAGGATGGTTCATATAAATGTGACCACAGGATCACCCCACCCCTGCGGGCACCTCTGCTGCTGAAGTGGACCAGCCCAGTCCCAAGCCAGCCATGCCTGCAGCCCAGACTGAATCCAGTCACTCAAGGACACACCCCAGCCCCTGTGGCACCTCTGCTGCCAAAGTGGACTGGCCCAGTTCCAAGCCAGCCACGCCTGAAGCCCAGCCTGAATCCAGTCACTCAGGGACCCCCCCCACTCCGGGGGCACCTCTGCTGCCGAAGCAGACCGACCCAATTTGAAGCTGGCCATGCCTGCAGCTCAGCCTGAATCCAGTCACTCAAGGACCCCTCCCCCCTTGCAGGTGCCTCTTCTGCCAAAGCAGACCAGCCTGGTTCCAAGCCGGCCACACCTGAAGCACAGCTTGAATCCAGTCACTCAAGGTACGCTGCACATGACCGGAGAAGTCCGGCTCAGAAGCTGCCAATTCCATTGGCTGTCTTGAGACCGCTGCTGATTTCTCTCTCTGCCTTCTTCTTGGTTACTGGCAGTTTTGCAACTTGGCACCAATTTTCAAACCTGAACTGCCTATTTTAACTATACAAGTTGTCAGTACTGCAATTTTAGTCCTGCCCACCCTCCCAGCCCTGACCACTATTAAATACTTTTCCCCATTCTGGCACCACCCTATTTTGTCTCTCTCTATCCTTCATCCCTACAGGGTGTCCCTCTCTTAAAGAGACCCTCACTCCTATAGAGCTTGCTTCATTTGTTTGCACTGATCTTCCCATTTAACCACCGTTAGTTTGCAACTGCACCATGGTAGATTGCTTTGTCTTATCTCCCCTATTCTGCCTCCCCTGCACTGACCACCAACTCCTGCATCTAACAGGGTAAATTGCATAATTACCACTGACCAGACAAACTTCCAGGAGTAATCTACGCCGACAAGCGTCAACAACACTTAGATAGTGCTACTTAGATTTTCAGCACTCCTGGATATACACCTACCCTTCCCTCTCTACCCCACCACCCTACCTGTTGTGGGTACTGACTCAGTTCTCTCTCTCTTTACACCTGACATGGCAATGCTGGACCCTACTCACGGAGTACTGCCCAAAAGCATTGTGTTGCTCTTGCCGCTCACACTCCCAGGTCTTGCACAGGACCCTGAACCCACAAAGACTGTGCAAACCTCGTTAAATGACCCCCTCAGTGTTTACAGCACAAAAACCTCCTCCCAGCCATCAGTTGCTAACAACCGCAATGTATTTGGGATTAGTTGCAAAGGACCTACTGGTTGGGTCCTTTTTTTAATGAATTGTATGCATTAGACAAAAAGCTCATAACCAATATCTTATTACATACTAGTGATGCTTGGTCACTTGAACGAGTTGCAAAATACTTTTCAGCAATAGAGAAAATTAGGAAGAACATGAGTGTTGTTTGAATTGTGTACTTTGGTCCCTTTTTGTCATGTTTAAACTCGAAGTAAGATAATGATTCTAATGATGTCACCAGTTAAAATAAAACTTTTATGATGTTTAAATTTTAATGGATGTGATAATAATTCTAACTTTTATAGATTTCTTTGACTGGGTGACCAAAGTAGTAGATCAGGGAGGGGCTGTGGACATGGCCTACCTAGACTTTAGCAAGGCATTTGACACAGTCCCACACAAAAGATTAATATACAAGTTAGCCAGCCTGGGAGTGGGTCCCAAGATGATAGCCTGGGTAAAGAATTGGCTGGAGAATAAGACACAGAGAGTAATAGTAAATGGAGTCCACTCTGAAGAAAGGGGGGTTACTAGTGCCACAGGGTTCAGTATTAGGACCAGTCCTCTTCAATGTCTTTATAAAGCGACACTGCAGAGGGACTGGAAGGAAAGTATGTCTCTTTGCAGATGACAAAAGATCTGCAACAGAGTTGATGCACAAGGTGGGGTGGAAAGGATGAGAAGGGACTTGGCAAGGTTAGAGGAATGGTCACATGTATGGCAGCTTAGATTTAATGCTAGAAGTGCAAGGTAATGCACCTGGGAAACAAAAACCCAGGGAAAAGTACATAATGGGGGTGAGATACTAACAACAACAAAAATGGAAAGGACCTGGGGTAGTCATATCCAGATGACTTAAAGGTGGGCAAGCAATATGAGAGAGGGCAGTAAGGAGGGCTGGGGGGATACTGGGATGCATAGGGAGAGGCATCACCAGTAGAAAACAGGAAGTTGTTATCTCTCTGTACAGACAGCTGGTGAGACCCCATCTGGAGTACTGTGTGCAGGTCTGGAGACCCAATCTCCGCAAGGACATAGACAAGATGGAAGCTGTCCAGAGGAGGGCAACTAAAATGGTGTAGGGTCTGCACCGGAAGACATATGAAGAGAGACTAAAAGAGCTTAATATGTATAGCCTCGAGGAAAGGAGGGAGAGAGGGGACATGATAGAAACTTTCAAGTACCTCAAGGGAATCAACAAAGTCCTAGAGGGTAACATCTTTCAAAAAAAGAGGTGTGCAAGAACAAGGGGGCACAATTTGAAGATAGAGGGGCGGCTCAGAGGTAATGTAAGGAAGTATTTTTTCACAGAGAGGGTTGTGGATGCATGGAACGGCCTTGTGGAGTCAAAAAACAGTGGTTGAATTCAAGCATGCATGGGACAGCCATAAGGCAATTCTTGGGGGGTGAGGGTAGAAAGAAGTAGGCTGCTGGTTAACTAGGATCTGCAGCTTATCCATTAGGTAGGGAAATGAGCAGACTGGGTGGGCCAAGTGGTCCTTATCTGCCGTCAAATTCTATGTTTCTATGTTTCTAGTTATGTATTTGTTTTGTCTTTTACATTGTAAGGCTTATTAATCACACAATAAACTTTGTTGATGATATTCTATATAAACAACCACAACCCAGGCGGGGAAGTACCGACACCTGGCAGCTGTTGGACATTGGCTCACCACCACTCCCTGACTCCACCTCTGATACTCCTCTCGACCAAAATCACCTCAGAAGTAAACAATAACCCCTCACTGTACTCAATCTAGGCTCCACAACTTCAGCAACAAGCAAATGAAGGAACATCTACACAGACTCACAATATTACTAACGTACTAAAATGCCAGCAGAATAGGTCTAATGGTCTCTCAAGTCTGCTCGATTTTTAGCACCCGCACTGAGGGCCGATTTTGGTGTCTCCCTCCCCCTTGGGTTATGCTGTCCCCAGTCCCAGATGTTCCACCTGTATTGTGCCTGGTCAGATTTACCCTCCCTCTGTACCTGTCCCATCCCCTCTTAAACCCGTCTACAGTCTCCATCTCTACCAGCTCCCTGGGTAGTGCATTCCATGGCTCTACCACCCTTTCAGTAAAATAACATCTCCTCCTCTCCTCTCTGAGCCTGCCCCCTTCCAGCTTACACCCATGATCTCTTGTTGCCCCACCCTCCTTCCTTTGGAGCACCCTGACTGGGCCTCCTTTAGTGATCCCTTTCATGTACTTAAAGACCTCTATCATGTCCCCCCGTCCCTCCTCTCCTCCAGGGTGTACATGTCAAGCTCCTTGAGCCTCTCCACATAGGTCCTCTCCCCCAAGCCCCAGATCATTTTGGTTGCCTCCTTTGGACCCTCTCTAAGAGTGTAATGTCCTCTTTAAATGTGGTCTCCAAACTGCACACAATACTCAAGGTGTGGCCTAACCAAGCAGTTGTACATGGAAGGATCACTTCCCTTTCTGGAGGTAATCCCCTGGCGTGCATCCCAGCATCCTATTTGTCCTTGCACTGCCCTCCTACAGGTCTCAGAGTTGTTCATTCTGACATCTACCACTACCCCCAGGTCCCTGTCACCCTCTGTGACTTGAATCATGTCTCCTCCCAGGGTATACCCCTGGCCTGGATTTCTGACTCCCAGATGCAGAACCTTGCACTTCCCCACATTGAATTTTAGTTTCCATTTTCCCGACCACCTTTCTAGAGCCTCCAGGTCCTCCTGCAAGGCCACCCACCCCTCCTCCCCATCTACCGCTGCACCTAGCTTTGAGTCATCTGCAAAGATACTGATCTCACTCCTGATCCCCCTCCTGATGTCTGAGATATAGGCATTGAACAGGAGTGGCCCCAGCATTGACCCCTGGGGAACCCCACTAGTAACCCACCTTGCGGATGAGGCTAACCTTCCAACCACCACCTTCTGAGTATGCTCAAGGAGCCAATTTCCTATCCATCTTAGCAACTGTCTCCCTACCCCCATTTCCTTCAGCTTAGCCAGCAGGCCACTGTGGGCACTGAATCAAACGCCTTGCTAAAATCCAAAGAGGACATCCACTGGCCTACCCCTGGTCCAGGGCCCTCATCACCCAGTCATAGAACTCAACAAGATTTGTCTGTGACGATCTTCCAGTGACAAGCCATGCTGCCTATTGTCCAAGCCCCAGTTTGCTCCAGTAACCCCCTAGCCTTTCCTTGACAATGCCCTCCATCACCTTGCTGACCACCGATGTCAGGCTAATGGGCCCGTAATTTCCTGCCTCTTCTCTTGATCCCCTCTTGTGGATCGGCACGACATGGGCCACTCTCTAGTCTTGGGGCACCCACCCAGTCCTCAGAGAGATGTTGAAAAGCTCCACTAGAGGGACTGCCAGGACATCTGCCAGTTCCCTCAGCACCCTGGGATGTATCTCATCTGGTCCAGGTGCTTTCTCCGTCCGAAGGGACCTGAGGGCTTCCCTTACTTTCTCTACTGGGATTTCAGCCTCATTCTCCCCCTTTTCACCATGCACTGCTGGGCCCCCACCTGTCTGTGGTAACCACTCCCTTTCCCCAGACCCAACAGTGGCCTTGGTCTCTACTGGTCTCACCCCTTGCTCTGGTTTGGCCCCGCTCCCTTCACAAGACCTAGCCCCTCCATCCCCCCCTGGTATAAACTGAGGCAAAATATTCATCTAGGACTTCTGCCTGTTTCCCCGCCTCCTGTGCCCAACCATCCCCTATCCTTATCTTGCTGATCTGCCCCCTTACTTTCCTTTTTTTCCCTATGTATCTAAAGAACCCCTTGTCCCCCCTCCGGATCCCACTGGCCAAGGACTGCTCCTTTTTTGCCTTAGCTGCTCTAACCACCCTCGTGACTCTCTTGGCTGTCAGCTCATATTCCTCCTGATCCCTTTCACTCCTTGAGCACTTGAAGCGCCTACAGGCTGCCTTCTTTTCCCTCACCACCTCCTGTACCTCCTGGGTCCACCAGCAGGGTTTTCTGGCCTTACCGAACTTACGCCTTTCCCTTGTGCAGGATCTGGTAACCTCCTGTATTCCCTTCCTAATGATCCCCCACCTGATTTCAGCATCCATATCCGGCCTTATCCTGTCTAGATGATCTTTAAGGGTCCTTCTCATCTCCCTGAAGTCTGTACCCCTAAAGTCTGTTACTACCGTCCTTGTTCGGCTTTCCTCCCCCCTAGGTCCAGGAAGAACCAGACTGTGGCGTGATCACTCCCAGCCAACGGGTCCCTCACCTCTAGGCCACTAATCTGATCACTGTCTGCCAGGACCATGTCCAGTGTCCGGGCCTCCCTAGTTGGCTCACCCACCTGTTGTGTCAGAAACACATCCCAGAAGACATCCAGCAGCCTCTGCTCTCTGGCCACTGGTGATGTCATAGTCCCCCAGTCTGTTCCTGGCATGTTGAGGTCCCCCATTACCACTACTCTGCCCTTTCCCAAACTACAGTGACCCTCAAGATTTGCCACCAAACTTTCTTCCAGGACCTCCGCCAGTGTTGGTGGTCTGTATACCACTCCGACCTTTACTCTCTTACCCCCCTGCATCAGCAAGGTGACCCAAATAGCCTCCACATTCCCCTCTGCCTCCTCTACCCCTCCAATACCCACGCCATTTCTGACTAACAGTGCTATACCACCCTCCCTCCCCCATCTTTTCTGAACATAGTGTAGCCCTCCAGATTTAGGTCCCACTCATGACCTTGAGTGGCTCAGGTCTCAATGACTGCTGCCACATCTACCTCCCCCTCAACTAGCATCACCTGGAGCTCAGGCACTTTATTTCCTAAGCTCCTGGCATTTATCAGGACCACTCTTCACCCCTTTTCCCTCCTCTCCTTTCTCCCCCTTGAGCTCCCATTTCTCAGCTCCTGCATCCTACCTGGTGACCCAGTTCCATATCTCCCTAGCCCCCTAGAGGAGTGGAGACCATGTCCCTCATTTATCGTATCTGCTGGCACTACTCCTTTTTTGATCCCTCCCCCCTTCACAAGTTTAAACCCCACCTTTCGCTGATGAACCCAGCTAGTTTGAGCTTTAGGATTTCCTTCCCCTTCAAATTAAGGTGGAGCCTGTCCCTAGCATACAGCCCCTTATCCTCCCAGGTCTCCCCCCAGTCCCCCACCAGACCATACCCCAATTCCCCACATACTCACTAAGCCACTGATTTATCCCTCTAATCTTCATCTTGTTTTCCCCAGCAGCCCTTGGCACCGGCATGATTTTGGAAAAGAAGATCTTACAGCCTATGGAAAGGCATACCCTGGCCAACTCCTGGAACCTTGCCTGAATTTCTAGTTCACTATTACCACTTATGTCATTTGTCCCCAAGTGTACTAGAATGTCTGGGGTCTCCCCGCATTCCCTTGCCAGTGAATACAACTCATGCTTGGCCTTGTGCACTGTCAGGCCTGGGTGGCATTTGGTTCTGATCAGACAGCTTTTATCCTCCTCCTCCTGCCCCTCCCACTGTATGCCTCCGATCATGGAGTCCCCCAATAGCATTACTCTAACTTCCCCCTTACCTTCCTGTTCGCCCCTCGGGTTCCCCCTCCTTCCACACCCCTCCTCATCCCTTCGTCTGGATTCTCCCCTCAACCGGTTCCTCTCACCTCCCACAATTTGGATGTTGAAGGTAGCCCCTTCACTATTGTCCCTGGTCACCTCCTCTACCTGTGTCCTGGCCTTCTTTATCCCCCCCACCCGGGTATCTTTCTCTGTATCTCTTTCCCCACTCCTTACTAATCCATCCGTCCTATGCATTTGCCTATTTGGCTTTCTGCTCGCTATCATCCCATTTACGTCCCGTGCCTTCCTGCCTGTCGTGCTCCCCTGTTCCATACCATCAGCCTCCTCCTTGTTCCCCTGATTCTCCTTTTTCTTTTCCCCTCCTACCCCTCTTCCCCCAGTCCTGTCCGGGACCCCTCTATTGTGCCCTTGACACTTGCCCTCTACACCCGTTCTATCTGTCCCTGCCCCAGCTACACCATAGCAGCATCCTCCTCCTCCTCCTTTTCCTCACCCCCCATACACCCCTCTTCTACCCATGGGCATAGAGGGTTAAAACGATTTGTAAGCCTTAGCCCATCCCCCAGTGCCCCCTTTGTCCCTACCGCCTCTCTCAGTTTCCTTTGGACACCCCCAGACTCTTGCCTACTGCTGTGGAAATTTCCACTTTGTGGGCCCCATCTGCCAGGGTCCCCGAGAGCCCTCTGTGTACCCCCCTTCCCTCCTCTGCTAGTGTGAGCACCACTCTTCACTCCTCCCCCAGCTTGGGAGGCCCCAGCACCTCGTGCTTCCATGTAATAATAAATAATAAATAATAAAACTTTATTTATACCGCGCCTTTCACAAATTCAAGGCGCCTTACAATAAATACAAATATAATGAATAAAACCTCAGTCTATCAGTGATCTGAGCTCATAAAATCACTTTAATTATTTAAAAAATCTTACACCATAAATAGGTCTTTAAGGCCTTTTTAAACTCTTCCACAGACGCACACTGACGAAGCGGACGGGGTAGAGAATTCCAGAGGGTAGGGGCAACATTCATAAAAGCACGAGCACCTGAAGATTTCAAAAATACCCTCGGAATCTCTAGCAGCCCCTCGTCCACTGAGCGGAGAGATCGCTTAGGGCAGTAGGGAATCAGAAGCTCTTTCAAGTAGTCCGGGCCCTGTCCGTGTAGGGCTTTGTAAGTCAAAAGACCAACTTTAAAGGTGATCCGCCACTGAATTGGCAGCCAGTGCAGATCACGCAGAACCAGTGAAATATGACAGGCACGGGACGTACCCGTCAATAACCGGGCCACAGCGTTCTTCACCAGCTGCAAGTGGCGGATATCAACCCCAGAAAGCCCTAGATAAAGGGAGTTGCAATAATCAAGGCAGGAGGTCACAAAAGCATGGATCAAAGTAGGCAGATCGGAGGGCGGAACAAGGTGCTTAATCCTGGCGATGTTCCTAAGATGTTAAAAGGAAAGTTTGACAACTGCTGACACCTGCAAGTGCAGTGTCAGCTCATTGACAAAAATCACCCCCAAGTTCCGCACCTGTTCAGAGGTAGGGAGCTGGACACCCCCCAGAAATAAACCTGAGGGTAAACCAGCCCCTGTCCCCTCTACCCTACGACCTGGGTCCACAACCATTACCTCAGTCTTCTCCGAATTCAACTTCAGCCTGCTTGAATTCATCCAGCACTGGATTTCAGTTAGGCAGTTGTTAAAGACCAGGAGAGCTCTATCCTGGTCAGGTGCAAAAGATAGGTAGAGCTGGGTATCATCTGCATAGCAATGAAACCTCAGCCCATACCTTCTTACAATGTCTCCAAGGGGCAGCATATACACTGTGAACAACATGGTGGACAACACCGAGCCCTGGGGAACCTCACATGACAGAGAGACTGGGCAGGAGGAATTTATCCCCGACACCACTCTCTGAGTTCTGTCAGTGAGGAAAGATCTAAACCAACTGAGGACTGTACCTGACAGGCCACAGATGAACTCCAGGCGCTCGAGAAGTACCCCATGGTCCACAGTGTCAAAAGCTGAAGACAGATCAAGAAGAACCAAGATGGAACAGCCCTTCTGATCTCTAGCCATCAGGAGAACATTGAGCACCCGAACCAGCGCTGTCTCGGTTCTGTGCCTCTTTCAAAAACCAGACTGGAGAGGTTCATAGATGTCATGGATGGTTAAATGGTTATCCAATTGTGCAGCCACTACTTTCTCAATAATCTTCCCTACAAAGGGAAGATTAGAGATCAGCCTATAGTTAGCATGGAAGTCAGGGTCCAAGGAAGTCTTCTTCAGGAGGGGCGTCACCACTGACTCCTTCAGGGAGCTAGGAAGCTCACCCGTATCCAAGGAGCACCAGACTGTCCATTCTAGGATTGGGCCAATAATGTCATAATAACCCTTTATCAGGGAAGTAGGGTCCGGATCCAAGCTACAGCAAGTAGGGTGCATACTCTGAATAATCCTCATGACATCAATGAACTCAGGCCAGTCAAAGGAACTCCTGGAGAGGCTAGAGGCTGCGACCAAATGCCGATCTATAGCTTCTCCCATAGAGGGAGCAGGCTGGAATGCTGCCCTGATGTCAGCCACCTTATCTGCAAAGAAGCGAGCAAGTTCATCACACTCCACTTGTGAAAAAGCTTTCCGAACATGCAGACAGGCTGGGTTGCACAGTCTGTCGACAGTTCGAAAAAGCTGAGCTGGTCAGTTCTGAGCAGCCACAATCTCCCCAGACAGGAACTCTGCCTTCTTACGAGAGATTGCGGACTGATAGAGTTGATAATGTTCCATCAGTCTAAGATGGTCGGCATCAAGGGCAGTTCTCCACTAACAACGCTCTAATCTTCGTCCTTGACGCCGCATCTCCCTCAAAGTCCCATCAAACCAAGGGGACGGAGGTCGAAGGGAGAGAGGACGAACACGGACAGGAGCAATAAGATCCGGAGCCGAGGAGATGGCCCTATTATAGGCCAGCACCAAGGCATCGGGATCATTGCTCACTCCAGAGAATTCCAATAGGTCAAGGACCGCTGCCAGGCCTGTAGAGCTAATATCTCACAAAGAGTGGTACCTGTCCATCTCCACGGGGTAGGCCTACAAGGGGGGGGTGTTAAAACTGAACCCCACAGTGTAGTGGTCGGACCAACCGACAGGTTCCACCCCCACATCTAAGGCCTCGATTCCCAGGAGGAAAACTAGGTCGAAGGAGTGACCACTCTTATGAGTGGCAGAAGTAACCACTTGTGTTAGACCCAAAGATGTCATTAATTGGAGGAAGTGTTGTCCAAACTACGAGAGTTCGTCATCGACCCAGAAGTTATAGTCACCCAGGACCATCAGCCTGGGTGACTCAAATGCCATGTTGATGACGAAGTCTGCTACTTCCTGCAGAAAGCGTTTCTCATCACCTGGTGGACGATAGATGAGAATGATTCTGCAACCTACACCCACCACTACAATACACTCAAAGGACTCAGTTCCCTCAACTGGTACACTTGTGAGGCCCAGTTTGGTCTTAAAACAGACCTCTACCCCTCCCCGCAGTCCAACCTCAGACGGTGTTACATCGAGTATCCAGCTGGAACTGCCGCCTCCAAAACTGGACCAGCATTTTCATCCAGCCAGGTCTCAGTAATGCAAGTCAGATCCACAGACTCAACAAGATCTGCAATAACTGCAATCTTGTTTCTTATGGATCTGGCATTGCACAACACCACCTGGGTTGGACGGGCCTCTGGAGCGGCACAGACCACTTGCCCAACATCATTAGTGGTGCCCTTGGGTATGGAAACCACACAAGAGTGACCTCGCTCCAGAATCCATTTCATCCCAGGGCATCTTCTGGTTTCCACAACCCCAATACGATGTCCCCGCTCATCCAGCCTCCACTGTTCACACCCCACAAAATCCCTCCTTCCCCTCCGAACAATACCCAACGCTCTACAGTGTTGGTATGTTGACAACTGTAATGGCAAGAGGGATGTAGGTGACCGCTTGCCTCCTACGTCTCCAATCCTCCCCCCCAGCTGTGTTTGGATCCCCTTTGCCTCCTCCCTAAGCTGTGCCAGTTGGGAGCAACACTGGGCATCCCCCAAACTTCCAAGCCCAGTCCAGTATCATGGCCGCACCACACCCTGTGCACATAACCACCCACCTTCCCCATTATCACAGCAGTCTTTTCTAGGCCAAATTATCAACTCAGTGGCTCTACAGTTTCTCGAGCTACCAGTACCTATACCTAGGCAATCCCCCCCCCCATACAGCATGCAGACCTTTAAACTTGCAAAGCTTGGGTGGCTGAACCTTTCCCCACCTATTTGCCTTGAGAGTTAGTTTACAGGGGAAGATTACAACTCCCTACGCTCCTCTCTCCCAGTCTTAAAACCCAACCCCCAGTGGCTAGAACTACATGAGCTGCACCTGAAGCCTTTTCCTCCAATTGCAGGGTGTTCTCCTATAAATGAGCTGTGCTCTGAGGAGGGAGGGTGGGGAGGGTGGAGTTGGCCCACACACGACACTCACGAGAGTGTATCAGCCCTGTGTCTGCCCCTCACTGGGCCTCCAAGCACTGCAACCTCTTCCGGAGGAAGATCCCACACAAAACAACACTTATTAAACAAGTCAGCAGTCCTGCTTAAAAGTCCACAGACTGATAAGAATTTAAAGCTTATCCAGCTGCTAAAATCACCAGCTGCTCAGCAAAAGCAGGTTCCCACAACCTCTACCAGTCCCAACTGTTTCTGCAGTACTGCTATGTGAGAAGCCCTGGTATTTAAGCCTCTATGAGCTGTAAATTTATCCTGGCTAAGAAAGACAGAACCTTCTAGAAGCTGCTCACAATACCTGTAGAAAAGATAAATGAATATCCAGCTTTCTCTATGGATCCCACATACAAAACAACACTTATTAAACAAGTCAGCAGTCCTGCTTAAAAGTCCACAGACTGATAAGAATTTAAAGCTTATCCAGCTACTAAAATCCCCAGCTGCTCAGCAAAAGCAGGTTCTCACAACCTCTACCAGCCCCAACTGGTTCTGCAGTTAATTAATGCTGCTTCTTTCGGGAAACATACATCCCAGTCCTAGCCCCCCAGAACAACAGTCCACCCCTTAAAAGGCACCTGGATCATTTACTTTTGCTTCACTTAATATCCGCAACCTCCTCCCTAAGCTTGACAGCATGCAAGTCTGGGTCTCACAGCGCAACCCCGATGTATTGTCCATCGTCGAAACCTGGCTCACTCCAAAAATATGTGGCATTTCAGTCCTGATTCCAGGTTACACAGCTTTAGGCAGGACAGGCTGATTAAGAGAGGTGGCGGCTGTGCAATCTACCTTCGGGATAACTTACAGGCCCTTGTCATGCAACTACCCAACACTGGGGACAACATGCCAGCCATGGCCATTAAAGTCCTCCTTAGTCCTCAGAGCAGAGCCCTTACTGTGCTCACTGCTTATATCCTCCCTAGGCAGATGTCACCTGGCTTTGACTCACTCATGAACTGTCTAGACAGTCTGAGGCTAAACTCGGAAGTCATCATACTGGGAAACTTCAATGTCAGTTGGCTCTCCCCTGAAGCAAACTCATTCAAAGACGCAGTCTCAGCAGTTCACTTTTCCCAACTTGTTGAGTCTCCAACTAGAGTGACCTACAGGACTGGTACCAGTACTTTACTAGACCAGGTGCTCTCAGATCGGCCTGCGCACATCTCCAATACCAAGGTTCTCCCAGATGCCATTAGTGACCACTCCCCCATTCTGTTCAGTTGGTTGAATAGGTTTCCCAGGCCCCTACTAGAACCCTCACCAATACGGTCCTGCTTAAAGATCACCTGGAGTCCCAGAAATCAGACCTCTGTCTCTCAGACTGGACCAACATCTACTCCACCTGCAATGTGGATACTGCGCTGGAACAATTTATCTCAAAATTTAATGCAGAATGTGACAAACATGTCCCAGTCAAAAAGCCCAGATTTAAAGGACCGAGCAACCCCTGGATCACCCCAGAATTAATTTAATGACTTTAGTTCAGGGATCACCTCTGGCACAAGACCCAAGCTTCGGGCAAACAATCAGACCTTCAAGCTTATAAAAAAATCAAGAATTGCCTGCACAAGGGCCATCCATGCTACAAAAAGCCAGCACTACAAGGAAGCCCTATCATGATCCTGGAGCGATGGAAAAAAGTTCTGGTGCAACCTAAATGAAGTAACAGAGAAAGACTCCAAGCTTCCCCCACAATAATAAACATTGATGGTGTCCCCTTCCTTGACCCAAGTCTCATTGCAAACATGTTCAAAAATGCATTTACAGACCTCGGTGGCATCCTCCCCATGGACTTCTTCAACCCCAGTGCTACAAATGGCAACCATGGAAACTGCAACTGTACTCCCATGCACCTACCTTTCCACTTCAAAGTTATCTCGCAAAACAAAGCCAAAAAGTACTTCCTTAAGGTGCTAGGGAAATCCAGATATAGTGATGATGGCCTTGATCTCAAATTCATTTACCTTAGTCTGGATGAGGTTCTGGTTCCACTTACCCATATTGTTAACCTTTCCCTCAGATACTCGTAATTTCCACAAAAATGGAAGTTGGCAGTAGTGATGCCAGTGCACAACAGTGGGGACCGTGCCATACACGGCAACTACACACCTATTTCCATCTTCCCCCACTATCTAAAGCACTGGAGCGGATAGTTGTTGACCAGCTGGTCAACTACCTGGATAAATTTCGGCTCCAATGCCCACAGCAACATGGGTTTTGACAAGGACATAGTACCACAACAGCACTACTGGAGTTCACTAGCTTCTTACATAGTTCCCTTGACCAAGGTCACCTTGCTGGAGTGGCTTTTATTGATTTAACCAAAACCTTTGACACAGTGCACTATGCCCTCATACTTGATCAGCTTACAGCCACTGGCCTCTCCAATGACACTGTGGGCTTGTTCAGAAGCTATCTCCACAATCAAACACAGCAAGTAAAGATAGGCAATGTCCATTCTGACAGTAGGCTTGTTCACTAGAGTACCACAAGGGTCCATACTAGGGCAGCTCCTATTTAGTATCTTCCTCACCTCACTCCCACTTGCATGTCTGGGTCACATGCTACTTTATGCAGATGATGCCGTCATCTTTGCTAGTGACCCTGACCCCAAGACCCTTGAGACACAAATCCAACAACACTTTGCGGATGTAGAAAACTGGTTCCGCAAACACAAACTTATAATGAACTATAAGACCAAAATGATGTTATTCTCCAATTCTCAGAACAGGCACAGGGCCTACCCTCTCACCATTCACAATGCCATGGTCTCTTCACTGGAGCTAGTCCCTTAGTTTAAGTACCTGGGGGTCACTATTGACAGCATCTTGTCTTATGTTCCGCACATAGACAATATTGCCAAATCAGTTAATACTTGCATCAGGTTACTCTATAGGCATAAGGGGGTGTATGCCTCCATCCAGTTTACACCCCCCAAAGCCACCACCCGAACTTCAGACAAGGGTCACTCTACTAGTGCCAAGAACTAGGACCACGCTGGCTCAGAGGTCATTCAGCTACAGAACCCCTACCTGGTTCAACTCACTCCCCGCAGCCATTTCAAACACCGACAAAATTGCTCCCTTCAAAGCTGCCTTACGAGACCTGCTGTTCAACACCCGCTGCTGCACCTGTCACTAAAAAATACTCTGCTGCTCTTCTGGCACTATTGACATGGCCTGCAGGACTGAACACCACCCACCCCACCCCCCAACTCCCCCGGACCCTCTCTCCTCTGCCAGTACTGGCTGGTACTACTTGAAATGTTTATTAACTACACATGTGTTCAAGCAATTGTATGTAATACTATGTATCTCTGTTCATGCAGCCTATGTAAAACTGTGTGATTCTGTATGTCTGTTTTCTGGAAATTTGTAAAAAAAAATCTGTTATTCTGTATTGACTGTACCCTGCAAATTATGCTAACCATGTGTGTCCTCTCTGTGACGAGGTACCTTTGTAAACGAGCCGCTGGCTCAAAACTTCTAAATCCAATTGTACAATAAATAAATATGCTTTTTTTTAACCCTTAAGGCCCTTAACCTTACCATCCATAGCGTGGTTGTTTCTCTGATCAACTATGGCCTGGTCATTTATGGGGCAGTCACTGGCACTGCTCTCTACTGAATCAAGGTAGCACTAAACAAAGCCTACCACCTCCTCACTGGCACTTGGTGCTTGACCAACATCTGTAATCTGTACTCCCAGACTAACTGGCTCCAGCTCAAGAACGGCTCATGGTACCAAACCTGTCTTCTAGCCCAAATAATTAGCCTTGAAATGCTGCCATCAGGGGTACAGAAGCTCCTCTCCCTGTCCGACCCTCAATGAAATACAAGAAGTGCTGAGTGCCAGTTCTTTAGGATCCCTCATTGTCGTACCACCCAAAAACAAAGGTCATTTGCCCACCGAGCTCCACTCTGGTTTACCTCCCTCAGTAATGATGTATCAGCAACTGTTACCTTGGGTCCTTTTAAGAGGAAATTGCGACAACACCTACTAGCAAAAGCCAGCTGTGATTGCTTCCACTAACTTACCTTTACCAAGTTCCTAGCAACTCCCAGTAGCACTTATGCTCCCTCCTCCCTTATCTTAATGACTTGTAGCACTTCCTCCTCACGCCCCACTCCCTTCCCCCTCTCACTCCCTTAGTCTTCCCCTCACCCCTCCCACATTCTCCTCCTGTTTCTTTGCCTGCTCCCTATACCACCTCCTTCACACTCCTACTTACTCCTTCCCCCTCCCACCTCCTCCTCACCCTCCCTCCCCATCTCTCTCTACCCCAGTCCACCTCTCATTGTCTTATCTTGACCCTCTTGCTTCCTCTGCATCTATTTTCCCCATCGTCACTCCCACCCCACCCCAATCCCAACCACTCCTTCCCTCTTGTCTACCCTACTCTCATTGCCTCCTGGGTTGATCCTCCCTTCCCCTTCCCCTTACCTTGTTTCACCTGCCCAACAAGGCACCCTGGGCTGATACTTCATTGCCCCCATGGTACCCTCCCTAGACTCATCTCACCTTGCTGAAGCTTAGCCTAACTCTCTTCTACTTATCTAGGCCAACAGGCTTATCCTCCTCTCCAATGTTGTCTCTTTCAACTTACTCTCTGCCCCTCTTAGGTGTACTACGGATCTCTGCAAGTTGATGCTCTCTGTACTTTGCCATTCCCAGATGACTTTGCCTAACTGTACTACCGTATCTCATTAAATTCATTGTAAATGTTGTACTTTGGATCTCTGTAAGTTGATGTTCCTCTGTATTTTGTAAATGTTGTAATTTGGATCTCTGTAAGTTGATGTTTCTCTGTATTTTGTAAATGTTGCTTGCTGTCTGCTTGCAGCACAACCTCTACATCCTCTGTAACTCACTTGACGTGGAACCTATGTAATGAGCTTCCAAGATTTCAATAAATAAATACAAAAATAAAAATGTAACGTTTTTACTGCCATATCGCTCAAGGAATAGTTGAGGGTGCTTTAAGCATTTACTTAAAATATATCATTTTGGAATCAACAAAAGAAGATAGGCATTATTTCCTCACTTCTTTTAAAAAGGAAACAGATTGTGTTTTAAGTGTTATATTTTATGCTCTTATATCATGCAGCTCATGGGCTCATTTCAACAGCTATGAACTTTTGTTTCTATCTAGTTTCGGGGTCACATTGTAGTTACCGATTTCCTCCCAAAGATGTATCTTATTGAAAGAGTACGATTACTTTTAACTCAAATGTATTAAGAGGGGTGGCACTCTCATACAACCTATAAATCTTACTCCTCATGTACTGTCTCTGAAAACATTACTGTATGTCTATTATAGCTCAATAAACATAAAATTAAAACATATGTTCCTGGTTTCAGTGCGGCTGTGTGTACAGGGCAAGGGCAGCAGGGTGACAAAATAAATCTTTGACTTGTACCATCTAGTTGCATCTGTCTCTTCGTTTCTCCATCTCTCCCAGCACACTCATGTCACGGGCCCGAGCAGGATGTGCCACCACTACGGGCCAGCCATGAAGGGGCAAGTAGTGAGTGAGGGCTTTTTTATTTAGCAGTTTTACATTGATTTTTATACAAATAATCCATAAAATTATTTTCTTTGGGCCTCTATGTGAAATGTGAGTGACTTTGGCCACGTTTATGCATTTGTCTTGCATTTTTTTCAAATATTGGTCAATAAATCAGAACTAATCAGAACTTCGCCATGTTCTGGTTCTTATTTAGTAAGGGTCAGAATCATGGAGTTCTCCCAGCCCTAGTTCTGCACCAAGGATTAACAGCATAGAGAGTGAACTGTAACTCAGTTTTGTTTTGTTTAAGTATTTTTTCACTCACTATACATTTGGAGGTGCACTTTGTCATGGGAAAAACCCTCTAATATTATTGTATAATATTTGTATTATAAATAAATGGTCTGTGTATGACATTTCAGTGTGCCTCCTGAAATGATCCAGCGTCTGGTGAATATGTGATATATCATCTTGGGCTCCGAGACAGAAAGTTCTCTCTAACAAACACACTTAAAAAGGTAATACTTAGCAAAGACTTTAAGTACTGTGGTAGGAGTTTTGTTCTCTAATTTTCCCATTTTCTTTTGTGACTGTGAGCTCATGCTATTTGTTCTGTATTTTATTTTACTTATTTTATCATACTTTAGTAAACAACCTTTTCTTTGAAATACTGCCTGTGTGTCTTCTCAGTTGTTTCTTTTTGCATGTGAAGCGGCTGCATTTAAATCTGACAGCTGTTGAAAAGCTTGATTGTGTACTGAGCATGTATAAAAAGGTAAGAATATACCTAAAGTCTCTTACAGAGTTTTAAGGGTTCATTTTGGAGACCTGGCTGGGTGCCCCGGTGGAGGATTGTACTGCAGTCCCGAAGAGGGTACATATCTGAGCCTGGTCAGCTTATACATAATTTGTGACTGTACAGGGGTTCACTGGGGAGGAGAAAACATTGCCACTCACTAGTGTTCTCCTAGATTAGGGTGAGATGGGGGAACTGTGCAAAAGGTTGCTGTAGCTGAAACTTTAGCGGTTGATCTCATTCTCAGCAATGTTCTCAAACAGGGGATGGTGTGTGCAGTTACCTGTAGCCAAGCAGCAAGGGAAAATTGTAGTTCCCTGGACCCTGTGGAAGCCCCTGTGGAAATCACTGAGAGGCTGGTTCCCCAGCCTAGTTCTCCTGATATGGAGACTAATGAATGGGGGTAGAAATTTCCCTGGTAGCAGTTAACCAAACAGCTACAGAGGGTTACTCCAAAGAAGGAGGGTGACCCTTTGTCAGAGGGTTAGGGATGGCAGTGATCCTGAGATCCCTGATGCTAGAGCTAGGGGCCCCAGTTTAGAGACTTGAAGGGGACCTGTCCCATGCCTTGGGAATGTGTAATGAGTTTGCAGCTGCTCAGAAAAATCACCCTAGTCTAGAGAAGCAGAGGGCTTGGGCAGACTCTGATGGAGGACAGGGAGGTGACGGAAAACACACAGTTTATTGGGACAATGGACTGATGTATATGCAGGATGCTAAGACAGAGGAAGGGGTGGTAGGCAGGCAGCTTGCCATTCCCCAGGGGTACCGTGAGCAGTTGCTCATGATTGCACATGATATTCCCATGTTTGGTCATCTGGGAATCGCGCGGACTATGCAGCGGTTGGCCCAGAATTTCTGTTGGCCCAACTTCACCCAGCAGGTGAAGGAGTATTGCAGATCTTGTCACCGGTGCCAAGAAATAGGGAAGGCAGGTAAGAAAAACCCAAGCTACCCTAATTCCTTTGCCCATAGTGGAGGAGCCATTCCAGAGGGTGGGAATGGATATTGTGGGGCCTTTAAATACCCCCAACTCCTCCGGGAAGAGGTTCATCTTAACTGTGGTGGATTATGCCACCCAGTATCCAGAGGCAGTTGCTCTATCCTCACTGAGGACAGACAAAGTGGCAGATGCCTTTCTAGGGATTTTCTCCCATGTTGGGTTTCCACTGGAGGTTATTACCGATTGAGGGGGTTCCTTCATGTTGGACCTGATGAAATGTTTGTGGGAGAAGTGTGGGGTGGTGCAGAGATGCACAGCACTATCACCCACAAGCCAATGGACTTGTGGAAAGATTTAACAGTACCCTTAAGTCAATGCTCCAAGCATTTGCTGAACAGCATGGGAAGGACTGGGAGAAAAACCTTCCCCACCTGTTTGCATACAGGGAGGTGCCCCAAGAGTCAACAGGGTTTTCCCCCTTCAAGCTCTTATATGGACGTTGGGTACGTGGGCTTCTAGACTTGATCTGGGAGGACTGGGCTAGGCAAGCACGCCACCCAAGGAACTCCCATAGTGGACTGTGTCCTTAGGTTTAGGGAAAGGCTGAAGGAGCTTATGGGGGCAGCCCAGAGCAACCTGGCAGTGGCCCAACAAAAACAAAAGGTGTGCTATGACCACAGAGCCAGAGTTTGCTTGTACACGGTGGGTCAGGAAGTCATGGTCCTAATCCCGGTCCAGAAAGACAAGCTGCAGGCTGAGTGGGCAGGACCGTACAAAGTAGTCAAAAAGGTAAATGACGTAAACTATATTATAGAGTTACTTGACAGAAGACATACAGAAAGAATATACCATGTCAACATGATGAAGCCATATGCTAATAGGGTTGACATGGTGTTTGCAGTATGTAGTCCTGGGGAGGGGACGGATGAAGGAGACCCCCTTCTAGATGTGCTGGAAGAAAGCAAGCGGGAGTCCTCTGTGAAGGCAGTTAAATTGTCACCCCAGTTGGCCCCGGGCCAGATCCAGGAAGTAAGGGAGGTTTTAGCAGACTTTGCCCCATTGTTTAGCTCCAAGCCTTGACTAACCCCCTTAGTGACACACGATGTGGAGACTGAGACACAGATGCCCATATGGTGGACAGCATATCGGGTGTCAGAGGCTGTCCAAAAGGACATTAGGAGGGAGGTGGAGGAAATGCTGGATTTAGGGGTAATCCAGAAATCCCACAGCCCCTGAGCCTCACCCGTAGTCCTTGTGCCCAAGCCAGATGGCTCTACTTATTTTTGTGTGGACTATCATGGACTGAATGCAGTCACAAAGTCAGACACCCACCCAATGCCATAGACAGATGAACTCCTGGACGAGTTGAGGGGGCAACATACCTTACAGTTATTGACCTGACAAAGAGGTATTGGCAGGTAGAGTTAATTGCCAGAGCTAGGAAGAGGTCAGCCTTCATCACTCTGATAGGGTTATTTGAATTTAAAGTAATGCCTTTTGGAATGAAGAATGCCCCGGCCACTTTCCAAAGGTTGGTGAACCAGGTGTTAAATGGTGCTGAGGAGTACGGCATAGCGTACCTGGATGACATTGCCATCTCTAGTGCCAGCTGGGAGGAACACCTGTCTCACCTTAGGGAAGTGCTGAGCAGAATACAGAGGGCTGGGCTGACTGCCAAAGCTGAGAAGTGCCAGGTGGCCATGGCTGAAGTGGCATACCTCAAGCATGTTGTAGGCTGGGGACAGCTCCGTCCTAACCAAGTAAAAATAGAGGTGATCAAGGCATGGCCCAGACCAGAAACACAGAAGCAGGTCAGGAGTTTTCTGGGTACAGTAGGGTACTATAGGAAATTTGTACCCAATTACAATTCCCTGGCTACTCCCTTATCTGACCTGGTAAAGAAAAGGATGCCTAAGAGAATTACCTGGGAAACAGCCTGTGGAAAAGCCTTTAACAGACTGAAGGAGGCACTGTGCACTGCTCCGGTATTGACAGGTCCAAACTATAGCAGACCCTTTATAGTGCAGACTGATGCCTCAGATGTGGGTATTGGGGCAGTACTGAGCCAGACATCCAACCAAGGGAAGGATCACCCCATTGTGTACCTGAGTAAAAAGTTACTTCCCCGAGAGCAGGTATACCCTACTGTGGAAAAAGAGTGTCTTGGCATGGTGTGGGCCCTAAAGAAGTTAGAGCCATACTTATATGGGCAGCATTTTGAGGTACAAACTGACCACAACCCCCTGGTTTGGCTGGCACAAATGGGTAAGTCAAATGGTAGACTATTAAGATGGAGTCTTGCCTTGCGAGGGTATGACATGACTGTCTCACATAGGGCTGGTGCAGCAAACGCAAATGTGGATGGTTTGTCCCATTGTTTTGAGGTGTAAACTGAATTTGTAGAATTCATCCCATGTAGGAATAGAGCCCCCAAAATTCAGTCTAAGAAGGGAAGGGTGTCACAGGAAAAACCCTCTAATATTATTGTATAATATTTGTATTATAAATAAATGGTCTGTGTATGACATTTCAGTGCGTGAGGGATTTGGCATGTAAATTTCAAGGTGTCAGTGGCTGAGACCACAAGATGCAATTAAACAGACCAGGAGGAACCATTTAATTAAGACATCCTTCCAGAGGGATAGTTTATGGTCCTCATCACCTGCTGCTGCTTTGATGTTGGAAACTAAATATGAGTTTTATGACGTAGCAGGAAGAAGTAGTCTCTTGGCTTTCTATCACCTAGCTGAGAGTTAGTGACAGAGTGTGAGACTGTAAAACATGAATGGGGATGTGTTGATCAAAGACTCATAATTTGGGAAATGGCTTTTTGTTGATGTTCACATTTATTAAAATACCTCCTTGTAGAAAATTATGAAGAACTAACTCTAAGGAAGGGTCTAGCTGACGTCACAAAAGGGTTGGGAAGATGCTTCCTGAAAAGATCCAGCATTTGGTGAATATGTGATATATAATGTATGGTAGAACACTGTTATGGCCCCAAAATCATCTTTCTACAGCGTTGTTACACTATCGATGTGACGTCACGCTCTTGTTATACTATTGATGATGCGTCACATCGATGGTGTAACAGATTTGAACCACCACGCGATGCTGTTACCATGACCCCCCCCATAACAGCCGAACATTCCTATGTTTAAAAAGTGACAAGCAGCCACCATGGGTTGAAACACAGCCACAGCTAGAGTACTAGAAGTGGCAGAAAACTTATTGTTACATGTTTGTGCCGATGACCATACACCATTAAAGACAACGTATGGGCATCGGGGCATAACCACACTAAGCTTGCCATCTTATGGTTCCCAGTGCAGCTCTGAAAACTCTCTTGAGCTGTGCTCTCAAGGTTTAGCAGAGCTGCCATTGGAACCACTCGATGGCAAGCATAGCGTGGTTATGCCCCGATGACCATACTTATCCTCTATATCATCTTGGGCTCCGAGACAGAAAGTTCTCTCTAACTTAAACGCACTTAAAAAGGTAATACTTAGCAAAGATCTTAAGTACTGTGGTAGGAGTTTTGTTCTGTAATTTTCCCATTTTCTTTTGTGACTGTTAGCTCATGCTATTTGTTCTGTATTTTATTTTACTTATTTTATTATATTTATAACCTTTTCTTTGAAATACTGCCTGTGTCTTCTCAGTTGTTTCTTTTTGCATGTGAAGTAGCTGTATTTAAGTCTGACAGCTGTTGAAAAGCTTGATTATGTACTGAGCTTGTATAAAAAGGTAAGAATATACCTAAGGTATCTTACAGAGTTTTAGGTGTTCATTTTGGAGACCTGGCTGGGTGCCCCTGGTGAAAAATTGTACTGCAGTCCTGAAGAGGGTACATATCTGAGCCTGTACATTGGGTATGCTAGCATAAGGTTTGCAGTTTGAATCCCTCCAGAACTCTAGGCTAAAGGTGATTCAGACCCAAAGCAGACAGGAGGGTTACCCTATCTGTTACCTGTTCACACTACTGCGCTGTGAGGTTGGCACTGTGGGAGCAGAGGGCCTGACCTGTGGAGTGCGTTTGTGACACACTTCAGGTGAAGTACTCCATGTACTGGGACACAGTGCTTCAATAACTCAATGTAGTCAGCTGAAGGTGGTTTGTAAGTTCCAAAAGAGATAAATGAGATGATTTCTGACCTTATGAGCTTAATACACATAAAATGAAGCTGTTGTGATGAGGTATGAGAACACATTGTTTTGAAGATGTGGTTGACTGGGTCTTGAACCTTTATTCTCTTGTTTTCTGGTGCTGAGAAGTGGCTTATGAATGACTTATTGTATGACTAACAGTTGTCAATAAATTGTGGCTTAATTAACCCCCAGGATCCTTTGAGGGACTGCTCTGGAGCCATATAAATGCCACACTAATGTTCATACTTTTGTATAGTATTTCTACTTTTTTCTTTCTTAGATGTCACATGGTTGGTTACATGCATGTTAAATGTTTGTGCCGTGTTTTTCAGCTCTGGATCTGCTATCAATAGTAAAGTCTAAGTGCACGTTAGCAATGAAAGCATTTCTCCTTGAGCTGCTGTATTCACTAGTTGAAGACAAAATAAGTCTATATAGCCTGGATAATGATCCCCCCTCGGTGTTAATGGTGTGAATCTCTGGTGTCATCTGCTGCTGACACCACTAAGCTCCCCAGCAATGGGCACACGATATTCAAGGGCTCAAGGAGCCCCAACTAGACCCCCAGGGAGGGTATTAATGTATGTATGTAAAAAAATGCTAGCACCATCCTCTAGAGAGCTAGCCCACTAGACCACCAGGGCATAATTTTACACAGTCGCTCCCCCCAAGCCATTCCCTAGCCCACAAAATGGCCAGTGCCACTCCTTTTTTAGATGAAAAGGGCTACTAGCTCCCCACTAGCCATCGGTAGTCAGCTCGGCTACTAAATAAAGTACTGGCCACTTGATCACCATTAAGGGCAAAGGGTTTTTTAGCTGAGCCCCCCTTCCCCAAACCCCACTACCTTTACTCTGCTCTTGCTCATCCTACACACGGAGAGGGTGGTGTTGCAGTAGAATGCACTACCAGAGGGGGCAATGTCATGTAAGATGGTGGGAAGTTTTAAAAGGGCATGGGACAGTGAATGAGAAAGGGTCTGGGTGAATAGTGCTGAGAACTAGGTAAAAGTGCTGAGAATGTCCTGAAGATGGGGGAGGAGGTTGGGGCAGTTGCAATCTAGGGATGCTAGCTGAACACTCAGGTAGATTTTGATAGACCACAAGGTCTGTTTCTGCTGGCAGTTTCATATGTTCATGTCTTTTTCTTTCTTAACTAACCTGTTTTGTCTTCTGTCCCTACAACTCTGACAGGACATGTACTCCGACCCCATCAGATAAGTATAATTTTATTTCTCTTCTGTCTTTTCCACCCTATTTAACCCCCCTAAGAACTACGGATCCTTTGTGCCCTCTTGTCTATTCTTTTACAGGTGCATCAGACAACAGCTCCCCAGGGCTTCCCTGTGGCACCCTGCGCTCAGGTAAGTCTCTCTTGTTTACCTATATTTTGGTGGGTTTACTGTAGCGTGCCGGCCGTGCCCATTACAAGCTCTCCTTTGGTAAAATTTCTGCTCTTTTAATTTGGACATTGGTTGAATGACGTTCCTTTTAAATGGTAAATGCATCTGTATTACTTAATTCTGTGCCTCGTGTGTGCCCCTCATCACCATTTCCTCATGATGTGGTGGCAGCGGCACAACATTTTTGTTTAAATAAAATATTTGCCCAGGATAGCCCAGCTTCTCATTTTACTATAAGAAGGGTGCCCTTTCCTCTTAACAATAGTTAGCATTGGCCAGTTAAGTGACTTCTTTAGGGTCACGCTGAAAGTGGCACATAGAATTTCAACTTTGGCCTCTTGGTTAACTGCCTGCCTATCTATTGTATACAGTATATCGCTCCCATAAACTGTGAATAAATAAGAACCTTGTATTGTTAGCGAGAAATTATGCCAGTCTAGTTTATGCAAATAAGCCAGCAGCTGAGCCTGCTGGGAAATGTAGTCCTTCCCCATTGGTACAATAGCAAGACCAATGGCGAACTTTCCGTGTTGACAATTGCTTTTTAACTTTAGAATTGTATTGGTATTTCATAGGAATATTACATGAATTTGTTGCTTAAATATACAGAGTAATTGTTACAGATACTGGATTTTGCATTGGATAATTAAAATGTCTGCAACAGCTGTTGAAAAATACTCATCCATGTAGGATATGACACTTAATAGGATGTTTGGAATTAACCATTGAGAGATTTCATGCTACCAACTTATACAATTTAATAATCTAGAGAATTAACATTTGTGATACACCCACCCATCTGCGCCTCAACCAGCTCCCCCTCTTGCAGCTGGCTGCTGCAGACCTTAGCCCATGTTTTCCCCTCACCATGTCCTTGCACCCAACTAGGCCCTCTGCAAAGGTGGTGCACCCTGAGTGCCTGGACCTTCTGAACCCAGTCACTAGTCCCCTGGATCAAGCTAAGGCTGTCTGCTCTAACACCAGCTGAAGTGTGGGTTCTGTCTTATCAGACTTCACTCCTTTCCCTGTATCAGCCAGAAGTGTGTTTTTCAAATTGATTAAACTAGATTTAGTGTGCCTCTTCAGAATGATGGCTACCCCAGAAATTCACAGACTATTCCCCTTTTATTGAAATGCACAACCAGTCTGCATATTGTGCTAAATAAGAGCTACTTTATTTACACAATATATTTACGCATTGGCCAAAACAGAACAAACGTGCTTACAGGCGAAAACATTGAAAATAATAGGAGTTAAACCATATAAATGCAGACTCAGCTTTCCTATAGCTAGGTCAAACTTACAGGTGAAGATTTGGAAATAGCACAGTCTCTTGTCTTCCTAGAACTTGAACTCATCAAAGTTCTCCTCTTCCAGTCTCATACTGTTGGTCAGTCTGTTGCGCTACACACCGACTCCCTTCTCGTTGGTTCACAGTGAAGTCCTCCTTTTAGAGAGAAAACGCAGATGCGCCTCAGTACACATCTGTTTTTTGCCTCTATCATTAGGACATGTTTCTTGCAAATAAAAACATTTTGTTTGGCTGGTTCAGTGGCTCAGAGGGTTGAGGCACTGGATACTACACCTCGCACCACACCGGTGATCCGGGTTTGGGAACGAACTCGGGTTGTCGGGGGTCGGCAGGGAGAAGGAAGATTGAGCATCCCAATAGATGCTCTCTTCCTTTGGGGTGGGTTTCCAGGGGTGTTTCACACACCTGACATCCCTGAGGGTCAGTGCGAGCACCGACTTTTGGGTCTTTGGCCGCTCCAATGGAGTCGTGGAGGACGCCATTAGGCACTTGGTAGCCCCATGCATCAGCACGTCATCTCCCCAAGCTGGCGTCCTCAGGGGTGGAAGGGGACCACAGAAAAACAGGGGGAAAAAACCCTCTTCAGTCCTAGATGACAACTGATCCACACCTCCCAGCCACCAATCCACAGGCAGACCCCATTGTGCAGGCTCTCCTCTGAAGGCTGATGAAGAGGGGCCCTTCCTCACTCCACCCGGGGGATAGCCAGGCATCGAAGACATACAGTGAAGAGGCCTGGCACTCTAGGGGCAGACTTCATGACAGCAGTCTAAGGGATTGACCGGTCCGAAGGAGTGGACAAAGAGGGTAGGACAGGTGGGATAAAAAGAAAGTACAAAAAACACATTTTGTTTGTAACAGAACTATTCATGCTTTTGCTGGAAACCAGACCCTCACTGTGTTCCCATCATCAGGAAAATCTCATTTCCCTTGTTTTATCACTAAACAAATATAGTCAGATAGCCCTCCAATTTACTCTGCTTTTAGCATCAAATGTTTGTCAACAGTTTCACTATCTCAGGGTTACACCTTGCCAGTAGACCCCCAGGAACAGATAACGTTGATTTGGGGGCCTAATCGACATAGTGTAACTAGCTAGAGGGTTTTTACCATGTCAGGCTGCATAATGAATCTGAGCACTTCTGGATGCAGCAGTTACTAGGGGCAACAGTTTGAAACTGGTATGAGCCAATGAGAATTCCATAATTTGCATAAATTCCATTCTGTCCATGGCAGTTCAACACTGAAGGCTAACTGCAGCTGGAATCTGTATTCTGAATACTGCTACTTTTCATATGAATCAGAATATTCGTGACTGTTCTACCTGAATAGCTGGAATTTACACATCTTTAAATCATGTGAAGGTGCAGGAAGATCAAATATTGTGAATATAAACAGAATATCCCGTATCTAAAATTTAGAATACTAACATGTGATGTATTCCAGTTTATATTCTGAATATCACGTTTGTAAGGAAGTGAATAAGCATACTTGATTTGTGTATGCTTTGTTACTGCATACGCGTTAACATTTATATAAAACCGCTTACCTTGCGAGCAGATGTGCTTTTGCAGTTTGATCCCAGCGCTACGCAGTACAGGAAAGTTACCAGTGTGCTCCACGTTGGTGTCTGCATGATTATTATTACATGGTGTGAGAATAGAACACCTGCAACCTCCCACCACTTTCAGAAAATGTTGCTGAAACTTGGAGAAGATTCAAGCAGCAATTTGAAATGTTTGTGGTTGCCAGTGGAATCGCTGAAAAGTCCCAGAAAATCCAGGCTATGACCCTCTTGCATGTGGCAGGCTGTAATGCATTGAAGGTATATGGTATACCATTGTAACAGTGATGCTGTTACAGCAACACTGTTACATCGACACCAACCTGTCAACATCTACAGTGTTGACCAGGTTGACAGAGCAATGACCGAGTCATTGACTCCGCAGTTTGGCCGCTCTTCCCAGACATCCACCCACCCATGGGGGAGGGGTGTGGGGGGGCACAACCCCCCTTCATGAACACTGATCAAGTGTTGGTGCATTCTCCAGTTGGGGACCAGAGTTGGTGGCATCAGGGATGTCAGTGACCATGTGTCGCTGTAGGGGAAATCACCAACATTCCTGTCACTGAGGCATATTGGGACTGGAGGTATATAACACTTTTGTTTGGGAAAGAGAGGAAGTGAAGGAGCAACTGGACAACATTATGGGAAATTTTGAGAGGTATTGTAACCCTAGAAAGAATGTGACCTTATGAGAGACACTTGTTCAATACTGGGAGCCAGAATCTAGGTAAGTCCATTGATTCACACATACCTGAACTGAGGATAGAGGCTAAATCTTGTGAATTTGGAGGTTTAACTGAATCGTTGATCAGAAATGAAATACAGAGTGAGCACGTGAGATGCAGACTGTTGAGAAAAGCAGACTTAACATTAGGTGATGCCATAGATATATGCAGGGCCGCTGAACTCAGTGAAGAGCAGATGAATGCTTAAGTGGAAATGTTCAGGATGAAAGCTCAGTGCAAGTAACAGTTGTGCAGGAAGAAAGAGTAAAAAGCAAGTGCCAGTGTAAGCAAAGGGAATTTTGCACCGTGAGTGATTAAAGTCAAATGTGAAAGGTGTGGTCGTGAGCATGAGATACATAAATGCCCAGCATTTGGACAGTTTTGTAGATTGTGCCATAGGGAAAAAACACTTTATTAGAGTATGTCGTGTGGGCAAACACAACAAGATCCATGTTGTTGGAGAAAATGCCCAGGAAAGTAAAAGTACTTGTACTTTTAGTATTGAGACTGTGTCTACTTACAAACCCGAGACTGATAGGAAAGTTAATCTGAATATAAATGGGAAAATGGTGACGTTCAAGTTAGACACAGGATCACAGTGTAATGTATAAGACACTGTCTGGAGAACCTCTTCAAAGGTCGTCAGCTAGTTTGGTTTCCTATTCTGGGCATAAACTTGATGTGAAAGTCAAAGTGATGTTGTTAACATGTTTTAAGCAAAAGTATTACTTGTTGCCATTTAAAGTGTTTAATGCAAATGTGACCCCAGTGCTGGGCCGATCTACTTGCTTGGAAATTAAGCTTATAAAGAAGTTATTTTCAGTAGATGCTGCAGGTGGAAGTGCAAAGGAAACCACAGAAGGAATACTGGTTGAATTTGCTGATGTATTTGAGGAACTGGGATGCTTAAAGGGTGAAAACTGCTTTGCATGTAATATAATGGATTGTGTATGAGCAGTCATACATAACAAGGATATTCTTGTATCGAGAGGTTTCCTTGGTAACAGATGACCTCGTGAGCGCTGCTCGAGAGGTACTCTGTTACCAAGGGAACCTCAAGATACAAGAATTTCCTTGTTTGTGTATGACTGCTCATACACAATCTTTTATAGTGTATGGGCAGTCACAGCATAGAAAATCACACAAAACCAGCTGGGGAAGACAACAGAGAATAGAAATTTTAACATTTTGTTTTTTTTTAACAGACAGTAAGCTGCAGATGTTTCTGCAAGTTCAAGTTTAAAATAAATATCAACTTCCAGCTTAACTGGATTGAGGAAAGCAACTATGTGGCAGCATTCCAAGTTGTTATGCTGCTGTAGTGACATAGCTAGTGCAGCATAACAGCTGTGATGACATAGCTACTGCAGCATAACAACTCCATTCTAGTTATGGATGTCTATCCATAACAACATTCTACCATACACTATACCATCTTTCTGACCATATGTAATTTCATCTCTCAGACCCCACAGGGTCTGCTGCCAGACACACCTAATCCACATTATCCTACCCCTTTGTCAGATGGGTTTATCCCATTTCAGGACCTCTTACCACAAGCTTATCCAAGGCCAACACTGGCCCCCCTTGAAGACTTGTAGGAACTCACCCCATTAAGTCTACCTGACCTAAATGCCCAATGATTAGTGTTTTTTTTAAGCCTGCTTAACTCTCCACCCTTTGGCACCCCAGATTCACCTGATGGGATTACTGCAGACTGTCCACTCCCTTGATTCTGAGAGCCTACCTGTAATAAGATTGAAATGTTTCAACAGCAGCCTGCTATTTTGTTGCTAAGCCTTGACTTGCCAATAATGACTCCTGTCATATATATCACTAATAATAGTTAATGATAGGAAATAAGTGTGATTTACTTGATATTAATCAATTGACAACTTACGACTCAATATTTACAAATAGATGCGTTAATTTTGTTCTGATTGGCTAACAAATTATAACCCAATAAGTTTGAGAATTTGTAGTCTACTTAAGAATTTCTTGTTTTTTTAATTTTCACTGTCAAAATGAGACAAGAATCTCTGACATCTGCTAGGTACTTCCCACCAGTAACCACAGGCAGTGTGTTAACAGCTATTCATCCTAACCATAAAAGGTTGGCTGGAAGTCAAACTGTCTGCAAGGGCTTGCAAAGACACCAGAAAGCCTTTTTATATCACCTGGTGTCTGAGCATTGAGCTTGGTAGATCTGCAAGGGCTTGGAAAGACACCAGGATGCTATTCTTATCACCTAAAGTTCCTGTACAGGTGGTGACATAACTAGCCCTAAGATAGCCTACAGTATATGAGGCTGAATCTAGACAAAGCTTAGATAAAGTCCTCATTAAATAACAAAATAGCAACCAATCTTGTTAGAAGACTTAAAAAGCATACAGTTACAGCTCTAGACTTACTGTACCCAACCTCCAAGTGTATATGTAATCATTTCAACTAGTGTGAGACGTAGCCGTTCACTTAACTTTTGCTGTATTGTTGTACTCTGTATTACCTGTTTGTACTCTCCCGGGTCGTTCCTGAAAATAGGCATACTACTTGTCTAGTGTACTTACCTGGTTAACAAAAGCTAAATAAATAAATACCTGGGTGAGACTATTTAAACAGCTCAAAATCCAAGGCAAGGTAAAAGACTCAGGGGGATGATTGCAGAGTGCAGATCCTTGACTCTTAGGACTTCAAAGGACATCAGGTTTTTCAAGGTTTGGTAAATGTTATCACCTTGGGGATAGGACCAAGACCTGGCATCCTGGCAAATCATTTTTAATTTCTTTTGAGAGCGGTGCACTTTACCTGCCATTAGAGACATTATTTTAAATCCCATCCCATCTCAGGACCTCTTACCACAAGCTTATCCAAGGCCAACACCGGCCCCCCTAGAAGACTTACGGGAACTCACACCATTAAGTCTACCTGACCTAAATGCCCCATGGTTGGTTGCTTTTTTAAGCCTGCTTGACTCACCACCCTTTGACACCCCAGATTCACTTGATGGGATTACTGCAGACTGTCCACTCCCTGGATTCTGAGAGCCTACTTGTAATAAGATTGAAATGTTTCAACAGCAGCCTCCTATTTTGTTGCTAAGCCTTGACTTGCCAATAATGACTACTGTCATATATATTACTAATAATAGTTGATAGGAAATAAGTGTGATTTACTTGATATTAATCAATTGACAACTTACGACTCAATATTTACAAATAGATGTGTTAATTTTGTTCTGATTGACTAACAAATTATAACCCAATAAGTTTGAGAATTTGTAGTTTATTTAAGAATTTCTTGTTTTTTTAATTTTCACTGTCAAAATGAGACAAGAATCTCTGACATCTGCTAGGTACTTCCCACCAGTAACCACAGGCAGTGTATTAACAGCTATTCAGCCTAACCATAAAAGGTTGGCTGGAGGTCAAACTGTCTGCAAGGGCTTGCAAAGACACCAGAATGCCTTTTTATATCACCTGGTGTCTGAGCATTGAGCTTGGTGGATCTGCAAGGGCTTGGAAAGACACCAGGATGCTATTCATAGAAACATAGATTTTGACGGCAGATAATCAATCAATCAATCGATCAATCAAATCTTTATTTATTCAGGTGATCATCATTGAGCAAGGCTCATTTACAAGATGGACCTGATAAGGTCAAGGTTCGAGTTGGTGCACAGCAATTACATCACATACTTATGAGACAGTTATACATACAGAAAAAAGAAAATGTTATTTATAACACAATAATATACAGAGAATTCACATGTTAAAGCTTGGCAAGAGAAAGTTAAACTAACATCTACAATATGTACAGTACATATATATCACAATGAGGGCCATGACAGTCACTCACATAATAGTACAAGGATGGTGAAGGGAATATTGGGTGCCATGTACTGGCGGTGTCTGGCTGGAAGGAATATGCCATATGTGATTGGAATATGGTTTTGTGGGATGACTATTCTAATTCTAGTGGTAGCAACTGCATTTCTCTGTGAAGAAGGCTGTACAGTGCTGCTTGAAGGATGTAAATGGAATGATAATGGACAATTTTATGGATTTTTGTAGGGTGTTCCATGCTACGGCTAGAGAATAGCTGATTGTTGCCCTCCCTATTTTGGTGTTGACTTTGGGCAATTTGAGCAGGATGATATTGTTGCTTCTTAGGGCACAGGAGCTGGGAGTGGTCAGGTTGAAGCAGTACAGGGTATAGATTGGGAGTTTTTTTTGATAAAGCTCTGTAGATCCATAGAGCTGCATTTCTGCTCCTCCTGACATGAAGGGAAACCCATCCAACTGCATCATAGAGAGAACAATGGTGAGTATTATATGGCAGGTCTATAATGAACCTTATTGCTCTATGGTATAGGTATCCAACTTTTGAAGGTAGGGAGTGGGGCAGTGACTATAGAGGAAGTCTGCGTAGTCAATGACTGATAGAAAGATGGCCTGGACTAATCTCATCTTTGAATCTCTATTAAGGAAGGGTTTTAATCTATAGAGGAGGCCAAGCCTTAGGCAAAGCTTTTTCAGCAGTTGTTCTAGATGCTGAATAAAGTCAAGTCTGTTGTCAATCCACACACCTAGGTATTTGAAATTTTCAACATACTCCAGATTTTCTCCAAGTATAGTGCATATCTGGGGGAGACTGATTGAAGAGGATGTGTTGGTGGAGTTTTGGGTTGTGAACATCATTGCTTTGGTTTCTTTGCATTTGCAGAAGCTTTTCTCGAGAAGCTGATGTTGTAACAGGAGAATTCTGCTTGTAGAGATTTCATGAGCAACTGTAGGTGAAGGGTTGCTGACATACAGTACAGTGTCATCAGCAAAGAGATGGACTTGGTAAGGGTTGAATCAGTTTTATTTATATAAATGGCAAAAGGATAGGACCCAGAATAGAGCCTTGGGAACTCCTCTTGGCAGTGGTCTTAATGGGAGAGGTCACCTTCAGCTTTTACCTGTTGTGATCTACCGGAGAGGTAGCATCTGAACCACTTAAGGGAGGATGGATCTAGGCCAATGGAGTGTAGGGATGAGAGTAGCAGTTCATGGTCCACAGTGTCAAATGCTTTGCTCAGTTCCAGGAATACTGCACAGACATTGTTCTTTTTATCCAGTTCGGTTTGCCAATCATTGGTGACCTTGGCTAATGCAATGATAGTGCTATGTTTGGCCCTGAATCCAGATTGAGCTGGATTTAATAGATTAGCATTGTCCAGATATTACCTTAACTGAATACTCACTAATTTCTCCAGCATCTTGGATAACACAGGTAGGATGGAAATGGGCCTGTAGTTATTAAGATCCATAGGGTCCCCTGATTTTAGAAGGGGGACCACTTGAGCTGTCTTCCACAGCGTGGGAATAGAGCCAGAGTTTAGGGAAAGGTTAAAGAGGTGAGTTAGGGGACTGCAAGCACATGACATAATCTTTAGAAAGAATGGGTCCAGAAGATCTGCTCCTGCACTTTTTGGTATCTAGATGCCATAATAGATCCTCAACTTGTTTCAACAGTAAAGGTTTGAAGCTAAAGGAGGAGTCAACTCTTTGTTCACCAGTATAGTGGGAGCTTAAATGATCCCTTAATAGGTTAGCTGGGGAGGAGTCAAAGGCAAGGCCAGCTGTTGTGAAGTGGTTGTTGAATGCATCCAGGATTTCGATGTGCCAGTAATGGGGCCATAGTTACTGTGTAAATGGGTTGGAAGGGGTTGTTAACATCCTGGCCCATCATACCCTTGATGGTGCCCCAAAATCTAGCAGTATTATGGTAGGAGAGTCGAGTAGGCCAGGTAGTAGGCAGCCTTTGCATCCCTAACTTTCCTAGTGCATTTATTCCTGGCTTTCCTAAAGATCATCCAGTCCATGATATTCTTAGTTTCCTTGCTACTTTCCAAAGTTTATCTCTCTCCAGCAGTGCAGCTTTGAGGTCAGCTGAAAACCAGCGACAGGATTTGTTTTTTATTCGGATACTAGAGATTGGGGCATGGGTGTTGAGGGCATTTAATATAATGCTATTTAGCACCTGCTGAGCTTTTTCTACAGAATGTGCAAGATAGAACTTTTGCCAGTGTGGAGAGTAGGCTAGATTATGCAGATATCCTTCAATATTGATGTTTTCTTGGCTCTCCTCATGAGGAATTTGCAGGATCTGTTTTAATGCTGTTGGATCTTACCCCTGCAATGGGGCAGTGGTCACTTATGTCGCATAGGAGCACTCCAGTGTGTGCGAATAGATGTGGTTTACTCACTAGCATGATGTCAAGTAGAGTACTGTTACTACTATTCCTTGCATTTAGTCTTGTTGGTTCATTAATTAACTGTGTGAGCCCATAGGTGTCACAGAATGTTACCAGAGGTGTAGCTGCCTGGGTGAGCCAGTTGAAATTCAGGTCCCCTATGATAATGACTTCTTCAGTACAGGACTTGACCAGATAAGGACTGCTTGGCCCACCCAGCCTGCCCATTTTCCTACCTAATGGATAAGCTGCAGATCCTAGTTAACCAGCAGCCTACTTCATCCTACCCCCAACCCCTAGAATTGCCTTATGACTGTCCCATGCATGCTTGAATTCCACCACTGTTTTTGACTCCACAACCTCCTCTGGAAGGCCGTTCCATGCATCTACAACCCTCTCTGTGAAAAAATACTTCCTTAAATTACCTCTGAGCCACCTCCCTTCTATCTTCAAATTGTGCCCCCTTGTTTTTGCACACCTCTTGTTTTGAAAGATGCTACCCTCTTGGACTTTGTTGATTCCCTTGAGGTACTTGAAAGTTTCTATCATGTCCCCCCTCTCCTTCCTTTCCTCGAGGCTATACATATTCAGCTCCTTAAGTCTCTCTTCATATGTCTTCCGGTGCAGACCCTGCACCATTTCAGTTGCCCTCCTCTGGACAGCCTCCATCCTGTCTATGTCTTTGCGGAGATTGGGTCTCCAGAGTACACGAGTACTCCAGATGGGGTTTCACCAGCTGTCTGTACAGGGATAATAACTTCCTGTTTTCTACTGGTGATGCCTCCCTATGCATCCCAGTATCCCCAACCCTCCTTGCTGCCCTCTCACATTGCTTGCTCACCTTTAGGTCATCTGATATTACTACCCCCAGGTCCCTTTCCATTTTTATTGTTGTTAGTATCTCACCCCCCATTGTGTACTCTTCCCCTGGGTTTTTGTTTCTCAGGTGCATTACCTTGCACTTCTTAGCACTGAATCTAAGCTGACATACATTTGACCATTCCTCTAACCTTGCCAAGTCCCTTCTCATCCTTTCCACCTCAACTTGTGTATCAACTCTGTTGCAGATCTTTGTGTCATCTGCAAAGAGACATACTTTTCCTTCCTGTCCCTCTGCAATGTCGCTTATAAAGACATTGAAGAGGACCGGTCCTAATACTGAACCCTGCGGTACCTCACTAGTAACTCCCCTTTCTTCAGAGTGGACTTCATTTACTATTACTCTCTGTGTCCTATTCTCTAGCCAATTCTTTACCTAGGCTGTCATCTTGGGACCCACTCCCAGGCTGGCTAACTTGTATATTAATCTTTTGTGTGGGACTGTGTCAAATGCCTTGCTAAAGTCTAGGTAGGCCATGTCCACAGCCCTCCCTGATCTACTACTTTGGTCACCCAGTCAAAAAATCTATCAGATTTGTCTGGCATGACCTTCCGCTGTGAATCCATGCTGTCTTGGGTCCTGAGCCCCTCTGGCCTCTAGATACTCAACAATTCTTTCCTTCAGAAGTGATTCCATCATTTTCCCTACCACTGAGGTTAAACTAACAGGTCTGTAGTTTTTTGCTTCTGCCTTGCTCCCACTTTTGTGAAGAGGAATCACATCTGCCCTTCTCCAGCCCTTGGGTACCACCCCATCCTCCCATGATTTGTTAAAGAGGGTAGTCAATGGTGTCACTAGTTCTCCCCTTAGTTCTTTTAGAATTCTGGGATGAATCCCATCAGGCCTCATTGCTTTGTCCACTTTCAGTTTTAAGAGTTCTTTCAGAACACTTTCTTCTGTAAATGGGCTGGTATCAACTTCTGTATCCAGAGTGTTTCTGCTGTTTGTTTTAGGTACCTCCCCCACTTCCTTTGTAAATACTGAGCAAAAATATTTGTTTTAGTATCTGCCTTTTCACAGTCACCCTCTGCCCACCTCCCTCCTCTTTATTAAGCCTCACTAACCCTCCCTTGGTCTTCCTTCGCTTCCTGATTTACCTATAAAAGGTTTTATCCCCCTTCTTAACTGAGTTTGCTATCTTTTCCTCGGTTTGTACCTTTGCTGTCCTGACTGCCTTCCCAGCTTCCTTTTGCTTTAACTGATACAGTTCTCTGTCCTGCTCCTTCTGTGATTCCTTGTAAAAATTGAACTAGAAAATTTGATAAGAATGGGTTGCATTTGATATGAGTGAGTACGAAATTGCAACTTACAGAATGGCAACTCCTAATTAGCGAAAACATAAACAGCAACCAGCACTATGCAGTATACAATATTGGCGAAATGATGGTCTTTAATTTTATATGGGACTATGCCCTCCATGCCCCCCTTGTAGGGGGCAAGCCCCTCATGCCCCCAACTTAATATAATAAAGTCCGGGGGGGGTGGACACTGGGGAAGGGGTGAAAACACAGGAGGGGGAGTGATAACAAATTTTAAAGAACTAAAACTGAATAAATGTTTTCACCTATATGCAAACCTGAACCCGGGTCGATGCACACCACAGGTGGTGACCATAACCACCATGCCAGGCAGCCAGCTCAGGAACAGCCAACTCAATTACACTCCTTAACCTGTCACCTGCACACTCCCTAACTCTCCACAACACTCCCTAACTCCCCACAACACTCCCAAACTCCTCACAACACTCCCTAACTCCCCACAACACTCCCTAACTCCCCACAACATTCGCTAGTCTGTCCCACCTACCTCACTATTCATGCATGTTCACTGTACGTTCATGGTAGCTGTCTATGTGGGCACGCAAACTGAGTCCTTCATTCTGAGCCACTCAATTTGCTATGCCCATATCATGGGATACCAAAAGAATGTTGTTTTTTTTTTTTTTGACAAGGAGAAACCCACCAGCTGGGTCAACTCAGTGGTGATTATAGAAAAAACAAAGTATGAATTTGCATAGATCCCAGAGACCTCAATAGAGCAATTAAAAGAAACATCACCCGATGAAAACAGTCAAAGAGGTTGCAGCCAAGCTAGCAGGGGCTAAAGTATTCACAGTGTTAGATGCTGGGTATACCTTCTGGCAGATTAAATTGGATGGGCCTAGCTCTGATCTAATGACTCTTAATACATCTTTTAGGAGGTACAAGTTCAAAGGTCTCCCCCTTTGGGATTTGCTCAGCATGTGAAGTATTCCAAAAGAAAATTTCACGCATTTTTGAAGGGCTGGAGGGCACAGAAGTCATTGGGAAGCTAATGTACAAGAGCACAGTGAGAGGTTACGGGATGCTCTACAAAGAGCCAGAGATAAGCATTTGTCTCTAAATCTAAAAAAGCCAAAATCAAAATATCAGCGGTACAATGTGTCCAACACAAGGTAAGTAAAGACGGGCTGCTGGCAGACCCTGTGAAGATAAAAGCAATTACCCAGATGCCTGTTCCCTAAAATAAGACTGACTTACAGAGATTTATGGGGATGGTAAACTACCTGGCAAAGTTCATTCCAAACCTATCAACTGTAAATAAGCTGTTGAAAGAGTTACTAGAGAAAGAAACAGCATGGTACTGGGAGGAGCGCAGCCAACAGGCCTTTCAAGAACTGAAAACAGTTGTCACAAACCCCCGGTGCTGGCCTACTATGATCTAAGGAAACCTGTTGACTTATCTGTTGATGCATCTTCGGGAGGGCTGGGTGCTGGTCTGTTGCAGGAAGGCAGGCCTTTTGCTTTTTCTTCCAGATCACTTAATAAAGCTGAGAGAAATTATTTACAAATTGAGAAAGAAATGCTAGCTATTGTGTTTGGCTGTTCAAAATGTCACCACTATATCTGTGGCAGACCAAGGGTCCATGCTGAATCAGACCACAAGCCCCTAGAAAGCCTTTTCAAAAACCACTGGCACAGCCCCTCCAAGAATTCAACGCATGATGCTAAAACTGCAAAGGTATGATTTACGAGTACGGTACAAAGTGGGTAAAGAACTTCACATAGCAGATGCTGAGTAAGGATATGGGAGAACATTCTGTGCCAGAAACTGAACTAGAGAAATATGAGGTTCACACGGTGGACTATATGCCAATCAGAGATGAAAAACTGAAATTGTTTCAGAGAGAGATGAATAATCATTCAGCACCGATCAAGTTGAGATGCACTGTTTTGAATGGGTGGCCCAATGACAAAGCATCAGTGCACCCCGAGATAAGGCAGTGCTGGCTGTTCAGAGATGAGATCTCGACAGAAAATTGACTTTTACTGAAGGGAATAGACTGACAGTTCCCACATCTCTAAGATCAGACATGTTAACCAGATTAAACAGCAGCCACTTGGGCACTGAGAAATGCAAACGCAGGGCCAGCGATGAACAGTCAGATTAGTGACATGGTGGCCCAGTGTGGCATCTGCAACCAGTTCAGGAAAGCACAATCTAGAGAGCCACTACAAGCACATGAGATACCAGAGAGGCCTTGGCAAAAGGTTGGGGCTGACCTGTTTGAATCTGAAGGGGAAAATGATCTGACAATGGTTGATTACTACTCCAAATACACTGAGATATCCAAGTTGCAAAATACAACAAGCAAAATGGTGATTAACCACATTAAATCACTATGTGCAAAACATGGTATTCCAGAAATACTCGTGACACATACTGGCCCACAATTCGCCTGCATCAAAATCTGAAACTTTCAAATAAAATGGGGGTTTAGACATGTAACATCTTCACCAAGATACGCCCAGAGTAATGGTATGATAGAGCAAGCCATTCAAACTATAAAAAGACTGTTAAAGAAAGCACAAGTGTACCATTGAGACCCTTACTTAGCACTCTTAGAGTTGAGAAATACCCCACTGGAGGAGCTAGAATCCCCAGCACAGCTGTGTATGGGCCATAGAACCGCAACTTTGATGCCTATCAGAGCCGAGCTACTTAAACCAAAAGTGCAATCTGAGCTACTGAAACCAAAAGTTGAGATGTGAGCTACACAGCGAGGAGCTCAAGAAAAACAGCAATCTTATTACAATTTGTAGGTGGGCAGGGGCAGGAAAATGCTGACCCGGTTGGCTTCCAAACACAGGGAGGCACACTGGGATGGGCTCCTAGTGTGCCACACAATCTTGGGGGGGGTTTACACATGCTGCCAGGGAGATTGGGCACTCCTGAAGTCGGCTTTCTAGGGACTGCAAGAGGCGGATGGCGGAGCTGCCGCCATGTTTACTGAAATGTTACATCAGGCAAGGCACATAGTGGAGGCATGTCATTGATGCCACTGCATGACGAGCTTGGCTTCGATTGCAGCGGCAAAATCATTTCAAGTTGGTGGCACTGCAAAATACTTGTGCCACTGCTAACATGCTTGTTAGTTGGTGAATGAGAGACACACCTTCTAAAGCCTGCCCTGCATTCACAAAAATGGACACACCTCTGCATTTCTCCTACTGCCACAAAATGCTGCTTGCGCATGTGCAAGACAACATAAAAATGTGAGAATTAATAATTATACCTTTTGGCAGCCTATACTATTCAGTGGGAAGTTACAACTGGTGATGCATTAGCATGTGGACTCCTAATACAACAGAAAAGCAAAACTAAATGCACAAAAGAAATTTAGAATAAACATTTCGACCTTTAGATCTTCATCAGGAATCCTCCATAACATCATATGCACATTGTTCTTAATAGAGGTCATGCCTGAAGAAGACCTAATGGGTGGATGAAACTTGGAATGTTTGTCAAGTTGGTCAACTGTAAGATGTAGAACAGTTTGGGGATCACTGAGAATATATTCAGTCTTCAGGATTGTCCATGCATTCCAAAATACCCCATCTCCGCAAGGACATAGACATGATGGAGGCAGTCTAGAGGAGGGCAACTAAAATGGTGCAGGGTCTGCAGTCCAGAAGCCATTAAAAGAGAGACTAAAGGAGCTTAATATGTATACCCTTGACTCAAGGAAAGGGGGAGGGGGGCATGATAGAAACTTTAAAGTACCTCAAGGGAATCAACAAAGTTCAAGAGGGTAGCATCTTTCAGAAAGAGAGATGTGCAAGAAAAAGGGGCACAATTTGAAGATAGAGGGGAGATGGCTCTGGGGCAACCATGAGGAAGCATTTTTTCACAGAGAAAGAGTGGTAGATGCATGGAACAGCCTTCTTGAGGAGGTCATGGGGTAAAACAGTGGGGGAATTCAGAAATGCATAAGACAGACATAACACAATTCTAGTTGGGGGGAGTAGGCTGTTGGTCAACTAGGATCTGCAGCTTATTCAATAAGTAGGGAAATGGCCAGGCTGGGTTGGACAAGTGTTCCTTATCTGCTGTGAAAGTATGTTTCAAGGTGGCAGAAAGAACAATACTGGGCAGAAACTCCATTGCTAAATGCCAACACCAGGAGGATCAGCTTCTGTCTGTGTCTGTCCTCTTCACTAGCTTTTAGTAATGGACATTGATCCAGATTTTTTTGGGGGGGAGGGGAGTAGTAGGGTTGCAAGGAGAAAGATGGTAAAAAACAAACAAACAAAAAAAAACACATCAGGATTGCTGTCCACTACTAGTAGCAAGGACACAGACAGAAGCTGGTTGTATTAAATTTCTTGTTGATACAAGTGTCATCATGTCAGTCCACCTTTGGGCCATTAAGAAACACAGCCCATATTTGAAAGAGCCTAGCTTAGTTTCAACAAATATGCGTAAGCGTGCAAACCCAGTGAATAATGCAATCTGGGATGCAGACACACGGCCTTTTGAGTCTCTGCTTTAAATCATGGGGTTTACTAAGGGAATGAAACTTGAAATTAGCTGTATACAATGTTGCCTTCTTGGTTCTTGAACTTTTCATGTAATGAAACAATGTATCCTGACAGTCTGAAGATGCAGTTCGGCATTTTGAAGCTACTGAAGTGCAATGGCAAATGCAGAATTATTGATGGAAGTAATGAAATACATTTTACTGTACAACATGCAGCCTTTTTATGTGATTTGCAGAATGAAGGCGAATTTGTGGAGTACTACGCAATGCAAAGCAGAGTAATTTGTGTTATAATGGGTAACATGAAGTCCATTGAAAACAATGACTTTGCCTTACTCCACCTTCCCAGACCACAACTCCACCAATTGTAAAGGCGAAGTGCATTGAAAACAATGTGCTTCTCCTCACTTTGCCTTGTTTTTAAGCTCCAAAGACAAATTTCGCAGTGATTCATGGAATTTCAGGTCACATGGGCTCTATACTGTTTTGCACAGCCTCAGTTCGGGGTAGTGTGTGTAGGAAGCTGTAGGAGACGGTGTGTTCTGAAAGCTGTCTGTGATTCAGACCTCCTAAAAGCTGTTAAAAAAAGCTTTTTTGAGTAATTTTTTGCTCAAACTTTAGTTCATCAATTGGAGGAAACCCTCCTGTGCTCATATCATCGAGCGTTTATTGTTTGTGTGTGGATTTTGAATGTTAATGTACAACAATGAGTCTGTATAGTTAGAGACAGTGAAGTGTGCTTTGGGGGAGGGGTGTATCTGTGGTGTAGGTAGATTTAAGTTGTATAAATAGGGAGTTCTTTGTTTTTTGGTTATATAACTGACTGTGTTAAAGTACACACAGTAATACTGTCAGTAATCGTTGACATTTTGTTGCTGATTGTGTGTTGTGTGGATCTGGTGCAGCAGTTCATAATTTCAGATTATTTACAATATGTGGCATATTACTGAAGTTTTCAATTTGCTATGCATTACTTGTAGACAAATTTGTGTGTGTGTGTGTGTGTGTGTGTGTGTGTGTGTGTTGTGCGCGCGCGCGGTGTTGCATGACATCAAATACTACACCTTTTATAGTGCCACAGTGTAATTGCTGGCACAGCAGTGTGAACCTGCTATCCACTGCAGCTGCGTGATTTTGTACTGCCATTGTGGGATCTTATCTTTATTTTGCTCCTTCCACTGTTGTAAAAATCTGCAGTCAGTGCTCCTCCTCAGTGGCAAAAGGAATTGTTTTCCAGATTGGATTGTTTGTGACTTCAGCACCACTGGTTAGTTAAGGTGTTGCTGAACTTGTGAATTTGTGTCTGTATCTGTTGCTGAAGCTACAGTTTTTTTTCTTTGGCTTCACATTCAGCATTCCCCACCCCCCAGAAATGTTCCAAAATCTAAATGTGTTTAGAATATTGTTGTTGATCCTGCAAAGTGACGTGCAAGCAAAGCTGTTTCTCGACATGGCACTGCTGCCAGTGGTAGTACGCAGACGCAGAAGTGCATTGCTGATGTGAGGAAAGGTATTTCTCCTTCAATGTTGTTTACTGTGCAATCGGTAGCGTCACTCATAGTTGGAGGAGATGATGTTATCCCAGCCGGTGGTGTTAGTGCAGTTGCTGGTGGTGGTATGAGTATTGCTGCCTTAAGTTCCACTTCTGACCAGTTTACCGTGTCCAGAATTATAGTGGAGTGTGAAGCAGTGCGAGTGAGTGGCAGCGTAGATGGCGTCATACTCCCCAGTAACTGAACCTGAGGATTCTGATCATCACGTCAATGACCGTATACAATGTGGCATTTCTTCCACTGTGGTTAAGGTTACGCATTTTCCATGCAGTTATTCACAGTGTGGTGAAAAAATATCAGGTGATGATGGTGATAAATCTGATGATGATGATGATGATGATGTTGCCGTGGTTGCAACATGTAGACCACATGCCAGTATCCAAGCAGAAGATGTGGGTGTGGGTGATGCTGATGAATATGAAGATGATGTCAGTGACCCAAGTTGGGAACAAGAGAAAAAGAAATTCAAGGAGGCTGTGTCTGGGTTTGTTTGCATTAATACCCCCTCCCTTAAAAAACATGTGTTTTACCAGTTTTGGCTGGTGATGGTGATGATGATGATGATAATGACCCAGTAATAATGATAGGTAGTCGTGGTGGTCAGTTGCAGTCCAAGTGTGTCCTGCCTGAAACATCACGTAGCACACACCCCTCTTCGTGGCTTAAAAGAACGGAGTCCAATAAGCAGCATCAGGGACTTGTTAAAAGTAGAGCGTCATAATCCCTTGTTTGGGATTTTTGTGCAAGATGCAAATGATGATTCAGTTGCAATCTGTCAGGTTTGCCATGTGCGTGTGAGTCGAGGTGAAAAGGGCAGCCACCTGGGCACAGGAGGGCAGCATACGTATACGCATCTTAAGAACAGGCACATGGCACTGTGGACCCAGCACAAGACTGGACATGATACTGACTGAAATTGACAAGTAGCTGAACCTCCTGTCCCTGTGAGCTGGGTTCATAGCAAGTGACAATGGATCAAATGTGATGAAATGCATCATGAATGGTGGCTTTTTGTGTTCCATGCATGACCGCTGTTTAAATCTTATGGTGCAGGTGTTTCTGCAGCACCCTGATGTAAAGGAAATGCTGACAGTTGCACAACATATCTGTTGTCACTTTTCATGATCTGCAAAGGCCGTGACCAACCGGCAATTGCAGATTCGAAACAGCCTCCTTAACACCACCTGAAGCTGGAAGTTGTTTGGCGGTGGAACTCCACTTTATACATGGCAGAGGTTGTATGAACAATACAAAGCCATCTCAGAATATCTTGTGATGCACACTAGCTGTGACAGTTCAGGGGCCTCCATGTCTATGATGACTAAACAGCGGCACCTCATAGACTCTAATAAAATGTTGTGGCCTTTTGAACATGCCACACAAGCAGTGAGCGGTGAGTCTGCCTTTATTAGCCAATCAATTCCACTGCTGCGGGTGCCAAGGCAGACATTGGTGAATGTACAGCATGGCCTTGATGTTGCCGGAGGCAGTGCTAACAGTGTGTTGCTGAAACACATGCTGACAGTATTGACGAGAATCATCACATCTTGAGCATTCCATGTAGTGACAACTTTGCAACAGCAACAATGCTGGACCACTATACAAACATGGAATTGCCTCAGTACTGGAGCGAGGCCTGAACAGGTAAAAATGTCAGTGGGCAACTGGTGCGCTTGGTTCATGGGGCACAGAGTCATGTGCCAAGGTCAGCAAACCTCAGCAGCAGCATAATCAGGCTGAAGGTGCACCTGGAGGAGTAATACACATATCCTGTAAGGAGGGGACTGCAGTTCCAGGTGGTCTGTCATCCAAAACGGTTGGCGTCAACCTTCTTTGGGAGGCTTTGTCCCTAGTGGGGAATTGTGAAATAAATTATTCCAGAGAACAGGATGATGCATTAGCCACTGGACTTAGTGCGGCACAAAGAATGGTTGAGTCATATTTGTCTGAAAACAGGCATCTGTCAACAACTGGAGCAAAAAGGTCAGTGAATGGCCAGAGCTGACCACAGTGGCACTAAAGTACATGACATGTCCACCCTCCAGTGTAAGTATCGAGAAGGTATTCAGCTCAGCAGGTGCAATAGTTAGGGATCATCAGACAAACCTCTTTCCTGCCAATATTAGTTTGCTAACATTCATAAAAATGAATGAGAGGCACATACCAGCCCAGACTGCAACCTCTGTATTCGTACCCTAGCCTATTCATGGTTTTGGTGATGTGGAAATGGACCATCCTGGTGGCACTGGCAGTGGCTGCCTGAAACGGCCCACCACTGATGCAGATGATGACACAATGGAGAAAGAATTTCCCAGTGGTCAGACTTCAGACATCGATGACTATGAGGGCAGCTATCTTTATGAGGAAGATGATGTGGTTAATGTTGACAGGTTTTAACTGAAGTTATATGTTTTCTTTTTCGTATGGTTCAATGAGTGTCCCACTTAGAGTGTGACTCAAATTCCATATGTCACGTCACATTTGTAACACAGAAAGCACACTATATCCTGGCCCCTGGAACACCACCATCAGACTGCTGTTAGCCACTGCCACCACAGGGAATGACTTTGTGTGCCCCGGACCACCACCACCATAAGACCACTGTTAACCACTGCCACCACCACCACCAGATGCAGGAAGATGTCAGAGGGAATGCCATCATGTGCCGCAGCTATGGCCACCAGCACCCATCACCAGTGTCATTCTGACAATGATTTCCCATTATATTGACCATGCCAAGGCAGAGGGAGTCGAACAGGAGATCACATCCATCAGCCACAGGCACAAAGCTCTTAATATTAAAACTATTAAAGTGAGTATGTGTACTAATGTTTTTATGCTATTCAACTTCGTTTAGCTGTGTGTTTTTTCTTTTGCTTTTCTGAGCTGCAATGGTCAAACACATACGGTAAACTTATTTTTTTTTTTTACAGGTTAACAACAAATGACTCTCCTTCGCTGAAAGTCGGTATCAATGATAAAGTAGCAGTACCGTACACAGGCATCTATAGAATATCCATTTCAAATCCATACTGGTAAATATATATGTTTATTTCATCTTTTTTTTTTTAAAGAGTTCAACAAATCTGACTGAGGATTCATACACTAGGTGACATGTTACGTCACAAAACTATTTCTGCAACATACCATGCTCTGCATTCCAAACTTGCAGCTGTGCAGCCATGACACTGTTGAAAAAGTTGGACACAGGTTGTGTTAATTGACAAGATGTGGTTTTGAAATGTAACTTGAGTTGAGATTGAGAACCAGGGACACTGGCACAGTGTATTTGTTACACAGCCTGGTTCTAAATTAAGTTGTGATTGATCTGCTGGCTGCAGTGTGACAGCTTGCTGTCTGTGTTAATCCAGATACCCATGGAACAGCCACGGCTTAAACATAATGTGTTACTGCTGCAATCAAGTTGTAATAGGTGCTTTGTTGTGGCACAGTTGCCTTATCCAAAGAAGTTCTATAACATCAGGCCCCGGTCTGGGGCAGACATGCAACAAGCAGAAGTCGTTTCAATCGATGACCATGCCATCATCACCAACCAGACTCGAGAAGGATGCAGATGAAATCTGTAAAGAAGTAACTAAATAAGAAACCATTAGTGAGACCTACCTGCAAATATGCCCCCCCAAAAAAGAATACTTACTTCATTGACTTGAGAGTATTCCATTTCCAATTTCAATGCAACCCTTAGATGCCTCTCAACTGCCTTAAATAAGGCATGTCGGCTCATCATTGGTGTTCACCGTCTCACCCACACATGTGACCTGTACACCCAGACCGGCTGGCTCCAACTATCAAACTGCATAAAGTTTCTCACCTGCTCCATGGTGAAAAAATCTACCTTGGCCTTGCACCTTCTGGGGTCTCAACTCTGTTACAACACCGAACCAACAAACGGTGCCTTTGGAGATCCACGCTATAGCTACTGAAAGTCCCTCACTGTCACACTTCACACAGACAACGCTGTTTTGCTTATCAAGCACCACTCTGGCTCAATGGCCTCAACCCCACCATCTCCTCTGTCCCGACAATTGGTATGTTTAAAACTAGGCTCTGGGACTATCTCACTACCAACAGCTCCTGTGACTGCCCAACTTAACCTTGTTTCTCCACTTCCCTTTCTGCTCTAGTTGTCCCCCCTCCCTTCCTCTCTGGATTCTACCCTCCCATCTTGGTATACCCAATACTGCACTTTTCACCCTCTCCCCACCCTACCTGCATTCCTTCTTCCCCACCTCCCCTCTTCCCTCTCCCTATGACTCTGGCACTTCTTATCTCTTGTCTATTTTCTCTGACAAATGCCACTGGCTGCCTTGCTTACAATGTTACCCTTGAATTGTATTAATCTGTAATCTGTTTGCAATGTCCAGATTGTTGTAATGTCTGTTTTGATGTTCCCCATAATTTGTATTTCTCTGACATGGAACCTTTGGAAAAGAGCCTTGGCTCAAAGGTATTTGTAATCCTAGACTTGATAAATAAATAAATAAGTTCACATCACGCGTGAAATGTGCACACCAACAGTATCTGTGACCTGTGATACAAAACAATACTAGTACGTGTCTATATATGTCAACCCTCACCTGAAAATACAAATCTATCTATCTATCTATTTATATATATATATATATATATATATATATATATATATCAACTCACCAAGGCTACTATTATTGTGCAGACAAAGGGCACCCTTCCATCTGGTTGAGGTGATCACAGTGCATTTGCAGGAATTGCAGCACACTTTGGACCAGCAACAGTTCTCTCACGGTCATCATTTTTGATGAGACTTTGCATGTGGTGTAACATTCCATTTCACTTTCTTAGCACTTGTCAATTTTCTGGACACAAGACAGATGCATTTTGGGGATGCAGAAAAATTCTGAGGACTCTGTGTGACCACTCCACGCATGAGTGACTGCTCAATAAATTCTGGAGGACTTTGCATGAGGTATAACGCTCCCATTTCACTTCCTTAGCACTTGTCAATTTTCTGCACACAAGACAGATGCATTTTGTGTGTTGTGATTGTGAGCACATAATGTCATACTTAAATTATAAATGAAAGCAGCATTGCAAGAATGTGGTGACAATTTTGACCCGCACTTTTTTATGCTGTTTTAGATTGCCAGCCACTAGTTACCTCCTGACTTGTAAGATACCCTTCTTTTCACAGTTTGTGTCTGCTTTACTACTTCTTCTCATGTCTGAAAAAAGAGGAGCACGCCTTTTAATATTGTTCTGACCAGGTTTTTATCAATATTTGCAGCTGTTTGTCAATAACTATAACTGTTGCTAGCCTTGCTAGTAGAGCAAAGCAGCTAACTAAAAGAAGTTACATTTTCTTATTAATTTAACACTTATATCAGTAGTAAGAGTCAGTGTCTGTTGACATTAAGCAAACAGATATTTAATTAGAAGTAGAAGGGGTCTTATTTAGGGTTAAAAAAGAAAGAAAAGGAAGAAAGTCACTGTGTGTTCTGTGCTGGGAAGGGTATTTTATCAGTTTACTTTGCTAAACCAGTAGGAGGAGACAGAGCTCAATTGGGGTGTGGCTTAGACACCATAAAAGCAGGTGACTCAAATTACCACTTCCTGTTGCTAGCCTTTTTTCGTACTAATTGCCCTCCATCCCACCCATCCTAAGCCAGTTCTACTTTTATAGCCACTGGATTTGACTGTCAACAGGAACTACTTCCTGTTTGGCAGTAGGAAGGGAAGGATCATAGAGAAATATTGGTTTTGTCAACCCTAAAGGAAAAATGTAGCTCACTCCCCCCCCCCCCAGCTGCTGGTGGTCTGACACTAAGCAAGGAAAAAGGAGACTACTGAAGAATATAGGAAGTTGCTGTCCCAGAACAGGAAGGGTGAGAGCTGTAAGGAGAGGAGAGAGTAAGCATACAGAGAAACAGGAGAGGGGGCACAAAATAAGACATGATAGGAGTGGTGCAGTGCAATGGCTGTGGGGCGGCAGTGTTCTGGGAGACATTCTGGAGGCTGTGATGCTGCCCTATTTGCAGGCACCTCTCTGGTCTGAGGGAGGAAGTTGCCTGTCTCCAGGCTGACCTGGCTAGGATTCGTGAAACCTCCTCCCCCACCCAGGGACCACCAGGGCCAATGCCACTACCTCTGAGGTTGCCAAGAAAGAGGAGAGGCTGGACCAGGGTGGGCTCAGGGAGGGAGAAGGTGGTGGAACAGAGTTGCATCCCTCCAGCTGTACCTCTCCACAATTCATTCACTCTTCTGGTGGAGAGTGGTTCCTCTATGGAGGCACCTGCAGTGGATACCCAGGAGGATGCTGGGAACCTTCACAAAGGAGACCCACAGGAGGGTGGCATGAGACCCCACAGGGGAAAGAAACAACTCCTGGTGAGTGACTCAGTCATTAGAGGAGTAGAAATGGGGGAGGAAGGGGAGAGGGAGGTAAGGTGCCTGCCTGGTGCCATGGCTTGGAGGGACAGGAAGCGAATCCTCAGTATCGTGGGAGCAACTGCACGAGGGAGGGAGCTGGATATCACTGTACACCTAGGGACAAATGATCTGGCTAGGAATGGGATCAGAGCAGTGCAAGAGGAGTTTGTAGAGTTGGGGAGGGACTTTAGACAAGTAGCACATACAGTAACCTTCTCTGAGGTGCTGTCTGTCTATGGCAAGGGTGATGCTAGGGTACTTCTCACCAGGGAATTCAATGAATGGTTGAAAAACTGATGTGGAGCTCAGGGTTTTGGCTTCATTGGGGACTAGGGAGCCACCTGGAGGGATGCAGACCTATACTGGTGCGATGGTCTGCATCTGTCCGAGGGGGGACCAGGATTCTAGGTGAGAGGTTTAAATGCTTCATTGGCAAGCATTTAAACTAGCCAAGGGGGAGGCACTGAAAAGGAGCAGGGAAATCCCAGCCTCCCCCCACAAAACATGGTAATTAGTGAGGTAAACACCAAGGTAGAGAAGTCATTAGGGAGCAGGACAGAAGTAAATGTAAAAAAAGACAAAGGCAGTAAGGACAGGAATGGGGCTAAAAGGGGTAAGGCCATCAAAAAGTGGAGGGTGATGAGTACCAATGCCCGTAGTCTGTGTAACAAGCTCCCTGAACTAGTGGCCTTGATGGAAGAGGGTTGCCTGGATATTGTGGCAGTCACAGAAACATGGTACACAGAGAACCATGACTGGGATGTCAACATACCAGGATACACAATCTACAGGAGGGACAGGGAGGGTAAAAGAGGAGGAGGAGGAGTAGTAGTAGCTCTCTATGTAAAGGAAGGGATCAAAGCAACAGAACTAAAGAGTAAACAGGGAGCAGATGAGACACTCTGGGTCACCCTGGAGACAGGAAATGTCACCACAATCCGCATGGGGGTTGTATACAGACCCCCATCTCAGGGGGGAGGAAATGGACAAGGAAATGATAGAAGGCATCCTTAGAATGGCAGAAAAAGGGGAGATATTGTTGATGGGGACCTGAATATGCCAGATGTTAACTGGAGCACCTTTGCTGCAGGCACATCCAAGAGCAGGGTCATTCTTGATGCCCTACAGGGGCATGCCTCAGACAGCTAGTACTGGAACCCACTTGGGAGGGAGCAATCTTAGATCTGGTACTCTCAAATGGGGACAGAGAAAGAATCTCAGATTTAGAAGTGGGTAGCCATCTGGGAACAAGCGACCACCAAACAGAGTGGTTCACGATAAACACAGTCATACAATCAAACCATACAAAAGCAAGAGTATTGGACTTTAGGAGGGCTGACTTTGGGAAAATGAGAGAGTGCCTCAGAAAAGCACTAGCAAACAGGCAAGAAGGAGGGTGGAGGAACAATGGGGAGTAATCAAAACAGCCATCACAGAGGCAACAAGTCTTTGTGTAAACAAAATCAACAAAACACAATGAAGGAAAAAACTGCTATGGTTCTCAAAGAGGTGGCAGAGAAGGTTAAGGAGAAAAGGACAGCATTCAGGAAATATAAGGAAACACAGAAGGAGCAGGACAGAGAACTTTATCAGTTAAAGCAGAAAGAGGCTGGGAAGGTAGTCAGAATAGCAAAGGCCTAAACCGAGGAAAGGATAGCCAACTCTGTTAAGAAGGGGGATAAGACCTTTTATAGGTATATTAGGAAGCAAAATAGACCAAAGGAGGGATACTGAGGCTTAATAAATTGGAGGGAATGTGGGTAGAGGGTGACAGTGAAAAAGCAGGGATACTGAACAAATATTTCTGCTCAGTATTCACAAAGGAAGAGGAGGGGGAGGTATCTAAACCAAATAAGAGAAACACTCTGAAGACGGGAGTCGATACTAGTCCATTTACAGAAGAAAGGGTTCTGAAAGAACTAATAAAATTGAAGGTGGACAAAGCAATGGGGCCTGATGGGATTCACCTAAGGGTAGAACTAATGACACCGCTGACTACTCTCTTTAACAAATCATGGGAGGATAGGATGGTACCTGAGGACTGGAGGAGGGCGGATGTGATTCCTCTTCACAAAAGTGGGAGCTGGACAGAGGCAGGAAACTATAGACCAGTTAGTTTGACCTCAGTGGCAGGGAAAATGATGGAATCACTTCTGAAGGAAAGAACTGTTGAGTACCTAGAGGCCAGTGGGGCACAGGACCCAAGGCGGCATGGATTCACGATGGAAGGTCATGCAAATAAATCTAATAGATTTATTTGACTGGATGACCAAAGTAGGAGATTAGGAGGGGCTGTGGACATGGCCTACCTAGATTTTAGTAAGGCATTTGATACAGTTCTACACAAAGATTAATATACAAGTTAGCCAGCCTTGGAGTGGGTCCAAGGTGGTAGCCTGGATAAAAAATTGGCTAGACAACAGGATGCAAAGGATAGTAGTAAATGGAGTCCACAGTGAAGACAGGAGGGTTACTAGTGGGGTACTGCAGGGTTCAGTACTGGGACCAGTCCTTTTTAATGTCTTTATAAGTGACATTGCAGAGGAACTAGAAGGAAAAGTATATCTCTTTGCAGATGACACAAAGATCTGCAACAGGGTTGATACACCAGATGGAGTGGAAAGGATGAGAAAGGACTTGGCAAGGTTGGAGAAATGGTCAAATGTATGGCAGCTCAGATTCAATGCAAAGAAGTGCAAGGTAATGAACCTGGGAAACAAAAACCCAGGGGAAGAGTACACAATGGCAGGTGAGATACTGACAACAGTAAAAATGGAAAGGGACCTGGGGGTAATTATATCAGATGACCTTAAGGTGGGCAAGCAATGTGAGAAGGCAGTAAGGAAGGTTGGGGAGGATACTGGGATGCATAGGGAGAGGCATCAATAGTAGAAAACAGAAAGTTGTTATCCCTCTGTACAGACAGTTGGTGAGACCCCATCTGGAGTACTGTGTGCAGTTCTGGAGACCCCCATCTCCGCAAAGATGTAGACAGAGTGGAGGCTGTCCAGCTCCGCAAAGATGTAGACAGAGTGGAGGCTGTCCAGAGGAAGGCAACCAAAATGGTGCACAGTCTGCACCAGAAGACATACAAAGAAAGACTAAAGGCGCTTAATATGTATACCCTTAAGGAAAGGAGGGACAGAGGGGACATGATAGAAACTTTCAAGTACCTCAAGAGAATCAACAGAGCCCAAGAGGGTGGCATCTTTCAGAAAAAGAGATGTGCTAGAACAAGGGGCACAATTTGAAGATAGAGGGGGACGGTTCAGAGGTAATGTGAGGAAGTATTTTTTTCACAGAAAGAGTTGTGGATGCATGGAACAGCCTCCCTGTGGAGGTCATGGAGACAAGAACAGTGGGGGGGAATTCAAGAATGCATGGGATGGACATAAGGCAATTCTAGTGGGGGGCAGGAGGAAGTAAGCTGTTGGTTAACTAGGATCTGCAGCTAATCTGTTAGGTAGGAAAATGGGCAGACTAGGTGGGACAAGCGGTCCTTATCTGCCGTCAAATTCTATGTTTCTACGTTTCTATGTAATATTGTTCTGGGAGGTCATAAAACACTGCCTGCTGCATAACTGTTAATTTTACAACAGAAGTGATAAATAATAACTGATGGAGAAATGCAATGGAAAATACAGATGAAGACCTGGTCCACACCATATAAAAGGAGTGCTCCTTTTATTATTTCAGACATAAAAGTAGATGGCTGGCCATCAGTAGCAGCAGTTAGATTTCTGCCTATGGCGCGGCTGACCGGGTTTGGGAGCGGACTTGGGTTGCAGGAGGGCCGGCCGGGGGAAGATTTATAGAGCATCCGGGGACAGCTCTCCTTCTCCGGGGGGTGGGTAGGGGTTGCATACTCGCGTAGGCTGACTCCTGGCTGATGCTGGCTGTGCAGCATACAGCTGGGGCATGGTGTTCAAGGGGGTGGTGACAGACGTCGGTGTATGCCTTGATGTCAGATGTCACTCCCCCACAGGAAAAGCGGAAAATCTGCTCGCTGCCTGCCAAGATGATGGCTCCCCGTTCCCAGAGAGCCCCCAGTACCTGGCCAGGGCCTCCTGTTCCTCAGCAGCATCCCGGGTCCTAATGAAGTGTGTGCTGGGGTCTCCCTCACTCCCAGTGCCCTTCCCCTCGGAGGAGGGGACCGCCCAGTGATAGGGATACACGGGATATCCCGGGGTCAGCTGCAATCTGAGGACCTGAGGAGGGCTGGCTAAGGTCAGTGGGGATGAAGGGAACTTGTGGAGCCTAAAGGAGTGGGGGGCAGTGAAGCACAGGAGGAGGGCATAAACCCGTAATGCAAAAAAAAAAAGTAGTAAAGCAGACTCAAACACTGGAAACAATAGTAGCATACAAGTGAGTGGCAATGTAAAATTGCATATAAATGTATGGGTCAAAATTTTCAACAGATTGTTGCACTGCTGCTTTAAAGAGATACACCAAGTTACATAGTTACAGCATTGCACCCTATATATGGGTGCCTTACCTCCAGGGGAATCTTTCTTGCTACACAAGTCCTTACATAGTGCAATGCTTTTCTGGCAAAACCCCTCAGAATTTCATTAAAGCAAGTCACAGAGGACTTCCCGTTCTGAAGAGCCACCCAAGTTCCTCCCCTGCGCTCAGCAACCTTATGACATGATGCCAGGGAGAGCGTGGGGGTGTGTTTCAGTATACTGAATGGCCAGCAGCTTTCTGAATGTTTGTTTATGTTATAATGGTCAGTTTGTGTTGAAACATGGGCATGTTTCCACTAACAAGGCTCTTGTTAGCCAAAACGTGCCCACATTTCACCACAAACTGACCATTATAACATAAAAGAAACAGTCAGAAATCTGCTGGCCATTCAGTATATAAAACATGCCCCGCGCCTCCTGGCATCATGTCATACGTTACTGAGAGCGGGGCAGAACTGGGTGGCTCTCAGAACAGGAAGTCCTCTATACCCAGTTTAATGAAATTGCAGATTCTTTTGCCAGAAAAGTATTGCACTATGTAAGGACATGTGGAGCAAGAAAGATTTCCCTGGCAGTAAGGTGCTCATATATTTGGTGCAATGCTGTAAGTTGGTGAATCCCTTCAACGTCTATTTCAAAACCAAAATATTTATGAAGCCTCGGTAATGTTTACTTTGTGTCAGGGCTCATGATTTGAAGTGTTTCACAAAAAGCATGACTGAGCAGTGTAAGCATGTTGTGTTAAACTGTATGTGTGCTGTCAGTGTTCTTTCCTGTGTGTGCATACATTGTCCAGCTTCATGCAAACATATATACAGTTTGACTTGTTGCAGTATCTCAAGAATAAAGATAAGAAAGAATATATGACGTATATTTTATTTGTACCATCAGCACCAGCGGAGTAAGTGATACAATATTTTTTCAGAGGTATCGGGTCACTGTGCACCTCAGTCACTCACAGTGCACAAATGACTTAGCGGAGATCATAGCACAAAAAACACATGCTCTCTTAAAAGTCATGTGTGCAGTATGTGACTAAGGTGCACTCTGGCCAAACACCTCTGAAAAAATATTGTATCCTGTCCACTGCTGCTGATGGTGACAATAAAATATCGTTATTCTCCACTATTCTTTATACCATAAACACTGCAACAAGTCAGCAATATATGTTTGCAAGAAGCTGCACAATGTCTGATGTCACACACACACACACAACACTGAAGGCGGATATTCAAAGGGTTGCTTGTGGTGCAACAGTGTTCACTGCGCAACCCACTGATGCGCCCTGGCGCGATATTCAAAAGGGAAAAGTGTGTGGCACAAATCCCGATGCGCTGGAGCACATCAGTAATGTACACAGTCACAGGTGGGGGGGGGCGTGCATAATGCATAACCTGCACAGCCCGATATTCAGCCCGAGATGTGCAGAGCCATGCACGTGCAACCCCTACCTGCACCAGCACAAAGTTAAGCCAAAAAAAAGGAACAACTAACGGCCACCCACAGGTGAGCTGCCGCGTGCAGGGTGCAACACGGCAGCTGCCACCTGTAGTAGCCACCTATTCCAGCTACATCTTGCAGTGCCCCCCCATGCCCAATCGCGGGCATTTGTATAATAAAATAAGAATTATTCCAATATCCCTGGTGGTCCAGTGGACCGCTGTTCACCCGATTGTGGGCATCTGTACACAAAGCAAGGACCAATATCCCTGGTGGTCAAGTGGTACCCCCTCCCCATCCGCCCACTGAGCCCAACCACCCCACTCCCCCATCAGCCATCGGGTGGCAGCACCCCACCCACCTGCCGCCTCACCACCCACTGACTGACAGCTCGGTGAGGGCTGCATGCCCGATGGTTCTGGCGTGAGCCAATGGGCGTGCAACTCCATACCATACTACACATTCCAGAATATGATTCAGTCACATATCAGGAATGTGCCGGTACAATGGTAGAGGCTGCATGCCCATTGGCTCACACTGTGAACCAATGGGCATGCAGCCAACTGTCAGTTGGTGGCCGGGGTGGCAGGTGGGTGGGTGCCGCACCTGCCGGCTGACGGGGGTGGTGGGCAGGAGCTCAGTGGGCAGGTGAGAGAAACTACTGACTCCTGTGATCACTTTCTTTAACCCAGATCTCATGATCAGGCGAAAGCAGTCACTGGACCTAAGCTGGGGCGGGTTCTTTTTTGGACAGATGCCCATAATTGAAACTGCAGGGGCATCGATCCCGATGGCTGCTGCCTGGCAGGGCACCAGGCGCAAGTCGTCGGGGATCGGTGCACCCTGCATGCAATGGGGCCATAATGACATGCAAATGGATCCATGTGCCTTGCATAAATTATAGCCCCATTTGCGTGTCACCTTTGAATATCACAGGTGCTGTGCATGGTGCAATGGCACTTGCACTAAGCGCATCTCCATGCTCCCTTTCTGGCCACTTGCGCTTGGCACTGTGCCTCCTGCACCATGCACCTGCAGTGGCCAGGTCGCGATATTCAAAGCTGCTGAGCCATGGCACAGCTACATTGAATATCGCCCAGGCCACACCCCTGTGCAGCCAAGTTGAGCTGCACTCAAGCTTGTGCCACAGCCTGGCGCAGTTTGAATATCCGGCCCTGACTGCACACATGCAGTTTAGCACATCATACTTGCACTGCTCACACCAGGATTTCCAGAACCACTCCACAACAGAAAGTAAACATTTCTAAGGCACTGGATTATAAAAACAGGGCAATAAGGAGCATGTATGACTGTCTGTTATTAGACAGAAAGAAAATGCAACACACGACAGCAGTGGGGGGAGCAGAACAAAATAAGTTAATGGGGGATCCCATGGTGCTGCAGCAACAGATGGAGCATTGACACTATCTGCAGCTGGCATTGCTCGATCTGCTCCACCTGCTGCTGCACAGCACCCCCCCTCACTGCTTTCCTCCAGCACTGCCCACAGCAGTGCAGTGTCTGCCTGCATTGCAGGCACTGTGGTGGGGTCCACTGGTGCGGGGAAACCAGGTAGTGGGTGGTGGTGAGGGTGGTGCTGGTGGCAGTGGTGGAGCAGCTGCTGCTGTGGCCCTCCTCCTGCTGTGGCAGTGAGGCACAACACCAGCAGCACCCTCTGCCACTGCCACAGAATGGCCAGCAGTTGGAGGCCCCTGCCCATTCGGTGGCAGCCTGCCACTCCACCTTGTGGTGGTTTATTATATGTGTGCACTGGCCACCAGTCCCCAGATGTGACCCCCGGGGGCTTCGGTGCACTGGCACACCATATAGCTGACATGCCACAAGGCTGCTCTCCCCCCAGCACAGTTGAAAAATTGCCAAACTGGGGAGCTGCGGGGACCAGGAACAGGAGAGGCAGATGTAGTGCAGCACTGTCACGCACCTGGGGCTCCACCTGCTGCTGTGGAGGGGTGCTGATGGAGCTTCTGCAGCTGCTACTACTGCTGGTGGTGGTGGTGGCAGAGTTGGTGGATGTGCCGTGGCACTGGTGGTGCTGCTGCTGTGGAGGTGGTACTGCTGGAGTCCCTGCAGCTGCTACTGGTGGTGGTAGTGGTGGCGGAGTTGGTGGATGTGCCAGTGGCACTAGTGTTGCTGCTGCTTCCAGAGAGGGAGAGGCAGGACAAACAGTTAGGAGTGGTCCAACAACACCCACCGACCCTCATGCATGCACACTCTCCTCTGCCCATGGCCACGGGCAACAGACTCTCCTGGGTCTATCGCACAACTCACTCCTTCCTTCTCCGATGCATCATGTGACAAGCCACTTCATCACACACACTCACAGTCACACACACACACACAAAACAAAACTTACAAAACAAAGAAATCAGTCACAAAAAAGAACTGAAAAAACAGTAAAAAAAAAAAACTAAAGATTTAGCTTTTAAAAAGCTGTTTGGTTTTCTGCTATTTGCTCAAGATACAAACTAATAATCCAAACTCTCCTCTCCACACAAAATGCTTCCTCCTTCTACCTCTGCAAAGGAGAAAGAGAAACTGTCTGCTTGTATGACTGACTTCGTTCCTGCCTGGCTAAAGCATGAGACTTACAGAACTCTAAGCCATGTGATGCGTGTTGGGGGGGGGCTGTCCTATTGTTGTCATTCTGCCTTACTTCACGTTAAGGTGGAATTACAATGTGAAGTCATAATGACAAGGCAAAGTGGCGCTTTCCAATGGCCACGTGTAAGCTATGATAACGTGAAGTGTCCACTTCACGCTCACTAGGCCGGTGGATTTTAAATTAGCTGCATCTCTACTTGCTAGGCATTTATAGGGGTACATTGGATAATTACTGGTGTGTTACAGACAGTTATGTATTTTAAATGTCGTAGAGTTTATTTCATTTATTTATTTAATATTTTTTAGGATTTACAACCTTAGAGTCAGAGACTCATTTACAAAGGCTCTGCGTCAGAAGACAATACAGACATACAATACACAGTCACAGCAAATAAAGAGTTACAAGGCAGCAATAATTCATCAGTATTATAAGTTCTTTACAATATTACAGCTGGTTGTGTAATACAATCAGCAGATAATTAACAGTTTACAGTGGAACACCACGCACAAATACGCTAAAGGAAGCAACAACTTAGAGCATACTAAGGCATGGAGAAACTAGCACAGGCAACAAGCATGTGCTGCTAACAAAGGCATTGTCATAGATACATAGATACATAGACAGTGTCAGCAGATAAGGGCCTATGGCCCACCCAGTCTGTCCATTTGAGCTTGTAAGTTCAGCTTATGTTTTCCTAGAAGTCTGTTGCCTCTTACCCCTGACCTACAGAATTCATTTATGTCTATCCCATGCATTCTTACACTACCGGTCAAAAGTTTTAGAACACCCCCAGTTTACCAGTTTTTATTGAAATTTACGCAGGTTAATGTCTCAATGTGCTCTGAAATTAAAGCATAGAACAAATAAACAATTGGAGATAAAAAAAGAAATCATAGAATCATTTTGTTTAACAAAATTTAATCTAAATTTTTGACTCATCAAAGTAGCCACCTTTTGCAGATATACTGTAACCGCCGAACACACTCGTGGCATTCTTCCTACAATGGACATCAAATATTGTTTGGGAAGTTCTTCCCAACACTGTTGCAGAAGTTCCCACAAATGTGTTGCACTTGTAGGTTGCTTTGCTTTCACCCTTCTATCCAGTTCATCCCAATCCAGCTCAATGGGGTTTAAGTCTGGAGACTGTGCTGGCCATTCCATGATTTGAAGCCTACCATCTTGTTCTTTTCCTTGAAGGTAGTTCTGACATAGCCTGGAGATATGTTTTGGGTCATTATCTTGCTGTAGGATGAACCCCTGACCAACTAGACATAGACCAGAGGGTATTGCATGGTGCTGCAAAATGCTGTGGTAGCCCTTTTGTTTCAGGGTCCCAGTCACTCTGTGCTGTTGTCTTGTGAGACGATTATCATGCAAGCTGTTGACTCTCAGAAACTTGTTTTCTGATTCTGTTGTGGCTTTGGGTCTGCCAGACCTCTTCCTGTCAGAGTTTCCTCCAGTTTCCAAGTGCCTTTTGATGGTGTAGGAAACTGTACTCACTGACACCTTGGTTTTCTTTGCAATTTCTCTAAAGCAGTTTTTGCTAACGTAAACCTCTTTTTTAACCTCTAGCAGTTTACTGCTTACCTTTGTACCATTTCAGGTTATTCACAGGACTGGAATTGCTTAAATTTCAATAAAAGCTGGAGCAATGGGGGTGTTCTAAAACCTTTGACCGGTAGTGTAAATCCTGTGATTGTTTCAGCCCCCACCACTTCGTCTGGCAGGGTGTTCCACTTGTCCACCACCCGTTCTGTGAAGAAATTCTTCCTCACACTATCTCTGAACCGTCCTTCCTCCAACTTCATCCCATGCCCTCTAGTCCTGGAACATCTTTTTCGCTTAAAAATAGTGTATTCCCGCACCCTGTTCCTCCCTGTAAGATACTTGTATGCCTCTATCATATCCCCTCTCTCCCTCCTCTCCTCCAGGGAGTACATGTTCAGTTCCTTCAACCTGTCTTCATAGGACTTGTGATGCAATCCATGCACCATCTTTGTTGCCCTCCTCTGAACCTTCTCTACCCTGTCTATGTCCTTATGTAGGTAAGGTCTCCAGAACTGTACACTGTACTCAGGTGGGGCCTCACTAGTGTCTTGTATAGTGGAATTATGACCTCCCTTCCTGCTGGTGATGCCCCTGCCTCATGCATCCCAGCATCCTATTTGCTTTACCTGCTGCCTTGTCACACTGTTTCCCTACCTTGAGGTCATCAGAGATGATAACCCCAAGATCCCTTTCCTGCTTGGTACATGCTGTATCCTCACCCCCTAACTGATATATTGTGCCAGGGTTTTTGTACCCCATATGCATTATCTTGCACTTCTTTGCATTGAATTTCAACTGCCAAACCTCTGACCATTCTTCAAGTTTCTGCAGGTCTCTTCTCATTCTGTCAGTGTCAAGAGGTTAAATTTAGCAGCCATGAATACTAGCCCTGCAGAGTAGGTAATTAACTGCAGCAGGTAGCATCATTTACGAACCTAGAGTGACATAGTACAATGCAGAGGACAATCGACCCAATGGCAACCAGCAATGGTGTTAACATGGCGAGAAACTACCATAGGTGCAGGAGCCACGCCACCCGATGGGTGCTCAGAAGCGGGGTGAAACTGGTAGGTTCCTAAACTAGGTGGTACACTGACAGCACCGTGAGACAAGTATATGTTCTTTGAGAGCAAGCTTAAAGGGACCTAAATTGGTCAGCAGTGGTTTATTTCTTTTTTTATTTATTGAAATGTTTCACCAGGAAAGGCACACTGAGCAACAAGATGCTCATCTTACGGTGCAACCTGGGGAGAGGGTTACAACTGGAGGACAATTACAGGTGGTGTGGTAAAGAAATCAAACTGAACATTGTACAGGATTTAACACAGCATATAAGGTGACAGGTAGGTTACCTACATTTTGGTTACATTGTTCATGGTAGTACAGCATATATTGGGTTAATTAAGAATGGATGCACTAACATGCTATGCAAATAGAGACCGACATTTGGCAATGAGAGCATAGGCAATACACTGGTAATTAAGTGCAGTGAAAAAGGCAGACGTGCTACTGTTGAAGATACATGCCAGCAACTAGGCCGCTAGTCAGACCCTAGAGGGGCGTGGGTAGGTGGGGGGGCTCAGAGGAGTCCTAAGGAGGAAAGAGATTCTGTTAGTAAAATTATTGAACAGAGCTGCAGTCATACAAGGGATTATAAAGAGGGTCCCAGTGCTACTCAATAATTTACATTCTGTGCACACAGGATGTAGTCCACACACATAGAATTAAACTGCCCAGAAGGGGATTGTTGTTATTTCTCAAACTGTGCAGTGAAAGTACAGTAATTATTTTCTTGTGTGGACCAAGTAAGGTCCCTTGAATGAATGCAGAGTTCAGTTTTTTTTTTGGCGGGGGGGCAGGCTTCCTAACACTTCTGGTGATGTCTGTCTGAGGAATGCAAGGATAAAACTCCTACAAAAGCAAGCACTTGTCAATGCCGAAAATTCGTGGTGCATAGCAATAAGGAAGTGTGTGGGATTGTAGTAGTACAGGAAGAGTTTTATTGTTAATGAGCAATAGAAAGTTGTATGACAGCTGTACTGTTCATGAGGTGGTGGGATAAAAAGGTTATATTGAAAATTGGGAGTGAAAATATTGAAAATGACCAAAGTTACACGAGTGCGTAGAAAATTGTGAATGACTGAGTGTAACTTGTAAATTTTGAGAGTTGCATCACCACATTTTCATCATATGGCCTCTGTGGTACCCACCTCATGAAAAGTCAATGGTCATTTTGGTACATTCGTGCTAAAAGGTGGTTTCAAGAGAGCTACTGTACTATCTGCACCACAGGCATGAAAAACACATTTCAGGCAAGATGCAAAAAACTTATACCTGTGCTCTTCATAAGGAGTATTAAAAAATGGCAATGTTGAAAATCTGGAGTGAAAATATTAAAAATGGGCAAAGATATGAGCGTGCGTAGAAACTGCACAACACATGCTCATAACGCAGGCATTTTGTGAACATTTTTCACCAAATTTTAAACATGGTGTTTGTGGGACGTCCCCTCATGAACAGTAGCACTGTGATTTTGTTAATCCATCCCAAAAATTAATTTCGCACACCAACTGCTCCATTCTGAGCCACAGGTACGAAAACATATTTTGAGCAAGATATGGAAAATGACAGCTATACTGTTTATAAGGGGATGTGAAAAAATGGCAATGTTGAAATTCTGGAGTAAAAATATAAAACATTAGCGAAGTTATGAGTGTCCATGGAAACTGCGTAATGCACACTGGTAACACAAGCTTTTTTTTTTTAATTTTTCTAACAAATTTGCATCATGGGCTTTTTGGGACCCCACCTCATGAACAGTGGCACTGTTGTTTTGGTACTTGGTCCTGAAAGGTGAATCTGTGCAGTGATCGCAAAATCACCTTTCAGAACCAAGAACCAAAATGACACTGACATGTTCATGAGGTAGGGTCTCAAAAACCCCATGTTGAAAATTTGGGGCCAAGATTCAGAAAAATAGCTGAGATATCAACCTAAGTTGAAACTCCCCATTGAGTCCCATTATACATGCTTACCCGATTCCTCAGTCGCTTTGAAGAGTGCAGAAGTATCCTAAGCCAGTGAAGATCACAGCTCCTACCTCCAGAGGATAAGTATGGGTGAGGGGAGGCGAGGAGGTGGATGCTAGATAGAGGATTGGGGTGGGGAAGGGTACTGGAGAGATGATGCTGGAAGATTTTCTTTTACAAGTGAAATAGTTTTAAGAAAGACTTCTGGTGGATGGCTTTTCTATTTTACAGTTCTTTTTTTTAAACATTTAGGCACACTGGGGGGGGGGGGCTTCCATTGTCCCATACTTGTGTGGGGCATGCCATTGCTGTTAGGGGAATTGGGCACCTCATTGTCAACTAACAGTACAGATGGGGGGGCGCATCCGACACTGGGAATGGGCACCCCAATGTCAGGAAGGGGAATTATTTCACCAGGAAAGACACACTATGGGCTGCAGGGACTGGGGAAATCATTTAACCAGGAAAGACACGCTGAGCTGTAGAGACTGGGGAATCATTTAACCAGGAAAGACAGCTGAGCTGCAGGGACCGGGGAAATCATTTAACCAGGAAAGACAGCTGAGCTGCAGAGACCAGGAAATCATTTAACCAGGAAAGACAGCTGAGCTGCAGAGACCAGGGAAATCATTTAACCAGGAAAGACAGCTGAGCTGCAGGCCTGGGGAAATCATTTAACCAGGAAAGACACGCAGAACTGCAGGGACAGGGAAATCATTTAACCAAGAAAGACACCCTGAGCTGCAGAGACCAGGGAAACTGTTTAACCAGGAAAGACAGCTGAGCTGCAGGGACCAGGGAAATCATTTAACCAGGAAAGACAGCTGAGCTGCAGGGACCGGGGAAATCATTTAACCAGGAAAGACAGCTGAGCTGCAGAGACCAGGAAATCATTTAACCAGGAAAGACAGCTGAGCTGCAGAGACCAGGGAAATCATTTAACCAGGAAAGACAGCTGAGCTGCAGGCCTGGGGAAATCATTTAACCAGGAAAGACACGCGGAACTGCAGGGACCAGGGAAATCATTTAACCAGGAAAGACAGCTGAGCTGCAGGGACCGGGGAAATCATTTAACCAGGAAAGACAGCTGAGCTGCAGGGACCGGGGAAATCATTTAACCAGGAAAGACAGCTGAGCTGCAGGGACTGGGGAAATCATTTAACCAGGAAAGACAGCTGAGCTGCAGGGACTGGGGAAATCAGAAAAGACATACTGAGCGGCAGGGGCCGGGGAAATCATTTAACCAGGAAAGACACACAGAGCTGTATGGACTGGGGAAACTGTTTGACCAGGAAAGACATGTAGAGCTGCAGGGACCAGGGAAACCATTTAACCAGGAAAGACACACAGAGCTGCATGGACCGGGGAACTTGTTTGACTAGGAAAGACACGTTGAGCTGTGCAGCTGAAGAGCTCACATTTCAAAGCACAGAGTCAAGGGCAGCACCCTCAGCAGAACAGTATCATCAGGACACTGTCTGCTGATTTGCTGGTCAGAGACTGGCCCCTGTAGCACCGCTGGTCATTGGGCTGGAACCCCTCACACCTCTATTTAGCAACTCTCATTATCAACATGTTCATTTGCTCTTGTGCCCTCAACAAACTTAACAAATAGACCACAAAGACTGGGCAGTGGGCCAGATACAGAACAATTGGATTTTTATGGTGTTATCTGTTACCAAGCAGTTGTTTCCTCAGATAAGTAACTGACTGAAAGGTAAATCTTGAAAACTTGACACTGGAATGCAGTAATGAGCTCTCAGTGTATGTTCGTGCAACGGCATAAGAGCAAAGCCACTGGGCTTGCGTTCTCCAATTATTAAGGTATCAGATCATCTCTTTTTTTCTGGATCTTCGCTCCACATATAAATTTTGTTTAATCTTTTATATTCAGGAGGAAGGGGGATAGTAAAGTAAGTGGAGTGGTGAAAGACGATTAGACAAAGCAAAGGAAACAGGCCTGTTCATGATCACACCTCACAGGCTTGTCATCCTTCCTTGCCTAAGCCCCCCCTGAAGAAGCTATTCTCTGCATTTAACGTAGGAATATGAGAAACATGGAACTCTTCACTTCAAGCCCGCCTGAATCAGCCCATGTATCACCCAGCAGCTGATCCACCTCCCCTACTAAACAAAAAATTAAAATCATAGAAATGGATATATATTTAGAGTAAGTCAATATATGTTGGTGATTGCTGAGACCCCTTGCAAGCATTTTTAATACATTGCAAATACATTTACAGATACATGGGAGGCAGTGTGGGCGTGGTGGTCTAGGGCTCTGGGTTGCAGATTTGGTGATATCCAGCAGACCAGACCTGGGTTTGGGTCCCATGGCTTCACTTGCATACTGTGTGACCCTGAGCAAGTCTAACTCCTTGTGCTCCCAGGTTGTTCCTGTAAAAGCTTTCAGCTTAGTGTGCTATGTCTGGTTAATAAAATAAATACACATTTTCAACATTACAAATGTGCTTAAAAACAGAATCCATTCACAAGCTAAAGAGGCACCATGATTTCAGCTTTTGTTTCCAAATGTTGGCAAAAACAACTTCCAGCCTTCTTTCTAGCCCAGGTGCCATACCTTTGGTGTACAAACAATTAATTTCTGACAGGTCAAACATGCTACAGACCGCTCTGGTCCCTGGTGTTACAGCATGGCTGTGTGGAGGAGAAAAAGTTTTTTTTTTTTTTTTTGGCTGTAATGCTTGCAAGATTTGCTGTTTCCTCTTTTAAGTTGGAGTTTTCTATTGAAAGGCCTGGAACTTTTGCAACTGGAAGGAGGGAAGAGAGTGGACAGGTAATTGTGTCTCCCAACACTTGGGTTGCCTTGCCATGCCATGCTGTCCAGGGGCCAACTATGCCATTTTGGGGGAGAAAGATAGAACGTCAGTTTTAAATGGATGGGCAGTGTAGCCTACAGGGAGAGTAATTGAGCTGTGAATGACCTTGGTACATAGAAACATAGACCTTAGACGGCAGATAAGGACCACTTGGCTCACCTAGTCTGCCCATTTCCCTACCTACAGGATAAGCTGCAGATCCTAGTTAACCAACAGCCTATTTCTTCCTACCCACAACAAGAATTGCCTTATGTCTGTCCCATGCATTCATGATTCTCCCACAGTTTTAGGCCCCAGCCTCCTCTGGAGAGGCTGCTATCACGTCCTACCCTCTCTGTGAAAAAATACTTCTTCACATTGCCCCTGAACCACCCCTCATCTTCAAATTGTGTCCCCTTGTTCTTGCACATCTCTTTCTCTGAAAGATGCTACCCTCTTGGACTTTGTTGATTCCACTGAGGTACTTAAAAGTTTCTATCATGTCCCCCCTCTCCTTCCTTTCCTCAAGTGTATACATATTAAACTCTTTTAGTCTCTTCTTGTATGGCTTGTCTTGCAGGCCCTGCACCATTTTAGTTGCCCTCCTCTGGACTGCCTCTATCCTGTTTATGTCCTTGTGGAGATGGGGTCTCCAGAACTGGACGTAGTACTCCCAGATGGGGTCTCACCAACTGTCTGTACAGGGGGATAACAACTTCCTGTTTTCTGCTGCTGATGCATCTCCCTATGCATCCCAGTATACCCTCAGCCTCCCTACTGCCTTCTCACATTGCTTGCTAATCTTAAGGTCATCTGATATGATTACCCCCAGGTCCCTTTCCATTTTTTGTTGTTGTTACTACCTCCCACCCATTGAGTAATCTTCTTCTGGGTTTTTGTTTCCCAGGTGCACTACTTTGCACTTCTTTGCATTGAATCCAAGCTGCCATATTTCTGACCATTCCTCCAACCTTGCCAAGTCCCTTCTTATCCTTCCCACGCCTTCCTGTGTATCAACCCTGTTGCAGATCTTTTTTTTTTATATTCTTTATTTTTCAGGTCAGTATTACAGCAGGGATACATATGTACAGCTATTTCATTGTTCATGTTATACATACAGTAGTAATTCATGTTATAGGACATTCTATCCAGTTGTACAAATCGCTTCAGACATATAATGACTATTGGCATCATACAATTGATAATGGACTACATGTGGGAAGAGAGATAGGTACCAAGGGCTTATCACATCAGGGATAAATGAATCATCTAATGGGGAAATATAAAGGACCCAAGACCTCCAATAAATTTCAAACTGGGAAATACGGTCAGCTCTTTTAGCAAAGCGTCGTTCCAGGTAATAAATCTCTGATACTATAGAGTGCCAGTGAGTTAAAGTTGGGACTGTGGACTTCCGTCATAGGTGGGTGATCACCTTCTTAGCTGCAGCCAAATATAAATAAAGTTTGCTTTTTTTTTGGAGGTACTAAACCTTCTTCCCCTGTGTATAACAGAATTGTTTGATTTGTTAAAACTAAATCTATGTCAATTAATACTTGAAGACTCCTGGCAATGTCATTCCAGTACTGGGAAATTTTCGGGCATGAACAAAAAATATGGACGGGTATTAGCTTCCACCTGCCCACATTCTCTCCAACACTTTTCTGAGTTTCCGGGTAGGAATTTAGTTAGTTTATCTGGAGACATAAAGAAATGCATGCAGCATTTCCAAATATATTTGAGACAATGGGAAGCTAAAGAAGCCTTCGTGGACGGAATAATTGGTTCTAGCCATTTATCATATTTAATCTGAGTATTTAATTCTTTATTCCATTTAGTCAGAACATTCTCTGTGGTCTGCTTCCAATTTTCTCTGAAGGCTCTATAAAGCTGACCAATTAATTGTGTTGGGAGTTTTCCCTCAATTGCCTCAATTATCAGATTCATCAAGTTCGGCTTCAGAGAGGGAAGGGCCAAGTCGAGTGAGCCCAAACTCCATCAAGTATGAACGTGTCTGCAAAAATCTAAAGTGATGTGAAAGGAGTCCACATTTAGATTATAGGGAGGCAAAGGGCATCACCCCATGTATATCTAGAAATTGGTAAATTATTGAAAGGCCTAATTTATGCCACTCCTCATATGTATGGTATTGGCTGGCTGCTGTGAACTGCTTTTCCCTAGTCACCAGTCAAAAATAAAAAACAGCTCTGCAAGTTCCCGAGCTGACCTAATTTCGTACCATATTTTTAATATGTTACGGGTCCCCCACATGAAGTCCCTTAAAGATAGAATCGAGTCTAATGGAGAAAAAAAAACAGGGACTATATCGTGAAGGTCATTCAGGGTAAATTCTATTAATTTCCATGGGGGCACAGCGTGTCTATTAAGCCAAATAAGAATGACTTTAGATGTTGCAGCTCTATGGTATTCTTTTAGATGAGGGAGATTTAACCCTCCTTAGGCGATAGGTAATTGTACGGATGACCATCTTATCCTGGGGTGTCTCCCGGCCCAGACAAACCTGGAGAATATTGTATCCCAGGAAAAAAATTAAATCTGGATGAAATTAAAGGTAAAGTTTGAAAAAAGTACAAGATCTTCGGAAAGACCGTCATTCGGATAGTCTGGATACGCTGATGGAATGATAAGTGCAAATGTGCCCACCTTCCCATGAGTTGTTCTTTGGCTAAAGTCACAGGCTCCAGGTTCAGGAGCTCTAAAAGGACCAGGTCTCTGGGAACTACGACTCCCAGATATCAAATTATGTTATTTCGCCATCTGGCTGGTAACAGAGTATTCAGATCCTGGGCTGGGACAAAGTAGAGAGGAAGAATTTCCATCTTTGTTATTAATCTTATATCCAGCAACCTCCAGGATCCTCTCTATCACCTCTAGAATAGCCGGTCTAATAGGGTCAACAATATATCGTCCGAGATATAATCAGAGAGTAATTCTCCCCCAGAGGTATCCCATGAGTGTCAAGATTTTGCCCAATGGCCTCTGCCAGTGGTTCAATATATAAAGCAACAAAGTGGGAAAGTGAGCAGCCCTGCCCAGTCCCTCTGCCCAGATGCATCCTGTCTGATAGCTGACCATTCACCTTGATATATGCCTTTGGAGAGGCATATAACCTTCTTAGCAGGGAAATAAATTCCTGAAACCCAAACTCAGAGAGGGTCCTCTAGAGGAAAATCCAGCTGACCCGGTCGAAGCCTTGTTGGCATCCAGGCTGACAAAGGTTGCCAGGATTTTCTCTTATTCAAATAATCAAAGAGATGTACTGTTCTTCAGATATTGTCTGAAGTTTGTCGATTCTGGACAAACCCTGATCGGTCTGGCTTCACTAGCTCAGGAATCAATTATTCTATTCTATGAGTCCATATAGACATAAACAACTCATAATCCATATTGAGTATGGATATCGGTCTATATGAAGTAACTAAATCGGGGGGTTTACCTTGTTTCAACACTAGAGAGATATTAGTATAATCCCAAGAAGGGGGAGGGGGAACCTCCCTCCTGAATCTCCTGAAATGACTTAACTAATACAGGAGCAATTTGTTTGTAAACAGTTCTATACCATTCAGCTGGCATTCCGTACGGGCCTGGGGTTTTTAAGGTTTTACTGTCTGTTACCACTCTTTTAAGTTCTTCCATCCTAATCGGGGCCTTCAGTCTCTCTGCCACATCTTCTGGCAAACGGGGAAGAGTGAGGGAGTGAAAAAAGTTCACCAACTTACTCAAATCAGCTAGTACAGGGGCGATATATAGCTGGAAATAATAATCCCTGAAGCTAACTTTTATTTGTTCTGGGTGAGTTACTTGGGTATTAGATGTAGAATCAGTTATGTGTGAAATGTATGTAGCTGTCCTCTGCCCTCTTAATCTTCTATCCAGGTTTCGAGACCCTTTTGGCCCTCCCTCACCCTATATGATTAAAAAAAAAATAAAGCCTGTTGTGTTTGCTCATTTAAAAGCTTTTGTAAACTAGCTTTTGTTTGTTTCATTTGTGTCCTAATCTCCTCAGTTATAGGGACATGGGCCTGTAGGTCTCTCAACTCACCATGAAGCTTAATATATTGTTTTTCCCAGTTTTTTTCCTAGCCGCTTCATAAGCTACGATCTCCCCCCGAATCGCCGCCTTAATTGTATCCCACAGTATAGATGTGGAGACCTCTCCTCCTGAGTTTTCTGCAATTACCTGGGAAATTTTAGCTTTGAAGCTATCGCTAAAGGGTTTATCCTTTAAAAATGAAGTATTCAGATGCCACTCAGTGGTTTTCTTAGGAATTTTAAAATCTAGTTTCAAAAATAAAGATGAATGCTCAGAAAGGAATCTGGGACCAATTGTCAGGTCTGGTAAGTAATCTGTATGTTTCCGAGTAATAAAAAAATAATCCAATCTGGAATGGGAGTCATGACGAGGAGAGTAAAAAGTATAACCCCTTGTTGATGAATAAAAAAACCTCCAGACATCGGTCATGGCAACTGCTTCTATATTAGTCCGGAAATATTTCAGGGCCCGAGAAGATCTATGTTTATGTGGGGCTGATGAATCTAAATGGGGGATTCAAGGTAAGGTTAAGATCCCCACCCATAATCAAACATCCCTAAAGATTGTCTATTAATTTGCCAAAGAATCATTTCAATACTGCTACTGGCATCATTGGAGGAAAGTACTCATTCACCAGTGTTACCTGTTTCCCAAACAATGTCCCCTTAAGGATCATACCTTCCTGAGGATCAGTGAGCTGTGAGGATAGCTGCAAGGGAGGTCCAGGGAATCATAATTGCTACCCCATGTTGTTTTCTGCTAGGGAAAGATGAAGCATATACCTGATACCTCCCCCTCCCGATAATTTGGAATGTTCGACGTCTGTCAGATGGGTCTCCTGTAAATATATGACATCAGATAAATGTTTCCTTAGGTATTGTAAGAGTCTTGCTTTTTTGATCGGGTTGTTCAACCCGCTTATATTAAAGGGCAGCACCCTAATAAATTGAGTCGCCATTATAAAAAATGATGTTGTATTTGGACCTTCCCCCTGCACCTCCTCCCCTTCCATTCCACCTGTAAAATAGGAGGATATAATTTGGATCTACCTTGGTTCATAGCCCTTAACCCCTCGCCACACCCCACTCCCCCAAAAACGACTCCACCCATGTGTATCTTTAATTTGAACATTACTGTCATCCCTGCTGCCCTGCTATAGCTGTAAATGCAATTGAAAAAATGAAGCAGCTGTTTTTTACATATTTTAAATGTGTTAGTCTGTACAAACTGTACAGCCAACTGTGTGGACCAACAGTTGAGGAGAAACCCCACCTCAACACTTGAACTGTGTACATCTACTGCGACTTCCAAAGTAGGGGAGATTCTTTGCCTTCTCCCTAAATGTTCCTCCAGACCAACAGAGGGAACCAGAGGTAGTCCGGGTGCATACTGCTCTCGGGCCCTAGAGGGTGTAAATTCCTCTAGTTAAAACAAACAAGCATTTGTCAATGCCGAATGTTTGCTTGCTGGCATTGGCAGTGGTAGTGTAGAAGTTACAGAGCTGCGTAATAGGAATGGCAGTGAAGTATTGAACTGAAGCCAACCCCACCACCACCCTGCAGAGAGTGACAGGCATTGGGGTGTGCATTTGGGTTGTCAGGCATAACGGCCATGCCATTTCACCACACCCCACCCTGCAGACACTGACAAGTGTCACGGTGTTCCTTGGGGTCTTTGGCCCTTATGTGCACCCCATTTCATTAGGAAATATGGTGAGATGGGTACGATATAGGAGAATGGGGTGAAGTTTGGGGCCGAAGAGTCCAAGGCATACCTTGATGCCTCTCACTGACTGCAGGGTGTGGAATGGTATGAGCATTACAGGCAAGAATCCCAAGTCACACCCCTGATGCCTGTCATTCTCTATAGGGTTGGGCGTTATGGTCAGAAACCCTAATACCTCAGGCATTCGTTGGTATTTTCACTCCAAATGTTCAACATGTTTGTTTTGTGACCCCACCTCATGAACAGGGGGAATATCAGTTTGTTAGCCGAAAGCTGCTTATGCACAGCGACTACGGCATTTAGCACCACGGTGCAAAAACATTCCGAACAGGATGTGAAAAATGACAGCTGTACTGTTCATGGTGAGGTGTAAAAAATGGCAATGTTGAAAATCTGCAGTAAAAATATTAAAAAAACTGGCGAAGTCACGAGCATACATAGAAACTGTGCAATGCACACCCGTAATATAACTAGGTTGGGGAATTTTTACAGCAGATTGTCAACTCAGGCATTTTGGTGCCTCCGATCATGAACAGTGTCACTGTGGTTTTCTTTATCTATCCTGAACAATGATTTCCCACAGCGACCATGCATCTCTGTGCTGAAAGTGTGAAAACACACTTTGGCCATGTTGTGAAAAATGACAGCTGTACTGTTCATAAGGAAGTGTGGAAAAATGCCACTGGTGAAAATCTGGACTGAAAATATTACAAAGTCATGAACTTATGCGGGTGCGTGGAAACTGTGCAATGCTCACTCGTAACACAGTCATTTTATGGACTTTTGTCACCAAATTTTCAACATAGCCATTTTAAGACCTCTGCTCATGAACAGTGCAACTGTGATTTTGTTAATCTGTCCCAAACATTGCTTTCACACTACTCACAGCACCATTGTGCGCCATATGTGAAACACATTTTGGGCGATATGTGAAAATGACAGCTGTACTGTTCATAAGGAAGTTTAATAAATGGCAATGTTGAAAATCTGGAGTGAAAATATTAAATTTGCAAACTTACGAAGCATGCATAGGAACTGTGCAACGACACTGTAGAAACAATAATTTTTGGAATTTTTTCACCAAATTTTCAATATAGCCATTTTAAGACCTTTGCTCATGAACAGTGTCACTGTGATTTTCTTAATTTATCCCAGACATTGATTTCGCGATACACTGACTGCGCCATTGTGCTACATGGGCGGAAACACGTTTAGGTGAGATGTGAAAATGACAGTTGTACTACTCATAACAAGGTGTGGCAAAATGGCAATATTGGAACTCTGGAGTGAAAATATTGAACATTCAAGAACTTACGAGCGAAGCGAACCGCGCAACGCACCGTAAAACCAGCTGGCTTTAGAATTTTTCACCAAATGTTCAACATAGCCATTTTAAGACCTCTGCTCATGAACAGTGTCACTGTGATTTTCTTAATTTGCCCTTACATTGATTTGCAGCACCGACTGTGCCATTGTGCGCTACATGGGCGGAAACACATTTTGGGTCAGATGTAAAATGACAGCTTTACTACTCATAAGAAGGTGTGGTAAAATGGCAATGTTGAAAATTTGGAGGAAAATATTGAAAATTGAACGCACGTCAAATCAGTCAATTTTTGGAATTTTGGCACAATTTTCAACATGGCAAGAGTTCAGGCCCAAAGGGTGATTTTGCACAGTGATTGCACAATCATTCCTTCGCTTGAATAATGCCAAGACAGTGACATCATTCATGTAGAAGGGGTCCCAAAAAACCCATGTTGAAAATCTGGTGCAAAAATTCCCCAAAATGCCTGAGATATGCAACACAGTTGAAACCCCCCTATCTAGCCCATTATACAGCTTACCGGCATTTCCTCAGTTCGCGGTCGGCTTTGAAGAGTGCAGATGTGTTCCCGGTCCACCAAAGAGCATCGAGGCGAGGTCCAGAGGTAAGTGTGGGGTGAGGGGGGTGGAGGAGGCAGGGTGCGCAGTGGGTGGGTGCAGGTTGTAGGAGGGGGCCAGGAGACTCAGTGGGACTGTTTTTTTACAGGTAAAAAAAAGAATGACGTGGGACGTTTGCCATGTTGGGGTGGGTTCCCAGCATGGCACAAGGATGGTTGGGGGGCCATTCAGCCGATGGGGATTGGGCACCCTGCCGACTCAAAGTATCGATTGCCACACTGCACTTAGTACTCGGGGTGAGGGACAGTGGAGCCGACGGGGATTGGGCACCTTCATTGGCTATATCATTACTTGCCACGCTTGGGGTGGGCACCCAGCATGGCATTTGCAAGGCTTTGGGGGAACGCAGCACAGCCAACGGGAATTTGGCACCCCTGTTGGCTATTCAGTGGGGGTGCACACGCGCAGTAGCATGTGTGTGTGTGTGTGTGTGTGTGTGGGAGCTGCACATGAGCAGGTGATATCTTATCACTGCTCACCATGCGTAACTCCTCCTTTGGAACTGTATGCCACTGTATTTGGAGCTTGTCATAGACAGCTCCTGCATGCATTGGCTTACAGGGGCCGTGCCTGCCAACACACTGACTGAACTGGAGGAAGAGGTGACACACCTCCAAAATCTCCGATGATGGCACTATGTTTCTTGCACATGCATGCAAGCAAACATAAAAATGGGCAGAATGTTAAAATGAATTTCAAAAATAAAACAAAATGTAATGTTTTGCTACCCTTCTAACCTAAACATAAGCCTAATAGCGTGGCGGTAATCGCAGGCTCCCGCCTCAGCTTCAGATTGTAAGTTTCTTTTGTAAATATTAGGCTGTCAGACATATCTCTATTATTTGTCCACTAAATCTTCCTTTTTTCACCTCCATTTACTTCTCCTTATAGTTATAAAGCCATATATATTTGCTCAAAACTGAAATAACTGAGATCTGTCATAGGCTTTTTTATACCGGCCTGAGATTGTCCCTGTGCAGCGTCCTGGATTCGGGCCTCGGCCCCAGTTACGTTAGTCTCTGCAGTTAAAATCTCCAAAAGTCTATCTGTAGACTAGATTCATTGAACACTTCTCCATGTTTTTCTGAGTTTAAGTCAGGTTCTGCCATGAGTGGATCTGCAAAATGTAGCGAGTCGGCTCTTCAGACTGTCCAGTCTCTGCTCTCCCACTTGTCGACGTTCCTCACGTGGAGTCACTGTCTGCCATCTAGATACCCTCGGAGAGAGACCATAGATCTTAACTCGGTCCTCTTCTCAATCTGGATCCCCATTTTGAGGAGCTCTGCCCTGGCCTCCTCTGCAGAGTGAAACTCCTTCCTGCCCGTCGGGTGCTGCACAACAAGGCGAGCAGGGTAAGGGTGGAAAATTTAATATTTGCCTCTTTTAAAACTGGGAGAATGTCTACATATGCCCTACGATTCCTCATGGTTTGGGGGGCAGAACCATTATCTAAACTGATTCGAGTCTCTCCATGGAAAATCTTCCCATTACGCCATACTGCTGACAGGATCTTTTCTTCTACTGCGTAACTGAGGAAGCGGAGTATTATAGACCGCGGTCTAGCATTTGGATCATTAGGTCATGGGCCCAACACCCTGTGGGTTCGCTCTAATTCCAGTGACATATCTGAGGGCAATTCTAAGGCTGTTTTCAGAACAGTTGTGATGAAATCAGGGAGATCCTGGCCCTCTGAGCCCTCCGGGATACAATAAATTGGAATGTTCTTGCGTCGAGCCCTATCTCTGCATCTTCTTGTCTGGAATGGAGGAGAGCACATGGATCTTGCAATTCGTGTAACGTCTCCTCGATGTCATCCACCGTATTTTCTACTGCAGTGATCTGCCTCTCAGTGGAATCTGTTCGTTGCTCTAGATTCGCCACATCTCTTCGCAGCTCCCCATACATATCTTTTATTTCTGCTCGAAATGCCAGCAATTCTTTGTATATTGTATGAAGCTTCACTAGTTTGTTCTTTATTTTGCCACGGGCTGCAGTAATCTGTTCAGTGATTTCAGATTGGGCCACAGAGAGCTCGGAGTTGGAGGCCTCCCAGGCTGACATCGCAGCTGTTGGATCTATTCTTTCCCGCTTTCTTCCTTGTACAAGTAAGCAGATTTTGTATCGTTTTAGCCATAGTCCCTGCAAATATACCTCTTTCTGGATCCCAAAGGCAGTAAATCTTGATGATTGCTAGGGATTTAGTGAGGGGGGATCACGGAGTTCATGACTAGACCGCCATCTTGGTTCTCAGCTCCACCGGAAGTCAACCCTTTTGCAGATCTTTGTGTCATCTGCAAAGAGGCATACTTTTCCTTCCAGTCCCTCTGCAATGTCACTTATAAAGACATTAAAAAGGACTGGACCCAATACTGAACCCTGCAGTACCCCACTAGTAACCCTCTTTCTTCAGAGTGACTCCATTTACAATTACCTTCTGTGTCCTGTTGTCCTGCCAATGTTTTACCCAGGCTACCACCCTGGGACCCACTCCCAGGCTGGTTAATTTGACTATTAATCTTTTGTGTGGGACTGTGTCAAATGCCTTGCTAAAGTCTAGGTAGGCCATGTCCATGGCCCCTCCCTGGTCTACTACTTTGGTCACCCAGTCAAAGAAATCTATTAGATTCGTCTGACATGACCTTCCTGCTGTGAACCCATGCTGCCTTGGGTCCTGTGCCCCACTGGCCTCTAGGTACTCAACAATTCTTTCCTTCAGACATGATACCATCACTTTCCCTACCACAGAGGTCAAACTGACAGGTCTGTAGTTTCTGCCTCTGTCTTGGTCCCACTTTTGTGAAGGGGAATCACATCCGCCTTCCTCCAGTCCTCAGGTACTACACCATCCTCCCATGATTTGTTAAAAAGGGTAGTCGGTGGTTTCACTAGTTCTCCCCTTAATTCTTTTAGAATTCTGGGGTGAATTCCATCAGGCCCCATTGCTTAGTCCACCTTCAGTTTTAGGAGTTCTTTCAGAACCCTTTCTTCTGTGAAAGGACTGGGATCGACCCCCCTATTCGGAATGCTTCTGTTACTTGGATTAGGCACCTCCCCCTCCTCCTCTTTTGTGAATACTGAGCAGAAATATTTGTTCATTATCCCTCTCTGCCCACCCACCGTCCATTCTGTTCAGCCTCACTACCCCTCCCTTTGTCTTTCTATGCTCCCTGATGTACCTATAAAAGGTTTTATCCCATTTCTTCCAGCAGACCTGGGTTTGATACCCCACAACCTCCACTTGCATACTGTGTGTGACTATAAGCAAGTCACTTGACTTAACAATAGTACCACAGCAGTGTTCCTGGGTTGCTCCTGAACACAGGCACTTGTGCCTACTGGGCCTTACCTGGATACCAAAGAATAAAGAAATACTGAGGCAGGCAGCTAGTAGGTGTAATCATCGAGCATCCGTGTGGCATTTCAGAGATGTTGGTTTTGGGTGCTGCAGACTAATAATTTGCAAAGGAAGATGCAGTTGTAAGAGGAGACAGAGAGAGACAAAAGTTCAGATGGAAAAAGAGGTTGGAGATAACAAAGAGGACCAGAGTGAGTGAAGGCACACAGTACTATTCTTGAAATACCCAGTAATCTCAAGCCTTCCAGACAAAGCATTTGCCATAGTTCCTGGGCAAAATATATTTATGTTATTTATTTTTATTGACTTTTGTTGATCCGGTAAGCCCACGTGGCCTAGAAGTCTCTTTTTCTGGGGCGACCAGGGGGAAGGGGGATACAGATGGTAAGCAACTGAAACTGAACCAGATTAAACTGTTGGTGGTATTTTTAGTGAATGGGAGAAATTTGGCCAGGACACTGAGGAAATTCCCCCACTCTTTCTCGATAAGTGCCATGGGATCTTTAGCATCCACCTGAACTACAACCAATCCAGGCAGATGGGACCTCGGTTTAACATCTCATCCAAAAGACAGCACCTTAGAAGTGCAGCACCCTGTTCACGCTGCACTACGGTGTCAGTATTGGGATATTAATCCAAGTGCCAGATGTGGGAACTGAACCCACAGCCCTCTGATCTCCTGGCCTCAGAGGTGAGTGTGCTACCTACTGAGTCATTGACACTGACTATATGTCCTGTCATGAATCACCCTTGCCCCTAGCTGAGCAGAAGCACATCATGCTAGCAATCTAGGATGGAAACTCAAACAGGACCTTTTCAGACACCACACTGATGTCACAGAGATGTGGTACAGTAACTCTGACAGTGTGGGACAGGACTTGTTCCTATAGGTAGTCTTGCAGTGGACTTTCATATTTTCTTTTTGGTTTTCTTGCAGTAAGCATGCCATAGACGTCACTTCTTGGGAGAGAAAAAAAAAAGGGAAATGATGACAAAACATTTAAGTGGTGCTCAGAAATGCAAGCAGAAAGCAGAAGTTGATACTACAATTTTAGAACTGCCATGGATAAGTAGTTACCTTTACTTCATTGCTGCTGCATCAACTTCAAGGTCCAAGCTTAGGCTTGAAGAGAGTACTCTGGACAGTCTACCACCTGACTCCTTAGAGTGTCCTACAAGTAGCAGTGCTGCTGCCAGCAGCAGCTCAACTGCCTCACCCTCAAGTGACAATTGGCCTGACCCTGTCACTTGAGCAGATCATCGGGTCATTGGCGCCTGTAATACTACAGATTGTGAAGAGTCACCACCACCAGTCTGCGCAGAACCTTCCTGCCTCTCTTCTGACAGTGGGCCTGGCCTGAACCCTGTCACATCTTCTCCAAACACCACATCACCTGCAGTTCTCATGGTGCTTCTACAGATGATGAACAGGCACTGGCAGCCCCTCTACAGTTGGTGTCTTTGCCGAACCTGGACCCTGCTTCAACAAGTGACAGTTTGCCGTCATGTGATGCTGCCTTGTGGACTGTAGATGCTGGTCTTATGAAGTACTGGCTAGATTTGGGCCCCGATTTGTGCCAAAATCATGACGGAATATATGCAAGGTCGACAAGACAACATAGGGACAGAACAAGGTAACTAACTTTCAATAATGTTTTCCTACATGAAGAATTATCTGCCTAACACACACACACACACACACACACACACACACACATATATATTTTATTTTATTGATTACTGTCTCTATGTTATTTCTTTTAGGAAAGTATGTGATGCAACATTTTACTGGATGTCTCCAAATGGTGAAACCATCAACTGGCAATGTCTTTTGCTTTGTGTGTAAACTTTTTTGTCCCAACAGCACAACTGCACTAGTCAGTATAGGATCTGATTCGTGGACTCACATTGGTAGACTTACTGACCATGAATGCTCTGCATGGCATCGACATGCTGTCGCCATACAGACAGTGCATTTATCAAGGAGTCAGAGTCTTGATAAACACGTGGCAGATGAACATACCAAACAACAAAATTACTGGACAGAAGTGCTGGAGCATGTTGTGTCAGCCGTAACATTTCTAGGTACACACGGTATGTCTCTCAGAGGGAGTAGCTAAACCTTTGACGGTGTAAGAAATGGAAATTTCCTTGGGAGCTTACAGTTCCTAGCAGAGTATGAACCATTCCTTGCCCAACACATCAAAAAGTATGGCAATGCTGGTCCTGGCACAGTGTCATATCTGTCATCCATTACCTGTGAAAAGTTTATCAAGCTCATGGCTGACAAAGGAAAGAAAAACACTGCTGATGAGCTAAAACTGGCTAAGTACCTTTCCTTCAGCATTGATTCCATGTCAGATATTAGCCATACTGATCGATTCACATTTATTGTATGTTACGTGCTGAAAAAAAAGCACTTATGGAATGCTCCTTACAGTTCATTCCAATTACATCACATATGAGTCTTCATCTGTTTAATGTTGTCACTGAAACACTAAGTGACAAACTAAATATCACTCTAAATGACTGCGGAGGGTGAACATTTGACAATGCCAGCAACATGTCCAGCACTTTTTCCGGTGCACAGGCTCGGGGTAATTGCAGTCAGTGAGAAAGCACTGTACATCCCCATACATGGGCCACTCACGTAGCCTGTCTGGCTGTGCAGCCGTAGAGTCATGTGCTGATGTGCTGACATTTGTGGGGTTTGTGCAAAAATATTATGTATTTTCTCAGGCTCAGCTTATCACTGCAGCCTCTTGCAAGATATTTTGAATGAGAAGCCATCTGATGGTAATAATTGAAAACTTCTGCCAAAACGCCTCAGTGACACCAGATGGTCAGCTCATGCGGATGCACTTCGCTGTTTATCACTGAACTTCAAAACCTACCAATCTATCCCTTCAGGCTATTGGTGCAGACACTCTGCAGAAGGGTGACACACAAACACAGGCAAACTCATTCACTGAAAACATGGATCAGCTGGAGACGGCATTCATGACAGTATTTTGGAATAAAATCCTTGCCAGAGTAAATGAGACAAGTAAACTTCTGCCATGTGAAACAGTGGACCTGTGCACCACTGTGGCACTACTGAAGTCACTGTCAGAGTTTGTGGCATCTCAACAGAACAATTTTGAATAGTTCTCTGCTTCTGCCATGTCTAAGTCCTGCAACTAACTTCCAGGTAAAGTGGCAGCATTGTCCAAAACATATGGCCGATGACAGTGAAGAACCAGCAGTTGTGCTAAGTGGTGAGGAGAAGTTCAGAGCTGAGCCATTCTACATTACAGCTGAGTGACTTGTCAGTGATTTTAACAAAAGAATCCATGTGTATTCAGAAATAAACAGCTGTTTCTGTGTTTTTTTTTTTTTTACAGATAATGACATTGACGGCTCATCTGTTAAAAAATCTCTAAGAAGTCTAATTGAATTCTATTCAGATAATCTCAGTGAAGACCTTTTTAATGACTGGGTAGAGTGGCATTTACTTCCTAAGGAGCTTCCCTCCAAGACATGATCAACATGAGCTCTACCTACGCCGCAGCCAATGCTGACCACAATGAACGTGCATAGGTAACAAACGGCATTTCCAAATGTGTGTATCGCACTGCATATTTACCTGACGTTGCCTGTGTCTAACTGCAATAGGGAAAGGTCTTTTTCACATTTCAAAAAGATAAAAAGTACTTTACGTTCTACAATGCTTCAAGACCGACCTAACTCTCTTACTCTGTTCAGCATTGAAAGTGAGATGGTATACCGGTTATTTTGTAAGGTTCATGATAGCCGCTTAGTATTTCCGTACCTGTTACACTGCTGTATGTACTGGGTCAGCTACTACTGGTTGTTTTTGTCTCTTTGTTTTTTTTTTTTCCTATTACCAAACTAATATAGCTTATTAAATCTGAAAAAATTTGAAAAAAACAAGAAAGTGATATGGTAAACTCCTTAAACTCCACGAGTTTAATAGAAACTTTTGCTGCAGCAAAGCCATTCCGAAAATATATCAGGCCTCTGTCACAGATATGACAAATATCATAATGCCATATATTGTCAAATGATACATTGCTAAATTTTTCTGATTCATACCATGGTTAATGTGTTATTTCCATCTTATCTGAGATGTTAACTTTCTAGATCACAGAACTTTAACAAACACTTTTGCTACAGCAAAGGAACACCAAAAATGTTGGCCTCTGTAACCGATATTTTATTGTATTATTTTGTAACCGGGTAATGCACACAAGGCACAAGTGACTGTTTTCAGGGGTGAACTGTGAGCACTGGAGTGGTTAAGTGACTTGCTCAGAGTCACACAGTGTGAAAGTGGAAGTTGTAGGAATCAAACCTTGGTCTACCAGATGTACCAAGCTCATTCACAGCTCATTACTCTAACTGGGCTACACTGTCAGGCAGTTAGGTTGCCACATCCTCCTATTTGTTTTATATTGTCAGATATTACATTGCTATACAGTATTTTGCAGTTGGAAACAATGGTTAAATGGACTATTTCCATCTTATCGAAATCTGAGTAAAGGGGAATTTGGGGGAACATAAAATGAAGTGCTTTACATGCTACAGTGATTTCAGAAAAACATGTCTTTCTTACTCTGTTACACATTGAATTTGAGATGTTACTTACACTGCTTAGAGTGAACGAGTTTAATAAAAACTTTTGGCAGTAGCAAAGGCATGCAGAAAATGTAGGCCTCTGTAATAGATATTTTATTTCATTCATTGGTAACCAGGTACGGTTCACTAGGCACAAGTGCCTGTTTTCAGGGGCAGACTGGGAGCACTAGGGTGGTTAAGTGACTTGCTGCGAGTAGCACAATATGCAAACGGAGGTTGTGGGATTCCAACCTAGGTCTGTCAGATGTACCATTGTCATTATTCTAAACTCTGGGCTACACTGCCAGTCACATATATTGTCCTATCATTATATTTTCAGATATTACTTTTTTACATTTTTACTGATTCAAACAAAAGATTAAATGATCTTTTTCCATCTTATCTGAATAAAAAAATCAAACATGTAAAAATGGGTGATGAACTTGTGCTACATGGTGCCACAGTACCCATGCAAAGTCCGAACCAACTTGTGCTACATGGTGCAACAGTACCCCTGCCACGTCCGAACCAACTTGTGCTACATGGTGCCACAGTACCTGTGCAAAGTCCGAACCAACTTGTGCTACATGGTGCCACAGTACCCCTGCAAAGTCCGAACTGACTTGTGCTACATGGTGCCACAGTACTCCTGCAAAGTCCGAACTGACTTGTGCTACATGGTGCCACAGTACTCATGCAAAGTCCAAACCAACTTGTGCTACATGGTGCCACAGTACCCATGCAATGTCTGAACTGACTTGTGCTACATGGTGCCACAATATCCATGCAAAGTCCAAACTGACTTGTGCTTCATGGTGCCACAGTACCCACGCCAAGTCTGAACCAACTTGTGCTACATGGTGCCACAGTACCCATACAAAGTCTGAACTGACTTGTGCTACATGGTGCCACGGTACCCATGCAAAGTCCGAACCAACTTGTGCTACATGGTGCATGGTACCCATGCAAAGTCCGAACCAACTTGTGCTGCATGGTGCCACAGTACCCATGCAAAGTCCAAACCAACTTGTGCTACATGGTGCCACAGTACCCATGCAAAGTCTGAACCAACTTGTGCTACATGGTGCCACAGTCCCCATGCAAAGTCCAAACCAACTTGTGCTACATGGTGCCACAGTACCCACGCCAAGTCTGAACCAACTTGTGCTACATGGTGCCACAGTACCCATACAAAGTCTGAACTGACTTGTGCTACATGGTGCCACAGTACCCTTGCAAAGTCTGAACCAACTTGTGCTACATGATGCCACAGTACCCATGCAAAGTCCGAACCAACTTGTGCTACATGGTGCCACAGTACCCATGCAAAGTCCGAACCAACTTGTGCTACATGGTGCCACAGTACCCCTGCAAAGTCCAAACCAACTTGTGCTACATAGTGCCACAGTACCTGTGCAAAGTCTGAACCAACTTGTGCTACATGGTGCCACAGTACCCATGCAAAGTCCGAACCAACTTGTGCTACATGGTGCCACAGTACCCATGCAAAGTCCAAACCAACTTGTGCTACATGGTGCCACAGTACCCATGCAAAGTCCAAACCAACTTGTGCTACATGGTGCCACAGTACCCATGCAAAGTCCGAACCAACTTGTGCTACATGGTGCCACAGTACCCATGCAAAATCTGAACCAACTTGTGCTACATGGTGCCACAGTACCCATGCAAAGTCTGAACCAACTTGTGCTATATGATGCCACAGTACCCGTGCAAAGTCCTAACCAACTTGTGCTACATGGTGCCACAGTACCCATGCAAAGTCTGAACCAACTTGTGCTACATGGTGCCACAGTCCCCATGCAAAGTCCAAACCAACTTGTGTTACATGGTGCCACAGTACCCATGCAAAGTCCTAACCAACTTGTGCTACATGGTGCCACAGTACCCATGCAAAATCTGAACCAACTTGTGCTACATGGTGCCATAGTACCCATGCAAAGTCTGAACCAACTTGTGCTATATGATGCCACAGTACCCGTGCAAAGTCCTAACCAACTTGTGCTACATGGTGCCACAGTACCCATGCAAAGTCTGAACCAACTTGTGCTACATGGTGCCACAGTACCCCTGCAAAGTCTGAACCAACTTGTGCTACATGGTGCCACAGTACCCGTGCAAAGTCTGAACCAACTTGTGCTACATGGTGCCACAGTACCCATGCAAAGTCCGAACTGACTTGTGCTACATGGTGCCATAGTACCCCTGCAAAGTCCGAACCAACTTGTGCTACATGGTGCCACAGTACCTGTGCAAAGTCTGAACCAACTTGTGCTACATGGTGCCACAGGACCCCTGCAAAGTCTGAACCAACTTGTGCTACATGGTGCCACAGTATCCCTGCAACGTCCGAACCAACTTGTGCTACATGGTGCCACAGTACCTGTGCAAAGTCCGAACCAACTTGTGCTACATGGTGCCACAGTACCTATGCAAAGTCCAAACCAACTTGTGCTACATGCCGCAGTACTCATGCAAAGTCTGAACCAACTTGTGCTACATGGTGCGACAGTACCCCTGCAAAGTCCAAACTGACTTGTGCTACATGGTGCCACAGTACCCATGCAAAGTCCAAACTGACTTGTGCTACATGGTGCCACAGTACCCATGCAAAGTTCAAACTGACTTGTGCTACTTGGTGCCACAGTACCCATGCAAAGTCCAAACCACCTTGTGGTACATGGTGCCACAGTACCCCTGCAAAGTCCAAACCAACTTGTGCTACATGGTGCCACAGCACCTGTGCAAAGTCAGAACCAACTTGTGCTTCACAGTTGGGGCTTAATTACTCTTTATGTGTTTAGTGGGAGGTTGATCCTCAGCAGATGTGCGAGAGGTCATTGGCCCAATTCCTGGAATCCCTTGTGCTGGCAGCAATGAGATAGAACAGTGAGTACTCAACAGGTGTGGGAGAGGTCAATGGACCAATTCCTGGAATCCCCTGTGCTGGCGGCATGAGATAGTACAGTGAGTACACAGCAGGTGTGGGAAAGGTCGGAGGCCCAATTCCTGGATTTTCCTTTGCATCTGGCAGTGGAATGGAACACACCCAGCAAGTAAACGAGAGGTCAATGATGCAATTTTTTTTTCATTTATTGAATTGTTTCACCAGAAAAGGTACACTGAGCAATAAATTGCTTATCTCACGGAATGTCCTGACTGGTCCTGGAATTCCTGGAATCTCCTTTGCGTCTGTCATTGGGATGTTAAACACAGCAACTCTGGAGTTTCAGTTTGAGAGTCTCATAATTCATTGAGTTTTTGACTGTGTGTCAGAGTTTCATTTCATTATAAGGAATTTAAAATACTCTCAGTCATAAATCAGGAGAGGGGACTCTTTAAGAACTTTAACATAGTTTTTTTCCTTCATTCTGTCATTTTTTCTATAAGGAAGTTTCCCTTGCACAGTGCATAATATATAATACATGTATATAATGCAGGCACAATGAATACTATATGATACATGTGTATAATGCAGGCACATCAGATACTATATGATGCATGTGTATAATGCAGGCACAGTGCATAATATACAGCACATGTGTATAATGCAGGCACAGTGCATAATCTATAATACATGTGTATTATGTAGGCACTCGCGAATACTATATGATGCACTACCTCAGAGGTTGCGAAGAAAGCACAGCAGTTGGACCACAGTGGGCTCAGGGAGGGTGAGGATGGTGGAACAGAGGCACACCTAGTCAGTTGTTCCACCCCACAATCCATACACCATTCTGGGGGAGCATAGCTCCCCTATAGATGCACCCACAGAGGAGACTAAGGAGGCTGAGGACAACTGTCACGAGGGAGGCCCACAGGAAGGAGGCAGAGGACACCACAAGGAAAGGAAGCAGCTCCTGGTGGGGACCAATTATTAGGGGATAGAACTGGGGGAGCAGGGAAAACTGGCGTAAGGTGCCTGCCTGGTGCCATGGCTTGAGGACAGGAAGCGCATCCTCAGGATCACGGAACAGCTGCACGGGAGTCTGAGCTGGATGTCATTGTCCACCTAGGGACAAATGACTCGGCTCATCATGAGATCAGAGCAGTGCAGAAGGACTTTGTAGAATTGGGGAGGGGCCTAAGACAAGTAGCACACACAGTATCCTTCTCAGAGGTGCTGCCTGTCAATGGTATGAGTGAGGCAAGGGTACTTTGCATCATGCAGTTTAATGAATGGTTGAAAAAATGGTGTGGAGCACAGGGGTTTGGCTTCATCGGGGACTGCGGTTCCACCTGGAGGGACACCAGCCTATACTGGAAGGATGGTCTGCATCTGTCCAGGAAGGGAACAAGTCTTTTCTTTTAAGCAGTCGGTTTAAATGTTTCATTGGCAAGCTTTTAAACTAGTTAAGGGGGAGGCACTGATAAGCAGCAGGAAAATCCCAGCCTCTCCCTACAAAACAGGGTACTAAATGAGAAAAGACTGAGGTAGAAATGTCAGTGGTGGATGCTGCAAAAGAAGGTAAAGCCATCAAAAAATGGAGAGCAATGAGTACCAATGCCTGTAGTCTGAGTAACAAGCTTCCTGAATTAGTGGCCTTGATGGAGGAGGAACATCTGGATATTGTGGCAGTCACAGAAACATGGTTCACACAAAACCATGACTGGGACGTAAACATACCAGGATACACTATCTACAGGAGGGACAGGAGGGTGAAAGAGGAGGAGGAGTAGCTCTTTACATAAGGGAAGGAATCAAAGCAACAGAACAAAAGGGAAAACAGGGAGGAGAAGAAGCACTGTGGGTCAATTTGGAAGCAGGCAATGGCACCACAATCCGCACAGGGGTTGTATACAGACCCCCCTCTCAAGGGGAGGAAATGGACAAGGAAATGATAGAAAGAATACTTAGAATGGCAGATAAAGGGGAGATATTGCTGATGGGTGATCTGAATATGCCAGATGTTAACTGGAGTGCAGTTGCAGCAGCCACTTCAAAGACTGGGGTTATTCTAGATGCCCTACAGGAGGCATGCCTTAGACAACTAGTATTGGAGCCCACTCGAGAGGGAGCAATCTTAGACCTGGTTCTCTCAAATGGAAATGAAGAGAGGATCACACATGTACAGTAGAAGTGGATAGCCATCTGGGAACCAGCGACCATCGAACAGTATGGTTCACAATAAACACAGCAATAGAGTCAAGCCATACAAAGGCAAAAGTACTGGACTCTAGGAGGGCTGACTTTGCCAAAATGAGTGAGTGCATAAGGAATGCACTAGCAAATGGGTGGGAAGGAGGGGTGGAAGAACAATGGGGAATAATAAAAACTGCCATCACAGAGGTAATGAGCCTTTGTGTGAAGCAAATAAACAAAATGAAATGATGTAAGAAAGCACTATGGTTCTCAAAGGAAGTGGCAGTGAAGGCTCAAGAGAAAAAGAAAGCATCCAGGTAGTACTAGGAATCACAGAAGGAGCAAGAAAGAGAACTGTATCAGTTAAAGCAAAAGGAAGCTGGGAAGGCAGTCAAAACAGCAAAGGCACAAACCAAGGAAAAGATAGCCAACTCAGTTAAGAAGGGGGATAAAACCTTTTATAGGTACATCAGGGAGCGAAGAAAGACCAAGGGAGGGTTAGTGAGGCTTAATAAAGGGAAGGGAGGGTGGGCAGAGGGTGCCTGTGAAAAGGCAGAGATACTAAACAAATATTTTTGCTCAGTATTTACAAAGAAGGTGGGGGAGGTACCTAAAACAAACAGTAGAAACACTCTGGATACAGAAGTTGATACCAGCCCATTTATAGAAGAAAGGGTTCTGAAAGAACTCCTAAAACTGAAGGTGGACAAAGCAATGGGGTCTGATGGGATTCATCCCAGAATTCTAAAAGAACTAAGGGTAGAACTAGTGACACCACTGACTACCCTTTTTAACAAATCATGGGAGGATGGGGTGGTACCCGAGGACTGGAGGAGGGCAGATGTGATTCCCCTTCTCAAAAGTGAAAGCAAGGCAGAAGCAGAAAACTACAGACCTCTTAGTTTAACCTCAGAGGTGGGGAAAATGATGGAATCACTTCTGAAGGAAATAATTGTTGAGTATCTAGAGGCCAGAGGGGTACAGGACCCAAGGCAGCATGGATTCACAGCGGGAAGGTCATGCCAGACAAATCTGATAGATTTCTTTGACTAGGTGACCAAAGTAGTTGATCTGGGAGGGGCTGTGGACATGGTCTACCAAGACTTTAGCAAGGCATTTGACACAGTCCCACACAAAAGATTAATATACAAGTTAGCCAGCATGGGAGTGGGTCCCAAGATGACAGCCTGGGTAAAGAATTGTCTAGAGAATAGGACACAGAGTAATAGTAAATGAAGTCCACTCTGAAGAAAGGGAGGTTACTAGTGGGGTACCGCAGGGTTCAGTATTAGGACCGGCCCTCTTCAATGTCTTTATAGGCGACATTGCAGAGGGACTGAAGGAAAGGTATGTCTCTTTGCAGATGACACAAAGATCTGCAACAGAGTTGATGCACAAGGTGGGTGGAAAGGATGAGAAGGACTTGGCAAGGTTAGAGGAATGGTCAAATGTATGGCAGCTTAGATTCAGTGCTAAGAAGTGCAAGGTAATGCACCTGGGAAACAAAAACCCAGGGGAAGAGTACACAATGGGGGGTGTGATACTAACAACAACAAAAATAGAAAGGGACCTGGGGTAGTCATATCAGATGACCTAAAGGTGGGCAAGCAATGTGAGAGGGCAGCAAGGAGGTCTGGGGGGATACTGGGATGCATAGGGAGAGGCATCACCAGTAGAAAACAGGAAGTTATTATGCCTCTGTACTGACAGCTGGTGAGACCCCATCTGGAGTACTGCATGAAGTTCTGGAGACTCAATCTCTGCAAAGACATAGACAGGATGGAAGCTATCCAGTGGAGGGCAACTAAAATGGTGCAGGGTCCGCACCAGAAGACATATGAAGAGAGACTGAAGGAGCTGAATATGTATAGCCTCGAGGAAAGGAGGGAGATGGGGGACATGATAGAAACTTTCAAGTACCTCAAGGGAATCAACAAAGTCCAAGAGGGTAGCATCTTTCAAAAAAAGAGGTGTGCAAGAACAAGGGGGCACAATTTGAAGATGGGGGGGGCAGCTCAGAGATAATTTAAGGAAGTATTTTTTCACAGAGAGGGTTGTGGATGCATGGAACAGCCTTCTGGAAGAGGTTGTGGAGTCAAAAACAGTGGTGGAATTCAAATATGCATGGGACAATCATAAGGCAATTCTAGGGGGTTGGGGTAGGAAGAAGTAGGCTGCTGGTTAACTAGGATCTGCAGCTTATCCATTAGGTAGGGGAATGGGCAGACTGGGTGGGACAAGTGGTCCTTATCAGCTGTTAAAATCTATGTTTCTATGTTTCATGTGTATAATGCAGGCACAGTGCATAAAATATAGCACATGTGTATGATGCAGGCACTGTACATAATCTATAATACATGTGTATAATGTAGGCACAGTTCATAATATATAATACAGAATAATGCAGGCATAGTGCATAATATAGAATATATGAGTATAATGGAGGCACAGCACATAATTAAGCAATATACCATGACAGGGTGTGGGTGATGCCAGGATCTACCCATGCCAGATGTGATTTGGTCACGAGGCCACAGGCTGAGTGAGTAAACCACACCAGAAGTGGGTTAATCCTGGCATCACCCACACCCTGGAGTGGCATATTGCGATTACACAATGCCCGTTTTTTTTTTTATGCAGAAGAATAGTAAAAAATAAATTTTTATTTTAAAATATATTTGTATGTGTTTTTATTGTTGTGCGAGAAGTAGTGCTAGGCTACTGGAGCTGTGGTGAGACTGTGCACGTGCAGTATTGTTTTGTGCTTCCTGGTTTGTTTGTTTTTGAGGGGCTAGAAAATGTTTAAATCTGTCCAGGTTGTTTTTTTGACCATGTTCCAGCTCCATTTTTGTTGTATGAGCCATGATAGCCTTCAGTATTTGCTACTCTTTTACTTTTGTACCACTGAGACATTGCTCCATTTTTATATTTGCTTGCAGCATATGCAAGAAACATAGTGCCATCATCCGAGTTTTCCAGAGGTGTGTCAGCCTCTTCCAGTTCAGTCAGTGTGTTTGCAGGCACGGTCGCAGTGCACCAATCACTGCTCCAGCTGTCTACGACAGCTGAAAATGCAGTGGCATACAGTTGAAAGGAAGAGCTCCGCTTGAGTGAGCACAGCTCCCCCCCCACACACACACACGCACGCACACTGCATGCTCATGCACCTCCCCCACACTGTGGCGGCCGACGGGGTGCCCAATCCCTGGCTGCTCCACGCCTCCAAAGACCAGGTGCCACACTGGGAGCCTGCCCCAGTGTGGCAAAGTGATGTTAAGAGGAGCTAACGGGTGCCCGATCCCTCAGTCGGCCCTGCCCCCACCAACATCTCTCTGTTGCCACGCTGGGAGTCCACCTCCAGCATGGCAAACATCCCTCATCATCTTAGGAAATAAAAAAAACCTGTAAATACAAAAACTGTCCCTTGGTGCTTCTCCCTGCCCCCCTCCCACAACCCGCACCCACCCACTGCGCACCCTGCCTCCCCACATCCCCCCTCACCCCATACTTACCTCCGGAGCTCGGCGCAATGATCTTCGGCGGACTGGGAACATGTCTGCACTCTTCAAAGCTGACCGCGAACTGAGGAAATGCCGGTAAGCTGTATAGTGGGATAGATAGGGTTTTTTCAACTTTATTGCATATCTCAGGCATTTTTCAGAATTTTTGCACCAAATTTTCTTTTTTTTTTTCTGCAAACTATCTTTATTCATTTTCATTTAAACAGACAGACAGACATATACCTGGCATAGCCAGGGCACACAACCCCAAACTGGCTGTGTAAACTATATACATCCCCCTATGTACAAGCACAACAGGAGACCGCTCTAGCTATGATCAGACTCCAAAAATCAGTAATGTCTTGAAATAATGAGCAAACCGGTATAAATATATGCCCCTCCCTTCGAGAGCCCGAGTCCTCCTCTAATTACCAGCTTATAAGCATATACTAATCCACGACCCCCGTTATGGGCCTTACACTAACCGAGCAGCCTCCTGATGTGTCCCCTGGAAAAAGAGAGAGAGCCCCCCAACCCTTTAAGACCATGCAGACCAAAACCATCCCACCATTAACCTAAGAAAAGGCCAAATAGAACCCCACTACCACTATCCAAAAAGTTACTTGAAACACGCTAAGACCAGTAACAATAAAAAAAGAAAAAAAGAGCAAAGCAAAAAATAAACAATTAAACATTCCAGCATCTTTTCCTTAGCTAGTCACAATATGACAGACAGACCTGTACTCAGGGGCTCATAAATTCAGAGGCTCTCGACCTGTAGGGAGTAGATCGCATCTAGTACTGCCCATCTTTTAACATATACCTCTTTTCTCCCCTCAAAGTATAGGTGCCTCTTTATCATGCCCAACACCCTTAGCAATTCTTTCACCCACTGATCATAGGCATAGACCTGGTCATCCTTCCAATGTTTTAACAAAAAGGCCTTAACTACCGCCGCCATTAAAGAGAGATGATACTTAGGTGCAGCCCCTGCAATTTGGGAGAAGTCACCCAGAACACATACTTCCGGTGTTATAAAATCTGAGTAGTCCAGCTGTGGATCCATGCCCCGTTTGATTTCTCTCCATAAGGGTGAAATTTTACTACATCCCCACATAACATGCAAGAGATCACCCACTCCCTTCTCACATCTAAAACACAGGTCTGTCTGTCTCAAGTTGCTATCGCATAGTTTCACAGGGGTATAGTAAACATTAGAGACAACAAAAAAATGCATATTTCTGTACCTGGGTATTACATTATATTTACTGCTTTTCCAAATGTTTTCCCAAGTGAGGTTTCTGGGGGTCATCACTTTGTCCCAATATGGAATTCTTATAGGAGAACTCGAGCCAAGAAAGTCCAAGAGGATTTTATATACTTGTGAGAGGGGGTTAGCTCCCTGGTTAACTTCCTTTAATCTTCCCCACGATAAGGAGTTGTCCACAGTGTTGCCCAACCCCTTCACAAACCCTGCCAACATTTGTTTAAGTTGCAACCTTTGAAAGAAAGACAGCCCGTCACATTGTGGTGGAAGGACTACGCTGTCACCCTGCAAAACATCCCTAAGCCTAAGATCCCGTAACTGATTAGCCCACCGATATCTGATTACCCGATCCCCAATTACTAAGTTAGGGTTACCCAATATGGGCTGATCTCTGGCCTTCCTTTGATTCTGTTTTTGTACCGGGGTAAGAAATGACCACCAAGCTTCTGCAGTTTTCATAATTGGATTCCCATACCCTGTTATAAAAAAACCTTTTCTTAATTTAACATACAGCAGTGATTCTGGGTTGATGCCCGCCCTTGCTAGTATCTGTTTTTCTATCTGCACCCAGATTGTTAAATAACTTTCTCCCTCAACGTTCTCTGCCCATCGGGCCATAATGCCCATCTGGCCTGCCACATAGTAAATATGGAGATCAGGCAACCTGACGCCACCCTCTGTATACTGCGGTGATAACACATTATATGTTTTACCCTAGGCGGTTTCCCATTTCACAGGAATCCCAAATCAACCTCCTGATTATACTACACCATTTATTAGGGATACTATACGGAGCTAAATAAACCGGATATAGCAGTCTAGGTAATATATTCATCTTAATAATACCCAGTTGTGCTGTGTGATTCAGAGGTAGCTTATTCCACCTTAATATGTCTCCTTTGACCGCTGATATGACCCCCTCTAAATTTACTTCTGCCCCCATCTCCAGGTTTGCTGTAATCCATATGCCCAGATACCTAATTTTATCTGAACTCCATTGCACCCCAGGGGATGCGAAATCTGCCCTATAAACATATGGTGTCAAAGGGAGAATTTCTGTCTTTGTCAGATTCAACTTATAATTAGAGACCTTAGAAAAACCTCCTATTAGCTCTCTTACTCTCTCAAAGCTGGATGCTGGGTCCTGTAAGTGAAGAAGTATGTCATCTGCAAAAACTGAGAATTTTAGCTCCAGTCCCCCTATCCCTATCCCTCTAACGTTAACATCCCCACTGATAGCTCTCAGAAGGGGTTCTAAATAAATATTAAATAATATCGGTGAGAGAGGGCATCCTTGACGGGTCCCATTATCTAGCCGGAATTCCTTTGAAATATAACCGTTGCATAATATTCTGGCAGTTGGCGCCGCATATAAATTCTTAATACCCCTAAGTAAACCCTCCGGGAATCCCATTTTCTCCATTGTAGCAAAAAGAAAGGAATGGGAGACCCGATCAAAGGCTTTTTCAGCATCTAAGGAGATCAAGGCCATAGGTATTTGGGAGTCGGGGGCAGAGTTTAAAATATGATGTAATTTCCTAAGAGCATCTTGCGCCCCCCTCCCCGGCATAAATCCTACTTGTTCTTGGCTAACTAGACTGGGGGCAATACTCAGAATTCTATTTGCCAAGAGTTTTGTAAGAATCTTAATGTCTTGGTTCATTAGAGCTATAGGCCTGTAACTGCCTAAGGCATCCCTGGGCTTATCAGGCTTAGGGATTAAGGTAATATATGCCTGATACAATGGAAGATGATGAACCCCCTCCTGCTTCACTGTACGAAAAAACTCTTGAAGCATAGGAAGTATAGTCTGAATATGGGTCTGATAAAATCTAGCAGTAAGGCCATCAAGCCCAGGGGACTTACCTGCAGAAAGAGATTGCACCACCCCAATAATTTCAGATGTTCTTATTGGAGCTTCTAAATCCTTAGCTTGAACAGGGTCCAAAACCGGTAAGGGAATTCCCTCTAAAAAACACTTGGATTCCTCCTCCCCCGCCAAATCTTTAGCCTGGTAAATTTCTTTGAAGTATGCCACAAACGCATCCGCCATCTCTTGGGGATCTGTTAGAAGCTTCCCTTCAAACTGGATAGATGTAACTGTTCTACTTGCTTCCCACTCCTTAATTCTTGCCGCCAAGAGACGCCCGGGGACATCACCCTGCAGCAAGAATTTAGCGTTAATCTTATTCAGCCAAAACTCTACTTTCCCATAGGCAATATCCGCCAGCTCCTTCCTCAGGCTTTTGAGCTCTGCATCTATTTCCTCTGAAGACCCTTCCACCTGTGACATGGACTCAATTGCCCCTAACAGAAATTCCTTTTTAGCCCTTCTCAGCCTACTACTCTTCGCCGCCATGCCCTGGGCCACCCCCGCATACAGCACCTTGCAATTAGGCCAAGCCAATTTTTTATTTTGCAATGTGGGCACTTGTGAACTAATGATCTCCTGTAAAGCCTCCTCTAATTTGTCCCTTACCGTAGGTTCTATCAAGAGAGAGTCATGCAACCTCCATCGGTAAGGTCGTGGAGGTATGGAGCTTGGTTCCCACATCAACTGAACAAGAGAATGATCCGAGAAAGTTCTCCCCTCCGTTAGAACTTCCCTGACCTCTCTAAGTGCCTCTCTGTTCACCAAAAAAAAAAAATCAATTCGAGAATAGCTCTTATGGGCAGCCGAGTAAAATGTCATATTACTACCACCTCTCGAATGGGTCTTAATTGGGTCGACCAGAGCTGTAACCTCCAAAAACCTAATTAGGGCAAGCTGAGCCTTAATCGGTGGCCCACTGGATGGTGGTATCCTATCCTCCCGGTTACTGAGATAAGTATTCCAGTCGCCTACCAAAATAAGCGAGTGTGACGAAAGAGTAGCTATATCCCTCTCTATTGAAGCAAAAAATTCAGGATCAGAGGGAGTTGGCCCGTATATGAAGGCAACTGAGACTGCCTTGCCAAACAAATTACCCGACAGATAAATCCCCCTGCTGTCTTCCCTTACTAACACCTGCGCCACCTCGTACGGGCAAGTTTTCTTTATTAAAAATCGCCACGCCCCCGGATGCTCTGTCCTTTCCAACTCCATAGACTTGCCCCACCCATCGCCTCCTAAGATCACTCAGCTCCTCTGTCAGAAGATGTGTGTCTTGTAACGCAGCAATATGAACCCCCCATTGCTCAATGTATCGTAGAATAACCATTCTTTTGCGTCTACCCCTGAGTCCTTTAACATTCCAAGAGATTATTTTAACACAAGACATTAATAAACATCAAAATTTTATTGCATATGCCAAACATTTATGCCCTTTCATGGTCTGCATCCATGCTATTCCCAAACTCGGGCTCTCTCTCTCTTTCCAACCCCCCACAGCCCGCCCCCCTCCTCAGCCCCGATCCTTAGATCGCCCACCAACCAGATATCGAGTCATGGATGAACCTCGCTCCTGTGACACTCCCCAGCCCCAACCCATAACAATGCAACTCCGGGACCCAGCCCATAACCCCATAGAGACCAAAGCATGAAGTCCTGCATCCCGTCCATCGTTCACCCCTCTCTCCATGAACCCGTCCTCACATTTCCCCAAAAATTAACCTCTCAAAGATACAATAAAATGAATAACGAAAGAACGGGCCCAAACAGCCCCTCTTCACTTCTCTTACGCCCGAGGAGATACCCCTTCAGTTTCCAGTACCGCCTAAACCTTAATTCCTTTGGCTTCTCCCTCTCCCAATCCTACCCCAGTCCCAGCAAGGAAACAAGGTAAATGAAAGATGGTACCCTCTAACAGCTATAGAAACGAGCTGATTGCTCCTTTAACGATAATATTCCCTCGACCACCCCCATCTTACCGCACCCTCATAATGCCCCAATCTCGTTATTCTTTAGGCCTGGTTCTTCAAAAAGGAAAAACACAACCCTGGAGGCACTATGCCCGCCAGGCAAGAACTTACCTAACCAGATCCCTGTAGCTCCCCAACCACTCTCCCTTGCCCCTTAAATTCCTATCTCGTCTCTATAAGATGGAACACCATAAAACCCTAACAGTATTATTCTCCTAAATCCCCTCCTTCCCCATCGCACAGCAGCTATGCCCCACCTCTCTGAGTAGCCTTTTACCACTTGCAGTTTTCATCCCCAACTGCAGTAAGTGAAGATCCCAGTTTCCCCTTATTAAAGGTGGCCTTCCATACTCCCTGGCCTATTCCTATCATTTGAAAAAGAAAACATATTTAACAATAAGCAGATAAACCAACAATCAATAACACCTTTTAAGTCCTTTAATTCTCCTCCATCGCTGCCCTTCAGGCTAGTACTACCTTCTTCATCTTAAAACACAGTCAGGTGCAGGGCTTAAATAACTCTGGGAGCTCAGCCTGTAACCCCTCTAAAGCGTCTTTTGCTGTGAGGAACCTCTTGTCTCCGGCCTGAAGACGAACCACCAACGTTGCAGGAAACTGTAATCGAAATTTAATTCCTGCCAGATATAGCTTTTTCTTGATTTCTGCATATTCTTTCTGTTTTTCACGAACCACGGGCATTTGATCCTGAAATAACCACAAAGAAGCACCATTCCATTGTAGAGACTTCTTTTGCCGGGCAGTGAATAACACGTGGGATTTTTCTTTATAATTAAGAAAGCGCATAATTATCACCCGAGGCCTCGCCCCCGGCGGCGGCATCTCCCTTAATGCCCTGTGCGCTCTTTCCAGATTATACGCTTCCCTAAACAGTGTAGGGCCCAGCAACTTCAGCAGCAAATTCTGCATGAAAGAGACACAGTCCAGCCCCTCAGCCCTCTCTGGTAGCCCTGCTAAGATCAGATTATTTCTCCGGTTTCTCGATTCTTGGTCCTCCATCCTCTCCTCCAACTTCTTAACCTGCTTTCTCACAGCCACCATCTCCTGGTCCAAAACAGCTGCCTTCCTCTCCAGTGAAGAGATCCGGGCTTCTGCATCCCCCATTCTCTGTGCCAATGAATGTAGTGCTGGCTTTACTGCTGCAAAATCGATCACCAGCCCCTGCAGCATTGATTTCATTTCCAGGATGTCATCTGCGGTCGAGCTTGAGCCCCCTTCCTTCCCTGGCTCCTCATCTTGCCCAATTTCAGTAGACGAATGAGGTTTCAGCCTCTTGGTGGCCAGGGTTCGCCCCGCCAGGGGCTCCACAGAGTCTGCTTCCAGCTTGGTGCTGCAGTGCGGCCTGCCCTCGCTACTGCTCTCTCGCTATTTCAAATGTCACCTCACTTCTCCTTCTCCACGTCATTTAGCGATCCCGTTAAAAAACACACCCGCCCAGTTCCCAAGCCTCTAAACTCTGCTTTTTAGCAATTTAAGCCGGTCTCGGAGGACGAGATATTTTGACATTAACTACGGGGCCTCGTAGTACCACAGGAGACGTCTAACCCGATTCAGCTCATCACGTGACCTCCTGTACCAAATTTTCAACATGGGGTTTTGGGGACCCCTTCTCATGAATGCTGTCACTGTCATGGTGTTATTCGGGCTCGAAGGGTGATTTTGCAGCCACTGCGCAAAATCACCTTTCCAGAATGATTAGTGAAACGACACTGCCAGTGTTCATAAGGTGGGCTCTCAAAAAGTCTATTTGGAAAATTTGGTGGAAAAATTCCTGAAAATGACTGTTTTACGAGTGTGCGTTGTGCAGTTCCTATGCATGCTCGTAAGTTTGCAAATTTTCAATATTTTCACTCCAGATTTTCAACATTGCCATTTTACCACACCTCCTTATGAGCAGTACAGTTGTCATTTTTCACATCTCGCCCACAACGTGTTTCTGCACATGTAGCGCACAATGGCGCAGTCGGTGTGTGAAATCAATGTATGGGAAATGTTAAGAAAATCACAGTGACACTGGTCATGAGCAGAGGTGTTAAAATTGCTATGTTGAAAATTTGGTGAAAAAATTCCCAAAAATGACTGTTTTAGGAGTGCACGTTGCACAGTTCCTACGCACACTGGCAAGTTTGCAAATTTGTAATATTTGCACAACATATTTTCAACAGTGCCATTTTACCGCACTTCCTTATGAGCAGTTCAGCTACCATTTTTCACATCTTGCCCAAAATGTGTTTCTGCACATGTAGTGCACAATGGTACAGTCGGTGTGTGAAAACAATGTTTGGGACAGATTAAGAAAATCACAGTTACACTGGTCATGAGCAGAGGTCTTAAAATGGTTATGTTGAAAATTTGGTGACAAAACTCCATAAAATGACTGTGTTATGAGTGAGCATTGCACAGTTTCCATGCACCCTCGTAAGTTCATGACTTTGTAATATTTTAAGTCCAGATATTCACCAGTGGCATTTTTCCACACTTCCTTATGAACAGTACAGCTGTCATTTTCCACAACATGGTTGAATTGTGTTTTCACACTTTCAGCACAGAAATGCATGGTCGCTGTGGGAAATCATTGTTTGGGACAGATAAAGAAAATCACACTGACACAGTTCATGATCGGAGGTCCCAAAATGCCTGTGTAAACAATCTGCTGGAAAAAAATCCCCAAACTAGTTACATTACGGGTGTGCGTTGCACAGTTTCTGCCCACGCTTGTGACTTCACCAGTTTTTTTAATATTTTTACTGCAGATTTGCAACATTGCCATTTTTTACACCTCCCCATGAACAGTACCGCTGTCTTTTTTCACATCCTGTTCGGAATGTGTTTTTGCACCTGTGGTGCCAAATGCCATAGTCGCTGAGCATAAGCAGTTTTCAGCTAACAAACTGATATTGCCACTGTTCATGAGGTGGGGGTCACAAAAAAACCATGTTGAAAATTTGGAGTGAAAATACCAACGAATGCCTGAGGTGCTAGGGTTTCTGACCATAACGCCCCACCCTGTAGAGTATGACAGGCATCGGGGTGTGACTTGGGATTCTTGCCTGCAATGCTCATACCATTCCACTCTCACCCACACCCTGCAGCCAGTGAGAGGCATCAAGGTGTGCCTCAGACTCTTCGGCCCCAAACTTCACCCCATACTCCTATACCGCACCCATCTCACCGTATTTCCTGATGGAATGGGGTGTGCATAAGGGCCAAAGACCCCAAGGCACACCGTGACACTTGTCAGTGTCTGCAGGGTGTGGTGTGGTGAAATGGCGTGGCCGTTATGCCTGACGACCCAAAGGCACACCCCAATGCCTGTCACTCTCTGCAGGGTGGTGGTGGGGTTGGCTTCAGTTCAATACTTCACTGCCATTCCTATTATGCAGCTCCGTAACTTCTACACTACCAATGCCAATGCCAGTAAGCAAACATTCGGCATTGGCAAATGCTTGTTTTACGTGTTCTGCACATGTGCAGTAGCATACATTGTTGCCGCAGTTACTACAAGTCAGCAGTGCTTACTGCGAGTCACTTAGATAGCTCAGCATTACTGGGTGCCCAGCAATGACAGCAATTGGTTTCAGTTGTGGAGCTTTGTGACTACCGGGTGTTGTACTATGACTGGAGGGAGAAGCGTGTGGTAAAAAGGATGAACAGGTATAGATTAACCATTTTAAAAAAGTGTCAGAAATCTAGGTTATTGAAGAACTGTTGCTTTTTGCTTTATTAGCAAAGTTATATAGTGGCATTTAGTAGTTTTGGGGTGCTGTGGCATGCCTTTGCAACCTCCAGACTCGACGACTGCAACTCTCTATACTTTGGGGTCACAGGAGGGACTCGTAGCCAGTGGTTTACAGAGGCAGTCTTAAGTTTTTCATGCGCTGAGTGATGTGAAGGGTAGTTACTGATGCAGCTGGCTTGCAGCTGGCATCTTTTTTCGCGGGGTAATGCTAGGATTTATGACTAAAAGGTGCCAGCCAGCCAGCCAGTCAGAATCCTTTATTTGTTTAATTAACATTTTATTAAGAGTTTTAAACATAGTTACATAAAATACAAAGAATTAACACTTCCGCTATGACCAGCAAAACCTAGCTGGAGCAAAGACTCAATGGAGATACAATCTAAGTACCTTAACAAATAAACCCACAAATTACAAGGAACCCCCTATCCCCCTCCCAATAACAGTGCTAGGAGCTTCTATAAAAATACACACAAGATCCCTCCATAGTCAATGAAGGCCAGTCTCTGGAACTGAAGGGCAGCTGGGAGCCCATGAAGAATGAGGTACAATGTCCTACTTAATACCGCTCCAATTCCTATGGGGTTCCACTGCCTCTCTAAATGCTAAGTGCCCTGAGACATACCAGAGTATACTGGGGGGGGGATCCAATTCGTCCTTTGTGGGATAGATATCTGCATAAATGCCAAGAAGGGACCCTATACCTTTAAAAACTTTTTTGGTCTACACCCTGCGATGTACAATGTTCTTTTAAGCCCTGCTACTTTCAGCGTACTTTCATACCATTCAGCCTGTGTGGGAGTGTCAGGCTGCCGCCACCACCTCCAGAGGATCAGCCTCTTAGCCTCAGTGATGGCAGTGAGGAACTAGGCCCTTTGACAGCTGTCCAGACGACCCAGGACTCCAGCGTTCCCCAAGATCAAAAGAGACACATCCCAAGGAACCTGCTTCCATACTACTGTCCCTAATATCCCCCAGATCCTCTGCCACCATCTCCTTATGGCTGGACACTTCCATAGTACGTGAAGTAGAAACGCTCCCTGGCTACTACATCACCAGCATTTCGAGTGTGGGAGAAGCCGCATACGAAACCGGGCCTCAGGGTTTCTATGACATAGTAAAAGGGACTTGCGATGCATCAACTTCCCACTCGAATCCCTGACCTGTCCATATGCATTCCTCCATATTTCCACCCACTCCTCATCTGTGAGCGGCTTCCCCAGAAAACCCTCCCATCTCCACTGAATACCTAATGTATCAGGTGCTACATAATCTCGTAACTTACGATTAAGCAACCCCACTTTAGGAGGGGTCCAGGGCTTCTGCGTCCTACTTTGGGCTCCAAAAATAGCCCCCCACCTCCTAGTTTCTCCTCGGTCCCCACTACCCTTTCCTAAGCACTGTACGAGATGCTGTAACTGAAGAAATTTCCAGTGGTCCACCTTGGACAAATCCACTTGCTCTTGGAGATCCTGAAAGGTCTTAAAAGGTCTGTCTGAAAAAATGTCTCGTACCCTCGTTAGCCCCCTCCTTTTCCCACCTGTCCCAGAAAAGAGTCAGTCCTCCTATGGAGACCCTCTGATTACCCCATAAGGGCCAATAAGATATTGGAATACCCCATTGGGTACCGAAAAATCTCTTAACTTGATGCCATATGTAAATGAGGTAGTCCATGGTGGCCAATCGTTCAGAGGGTAGTCTGTTGCCCAACAAGCAACACTTGGGGAGATAAGGGAAATATCAATCTTGCTCAAGTTTCAGTCCTCTAATCTGATCCTCGAAACCTTCACCATGGAGTCACAGTCAAACCTGCCACAGCCCCGATGCAAGGTAATAGCCCTTAAACCAAGGGGCCGCAAATCCTGATTTGCTTTACGGAGCCTTTAAACGGTTCCTAGATATCCGAGGCCTCTTCCCTTCCCAGTAGAAACCAGATAAAAGCTGATCCAGTTGTTTTCACCACGATTCAGGAATTTTCAGGGGTAAGTAACAGAGAACATATAGCACCTTAGGCGCCAACTTCATACGCACAGCATGCATCTTGCCCCATAAAGACAGCTGTAAATGATACCATGTAGCCACATCCCCCTTCAAGGACTCCAATAGGGGTAACAGATTGAGAGCGGACCAGTCCAACAACTTCGGAGAGATCTGTATCCCCAGATAGGTTATCGGACCCTTCGTCTACTTAAAGCCATCTTCTAACTGAGGAAGACTCTGGGTACTTTGGCCCATCGGGACAATACAACTTTTGACCCGATTATTCCAAAGACCAGATAACCCCTTGAACTGTGTTAACAAGCACGCTAGGTGGGGAAGAGAAGTGGATGCATCTCCAAGCGTAAGCAAAATATCATCTGCAAAAAGCATTGTTATGTACACCCGAGACCCCACCTGCAGACCCAGCATCTCTTCCGTATCCCTAATCTTCTGGGCCAGAGGCTCAAGGGCCAGTGCAAACAGTGATGGGGAGAGAAGGCAGCCTTCCCAAGACCCTCACGACAAATCAAAAGCCGGAGAAAGTCTACCATTCATCAAAACCGAAGCCCTAAAATGTTTATAAATGAGCTGGACCCCATCGAATAAAGCTTGGACCAAAACCAAATTTCTCCAGAACTGCAAACAAATAAGGGCATTCGATAGAATCCTAATCTTTTTCTGTGTTGAGTCCCACCACCAGCGGGGCCGTGGAGAGTGACGGGGACACCCCAAAAAGATCTACCAAGCCCTCAAGTGATCCACCCATCCCACCCTCCCACAAACCGCCTTGATCCGGGTGAATGAGCTGAGACAATAAGGGAGCAACATGGTACACCAAGATCCTAGACAATACTTTATAGTCCACATTCAGGAGTGATACTGGCCTATAGTTGGTTAAGAGGAGGGGATTGTTGCATTTTTTAGGCAAAATGGAAACAACAATCTCATACATAGTCTGAGGAAGATGTGCCCCCCCAGCTTCATCCAGTACCACCGTAAGCAGTGGGAGAACCTGATGTTGCACCACCTTGCAGAATTCCACAGGGGTGCCGCCCGGGCTCTTTCCCGCCTGAAGCTGCCCTAGCGCCATTTGCACCTCTTGTTCTGATATCTGCTGTTCCAAAGAATCTCTCTGGGCTGCCGATAGCAGAGGCAACCTTGCTGAATCCAAAAAGGCTCAGATTTCCATCTCCCCATTACCCAGAGATATCAAAGTATACAGGTTCCTATAAAAAGTCTCCAATTCCTTGTTGATCCCCTCCGGGTCTAGAATCAGACCCCGGGGTGCCCATATTCTCAGAATCACCCTCTCTGTCTCCTTTGTTTTGAGCCTATACACTAAGAGTTGACCTACCCGCCCCATCCCAGAACATCTGGCGGGTACAATACAATCCTAACTGGGCTTGCTACAAAGTCAGAACATTAATCTGGAAACGCACCTCCCTCATTTGCCTGGTCAGCTCTGGCCCCATGCTGAGCCTCCAAAGCAGAAAGCTGAGTCATAAACACCCAAAGCTGTTCCACCCTCTCCTTTTTCTTGGTGGAAGAATAGACTATTAGCCTACCGTGGATAAAAGCCTTCAACCCCTTCCAAACCCATTGAGAAGAGACCTCCCTTGTTTGATTAGCTAGCATATAGTCCAAAATGTCCATCTGAAGCCAGTCTCAAAAAACAGGGTTCCTTAAAAAAGCTGACATTGAAGTGCCATCTCTTTACCTATTAATGACCTGGCCACCCGTACAAGTCCACATCAGTGGCACATGGTTCGAGATTACAGTGGATTCAATGGTACATTGTTGTGATCCCTGCAAAAGTGCCTGTGAAACCAGCCATGGATCGATATGGCTGTACATCTGACGTACAGTCGAATAATATGTGTAATCCATCCCCATTGGATTGTGTAACTGCCAGACATCCCTAAGCCCTCTTTCTACCATCAATTGTGCCAGGGCCTTTGACCCCAGGGTGGCTGGGCACTCCACTGTGGTCTGTTAAGGGGTCTAAGACTTCATTGAAATCCCCCCCACAATCACATGACCTTTTCTTGCAATACATGAGCAAGACCGTTAAAGAAGGGGGTACTATCCTCATTAGGGTGCAGAGATGGAAACTAAAGTGTATAGTTGCCCAAGCAGCATACTTGTCACCAACAACCATCTCCACTGGGGATCCCATGACACTGACTTTGTTATCCAGTTCTGCCCTTGTGCTACTAAAATCAACACCCCATGCTTCTTGTATGAGTAAGAGCCTGCAAACGCTGTACCCTTCCATGCTTTTTGGCTCCGTACAACTTCCTTACTGAGCAGATGGAACTCAATTTGATCCCCTAAATGCTTAATATGCCCCAAGACCTTCCTCCTTCTGATTGGCCTATTCATACCCTGGACATTCAAGGACATGAAGCAGTATGCTGCCATTCTAAGATCTCTTGGTCTACTAGCCTCTTCCTGTTGCTCCTGGGTCCTCTCCCCCAATGCCCCACTCCAGGGACTTGGCCTTCCCCCCCTCCTAGTGTAGGAATGCCCAACAGTTGAAGCAAAAACAAACAGACAACCGCCCCATCCCCCCACCCTACTACATAATGAACTATATACATTCTGAAGAGGGACCAGCCTTCCCCCCAAATCTTCAGCATGTTGTTTCCCGGTACTGTCTGAGCCACGTGTTCCTCACCCCTGAATCCCAAAGCTAGAATCCAACAATTACTACTGCCCCTCTCTCAAAGTTGTAATCCCCATCTAAAAACATAATAATGTAACATGGTGCACCCCTAACACATGCAGCCTTGCCTCTACCTCCCTCCCCTTCCTCTCCGACTCCCAGACTGCACAGTTGTGCAAACAAAGTGAAGCCCAAAATGCCCAGCAAGGGGATGCATCAAGGTAAGATCCAAAGCAAGCTAATTCCTCCCCCCTCAGTCCATGAATGAAGATTCTGTGTGCCATGGGGGATAACATCATCACTTGTAGTCCTCTTGAAGGTTGTCTGGAGTGAAGAGTCAGTTCGCTGATCCCACATGGTCTATCTGCACCTGTGGGGAGAGAAAAAGAAAAAAGGAAAGAACCAATCGGCTCCAACCCCCACTACATGAAAATGTAAGCACTCGTAGTAGGCCCCCTTATGATCCCTCATCCCTCAGCCCCCTATTGAAGTAAAGCCGAGAGCGCCCTTCCTGGGGTCTATGTGATAAAGGTGAGTCTGAAAGACTGCCTACCACATAAAGGGAACAAATAAGAGCCCATGGTCAAAAGGGCGACAGATATTGTACCGACTGTTGCAAATAGCTGTGGTTGCTACAATACTCTAAAAGAGCACACAAAATACATTCTTTTTCTGAGGGGGGCTGCACCCCCTGTGCCCCCCGAACTAAACTAACCAACTCCAAGGTGGGTGCAGACCATGGGGGGAAGTTACTGGATTTTTTTTTTTAAATGATTTACCCTGTAGCCAGTCCTGAACCCGGGTCTGATCGCATTGCAAGTGATGGTGTACACCACTACACTATGTGAGCAGCTCAACAGGTATTGGCCACACAGGATCCTATATCCTGCAGTAGTGAGTACAGTTCCTTGCTATACTCATTATACAGGATATAGCGATGTATTGCACCACTCGCTGTCTTGTAGAGCGCCATTATTGAGTCACTCAAAAGTGCAGCGCTCAATAATAAGCACTCTACATGAGTGCTACCCCCTTCCTGGGCAACCCCTTACCTTCCTCTAAGTCCTTGACCCCCAACCCAGTGAGTTGCCTCTTTGCCATCCCACCCCATCACTGCAAACATTGTACCCTTGGGTCTCTAATCCTGGGGACCCAAATAAATCATGGCCGCTTGGGCCTCCAAGGGGTCCCCTCTTCTGATCTTGCTCATCCCTGGCAAAATCCACCCGCTAGGGGCACTCTCCGGGCCTCCTCGTTATGGGGAGCCACTAACCATCTCCCACCCTACAGTCCCCCCAAGGCCCATATCCCTTCTTCCAGAATGACCCATGCAGAAAGCCCACCATTCAATCACCCTCCTCCATGAACTAATGCACATATATCCCACCTATCCCAGGGTTTCACTTATCATAGTTCCCCTGCCTGATCATTCGGCACCCCCACCATTCCCGCCCCGATCCTCCTTGTACACCCCATTGAGCAACCCCATACCCAGCACTCGAATAACACTCAGTATTGAACTGCCAGGTAATAAACATGGCTAACACTCTTACCTGGGAAAGGAACTGAGCCAAAGGTCCAGGAAAAGAAATACCTCCTTGCCACTGTCTAAAATTCAGTCCATTGAATCTTCTTCCTGATCATCCGGTTGCACTGTCTGGCACTTGGTCCTTTCTGCCACTGCCTTACCTGGGTGTTCGTTCCTTTGTCCACCATCCTTCCCTCTTGGGGCTGATCCACTGTTCGAGTCTCTCCTAGGCTACTTCTTCTCCTGGGAGTCACTGTGTCACTATATTGTTGCAGGAAAGTTTCAGCCTTGTTGAGAAGAAGTGAGCCACTGAGCCACCCTCCTGAGCCACTGGTTTCAAGGTAGCTGGATGGACCAAGTACGCCTTCAGGTTCCATGCTTGGGCTACATCTGAGACCTTATCAAAGGCCTTCATGTGCTGCAACACCCACCAGGGAAAGTCCTGTTGAAACCGCAGTCTTGCACTATTGAATTATATGTCTCTCACCTCTCTGCACTCTTCAATATCTGCTGACAGTCCACAAAACATACTAGTTTAAACACAGCTGGCCTAGGCTGGGTCAGACTATCATTAGGAGAAGGGCCCATGGGGACCCAATGAGCCCTGTCAATCTCCACAACAGTCCCGGGTTCCCACATTAGCCAAAGCGGGAGTTTATGTTACAGAAATCTCAGCATTTTTTCCCCCTCTGCTCTCTCCGGCAACCCACACAAGTGTACGTTGCTGAGCCTACTCCTTGATTCCAGATCATCTATTTTGTCCAGATGGGTAATGCGCCTTTCCACAGGGGAGGCCCAATCCTGCAGCTGGCCCACTCTCTTTTCAGCGGGCTCCACTCGAAAGGCCAGAGCCTCCACCAACACTCTCACCGCTGCTAGCTGAACAGTAATTTGATTCAGGCCCCCCCCGAATACCACTCATAAATGTTTTTATTTTGGCCGGTTCTTGAGCTACCAAGCTGGGAGTGGATTCCCTCTCTGCCACTGGGTCTGCCATAAAGCCCACAGATATATCAGTCAGCAGTGATGCCAAGAGTTTATATTTCTTTTTAGCCACACTCGACTTGTCTTTCTCCTGCAGATTGGGCATCCTGGCACTTGGCTACACATGGTAAGGTGAGAGTGCCCTGCTGGGTAACCAAAAAAGAGGGTGTTTAAAGCAGTTTTTTATGCTGGGTGAACGGAGCTCCTAGCCTGCATCTTTGTAGCTCAGGCATATCATGTGGCTTGAGAATCCGTTATTTTTGAACCCATTATATAATATACTGAACAATACATGTGTATAATGTAGACACAGTGCATAATATATAATACGTGTAAATAATGCAGGCACAGTTCATAATATAGAATACACATGTATAATGCAGGGTCCCTTGAGACCCCTAAGAAAAGGATAATTCATTCCCGTTAGGGCTATCCTGATGTGTTGACATTCCAACTAAATACATTGCAGTCTTTGCTTTTCTTTGTTGGATTGAGTCTATAAGAACAGAAATAAAGGCATGGGAAAGGACAGTTCTGGAGGTCAGAGGGGGACCCGAACAAAAGACACAGGGCATGATTCGCAAAAGGGACTTAGAAAACACAAGCTGTGGCAACCAGCATCTTGCACCAAAGCCCAATGTGCCAGGAATTCTGCACCAGATTTTGGCACAGGAGGGGACCCACCACCTAAGTCCCTACACTTGTTGCAATCTCTCCCATGTGACTAACACCTGGTGCATGGGAGGGGTTTGCCACAAGCTCATGTGGCAAAGGCAAGCATCCTTGCTCCCTTTCCTGGTGGTCTAGTGGCCCCCTGCCCTGATCCCCAATGCTAATGCTGTTGTAATAAACTATATATTCACCCATCCCTGGTGGTCTAGTGGCCCCCTGCCCCAATCCCCGATGTCATTCATGATTGAAAATAGATGTATATTCCCATTCCCTGGTCATCTAGTGAACTCTAGCCCCCAACCCCAGCAGGTAGTGCCCACCTCACCGGTCTCCCTACATCCTAAACCCTGAGCCCGCAACTGCCACAGCCTTCCTCTCACCTCCACAGCCAGCTGCTAACTGACCTGTCAGTGAGCATGTACTGTATTATACACTACATGTTCTGGCTGTAAGTCAGTGAGCACCTACTGTATTAAACAGTACATGTTCTGGCTGAAAGTCAGTGAGCGCCTACTGAGAGAATAGAGGACAGAGCAGGTGTAAAGGTAGTGCTAGGGAAGTCAGCAGCAGACTGCAGAGGATAAAGGGCAGGGATAGGTGTAAAGGTAGTGTTAGGATAGCTTTGGTCTTTTTAAGATTGATGACAAGTCTGCGCTCATTAAACCAGGCTTCGGCGCTGTTGAAAGACTGCTGTAGGGTGTCCTGGAGGGAGACGGGATTGCGGTGGGTGGCAAAAAGGACAGCGTCATCTGCATGCAGTAAAATTTTGCCAGGGCATGCACTGGGCAGGGTGTTCAGATAGAGCGAGAAGAGAAGGGGGCCCGGGATGGAGCCTGGGGACCCCAGAGTGAATGGGACGGGTATCGGAGAGTGTGTCTATTGATTTTACACACTGCGATCGAAAGGCCAAGATAGCTTGTGCACCATGCTAAGGGGCCAGCCGAGACCAGTGTGGCAGAGTGCGTTCAGCAGAAGTGGATGGGAGACGGTGTCGAAGGCCTTTGAGAGGTCAATGAACACTGCACCAGCTAGGGAGCTGGCATCCAAGGAGGAGTGTAGGAAGTTGGAGAATTCAATTAGGGCAGTGCTGGTACTGTGACCAGCACGGAAGCCATGTTGCTCTGGGCATAGAATGTTATGCTTAGCCAGATAATCAGTGATTTGAATGGCCACCACTTTCTCCAGGGCTTTAGAGATGGGGGGAGGATGGAGATTGGCCGGTAGTTGTTGGCCAATGACCTGTCGCCCCTTTGTGAATGGTGTGATAATGGCTGTTTTCCACGCCAGGAAATTGTCCCAGGCAAAGTGACTGGTTAATTAGGCTGGTGAGTGGGGCAAGGACTTCATCTAGCACCAGCCTGAGGATACTGGGGTCCAGTGAGTCACTGCCGGACTGTTGCCATTCAAAGCTTTGAGTAGGATGGGTCTGGCTTCCGGTGGAAATCTTATGCAGGTGGAAGCTGGGGCGCTGGAGGATAGGGGAGGTTGGTTGGGGAGGGTCAAAGAAATTACTAGAGGACTGAGCTAAGGTCAGTGAAAGCGGTGTTGAAACCAGTTAGCTATGGTGGCAGGCTCGGTGGTGGTAGTGCCATTTCTAGTGAGCTGGGATGGGGCAGGGAGTGAGCTTTTCCGTAAGTTGCTTAATATTATCCCAGAAAGTCCGGGCCGAGCCCCAGGAGGAGGTGAAGGGAGGCCTGGTAATGGTCGGCCTTGGCTTTCCTGATGGCCCATGAGCACTTATTCGGTTGCATTGTAAGCCTGCCTATCAGACAGACGACACGTTTCAGTAGCAGTGGTGCCAGAGGTTATCCCGATTCCTTAGTAATTGTAGAAGGGCCGGGCTAACCCAAGGTGCATTCTGTTTGACCGGATTTTGGTGGAGGGGCAAAGAGATCACAGGCCATGTTGAAGGTGTGAGGAAGAAGGCGAGGGCAGTATCAATGTCAGTAGCATGATGAATGGGGGACCAGTTTATCTGGGTGAGGAATACTTTAAGTTTTTTCAGCCCACCAGGGTGGAGGCGCCTGTGGAGGGTGGTCTGGGCGTTGGGTTTGCGATTGGAGACTGCCCAATGAAATAGGATAGAAGAGTGGTCACTTAGGGAGTCTGGGAGGACCTGGATGTTTTGGATTTTATGGGGTCAGTTAGTTATAATAACATCCAGAAGGGTGCTGGTACCTCTCTTAGGGTTTATTCTTGTGGGCTGGGTGACGAGTTGCATCAGGTCTTGGGCGGCAAATGAGTCTCTGATCGCAGATGAGGAGGTGCTGAGCCAATTTACATTAAGGTCCCCAACTAGGATTTGCTCCGCCTTATGGTGGAGGGTTTGCCAGGTAGTCCATTAAAGATACCAGGGCGGGTGCTGGTTCTTGGAGGAACGTAAGCTGTGGTGAGATAGAGAGGGCTCCTAGAGGGGTCCGGGGTGAGTTTGAGGGTAAGAGCCTGGGGCCCCATTTACAAGGGCAGGGGTGGGAGTCGCGGTCCAAGTATTGTGTCCCTAGTGTAGATTGCACAGCCACCCCTCGTTACCTTTACCGGTCCTCCCGGTATAAGGTATAGCCTGGGAGGAAACAAATAAGTCAGGGGTGATTTGGACAGCCAGGTTTCAAACCAGGGCTATGATGTCTCGGGTTGATGAGCCAAGGCCCAGTACTGTAGGGTGTCAAATTTCTTCAGCAGGCTGCATATGTTCATGGAGGCTACTTGAAGACCAGTGGGCTGGTGTAGGTGGGTGGGAGGGCATGGCCTTGGTTGGGATGTATGTTCCCTGTTAGGAGTAGAAGGAGGAGAAGTGCTCTGGTCAGAGGGTGCCAGATGGAGAGTTTACGCCGGGAGCGATAGAATGAGGAAGGGGGTTTAGTTGCACAAGGGGTGGGTGGGGCAGCACAGGCAGAGAAGGCCTGAGTGATCAGAAGCGCAGGGGAGCTGGGGAGGGAGGACAGGTAATGTCTGGAAGGGGGGTGAGGTGGAGAGGAGCATATGGGGTGTGTGGAGGAGGAGGGAGGGGTAGGAGCAGTGGTAGAGGAGGAGGAGGACAGGAGGTAGGTAGGAACACTGGAGTAGTGAGGCTGAGGTTAATAGGACACTAGGGTTGGTGGAAGGCAAAGGGAGGAGGAGGAGAAGAGATAGGCTGGTGAGCAGGGGATGCATGTGCATAGTTGGGAAGGGTGGGGGAGCTGAAGTGAGGAAAGAATGGGGTACTAGGATGATAGAGGGGAGATAGTAGTGAGAGGTCACTTCTATGCCTAGTTGCTGCTATGGTGTTGTGGCAGGGCTGGTGTCTGAAGTACACAGGGTAGTAGGTTCAAGCCTTGACTAGAGTAGCAGAAAGGAGCCCAGCCAGTGGCTGTAACAGCAGGGAGTTGGGTTCAAGGACCGCTGAAGCACTCAGATAACACTTTAGCAGTGTCTGAGGGTTAGAGCGTTTTTAGAGTTTTGAAATCCTGTAGTAATAATAGACAGGTGTGCTAGCTGAGTGGTGGGACTGCTCACTTTGAAAGTGAGGGTGCAGGGTTCAAAGGCAGCAAGAAAGAAGTGGTAAACTTATATTTTGGCAGGTGGGGGGGGTAAGAGACTAAAAGGCTTAGAAAGTAGGCATAAAATAGGTAGGCAATGTGGTCCAGAGGCAGAGCTGCTGACTCTGACTACAAGGGTACTGGGTTTGAGCACAGCTCAGGGAGAGAGTGTAGAAAGTTTTTTTTAATTCAGAGAAGGAGGGAGGAAGGGTTAAGAGTTTGAAAGTAGAGGTGGATGTTGGCCTGGTTCATTGGCTTAGTGGTTAGCCAGTAGACTTTGGACAAAAAGGTACCAGAATTGATGCTGGGAGGAGTGAGGAGAGTAGGTGGTAGAATGATTCAAAGGGAACTGCAGTGACCTCTAGTGGGTCAGCTTTCAAGCAGTGGCTAGGAGGGGTAGAGAGTTGAAAGAGGAGCTAGAGTGGAGAGTGCAGCGACCCCTAGTGGTTGGTGTCTATAAGTTGCAAATGGGAAAGTGGACACTTAGTAAAAAGGAGGTAGGTCACGTGATATAACATGTGACCTGCCAGCAACAATAAATGAAGCGCTGACCCTGGGTGGGGGGATGGTTTGGGCGGTCGGGAAGTGCCTCACAACAGTCAGGCTGTAGTGCAGGACACTTTACCTCTTACAGGCTCTGGCAATACCCAAATTCAGTCTCCGCTGCTGGGCTGAGTTCAAAGAATGCTGTGTCAGAAGTGGGATATGAACCCACGCCTCCATTTTGGAGACCAGAACTTGAGTCTGTAAAGGTGTAAGGGTAGTGTTAGGGATGTCAGGAGGAGGGGCAAAGTACAGAGGATAAGGGGCAAGGACAGGTGTAAAGGTAGTGCTAGGGAAGTCAGGAGCAGACTACAGAGGACAAAGGGCTGAGACAGGTATAAAGGTAGTATTAAGGATGTCAGGAGCTGGAGCAGACAAAAAAGGATAAAGGGCATGGACAGGTGTAAAGGTAGTGCTAGAGAAGTCAGGAGCAAACTACAGAGGATAAAGGGCTGGGACAGGTGTCAAGGTAGTGTTAGGTAAGTCAGGAGCAGGGGCAGACTACAGAGGATTAGGGGCAGGGACAGGTGTAAAGGTCGTGTCAGGAAAGTCAGGAGCAGACTAAAGAGGACAAGGGACAGGGACAGGTATAAAGGTAGTGCTAGAGAAGTCAGGAGCAGACTACAGAGGACAAGGGGCAGGCACAGATGTAAAGGTCGTGTCAGGAAAGTCAGGAGCAGACTACAGAGGACAAGGGGCAGGGATAGGTGTAAAGGTAGTGCTAGGGAAATCAGGAGCAGACTACATATTATAAAGGGCTGGTAGTCAGTCTTACCTCAGTAGTGGGCAAGATTATGGAGGCACTCCTTAAGGAAAGGATAGTGCAACACCTGGAATCCATAGGGGCACAGGATCCAAGACAGCATGGGTTTACAAAAGGAAGGTCCTGTCAAACTTATCTCATAGATTTCTTTGACTGGGTAACCAGAGTGGTGGACCAAGGGGAGCAGTTGATGTCGCCTACCTTGACTTCAGCAAAGCTTTTGACACTGTTCCACATAGAAGATTGATAAATAAGCTAGGTAGGCTCGGGGTGGGTCAAAGTTGGTCAACTGGGTGGCAAACTGGTTGACTGGCAGAAACAGAGAGTGGTGGTAAATGGTATACAGTCAGAAGAGATGCAAGTCACAAGTGTGTACCTCAGGGATCAGTCCTGGGGCCAGTCCTATTCAACATCTTCATTAGTGACCTCTAGATGGACTAGAGGGTAAGGCTTGTCTGTTTGCAGATGACACCAAGATCTGCAACAGAGTAGATGATCCAGATGGGGTGGGCAGAATGAGAAGAGATCTGGATAAACTAGCAGAATGGTCAGAAGAGTGGCAACTGGATTTAATGCAAAGAAGTGCAAAATCATGCAATATAGGGAAGAGAAACCCTGAAGCCACTTATAGGCTGGGAGGAGTTGCTAGCAGTCACAAAGGAAGAAAAGAGACTTGGGCATCATCATCACTGATGACCTAAAATCATCAAGCAGACCTCCTAAAAGCAGTAGGTAAGGCTAGGGGGTGTTAGGGTGTATTAGTAGGGGTATCATAAGTCGCAAGAGGGAGGTAATAATCCCTCTGTACAAGACATTGGTTAGCCCCATCTGAGTACTGCGTGTATTGGAGGCCACACCTCTTCACAAGGACACCATCTCAAATTGAGGCAGTCCAGAGAAGGGCAACTAAAATGGTGCAGGGACTGCATCAGAAGACATTAAGGCGAGGACAGATTAACGGAGCTCAATATGTGTATACCCTTGAGCAAAGGAGGGAGAGAGAGGTGATATGATCTAGACATTTAAACACCTTAAGGGCATAAACAAGGTGAAAGAGTCTAACATGTTTAAATATAAGAAAATAGCAGGACAAGAGGACACAGCACATGAGATTAGAGGGAGGCCGATTAAGGGGAATGTGTGAAATTCTTTTCACAGAAAGGGTGGTAGATGCATGGAATGGCTTTACCACAAGAAGTGGTGGGCTATGAATACAGTGCAGGGGCTTCAAACAGGCATGGGATAGGCATAAGGGAGCAACAATACAAATGACTATGAATAGATAGGTCACTGACAGAGCAAAGGCCGATGGCACATTTATAAGGTAGAAAAAGAAATGGGCAGACTGGATGGGCCTTGCGGTCCTTATCTGCCGTCAACTTCTATGTTTCTATGTTTCTATGGAACAGGTGTTACGGGAGTGTTTGGGAAGTCAGGTGCAGACTACAGAAGATAAAGGGCAGGGGCAGGTATAAAGGTAGTGTCATGGAAGTCAGGAGCAGGGGCAGACTACAGAGAATAAGGGGCAAGGACAGGTGTTAAGGTAGTGCTGGTGAAGTGAGGAGCAGACTACAGAGGATAAAGGGCTGGGACTGGTGTAAAGGTAGTGCTAGAGAAGTCAGGACCAGACTGCAGAGGACAAGGGGCAGGGACAGGTGTAAAGGTAGTGCTAGGGAAGTCAGGAGCAGGAGCAGACTACAGAGGATAAAGGGCTGGGACAGGTATAAAAGAAGTGCTAGGGAAGTCAGGAGCAGACTGCAGAAGATAAAGGGGAGGGACAGGTGTAAAGGTTGTGCTAGGTATGTCAGGATCAGGGGCCGACTACACAGGATAAGGGGCAGGCACAGGTGTCAAGGTAGTGTTAGGTAAGTCAGGAGCAGACTACAGAGGACAAGGGGCAGGGACAGGTGTAAAGGTAGTGCTAGAAAAGTCAGGAGCAGACTACAGAAGATAAAGGGCAGGGGCAGGTATAAAGGTAGTGTCATGGAAGTCAGGAGCAGGGGCAGACTACAGAGAATAAGGGGCAAGGACAGGTGTTAAGGTAGTGCTGGTGAAGTGAGGAGCAGACTACAGAGGATAAAGGGCGACACGTGTAAAGGTAGTGCTAGAGAAGCAGGGACCAGACTCAGAGGACAAGGGCAGGGACAGGTGTAAAGGTAGTGCTAGGGAAGTCAGGAGCAGGAGCAGACTCACAGAGGATAAAGGGCTGGACAGGGTATAAAAGAAGTGCTAGGGAAGTCAGGAGCAGACTGCAGAAGATAAAGGGAGGGACAGGTGTAAAGGTTGTGCTAGGTATGTCAGGATCAGGGGCCGACTACACAGGATAAGAGGCAGGCACAGGTGTCAAGGTAGTGTTAGGTAAGTCAGGAGCAGACTACAGAGGACAAGGGGCAGGGACAGGTGTAAAGGTAGTGCTAGAGAAGTCAGGAGCAGACTACAGAGGATAAAGGGCTGGGACAGGTATAAAAGAAGTGCTAGGGAAGTCAGGAGCAGACTGCAGAAGATAAAGGGGAGGGACAGGTGTAAAGGTTGTGCTAGGTATGTCAGGATCAGGGTCAAACTACAGAGAATAAGGGCAGGGACAGGTGTAAAGGTAGTGTCAGAAGTCAGGGCAGACTACAGAGGATAAGGGGCAGGGACAGGTGTAAGGTAGTGCTAGGAAGTCAGGAGCAGGGGCAGAGTACAGAGGATAAGGGGCAGGGATAGGTGTAAAGGTAGTGCTAGGTATGTCAGGAGCAGACTACAGAGGACAAGGGGTAGGGACAGGTGTAAAGGTAGTGTCAAGGAAATCAGGAGCAGACTTCAGATGATAAAGGGCTGGGACAGGTGTAAAGGTAGTGTCAGGGAAATCAGGAGCAGACTACAGAGGATAAAGGGCAGGGACTGGTGTAAAGGTAGTGTTAGGGAAGTGAGGAGCAGACTAGAGAGGACAATGGGCAGGCACAGGTGTAAAGGTAGTGTCAAGGAAATCAGGAGCAGACTTCAGATGATAAAGGGCTGGGTCAGGTGTACAGGTAGTGCTAGGGAAGTCAGGGGCAGACTACAGAGGATAAGGGACTGGGACAGGTGTAAAGCTAGTGTCTGGGTAGTCAAGAGCAGACTACAGAGGATAAGGGGAAGGGACAGGTGTAAAGGTAATGCTAGGGAAGTCAAAAGTACACTACAGAAGAAAAAGGGCTGGTACAGGTGTAAAGGTAGTGCAAGGGAAGTCAGGAGCAGACTACAGAGGATAAGGGCAGGGACAGGTGTAAAGGTAGTGCTAGGGAAGTCAGGAGCAGGAGACTACAGAGGATAAAGGGCTGACAGGTGTAAAGGTAGTGCTAGGATGTCAGGAGCTGAGAGACCACAGAGGATAAAGGCAGGACAGGTGTAAAGGTAGTGCTAGGTATGTCAGTAGGAGTGGCAGAGTACAGAGGAAAAGGGGCAGGGACATGGGTAAAGGTAGTGTTAGGGATGTCAGGAGCTGGAGCAGACTACAGAGGATAAGGGGAAGGTACAGGTGTAAAGGTAGTGTTAGGGATGTCAGGAGGTGGAGCTGACTACAGAGTATAAGGGGCAGGGACAGGAGTAAAGATAGTGCGAGGGAAGTACATAGCAGACTGCAGAGGACAAGGGACAGGGACAGGTGTAAAGCTAGTGTTAGGGAAGTCAGGAGCAGGGGCAGACTACAGAGGATAAGGGGCAGGGACAAGTGTAAAGGTAGTGCTGGGGAAGTCAGGAGCAGACTGCAGAGGAAAAGTTAAATGGACAGATGTAAAGGTAGTGTTAGGGAAGTCAGTAGCAGACTACAGAGGATAAGGGGCTAGGACAGGAGTAAAGGTAGTGCTAGAGAAGTCAGGAACAGACTGCAGAGGACAAGGGGCAAGGACAGGTGTAAAGGTAGTGATAGGGAAGTCAGGAAGCAGGGGCAGACTACAGAGGATAAAAGGCTGGGACAGATGTAAAGGTAGTGCTAGGTATGTCAGGAGCAAGGGCAGACTACAGAGGCCAAGGAGCAGGGACAGGTGTAAAGGTGGTGCTAGGGAAGTCAGGAGCAGACTACAGAGGACAAGGGGCAGGGACAGGTGTAAAGGTTGTGTCAGGGAAGTCAGAAGCAGACTAAAGAGAACAAGGGGCAGGGACAGGTGTAAAGGTAGTGCTAGGGAAGTCAGGAACAGACTACAGAGGACAAGGGGCAGGGATAGGTGTAAAGGTAGAGTCTAGGAAGTGAGGAGCAGACTACAGAGGACAAGGGCAGGGACAGGTGTAAAGGTAGTGTTAAGGATGTCAGGAGCAGACTGTAGAGGACAAGGGGCAGGCACAGTTGTAAAGGTAGTGTCAGGGAAGTCAGGAGCAGGGACAGACTACAGAGGATAAGGATCAGGGACAGGTGTAAAGGTAGTGCTAGGGAAGTCAAGAGCAGACTACAGAGGATAAGGGGCTGGGACAGGTGTAAAGGTAGTGCTAGGTATGTCAGGAGCAGGAGCAGACCACAGAGGATAAAGGGCTGGGACAGGTGTAATGGTAGTACTAGGGAAGTCAGGACCACGCTACAGAGGACAAGGGGGCAGGGACAGGTGTAAATGTAGTGCTAGGGAAGTCAGAAGCAGACTGCAAAGGATAAAGGGCTGGGACAGGTATAAAGTAGTGCTAGGGAAGTCAGGAGCAGACTACAGAAGATAAAAGGGAGGGACAGGTGCAAAGGTTGTGCTAGGCATGTCAGGAGCAGGGCTGACTACAGAGGATAAGGGGCAGGGACAGGTGTAAAGGTAGTGTTAGGGGAAGTCTGGAGGTGGGCATACGACAGAGGATAAAGGGCTGGGACATGTGTAAAGGTAGTGCTAGGGAAGTCCGGAGCAGACTACAGAAGATAAAGGGCAGGGATAGGTGTAAAGGTAGTGTCAGGGAAGTCAGAAACAAGGGCAGACAACAGAGGAAAAGGAGCAGGAACAGGTGTAAAGATTGTGCTAGGGAAGTCAGGAGCAGACTTCAGAGGGTACAGGGCTGGGACAGGTGTAAAGGTAGTGTTAGGGAAATCTGGAGCAGACAGCAGAGGACAATGGACAGGGACAGGTGTAAAGGTAATGTCAGGGAAGTCAGGAGCAGACTACAGAGGATAAAGGCCTGGGACAGGTGTAAAGGTAGTGCTAAAGAAGTCAGGAGCAAACTACAGAGGAAAAGGGGCAGGGGCAGGTGTAAAGCTAATGTTAGGGAAGTCAGGAGCAGACTACAAAGGGTAAAGGGCTGGGATAGGTGTAAAGGTAGTGCTAGGGAAGTCAGGAGCAGACTACAGAGGACAAGGGGCAGGGACAGGTGTAAAGGTCGTGTCTGGGAAGTCAGGAGCAGACTACAGAGGACAAGGGGCAGAGACAGGTGTAAAGGTAGTGCTAGGGAAGTCAGGAGCAGACTACAGGGACAAGGGACAGGGACAGGTGTAAAGGTAGTGTTAGGGAAGTCTGGAGGTGGGCAGACGACAGAGGATAAAGGGCTGGGACATGTGTAAAGGTAGTGCTAGGGAAGTCCGGAGCAGACTACAGAAGATAAAGGGCAGGGATAGGTGTAAAGGTAGTGTCAGGGAAGTCAGAAACAAGGGCAGACAACAGAGGAAAAGGAGCAGGAACAGGTGTAAAGATTGTGCTAGGGAAGTCAGGAGCAGACTTCAGAGGGTACAGGGCTGGGACAGGTGTAAAGGTAGTGCTAGGGAAATCTGGAGCAGACAGCAGAGGACAATGGACAGGGACAGGTGTAAAGATAGTGTCAGGGAAATCAGGAGTAGACTTGAGAGGATAAAGGGCTGGGACTGGTTATAAAGTAGTTTCAGGGCAATCAGGAGCAGGAGCAGACTACAGAGGGTAAAGGGCAGGGACAGGTGTAAAGGTAGTGCTAGGTATGTCAGGAACAGACTGCAGAGGATAAAGGGATGGGAGAGGTGTAAAGGTAGTGCTAGGAAAGTCAGGAGCAGACTACAGACGATAAGGGGCAGGGTCAGGTGTAAAGGTAGTGTTAGGGAAGTCAGGAGCAGACTGCAGACGATAAGGGGCAGGGTCAGGTGTAAAGGTAGTGTTAGGGAAGTCAGGAGCAGGAGCAGACTACAGAGGATAAAGGGCTGGGACAGGTGTAAAGGTAGTGCTAGGTATGTCAGGAGCAGGAGCAGACTGCAGAGGATAAAGGGATGGGAGAGGTGTAAAGGTAGTGTTTTGGAAGTCAGAAGCAGACTACAGAGGACAAGGGGCAGGCACAGGTGTAGAGGTAGTGCTAGGGAAATCAGGAGCAGGGGAAGACTACAGAGGATAAAGGGCTGGGACAGGTGTAAAGGTAGTGCTAGGTATGTCAGGAACAGACTGCAGAGGATAAAGGGCTGGGACAGGTGTAAAGGTAGGACTAGGGAAGTCAGGAGCAGACTACAGAGGACAAGGGCAGGCACAGGTGTAAAGATAGTGCTAGGAATGTCAGGAGCAGACTACAGAGGATACAGGGCAAGGACAAGTGTAAAGGTAGTGCTAGGGAAGTCAGGAGCACGGGCAGACTACAGAGGATAAGGGGCGGGGACAGGTATAAAGCTAGTGTCAGGGAAATCAGGAGCAGACTACAGAAGATAAAGGGCAGGGTCAGGTGTAAAGGTAGTGTTAGGGAAGTCAGGAGCAGACTACAGAGGACAATGGGCAGGCACAGGTGTAAAGGTAGTGCTAGGAAAGTCAGGAGCAGACTACAGACGATAAGGGGCAGGGTCAGGTGTAAAGGTAGTGTTAGGGAAGTCAGGAGCAGACTGCAGAGGACAAGGGATGGGAGAGGTGTAAAGGTAGTGCTTTGGAAGTCAGAAGCAGACTACAGAGGACAAGGGGCAGGCACAGGTGTAGAGGTAGTGCTAGGGAAGTCAGGAGCAGACTGCAGTGTACAAGGGTCAGGCACAGGTGTTAAGGTAGTGCTAGGGAAATCAGGAGCAGGGGAAGACTACAGAGGATAAAGGGCTGGGACAGGTGTAAAGGTAGGACTAGGGAAGTCAGGAGCAGACTACAGAGGACAAGGGCAGGCACAGGTGTAAAGATAGTGCTAGGAAAGTCAGGAGCAGACTACAGAAGATAAGGGTCAGGGTCAGGTGTAAAGGTAGTGTTAGGGAAGTCAGGAGCAGACTACAGAGGACAATGGGCAGGCACAGGTGTAAAGGTAGTGCTAGGAAAGTCAGGAGCAGACTACAGACGATAAGGGGCAGGGTCAGGTGTAAAGGTAGTGTTAGGGAAGTCAGGAGCAGACTACAGAGGACAAGGGCAGGCACAGGTGTAAAGATAGTGCTAGGAATGTCAGGAGCAGACTACAGAGGATACAGGGCAAGGACAAGTGTAAAGGTAGTGCTAGGGAAGTCAGGAGCACGGGCAGACTACAGAGGATAAGGGGCAGGGACAGGTATAAAGCTAGTGTCAGGGAAATCAGGAGCAGACTACAGAAGATAAAGGGCAGGGTCAGGTGTAAAGGTAGTGTTAGGGAAGTCAGGAGCAGACTACAGAGGACAATGGGCAAACACAGGTGTAAAGGTAGTGCTAGGGAAGTCAGGAGCAGACTACAGAGGACAAGAGGCAGGGGCAGGTGTTAAGGTAGTGCTTGGGAAGTCAGGAGCAGACTACAGACGATAAAGGGTTACGACAGGTGTAAAGGTAGTGCTAGGGAAATCAGAAGCAGGAGCAGACTACAGAGGACAAGGGACGGGGGCAGGTGTAAAGGTAGTGTCAGGGATGTCAGGAGCAGACTACAGAGGATAAAGGGTTGGGACAGGTGTAAAGGTAGTACTAGGGAAGTCAGGAGCAGGAGCAGACTACAGAGGATAAAGGGTTGGGACAGGTGTAAAGGTAGTGCTAGGGAAGTCAGGAGCAGGCAGACTAGAGAGGACAAGGGGCAGGGACAGGTGTAAAGGTAGTGCTAGGGAAGCCAGGAGCAGGGGCAGACTACAGAGGATAAAGGGCAGGAACAGGTGTAAAGGTAGTGTTAAGGAAGTCAGGAGCAGACTACAGAGGATAAAGGGCTGGGACAGGTGTAAAGGTAGTGCTAGGGAAGTCAGGAATAGACTGCAGAGGACAAGGGGCAGGGACTGGTGTAAAGCTAGTGCTATTGAAGTCAGGAGCAGACTACGGAGGATAAAGGGCAAAGACAGGTGTAAGGGTAGTGTCAGGGAAATCAGGAGCAGACTACAGAGGGCAAAGGGCAGGAACAGGTGTAAAGGTAGTGTTAAGGAAGTCAGGAGCAGACTACAGAGGATAAAGGGCTGGGACAGGTGTAAAGGTAGGACTAGGGAAGTCAGGAGCAGACTACAGAGGACAAGGGCAGGCACAGGTGTAAAGATAGTGCTAGGAATGTCAGGAGCAGACTACAGAGGATACAGGGCAAGGACAGGTGTAAAGGTAGTGCTAGGGAAGTCAGGAGCACGGGCAGACTACAGAGGATAAGGGGCGGGGACAGGTATAAAGCTAGTGTCAGGGAAATCAGGAGCAGACTACAGAAGATAAAGGGCAGGGTCAGGTGTAAAGGTAGTGTTAGGGAAGTCAGGAGCAGACTACAGAGGACAATGGGCAGGCACAGGTGTAAAGGTAGTGCTAGGAAAGTCAGGAGCAGACTACAGACGATAAGGGGCAGGGTCAGGTGTAAAGGTAGTGTTAGGGAAGTCAGGAGCAGACTACAGAGGACAAGGGCAGGCACAGGTGTAAAGATAGTGCTAGGAATGTCAGGAGCAGACTACAGAGGATACAGGGCAAGGACAAGTGTAAAGGTAGTGCTAGGGAAGTCAGGAGCACGGGCAGACTACAGAGGATAAGGGGCGGGGACAGGTATAAAGCTAGTGTCAGGGAAATCAGGAGCAGACTACAGAAGATAAAGGGCAGGGTCAGGTGTAAAGGTAGTGTTAGGGAAGTCAGGAGCAGACTACAGAGGACAATGGGCAAACACAGGTGTAAAGGTAGTGCTAGGGAGTCAGGAGCAGACTACAGAGGACAAGGGGCAGGGGCAGGTGTTAAGGTAGTGCTTGGGAAGTCAGGAGCAGACTACAGATGATAAAGGGTTACGACAGGTGTAAAGGTAGTGCTAGGAAACAGAAGCAGGAGCAGACTACAGGAGGACAAGGGACGGGGCAGGTGTAAAGGTAGTGTCAGGGCAGACGACAGAGGATAAAGGTTGGGACAGGTGTAAAGGTAGTACTAGGGAAGTCAGGAGCAGGAGCAGACTACAGAGGATAAAGGGTTGGGACAGGTGTAAAGGTAGTGCTAGGGAAGTCAGGAGCAGACTACAGAGGATAAAGGGCTGGGACAGGTGTAAAGGTAGTGCTAGGGAAGTCAGGAATAGACTGCAGAGGACAAGGGGCAGGGACTGGTGTAAAGCTAGTGCTATTGAAGTCAGGAGCAGACTACGGAGGATAAAGGGCAAAGACAGGTGTAAGGGTAGTGTCAGGGAAATCAGGAGCAGACTACAGAGGGCAAAGGGCAGGAACAGGTGTAAAGGTAGTGTTAAGGAAGTCAGGAGCAGACTACAGAGGATAAAGGGCTGGGACAGGTGTAAAGGTAGTGCTAGGGAAGTCAGGAATAGACTGCAGAGGACAAGGGGCAGGGACTGGTGTAAAGCTAGTGCTATTGAAGTCAGGAGCAGACTACGGAGGATAAAGGGCAAAGACAGGTGTAAGGGTAGTGTCAGGGAAATCAGGAGCAGACTACAGAGGATAATGTTCTGGGACAGGTGTAAAGGTAGTGCTAGGTATGTCAGGAGCAGAGGCAGACTACAGAGGACACCGGACAGGGATAGGTGTAAAGGTAGTGTCAGGGAAGTCAGGAGCAGAGGCAGACTACAGAGGATAAGGGGCAAGGACAGGTGTAAAGGTAGTGCTAGGGAAGTCAGGAGTAGACTGCAGAGGACAAGGGCAGGGACAGGTGTAAAGGTGGTGCTAGGAAAGTCAGGAGCAGACAACAGAGGGTAAAGGGCAGGTTCAGGTGTAAAGGCTGTGCTAGGTATGTCAGGAAGAGGGGCATACTATAGAGGACAAGGGGCACAGACACGTGTAAAGGTAGTATTAAGGAAGTCAGGAGGAGACTACAGAGGATAAAGGGCTGGGACAGGTGTAAAGCCAGTGTTGTGGAAGTCAGGAGCAGGGGCAGACTACAGAGGATAAGGGGCTGGGACAGGTATAAAGGTAGTGCTAGGGAAGTCAGGAGCAGGGGCAGACTACAGAGGATAAGGGGCTGGGACAGGTATAAAGGTAGTGCTAGGGAAGTCAGGAGCAGGCAGACTACAGAGGATAAGGGGCAGGGACAGGTGTAAAGGTAGTACTAGGGAAGTCAGGAGCTGGGACAGACTACAGAGGATAAGGGGCAGGGACAGGTGTAAAGCCAGTGTTGTGGAAGTCAGGAGCAGACTACAGAGGACAAGGGGCAGGGACAGGTGTAAAGCTAGTGCTAGGGAAGTCAGGAGCAGAATACAGAGGATAAGGGGCAGGGACAGGTGTAACGGTAGTGCTAGGGAAGTCAGGAGCAGGGGCAGACTACAGAGGACAAGGAACAGGGACAGGTGTAAAGGTAGTGTTAGGGAAGTCAGGAGCATACTACAGAGGACAAGGGGCAGGAACAGGTGGAAAGGTAGTGCTAGAGAAGTCAGGAGCAGACTACAGGGGACAAGGGACAGGGGCAGGTGTAAAGGTAGTGCTATAGAAGTCAGGAGCAGACTACAGAGGACAAGGGACAGGGACAGGTGTAAAGCTAGTGTTAGGGAAGTCAGGAGCAGACAACAGAGGATAAGGGGCAGGGACACGTGTAAAGGAAGTGTTAGGGAAGTCAGGAGCAGACTACAGAGGACAAGGGACAGGGACAGGTGTAAAGGTAGTGTTAGGGAAGTCAGGAGCAGACAACAGAGGATAAGGGGCAGGGACAGGTGTAAAGGTAGTGTCAGGGAAATCGGGAGCAGACTACAGAGGATAAAGGGTTGGGACAGGTGTAAAGGTAGTGCTACGTATGTCAGGAGCAGGGGCAGACTACAGAGGATAGAGGGCAGGACAGGTGTAAAGGTAGTGCTATAGAAGTCAGGAGCAGACTGCAGAGGACAAGGGACAGGGACAGGTGTAAAGGTAGTGTTAGGGAAGTCACGAGCAGGGGCAGACTACAGAGGATAAAGGGCAGGGACTGTTGTAAAGGTAGTGTCAGGGAAGTCAGGAGCAGACTACAGAGGAGCTAAGATAATTAAACATTTATCTTTTGAATGTGAGGTGGCACTGGTAGGCCCTGAGGTGAGAAGGTAGGGAGTTCCAAGCTCTAGGAACAAAGTGGGCAAACGACTCCTCACCTGTTTTAGAGGAAAACTTGGGAATGACCTGGAGTGAATGCTCTTTGGAGCACAATGGTTAGGAAGAGTCAACAGTCTAAACAGAGAACATTTACCCTCTTTCTGTTTGCAATTACTGCTTGCTTGTTACAACAGAGCACTTACTTAATTGTAACTGCATCCCATATACTGTTTGAATTTATCTCATTTGTATTACGTCGTACCCAATGTTTTGTGTTACTTCCAGCATGCACGGTGTACAAAGCATTTTATTGTGTAGTCTACAATGTGTAGACACCTGTCCTTCTAAATCATGTAAATTGTATTGTTGTAATCATATGAGCCATCTTCATGGCCCGGGTCCTGCCTGAAAATGGCCTTTTGGATCAGTGCACCTACCTGGTAAACAAATAAATCAGTCCCTCCAGGTCAGGGTTGGGGTATGTTGGTGGAGCAGTGTGTGGGGAAGGCTACACTGTGCACTGCCCACACTGTAGCTGCCCCAGTGGATAAACAGAGGGCTTCAGACCCTCTCACTCCTGGAGATGGCTCCGGGTCAGAGTTGGGGTACATTGGTGGAGCAGTGGGAAGAGTTTACAACAGTAGTGGGCGGAGTTTACAACAGCAATGGGAGGAATTTACAGCAGTGAGTTGAGTTTACAACAGCAGTGAGAGGAGTTTACAACAGCAGTAGGAGGAGTTTACAACAGTAATGGGAGGAGTTTACAACAGCAGTGGGAGGAGTTTACAACTGTAAAAATAAAGCGCTATCCATGGAGCAGCAGTGCTTAATTACAGCGGACAAGTGCGAGGGAGTCATGTTGGGAGCCTCTGACAGGGTGCAGGAGCCAGGGCCGGTTATTATGGCCCCCTGATGGATGACATCTTGATTCATTTTCTTCACTGCATGTCCCAAAACCGCACTTCGGGACCGCGCTTGTGGCAGACGCGCGGTCTTCTCCAGTTAATGCTTCTTGGTGGCGGGTGAGTTTCTGTTAGTCTGACTGACAAACTAATCTTTTCAAAAAAAGAAACTGGCAAATTTAATTACGTTTCTGAGATATAAGAGCATTGAAGACGCAGTCTTGGATATGAGTGTGCCAAGAGAGCTACTCCTCCTCCTATTCTTCCCTTCCTGCCCCTCCTGTAGATTGTGCGCCTTAGTATGTTGACATCCCACTCATGGTTCTCTGTGTACCATGTTTCCGTGACTGCCATGATATCCAGATGTCCCTCTTCCATCAAGGCCACTGGCTCAGGGAGCTTGTTATCCAGACTATGGGCATTGGTACTCATTGCCCTCCATTTTTTGATGTCCTTACCCCTTTTAGGCTCTTCCCTGTCCTTACTGCCTTTGTCTTTTTCTGGATTTACCCCATTTCTGCTCCCTATTGACTTTTCTACCTTTGTTTCTACTTCACTAACTACCCCTGTTTTGTGTGTGTGGGGGGGTATTTCCCTGTTTCTCTTCAGTGCCTCCCCCCTTTGGCTAGTTTAAATGCTTGCTAATGAAGCATTTAAACCTATCACCTAGGATCCTGGTTCCCGTCCTGGACAGATGCAGACCATCACACCAGTATAGGATTGTATCCCTCTGGGTGGACCCCCAGTCCCCAGTGAAGCCAAATCCCTGAGCTCCACACCAGTTTTTCAACCAGTCATTGAATCCCAGGGTGCGGAGTACCCTAGCCTCACCCATGCCATAGACAGGTAGCACTTCCAAGAAAGTTACCATATGGGCAAACTTGTCAAAGGCCCTGCCACAACTCTATAAACTCCTGCTGCACTGCTCTGATCCCATTCCCAGCCAGTACACAGGGATTCAACTCTGGTGACCAGTAGGCAATAACAACTCCCCCCAAGTTGCATACCTGTTTATATCCCCCCATTACAGGACATGCAGATTAAAGGTAAACATTGACGTACTGTGACTGATAGTTTGAAAGGGCACAAAAAGCACTTTCAAATGAGGTCCTGAGCTCACCTGTACCTGGAAGCACTTCAGAGAGATGGATAGCGGAGTCTGCTCAATATAAGTAGTGCATTACAGCCATGTGTGTGACTTTGTGCTGACATAGGGGAACAAGATGTGCTTGATGTAATGTAGTTAGGCACAAATTGCTGCTGAATGACATCACAGTCTCCTAAAAGTGGCTGCAAACTAGTATTAATGTTGAATGACTTAGTTGTCTGTATCTGTGGAGTGCTTGTCCCCACCCTCTGTAGACTGGGAGGGTGGGGTGAGGGGGGAGGAAGTAACTGATGGGGTGATTCTGGAAAGCAAGGTACTGAAAGATCTGAAGGTACTTAGGGTGGATAAGGCACCAGGTCTGGATGGCATTCACCCTAGGGTGTTGAGGGAGATGGCAGAAGTGTTGTCCGGGCCACTGGCTGACCTGTTCAACACCTCCCCGGACACAGGGTGCATGCTGCAGGACTGGAGGTTGGCTCATGTGGTGCATATCCACAAGAGCAGCCCAAAGGATGAGCCGGATAGTTACAGACCTGTCAATCTCACTTCCATAGTGGGTAAATGTATGGAAGCAATCTTGAAGGAGAGGCTGGTAACCTTTCTGGAGGTCAATGAGCTCCATGATGGGCAGCAGTATGGGTTCATCTCCAGGAGATCATGCTAGACTAACCTAATAGAATACTACGACTGGGTCACGAGGCAGTTGGACAAGGGCTGTGCAGGGGATGTCCTATATTTGGATTTTAGTAAGTCTGTTGATTCAATCCCTGATGGGTGACTGGGGCCAAAGCTGAAATATGCATGGGTGGGGCTAAGATGGCTAACTGGATCAAGAATTGGCTGGAAGATACACTGCAACGGGTGGTTGTGTGAGTGTGTGTGTGTGAGGGGGTCTTATCTCCTAGGTCAGTGACCAGTAGCATGTTGCAGGGCTCTGTGCTGGGGCTGGCGTTGTTTTGTCTGTTCTTTTTTTTTTTTTTATTCACATTTTATTAAAGAATTTCCAATACAGAGAATAAATCCACAAAGTAATATACAGTACATAGTACAACCAACTTGAGTACAACTGCTGTGATGATTCAGTCACTCCCTACCTCCCCCCACCCATCCCCTTCCCTTTGTACCCCCTCTATTCCCAGCCCAGCATTAAACTCCAGAACCATGACAAGTAGTACGATAGGAAAAAGGCCCCTAAACTTGCAAAGAGTATAGGGCCTGTAGTGGACCCCATATCCTGTTGAACTTTTTTAATTTATTTTGGAGACTAGCGATGGCCCTCATCGTTCTGAGATTAGCAAGTAGTTCCTGGAGCCATTCCACATCAGTAATTTCAGACATATCTTTCCAGTGCCTAAGGACCACTTTTTTAACTGATACTGAAATTAACGCCATGTGATATTTCCTGTTCACAACTGAGATGCAGGAGAAATCTCCCAAAAGGCATATTTCTGCTGTGAACAGGTCAGTCAACCCTAATAGGGGATCAACCCTTTGTTTGATGGTGGTCCAAATTTGAGATACTTTGGGACAACTCCAGATAATACGAAGAAGTTTCCCTCTTTCCTGTTGGCATCGTGTACAAATGTGGGATGGTACAATTCCCATCCTGGCCAGTTTTTGAGGAGAATAGTATATGTTATGCAATATTTTATATTGCATCAGCCTAAGACTATCTTGAAGAAAGAATTTGTGGCAGTTTTGCCAGAGAAGAGGCCAATCCAACTCCTTGCCCGGGAAAAGAGAGGACCAGAAGGCAACGGGACCAGAATTGTCAGGGTAGGCCCAATTGTACAGAGTACTATATATTTTAGAAACAGCATGCGATGAACCTGCCAACAAACTTAAAGTACCCTGGAAACTGACATTGGTAGCTGGTGGGGGAACTACCCCTAATACCATCATCAAAAGGTGATGAAGCTGGAAAACCTTAAAAATATATTTACGGAGAATTTGAAATTTGTTCATGATTTCAATTGAAGAACACCATTGCCCATCTACTGTGATAAGATCCTTAAGTTGACAGTCCCCTATCTGGGGAAGCCAACTGGGTAGAAGGAGCCTACCTTGTAATTGAAATTTGAGATTACCTCTTAATGGTTGGGATAAATCTTTAGTATTGCCATATTTCAAAATGGCACACAACTGGGAGTGGGCCCTGACAGAGGTCTCTATAGGGGAACCACGTAAAGATACTGGAAGGGATCCTAAGCTTGTATAAATCATCCCATGAGGAGAGAGACCCAGCTCTTTTATGCTAGCTAACTCCACCTTTAACCATATCGGGGTATATGTAGCTTGATCTAAGGGCTCCTCCACAGTCAACAATCTAAGATACTTGTTTGCCTGACTGGTCCAGTAATACAAACTAATGTGGGGAAGTCTTAGCCCTCCTTTTACCTTGGGCACCACTAATTTATGAAATGCCATTCTGGACTTTTTATGTGCCCAAATAAAAGTAGAGATCACTCTGTGAATTTTTTTAAACCAAGATAATGGAAGCCAGACGTTCAATAAATTGAGAGGGTAAAAAAGACAGGGGAAAATATTCATTTTAATTAGATTAATCCTACCCCAGAGGGAAAGGGTGAGCAAAGTCCATCTATTTAAATCCTAGCTTATCATGTGAACAAGGGAATCTAAGTTAAGCTGTTGAGTACGTGCTGGGCTTCTTGTTAGAGTAAGTCCAAGGTATTTGATTGAATCAGATTTCCAGGAGAGCCCAAAAGCAGTGACATTGTTTTGTCTGTTCATATCAGATATTGTACACGGGGTTGGAAGCAAGATCAGTTTGTTCGCTAACACCACCAAGATGGGGGGCTGTTGTGAATGACATAGAGGGGTGGCAGAAGCTACAGGGTGACCTAACCAGACTTGAGGAGTGGTTGGCAAGGTGGTAATTAGGTTTTAATGCAAAGAAGTGCAAAGTTATGCTCTTCAGGGCAAAGAACCCGAGGAGGGAATATTGGTTGGGCAGTGTCACTGAGGAGGAGAAGGATCTAGGGGTCATAGTAACGGGGAGTATGAGCAACTCTGCTCAGTGCAAGAAAGCTGCGGCTAAGGCCAATAGGATGCTGGTGTGCACTGCATGGGGGTTCTCCTCCAGATACAAAGATGTGATCCTGCCCCTGTACAGGTCCTTGGTCAGGCCACATTTGGAGTACTGCAGGCAGTACTGGTGTCTGTACCTGATGAAGGATATCAAGCTGTTTGAGATGCTGCAGTGTAGGGTGACAAAAATGATACAGGGGATGGAAGGCAAAACCTACGAAGAAAGGCTGGGACACTTGAGTTTGTACACCCTGGAGAAGAGAAGGGATTGGGGGATATGATTGAAACTTTCAAATACTTGAGAGGGATCAACAAATCTGGCACAAAGGGGTTGTTTAAGCTGAAGAAGCCAAGGGACATGAGGGGGTGCGTGGGCTAAGACTGGAGGGTGGCAGATTCAGAAGGGAGATGAAGAGGCATTATTTCACTGAGAGGGTGGTGTCAAAATGGAATGCTGTACCAGAGGAGGTGGTGGCATGCAGGATGGTGGGCAGTTTCAAAACAGCATGGGACAGGGCAAGGGGTGTGTGACATGGAGCTTCTTCCACTCTTGAGGACCAACCTGTTCTTAAACCTGTTGCTACATTTCTTCTATTTCTTAGCCTAATCTATTCTTTACAATTTCTAGTCCATAAGGTTAGTCACCTATGGGCATCCCCTTCCCTTTCCTGACTATGCTATAGTGTCTTCTTTAGTTTTCCTTTTCCCTCTCAGGTTCTCGTACAGGGAGGTTATTGTGGTGACCTCCAAAAGTATGTAAACAAGTTGTGTTATCATTGTTGGATTTAGTGTGTAATAGGACTATGTCATAATATACCTTACTAATATACTAAAATGCCAGCAGAATAGGCCTAATGGTCTTTCGTGTCTGCTCGTTTGGTCAGTCCCCACCCTGGGTGCTGACCTTGCTGTCCCCCTCGCCTTCTCTGGCTTCTCCCTTCCCAGTTCCGGATATTCTTGCTGCATTGGATTTTGCTTCCAGAACCCTTCCCCTGTACCTGTCCCACCCCCTCTTGAACCCCTCCACTGTCTCTGCCTCCACCAGCCCCTAGGCAGTGCATTCCATGGCTCCACCACCCTCTCTCAGTGAAGTAGCACCTCCTCCTTTCTCCCTAGATCTTCCCCCTCCAGCTTCCAGCCATGCCCTCTAGTGGCCCTTCCTCCTTCCTTGAAGCACCCTGACTGTTCCTCCCTATTTACCCTCTTCATGTACCTAGAGACCTCTATCATATCCCAGCAGTCCTTCTCTCTTCCAATGTGTACATATTTAGCTCTTGAGCCTCTCCTCATGATCCTGTCCCCAAGCCCCAAATCATTTTGGTTGCCTCCTCTGGACCCTCTCCAGGAGGTTAATGTCCCGCTTTAGTGTGGCCTCCAAAACTGCACGCAGTACTCAAGGTGCGGCCTCATCAAGCAGTTATACAGAGGGAGTATCACTTCCCTCCTTCTGGAGGTGATCCCCCTAGCGATGCATCCCAGCATCCTGTTGGCCTTGGCTGCTGCCCTCCTACAAGTCTCAGAGTTGTTCATCTTGACATCACCACCACCCCAAGTCCCCTCTCAGCCACTCCAGAGACTTGTAACATTTCCCCCTTCCAGAGTGTACACATGAACCTGGGTTTCTGGCCCCCAGGTGGAGTACCTTGCATTTCCCTGCATTGAACCTCAGCTTCCACTTTCTAGACCATCTTTCCAGAGCCTCCAGGTCCCCCTGTAGGGCCACCCTCCCCTCCTCCCATCCACCACGCCCCCAGTTTCGAGTCATCTGCAAAGAGACTCATCTCACTCCTGATTCCTGTCCTTATGTCAGATGACGTAGGCGTTGAACAGAAGGGGCCCAAGGACTGATCCCTGTGGGACCCCACTAATGACCCTCCTTGGGGATGAGACTATCCCTCAACTACACGACCCTCTGGGTCCGGTCCTGGAGCCAATTGCCTATCCATCTGATCATCTGGTTCCCCACCCCATTTCTCCCAGCTTATCCAACAGGCCACGTGAGGAACAGAGTCAAATGCCTTGCTGAAGTCTAGAAAGAGGACATCCACTGGTCTACCCAGGTCCAAGGCACTTGTCACCCAGTCATAGAACTCCACCAGGTTTGTCTGACACGATTTCCCGGATGAATCCATGCTGTCTATCGTCCAGGCACCCTGACTTATCCAGGTCCCTCCTAGCCTCTCCTTGACAATGCCCCTCCATCACCTTGCCCCACCACCGAGGTCAGGCTGACAGGCCTGTAGTTCCCTGCCACCTCCCTTGATCCCCCCTTGTGGATAGGCACTACATGCGCCACTTTCCAGTCTTGGGGCACCCACCCTGTCCTCAGAGAGATGGTGAAAAGCTCTGCCAGGGGTTTTGCCAGGACCTCTGCCAGGGGTTTTGCCAGGACCTTATGTTTGTATAACCTGTAAATATTGAAAATACCATGGCAGTAGATGTTTTTGATAATGGTAAAAAGTACTTGGTGACTATTATAGAAATTAAGTTAGTTGTGCTATTTAAAATGCATGTAAATTGCTGTAAACTGAACAAGTCTGAAATGTCATGGTGATTTGCATATACCCCATGATGCTTTGCATTACGGAAGTATGTATGATGTTGTATTTCTTTGAAACTTGATTTGTTGCCAATGCCCTTTGGGGTAAACCTTCTTTCAGTGATTCTGCATTGAGGTTCTTTGTCTATATCTTGTTTTTTTTTTTGTTTTTTCCTTTTGAGCCCCCACTACTCAAGCAAACAAGGCCCACATAGGGATGAAGGGTTTTCACTAAAAATGTTTAGATCAGAGATCAGCATCAGTAAGTACTGGCTAAATGCAGAGAAAGGACATTCATAGTCTGTTGCTGCAAAATGATGTACTGAAGAAGGAATATGCCATTGCTGAAGGTTATTTCTGTATTTTGAATAAACATCACACAGAAATTGTGTGTTGAACTTGAAGTTCGGTGTCTGGTCCATCTGTTATCCCACAACCCCTCTATGGAGGGGGGGTAAATAATGCTGAACAGTTTCTGAGGGTGAGAAGGGGGATGGGGAGGGGCAGCTGCAGTAAAAGGGTGCTAGCTGCACATTCTAACAGACTTGATAGATCATGAGGCCAATTTCTGCTGGCAAGATTTGTATGTACTACCAACTACAGATGAGCTCAATATGTTTGAAAGAGCTTTTCATGGTCCTTGAAACAGTGAGACATGGTATGATGGGAACCATGACTGGGATGTAGCTATACCAGGCTATACTCTATTCAGGAAAGATAGGGAGGGTAAAAAGGGAGGAGGGGTGGCTCTTTCTGTCAGGGAGGCTATAAAGGCAACTGAGGTACTGGGATTGCGCGGGGGGGGGCGAAGGCCCTGTGCATCACCCTAGACAGGCAATGGCACCACTATTTGCACGGGCATCATCTATAAATATCCAGCACAAGGGGAAGAGTTGGACAATGTTCTAGTGAAAGACATTCATAAGATGACAGCTAATGGGGTCGTGCTGTTGGTAGGGGAGTTCAGTCTGCCAGATGTTGATTGGAGCATCCCAGCCACAGCCTCAGCCAATAGCAGGGACATTCTGAACTCCCTGCAAGGGGCATACCTCAGACAGCTAGTGCTGCAGCCCACCGTGAGGGGCAGTTTTGGACCTGGTACTTACCAATGGTGACAGAATAAGAGATATCATGCTGGGTGGACACCTGGGGTCCAGCGATCATCACAAGGTGTTGTTCAGTATGAATACAGTGGCAGAGTCAAGCCACATGAAAGCGAGGGTCCTGGACTTCAGGAGGGCAGACTCTGCAAAGTCGGGGATAAGTCTCAGGAAAGCACTAGTAAGGAGGGAGGACTTGGGGGAGATTTATGTGGGGTGTACAGTTAGACCCCTCAAACAACAGATGCCAGCTCATGTAAGGTCTATTATTAACAGTAGACAAGACACCCCAGTGGGTGTCCATGTTTCAGAATGCTACAGCTGGAATGCTAACAGGATTAATTTCATGGGCATCGAGGCAAAAAAGAGGGGTGGCAACATAACTAATGATTTGCTTAAACAAGAGCTACTGGACCTATATACTTAGGAGCATCATATCAAAAGGACTGAATGATTTTTGGGACATCAAACCATATCTGATAGATTAGGAAATTTTTGATACAGTCTTACATCTAGAATAAATGCTTTTAGATGGTCTCCCTGATTTAGTTAATCATAGAGATGTTTTTGTTATCCAGTTTAGATTTTCACACTTATGCACAACCCTTTATGCAGAATTAATGTCTCTTGATGGTCTCCCAGAAAATGATTGATGGGTAGAAGTGAATTAATGTTTTCTTTTGATGTGTATGACCCTCTTTATAGTAGTAATGCTTCCTAATGGTCTCCTGAAATCGAATGATGGGTTGACGTTATTGATTTTTTTCTTTTGATGTGTACATACTGTGATATAGACAGCCAGTTCTGAGTGCTGGATAATATTTTCTTTATATAAAATGTATTATGACTGTCTCTGCTGAAAATTCAAATGCTCTAGGAATGACCTCTCTCATTCCTCCCCCCAGATTTTAGCTGACATATGCAGGCCAAGAGAACTGCTGACAGCATTGTATCACACACTCAGTCTTTTTAGAGACAATGTGTTACTGGAATACTTTTATTAAGGATCCTGTTTCTCTGAGCTAATTAGAGTTGTTAAGTTAATTTTGTTAAGAGAGAAATCATAAACTAGGTTTATGACATTAAAATAAGGGAAGCTAGGATGTTACATAGAGGTGTAAGGTTGTAAATGACCCTATGAAGCCTGTGTGAAGAGGGTACAGCATGAGATCAAAAGAGGTGTAACTGAAACTTGAGTTATGCTAAGGTTGCAGAATTAATACATCCTGTATAGCTGAATAGTGTAGATTAATAAAATTACATCCTGTAGTTGTATAAACATATATTTTTGTTAGATATTTGACCAGAGGAGGGGCTGGATGACTTCATCAAAAAGGGGTTGGCCAGTACTGCTTGTAAAGATTATTCTCTTTCACTACAGAGATGCATTTGTATCTGACAGTGACTAAGGAAACATCTGAGCACTGAAAGCAGGTATTTAGAAAGCTAGACAAAATCTAAATATAGTTGTAAGAAGTGCACTGTTTTAAACATTGTTTTGTTTAAAGATATGTATGTCTTGTGTTATAAGAGTTCTGTATTGTATGTTTGACATATTAGTATATATTTTAGTAAAAACTCTAATTTTAGAGCAAACCGGGTCTATCTTTGAATTGCTTTCTTTTGCTCAGAAATATTTATGGTTCAGCAGACATATAGCTTGTATGGTGGTACCAAACTGGAAACGGAAACATTTTAAATCTGAGGTCTTATTAAGTTTCAATGGTTCAACTCTGAATACCTGGTTAGGTGCCCGTGGACAAAGATATCTGGCCCCCTGAAGACAGATGTATCTGAGCCTGTGCATTGGGTATGCTAGCAAGAGGTTACAGGTTGAATCCCTCCAGAACTGAGACCAAAGGTTGATCCAAACTCACAAAAACAGACAAGAGGGTTACCTTATCTGTTACACTGTTCACAAGACTGCGCTCAGAGGTTGGCGCTTTGGGAGTAGAGGGCCTGACCTGCTGAGTGAATCGGTGACACATACTAATCATGTTTCTCTTTGTTCCTTCATTTTAGGACTTCTCCCTTTATCTCTACCCGCTGGTGGTCTTGGCTGATAGTATTGGAAGACAGATCATTATAATCTCCTGCTCTAACCTTTTCAGTGAAGCTATATTTTTTAGTGTGACTGCATCCATGAATGATTGCTTTAAATTAATATGGTGTGTGTACATAGTAGAATACAACCTGTCTACGTGCAGCCTGCTATTTTCTTTATTTTCTTATATCAGTTTGTCATTTCTGTTTGTAATTATTCATTAGACCTCATGTTTATGTATGCTGTGACAATATTTAAAGTGATGCTGTCTTTGTGCTCCATTGCTGGTGTTGAATATAGAAAATAATGGATAAGCAAGTGTGTGTTATGGATTTTTTTACATACCTGAGGTGTGTGATGACCCATAAACCTCAAGAGCGAAACTCGAGAGGTTTATACAGTCATCACACACCAAGGGTTTGTAAAATAAATCCATAAAACACACTACCTATATCTTTTTTATAATTGCTGTTTTTGACCGGTTTGCATGGCTTAGCGTGATTTTAGCGCGGGCTTTGCGCGTGTATTAAAATGATGAGAATGCTGTAATAATCCGATTTAAGGTTATTATGGCATTTGACAGTACTCATAATCCGGTTGTTAAATAGGGTCACCAGTTATTATAATCTAATAAAAACACGTACATATATAAAAAATATATTTAAAGTGACGTGTTTCTCCCCTTACCATGCCCCTTGATGAAGGGGTATGATGACACAAAGCGCCGGGGCAAAGTGGTATACGGTGAACACTTGAGCACACATTGAATTTAGCAATAAAGTTTACAATATTTCACATTGCTGTTTGTGAAACTGTGTTTCTTATGGCTCAGGAGTGTAGATACCTTTGCTTGTAACATGGGTTCCTAAAATACTGTCTTCTGATTCGTCCAAAAAGGGCACCTGACTGTGGATTAATGTCTGATATACCCACAGTCACATGGCTTTATTTCATTGTTTCTTTAGGCAAAACTCTAACAAAACATTGCCCATGTTACAAGAGGATTAACTCAGTCCAGGGTATGGGTTTACCGAGCATTAATGCACGCCTGGGTGTTTGAAATCACTCAGCTTTGCTTCGTGATTCCACCCCCCAGGCATGGATTAATGCTCAGTAAACCCATACCCTGTTGTGGGTTAATCCCTCTTTCTCCCATAGTGTAGGAAACAAACCTCTGCCTTAGGCAAATAAATAAAGACAAAAGAAAAAGAAAACCACTGTGGTTCTCAAAGGAAGTGGCCGGGAAGGAGACAGCAAAAAAGTTGGCTTTCAGGTAGTACAAAGGAAACCCAGAGGGAGGAGGACAGGATAGTGTATCTGGATACACAGAGGGAGGCAGGAAAGGCAGTCAGGAACGCAAAAACACAAATGGAGGAAAAAATAGCCCAGGTAGTAAAGAAAGGGAACAAGACTTTTTATAGGCGTGTTAGTGAAAGGAGGAAGACCGGGGTGGGATTGCTAGGCTTAAGGGGGAAGAAGGGGAGTGTGTATGGAAGGGGAACCTGGAAAAAGCAACAATCCTGAACAAATATTTTTGTTCAGTATTCACAGAGGAGGGAGAATGTGAGGGACCACAATTAGCTGACAGCAGCAGTAATGGGAGGGAGGGAGGGAGGCAGACTCCAGTACATTTTTGAAGGAAGAGTCCTAAAGAAACTTGCTAAACTAAAAATGGACAAGACAGTGGGAACAGACAGGATACATCCTAGAATACTAAAGGAGTTTAGGGAGGTGCTGGTAGCACCACTGGCAGCCCTGCTCAATGAATCGCTGGACATGGGAGAGGTTCCTGGGAACTGGAGAAAGGCAGACGTAGTCCCTCTTCACAAAAGTGGGAGCAGGGAAGGGACTGGAAACTATACACCAGTCAGCCTGACTTCAGTGGTGGTGAAAATTATGGAATCTCTTCTAAAAGAAAGGATTGTGTAACATCTTGAATCCAGCAGAGCACAGGATCCGAGGCAGCACGGAGTCATAGCAGGAAGACCATGTCAAACAAATCTGAGAGATTTCTTTGACTGGGTGACCAGGGAAGTGGAGAGGGGGGAGCGTTGCATGTGGCCTACCTGGATTTCAGCAAGGCCTTTGACACCATTCCACATAAGAGGCTTGCAAACAAGCTGGGCAGCCTGGGAATGGATCCCAAGGTGATAAACTGGGTTAGGAACTGGTTGAGGGATAGAAGACAGAGGGTGGTGGTAAATGGAGCTCATTCTGAGGAAAGGAGGGTGACCAGTGGGGTGCCACAGGGATCAGTTCTGGGACCTGTCCTATTTAATGCCTTCATAAGTGACATTGTGGAGGGGCTGGAAGGGAAGATATGCCTCTTTGCAGATGACACTAAGATCTGCAACAGGGTGGACACTCCAAGAGGGGTGGAAAAAGTGAGAAGGGACCTAAGTAAATTAGAGGAATGGTCAGAAGTCTGCCAGTTAAGATTTAATGCAAAAAAGTGCAAAATCTTACATTTGGGACACAGGAACCCAGGGGAGGATTACATGATGGAGAGGGGGAAGGAGATACTGATGGGAAACAGGACCACCAAACAGGCAAGGGATCTAGGGTAATCATATCCAGTGACTGAAGGTGACCAACCAATGTGATAAGGCTGTGGGGAGAGCCAGTGGAGTGCTGGGGTGCATAGGGAGGGGTATCACCAGCAGACGGAAGGAGGTGGTGATACCACTGTACAAGTCATTGGTGAGACCCCATCTGGAGTACTGCGTCCAGTTTTGGAGGCCGCATCTCTGTAATGACATAAGACAGGGTAGAGGCAGTTTAGAGGAGGGCAGCAAAAATGGTGCAGGACCTCTGCCAAAAGTCATATGAGGAGGGACTGGGGGGACCTCAGTGTTATACCCTGAAAGACAGGCGAGGGGGGGATATGACAGAGACCTTCAAATATCTCAAGGGCATGAACAAAATAGAGGAAGGTAGCATCTTTCAGAAAAGGAGATGTTCTTGAACAAGGGGTCATGACATGAGGCTGAAATGGGGTATACTAAGGAACAATGTGAGGAGGTATTTTTTCACAGAAAGGGTAGTGGGTGACGTGAACAGCCTCCCAGCAGAGGTGGTGTGAGCTAATTCAGTAGGGGAATTTAAAAATGCGTGGGATAAGCCTAGGGGAACCTAGAGATAGGAAAGAGAGGGTAAAGCCAGAGATCAAGTAGGGTCTGCGTTTTTTGCAGTAGGTAGAGAAAATAGGTGGACTGGGTTGGTCTTGCGGTCCTTTTCTGCCGTCAGTGTCTATGCTTTTATCTGAGGACTGCTGGACATGAATGTGTCCCTTTAAACCCTTTCAGATTCTTTTCTACTGCTGGCTGTAAGAGTTTTTATTTATTTATTTTTATTTTTTTATTTATTGTAATGTTTCACCAGGAAAGCACACTGAACAACAAGTTGCTCATCTTCCAGTGAGACTGGGGGAAGGGGTACAATTGGATGAAGAATTAGACATACAGTTTAAGGAGGGATTAACCCATAACAGGGTATGGGTTTACTGAGTATTAGTCCATGCCTGGGGGGGGTTGGAGTCATGAGGCGAAGCCGAGTGACTTCAACCACCCAGGCACGGATTAATGCTCAGTAAACCCATACCCTTGAGTGGGTTAATCCCCCTTATATTTATTTATTTTATTTATTGAAGATATTGGATAACATACCTTTGAGTCAAAGACTCCTTTACAAAGGTTCCATGTCATTATATACAGAGACATCAGATACAATGGCAACAAACAAGACACACTAGTTACAAAGAAGCTCGTACATTAGCAAAAGTGGTTACAGAAAGTTGCAAAAACAGTTACAGAGTAAAGATGGTAATCAGTTAACAGGGTACATACAATGCAGGATGGTGGCACCAGGCATGCCCTGATCATTATTTAGTAGTTTAGGCTGGACTGGGGGTGTCCATTGTCCAGGTATAAGCATGCTCTGGGATGGCAGGACCAGGGTGAGGTCCAAATACGAGGGGGGGACATGGGTAGAGCAAAAAAGTCAAGGATAGTCGCAGGCTGAGCCTTGAGAGATTAGGTCACGGAGTTGGGACTTGAACCGGCCAAGTCTGGGTTCTGAGAGGAGGGAGTTAGGGAGAGAGTTAAACCAGCTAGGGGCCTGGTGCCTAAATGTTCTTTGACCCAAGGAGGTCTTGCAGAGGGGTACCCGGAAGTGGGTTGTTGTAGATTGCTGGGTGTGGCAGAAGAACAAGGGTGCCTGGAGTAGGGGATAAGGGCAGGTGGGGGCAGACCTGCAGTTATTTTTTTAGCAAACAGGCATGTCTGATATTTGAGCCTTCCATTGAAGTTAAGCCAGTTGGTGGAGGCGTACAGGGTGCAGGGGTGTGTGTGTGTGTATGTGTGTGTATGTGGCACAACCGGACATCCCTGGACAATGTTTTGTTAGCGTTTTACCTAACGAAATAGTAAAATAAAGCCCTGTGAACATGCAACTGTGGGTATATCAGGGATTAATCAATGGTCAGGTGACCTGTTTGGACGAATCAGAAGACAGTATTTTAGGAACCTGTGTTATAACATTTAACATATCCAAGAAATTAAACATTCAGTTGCACATGTAACAAGACATAAAGTTAGCAAGCATTTGTCAATGCCGAATGTTGATTGCTTTGGTGTGCTGCGCTCGCTCACTGCCCCTCTGTCACTCGCTCAGTCTGTTTCTCCCGGTGCTGCAGGCTGCTCTTTTGTACTGGGCTCCTGCCTCTGTTGGTGGCTTTTTCTGCCCACAAAGAAATCTGCAGCAGTCCCAACACAGGTCTGTTGAGCCTGCTGACTCCCCCTCTCTCACTAACTCCTTCCATTTCTGCCGGCGCTGCAGGCTGGCCTTTTGTACTGGGCTCCTGCCTATGTTGGCACCTTTTTCTGCCCACAAAGAAATCCACAGCTGTCCCGACAGAGCTCCGTTGAGGTCACTCACTCCTCTTCTCTCACTCGCTCATTCCGTTTCTGCCAGCGCTGCAGGCTGCCCTTTTCTATTGGGCTCCTGCCTGCATTGATGCCCTCTTCTTCCCACAAAGAAATTTGTAGCAGTTACAATAGAGCTCCATTGAGCTCACTCACTCCCCCTCTCTCACTTGCTCATTCTGGTTTTCCTGCCACTGCAGGCTGCCATTTTGTACTGGGCCCCTGCGTGCATTGCTGCCTTTTTCTGCCCACAAACAATTCTGCAGCAGTCCCAACAGAGCTCCGACTGAGCTCACTCACTCCCCCTTCCTCACTCACTCATTCTGTGTCTCCTCCCGCTGCAGGCTGCCCTTTTGAACTAGGCTCCTGCCTGCATTGGCGGCTTGTTCTGGCCAGAAAGAAATCTGAAGCAGTCCTGACACAGCTCCATTGAGCTCGCTCACTCCCCCTCTCTTACTCACTCATTCTGTTTCTCTTGGCGCTGCAGGCTGTACTTGTGTATGGGGCTCCTGGCTGCATTGGCACTTTTATCTGTCCACAAAGAAATCCACAGCAGTCCTGACAGAGCTCCGTTGAGCTCACTCAGTCCCCCGTCTCACTCATTCATACTGTTTCTCCCACTGCTGCAGACTGGCCTTTTCTACTGGGCCCCTGCCTGCATTGACTCTTTTCTGCCCACAAAGAAATCCACAGCAGTCCTGACAGTGCTCCGTGAGTTCGCCACTCCCTCCTCACCTCGCCTCGCTCTGTTTCTCCCAATGCTGCAGGCTGCCCTTTGTACTGGCCTCTTGCGTTGGGGCCTTTTTCTGCCCACAAACAAATCTGGAGCAGTCCCAACAGAGCTCAGTTGAGCTCGGTCACTCCCCCTCTCACTCGTTCGATCTTAATCTGTCCCAAACACTGATTTCCCACAGCGACTGTGCTATTCTCTGGCAGGAGTACAAAAACATATTTTAGCCAGGATGTGAAAAAATGACAGCTGTACTGTTCATAAGGAGGTGTGAAAAAATACCACTGTTGAAAATGTGGCGTGAAAATATTACAAATTTGCAAAATTACAAGGGTGCGTGGAAACAGTTGAATGCACGCTTGTAATACAGTCATGTTATGGAGTTTTGTTACCAAATTTTCAACATACAGATTTTAGGACCTCTGCTCATGAACAGTGCCACTGACATTTTCTTAATCTGTCCCGAACACTGATTTCCCACAGCGACCGCGTTATTATGTGCCGCAACTGTGAAACCACATTTCGTCAGGATGTGAAAAATGACAGCTATACTGCTCATAAGGAGGTGTGAAAAAATGCCACTGTTGAAAATCTGGCATGACAATATTACAAATCTGCGAAGTTACAAGGGTGCATGGAAAGTGAGCAACTCACACTTGTAACACAGTCATTTGATGGGCTATCATCACCAACTTTTCAACATAGACATTTTAGGACCTCTGCTCATGAACAGTATCAGTGTCATTTTCTTAATCTGTCCCGGACAGTGATTTCCCACAGCGACTGCTCTATTCTGCACCGGAAGTGTGAAAACACATTTCGGCCAGGATGGGAAAAATGACAGCTGCACTGTTCATAAGTAGGTGTGGGAAAATGGCAATGTTGAAAGTCTGGAGTGAAAATATTATAAATTCGCGAGGTTGCATGCGTGGAAACTGCACAATGCACGCTCATAACACAGTCATTTTATGGAGTATCGTTACCAAATTTTCAACATAGACATTTTAGGACCTCTACTCATGAGCAGTGTCACTGTCATTTTCTTAATCTGTCCCAAACACTGATTTCCCACAGTGACCGCACTATTCTGCACCGGAAGTGCGAAACCACATTTCCGCCAGGATGTGAACAATGACAGCTGTATTGCTCACAAGGAGGTGTGAAAAAATGCCAATGTTGAAAATCTAGCGTGAAAATATTGCAAATTCATAAAGTTATGAGCACACGCTCGTAAAACAGTCATTTTTTGGATTTTTTTCCACCAAATTTGCAACATAGGCTTTTTGAGAGCCCACCTCATGAACACTGGCACTGTCATTTCGTTAATCGGCCCCAAAAGGTGATTCTGCACAGTGATCGTGAAATCACCTTTCAGGGCGATTAACACCATGACAGTTCAATATTTCATGAGAGGGGGTCTCAAAACCCCCATGTTGAAAATTTGGTGCCAAAATTCCAAAAAAATGACTGAGATATGCATTAAAGTTGGAAAAAAAACATTTATTCCATTATACAGCTTACCAGCATTTCCTCAGTTCGCAGTCGGCTTTGAAGAGTGCAGACGTGTTCTTGGTCCACCAGACATCATCGCGCGAGCTCCGGGAGGCAATGAGGTGAGGTGGTATCGTGGGAGGCAGGTGTGAGCAGTGGGTGGGCATGGGTTGTGGGAGGGCGGGCAGGAGACCTCCAAGGACAGTTCCTTTTACAGGGTTACAAAAAGAAAAATAAAAACACATTGCGGGACAGTTTTTTATTTCACAGGGGCATATGGCACGCTGGGTTGGGCTCCCAGTGTGCCACCAGACTCTTTCTTTGGGGGGTAGCAGTAGCTGACAGGGGATTGGGCACCCCATCGGCAGAGAATATATGCAGGGGAGGGGGTTTACATAATGCCGACAAGGAGTGGGCTCCCCCCGTCAGCAACAGAAACATGCGGGCAGTGAAGCAGATGGGGATTAGGGCCCCCATTGGCAAGTAAACACGGGAGGGGGGGTTAATATTGTTTGTGAACATGGCGGCAAACCAGCACCATGTTCACAAACAATATCATTCTGTAAACATCCCGCCCTGCAATGACGGGTCACTCCCTCATTGCAGCGGATGGCTGACGCTGCAATGATGAGGCGGCCCCTGATTGCAGCAGCTAAATTGTCACAAGTTAGTGGCAAGATTCCAAACTTGTGTCACCAACAGCATGCCATGGCATTGAGGGACACGGGAAAAGCCTTTGCAGGCTGTGGGGGCATTGGCCACAACAGTACCATGCCTCCACAACCTGCTTCTGAGAAAGCTGTCCCAATATGTTTCTTGCGCTGAGCACAATCAACATAAAAAGTATCATAAATAATCATACGATTGCATTTGTAACATAACATACAGTTACATATATCGTACCTGTGGAGTATGCATTTAATTACAATTGGCATATCTGTGGAACATAGTACAGAAATTTAATGTAGCCTTGGAGACAACTCCTTGCAGGAATGGATCACGGTTAATAGGCAGATTATTTAGCAATTAGTGAATGAACAAGGTCCAGTGGGGGGACATCAAGGAGGGTAGAGGGGTAGACAAGGGAATCCAGCTGGGGGAAGGAGAGGATAAATATGGGAGGAACATAACCGGAGAAAAGTGAGCAAAAAGAAAAATCAGTTGCGAGAGGTAAATTAACACGGAGCTAGTGCAATCTGGGAGCACCTCAGACAGAACAAAAAGTGCAAGTTATTAGCTCAAGTGAACTAATTCCTTTGTTTAAGTTCAGGGGGTAGAGAGGGGGGCAGGAGGGAGGTGGGGGTAAGGGTAGGGTAGAGAAGGATGAGTCATACCTGGAACTGGCCCCTTCAGAGTGCAGAGATCGCTGTTAGTGGTGGAATGAGGCGAGGACTTAGAATAAGGGGCAGGAGTAGGCAAGGACAAGGTGGGTAGAGGTAATAGAGGGGATGGTAAAGGGAAGGAGGAGGGGTGGGAGAATCTTGCCTAAGACTAGGTCACTTCAGGATGCTGAGAACCCTGCCAGAGAGCAGAGTCAGGTGAGGACGAGTTAGGTAGAGAGGATGGAGGGGAAAGGGGAGGGAAGGAAGAGTCATCTCCCAGAGCTGGACCCCTCCAGGATGCTGAAAACCCTGCCAGGAGGCAGAACTAGGTGAGGACAAGTTGGGAAGAGAGAAAAGAAAGGATGAAGGGAAAGGAAGGAAAGAAGAAGGTTGCCAAAGACTAGGCCACTCCATGATGCTGAGAACTCTGCCAGAGCACAGAATCAGGTGAGGACTAGTTGGGTAGAAAGGATATAGAGGTAGGGGGAGTGAAGGAAGTGTAATTGCCCAGTGCTGGTCCCCTCCAGGATGCAGAGAATACTGTCAGGGCATAGAATTAGGTGAGGACAAGTTGGGCAGAGGGAATGAGGGGGATAGAAGAGGGAAGGAGGGAAGGAAGAAACTTACCTGAGAGTAGACATCACCAGGGTGTTAAGAATCTTGACAGAGGGCAGATTTAGGTGAGGACAAGTTGGGTAGAAAAGAGAGAGGGTGACAGAGGAGACTTGCCCAGAGCTTGACCCCTCCAGGATGCTGAGAACCTTGCCAGAGGTCAAAACTAAGCAGGGGCAAGTTGGTTATGGAAGCAGGTTAGGGGTAGGAGTGAGGGGGTAAGCGGTGAAGGGAGAGGAGAGCATGCTGGGAAGCAGGCTGGGGGGGGAGGAAGGTTTAATAGGGGATGTGAGTCATGGAGAAGCAGAGGCATAGGAGGACAATTAAGGAGGGTTATTTACTAAAGAAATGTCTTTGTTCCTCATTCCAAGATAGATTTGTGTACAGCTGTACCCCTTTCTGCGGCTGGTTGGAGTGGGTTACTGGGAGGTTAAATGACCTACACAGGGCCACACAGTGAGCATTTGACACTACCATGGTTTAACCTGTGAACTTGCAGGTCCCAACATTGCTATAAGCTCTAGAATACATTGCTTGCAGTGGGGCAGGGAGCAAAAGCCAGCAACTTCATGTGTTTACAGTTTGTTTACCCAGGACATGTCAGCTGAGTTGCAGCATCTCATTTTCAGTGGGATCCTGCTTCCCCCTGCAGTCTGCAGTGTAGTGGTCCCTGGTACAGAACTCTGGAGCACAATCAGCATTTATTTTGATCCAGCAGCGGCACACAGAACACAATTATTTTACTCACAATACAAATGTAACCCCTAGATGGCGCTATCCCAGGGGCTACTACCCCTGCCTGATTTGCCACTAACAGGTTGAGGGGCCTGGATCCAATGACGGGTGCCTCCACCCAGAGGTCAGGGTTTGCAATAGTTAAACTAACTTGGTCACAGCCCTCTGGGACACTGCAACCCCCCTTTCTTCCCACTAGTGGCCCACACAATATATCAGAATTACCTTCACAGTATACACTTACCCCAGGTCTGGTTCCGGCACTGGGACCTCCTGTGAAATGAGATACAGTGCAACAATCACAGTACAGTACTTTAACATAGACAAATACCTCAGGCAGTATAACTTTGCTGAAACAAGCAGCTCTGATTTATTTAGGGGATATAACAAGGACAGGGGAAATCAGGTTAATTAGCTTATCACTCGAATAATCTACCTATGGCTCTGTGCACAGGCCTATCCTATCAGTTACTGTCCTAGGTACCCAAGCCCTAGTGGCTAGAATCCAAACCGTGACAGCTGGTGAGGGCCCTTTCACAGAGAAAAGGAGAATTAAACAGTCAGCAGTACAGTAATTCCATTTGGATTTAATGTGGCAATTCAACAGGAGTGACCCTGAATTAGTACTCACGACCTCCAAATAAGATAGGGTCCTTCAATGTCAGCAGGGCTCACTTGAGGTACACAAACCTCTTCACACATCCATATAAAAGAAAGCACTATACCAGGCAGGCTGCATCTGTATCCCGATCGCAATTACTGCACAATACCCGAGAGAACACACAGCAGATTCAGTTCCTGACAGACCGAGTGCAATTTTCAGCAATTCCTCCAGTCTTCTACAGGGTGAGCCTGGTTTCTACTCTTCAGAGATCCTTTGATTCTTTTCACAGGACGGATTCAGTCCTAACAAGCTGTTACACAAGCTGCAGACCGGAACTCTGGGCCTTACACACGTTTTTTGACTAAAACTGCACACTGAAAAGCACAGGGCTCCTTCCTTCTTCACTGCCAAAGCTCAACTGAAACTCCAACCGACAAACTGGCACTTCCTTTGAGTTCCTCCCAGTTCTTGACTGGATTGGCTGTCACTCACAATAGACTGCTGCTGTTGGTCCAAAAGGTGCTGAAGTCTAAACTACATCTCCCAGAGTCACTGCCCATACAATCCTCTTGTGGCTGGCTCAGATTATGAGTCCAAGTTCTGATTCGTCCAAGGCACCATTTTAGAGCTAGCTTACCCCACACTGATTGGTCCAGTTCAGCAGTTCAAAACTAGAATGGGGAACTAGCAGACACAGTTCTGACTGCAAAGAAAGCAGGTTAGACAAACTGTAATTTCATTATTACTCTAAATAATTTCTGGCAAACAGTTACATCTTTCAGATAGGTTCCCTTTGCACTCCTAGTGACTGCAAAATGAAGTGAATTGGCAGCAGCTCGAGTGGTACTCAGAGAAGCACACAGTCCCCCATACAAACTAATTATGTCTGCAAGCAGACAGCTCTTAAAGAGACAGTACCAGAGGTTCTAAAAACACTCACTGATAAATGGCTTAAACGCCAAACACCATTCAGGCTTGGAGCATTCAAGCAAGCTCCTGGAAGTCTTTTGGGAACCCCCATTTGCAGGGGGGTTACACAAAAATAAATAAATTATTCCAAAATCCAAACTTCCATTCATTAGTTTGGTCACATCAAGAAAGTACTTTGGCACCAGTCCTCTGACTCTTACTCAGCTACCGGTCTGAGCAGCTGGATGTATAACAAAAACAGGAAAGCCAACGCTTGAGATAGGCTCCTAGTTTCTGAGCAGGCTAGAATCTTTGGGGCTATTCAGTCTTCAACAGGAAAAGCATTTGTTGACCTTCAGAAAGCTGATTAAAGAAATTAATTAGAATGATAGCAATATTCACCCCTACCTACCGCTGATGTGTCATGCAGTCTCACTGCATTTTATCAATGAGCTTGTGGGAGACACTGGTGGTAGGGATGAGTGCTGCTGTTGTTCTAATTAACGTACTGAATACACTTTCCCAAGGTCTTGGGTTGTTTTTCTGGTTGGAGACCAAGTAACCCGAATGGTTGCTGCCTGCTTTCTTCTGCTGATGTGAGGCTACGGTAGCTTTTCTTTATGGGCTGTCTCTTTCTGGATTAGGCATCCAAGTTTGTCATTAAAAACTTAATGCTAAGCTGGTTCCATTGCACCAAGTGATCACTCTGGCATGCTGACTACCCAAATTTAATGCTAAGCCGGTTCCACTGGACCAAGCAATCGCTCTGGCATGCTGCCGACAAAGGTTTAATGCTAAGCCAGTTCCACTGCACCAAACAATCACTCTGGCATGCTGGCAGCTCAGGCGTAAAACTAAGCTGGTTCCATTGCACTAAGCAATCACTTGGCCATGCCGACAACCCAGGTTTAATGCTAAGCTGGTTCCATTGCAAAAAGTGATCACTCTGGTATTTAATGACCCAGGTTTAATGCTAAGCCGGTTCCATTGCACCAAACAATCACTCTGGCATGCTGGCAGCTCAGGTGTAAAGCTAAGCTGGTTCCATTGCACTAAGCAATCACTCTGGCATGCTGGCAGCTCAGGTGTAAAGCTAAGCTGGTTCCATTGCACTAAGCAATCACTCTGGCATGCTGGTGACAAAGGTTTAATGCTAAGCCAGTTCCATCGCACCAAGTAATCAACCTGGCAGCTGGCGACCCAGGTGTGCCCTGCACCCAAGACATCAGGAGTGAAGGCCACCAGGGACGATGAAAGAGCATCTTTTGGATGCTATTCTCCAGGCAGGGAACTCACTGTATCACTGTGGAGAGACTTCTGGTGGTGGCTGGTGGAGGTGTCCATGACAACATGGATGATCTAGTGCTACCAGCCAACCTCCCAGACCAGCTATAGATGTGCACAAGCAATTGAGGTGGAAGGCAATTGGGGCATGAAAACGGGAAAATGCCCTGCCGACATGCTGTATGACGTCCTCTCTGCCCCTCTCCACACCTGGACCCTCCTGGACAATGCACCTGGAAAGATCTCCTCTAGATGCCAAACATCTGCTCCTTCACTAGGCCATGGAATTGGCCCCGACAGGGACAAGATGGTTAACAGAGAGGGAAGTGAGGAGCTCTTAGGCGGATTCCCGTGACAACAGCCAGGTGAAGCCCGTGGTAGTAACAAGGTGGCCCTTGAAGGTATCTGGAGGTCTGGCTTGGTGTGTGACCCAGTTGGAGCAAGACAAATAGTGAGTCTGGTGGAAGAAAGGTGGCATTGTGGAGGCCTTAAGGAGACGAGTGCCAGGAGGCATGGTCAGAGCAAAAAAAAAAGTGCAAAAAAAGTTAAAGATGGACATCTGATCTTGGCATTAAAAAAGTAAAAGTAGACACTGTGTAACAATCGTGGCTGCACTGTTTCAGCATACCCACCTCACACAGGTAATAAATAGGAGATGTGTTACTTGGGCCTGGGCTGAGGGCAGTAAGAGTAGCAGCAGCAACATTTGGTTTCTCTGTGTTTGGCCTCTGCACCTCTCCTGGAGCAGTAATTGAATGTTCTCATACATGCTCATGTGCACGTGTGAGCACTCACGCACGCGTACACACACACACACACACACACACACACAGGGGTAGAGGAGCAGAGGAGAGAAGAACCAGTCAGAGGGGCTGAGCAGAACAGTGACAGTAAACAATTACTCTCTCAGCAGTAATTTGCAGGAGTGTAGCCAGACATTTTCAACTTGTAGTCTAGAGCTGATGGCACTGCTGTCCCCCAGCAGAAACGCACATAAAAAGATGAGCTCACACGCAATACAAACACAGCTGCCTATGTCAGTGAATAATATGTAAAACCAATGTTCCCACTAAATCCAAAACGTTTTTATGTTTGTTGAACCTGCGCACCAAATGCTCTGAATTCACTGAAAGTGGCTTTCAGGGGGTGTTACTAATAAGCCCATTACAGCTCAAAATACCAGGGGCTCAGCAATCTAGATCAATGACCATGCATTGCCCTGGTGGCACCACTGCCTGTTAGACACACTGAAACTTGGTGTTTTTCAAAGGACCCAAGCTGATCCAATCAGAGAGGGCTTCAGTCCTTTGATTTTCATGAAATAGGTCTGCAAACAGCTGAGCGGCTTTAAAAAACCCCATTCCACTGTTCTGTCACCCAACAGCAGTGGTGAGGAGATCATCCCCTTATGTAGCCCACAGTGATGCTGCCCAATCCCTCCCTCCCACCCAAGTGCCAGGGCCATGGTTGCAGCTGGCTGCTGTAGCACCTGCTGTCCTCTGCCATCATCAACTTGTTAGGTGTGCTCTGGACCAGCTGTAAGCTGCTCTGCTTACCACTGGCAGGTCGGATGATGACAGACACTCGTTAGGTGCTGTGCTAGTTGGGTTTGTAGTCTCCTAGTGGCCAGTCTCCCTGTGCTTTAATTTATATCCTTTTCTTTCTAACTCTTGGTGGTAGACCTGGGCAGTGAAAAGACAAGGCCCTGCCCCTTACACAACATATACACAAACACACAGACAAACATGCATGCGCGCACACACACACACATTCCTGTATCACAACATCAATAGCACACTATTTTCTTCATACAAATTACATTTTTATGTTGATTGCGTGCATGCGCAAGAAACATATTGCAGCAGCTTTCTCCAGAAGCAGGTTGTGGAGGCGCGACACTGTTGTGGCCAATGCCCCACAGTCTTTAAAGGCTAGTCCGCTTCCCCAATGACACTAGTTCAGCCAGTGTGCCACAACCTTGTAAAATTTAGCCGCTGAAATCCAGGGGGCCTCACCTGCGTCGGTAAGCATCATCCCTGCAATGAGGAAGCAGACCCCTCATTGGAGGGCTGTTGCTGACTGGGAGCCCAGTCCCTGTTAGCATGTCCCTCCCCAATTTGTTGTGTGCTGAGGGGATGCCCAGTCCTCCTGGCTTATATCACCCCCAGCTTCTCTCTGCTAACGGGAGTGCCTAATCCTCTGCCGCATATCCCCACCTATTTCTTGTGTGTCAATGGGGTGCTCTAATCCCCATCAGCATGATGTGGTCCCCCTTTTGTTTTGTGCTGACGGGGTGCCCAATCCCCATCGACTGCAGCTGCCCCCAAAAGAGTCCGTTGGCATGCTGGGGAGGCCCACCCCAGTGTGCCACATGCCCTGCAAAAAGCGGTCCTGCAATGTTTTTTTTCTCCCTGTAACAAGAAAGCGGTCCCTCGCCATCTCCTGCCCCATTCCCACAACCTGCCACCCACTGTGCACCCTGCCTCCCACCCCCCACCCCATACTTACCTCTGGACCTCAGCGCAATGATCTTTGGTGGACCAGGAACACATCTGCACCCTTCAAAGCCGACCACGAACTAAAGAAATGCCGGTAAGCTGTATAATGGAATAAATAGGGTGTTTTCAACTTTGATGCACATTTGAGAATTTTTTGAATTTTGGCACCAAATTTTTCAACATGGTGTTTTGTGACCCCTCCTCATGAATTCTGGCACTGTCATGGCATTAATCAGTCCCGAAGGTGATTTTGCAGTCACTGCGCGGAATCACCTTTTGGGACTGATTAACTAAAAGACAGTGCCAGTGTTCATGAGGTGGGATCTCAAAAGCCTATGTTGCAAATTTGGTGGAAAATCCAGAAAATGACTGTTTTATGAGCTGCAGTTATGCTATTGCTATGCACCTCATAACTTCGCGAATTTGCAATATTTATGGCAGATTTCAACACAGGCATTTTTCCACACCTTTGTGAACAGTACAGCTGTCATTTTCACATCCTGACCAAAATGTGTTTTTGCACTTCCGGCGCAGAATAGAGCGGTCGCAGTGGGAAATCAGTGTTCGGGACAGATTACGAAAATGACAGTGACATTGTTCATGAGCAGAGGTCCTAAAATGGCTATGTTGAAAATTTGGTGACGAAAGTCCATGAAATGAGAGTGCTATAAGCTTGCATTACGCAGTTTCCACGCACGCTCGTACCTTCGCAACTTTGTAATATTTTCACTCCAGATTTTCAAAATTGCCATTTTTACACACCTCCTTATGAACAGTGCAGCTGTCATTTTTCACATTCTGGCCAAAATGTGTTTTCCCTCTTCCGGCGCACAATAGCGCGGTCGCTGTGGTAAATCAGTTTTTGGAACACATTAAGAAAATCACACAGACACTGTTCATCAGCAGAGGTCCTAAAATGTCTATGTTGAAAATTTTGTGATAGAACTCCATAAAATGACTGTGTTACGAGCATGCATTGTGCAGTTTCCACGCACCCTTGTAACTTCGCAAATTAGTAATATTTTCATGCCACATTTTCAACAGTGGCATTTTTCCACACCTCCTTGGGAAAAGTACAGCTGTCATTTTTCACATCCTGGCCGTGATGCATTTTCGCTCTTCCAGCGCAGAATACCGCAGTCGCTGTCGGAAATCATTGTTTGGGGCAATTTAGGATTGAGCGAGTGAGTGGGGGGAGTGACTGAGCTCAACTGAGCTCTGTCAGGACTGCTGTGGATTTCTTTGTGGGCAGGAAAAGGCACCAATGCAGGCAGGAGCCCAGAACAAAAGGGCAGCCTGCAGCACCAGGAGACACAGAACGAGCGAGTGAGGGAGTGGGAGTTGTGAGGTCAACGGAGCTCTGTTGGGATTGCTGCAGATTTCTTTGTGGGCAGAAAAAGGCAGCAATGCATGCAGGGGCCCAGTACAAAAGGCCAGCCTGCAGCGCCAGCAGAAACAGAATGAGCAAGTGAGAGAGGGGGAGTGAGCAAGCTCAACGGAGGTCTATCATGACTGCTGCGGATTTCTTTGTGGGCAGAAAAAGGCAGCAACACAGGCAGGAGCCCAGTACAAAAGGCCAGCCTGCAGCGCCGGCAGAAATGGATGAGTGAGAGACAGAGGGGGAGTGAGCGACCTCAACGGAGCTGTGTCAGGACTGCTGCAGATCTCTTTGTGGGCAAAAAAAGCTGCCAATGCAAGCAGGAACCCAGCACAAAAAGGTAGGCTGCAACAGCGGGAAACACAGAATGAGTGAATGAGGGAGGGGGAGTGAGTGAGCTCACTGGAGCTCTGTTGGGACTGCGGAGGATTTCTTTGTGGGCAGAAAAAGGCAGCAATGCACGCAGGGGCCCAGTACAAAAGGGCAGCCTGCAGCAGTGGGAGACACAGAATGAGCGACTGAGAGAGGGGAAGTGAGCGAGCTCAACTGAGCTCTTTCATGACTGCTGCAGATTTCTTTGTGGGCAGAAAAAGGCAGTAATGCACGTAGGGGCCCAGTACAAAGGGCAGCCTGCAGCAGCAGGAGAAACAGAAAGAATGAGTTAGAGAGGCGGAGTGAGTGAGCAAGCTCAACGGAGCTCTGTCGGACTGCTGCAGATTTCTTTGTGGCCAGAAAAAGGAGCCAACAGATGGAGGAGCCCAGTACAAAAGGGCAGCCTGCAGCGCCAGGAGAAACAGAATGAGCGAGTGAGATGGGGGAGTGAGCGACCTCAATGGTGCTCTGTCGGCACAGCTGCAGATATCTTTGTGAGCAGAAAAAGGTGCCAATGCAGGCAGGAACCCAGTACAAAAGGCCAGCCTTCGGCACTGGGAGAAACACAACTAGTGAGTGATAGAGGGGGAGTGAGCGAGCTCAATGGAGCTGTGTTAGGACTGCTGCAGATATCTTTGAGGGCAGAAAAAGCTGCCAACACAGGCAGGAACCCAGTACAAAAGGGCAGTCTGCAGCAGCGGGAGACACAGAACGAGTGAGTGAGGGAGGTGGAGTGAGTGAGCGAGCTCAACGGAGCTCTGTCAGGACTGCTACAGATATCTTTGTGGCCAGAAAAAGGTGCCAACAGAGGCAGGAGCTCAGTACAAAAGGGCAGCCTGCAGTGCCAGGAGAAACAGAATGAGTGCGTGAGGCAGGGGGAGTGAGAGACCCGAATGGACCTCTGTTGGGACAGCTGCAGATTTCTTTGTGGGAAGAAAAAGCCCCCAACGCAGGCAGGAGCCCAGTACAAAAGGACAGGCTGCAGCAGCAGGAGACACAGAACGAGCAAGTGAGACAGAGGGAGTGAGTGAGCGAGCTCAACAGAGCTCTATTGTAACTGCTGCAGATTTCTTTGTGGGCAGAAGAAGACAGCAATGCAGGCAGGAGCCCAGTACAAAAGGGCAGCCTACAGTGCTGGCAGAAACGGAACAAGTGAGTGAGAGAGGGGGACTGAGCGAGCGCAACAAAGTTCTGTCAGGGCTGCTGCAGATTTCTTTGTGGCCAGAAAAAGATGCCAAGAGAGGCAGGAGCCCAGTACAAAAGGACAGCCTGCAGCGCCAGGACAAACAGAATGACCGAGTGAGGAGGGGGAGTGAGCGACCTCAATGGAGCTCTGTCAGGACAGCTGTGAATTTCTTTCTGGGCAGAAAAAGGTACAAATGCAGGCAGGAGCCCAGCACAAAAGGGCAGCCTGCAGCGCTGGCAGAAATGGAATGAGCAAGTGAGAGAGTGGGAGTGAACGAGCTCAACGGACCTCTGTCAGGACTCAGTGGAGCTGTATCATGCCTGCTGTGGATTGCTTTGTGGGCAGAAAAAGGCAGCAATGCAGGCAGGAGCCCAGTACAAAAGGCAATCCAGCAGCGTGAGCAGAAACGGAATGAGCGACTGAGAAAGGGGGAGTGAGCAAGCTCAACTGAGCTGTGTCGCAACTGCTGCACATTTCTTTGTGGGCAGAAAAAGCCGCCAATGCAGGCAGGAGCCCAGTACAAAAGGGCAGGCTGCAGCAGTGGGAGACACAGAATGAGCGAGTGAGGGAGGGGGAATGAATGAGCTCAACGGAGGTCTGTTGGGACTGCTGTGGATTTCTTTGTGGGTAGAAAAAGGCAGCAATGCATGCAGGGGCCCAGAACAAAACGGCAGCCTGCAGCACCAGAAGAAACAGAATGAGCGAGCTCAACGGAGCTGTATCGTGACTGCTGCGGACTTCTTTGTGGGCAGAAAAAGGTGGCAATGTAAGCAGGAGCCCAGTACAAAAGGCCAGCCTGCAGCACTGGCAGAAACGGATGAGCGCGTGACAAAAGGGTAGCCTGCAGCGCCAGGAGAAACAGAATGAGCGAATGAGACAGGGGGAGTGAGTGACCTCAATGGAGGTCTATCATGACTGCTGCGGATTTCTTTGTGGGCAGAAAAAGACAGCAACGCAAACAGAAGCCCAGTATAAAAGGCCAGCCTGCAGCACTGGCAGAAACGGATGAGCGAGTGACAAAAGGGTAGCCTGCAGCGCCAGCAGAAACAGAATGAGCGAGTGAGAGAGGGGGAGTGAGCAAGCTCAACGGAGGTCTATCATGACTGCTGCGGATTTCTTTGTGGGCAGAAAAAGACAGCAACGCAAACAGGAGCCCAGTACAAAAGGCCAACCTGCAGCGTCGGCAGAAACAGAATGAGCGAGTGACAGAGGGGGAGTGAGCGACCTCAATGGAGCTGTGTCAGGACTGCTGCAGATCTCTTTGTGGGCAGAAAAAGCTGCCAACGCAGGCAGGAACCCAGTACAAAAGGGCACCCTGCAGCAGTGGGAGACACAGAACAAGTGAGTGAAGGAAAGAATTGTCAAGTACCTAGAGGCCAGAGGGGCACAGGACCCAAGACAGCATGGATTCACAGCAGGAAGGTCATGCCAGACGAATCTAATAGATTTCTTTGACTGGGTGAGCAAAGTAGCAGATCAGGGAGGGGCTGTGGACATGGCCTTCCTAGACTTTAGCAAGGCATTTGACACAGTCCCACACAAAAGATTAATATACAAGTTAGCCAGCCTGGGAGTGGGTCCCAAGATGATAGCCTGGGTAAAGAATTGGTTGGAGAATAGGACACAGAGGATAATAGTAAATGGAGTCCACTCTGAAGAAAGGGGGGTTACTAGCGGGGTATTGCAAGGTTCAGTATTAGGACTGGTCCTCTTCAATGCCTTTATAAGTGACATTGCAGAGGGACTGGAAGGAAAAGTATGTTTCTTTGCAGATGACACAAAGATCTGCAACAGAGTTGATGCACAAGGTGGGGTGGAAAGGATGAGAAGGGACTTGGCAAGGTTAGAGAAATGGTCAAATGTATGGCAGCTTAGATTCAATGCTAAGAAGTGCAAGGTAATGCACCTGGGAAACAAAAACCCAGGGGAAGAGTACACAATTGGGGGTGAGATACTAACAACAAAATGTAACCCCCCTGCAAATGGGGGTTCCCAAAAGATTTCCAGTAGCTTGCTTGAATGCTCCAAGCCTGAATGGTGTTTGGCCTTTAAGCCATTTATCAGTGAGTGTCTTTAGAGCCTCTGGTACTGTCTCTTTAAGAGCTGTCTGCTTGCAGACATAATTAGTTTGTATGGGGGGACTGTGTGCTTCTCTGCTTGAGTACCACTCGAGCTGCTGCCAATTCACTCCATTTTTGCAGTCACTAGGAGTGCAAAGGAACCTATCTGAAAGATGTAACTGTTTGCCAGAAATCATTTAGAGTAATAATGAAATTACAGTTTGTCTAACCTGCTTTTTTGCAGTCAGAACTGTGTTTGCCTAGTTCCCATTCTAGTTTTGAACTGCTGAACTGGACCAATCAGTGTGGGTTAAGGTAGCTCTAAAATGGTGCCTTGGACGAATCAGAACTTGGACTCATAATCTGAGCCAGCCACAAGAGGATTGTATGGGCAGTGACTCTGGGAGATGAGTTTAGACTTCAGCGCCTTTTGGACCAACAGGGCAGTCTATTGTGAGTGACAGCCAATCCAGCCAAGAACTGGGAGGAACTCAAAGGAAGTGCCGGTTTTGTCTGCTGGAGTTTCAGTTGAGCTCTGGCAGTGAAGAGGAAGGAGCCCTGTGCTTTTCGGTGTGCAGTTTTAGTCGGAAACGTGTGTAAGGCCCAGAGTTCGGTCTGCAGCTTGTGTAACTGCTTGTTAGGACTGAATCTGTCCTGAAGAGAATCAAAGGATATCTGAAGAGTAGAAACCAGGCTCACCTGTAGAAGACTGGAGAAATTGCTGAATTGCACTCAGTCTGTCAGGAACTGAATCTGCTGTGTTTCTCCCGGTATTGTGCAGTAATTGCGATCGGGATAGAAGCAGCCTGCCTGGTATAGTACTTTCTTTTTACCATATAAATGTGTGAGGAGGCTTGTGTAGCTCGAGTAGCCCTGCTGACATTGAAGGACCCTATCTTGTTTGGAGGTCGTGAGTACTAATTCAGGGTCACCCCTGTTGAATTGCCACATTGAATCCAAATGGAATTACTGTACTGCTGACTGTTTAATTTTCTTTTCTCTGTGTGAAGGGCCCCTACCAGCTGCCACGGTTTGGACTAGCCACTGGGGCTTGGGTACCCAGGGACAGTAACTGGTAGGGATAGGCCTGTGCACAGAGCCATAGGTAGATGAGTAAAGTGATAAGCTAATTAACCTGATTTCCCCCTGTCCTTGTTATATCCCCCTAAATAAATCAGAGCTGCTTGTTTCAGCAAAGTTATACTGCCTGAGGTATTTGTCTATGTTAAAGTATTGTACTGTGATTGTTGCACTGTATCTTATTTTACAGGAGGTCCCAGTGCCTGAACCAGTCCTGGGGTAAGTGTATACTGTGAAGGTAATTCTGATATATTTGTGGGCCACTAGTGGGAAGAAGGGGGTTGCAGTGTCCCAGAGGGCTGTGACCAAGTTAGTTTAACTATTGCAAACCCTGACCTCTGGGTGGAGGCACCGCCATCGGATCCAGGCCCCTCGACCTGTTAGTGGCAAATCAGGCAGGGGTAGTAGCCCCTGGGATAGCGCCATCTAGGGGTTACAAACAAAAATGGAAAGGGACCTGGGGGTAGTCATATTAGATGACTTAAAGGTGGGCAAGCAATGTGAGAGGGCAGTAAGGAGGGCTGGGGGGACACAGGGATGCATAGGGAGAGGCATCACCAGTAGAAAACAGGAAGTTGTTATCCCTCTGTACAGACAGCTGGCGAGACCCAATCTGGAGTACTGTGTGCAGTTCTGGAGTCCCAGTCTCCACAAGGACATAGACAAGATGGAAGCTGTCCAGAGGAGGGCAACTAAAATGGTGCAGGGTCTGCACCAGAAGACATATGGAGAGAGACTAAAGGAGCTTAATATGTATCTCCTCGAGGGAAGAAGGGAGAGGGGGGACATGATAGAAACTTTCAAGTACCTCAAGGGAATCAACAAAGTCCAAGAGGGTAGCATCTTTCAAAAAAAGAGGTGTGCAAGAACAAGGGGGCACACAATTTGAAGATGGCTTAGAGGTAATATAAGGAAGTATTTTTTCACAGAGGGAGTTGTGTATGCATGGAGCGGCCTTCCGGAGGAGGTTGTGGAGTCAAAAACAGTGGTTGAATTCAAGCATGCATGGGACAGTCATAAGGCAATTCTAGGGGGTGGGGGTAGAAAGAAGTAGGCTGCTGGTTAATTAGGATCTGCAGCTTACCCATTAGGTAGGGAAATGGGCAGACTGGGTGGGCCAAGCGGTCCTTATCTGCTGTCAAATTCTATGTTTCTATGTTTCTATATGTTTCTATGAGTGAGGGAGGGGGAGTGAGTGAGCTCTCTGGAGCTCTGTTGGGACTGCTGCAGATTTCTTTGTGGCCAGAAAAAGGTGCCAATAGAGGCAGGAGCCCAGTATAAAAGGACAGCCTGCAGCGCCAGGACAAACAGAATGAGCGAGTGACACAAGAAAGAGTGAGCGACCTCAATGGAGCTCTGTCAGGACAGCTGTGGATTTCTTTCTGGCCAGAAAAAGGTGCAAATGCAGGCAGGAGCCCAGTACAAAAGAGCACCCTGCAACGCCGGCAGAAACGGAACAAGCGAGTGAGAGAGGGGGAGTGAGTGAGCTCAATGGATCTCTGTCAGGACTGCTGCAGATTTCTTTGTGGGCAGAAAAAGGCAGCATCAGGGGCAGGAGCCCCGTACAAAAGGGCAGCCTGCAGTGCCAGGAGAAACAGAATGAGTGAGTGAGAGAGGGGGAGTGAGTGAGCTCAACGGAGCGGAGTCAGGACTGCTGCAGATTTCTTTGTGGGCAGAAAAAGTCCCCAACGCAGGCAGGTGCCCAGTACAAAAGGGCAGGCTGCAGCAGCAGGAGTCACAGAACGAGTGAGTGAGGGAGGGGAAGTGAGTGAGCTCAACGGAGCTCTGCTGAGACAGCTGCAAATTTCTTTGTGGACAGAAAAGGGTGCCAATGCAGGCAGGAGCCCAGTACAAAACAGCAGTGAGTGACAGAGTGCCACTGAGCGAACTCAACGGACCAACGCAATCAACATTCGGCATTGACAAATGCTTGTTTGTTTTGCTTTTAAACATTTTTTGTGATTTTTGAATTAATTGTAGGGGTCTATAGTCCCACAGATTCATACTCACATTAAAATAAAGTCCTGCAGAAATAGCATGAATGAAGTGCACAGATCACCCTTTGAGGTGAAGGAATGAATGAACTGGAAACTGGAAAACTTCACAAAGCTGTGAGAATAGTTTCACAGCACAGAACAATAATAGCCTCTCTGCCCCCAGCACAGTTTAGAGATAACGTGACTTGGATCCTCTGAATTTTTACAAGAGCTAAAAGCAGTCATAATATTCAACAAATAATTTATCATTTATGCCTCACAATCGTACATACCTTTCAGGTGAATGCATTTGCAACTGTTGTGGCACTGACTTTGGAAATCCACTTAGGAACTGGAGAGATGACAATGGCATTCCTTAACACTCAACAGTTTAATGTCTAAATGTTCTAATTAACAGAAGATCAATCAATCGTATTTCTACAGCAGCCCACCCTCGGGGCTCCAGGCACCGTAAATAAACCGATATTGGTAATTTATCAATAATTTTAACTGTTATGTAAAGCACTTTCTTAGCTGAATGCACACAAGTATTATAGCAGACTATTTCAACATAGACTTCTGCCAATGGTTTGGGATATGCCGGTCTCTGTAGAACAAGGTGGTTTGTAAAATTATTTTTAGATTTCAGAATACAGTTGCAAGACTGAGTTGTTAAGTCATTAGCTTCTTCTTTATATGTTATAAAGCAGTGCATTCCCTTGTTATAAAATTACGATACCACCATCTGAATTTTTGCATAAATCAACAGAGTGGTGAGTGTCTTTTACTGCACTTTATGTATTTAATAAAACGGAACTAATTTGCTACATTCCGTGTTCCTGTGTCAAGTGCTTTCGTGTTGGTGATCACGCACCCATTTTCTGCACTTGGTCAAATAGGCTCCCTAAAATACCAGCCAGGGGAATAGAAGCCAGAAACTATTCCAGATTTGTAGTGGTGGACTTCTGCTCTGACCTACACGTGGTTAACTGGGAACCTATAGTTTCCCTCCCCTCCCTAGATGAGGCACTGGAATATTTCACCAATGTGTTCATGTCTGCGGCTAATGTGCATGCCCCTCGAAAGAAACCAAGGGTATGTGGAAAGTAGCACAAATGGATCACCCCAGACCTTAAACAAATCACATTGCTCAGAGACAGGGCCTGGGGGCATTACAAATTCACTGACCTTAAATCAGATTGGGAGATGTACACAGAACTTAGGAACAAATGCAAGAAGGCCTCCAAAAGTGCGAATTCGGAGTACTTGCATGATCTCCAGTGACGACACTTAAGGGATCAAAAAAATTCTGGGCTCAAATTAAGCAGCTTTTGAGGGGTGCAACAAGGGCCCCGGATGGAGCTCTTCTGGTCAGTAATACCCTGACCAATGACCCCTTTGCCATTGCCAAGGCATTTAGCACCTCCTTTTCTAGTCCCAGCATGCTTAAACCTGACATCCCCTCTGGGGTCCCTTACAGCAACGGAACTGGATGGAATCACCCTAGGCCTCATATTCACCTAAAACTGGTCAAGCCATCTGAAGCACTACCCCTTCTAAATCGGATTAGTCCTGACTCCTCCCCTGAACATGACCTGCTTGAACCAAGGCTGCTGTGGGCTGCTGCCCCAGCTATTGCCCTCTCATTCTCCAAGCTCATCAACAGATCCCTACTAGAAGTAAATGTCCCCAATAAGTGGAAGGTTGCGACCATAGTCCCCATCCACAAAAAGGGGCCTAGGGCTAACGTTGAGAACTACAGACTCATTTCCATTCTCTGCCCACTTGCTAAGGTGCAGGAGAGACTTGTCTATAATCAACTGCAGGACTACCTTGAGACCCATCTACTCCTAGCCGACAATCAACATGGTTTTAGGAAGGGCCATGGTACTGACACAGCCCTAATCTGGCTGACGTCTGACATCCTGGATGGTATGGATAGGGGCTCCCTGACTGGAGCTATATTTGTCGACCTGTCAAAAGCATTCGACCTGGTCAGTCATGCACTGCTGCTTTCCAAGCTCCAAAAACTAGGACTGGATGGGCTTTCGGTTTCATGGGTTGAGAGCTACTTGCTCAATAGAACCCAAAAAGTGCTATGGAGAGGAATACAACCAGGTCCCAGACCAGTGGCCTCTGGAGTACCTTAGGGCTCGATACTGGGTCTTCTACTATTTACCCTATATGACAATGACATCAAGCGGGACTGTGGGCTGGACAACCTCATCCTGTATGCAGATGATACAGCTGCATATTGCAGTGACCCTCTACCAGATATTATATCTGCCAAATTTCAGTCCTGCCTCACAGCTCTTGAGGCTTGGTTCTCTGCCAACTCACTTGTGCTAAACGAGGAGAAAATGAAGGCTGTCCTATTCGGGACTAGGCATCTTGGAGCCGACAGGCATGACCTCCTTCAGCTCCATGCAGAAAATGGGATGAGAGCTGAGGTTATTGACAAGATTAAGTATCTTGGTATCCTTCTTGACCAGAATATGTCCTACAAGCCATACATTGACAACTTAGCTAAGACCACTCACCAGAAAGTGGGCCTCCTTTACAGGCTGGGAACCTCCCTTATGGGTGAAGCAAGGTGAGCCATAACTAGCTGCACTCTGCTTTCCACCCTCCTCTATGCTGCCCCCCCTTCTTCAGTTTCTTAAGGAGGGTGAACTAAGAAAACTAACCATACTCTACAATAGGGTTGCACGCTTCACAACACACTCCCCTCCCAGGAGGCACCCACTGTGAGGTCATTGCTCACCTTAACTGGCCCTCACTATGGCACAAACTGGCCTATCCCTCACTTTGCATAACTCACAAATTCACTCCATCTGCCCCCCCCCCAAATTTGCGAGGCGTGCTTAACCCCAAGGTCCAGTGCCTGACCTAAGGTCATCTGCTGGCCGCCCTCTTGACATCCCTAGAGTATGGACTAACCTAGGTAAAATCTTTTCAGTATGCTGCTCCCTCCCTGTGGAATACTCTCCCGGGGTTCTTCCACTCCTGGGGGTTTTAGATCTTCACTGAAAACGTACCCGCTGGAATTGAGTCTCTGTGGTTTGTAATCATTAGTCCCTGTTGACTAGCCCCAAATCCTCTCACCCCATGCCTATTTTCTTAGAGCATGTGGGTGCCTGGCCCTTAGAATCACCTGGGTGCATGACCAATTCTGGAACACCTTGACTGGATGTCCACTAAACAATCTTATGTGTACGCTGCTACAATGTTATATAAAACTTTACTCCTACCATATTGAATAATGTGGGGTTCACTTCACCCCGAAACTAAATTGTAACTGCACTACTGCTACTTCTTATCCTTGTATTTTATGTGTATTGTACTTTTACCTAACTAACATACTGAATGTACAATGTTATACCCTGTATGTTGTCATAGTAGTTACCCTGTAAACACTCAGAAGTATGTACCACTGCATGTGATTAATGTACAGTATGTAATTAACTCCGGATCACTCCTGAAAAAGGGACCTCTGGTCTCAGTGAGATTACCCGTTATCAAAATTTAAAATAAATGAATACATGGTGCTGATCCCTTCTAGATTTGTGTAAATCAACATCCGCATGATTTCCCCATCACGGGGAGGTTTCACTCTGGATTAACATGCAGAAGAAGAATTTTAGTACCCAGTCCAAAATTTGTTTTACTTTCAGAGTGGGTACTAATATTCTTCTGCATGTTGGTCCTGAGTGAGTCCTCTCCTGTAATGGGCAAGTCAAGTGGATGTTGATTTACTGAAAATTTAAATGGTGGCATCATAATTTTCTTTCACCAATGTTGGAGTACACAAGAACCCTCTAAAGTGAACACAAGGAAACATTACCAAAACAGAAGTGCTTTACACAGCCAAAACCACCAATACACTAATGACTAAGGTTGGCAGTATAGCCTACAGGTTACAGTAATGAGCTGTGAATGAGCTTGGTACATTCAGCAGACCTGGGTTTGATTTCCACAACCTCCACTTGCATACTGAGAGAGACTGAACAAGTCACTTAACCTCCCCAGTGCTCCCAGGTCACCCCTGAAAACAGGCACTTGTACCTAATGAGTCTTACCTAGTTACCAAAGACTAAAATAAATAAAATATTGTTGGCAATTTCAACTTCCTTGTGAGGGCTGCAGTGTGTACCCATAATGTGTTTTATTCACGCATGACACAGGCTTCTCAAATGGACATGATGTAGGTTGAATTTCTTTTTTTGAGATATGTAAATAATCTGTCTTAAAAGTCTTAATATATTTCAGTCATTTCAAACTGTGTTGTGCATTGCAGGATGTCAGCTTAGAGCAGGTCGCACCAAATTGAAACTGCTGTTAATATAGCATCAACCTTCATGTGATTTTGAGTTAGTTCTTAAGGCTGTATCTGAAATTCGCAGGCAGTCATAGTTACTAATACTGTATCACAGTCACCCATAATCAAGTATCTTAAAACCATCTCAGCACTGTATGTTAATAAAGCCATGTGGGGCTAGGTACGGGAGGGAGCAAGCAATGCTGCCTTTTGTGGCTTTTGGCAATGCCAGTGCTGGTGGATGTAGAGAACAGCGTTCCGTTTCACACTCAGTGCCTTCCCTCGTCATCCTGGCTGCTTACTGCTCATTCCATTTTCCATAGAAGCAGTGGGTTACGCCTGCTGCCAATGATCAGTTGAATATTACTCCAAAAGGCCCCATATCAGCTACAGTAATGCAGCACGTTAAAATGAACTGGGAATGGACAATGGTGACAGCACATCAATTACAGTCAAGTGAACTGGCTAAACTTTAAGGGTAAACTTGACTATCATACCTGCCTGTTGGCCAAGAAGCTTACCACCTCACTCTCCCCTCCCTCGGTCCAGCAGCTCATCCCCCCTGCCCCTACCCCTTGTTCTACTAGGAGCTCTGATAAGGCCCTTTACCTAGTCCCTTTCTGTAAGGCATTCCTAGGGCAGCGAGTGTTATTCCACAGGGCCCCTGTCCTGCTCAATGGCCTGCCTCCTCTTGTTTCCTCCACAGTTAAATTGGGCCCCTTTAAAACTAAACTTCACCAGCACCTACTCTCTGTGAATAGTTGTAACTGCTCCTAGCAGGGTTTTATTTAACTCTAAAAATTGATTAGCGTTTTGCTCATAAAAGTGCTAAAACATTGTGAAAATGAATAGCACTTGCCTCACTGTGTTTAACAAACATAACACTTCTAGAAAACCTACATGAATACTTTCTGTACCGTTAGCATTGTCCCAAGAAAAACAAGCATTTGTCAATGCCGAATGTTTGCTTACTGGCATTGGCAGTGGTAGTGTAGAAGTTACAGAGCTGCGTAATAGGAATGGCAGTGAAGTATTGAACTGAAGCCAACCCCACCACCACCCTGCAGAGAGTGACAGGCATTGGGGTGTGCGTTTGGTCGATCAGGCATAACGGCCACGCCATTTCACCACACCCCCATCTGCAGAGACTGACAAGTGTCACGTGTTCCTTGGGGTCTTTGGCCCTTATGCGCACCCCATTTCATTAGGAAATACGGTGAGATGGGTGCGATATAGGAGAATGGGGTGAAGTTTGGGGCCGAAGAGTCCAAGGCATACCTCGATGCCTCTCAGTGACTGCAGGGTGTGGAATGGTATGAGCATCACAGGCAAGAATCCCAAGTCACACCCCTGATTCCTGTCATTCTCTATAGGGTTGGGCGATTTAGTTGAAAAGCCTAATACCTCAGGCATTCGTTGGTATTTTAACTCCAAATTTTCAACATGTTTGTTTTGTGACCCCACCTCATGAACAGGGGGAATATCAGTTTGGTAGTCGAAAGCTGCTTATGCACAGTGACTACGGGATTTAGCACCACAGGTGCAAAAATATTCCGAACAGGATGTAAAAAATGACAGCTGTACTCTTTCATGGGGAGGTGTAAAAATGGCTATGTTGCAAATGTGTGGTAAAAATATTTAAAAAAATGGTGAAGTCACGAGCGTACATAGAAACTGTGCAACGCACACCCGTTATATAAGTAGGTTGGGGATATTTATAGCAGATTGTCAACTCAGGCATTTTGGTGCCTCCGATCATGAACAGTGTCACTGTGATTTTCTTTATCTGTGCCGAACAATGATTTCCCACAGCGACCACCCATCTCTGCACTGAAAGTGTGAAAACACACTTCGGCCATGTTGTGAAAAATGGCATCTGTACTGTTCATAAGGAAGTGTTGAAAAATGCCACTAGTGAAAATCTGGACTGAAAATATTACAAAGTTATGAACTAACGAGGATGCGTGGAAACTGCACAATGCTCACTCGTAACACAGTCATTTTATGGACTTTTGTCACCAAATTTTCAACATAGCCATTTTAAGACCTCTGCTCATGAACAGTGTAACTGTGATTTTCTTAATCTCTCCTAAACATTGCTTTCGCACATCAACAGCACCATTGTGCGCTACATGTGCGATAACACATTTTGGGTGACATATGAAAAATTGCACCTGTACTGTTCATAAGGAAGTTTAATAAAATGGACATGTTGAAAATCTAGAGTGAAAATATTAAATTTGCAAACTTACGAGCATGCATAGGAACTGTGCAACGCACGCTCGTAAAAGTCATTTTTAGGCATTTTTTCACCAAATTTTCAACATAGCCATTTTAAGACCTCTGCTCATGAACAGTGTCACTGTGGTTTTGTTAATGTGTCCCATACATTGAGTTTGCACACCGACTGCGCCATTGTGCGCTACATGGGCAGAAACATGTTTTGGGCAGGATGTGAAAAATGACAGCTGTACTGCTCATAAAGAGGTGTGGAAAAATGGCAATGTTGGAAATCTGGAGTGGAAATATTGAAAATTCGCAAACCTACGAGCGTGCGTGGGAACTGTGCAACGCACACTCGTAAAACAGTCATTTTTAGGAATTCTGTCACCAAATTTTCAACATTGCCATTTTAAGATCTCTGCTCATGAACAGTGACACTGTGATTTTCTTAATGTGTCCCATACACTGAGTTCACACAACGACTGCGCAATTGTGAGCTACATGGGTGGAAACACGTTTTGGGTGAGATGTGAAAAATGACAGCTGTACTACTCATAAGAAGGTGTGGAAAAATGCCAGTGTTGAAAATCTGGAGTGGAAATATGAATATTCGCGAAACCCATGGCTGCAGTGAGGAGCTGCAGCAACGCATCAGAAACAGTCATTTTTAGGATTTTTCACTAAATTAATAACATAGCTATTTCAAGACCTCTGCTCATGAACAGTATCACTGTGATTTTCTTAATTTGTCCTGTACATTGATTTCGCACACCGACTGCGCCATTCTGCGCTACAAGGGTGGAAACACATTTTGGGTGAGATGTGAAAAATGACAGCTATACTACTCATAAGACAGTGTGGTGAAATGGCAATGTTGAAAATCTGGAGTGAAAATATTGAAATTTCGCGAACTTACGGGCCTGTGTAGGAACTGCGCAACGCACGCTCGTTAAACAGTCATTTTTTGGAATTTTGGCACCAAATTTTCAACATGTTTTGGGCCCTTCTCATGAATGATGTCACTGTCAGGTGGTATCTGTCCCAAAGGGTGATTTCGCAGTCACTGTGCAGTCACTGCAAAATCACCTCTTCGAGCCCGAATAACGCCATGACACAGTGACATCATTCATGAGAAGGGGTCCCAAAACCCTTGTTGAAAATTTGGCAAAATTCAAAATGCCTGAGATATGCATAAAGTTGAACCCTCCTATCTAGCCTATTATACAGCTTACCGGCATTTCCTCAGTTCGCGGTCGGGTTTTGAAGAGGTAGACGTGTTCCCGTCCATCAAGATCGCCACACCGGAGTCCGGAGGTAAGTATGTAAGGGGGGTGTGGGGAGGCTGGGTGCGCAGTGGATGGGTGCGGGTTGTGGGAGGGGTTCGAGACGCGCATGGGACCGTTTTTGTTTTACAGGTTAAAACAAAAAAGACTTCGATGGGACCGCTTGCCATGCTGGGGTGGGCTCCCAGCGGCACAAGGACTTTCGGGCGTTCAGCCGACGGGGATTGGGCACCCCCGTCGGCAAAATGACTGATTGCCACGCTGGGGTGGGCTCCCAGCGTGGCACCAACTACTAGGAGGGGGGGGACGATGCAGCTCAGCCGACGGGGATTGGGCACCCTGTCGGCTATACACTGCGTGTGGGGGGCGCACACGCCTGCGGCGGGGGGGAGCTGTGCGTGAGCAGCTTCTTATCGCTGCTCACTCAAGCGTAGCTCCCCTTTCAACTGTATGCCACTGCATTTTGGGGCGTGTCATAGACAGCTCCAAAATGCATTGGCTTACAGGGGCCGCGCCTGCCAGCACACTGCCTGAATTGGAGGAGGAGGTGACACACCTCCGAAATCTCCGATGATGGCACTATGTTTCTTGCACATGCGTGCAAGCAAACATAAAAACTGCTAATCAATTATTTAAAACCCTGTCCTAGCTTTTGCTGGTCAATCTGGGACTGCTCATAACTGTCCCCCAATTTCCCCCTGCTCCTCCCCAACTTATCCTGGACTAATTTCTTCCTCCCCACTCTGTTCCCCTCCCGCCCTTTACTCATCCTTTACCTGCACTCTTTCCTACTCCTCCTTCTCTACTCCTTGCACCCCTCTACTCAACTGTTCTCCCTACCCCCTCCCCAGCTGTCTCACAACTCTCCTTTACTGACTTCCTTCATGTCTCCCTTTCTTTTCTTTAATGTCCTATCTGTTTCTTCAGTTAGCTAGCACTGCCTGCACCATGTTTGTTTCATTATCATGTACGGCGCCCTCAGTTATGATGCACTTATGTATAATGCACTGCATTACTTGTATACTCTTATCCTATGTATTATGTACTGTATTAATTTCTTGTAATATTCTGTATTCTTTCTGTTTTAAATCTACTTGCCATGTTGTTTCTTTGCCATGCATTCCGCCCTCATTTATGATGCACTTATGTATAATGCACTGCATTACTTGTATACTCTTATCCTATGTATTATGTACTGTATTAATTTCCTGTAATGTTTTGTATTCTTTCTGTTTTAAATCTACTTGCCGTGTTGTTTCTTTGCCATGCATTACGCCCTCATTTATGATGCACTTATGTATATGTACTGTATTATTTGTATACTCATATCCTATGAATAATGTACTGTATTACTTGCATACTTGTATCCCATGTATAATGTACTGTATTACTTGTATCCCATGTATAATGTACTGTATTACTTGTATACACGTATCCTATGTATAATGTACTGTATTAGTAGTATACTCATATCCTATGTATAATGTACTATATTACTTGTATACTTGTATCCTATGTATAATGTACTGTATTATTTGTGTACTCGTATCCTATGAATAATGTACTGTATTTGTATACTCGTATCCTATGTATAATGTACTGTATTACTTGTATACTTGTATCCCATGTATAACGTACTGTATTATTTGTATACTCGTATCCTATATATACTAACATACTAAAATGCCAGCAGAATAGGCCTAACGGTCTTTCGTGTCTGCTCGTTTGGTCAGTCCCCAACCTGGGTGCTGACCTTGCTGTCCCCCTCGCCTTCTCTGGCTTCTCCCTTCCCAGTTCTGGATATTCTTGCTGCATTGGATTTTGCTTCCAGAACCCTTCACCTGTACCTGTCCCACCCTCTTGAACCCCTCCACTGTCTCTGCCTCCACCTCAGCCCCTAGGCAGTGCATTACATGACTCCACCACCCTCTCAGTGAAGTAGCACCTCCTCCTTTCTCCCTGAATCTCTCCTCCAGCTTCCACCCATGCCTCCTAGTGGCCCCTTCCTCCTTCCTTCAGCACCCTGACTGTTCCTCCCCTATTTATCCTCTTCATGTACCTAAAGACCTCTACATCATCCCCGCCGGGTCCCTCTCTCTTCCAATGTGTACATATTTAGCTCTTCGAGCCTCCTCCTCAGGTCCTGTCCCCCAAGCCCCAAATCATTTTGTTGCTCTCCTCTGGACCCTCTCCAGGAGGTTAATGTCCGCTTTAAGTGGCCCTCAAAACTGCCGGTACTCAAGAGTGCGGCCTCACCAAGCAGTTATACAGAGGGTATCACTTCCCACTCCTTCTGAGGTGATCCCTAGCGATGCATCCCAGCATCCTGTTGGCCTTGGCTGCTGCCCTCCTACAAGTCTCAGAGTTGTTCTATCTTGACATCCACCACCACCCCAGGTCCCTCTCAGCCATCGAGACTTGGCATTTCCCCAGGGTGTACACTTGACCTGGGTTTCTGGCCCCAGGTGGAGTACCTTGCATTTCCCTGCATTGAACCTCAGCTTCCACTTTCTAGACCATCTTCCAGAGCCTCCAGGTCCCCTGTAGGGCCACCCTCCCCTCCTCCCATCCACCACCGCCCCCAGTTTCGAAGTCATCTGCAAAGAGACTCATCTCCTCCTGATTCCTGTCCTTATGTCCGATCGTGGGCGTTGAACAGAGGGGCCCAGGACTGATCTGTGGGACCCCTGTGACCCTCCTTGGGGATGAGACTATCCCCCAACTAGACCCTCTGGGTCCAGTCCTGGAGCCAATTGCCTCATCCATCTGATCATCTGGTTCCCCACCCCCATTTCTCCCAGCTTATCCAACAGGCCACGTGAGGAACAGAGTCAAATGCCTTGCTGAAGTCTAGAAAAGAGGACATCCACTGGTCTGCCAGGTCCAAGGCACTTGTCACCCAGTCATAGAACTCCACCAGGTTTGTCTGACACGATTTCCCGGGATGAATCCATGCTGTCTATCGTCCAGGCACTGACTCATCCAGGTCCCCCCTAGCTCTCCTTGACAATGCCTCCATCACCTTGCCCACCACGGAGGTCAGGCTGACAGGCCTGTAGTTCCCTGCCACCTCCCTTGATCCCCCTTGTGGATAGGCAAGTACTAAATGCCCACCTTCCAGTCTTGGGGCACCCACTCTGTCCTCAGAGAGATGATGAAAAGCTCTGCCAGGGGTTTTGCCAGGACATCTGCAAGTTCCTTCAGCACTCTGGGATGTAATTTATCCGGCCCGGTGCTTTCTCCGTCTTTAGGGGCTGAGGGCTTCCTCACTCTCTCTGCTGTGATTTCCCTTCCGGTGCCCCTTCTCCCTGCTTAGCCCTCCCCCACCTGCCAGTGATGCCTCCCCTCTCCCCAGACCTGCCGATCGGTGAGGTCCCCCCTCCTCAGTATCTCTGTCTCCTCCATGTATGATTGCAGCACCCCATTTTCCCTGGTGAAAACTGAGGTGAAGTACTCATTTAGTACCTCAGCCTGCTCCCGGGTCTTGTGCCCATCTCTCCCTGATTTAATCCTGCTAATCTGCCCCTTCACCCTTCGTTTTATCCCAATGTATCTAAAGAACCCTTGTTCCCTCTCCCTAATTTCCTGGCCAGGTTCTGCTCCTTCCTTGCTTAGCCACCCTCACCACTCTAGTGGCCCTTCTAGCCATCAGCTCACTCCCTCGATCCCTTTCACTCCTTGAGCACTTGAATTGCTTATAGGCTGCTCTCTTCCCTCAACCACCTCCTGGACCTCCCTGGTCCGCTAACAGGGTTTTGGGCCCTCACCGTTTTCGCCTTACTCTTACACAGGTGCTGGTGGCATCCTGCACCCCTCTCCTGATGATTTCCCACCTACTATCAGCCCATGTCTGACCCAATCCCATCCTAAATGCTCCTTGATGATCCTTCCCATTTCCTTAAATCTGCCCCTGAAGTTGGTTACTCCGTCTTTGTGCAGCCTTCTACCCCTCCTAGGTCCAGGCAGAACCAGACCGTGGCATGGTCACTCCCCAATGGGTCCCTTACCTCCAGGCCCCAATCTGGTCACTGTCTGCCAGGACCACATCCAGTACCGTGCCTCCTGGTCAGTTCCCTCACCTGCTGAGTTAGGGACGCGTCTTGAAAGACATCAACAACCTCTGTTCCTGGTCACAGAGGATGTCACTAGTCTCCCAGTCTGTTCCTGACATATTTAAGTCCCCAACACCACCACCGTTCCTCTGCCCAGTCTGCAGTGTCTCTAACATCTGCCACCAGACTGTCCTCCAGCTCCTCCGCCAGGGTAGGGGGTCTATACACCACTCCTATTTTTACCCTCTTGCCCCCCCTTGTTATCAAGGTGACCCAAATTGCCTCAATGGTTCCCTCCGCCTCCTCTACTCCCCCTATGCCAATGCAGTTTTTGACTATCATTGCTACCCCTCCTCCCCTTCCCTCCCCTGTCCTTCCTGAACATAGTGTATCCCTCCAGGTTCAGGTCCCAGTCATGTCTTGCAGTGGCCCAAGTCTCAGTGACCGCTGCCACATCCACTGCTCCCTCAGTTAGCATCGCCTGGAGCTCAGGCATTTTATTGCCCAAGCTCCTGGCATTTCTCGGACTACCTTCCACCCTTTCTACTGTCCATTTCCCTGCTCGTGTGTTCCCATGAGTTCTGCTTTCCCTGGTCTGCACTTTGCCAGTTGGCCTTTCCTGCAATCCTCCTGGTCCCCAGGGGGTGGAGACAGAGTCCCTCCTTTATCGGCACCCCTTGACAGCCTTTTTTCCCATCCCTCCCCTTCACAGTTTAAACCCCACTTTTCACCAATGACCCCTCTATTTTCAACTTAAGGATTCCCTCCCTCAAATTGAGATGGAGCCTATCTCTAGCATACAGCTTCTTATCCTCCCAGGTCTCCCCAATCCCCCATCAAGCCCATACCTCTGGCCTCACACCACCCCCTGAGCCACTGGTTTATCTCTAATTTTCCTTTTGTGTTCCCCACTAGCCCTTGGCACTGGCAGGATTTCTGAGAAGGAACTGTGCATCCTATGTCATGACAGACCCTGGCAAGCTCCCTGAACCTTTCCTGTATCTCTGGCTCGCTATTTCCTCAATGTCATTTGTACCCAGGTGGACCAGTATGTCTGGGGAACCCCACAATCCTTTGCCAGCTGATATACCTCGTGCTTAGCCCTGTGCACCCGTTAGTCCGAGGAAGCATCTTGTTCTAACTGGCCAGGCTTCTCCTCCCTATCCCATTTGATACCCCTGATCATAGAATCTCCCAGCAGACACTCTGACCACTCCTTTTCCTCCATTCCCCCCTTCCATGTCCCTCATCCTTTCTACAGGCCCCTCCACCCAGCCGGCTCCGTGTTCCTCCCATTTCTGGGTGCCACATGCCACCCCTCCTTATTTACCATGGCCACCCCTCCTCAATCTTATGCCTCTCCTCCTCCTGAGTATCCTTCTGTTCCTTGCTAATTCCCCCCTCACTCTTGCCTTTGGTCCTTCTCCCCCATCTGCTAAACTAGCCTGGCTCATCCTCCTTCCTTCCTGTCTCCATTTAGTCTCCTCCTGCTAGTCGTGCTCCCTGGCCTAACCCCTCAGCTCTCTTTACTGAATCCTCCTTGTACTTCTGGTCCTTCTTTACCTTTCCTCCCAACTGGTTCTTCTCCTTGCGCTTTCCTCCCTCTTCCCCTGCCCATCCTGCTCTGATTCACTGCTCCCCATTCTCCTGCATTCCAGGTCCCCTCTGCTTCCTTGCTATCTGGCCCTGCCTCCTGCCTCCCGCTCCCTACTCCCTTTCCATCTCTAACTACCCTGTCATGGCTACATCACCCCTCATCCTTGAGCAGAAGAGAATTAGGGGTTACTGAGTGTAAGGTCTGATCCACCTCCCACCTTGCTTCCTTCTGTCCAGCCCTGGCCATCTGCCTACTTCCCTGAGAATGTTGTCCCTCCATCCCCCTTTGTGAGGGCCCCAGTTACCTGCCTGCTTCCTTGGTAGTGTCCTTTTGCACCCCTCTGCCAGGTTCCCTATGTGACCCTGAGTATTCTCCTGCACTCCATTCCCTTTGCCCCACCCCGTGCTTGGTGCAACCCTGTGGGAGATTCCACCCCCTTCCCCAACCATACCACCCCCTTCCCCAGCTTTCTCCTAATCCCATAACCTCCTCCCTAAGCTGTGCTAGCTGGTAGCACACTGGGCAACCACCCGAACTTCCAAGCCCAGTCCAGTATCATGGCTGCTCCACACCCTGTGCACCCCACCACCCTCCCAAAGATGCCGGCCCTAATGATGTGTGGTTCCATCCCCTTCCAAATAGGTTTCCTTGGGTGAGCCACCAGGTTCCCCCCTAGTCCAAGATACCCCTACTGCCTAATCAGGTCACCCACTAATCTTACAGTATATAATGTACTGTATTACTTGTATACTCGTATCCTATGTATAATGTACTATATTACTTGTATACTTGTATCCTATGTATAATGTACTGTATTATTTGTATACTCATATCCTATGAATAATGTACTGTATTTGTATACTCATATCCTACGTATAATGTACTGTATTATTTCTGTACTCGTATCCTATATATAATGTACTGTATTATTTGTATACTCATATCCTATATATAATGTACTGTATTATTTTTATACTCGTATCCTATGAATAATGTACTGTATTTGTATACTCATATCCTATGTATAATGTACTGTATTATTTCTGTACTCATATCCTATATATAATGTACTGTATTATTTGTATACTCATATCCTGTGAATAATGTACTGTATTTGTATACTCATATCCTATGTATAATGCACTGTATTAGGTGTATACTTGTATCCCATGTATAATGTACTGTATTACTTGTATACTCGTATCCTATGTATAATGTACTGTATTAGTAGTATACACGTATCCTATGTATAATGTACTGTATTTGTATACTCGTATCCTATGTATAATGTACTGTATTATTTGTATACTCGTATCCTAGGAATAATGTACTGTATTATTTGTATACTCGTATCCTATGTATAATGTACTGCATTAGTAGTATACATGCATCCTATTTATATTGTACTGTATTTGTATACTCTTATCCTATGTATAATGTGCTGTATTATTTGTATACTCGTGGCCTATATATAATGTACTGTATTATTTGTATACTCGTATCCTATATATAATCTACTGTATTATTTGTATACTCGTAGCCTATGTATAATGTACTGTATTATTTGTATACTTGTAGCCTATGTATAATGCACTGTATTATTTGTAAACTCGTATCCTATGTATAATGCACTGTATTTTTGTATACTCGTATCCTATATATAATGTACTGTATTATTTGTATACTCGTATCCTATGTATAATGTGCTGTATTATTTGTATACTCATAGCCTATGTGTAGTGTATAGTATTATTTATATTCTCGTAGCCTATGTATAATGTACTGTGTTATTTGTATACTCGTATCCTATATATAATCTACTGTATTATTTGTATACTCGTATCCTATGTATAAAGTACTGTATTATTTGTATACTCATATCCTATATATAATGTACTGTATTATTTGTATACTCTTATCCTATATATAATGTACTGTATTATTTGTATACTCATATCGTATGTATAATGTACTGTATTATTTGTATACTCGTATCCTATGTATAATGTATTGTATTACTAGTATAATCGTATCCTATGTATAATGTACTGTGTAACCCCTCACCCCTGCCTTTTTACTAAAATGACAGGTGGCATGCTGTTGGCGTTGGCAGCAATACCTGGTGGGGACCTGGGTTCGGGGAGGATGAGGTTACCTGGCACAAGGGGACCTAGGTTTGGCTACTCTGCACAGGGGCACCCAAGTAAATCCAACTACAGGAAGCAATAACTGTAATGTCCAGAACCAGGATTGGGATTTTTCAGTGTGGCTTTTATTCATAACTAGCTGAACATAACAAAGCATAGATGGACCCCCAAGGGCTATGTTTACTGATAATGCAGATTAGAGACTACAAGGTGGTCCACTTAAAGAATTAACCCATTTTCTACTGTTTTCAGGCTCTGTACCCACCAGGCACACAGCCTGGACTTGCATGCGCTTTGGATACACAGCCCGACTGGCCCGGCTCCCCTGCCGGCCACTTGATTGATGGTCCATTTAAAGAATGAACCCAATTTACTTGTTGTGGCTCCCACCAAACAAGGAGAATTGTTTTCCCCAAGCTGTGGCTCCCCACACCACTTAGAGTCTGCGACTCCTAGAGAGATTTTCCAATTTGTGACCCACGTCTGGGTACCTACCTCATCACTGGCCAGGCGCATGAGGTAAGTAGCAATCACAGTAGAAATCCGTAGAGGTGGACCTGATTACTAAAGATAGGGGGTGTTCCCACCTCTAGCTCCCACAGCCCATACCTGGCCATTTCTCTGGACAAACAGAAACTAAACTTCGAAATGTAGATTTAAATGGTGGATGACCTGTAGCTCCCCCTCTACAACATTACTTGAATCCATAAAGACTTTAGATTTTGATACTACTCCATTTGTTTGTCCTAGTACAATAGGCCTCCCAAATAGTAGTTCACATCCCATCTTTCTTCACATTTTCCAAACTGAAGAAACATATTGTTTGCCCTCTCAAATTAGAGCAAAAACACTCACCCTTTCGTTGCAGGTGCCCCACAGGCGAAGTACAAATTCTTTCACTTTTATCAGGCCAAAACAGAAACTGTAGGAAAAAGGCAGCTTTCTTCTTGTAGCAGACATTAGGAGATTGCCCCTGGAATCCACAGAGGGACACTTTACTCCCCCCCCCCGGAGGAAGGGGGCACTGAGACCTGGACACTGGTCTCCACCACTTAAAACTGGACACTGACCTTCTACACAGAAGGTAAACAAAAGACACTTCCTTCCTGCTTGACAATAAAACAGGAGACTTCCTTCCTCTTCAAAACAAAACAGAAGACTGACTTTGAAAACTTCCAAGGTTCTATCTCACTCCCTGTGCTGCAGATTCTAATGTGGCTTATGCAGCTGCGAAAGTTCTATGGTGATGTCATCTCTCAGTCTCAGCTGAGACTGAGAACAGAGTGAGACAGTGTGAAACCCATTTAACTGGAGTTTCATAAGCTGCCTTCCCTGCCTACCATTAGGTCTTACTGGGATTCTAGTAACCCAGGGTTACAAGGGGGTTACACTCGCCCTTGACCAGGAAAATGACTGTCCCCAGTCATTATGCACCCGGCCTTAGGCCATCCCACCCTATGTGCTACCTGCGGAGGGGGGTGATCAGGCCCCCTCCTACCATGTGCAAGCACAGGCAGGCAACACTAAGGGCCTAGAGGCCTGTAGCTGACATATCAGCCTCTACTCTATCCTATCCACATACTATGGACACCCAGTGGCTCTGGTAGAACCGTCCAGAGCATAGCCCTGATAGATCAGTACTGCAGTCTCTATGGCCACTCAGGACCACAGCCTGTCTATCCCCCCTAACCCTCTAGGGAAAACCTATCTGCCTCTAACACAACATCCCAAAATTAAAACAAAACCCGGGGACTTCCCCGACCTTGGGCAACCTGCAACTACACCATTAAAATGCCAATTACTGCCTCCTCCCTAACCCCACAACCACACCTGTGGAAGGAAAAGGGTTAATACAGAAACAACCATGACAACACAGTACTTTAAATTCTACACAATAAAGCACTGACGAGGAACTCCGATGAGCCCCTCCTCCTCTTCTTGTCTTCTCTTCTGTCTTCCCAGGAACACCTGTAAGAAAAAGACAAAACAAAACACACTCCTAATCTGCATTCACAGTCTACCTAAACAACCCCTACCATACAAAAACACTGAACAATCCCAAAAAGATTTTTTTAGAAAAAGGTAGAAAAACAGTATTTACATTAGAGTACAATAATGACATTATTTACAATACACATTTGGGGATGGATGCCCTAAAAGTCCCAACTAGTGACCACAAGGCCTGAAGGCTAGTCCAATAAAGTCTCTCCTGGGCTGGAGCCCCGTGAAACATGTTCTAAAGGCCAAAGTCCCGAGAGAGGTCTTTAATGGACAGTTCACACATTTTGAAGTCTGTAGTGTGGGGTGTGTGCTGCAATGTCATAAAGATAGAAAAGTTTCGGACTTACCAGCCATTTGTTATACGAACTGCACAAACCTGGTCCACTGCCGAAGACTCTCCCTGGCAGCATTTCTTCTGATACAGCTGGGCGGACATCTTCTGGGAAAGACAGGAGGGCACATCTGGAAACAGCTGGGCTGATGTCATCTCTGGAGAAGGAACCTTAGAACAGGAACAAAAAGAAAAACAGCTAGTCCGACAACATCCGATTACCAGGTGATGAACAGGAAACAGCTGGGCTGGTGTCCTCTCTGGATCTGAAGTCATCTGGTGGGCCAGTGAATGGTTGCTGAACAGGACAGTACACTGTAGACTGATGAATGTGGAGCACCTGAGTCCTTGGTTTTTCATATTGGCGGATCAATAAGGGCACTTCACAGTCTGGTGTGGCAGTATTGACTACCACTGCTCGGTTCTCCATTTTGTAGGCACGGGCTTAATTACTGGGAGGTCCTTGCACTGAGGCCAATAGTACTGGGGGTCAGGAGCTTGAATTATTACCCTGTCTGGGTGCACATAACTCACACAGTGGGAGATTTCACGTCCCTCTCTGTCCACTGTTCTCACTCTGTCCATAAACAGTGTCCTGCCTCTCTTCCACTGCGTATACTTTTCGTGGAACAGTCTATTTTTTACATGCTGGTTGGCCCCAGGATGCACATGTTTCATGGCTTCATCCCAGATCCAGGATTTCCTGCAGTCCTCAATCTCCTCCCAGACTCTCCGAGGAAAGGTAGGAAAGGTCATACCATAGATCTCATTGGCCTTTCTACGAACCAGTCTCTCCTATTTACTTGCTTTGGTCAATCTGAGACCGCTGGCATGGCTTGGGGGTGGCCAGTCCTGGTTCTGCCAGCTTTGCATCCTCAATGAAATTAAAAATGGATCCCTGACTTCTTCTTCTTCTGGTGAAGCCAGGGCAGTGGCATCACCTCCTTCTTGAACACATTCCTCCGAGGCAAGATCTTGAGGCTGTGTACCCGTTCCTTTCTCACAAGGCCACTTAGGTTCCCCCTCATCTTCCTCTTCACTGAGGATCTGAGCCCAGGAGAGAGCAGTCGTTCTCACCCCTGAGACTATCCATTCATCACTGGGAGCGGAGGTCTGACACCTCCCATTCAAAGGCCTCCCGCATCTCATCTTCACCTGCGAGACTTGGGCTAGGCCCCCCCACCCAGGGGTCTATTGATGCTTTATCCGAACTTTCTTTCTGAGATCCAGCATCCAAAACTTCAGCTTCAGATTCAGTCTCTAATTCTGCACCCTCTAACTTTGTGCTACACTCCCCCGAGGGACCTTCCTCCACAGGCTCCGTCTGATGCTGTGTGCTGCCAACTGCAAATTCCTGAATTTTTGTCCATGTGGGAGCCAGCAGAATTGGGCGCTTTATACAACCATATTTTGAAGGCATCCAGCACAGTGAGGAATCATAAAACATCCTTCCAGCACTCAAGCATATTTGGCATACCGCACTGGATAATAGGGAATTGCCAATCAGGAGGCAGTTGCCCTCCATAGCACCACTTTTCAATATCTCTCAGTCTATTTACTGCTGCTGTTACTGCAACCGGGCATGATCCGATGACCAGCTGGTCCTGAGGCCATAACTGCAGAAAAATAAACAAGTTCACTGTAACTGAAAGTCCCACTTTAATGAACACACTCTGTAGCTTTAAAAATGTCTCCTCTGCTGCTGTGTTTGCTTTACTACCACCCTGTAATGGTGGCAGCAACACTGTGCATCAACATTTAGAATCTGGGTCCAAGCCACTGCGCTAATTACACCAGCTACTGATAACTTTACTCAAACTGCACAACATGCTCTGTTCTGACTTTACACACACATTACAGGATTTTCTTTTGGACTTTTACACACTGGTGCAACATTCATTTAATTCACAGTCCCTTAAAACTTCAGGTTTCAGCACTAGGATTGCCTGCTTCTACTAGTGTTGCATTCTGCTACAACCCACAGTCTCTCTCTGGCTGCAAACTTTAAACTGAGGCTCAGTTCACTTCCATGCACACATTCAATGGCTTTACAGACTTGCACTTGCTGGCAGGACTTCACACAGTCATTACTTGCAAAGCGACTACACTGCTGCACACACATTTTATATGGCATTACTGAAAATCACTGTTTGAGCAATTTTTGGACATTTACTTACTGTTATCAGTAGCAATTTGCTGCGATGGGGTAAAACGGCCTGCAGCAAGTTCTTGAAGGCTTTGGAACAGAAACGGGTGGGCAGTCTCAGCGATCGTCGTTCTAACCACCAAATTAGCTATTTCCACGATCGATTTGCGGGTTGAGCCCGATTTTAAACTTAAAAGTCACTTTTTGAATGTTTACAGCGCTTTGAATACCTTTCGACGCTCCTCCACTGCCAGTACACGCTACAACTCTGTCTCCTCTCAAATGCTGAGGCAGTCTCAGAAAAGCTGGCTGAGGAGGGGACCAGCAACTGACCAACCACCCGACACCATGCAAATGAGCCTCTTCTTCCATCGCGAGGCTCCTCTCCTCACGGGTGATCGTCGATCAGGCAAATTTAAACTGTAGAATGCACTTTTTTTTTCTTCAACTAACTCCACGGCGGGAGCCCATTTCAACCATGTAACATTGCCATTAACTCTGCAGTCTCTACATTTACACAGAAAGCATTTCCAACGTCCAGGGCATAATTTCTCTGTTGCTACCCCTAGTTTTCCACATTTTCCTTCATAGAATTCACTTTAAAAGCATTTGAAACGTCCAGGGCATAATTCCTCTGTTGCTACCCCTAGTTTTCCACACTTTCCTTCACAGAAATTCATTTTAAAAGCATTTCCAACATCCAGGGCACCATTTCTCTGTTGCTACCCCTAGTCTTCCACACTTTCTTTCACAGAATTCATTTTTAAAAACTGACAAAAATGCTGTAAACTTTTTTGATGCAGGACAAGGGCACACTCTTTGGCTTTACAGCTCCTTGGTAAACAGTTGGCATTTTTAAACAGCAGCACAAGATTCACAGCACACAGCAACACACTGAGGAAATTGCTTAACTTTTGGGCTACCCACTGCCAGATAGCCAAAATGCTGAGCCCACTTGCCCAAATACCTTCCTTCCGAACAAATCCAAAGCGGTGCCTCCATTTTTGTAACCCCTCACCCCTGCCTTTTTACTAAAATGACAGGTGGCATGCTGTTGGTGTTGGCAATACCTGGTGGGGACCTTGGGTTTGGGGAGGATGAGGTTACCTGGCACAAGGGGACCTAGGTTTGGCTACTCTGCACAGGGGCACCCAAGTAAATTTGACTACAGGAAGCAATAACTGTAATGTCCAGAACCAGGATTGGAATTTTTCAGTGTGGCTTTTATTCATAACTAGCTGAACATAAAGCATAGATGGACCCCCAAGGGGCTACGTTTACTGATAATGCAGATTAGAGACTACAAGGCGGTCCATTTAAAGAATGAACCCATTTTCTACTGTTTTCAGGCTCTGGACCAACCAGGCACACAGCCCGGACTTGCACGTGCTTTGGATACACAGCCCGACTGGCCCGGCTCCCCTGCCGGCCACTTGACTGACGGTCCATTTAAAGAATGAACCCAATTTACTTGTTGTGGCTCCCACCAAACAAGGAGAATTATTTTCCCCAAGCTGTGGCTCCCCACACCGCTTAGAGTCTGCGACTCCTAGAGAGATTTGTTTTCTTACTTCTTTCTAACTCCCATCAAACAAGGAGAATATTTTCCCAAGCTGTGGCTCCCCACACCAGTTAGAGTCTGTGACTCCTAGAGAGATTTTCCAATTTGAGACCCACATCTGGGTGCCTACCTCATCACTGGCCAGGCGCATGAGGCCAAGTAGCAATCACAGTAGAAATCCGTAGAGGTGGACCTGGTTACTAAAGATGGGGGTGTCCACCCTCCAGTTCCCACAGCCCATACCCGCCATTTCTCTGGACAAACAGAAACTAAACTCGAAATGTAGATTTAAACGAGTGGATGACCTTAGCACCCCCTCTACAACATTACTTGAATCCACAAAGACTTTAGATTTTGATACTACCCCATTTGTTTGTCCTAGTACAATAGGCCTCCCAAATAGTAGTTCACATCCCATCTTTCTTCACATTTTCCAAACTGAAGAAACATATTGTTTGCCCTCTCAGATTAGAGCAAAAACACTCACCCTTTCGTTGCAGGTGCCCCACAGGTGAAGTACAACTTCTTTCATTTTATCAGACCAAAACAGAAACTGTAGAAAAAAAGGCAGCTTTCTTCTTGTAGCAGACATTAGAGGATTGCCCCTGGAATCCAGAGAGGGACACTTTACTCCCCCCCGGAGGGAGGGGGCACTGAGACCTGGACAGCGGTCTCCACCACTTAAAACTAGACACTGACCTTCTACAAAGAAGGTAAACAAAAGACTTTCTTCCTGCTTGACAATAAAACAGGAGACTTCCTTCCTCATCAAAACAAAACAGAAGGACTGACTTTGAAAACTCCCAACGTTCTATCTCACTCCCTGAGCTGTAGATGCCAATGTGGCTCATGCAGCTGCGACAGTTCTATGGTGATATCATCTCTCAGTCTCAGCTGTGACTGAGAACAGAGTGAGATAGTGTGAAACCCATTTAACTGGAGTTTCACAAGCTGCCTTTCCTGCCTACCACTAGGTCTTACTGGGAATCTAGTAACCCCGGGTAACAAGGGAGTTACAACTGTATTATTTGTATACTCGTATTCTATGTATAATGTATTGCATTATTTGTATAATTGTATCCTATGTATAATGTACTGTATTATTTGTATACTTGTATCCTATGTATAGTGTACTGTATTATTTGTAGACTTGTAGCCTATGTATAATGTATTGTATTATTTGTATACTCTTGGCTGATATATAATGTACTGTATTATTTGTATACTCGTATCCTATGTATAATGTACTGTATTATTTGTATACTCATATCCTATGTATAATGTATTGTATTACTAGTATGATCGTATCCTATGTATAATGTACTATATTATTTGCATACGCGTACCCTAAGTATAATGTACTGTATTATTTGTATACTTGTATCCTATGTATACTGTACTGTATTATTTGTATACCTGTAGCCTATGTATAATGTATTGTATTATTTGTATACTCGTATCCTATGTATAATGCACTGTATTTGTGTACTCGTATCCTATATATAATGTACTGTATTATTTGTATACTCGTAACCAATGTATAATGTACTGTATTTGTATACTAGTATCCTATGTATAATGTACTGTATTATTTGTATACTCATCCTATAACATAATGTATTTGTATACGTATCCTATGTAATGCACTGTATTTGTATTCTCATATCCTATGTATAATGCATTGTATTATTTGAATACTCATATTCTATATATAATGCACTGTATTATTTGTATACTCGTATCCTATGTGTAGTGTACTGAATTATTTGTATTCTCATATCCTATGTATAATGTACTGTATTATTTGTATTCTCATATCCTATGTATAATGCACTGTATTATTTGTATACTCATATCCTATGTGTAGTGTATTGCATTATTTGTATTCTCATATCCTATGTATAATGCACTGTATTATTTGTATACTTGTATCCTATGTAGTGTATTGCATTATTTGTATCCTCACATCCTATGTATAATATGTACTGATTATTTGTATTCTCATATCCTATGTATAATGTATCATAACATGTGTATACTTCAATCCTATGAATAATGTATTGTATTATTTATATTCTCATACCTATGTATAATGCACTGTATTATTTGTATACCACGAAGCCTATAATATAATGTATTGTATTTGTATACTCATAACCCATGAATAATCGACATTATTTGTATTCTCATATCCTATGTATAATGCACTGTATTATTTGTATACTCGTATCCTATGTATAATGTACTGTATTATTTGTATACTTATATCCTATGTAGTGTATTGTATTATTGTATTCTCACATCCTATATATAATGTACTGTATTATTTGTATACTAAGTATTCTATGTATAATGTATTGCATTTAGTATAATTATATCCTATGTATAATGTACTGTATTATTTGTATACTTGTATCCTATGTATACGTACTGCATTATTTGTACACTTATAACCTATGTATAATGTATTGTATTATTTGTATACTCTTGGCTGATATATAATGTACTGTATTATTTGTATACTGCATCTATGTATATATGTACTGTATTATTTGTATACTCATCCTATGTATAATGTATTGTATTACTAGTATGATCGTATCCCTAAGTATAATATACTATATTATTTAGCACAACGTACACCTAAGTATAATGTACTGTATTATTTGTACTAGCATCCTATGTATACTGTACTGTAATATTTGTATACCGCAACCTATGTATAATGTACTGTATTATTTATATAAATATATGTAATGCACTATTTGTGTACCTGATCCTATATATAATGTACTGTATTATTTGTATACCGTAGAACCAATGTATAATGTACTGTATTTGTATACTAGTATCCTATGTATAATTGTACTGGTATTATTTGTACCCTATCCCTGATGTAATAATGTAATGTATTATTTGTACACTGTGATCCTATGTATAATGTACCGTATTATGTATACTCTCATCCTATGTATAATGCATGTATGATTTGTATACTCATATTCTATATATAATGCACTGTATTATTTGTATACCATGTGATCCCATATGTAGTGTACTGAATTATTTGTATTCTCGATCCATATATAATGTACTGTATTATTTGTATTCTCATATCCTATGTATAATGCACTGTATTATTTGTATACTCATATCCTATGTATAGTGTACTGCATTATTTGTAGACTCGTAGCCTATGTATAATCGTATTGTATTATTTGTATACTCTGTATGATATATAATGTACTGTATTATTTGTATACCATATCCTATGTATAATGTACTGTATTATTTGTATACTCATATCCTATGTATAATGTATTGTATTATGTAGCATAGTATCTATGTATAATGTACTATATTATTTGCATTCGCGTACCCTAAGTATAATGTACTGTATTATTTGTATACTTGTATCCTATGTATACTGTACTGTATTATTTGTATACCTGTAGCCTATGTATAATGTATTGTATTATTTGTATACTCGTATCCTATGTATAATGCACTGTATTTGTGTACTCGTATCCTATATATAATGTACTGTATTATTTGTATACTCGTAACCAATGTATAATGTACTGTATTTGTATACTAGTATCCTATGTATAATGTACTGTATTATTTGTATACTCGTATCCTATGTATAATGTATTGTATTATTTGTATACTCATATTCTATATATAATGCACTGTATTATTTGTATACTCGTATCCTATGTGTAGTGTATTGAATTATTTGTATCCTCATATCCTATGTATAATGTACTGTATTATTTGTATTCTCATATCCTATGTATAATGTACTGTATTATGTGTATACTTGAATCCTATGAATAATGTATTGTATTATTTGTATTCTCATATCCTATGTATAATGCACTGTATTATTTGTATACCTGTAGCCTATGTATAATGTATTGTATTATTTGTATACTCGTAGCCTATGAATAATGTATTGTATTATTTGTATACTCGTATCCTATGTATAACGTATTGTATTATTTGTATTCTCATATCCTATGTATAATGCACTGTATTATTTGTATACTCGTATCCTATGTATAATGTACTGTATTATTTGTATACTTATATCCTATGTGTAGTGTATTGTATTATTTGTATTCTCATATCCTATGTATAATGTACTGTATTATTTGTATACTCGTATTCTATGTATAATGTACTGTATTATTTGTATACTCGTATCCTATGTATAATGTACTGTATTATTTGTATACTCGTGTCCTATGTATAATGTATTGTATTATTTGTATACTCATATCCTGTATATAATGTACTGTATTATTTGTATACTCGTATCCTATGTGTAGTGTATTCTAATATTTGTATTCTCATATCCTATGTATAATGCACTGTATTATTTGTATACTCGTATCCTATGTATAATGTACTATATTATGTGTATACTTGAATCCTATGAATAATGTATCATATTATTTGTATTCTCATATCCTATGTATAATGTACTGTATTATTTGTATACTCGTATCCTATGTATAATGTACTGTATTATTTGTATACTCGTATCCTATGTATAATGTACTGTATTATTTGTATACTCATATCCTATGTATAATGTATTGTATTATTTGTATACTCATATCTTGTATATAATGTACTGTATTATTTGTATACTCATATCCTTTGTATAATGTACTGTATTATTTGTATACTCGTATCCTATGTGTAGTGTATTGTATTATTTGTATTCTCATATCCTATGTATAATGTACTGTATTATTTGTATACTCGTATCCTATGTATAATGTACTGTATTATTTGTATACTCGTATCCTATGTGTAGTGTATTGTATTATTTGTATTCTCATATCCTATGTATAATGCACTGTATTATTTGTATACTCGTATCCTATGTGTAGTGTATTGTATTATTTGTATTCTCATATCCTATGTATAATGCACTGTATTATTTGTATACTCGTAGCCTATGTATAATGTACTGTATTATTTGTATACTCGTATCCTATGTAGAATGTACTGTATTATTTGTATACTCATATCCTGTATATAATGTACTGTATTATTTGTATACTCGTATCCTATGTGTAGTGTATTCTATTATTTGTATTCTCATATCCTATGTATAATGCACTGTATTATTTGTATACTCGTATCCTATGTATAATGTACTGTATTATTTGTACACTCGTATCCTATGTGTAGTGTATTGTATTATTTGTATTCTCATATCCTATGTATAATGTACTGTATTATTTGTATACTCGTATCCTATGTATAATGTACTGTATTATTTGTATACTCGTATCCTATGTATAATGTACTGTATTATTTGTATACTCATATCCTATGTATAATGTATTGTATTATTTGTATACTCATATCTTGTATATAATGTACTGTATTATTTGTATACTCATATCCTTTGTATAATGTACTGTATTATTTGTATACTCGTATCCTATGTGTAGTGTATTGTATTATTTGTATTCTCATATCCTATGTATAATGTACTGTATTATTTGTATACTCGTATCCTATGTATAATGTACTGTATTATTTGTATACTCGTATCCTATGTGTAGTGTATTGTATTATTTGTATTCTCATATCCTATGTATAATGCACTGTATTATTTGTATACTCGTATCCTATGTGTAGTGTATTGTATTATTTGTATTCTCATATCCTATGTATAATGCACTGTATTATTTGTATACTCGTAGCCTATGTATAATGTACTGTATTATTTGTATACTCGTATCCTATGTAGAATGTACTGTATTATTTGTATACTCGTATCCTAGGTATAATGTACTGTATTATTTGTATACTCGTATCCTATGTGTAGTGTATTCTATTATTTGTATTCTCATATCCTATGTATAATGCACTGTATTGTTTGTATACTCGTATCCTATGTATAATGTACTGTATTATGTGTATACTTGAATCCTATGAATAATGTATTGTATTATTTGTATTCTCATATCCTATGTATAATGCACGGTATTATTTGTATACTCGTATCCTATGTATAATGTACTGTATTATTTGTATACTTGTATCCTATGTGTAGTGTATTGTATTATTTGTATTCTCATATCCTATGTATAATGTACTGTATTATTTGTATGCTTGTATACTATGTATAATGTACTGTATTATTTGTATACTCGTATCCTATGTGTAGTGTATTGTATTATTTGTATTCTCATATCCTATGTATAATGTACTGTATTATTTGTATACTCATATTCTATATATAATGCACTGTATTATTTGTATACTCGTATCCTATGTATAATGTACTGTATTATTTGTATTCTCATATCCTATGTATAATGTACTGTATTATTTGTAAACTCATATCCTATGTGTAGTGTATTGTATTATTTGTATTCTCATATCCTATGTATAATGCACTGTATTATTTGTATACTCGTATGCTATGTATAATGTACTGTATTATTTGTATACTCGTATCCTGTATATAATGTACTGTATTATTTGTATACTCGTATCCTATGTATAATGCACTGTATTATTTGTATACCTGTAGCCTATGTATAATGTATTGTATTATTTGTATTCTCATATCCTATGTATAATGCACTGTATTATTTGTATACCTGTAGCCTATGTATAATGTATTGTATTATTTGTATTCTCATATCCTATGTATAATGTACTGTATTATTTGTATACTCTTATCCTATGTATAATGTACTGTATTATTTGTATGCTTGTATCCTATGTGTAGTGTATTGTATTATTTGTATTCTCATATCCTATGTATAATGCACTGTATTATTTGTATACTCGTATCCTATATATAATGAATTGTATTATTTGTATACTCATGTCCTATATATAATGTACTGTAATATTTGTATACTCATATCCTATGTATAATGTATTGTATTACTAGTATAATCGTATCCTATGTATAAAGTACTGTGTTAATCTCCTGCAATTATTTTGTAACCTGACTGTAGATCTGACGTGGAGCTTTTGCAAAACAGTCTTTGACTCAAAGGGGTTGTAATTCTTCAATAAATAAATAAATCAAATCAATGCACACTTATGAGGTGTTTTGATTCAAAGCAGATGCGGAAAGTAGTGAGCCTCTTCTCTGATTCAAGTCTCAGATTTTTCTACTACATTCATTATTAAATTTAAAACAAAATCACTCCTATCTTTGCATCTAATATCTTTAGAAGTTTATATATTTTTTTTAGAATTGCTACTAGGGTGGAGGTTTCTGTGCATGCGCTTTTGTGCAAGTGTGTGTGTGTGTGCAAGTGCGTGTGTGTGTGTGCACATGTGTGTGTGCATGTGTGTGTGCACGTGTGTGTGTGCACGTGTGTGCATGTGTGCATGCGTGTGCGTGTGTGTGTGTGCGTGCACGTGTGTGTGGGGGGGTAGGGGTGGCTGTATCAGTATGTTAAATGAAACACGTACAATGACAATAAGCAATACTTTGCTAACCCAAAGAATTGGGGGGGCGGTGTTGAGTTCAAAAAAAAAGAAAATGCATCAGGAGTGTTTCTGTGCTCAGGAAATGAAGCTGAATAGCGGTTGTAATTCTCACTCTCATATGAGTAGCTTGTTTTAGGTGGCATGTCATAGTTTTCGTCTGAAACACCAGTGATGCACTCATATTTGTCAAGACTGGGATGCACTATGCTGGGGGATAAGATACTGCTCAATGCTGTGCTTAGATCTGATACTACTGGTATGGAACTGTGGCATCCCTTTGGAAACCCTGAGCATTATTATTAGCAACATCTGCTGAGAGACCAGAGCAACAGGATAAGTAAGTAGTTAGGTAGGTAGGTAGGTAGATAGAAGGATGGAGGGACAGACAGACAGATTTATACTTACTTACTACTTGCCAGCAGAAACAGGCCACATGGTCAAGCAAGCCTGCTCGAGTGTGCAGCTAGCACCCCATTTTCTGCAGCTGCCCCCTCCCCAGTTATCCCCCACACAGATGAATGCCGTTTGACCTTGAACCAGATTAATCTGTTGGTGGTATTTTTAATGAATGGGAGAAATTTGGCTAGGACACTAGGGAAATTCCCCTGCTCTTGCAGTAGGGGGCCCTGAGATGGTCTGCGATGTCTCAGTATGTCTGAGTTTGCAGTGAGTGAGGAGGTGGTGCTGCAGCAGTCTGGGGAACTAGAATCAGAACAATGGTATGTAGAGGCTCCGGTGTGTTTGCTGGTTTCGAACTGCACTTCAGATGGTGAATCTAGTCGTGGAACAGGATATGGTGGGAGCGAGTAAAGATTTTATGTTGATGGAAAGCAGTGTGGATGCTGATCATAAGAGAAAATGAGCTGCCGGCAGTTCACCTGTACAGGCTAGCACTGTTAAGAAAAGTTTGTTGGGTGTTACTGATGATATACCGATATGACTCTCAGAGCTTGTGGTTATGGATGAAGGAGCCGACTCATTTCCCTTTATGTTTATGGTGCATGAATCGTCTTGGTCACCTGAGTTGGCACATGAACGCGCGGGATGGGTTAAAGAGCAGAAGACGTGGGTGCCGGACCCGCAAATTCCTTTAACGGGTGCTGTTGATTCTCCACGGAGACAAGTCTGTGCACAAGATGAGAGCCGGAAGGGCCAAGAAGTGACCTCTGGAGTGCAATATTCCGAGGCTTTGGAAGCGGCTCAGGGTGCAGTTACCCAGGAGCAGAGAACTGTGCCAGATGGCAATATTGGGAGAACAGTAGAGATACCTGATAAATCTTCTAAAATTAACTCGGTACAAGCCTTGGCAGGCTCTGTGCCTTCTACCACCATCCTAGCTTCTCAATTGACTCCCCAAGTAAGTCCTTTACATCTGTACCAGGGGTTTTGGATCAGGCTTCTAACCTTAGTGGCCCAAGTGAAGGAACTTACAAACAGCAGGCTAGTTATGCCTCTTTATTTAAAAAACAAGATATGCCAGCTAGGAAATGATTTGTGGCCAGGATTTATTATAGAGGGGGCCTAGAGCTGCTACCAGACAGAAATTATGTGGGCAAACACCTCATCATTGATTCATCACACTTTAAGCCTTCGGATGCCTATGCATTTAGTCACACTTCAGGGGACCACAATTTTGATGTTTTTTTTTTCACTCTGCTGGTATGTTGGATAGATTTGGGGCATCGTATTATGAAGTATGCTCCCATCCAATTTGGAAACCCTTTGTGGTTATCCCCATTACTAGACCTACAGCGAAAGTAATAACCGTTTTGTTTAGAAATGAAGGGGTTAATGTTTTAGACATCATATACTGGTTGGAGAAATGCTGCACTGTGAATGGCGTACCACATGCATTGATTGGCGATAACGGATTTTGGACCGGGGGTGGAAATTTACGATTCAACGTCATATGTCTGAGGATGGTATCCAACACCTTCCTAGTTGTTTTTACATTGGAAGGGACAGAGGGATCTTGTTCTATCCCAGTCAACCTCGATCATGTTATAGATATGGTTATTTGAAGCATTTAAACTCTGATTGTGACCAACTTAAATGTGCAGTCTGTGGTACTGTGGGGCACACGGACACTACCTGCACAGTCCCCCCTTCCTGTAATTTGTGCAGTGATATATCACATGTGTTTCCTACTTGCCCTTGGGTGGCCCATAATTCTACAGACTTTATGGAACATGATTTCTATATTTCCAAATCTGTTTTAGTTAAGAAACCTGGAGATGGCCTCATAAAGACTTCCATGGACTTTGGGCCTAAAGACTCCAACAGGGGTCATGACCAGACTTTTCAGAGGCAGTCATCAGATCACAGGGGTCAGGACTCTGACCCACAGCAGTCCTGTGTGGTACCCCCAACCATCCCTCCTTCACAGCATCCAATTGTTCTGCCCCCCCAACAGGTAGAGATTGAGAAGATTGGAGAAGACCTGGAATCTGATTTCTTGCCGGTCTTGACTAAATCTAGGTCTTGTGCCCCTCTAGGAGACTTTCAAAAGCAACCAGTTTCATTAGAGAACCCTTACGAACCTTTGCAAAGTTGGGGGGACATCATGGAAGATGCTGATCTGGAACATCAAGTCCCTCCTTCACAGGCTGAATCTATGGTAACTCCGACTCCAGTGACAGATTCCTCAGTAGGGAGAGTCAAAAGACGAAACATCCGTATTCGGAGAAAGAAATGATGATTCTGTGATTTGTTTTTTTTTCCCCTATCATATAGACTCTGACTACAACCTTTTTTTGTTAGCAAGTTTGAATGTTAACAGTATTAGATCAGCCTATAAAAAGAAGGCGGCTTTTTTTACTTTAAAATCTTTACCATATGATGTGTACTTTTTACAAGATATCCGATTGTATATTGTGCAGGATCTTGAGCAGGCCTCAAGGGAGTGGTCGGTGGGACCCTCTTTTTGGTCTTTGGGTCAGGAACTATGTTCTGGGCTTGGTTTTTGTTTTTGGATACAAGGGTTTGCACTTCAAAAAGTGGTGGATGTTGAACCGGGTAGGGCAATGATGCTAGATTTAGTTTGGCAGGAGCTCCAGTATTGACTAATTAACATTTATGCTCTGCAACAAAAAGCAGCGAGGGTCGCTTTACTGAGAAAGATTAAACCATATCTATTTACTTCTCGTTTGGTTATATGGAGTGGGGATTTTAACATTGATTTAGTGATAAAGACGATGGGGAAAACATATTGTGATATGAATGAATTAAGATGTACTGTGCTGCATGTAGATTTGTTGGATGTTTTTTCACAAAACCCACTGTATACCTTTTCAAAAGGTAAATTGAAATCTAGGATAGATTATTTTTTTTGTTCCAAAAATATTGGCCAGTTTACAGGTCGGGTGCTACCTATTGAATCATCAGACCATAATTTAATTGGTTTACATTTAAGTCCACCTTTCTTGCATGGTTCGGGGGTGTGGTGAGCTAATGTACAGTTATTTGAGAAAGTAGATTTGACTGAAGGGTTTTCGGATTTGATTACTGACAGTTGTTCTGTGTACTTTCTTTATGACTCACTGATAGATTGGTGGGTTGATACAAAAGAATGCATTCATGACTATTTTAAAACCCGATGTAGGTTTTTTTCTGATAAACAGCATCATCATGCCGATTTCCTATGGCACGAATTATATTACTTATTTTCTAGGATGCATGACTCACAAGGTGATTATGAGGATTGTATAAGAGTCTACAAGCTGGAATTGACCTAATATGACAGACAAAAATCATTGGATCTTGAACAAAAATTTGGGGTAGTGGAGAACAAACATAGGGTTAATCCTTATGAAGATTATAAAAAGAGAGCACAAAATAAACAAATGAATAGTCTTTTGAATGAGAAGGGATAGATTGTTAAGGGAAAATTGGACATCTTATGTTGCATTTCAGAGTATATTAAACGAACCTTTGAAGTTCCCTTTCAGAGTACCCAGGACATGTCATTAATATTACAGGTGGCTGACTTACCACAGGTTGCTCAGACACAACAACTGGCTTTAATGGATCCATTTACATCAGATGAAATGGGAATAGTAATGACAGGGCTAAAGGATTTGATTGCACCTGGGGCTGACGGTTTACCCCCTGAAATCTATCAAAAATGATAGGCCTTGATTCCCAATCAGTTATTATCCATTTATAATGCTTTTTTGATGGAAGATAGAATGCCAGAACATATGTACGAAGGTCTGATTTTTTTTGTTTAAAAAAGGGGATAGAAATAACCTCAACAATTGGAGACCTATTACTTTATTAAATACTGATTTTAAGATTTTTTACTAAATTGTTGGGTAATAGGTTAAAGGCGCTATTGCCTTCTTTAATTCATTATTCCCAATATTGTTCTATACCAGGTAGATTGATTCAGGATGTCCTGATTATGATTCGAGAGTTATTTTCTCACGGACAACAGGGTAGGAGTATGGGTTACCTGTTCAGTTTTGATCAGACTAAGGCCTTCGATTATGTTTCTCAGGAGTTTTTATGGTTGACTTTAAAGTCATATGGTTTTCCAAACCTCTTTATAAACTGGCTATGTATGTGTTACTCTTTAGCTTTCATTCGACCTTATGTTAATGGTTGGTTTGGGGAAGCCTGTTAAGTGCGGAGGGGTTAGACAAGGATGCGCCTTAAGTCCTTAGTTGTTTGTTTTGAGTCTTAACCCTGTTGTTCGAGTTTTGCAGAGGTACCCACTTCTACCAGGAGTGGGAGGGGTAGGATTGCACAGAATTAAGACTGTTTGTTATGCAGATGATTTGTGTGTAGCAGTTTCGAATAAACAAACAGGTCACATTTTATGTCAGGTTTTACTTACCCTTTTGAATTGCATTGGATCTCATTTGAATTTTCAAAAAAGTATTTGTTTTAATTTGCAGGGTTTTCAAGACTGTGATTCATATTTGGGGGGTGTCCGGGTGGTAGATTCTCCGCACAAGATTTTAGGGTTATATTTTGGAACACGGGATTCATAGTACAACTGGGAACTCCAAATTAATATTGGACGGGAAAGAGTTAGTAAATAGAAGAACTGGTCCATGGAGAAAAAAAAAGAAGGTTTATTTAATTAAGACCTTTTTGTTGCCCCTATTTTTGTATGTCAGTCACATTTTTCCTCTTCTGAAAAAATGTTTTGTGCCTCTTTTAAGTATTTTTTTCTCATGCTTTTGGGGGAGTTGGTTGAATCCAGTCAAAAGGAATATATTATATTTAGACTATAAATATGGGGGTGTTCGGATGCTTCAGCCCATTGTTTTCCTTTTTTCTATTTATTTATATACAAATATTAAACCGATTTGTCATAATGAAGTAAAAGAACGGGTAGATATGGTTTCCTTGCAATTACGGGAAATCTTACAAGAATGGTATGACCGAAGCTTTATACATAAAAATCCGAGGAACTATGTTTTATCCTCTGTCTGGTCTTTAGTTTTTGATTTAATAAAGAATTGGAATATTACATGGCAGATGGTCCAGGATTTTCAAAGGAAACACTTGTACCAGGTGATGCTGGATACCTTTTTTACAGACTGTGTTTTTCCCACATTTACGGACCTGGAAAAACAACAAATCAGAGCCCGACTAATTGATAAATTAATTCCCGTTATGATGTGGGATATTACTTGGCTGGGTGTGCATGAGAAAATCAATACTAGGGGTAATCATAAACATAAGCAACTAGTGGATAGGTATTGTTTTCGTCATACGTGTTCTGCGGATATTGAGTCATTGAATCATTTGTATTTTGATTTTCCATATGTGACTCAATTTTGGTTTATTTGGAAAAGGAGGCACTGGATTCATTTGTGGAATACATGGGATGCAAGGTCATTGTTTTTTGGTCTTTTTCCTACTACATGGCACCGATATAACTCCAGTACGTTAAATTTGATTGCAGTGGTTATTTTGCATTGGATTTGGCAGATTTGTTGTTGTTTTTTATTTTAACAAAAATTTGTCACTCCCGGTGATTTGTATGAGAAAATTAAATGCAATACAGATCGTATAAAGGAAGGGGAAAGGAAATTCTTAAAAAGAAACATTTGGGAAAGGTATTGGGATTTTTGGTAAACCTTAGGGTTTACAGTTTCTTTGCAGTTTCAGTTTCACAGTGTTTCTACTGTACTATGTATGTTATGCAATATCTGATCCTTAGAATGATTTTTTTATGATTTATTGGATTACTGGTTTGTTTCTATTTTCAACTTTATTGTACGTTGATTGTATTTTTTTGTGTGTTTCAATGTATTTATGATTTTAATAAAAATTCCCCTACTCATCAGTAGGGGGACCCTTGTCAGCCAGTTCTAAGATGGCTGACATGGAGTGTGGAGGAGGAGGCTGTCCAGGAGATGGGGAGGCCAAAGGCCCCATTTTGGGCTCATCTATGCCTGATATATCTCTTATGATTGCTGAACATGACCAAACACCAGTTGAAATGGAAGAAATTGTGGGTTTTTTACTAGATATGGATGTGGAAGATGAAAATTCTATCACTACCCAGACCACCAGACTAACCTTACCAGAGAACAACACAACAGCAATGAGGTTGGAGAAATCAAATGTCTCTACAATGAACCTGCTGAGTATCCAGAAGTTACAAATATTAGCGCATACAGTATGCCGATGATTTATGCTTTAGCATACAGTCAGAAGATGCCTTCCCCATTATAGAAAGAATTCTTTACAATTATGAAATCATTTCAGGAGCAAAACTGAATTATGATAAAAGCACATGCCTTTCCATCAATCCAGAACTCCGATTAGCACACCCTCTGACGAATAGCAATGTACCTACGACAACCTCACCTATTCGAATCTTAGGAATAACCTTTGGAACAGAAGATGATGCTAGATATAACTGTGAGCAGGCAATAGCTAGAGGCCAAAATCTTGCACAGCAATGGAAATCTAAAATGATTTCCAAAAAGAAAAGAGTCTATTTGATTAACACTCTAATTACGTCACAATTTGTAGATGTGGCAAATGTTTTCCCAATTCCATTTTCACTGGAACCCCAACTCTTGAATATCTATTTTCAAGGTTTATGGGGCAGTAGGTTAAATCCTATCAGATGTGTTTTTACATATTATGACTATAATCAAGGTGGCGTAAGGATGCTAAATCTAATTTTTTTTTTCATAGTATTTTTCTGTATAGGAATCTTTTGGGACTTATAAAAGGTATGACAGTATCATGGTTCAATATCTTTTTTAACTGTTTTTTTACCCTTGAGAAGAAATGGGATTCTAGCCTGCTTAACGTATCCATCATAACAAATATTCAGATTATCTGGACATCATTGCAACACAGAAGAAATAGGAATGCTGTTATCTGGATATTCAAAGCGTTAACAGGCAAACTACCGACCTATATCACTGATTGCTTTACCCAAATTACAACCAGGCCATACACCTTAAGGATCAGTAAACTCATCACATTAAAGGTCCCCAATGCCTGCACCCGGTATGGGAGGGCTGCTTTCAGCTATTCCTTAGCAGTTGCATGGAACTCTCTCCAAAATCCATGAAGCTAGATAGCCTACTACCTCTGGCATCCTTCAAAAGATTGTTCTCCGCCCTTTTTCCAGAGCTCTGCAATTGCTTTTATAAAGCATAATCCCCTACCTATCTGACCCAACTAAACCTCCCTTTTTCTATCCATTATATTAACTCAATTTCTTTCTTCCGAATCACCTATTATATTCTCTTAAAAACTAGTTAGACCATATAACTTATATTTTAGGACTGCTATACCCTTTGTCCTCTTTTTTCCTACAGGCTAAATGGTTCTAATGTTACTTGTATATATGTAAATTGTTGTATATAATCATTTCATGCCATTGTATTGCTATTTATTCTATTCTTGTCTATGTAATAATACTTGTATCCTCATTTGTATGACCACTCAGGTCCATCTTGTAAATGAGCTTTGCTCAATGATGTTCGCCTGAATAAATAAAGATTTTGATTGATTGATTGATTGATTGATTATCCCAGCTTATGTGAAGCCTTGCTTAACTAAATTACATCAGTGGGGTATAACCCAGCACTTGGTTATTTCTAATGGCAGGAAAGCCTTTTATAATGTTGTTTTACAAGATGCATTGTATGTACTGCCAACATTACCAGCCTGCCCTGAGGGTCAAGTGTAGGAAGTCTGTCTTCAATTAATTGACAAAAGAACCCCAAAACAAATGTAGGATGTGGTTTGGCTGTCCTGCCATGGACGTTTAGGTGTTAGAGGCATGCTTAAACATAAAGCTATAGAGGATAGGATGTATCCTAGGGTAACTTGTGCAAATACTCTAGAAACTGTTAAACATTTTTTGATTTCCTGCCCTTTCGCACATACTTTTTAGCAACTATTACAAGATGTTTGGGAAGAACCAAAACTACTTCCTATGTCTTATGAAGTTTTGATCCTGGGATTATACCCCCAATTTTTAAGACATTATAATAATACTACTTTAAAAGTTATATTTGCAGCCTGTAAATATTACATGTGGCAAGCCGGATGCATATTTCTAATTCAACAGAAAGAAATGACACCTGATGAATTGGTCAGGCACATTATTAGTTATTTGCAAAGAATATATAATGATGAAAGATAGACATTAGCCAAAAATAAATGTTATTCATATTGGGGCTCATGTCAGTGGGTGCTTAATAACTTATAATTCCATATCTGTCAATTGGAGAACGGTCTGTATAATGGAGAAATACTTAGTTTTAGTTTCTTTTGCTAACATGTTTATGATGAATTTCTATTAATATTTTGAGCTGTCCTTTTGGACTCCTTTGACAGTTTTTAAAATGGATACATATGTTTTCTGTTAATATGTTGTTTCCTTTAACTGGCTGTACATTATGTTTTTTGCTTTGCTATCTTTAAATAAAAATTCCCCTACCCTGTAGGCAGGGGGTGCTGTCCTTCTGTCTGCTGAGGTGGAGAAGCCCAGTCTACAGGGAGTGATGAATGGAGCAGGAGTCGTGCACTCGGAGACTCCTGCTCAAGAGACAGTAGTGGCTGGAAAGCACCTTTCTGGTGGCCAGCAAAGTGCTACGATATTTGCAGAAGCTCCAGAGGGAACAAAAGTGGAATTAAAGGAGTCAGGTATTGAGAGAAATGCTATGTGTGATTCAGAAGGAGAGTTGTATCAAGAAGAAACACAATTTCATTTGCAAATCAAAGAACAAAAACAGAAATTGCAGGCCCCGCTCACTGTATTGGATGAGGAGTACTTATGGGAGAAAAATCATCTGGAAGAGGAAAGAAAATGGAAACAGAGCCCTGAGCAACAGCCCCACCATACTGCAAAACTCTTTATTGCTGGAGATCCTGCTCAGGGGTAGGACAGGAAGGGGATTGACTGAAATTGCCAGATGAACAAGTCACAGGAGGCCCAGGATGGTTTCCAGAGTGAGCTCTCAGGAAAGCTAGGTAGAAACAACAATTGGACGGCCAGTGGAAGGAGGATTCCATGGCAGAAAGTCCAAGAAATGTAGCATCTTCAGAAGCAGTCACCAACACCGATGAACTACTCCCTGAACCTGAGGAGATATTTCTAGAGCCAGAAGGATTGCCCAGGAAGGAGGACCAACAGGTGAATGATTCAGGTAATATTTCCTTTTCACCTCAGCTTACTCAACCAGTCAATGATATGGTCAGTGAAGTGGGGGAGACTGAGCATGATACCACAATGGGGGAAGGTCCCTGTGGTGGAGACAGGCAGCAACATTCAGCTAGGGCACAGGGGGAACAAAGGCCTTCATATGCTGACCTGTTTAGAAAGCCACTGAAGTTAGCAAAAAGGAAAAATGCCATACGCCTAAGGTATCTAGGAGGTATGGAACAGGTCCCTGATTTTTGTTGTTGGGAAAATACTACTTAAACAATCCTTGGGCTTTACACCCTCTGATGTATATGCCCTGATCCATGCACCAGGAGAACACATGTTTGACATTAGTTTTAGGATGCCAGTGGTACTAGAACGGTTTTGGGTAAAACGCATGACAATGAAGACTAATCCACTGTGAGCTCCATTCCAAATCATTCTGCTAACAAAACAGCCCTTCAGAGTTATTACTGTATGCTTCAGAAACGAAGGGGTGAACATCGCTGACAATTTGTATTGGCTAGAGACACACTGTGATATCCAGGGGACACCAGACCCCATGTTAGACACTGATGGTTTCTGGAAGGGGGGCTGGAAAACAAAAATAAAACTTTCTCAGAATGAAGATGGTCTGGAACACTTGCCAAATTGTTTTTTTATTGGCCGGGACAAAGGATTTATATTTTATCCAGGACAAACAAAGAGGTGTTTTAAATGTGGGTCAGTAAGGCATTTAAGTTCTGCTTGTAACATGGTATTCTGCAAATTGTGTGGAGATTCAGGACATTCCAGTTTCACGTGTGATAATATATCTAAATGCAATTTGTGTGACGAAGGGGGACATCATTTTATGGATTGTCCCTGGGTAGCTCACAATACAGAAGAGGCAAACTGTGGTATTCAGGACTTTTATATTCACAGGGCAGTCAAAGGATGGCAAGTGAGACACATGAACATAGGTTTCCCCCTGACCCACACCCTCAGAGGAAACATATGGCACAGACTGCATCACGAGGCTCTCTTGACTCAGTAGTGGCCCCAGTCACCACACCAGGATCTGAAATGGCTGACTCAGGGAACGCTCTGCCCCAAGATCCCCCTGAGAAGGTAGTACACCATTGTGATGGTAGACATGGAAATACAGAGGAAACAGCAGCTGTGCCACTTCCATCTGCCGCCTCTTATTATGGCTACCACTCTGACAAACACTAGAGAGGGGTCTGAGATACATCCGAGTGCCATCATTCCAGAATCAGACATTGCAACATGGGTGCCTCTGTCAACTAATAGGTACTCAGCTTTACTACTCGAAAAAGGGATGGAAGAACAGGATACAGACGCAGCTTCCATTTCTTCTTCACAAATAGAAATTCCTAATGAAACAGAGCAGGCTTTGACTCCTACAAGTAAAGTAAAGAAAAAACGCAGAATGGGCCTGAGAGTGGGCATACGGAAAAGTACCAGGAAAAATCCTATAGCCACCTAAACTACTACTCAACAAAGGACTTCCTGCTATGAGTTAAAAATAACTAGTTTAAACATGAGCAGTATTAGATCAGAGTTTAAAATAGTTGGCAACCTTTGATTTATTTTCACTGAATACATTTGATATTGTGTTTTTTCAGGACACTAGGTTGTATTCTCTGCAGGATTTTCAGAGGGTTAGAAATGCTTGGATCTGGGGTCCCAGTATTTGGTCAGGCGGGGAAGATGTATATTGTGGGTTGGGGATTTGTTTTAATGACCCCACTATAAAGGTCACACATGTGGTTGACATTTTTCCAGGCAGAGCCTATCTTCTAGATATTACCCTACGGAACTCAGAATTTAGAATCAGTGGTATTTATGCCCCACAATCAAAGTCGGATAGAATTTCTTTGCTCAAAAAAATACAACCTTATAAATTTACCAGTAGGAATATCCTATTTGGGGGTGATTTTAATATTTATTTATTTATTTTTTGTTGACCGGGTAAGTGCACTAGACAAATTCTGCCTATTTTCAGGCATGACCGGGGAGGGGGATACAGGTGAATGCCCACTGACTTTGAACCAGATTAAGCTGTTGGTGGTATTTTTAGTGAACGAGGGAAATTTGGCCAGGGCACCAGGGAAATTCCCCCTACTCTTTTCGAGAAATGCCATGGGATCTTAACATCCACCTGAACTACCACCAGAACAGGCAGATGGGACCTCGGTTTAACGTCTCATCCAAAAGACAGCACCTCAAGAGTGCAGCACCCTCCTCATGCTGCACTGCAGTGTCAGTATTGGGATATTAACCCAAGTGCCTGGTGTGGGGCTAGAACTCACAGTCTTCTGATCTCCTGGCCTCAGAGGCAAGTGTGTTACCTGCTGAGCCACTGACACTGCATCTCCTGGCCTCAGAGGCAAGTGTGTTACCTGCTGAGTCACTGACACTGACATACTGCTCATTCCAGTCAAGATAGACGGTGTGTAAACCACCAAAGTGTATTGTGACACTTACTTTTTAAATTCTCTGTTGACTCAAACAGGTCTTGTTGACATTTTCTCCAGTTCTAGGTACGCGGCTCCCCATTCTTTTTTCTCTGGCAGAAAATCATCTAGAATAGACTTTTGGTTTATATCCCCATCTTTACAATTCAGGGACCCTACTGTCCAGATGGTAGTCACTTCAGATCCTGTTCTGCTCAGAGTTGGTTTATTGAATCTAAGTCACACCTCCAGGGGGTCGAGGTATTAGAAATTGAACCTCTCACTCTTAGAAATCCTTAAAGTGGCATGGGGCTTCCAGGACATTATTGAGGCAAGGAAATCTGTGTGCTTCATGTATAAGAAGTTACAAGACTGGAGGGAAGATATGAAATTGGACTTTCAAACATATTTTCAAAAAATCAGCCATTTGTTGGGAGGACATAGGAGTCAGGCATATTTAGAACTGAGAAATAAGTTGTTGCTGTTTCAGGAGCACCTTTTCCAGGGTTAAGAGGTAGATTTGGAAGAATATTAGGCTTTGTGAAGGGACTCGACCAACATCCCACATGATAGAAGGGCTTCTCTTATGCAAGAGCAAAGAATTGGCATGCACGAACCACAGGCACACACAAACCCTTATGAATTTTGTAAAGCATCCAGGTCACAAAAAGATACTCTCTCATTAAAGATGGAGAGGAGAGATTTGATATACTGTATACGAGAAAAGAAATACTGACAGAAATTGAACACCATATATTAGGAATATTCACTGCAGACCCCAGGTTAATAGAAAGGCATATTTCCAACTTGTTGGAGTCGTGTAATCTGGTACAGGTTCCAGAGTATTTTTTCCCATCACTTATATCACCCATTTCACCTAAGGAAGTTTTAGCAGCTATAACTCATTTACAAGCAGGCAAGGATCCAGGAAGAGATGGACTCCAAGGGAGTTCTATAAAAAATTGGCCCCTTTTATGATACAAGAAATAGCCAGCCTTTTTATGGAAAGCCTTAACGTGAATGAGTTACCAGATAGTATGTATAAGGGTTTGGTGATTTTATTATACAAACAGGGGGATAAAGAATCTTTACATAATTGGAGACCTGTCACCCTGTTGAACTGTGATTATAAATTGCTTACCAAAATTTTAAGTAACAGATTAGCAATCTGTTTACCTGATATTAGTCATCCCACTCAATTCTGTTCAGTACCTGGAGGAACAATAACAGATGGCTTGATTTTATTGAGACACATTTTTTCCAGGGGGAATACAGGGGAACGGATGGGTTTTTATTTCAGGTTAGATCCAAAAAAGGCTTTTGACAGAGTGGCACATGAATATTTATGGATTTGTCTCACCAAGATGGATTTCCCACCTTCCCTTATTAATTGGATTAAAACTTGTAATGGGAACGCAGCAGCAGTCCCGTATGTAAATGACTGGATAGGGAATCAAGCACGGGTAAAAGGATGGTTCTGCCAAGGGTGCTCCCTTAGTCCCTATTTATACATTTTATCGCTAGATTATCGCTAGAACCATTTCTAGCAACAATAAATGCATCTGATGACATGAGGCCTTTCTTTGCATAGTACTTGTTTAGAAAAAAAAACAATCACATATGCTGACGACATATGCCGTGTTTTAGCAGATCTCCCATCGCGCCAGAGAACTGTAGCCTTGATGATGTCATGTACGGCAGGTTCGGGTTCAGAGTTTACCTACAGCAAAAGTAAGTATCTTCTTATAGGGGACGTGCCCCCAGAGGAGTCACAGATCCTAGGGATTTCTGTTGAGATGGAGGTATGTAAGATACTGGGGGTATATTTTGGTATAGAGAATGCAGAATTGTATAATTGGGAAAAGGTACGGACAGTATCACAGCAAAGGCTTCGTAGATGGAATCAGTGGAAGATGTCAGAGAAAAAGCAGATTTATATGGTAAAGACATTCCTGTTAGGCATGTTTCTATATTTGGGTGCAGTTTATCTGCCCCACCTTCCCTAGACACAACGATATATAATGTGTTTCTTTAAGCTATATGGGGGAGTAGATTAAATCCCATGAAATGGTGAACCCTATATCTGGATTTTCAGGATCAGGGAATACGAATGTTAAATCCCATAGCCTTTTTCTTTTGTTTTTTAGTTACAAAAAATGTTTCACCACTTTAAAAAAAAACATTCAGTGGTGTGGTCTCAGTGGGTCTTAGATGGCATGTTGCCGTGGTTTAGTCATGGGCTCCCACAGAGACAATCCCAAAACAAAAATCACTTACTCTGTTACCAGGGTATTTTAAATCTTGTTTCAGTAAATAAAAGTGTGGGGTGTTCATAGAACCCTTTTAGAGAAACTGTCCAAGAAGGTGTTATATAGGGATATTATGGTCAAACACTTTTTTTGTGCTCCCAGCTTACAGCTTACATCCAGAAAACCAGCGCAGACAAATAGGGGGTATGCTGACATCAATAAGAAGCCCAGGGTTTATGGGGGATTCCTTGTGGCTCAGTGCTCATCAAAAACTAAATGTCAAAGGTAATCTTAAACATGAGGGTTTGGCTGAAAGAGCGTGTCCAAGGCATAATATATGCAATGCGAGTCATGAGACTATGCATCATTTGTTTTTTTTGACCACCCATATGTTCAAAGATTTGGGGCTTTTACCCTCTCTAGATGGGATCATATACCACTGACCTATCTCACTGAAGATATCTTATTCCTAGGGATTCTGCCAGACACATGGAACCAGTAACATAAGTGTACCATGCACCTTATTTTGACTTGCATAAAATATCACCTATGGCTGTCTAGATGCGCCTGGTCCCTGCAGCAACAGCATCAGTCTCCAGAACAAGTGTTTTGGAAAATACAGACAACTTTTCAAAACACAAAAGAAAAGGAACAAAAATTGCAGCATTTCTCACTTACTGGAAATAAATGAACTGGATGGATACTGGTTAGATGCACCATTCAGGGACTCTTTGGGTATACGGCTGTAATGCTAATTGGGGAACTCTTGCTGCCTCTATGTTGTTTTTTTTGGTTGTTGTTTGTGCTGTATTATGATTTTTGAGAAGTTCTGAATAAATAATTCCATTACTCCTAGGGGTGGGGAGGTTTTTTTCTATGACATTGTATGAATTAATACATATTATCTGCAGTTTTAAGGGCTTTTAGCTTTGTGTTAATATTTTGAATAAGCTTTCATTATTTTAGACTGGGATGTATGCCTTTAATACATGTTTATTTTCTAGTTTTCCTTTGCTTTTTGTTTGTAACGTCTTATGATTGTTCTGAGTTTTTTGGGAAAGATTCCCCTACTCTTTTAGTGGGGAAGGGGAGGGTTGTTTTCTGTATAACTATGAATTGCTTCTGTAGGTAGATATTGTATGATGTAATACTGGTTAGGGTTTTAATTTGCTTTTATTATGTATTGTATGAAGTAATACAATTTTGTATATTTGTTTTTGAGTGTTGAGTAAAAAAATCCCCTAATGGACTGCAGGGGAGCCCTTTGTCATCTTGGCTCCCAGCCAAGATGGCGGCTCCTGGGATTGAGGTGGAAGACATGGAGGTAGGGGAGTTGGTCTCCTTCCCTGCCTCGACAGCTGGAGAGGCCATAGAAAATGAATTTGGATCAGACCAGGCTGTTATGCTACCTGAAAATACACCGAGTACTTCTCCAGAGCATGGTTCAGAAATGAATGTACCTGTAGCCCAGGATGTACAGGAGGACTGTGGCCTGGCTTCTTTGGACTGAACTTCGGCTGATAAATTCATTTTTTTTTTCTGTGGACTCATTGTCTCAGACAATTGACATGACTCCTGTAATGATTCATGTTGAAACTGCAAAAATTTGTCAACAAATGGAGGCAGAAGAAAAACGGTACCTCTTTTAAACAAGCATTTGTCAATGCCGAATGTTTGCTGGCTGGTATTAGCACTGGGCATGCAGGAGTTAGACAGATGCAGAATAGGAATGGCAGTGAAGTACTGAAGTTCATGCCAACCCCACCTCCATCCTGTAGAGATGGACAGGTATTGAGGTATGTGTTTGGATCATCAGCCATGACGGGCATGCCATGTGATGTCACCCTATTCTGCAGACAGCGACACATGTTGAGGTGTGCCTTAGGGTGTTTGGCTTTACAGTCACTGCATTCTATAAGGACACATGCTGAAATGGGTGCAGCATAGGAGAATGGAGTGAAGTCTGGGGCCGAAGAGTGCAAGGTACACCTCGATGCCTGTCAGTGGCTGGAGGTGGGAGTGGGATGGCATGAGCAGTACAGTTGGCAATGCAAAGGCACACCCTGATGCCTGTCAGTCTGTGTAGAGTAGGACGTTATGGTTAGAAACCGTAATGCCTCAGGCGTTTGTTGGTATTTATGCTACAAATTTTCAACATGGCCTTTTTGTGAGCCTACCTATGAAGAGTGGCACTGTGATTACGTCTTTGTGTCCCGAACATTGGTTTCCAACAGTGACAGTGCCATTCTGCGCCACATGAACAAAAACATAGATCGGGCAGGATGTGAAGAATGATAGCTGTACCATCCACAGGGAGGAGTGAAGAGATAGCAATGTTGAACAGCTGTACTGGGAATATAAAAAGTGCTCGCACATCAGAGCATACAGTATGTGGAAACTGCACAACGCATGCGCATTACACAGTCATTTAATGGATGTTCAACACCAAAGTTTCAAAATAGCCATTGTAGGACCTCTGCTCATGAACAGTGTCACTGTGATTTTCTTGATGTGTCCTGAACGCTGATTTCCCACAGCAACCACGCTATTCTGAGCCAGAAGTGCAAAAACATTTCGGCCAGGATGTGAAAAATGACAGCTGTACTGTTCATAAGGAGGTGCAGAAAAATGGCAATGTTGAAAATCTGGAGTGAACATATTACAAATGTTATAAGCATGACTGGAATCAGTGCAATGCACGCTTGTAACACAGTCATTTTATGGAGTTTCATCACCAAATTTTCAACATAGACATTTTATGGCTTCTGTTAATGAACAGTGTCGCTGTGATTTTCTTAATGTGCCCCCAACACTGATTTCCAACAGCAACTGTGCTATTCTGCGCCGGAAGTGCAAACAGACATTTCAGCCAGGATGTGAAAAATGACAGCTGTACTGTTCATAAGGAGGTGTGGAAAAATGGCAATGTTGAAAATCTGGAGTGAAAATATTGTAAATGTGTGAAGTTACGAGCGCAGCGTGAACACCGCGCAATGCATGTCAACAGAACAGTCATTTTAGAGACTTTGTCACCAAATTTTCAACATAGGCATTTTAGGACCTCTGCTAATGAACAGTGTTACTGTGATTTTCTTCATGCATCCCGACCACTGATTTCCCACAGCAACCGCGCTATTCTGCGCTGGATGTGCGGAAACACATTTCACCCAGGACATGAAAAATGACAGCTGTATTGTTCATAAGGAGGTGTGGAAAAATGGCAATGCTAAAAATCTGGAGTGAAAATATTGCAAATGTGCGTAGTTACGAGCATTCGTGGAAACTGCGCAACGCCCACTCGTAACACAGTCATTTTATAGACTTTTGTCACCAAATTTTTAACATAGGCATTTTAGAACCTCTACTAATGAACAGTGTCACTATCGTTTTCGTAATGTGTCATGAACACAATTTCAGCTAGCACCGCGCTTATTCTGCCTCTACAAGTAAAACACATTTCGCCCAGGACTTGAAAAATTACAGCTGTACTGTTCATAAGGAGGTTCAGAAAAATGGCAATTTTGAAAATCTGGACTGAAAATATTGCAAATTCGTAAACTTACAAGTGTGCGTAGCAACTGCGCAATGCACGCTCGTAAAACAGTCGTTCTTTGGATTTTTTCCGCCAAATTTGCAACACACACTTTTTGAGAGCACACCTCATGAACACTGGCACTGTCATTTCATTAATCAGTCCCAAAAAGGTGATTCCATGCAGTGACCGTGAAATAACCTTCGGGACTGATTAACGCCATGACAAGGATTGACTTCATGAGGAGGGGTCCCAAAAAAAACATGTTGAAAATGTGGTGCCAAAATTCCAAAAAATGCCTGAGATATGCAACAAAGTTGAAAAAAACCCTATTTAACCCATTATACAGCTTACCGGCATTTCCTCAGTTCGCGGTCGGCTTTGAAGAGTGCAGACGTGTTCCTGGTCCACTGAAGATCATCGCACCAGACTCCGGAGGTAAGTATGGGGTGGGGGTTGGAGGCAGGGTGTGCAGTGGTGGAAACCTGCAGGTTGTGGAGGGAGAGGCCAGGAGACCACGAGGGACCATTTTGCTTTATAGGTTTAAAAAAAAGAAAAAAAAACATTGTGGGACAGTTTTCCTTGCAGGGGCATTGGACACTGGGTTAGCTCCCAGCATGCCACCTGAATATTTTTGTTGGGGGGTTGTAGCGATGGTTGATTGGGCACCCATTGGTACAAAAGTGGGGCGCAGAGCCGAGGATTAGGCACCCCTTGACTCTGCCGTTACTCTTTGGGGGGGCTGATGACGATGGAGAGTGGGCTTCCCCATTGGCACATCAAACAGGGAGGGGGAACATACTGCTGACAGGGACTGGGCTCCCCCGTCATCAAGTCGGCACCGGGATGGATGCCAACGGGGATTGGGGCCCCTGTCGGCAAAAAACACACTTCTGTGAGGACGGGCATATGCTGCTGAGGGGAATTTGGTCACCCCATCGGCACTGGGGCTGTTTAATATTGTTTGTGAACACGGCGGCAAGACATTGCCATGTTCACAAACAATCACACTTGCAATATTCCGCCCAGCAATGACGCGTCGCTCCCTTATTGCAGCAAATCGCTGATGCTGCAAAGACAAGGTGGCCCGTGATTGCTGCGGCGAAAACATTACAACTTGGTGCAACTTCTGGAAGCCAGTGTCATCAGCACACTGTGCCTCCATTGGTGCACCACGGCCAGGCCCCCAAATGCAATGCTTCTGTTGGATGCCACACTGCCGCGCCTTCCCAACCCGTGTCTCTCCTAAGCTGTCACATAATGTTTCTTGCGCATGCGCAAGCAAACATAAAAATGACAGAGAAAATGGCTTCAGCAGCTGCAGCATTATAGTCAGAGGAATCTTGTCAGTGCTGCACAGCTGCCTGATGATGCACAAGCATCAAAGGGTTTGCCGCTTGACTGCACAGAGGCTGTCGCAGAAAGAGAAAGGCAAGGGGAAGCAACTACTGTGGAAACTGACTAACAACTGCCTCTGTGGTAACTGTAACCCCCAACAAATGGGGGTTCCCGAAAGATCTTCCTTGAGATTGCCAGAGAGTGCCTGTATAGCCTCTGTGTACTGTCTGCAACAGAGTAGATGATCCAGATGGGGTGTGCAGAATGAGAAGAGATCTGGATAAACTATCAGAATGGTCAGAAGAGTGGCAACTGGGATTTAATGCAAAGAAGTGCAAAATCATGCACATAGGGAATAGAAACCCTGAAGCCACCTATAGGCTGGGAGGGGAGTTGCTAGCAGTCACAAAGGAAGAAGAGACTTGGGCATCATCATCACTGATGACCTAAAATCATCAAAGCAGACCTCTAAAGCAGTAGGTAAGGCTAGGGGTGTTAGGGTGTATTAGTAGGGGTATCACAAGTCGTAAAGGGAGGTAATAATCCCTCTGTACAAGACACTGGTTAGGCCCCATCTGGAGTACTGCGTGCAGTATTGGAGCCCACACCTTCACAAGGACATTAACCAAATTGAGGCAGTCAGAGAAGGGCACCAAAATGGTGCAGGGACTGCATCAGAAGACATATGAGGACAGATTAGCGGAGCTCAATATGTATACCCTTGAGCAAAGGAGGGAGAGGTAGAAGACTTGGTTTTGCTGGCCAAGGCACCTAACTTCACCTGAGCTCTTTCCTTCTAAGACTGCTTGAAAGGCAGAGTAGAGAAACTTACCAGAGCAAGGGAGAAGGATTAAGACTTAGTTTGGCTAAGCAGATTTACTGTGTGGTGGTGTTTTATATTTTACTCACAGGGATTGCTACTGTTTGTTGCTAACATTTCATTGCTTTATTTTTCTCTGATTCAAATTGTTGTTGCTGGTATACCTTCTTCTGCATTATTACAAGGTGTGCCTACAGGTGTGTGCTAACAAATTACTGCTGTAATCTTCTGATTCAAATTGTCTTTTGCAAGGTATATCTTCTGTTACTGCTTTATTTTTCTCTGGAGCAAAGTGTTTCTTACAGGGTATATCTTCTCTGAAATTACTGTATTACAGGTGGAGCTTACATTTTTGTGACTTTTTTATCACTGGGCTAAGCAAAATTACTGTTTGACACTGTGTTTTATTTTATTCTTGTTTGTTGAAAAGGTGTGTTGTCTCAGAGGTGTTTCACTCTCCTTCTCACATTGAAGGAGCTAATTGCTTTTCCTCCCACAGCTCTTCCAAAGGATTAGGTGTGTATGTGGGGGTGGAGCTGGCAAACTGTCAGTAATTTCCAAACAGAAAGAAGGGTTAAAAAGTCAGGTTAGTTGATATCTTGGAGGTAGAAGACTTGGTTTGCTGGCCAAGGCACCTAGCTTCACCTGAGCTCTTTCCTTCTAAGACTACTTGAAAGGCAGAGTAGAAAACTTACCAGAGCAAGGAGAAGGATTAAGACTTAGTTTGGCTAAGCAGATTTACTGTGGTGGTGTTTTTATATTTTTACTCACAGGGATTGCTACTGTTTGTTGCTAACATTTCATTGCTTTATTTTTCTCTGATTCAAATTGTTGTTGCTGGTATACCTTCTTCTGCATTATTACAAGGTGTGCCTACAGGTGTGTGCTAACACATTACTGCTGTAATCTTCTGATTCAAATTGTCTTTTGCAAGGTATATCTTCTGTTACTGCTTTTATTTTCTCTGGAGCAAAGTGTTTCTTACAGGGTATATCTTCTCTGAAATTATTACGGTGGTGCTTTACAGGTTTTACAGTTTTATCTAACATTAGGATAAGCTTTCAGGGTTACTGCATTTGTTGTTGACTGATTGTTTCTGCTCTTACCTCCTTGTTCTTTCGTCCGTGGTTCTTCTTTTTAGGCAGGGGAAGGGCCCAGCCACCCACCCCATCCCCAACCACCCCACGCTACACTCCTTTTATAGGGTACCACAGTTGTGACATTTCCTGTGGCAGAGCAGGAAGGGGCGGATCAGGGGGCCTCCACAAAGTGATCTCATTTTAAAGGGCACTAGTAATTTAACTTGTTATAACAAGTTAAACAAAAGCACAATTAAACCATTACTTGCATTTTTTCCTTTTTCCTTCTAATTACTCTGACTAGGTTACAAACCAGCAACTTATTTGGAATGGATTTCATTAACTGCAGGTACTGTGGAACAATTTTCAGAAGGACAGTCTTACAGGATTTAGGACACTGTCCACATGCTGAGCCTTTGGAGATCTTAGGTCTCAGCTCCGGCAGCATGGGCAGAGATTGCTGCGCCTCAAATTTCATATTGAAGAGAAATACATTATAAGAACCACCACCATTTCCCCAGCATCCAACAGAAAAACCTCGACTGCAGAGGGTAGTTGGTCCAGGAGGTTGGCAGGTGGTTAGGAGGAGCAAATCAGGTGCCCCAACACTCTCTGCTCTCAAACACATTACCTCCAAAAACCATATAAACACTACAAACAGGTATCTGCCTCTATCTCTGAAATCAAATAAAGAGGCAGAAGACACTGCAGAGCAGGACACTGTGGCACAGGAGCTAGCACAACAATACTCACCCAAATCAGGAACCAAAACTAAACAAGCACAAAGAAATCCAAAAGCTTCTGATCATAGGAGACTCCATGATTCAGGGAGTTGATACCCATCTCCAGCCAGGGGTGATGGTCAGATGTCTCCCAGGTACATCAGCATGGAGAAACACTGACCGCATTGCTAAAATTGTTCACAAAGCAGGAGAAAACATTGATGTCCTAGTACACATAGGGACTAATGATCTCGCCAGCCGGTCAGTTGTGGAGACCAAGGAACACCTGACTAGGCTGGGTGACAAACTATCATCTATTTCATCCGGCATCTCATTCTCTGAGATCCTGCCAGTCTGGGAGAAGGGAGCAGATGGACGGAAGGTCAGAGAAGGGGAGATAGGGAAGCTAAACACGTGGCTCAAGGACTGGTGCCAGGAAAAAGGACACAGATTTGTAGGGAACTGGCAACAGTTCTGGGAGCGAAAGTTCTTTAAATTTGATGGACTGCATCTGACTAAAGAGAGTCAGTGCATTGGGGCAGAAGTTTGACGTCTTTGCAGAATATTTAAACTAGCAAATGGGGAGAGGGGTGCAGCACCCCATACGTCGAATGGGAAGAACACCCCTCCCCCCTCAGCTAGTGGTCAAACAGGAATTCAGCGTGTTTGCCGTTCATTTGCATCACCAGGTAAGAAAAAAGGTTTGTCTCCCCATATGATGCACAGGGGTAATGCCAAACTTCACCCAACAACTAACACACCAAAATCTGGCCAATGGAAAATCATGTACACAAATGCTCTCAGCCTGAAATAAGATCCCAGACCTGCAGGCAATAATGTCAGAGGCTAAACTGGACATAGTAGCAATTAGTGAGGCGTGGTTTACCAGTAACCACCCAGGAGACTTCAGTACCTGGCTATGTATTGTTCAGAAGAGACCGAGGTGCAAAAGGGGGAGGAGTGGCCCTGTATGTTAATGAAAATATCAAAGCTACAGAAATTCAGAATACACATAAGGAGCCAGAAGAACTGTGGGTCACCCTGGAAACAGGAAATGGGACAGCCATAAGAACTGGGGTTGTCTACAGGCCCCCAGACCAGGGAGGACATAGACACATTACTGTTAGAAGATATACAAAACATGACAGCTAAAGGGAGGTTCTGATAATGGGAGACTTCAACATGCCAGATACAGATTGGTCAATACCAGCAGGAACATCTGCCAGAACTAGACTCATAGTGGATTCCCAGGGGAGGGCCTCAAACAACTGGTACAGCAACCCACAAGAGACAGGGCTATCCTAGATCTAGTACTGACTAACAAAGAAGGGATCACAGATCTCCAGGTAGAAGGTCACCTGGGGCCAGTGACCATCACATGGTATGGTTCAATTTGGCTACTACATCTAAATCATCCCATTCAAAGGCAAAAATATGGGACTTCAGAGGAGCTGACTTTGATAAGATGGCCAACAGAGTTAAGCTAGCCCTGGCAAAAGAAACACAGGTGAGGAGGTACAGGCAAAGTGGGCAAGCATTAAGGATGCAATGCTTGAAGCAACATCCCATTGTGTTAGACAGAAAAGAAGTGCAAAAGAAGAAGGAAACTTTGGTTCTCAAATACAGTAGCAGAAAAGGTCAGAGCCAAAGGCTGGCCTTCCAGGAAATATAAGGGAACACAGCGGATGAAGATAGGAGGCATACCAAACTGCCCTAAGGAAGCAGGTAAGGCAGTAAGGCAGGCAAAGTCCCAAACTGAGGAACGCTAGTACCGAACAGTAAAAGAAGGTGACAAGACTTTCTATAGATACATTAGTGAAAGGAGAAAGTCCAGAGGGGCATTGCTAAGCTTAATGGAGAAAAGGGAGCAAGTGAGGAGGAGGACCCTGTAAAGGCATCTATCCTAAATAGATACTTTTTGCTCAGTATTTACTGAAGAGAAGGTAGGGCGGGCCACAGCTCATCATGGACACAGGGGAGGAGGTGAGCACTTCTCCCTTCACAAAAAAGGGTCCTACAGAGAGCTTGCTAAGCTCAGGATGGATAAGGCAATGGGACCTGATGGCATACATCCCAGGGTACTTAGGGAGCTAAAGTAGGAACTAGCAGAGCCATTAGCAGAATTGTTTAGTGAGTCTCTGAGCACAGGAGGTCCCAGAGACTGGAGAAGGGCTCATGTGATCCCACTCCACAAGAGTGGTAGCAGGGAGGAGGTGGGGAACTACAGACCGGTCAGTCTTACCTCAGTAGTGGGCAAGATTATGGAGGCACTCCTTAAGGAAAGGATAGTGCAACACCTGGAATCCATAGGGGCACAGGATCCAAGACAGCATGGGTTTACAAAGGAAGGTCCTGTCAAACTAATCTCATAGATTTCTTTGACTGGGTAACCAGATGGTGGACCAAGGAGCAGTTGATGTCGCTACCTGACTTCAGCAAAGCTTTTGACACTGTTCCACATAGAAGATTGATAAATAAGCTTAGGTAGGCTGGGGTGGGTCAGAAGTTGGTCAACTGGGTGGCAAACTGGTTGACTGGCAGAAAACAGAGAGTGGTGGTAAATGGTATACAGTCAGAAGAGATGCAAGTCACAAGTGGGGTACCTCAGGGATCAGTCCTGGGGCCAGTCCTATTCAACATCTTCATTAGTGACCTCACAGATGGACTAGAGGGAGGCTTGTCTGTTTGCAGATGACACCAAGATCTGCAACAGAGTAGATGATCCAGATGGGGTGGGCAGAATGAGAAGAGATCTGGATAAACTAGAAGAATGGTCAGAAGAGTGGCAACTGGGATTTAATGCAAAGAAGTGCAAAATCATGCACATAGGGAAGAGAAACCCAGAAGCCACTTATAGGCTGGAGGGAGTTGCTAGCAGTCACAAAGGAAGAAAGAGACTTAGGCATCATCATCACTGATGACCTGAAATCATCCAAGCAGACCTCTAAAGCAGTAGGTAAGGCTAGGGGGTGTTAGGGTGTATTAGTAGGGGTATCACAAGTCGTAAGAGGAGGTAATAATCCCTCTGTACAAGACATTGGTTAGGGCCCCATCTGGAGTACTGCGTGCAGTATTGGAGGCCACACCTTCAAAAGGACATTAACCAAATTGAGGCAGTCAGAGAAGGGCAACCAAAATGGTGCAGGGACTGCATCAGAAGACATATGAGGACAGATTAACAGAGCTCAATATGTATACCCTTGAGCAAAGGAGGGAGAGGTGATATGATCTAGGCATTCAAACACCTTAAGGGCATAAACAAGGTGAAAGAGTCTAACATGTTTAAATATAAGAAAAATAGCAGGACAAGAGGACACAGCATGAGATTAGAGGGAGGCGATTAAGAGAGGAATGAGGAAATTCTTTTCACAGAAAGGGTGGTAGATGCATGGAATGGCTTACCACAAGAAGTGGTGGCTATGAATACAGTGCAGGGCTTCAAACAGGCATGGGATAGGCATAAGGGAGCAATACAAATGACTATGAATAGATAGGTCACTGACAGAGCAAAGGCCAATGGCACATTTATAAGGTAGAAAAAGAAATGGGCAGACTGGATGGGCCTTGCGGACCTTATCTGCCGTCAACTTCTATGTTTCTATATGATCGAGGCATTCAAACACCTTGAGGGCATAAACAAGGTGAAAGAGTCTAACATGTTTAAATATAAGAAAAATAACAGGACAAGAGGACACAGCATGAGATTAGAGGGAGGCCGATTAAGGGGGAATGTGAGGAAATTCTTTTTCACAGAAAGGGAGGTGGATGCATGGAATGGCTTACCACAAGAAGTGGTGGCTATGAATACAGTGCAGGGCTTCAAACAGGCATGGGATAGGCATAAGTGAGCAATACAAATGACTATGAATAGATAGGTCACTGACAGAGCAAAGGCCGAAGGCACATTTATAAGGTAGAAAAAGAAATGGGCAGACTGGATGGGCCTTGCGGTCCTTATCTGCCGTCAACTTCTATGTTTCTATATGTTTCTATGTTTCTTTAAGAGCTGCCTTGATTGCAGTCATAAGTAATCTGAGAGGGATCTCTGTTAGAAGATATACATGTTTGCTGATCATTTGTTAGAGTAGTAATACTATTGCAGTTTGTTCTAACCTGCCTTCTTTGCAGCATGGACAGTTCTGTTTGTTTCCATCATCTTGGTCCTGGACTGCAGAATGGGCCAATCAGTACATTTGGGACTCTAAAATGGAGCCTGCCTACAGGGGCTTGGTGGGGCCAAAGCTTGTAGGAATTGTAGTTTTGGGCTTTTGGTGCCTAAAATAACCTGGAGGGGGAGCCCTTATTGTGACTGACAGACAGATCAGCCAACCGAACCTTTTGGATCTTGGGGAAAGTCCCACACTGCTTGCAGTTTCAGTTAGATCTGAGTTGGGAAGTGAAGAAGTAACAGCTCAAGATAATTCGAGCAGCAATCCATAGTGGATTCGCGGGGGAGAACTGTGGAAAGGCCTGAGTCTGGCCTGGATGCCTGCCTGCTGTTCCTGAGAGGGAACTTGTGTTTTTTTTCAGACTGAATCCGAACTTGGAGAGTGAATTAAGCCACTGGATTGTGACCAGGCTTTAACCTGAAGAAGACCGAAGATTTGCTGAATGCGATCGGCCTGTCAGGACTTCCAGCTACCTCTGAACTCCCGGATTGTGCAGAGACTCTGTAATTGTGACCGGAGAGTCATTTGCCTGGTACAGTGGAGTTTCCTTACACGTGAATGTGCTATGTGCTTATAGTGGGTTGTGATTTGGTTCCCCACTGTGTGTCTGAACTGTGTTTTGCTTGCTGGAGGCTGTATCCAGCTCCATGGACTGAATCTGTTTCCATTTCCATTTGCCTGGGTCCTGCTACATTGGCCCAGCCAGAATACATGCTACACAGAGAAAGTCATCAACAAGAGACTGGCCTGGGGATCAGCCCCCTGCTCAATGCCTTGAACAGGAATGATGCCTTGGTGATTCATGTGGGACCTGCTTCTCCGGGCACTCCAGCTCAACAGCCTGCAGTCTCGATTTCATCCTGCCTGTGTCCAGTATTGGGTATCATGAGTAAACATCAGGGTAGCTCCCTGCAACAACAGTTAAATCTAAAAGTGTTGTCATCTGATTGTCTTGTTGACTTTTCTTTCACGAACTGAGCCCTCTAGCTCCGGATTACAAATAGCGTGTGTTGTGCATGTTGATTTCTTCCATCACAGGGCCCCAACCAGCTGCAACGTTCCTGGCTAGCCCACCATTTTTCTACCTGGGTACCCAGAGTGTGTGACTGTGTAGGGACTCTGAACTGCATGCATAACTGTCTGATTAATATAGCTTTTAAACAAATCAACCTGATTACACCCCTCCCTTGTTCAAGTCCCCTGAATAAATCAGATTTAACTTTTTCACTTAAACTGACTGTGGTTCTAGTTTGTGCCAAGAGCATTGTACTGTTATTATTTGCTGTGCTTAACCTTGTTTTACGGGGGGTCCCCAGGGTCAAGCTAGAGAAACCAGCCTGGGTAGCAGCCCTTGGGATAGTGCCACCTAGGGGTTACATCTTGGAGGCTCACTGCTGGGATTTTGTGCCTTCTAGTGGCCAAAAATTATGAATTATTGTTAAAGATTAATGGCTACCCCAGTAGAAATGGCTGCACACCAGTTGGTGGGATGGTGTACTGGGCAGGAGATCGACCCCCAAAATGCTCTGCTTATACTGGATATTCCCCTTGGTACCAGTAAAGACACTGTAGAGGGAGCTCTCTCTAAAGTTGAATATTTAAAAAACCCTGTGGTGGTGGGTTGACAGGCTGATTTCATCGCCCAAAGTTTCATAACCTTGGTAGAATGTAGTGACCTCGGGGATAGCTCTAAAGTGCCATGGACTACTGCCTCAGAAGGGGTCCTAGCCACCTGGAGAACGATAAAAGACAGTAAAGACCCTGGGGAGGATAAGCTCCTACCATTATCTGAGACTTTTGAAGAGAAATTTGCTAAATTGTTGCCGGAGGAAGGGAAAACTGTATAGGATTTTAAGAAACTATTCCTGCCACCTGGTGGTGTTCCTTCCCCAACACTTCCTCCCACTCCAGCACCTGTTATTACTCCACCTTCTGTGTCCGTGACAATGCTGGCTCCTATATCTGTACCTGCCATTAGTCACGACTCCTACCGAAGGCTGAGAATCTTCTCGGGCACCCTCCCCACCCCCCGGGGGAGGATGACTGGGAGACTTGGATCGACTATGTTGCCCCCTTAGTACCTGAGTGTCATGGTGGAGTGGAAAAGAATCATAGAAAGTTTGAGGGGCCCCGCCTTTGAAGCCATTACATTTTTGAGGTCCCCAAACCCTGATGCATCTGCCCAGAAGTACCTATCTGTACTTGAAGGCAATTTCAGGAGCATTGAGTCAGGGGAGACTTTGATGTGGAAATTCCAAGGTACCAAACAATGGAAGAGGAAAGTTTGTCTGTGTATGTTACTCGCCTAGAAAGAGCTCTGCAGAAAGCTTACTGGAAAGGTGGGCTAGCCGCCAGTGATTTGAACCATGTGAGATTGGGGCACATACCACAACATGCGAAGCATTCTATGCTTCAGATCATCCCGTTAAGGCTCCAGGATAGGAGAGATAACCCACCTGACTACTGTGACTTGATAAAAGAACTCCGGGAGGTAGAAGGTGAAGAGGGAGATTGTAATTATGGGGTGAGTGCAGCCCAAGTGATCATGGCACCGGAAGGCCCTTCCGAAATGGAGACCACTATGAGTGTCCTGCCATGGGCTAAACGGTGGGAGGAGGAGTTGCTGATGGAAGTCAGAAAAGTACAACCAGGTACGCATTCGCTGAGGTATCCCCTGCTGACAGAGACCCTGGCCCCTGTCAGGACGTGACTGTTATGGGGGTTGGGGTGCACCCTCAGGCATCCTCTACTAAGGGTGGCTTCTCGGCTGAGCTCAAGGACTTGACTGCCACCCGAAAGGAACTTTTGAGACATGGTGCACTATCAGCAGAAGTCAGATCACAATCTCCTGTCTATGTTCCAGCATCCCCTGCTATGTTCTCCCAAAGGATGCCCCGAGAGCCTGTCATTTGTCACAAATGCGGCAAGGGTGGCCATATGAAGAGGGAATGCCGGTCTCAGAAGGACTTGGAGAAAGTGGTGAACCGGGTGCAAGGAAAGCTTCAGAAAATTAGTCAGTGGTCAAGGGGTGCATGAAATGACTGCAGTGAAGGTTTTGGCCATCCTAACTCAAACCCCTGGGTGGCTAAATCACCTGTCCAGGCCCCTGCTGTTGTCCCTGCAGACTGGTCCAAAATATTGGGCCCTTCAATGAAGACTACTGTGGCTGTGAATGGTATTCCTACTTGGGCTGTGCTTGACAGTGGATCGCAAGTGACCATTGTATTTTGGGCTGGTATGACAAACACTCATCTGATGTACCATTACAATCCCTGGAAGGCCTACATGTGTGGGGGCTGAGCGACAAGTCTTATCCCTACCTAGGATATGTCCATCTCTGGTTGTCTTTTCCTGCAATTGTAACTGGTGTAGAGGAGCAAGTAGAGACACTGGCCCTAGTGTGTCCCCCCACCGGACTGTATGATGGGGTTCCCCTGTTAATTTGAACAAACGCCTCATGTTTGGGAGGAAGGCCTGATTGCCAGTTGATGTCTGTTTTGGGGTCTCTCCAGATGGGGTCTGAGCTGAAAACTACCTACAGTATGTACAGAAACTGAAAGCTCAATTGAACCATGCATATCCACTGGCCCAGACAATGGCACTAAAAGAAATCTCGCCAACAAAGAAAGGCACGACAAGAAAGTAAAGGCTCAAGAGCTATGGCCCAGAGACCGTGTGTTGTTATGCAATTTGGGACTACATGGTAAGCACAAAATTGCTGATAGATGGCACCATCTTCCTCATATAGTAGTTGGGAAGTTGAATAATCTACCAGTGTACAAGGTATGCCCAGAGAATAATTCCAAATCTGTCAAGACCATGCACCGTAACCACTTGCTGCCTATCAGCCAAGTTATTATTGAAGCTGAGCCAGCAGACATTGCCTCCCCTGGGCCGGTGACTCATGCTACTGCAAAAAAGAAACAGAGTCAACCTTCCCCAGTAGTTACAGAGCTAAGGTTTCCCTGCAGCGAGCCCAGAATGATAGTGACTGTCAGTACACCTCCGGCGATAGTGAGTGTGACAATGCCTATTACCCTCCTATGAATTGAGTCAGCTGTTTCAAGGTAACCCTATGACTAATTGTGGGATGAAGCTGGGCCTTCTGGACTGCCTAACCCCCCAGCTTCATCCTTGGAGCCAATACTCCCTGAAAGTGAGGTGCAAAGTATCGCGTCTGAGGTTGCAGACTCTCTGTTTTGTGGAACAGAGTGAATTGCCCGAAGAAGGGGCTGATGGTCTGAGTCTCCTGGTGACACACAGAACTTGGAAGAACAGTATGAGAGTGCTGACAGTCCCATTCCAGTGCCACAAAGCCTAATTGTACCTGAACCTTCTCAAAATGAGCCAGCTGGGCCCTCATCAGAAGATAGTAATGAGCAAAGTCTTGTGGAACCAGAGACGACAGAGCAAGGAGCTGACAGTGCTCACAGTTGGGACATTCCCATCCATGCAGAGTACCCATCACAAGTGACAAAAGCTCCAAAGTTAGTGCTGAAAGTACAGAGACTGTGGCTACTCCCCAAGAAAGACTGGCCGAGCTGTCAAGCCAGTACTAAGCTTTAGTTATGATTCCTGGAAGGCCAGTTGATTTGCTCTTAGTGTGGTTCACAAAGGGGTTTACATCTCACCAGACTCACTGCCCAAATTGAGCTTGATGGCCAATTCCAGGTTACTTCTTTCCCTCTCACCATGGTACCCCTGCCCTATCTGACCACAAGTTAGCTGATAGGAAGGCCCATTCTACGTTGTTTAATGTGCAAGAAGTTATTACCTGAAGCAGTATTGTGATGTTACTAATGTGTTAATCATAGTGGAACCAGCACTACCTGTAAGGAAACATGCATATGTATTGTCAATATGGATGTAGTAATGCGAGGTATACTGAAAGGTATAGTGATGTAACAAGCTAGTGATATATATGTCTCGTTTGTGTTGCATTTCTGATATTGTGATGGTACAGACTTGATATGGATGACAAGTTTTCTCAGGCAGGAAAGGGTGTAACCCCTACAAATGGGGGTTCCCAAAAAGTCTTCCTTGAGCTTGCCTAAATGCTCACTGCCAGGCTGGTGTCGTGCATTTTAGCAGTTTAAATGTGATTGCCAGAGAGTGCCTGTATAGCCTCTGTGTACTGTCTCTTTAAGAGCTGCCTGGATTGCAGTCATAATTAATCTGAGAGGGAGATCTGTTAGAAGATGTACTTGTTTGCTGATCATTTGTTAGAGTAGTAATAATATTGCAGTTTGTTCTAACTTACCTTCTTTACAGCTTGGACAGTTCTGTTTGTTCCATCATCTTGGTCCTGGACTGCAGAATGGGCCAATCAGTACATTTGGGACTCCAAAATGGAGCCTGCCAATAGGGGCTTGGTGGTGCCAGAACTTGTAGGAATTGAAGTTTGGGGCTTTTGGTGCCTAAAATAACCTGGAGGGTAGCCCTTGTTGTGACTGATGGACAGAGTAATAACCAGACACTTTTGGAGCTTGGGAAAGTCCCACACTGCTTGCAGTGTCAGTTAGATCTGAGTTGGGAAGTGAAGAAGTAACAGCTCAAGATAATTCGAGCAGCAATCCATAGTGGATTCACATGGGAGAACTGTGAAAAGATCTGAGTTTGGCCTGCATGCCTGCCTGCTGTTCCTGAGAGGGAACTTGTGTTTTTAGGACTGAATCCAATTTGGAGAGCGAATGAAGCCACTGAATTGTGACCAGGCTTTAACCTGAAGAAGACCGAAGATTTGCTGAATGCGATCGGCCTGTCAGGACTTCCAGCTACCTCTGAACTCCTGGATTGTGCAGAGACTCTGTAATTATGACTGGAGAGCCATTTGCCTGGTACAGTGGACTTTCCTTACACGTGAATGTGCTGTGTGCTTATAGTGGGTCATGATTTGCTTCCCCACTGTGTGTCTGAACTGTGTTTTGCTTGCTGGAGGCTGTATCCAGCTCCACAGACTGAATCTGTATCCATTTCCATTTGCCTGGGCCCTGCTACACTAGCCCAGCCAGAATACCTGCTCACATGAAAGTCATCGACATGAGACGGCCTGGGGATCAGCCCCTGCTCACGCCTTGAACAGGAATGATGCCTTGGTGATTCATGTGGGCCCTGCTTCTTTGGGCACTCCAGCTCAACAGCCTGCAGTCTTGATTTCATCCTGCCTGTGTCCAGTATTGGGTATCGTGAGTAAACATCAGGGTAGCTCCCTGCAACAACAGTTAAATCTAAAAGTGTTGTCATCTGATTGTCTTGTTGCCTTTTCTTTCACGAACAGAGCCCTCCAGCTCCAGATTACAAATAGTGTGTGTTGTGCATGTTGCTTTCTTCCATCACAGGGTCCCAAACCAGCCGCAATGTTCCTGGCTAGCCCCTGTTTTCCTACCTGGGTACCCAGAGTGTGCAACTGAGTAGGGACTCTGAACTGCATGCATAACTGTCTGATTAATATAGCTTTTAAACAAATCAACCTGATTACGCCCCTCCCTTGTTTAAGTCCCCTGAATAAATCAGATTTAACTTTGTTTGCATTTAACCTGATTGTGGTTCCAGTTTGTGCCGAAAGTATTGTACTGTTGTTATTTGCTGTGCTTAACCTTGTTTTACAGGGGGTCCCTAGGGTCAAGCTAGAGGAACCAGCCCTGGTGGTAAGTGCAAATGGTGTGGTGGTGCCTGGTGAATAGGGGTCATGGTGAAAGTGATTATTGTGTACTGTTCAGGCCACTAGAAGGAGAAAAGGGGGGGTTACAGTGTCGCGGAGGGCTGTGCCCAGGTCAGCTTGACCACTACCAACCCTGACCTCCAGGTGGAGGCACCCATATCAGAACCTAGGCCCCTTAACCTGCAACTAGCCAAGCAGGCAGGGGTAGTAGCCTTTGGGATAGCGCCACCTAGGGGTTACATATCTATGCCTTCTTCTTCTTTGACTGTGAAATTGCTAGTAATGTCTGGAATGGCAGAAACTCCCCTACTGGGGAAGGCCTACAATGGCCCGAGAAACCTGCTGAATGCAAGAACAGTTTAGATGCCTGGTCTATAGATAATGCCCTGCAAGCTGCTGGCTGGGAAAAGAACACCTCTATGGGCAAATGGCAATTGGGCGATTCTCCCATTCGCATCCAACGCTCTAAGTATTTCTCAGCCTGCACCACCCGCTTCTCCAGAAATAATAATATAACATATACTTGGAACTACTAATTGAGTTGGCACTCACACAGAATCCAATATTAAATCTCCCAACCATTCAAAATACAGGGGCCCCTGTTGTACCGACAACCAACAACCTGGGCCTTCTAGGCGACTAGTGAATGCTCCACTAAATATCCGAGAAGAGCCACTGACAGGCCTCTTGTATCCCTGTTTAAACGCCTATATTGCCCACCAAAAGACATAATGTGGTCTGCCTCACCTATTTGGGTGGGATACCTGACCCCCCCCCCAGATAGCTTGTCTATGGTGCACTCCTTATTGAAGGATTCAATGTAATATTTTGCAAATGAAATATACGCCCTCGTACATGTTTCGGGCGAAACAACATTTGACGTGAGTTTCAAATCTAACAATGGCTTGGAACGATTGGAGTGAAGTATAACTCTTTGAAGAAAACAACATTATGGACACCATTTTTGGCAACGCCCCTCACGAGAGCAACTCATTAGACTAGTACTGTTTTATTTAGAAGTGAGGGTGTAAGTTTGCATGTTCTGACCTACTGGTTGAAGCAAAAGTGTACTGTTTTGGGAGATCCAGAGGCCATTTTGGACTCAGAAAATATTTGGACGGGTGGGTGGAAGGTGAAAGTGTTGTTAAGAACATCAAACACAGGGGTGGTGCATCTTCTAAACGCCTTCTTTTTGGGGAGAGTTAGGGGAGTATTGTTTTATCCGGGACAACCAAAGATATGCTACCAGTGCAGTGTTTGTGATAAGATTAAGTGTACTGTATGTGGGGAACTGGGACATTCTGGGACAGACCCTTTTAAATGAAGGGAAATGCAACCTTTGTGATGAAGTAGGGCACAGTTAGGAGCAGCCCACAGCCATCCAGAACATGCAGATGGTCTGGAACAAAGGGCTTATATTGCTTTGGCATAGAAATCCAAAATGTGCCAACAACCCAGGACTACTCCTTCTTTGGTAACCCCTGACAGCCCCCCCATAACAAACAGAAGTTACAGTACCTCCTCCCCGGCTACTACTTCTACGATAACAGACATAGTTCCTCCTCCCACCCAGGATAAGCAATCACCTTCCCTTTCTTCTACCGCAGCCACGACTGAGATGGACCATTCAGAGGTACAAGAAACTGAAAAAATGCCACCCCCAACCCAGGACTGAGAGGAAAAGATGTGCCACTAGACAGGTATCAAAGTTAAGTAACTCTCGTAGTTTTGTAAAAGAGATTCCAGCCATATTGGTCCTTGCAAAACAGGAGAGGATGGAAGGTTTGATACCTTTTAGTGAATCAACAAGTGTCTTGTATACGAAGATGGAATTATACACAGCTTTCGGGGCCACACAGGTCCCTTCTTCAGGTGTGGCCCCGAAAAGCTTGTGTATAATTCCATCTTTGCACAAGACACTTGTTGGTTCATTGAAAGGTATCAAACCTTCCATCCTCTCCTGTAACCATACATACAAAGTACCAAAACAGGACATTTCTTTCCAACAAGTTTGATATCTTGGTGGAGCAGTCAGATTCACAGGAAGACTCGGACTCCTCCTCAGTAGTTTCATCTATTCCTGAAGCCACTACTGACACTGAAATTTCTGGAACTGCAGGAAAGAGGAAAGCAAAAATCAAACTTAAAAATAAAGATAAGACTTACAGGAAGGGGAGGAAACAATGAACATCAAACCCGTGTTTCTTAAATGTATTCTGACATATCTTTTTACACTATAAATATTAATAGTGTTAAGAACCTTTTTTTCCCCCAATTGTTTAACCAGGTGAGACACACTAAGCTGAAAGCTTGTTTCCAGGTGCAACCTGGGAGCACAGGGAAGTTAAGTGACTTGCTCAGGGTCACACAGTATGATTGTTTAACCGGAAGAGACACACAAAGCTGAAAGCTTGTTTACAGGTGTGACCTGTGAGCACAGGGAAGTTAAGTGACTTGCTCAGGGTCACACAGTATGATTGTTTAACCAGGAAAGAAACACTAAGCTGAAAGCTTGTTTACAGGTGTGACCTGGGAGCACAGGGAAGTTAAGTGACTTGCTCAGGGTCACACAGTACGATTGTTTAACCAGGAGTGGCACACTAAGCTGAAAACTTGTTTACAGGCGTGACCTGGGAACACAGGGAAGGTAAGTGACTTGCTCAGGGTCACAGAGTATGATTGTTTAACCAGGAGAGACACACACTAAGCTGAAAGCTTGTTTACAGGTGTGACCTGAGCGCACAGGGAAGTTAAGTGGCTTGCTCAGGGTCACACAGTATTATTGTTTGACCAGGTGAGACACACTAAGCTGAAAGCGTGTTTACAGGTGCAACCTGGGAGCACAGGGAAGTTAAGTGACTTGCTCAGGGTCACACAGTATGATTGTTTAACCAGGAGTGGCACACTAAGCTGAAAGCTTGTTTACAGGTGTGACCTGGGAACACAGGGAAGTTAAGTGACTTGCTCAGGGTCACACAGTATGATTGTTTAACCAGGAGAGCCACACTAAGCTGAAAAGCTTGTTTACAGGTATGAACTGGGAGTATAGGGAAGTTAAGTGACTTGCTCAGGGTCACACAGTACGATTGTTTAACCAGGAAAGAAACACTAAGCTGAAAGCTTGTTTACAGGTGTGACCTGGGAACACAGGGAAGTTAAGTGACCTGCTCAAGGTCACACAGTATGATTGTTTAAACAGGAGAGACACACTAAGCTGAAAGCTAATTTACAGGTGCGACCTGGGAGCACAGTCTGGTTAAGTGACTTGCTCAGGGTCACACAGTATGCAAGTGGGGGCTGTGGGATTCAAACCAGGTCTCCAGATTTTCAGCTCAGAACCTTAAACCACTGTGCTATACTGCCTCAACTTGAATAAGAGATTGTTGATATTTTCCTTTTTAAAATACCTACAGATAGGAATTATTTTTCTCCTGAATGTCCGCTTCCATACTGTACAAGAAATATGCCAAGCTCATATAGATTGGCATATGGGTCCTTCCTATTGGTCCATAGGTTCCGAAGCATGTTCGGGGGTAGGAATTTTATTCCGTGTGCCAGAAGTGGGGTACTTATTTTGGATGTACAAATTCCAACCACTAGATACAGGTTGATCAACGTTTATGGATCACAAACCAAGGCCTTAAGGAAAGACATGTTTAATCAAGAACAGCCATGTTTACATACTTCACATCATATTGTTTTTTGGGGGAGACTTTAAATGTAGTTTTTCTACTTTGGATCGCAGTGCACACATAGAAACACAAGAAATATTCTGAGACTCATTTTTTTGTCCCAAGTAACAAAAACAGTCAGCTTAAGGGATGCGTGCTTAACTTCTACTAAACAACATTCTCCAACTTTTTATAAAGAGTGTTTAGCCACAAGAATTTAGTGTTTTTTTGTTTCACAACATCTACCTCTCAAACAAGCACACATTAGTTCTGCTGAATTTTCAGACTGTGATGTATTGCAAATTATAGTGGGTGTGTCGAACTCCATTACAAAAGGCCCTGGATTGTGGAAATTTAACAACCCCCTTTTAAAGGATGATTTGTTTCTGACCTCCTTATCTCTTTCTTTAAAGCCAGGAACTCAGTCATAATATGTTTTGGTAATCCCCTGTTATGGTGGGAAGACATAAAATATGAAATTCAGAAAATGCTAAAACAATATAGCAGATCTAAATGTTTGAGTTCGCATTTACACAATTTTCAAAAAGATAGCCTTTACAAAATTATATACAGTATCCTATAATACTAACCAGGACCTTTCGCAACAAATTCATTTTGTTAAAAGAACATTACAATTCCATAGTCAGAAGTCGAAATGCTGCACTATCAGCAAACATTTGGGACCCCGGGTCCTGCATCTTCAGCTTGCCCTTATGAATATTGGCCCGGATATTCAAACTGCGCCAGGCTGTGGTGCAAGCCTGGGCACAGCTCAACTTTGTTGTGCAGGGGTGTGGCCTGGGTGATATTCAATGGAGCTGTGCTATGGTGCAGCAGCTTTGCATTTGCACCCTGGCCACCCCCACTGTGCATGGTGCAGTGGCACTGCGCCAGCGCAAGTGGCCAGAGTGGAGCATGGAGATGCGCTAGCGCACGTGCCATTGCGCCATGCACAGCACCTGCGATATTCAAAAGGGAACATGCAAATGGGGCCATAATTTATGCAAGGCGCACAGGGGGCCATTTGCATCTCATCATGGCCCCATTTGCATGCCATTAGCATGCAGGTGCGCCGATCCCCGAGGACTTGCGCTGGCACCCTGCCAGGCAGCAGCCATCGGGGACCGACACTCCCTGCAGCCCGATCGCGGGCATTCGTGTACAAAAAAAAAACAAACCCGTCCTATATCCCTGGTGGTCCACTGGACCTCTGTGTGCCGATCGCAGGCATTTGTCCCTGAAGATTAAGCCCCAAGTCCAATATCCCTGCTGGTCCAGTGGACGATTGCTGCCGATTGTGGACATCTGTACCTCATCAAATACTCCTACTACCCTGGTGGTCTACCCCCACCCCCACCCACCCACTAGGCCCCACCCTCACCCCGTCAGCGCTGGTGGCAGCACCACCTGCCTGCTGCCCTGCCGCCCGCCAGGCCTGACAGCTCGGTGGGGCTGCACACCCATTGGTTCACAGAGTGAGCCAATGGGTGCAATCTACGTCAGAGCCTATGTCCAGATATGTGAATGAATTCATTCACATATCTGACTGAGTATACGGTATGGTTGCACGCCATTGGCTCACGCCAGGAACCATCGGGCGGTAGCTCTACCGAGCTGTCAGTTGGCAGGCGGCGGGTGGCAGGCAGGGTGCTGCCACCCGCTGGTTGGACAGGGGGCGAGCGGGTGGTGGTGGGGCTCAGTGGGCCGGTGGGGTGGGGGGTATACTAGACCACCAGGGTAGTAGGGGTATTTGATGAGGTACAGATGTCCGCGATCGGGCAGCAATCGGTCCACTGGACCACCAGGGATATTGGACTTGGGGGGGGTTCTATTACTGATGCCCGCAATCGGGCTGAGTGCGGTCCACTGGACCACCAGGGATATTGGACTTGGGGGGCTTAATCTTCAGGACAAATGCCCACAATCAGGCACACAGAGGTCCACTGGACCAGCAGGGATATTGGACAGGGTGGATTTCGTTACACGGATGCCCGCAATGGGGCGGTGGCAGCTGCAGTGTTGCGCCCTGCAATGCGGCAGCTCACCTGTGGGTGGCCATCACTTGTTCCCTTTTTTTTTTGCTTAACTTTGTGCAGGAGCAGATAGGGGTTGTGCATGCATGACTCTGCACATCCCAGGCTGAATATCGGGCTCTGCAGGTTATGCATGGGCACACCCCCCCCACCTGTACCTGCATACATTACTGATGCACTCCGACGCATTGGGGTTTGTGCGGTGCACTTTTCCCTTTTGAATATTGCGCCGGAGCGCATCAGTGGGTTGTGCATGGCACAACACTGGTGCGCCATACGCAACCCTTTTGAATATCTGGGCCATTGTGCCCAAAAAGTAAATAAAAAAGAAATTAACTACCTAGTAGATGTGCAAGGTAATGTCTGTTATCAAAAAAATTATATACTACGAATCATAACTTCCTATACAGAGGACATGTAGGGGCCATTGCCCACGGTCCCAATACAACAGAACCCAGACTTATGTAATCTCTCTCTCTTCCTGATCTCCCTCCCCCTGGACACCCCAGATAAAATGAGTCAACCCGATGCAGAACAAAAAGAAACATTAGAGGCAAACTCTAGCTTGAAGTCAGGCACTGCCCCCAACCCGGATGGATTGTCTAATGAATTATATAAAGAAATAGGCCCAGCTATAGTATCTGAACTAACACAGATTTATAATTGTATGTTACAAACAGATAATGTCTCGTCTACATATGAAAATGGGTACCCTGATTTATCTTCATAAGAAAGCAGACAAATCCCAATTACCTAACTGGAGACCCATAAGCAGGTTGAATATGGACTTTAAGATTTTAACTAAAATTATTAGTAAAAGGCTATTACAAATGGCTCCCTGGATATTTCAGAAGCTCACACTTGTTCGGTTCCTGACAGAGAAATAGCAGATCACCTCATATTGCTGCGTGAGATTATGGAACGCAGTAATACTGAATCAATACAAGGTTATGTGGTCTCTTTAGACCAACGAAAGGCCTTTGATTTAGTAGATCATGATTTTTATAGCAAGTACTAAACATATATTATATACCTCCTACACTAATACACCTCATACCTAGTAATACACCTCATGCACTAATACACCTCATACCTACTAATATACCTCCTACACTAATGCACTTCATACCTACTAATATATCTCCTACACTAATACACCTCATACCTACTAATATACCTCATGCACTAATACATCTCATACCTACTAATATACCTCATGCACTAATACACCTCATACCTACTAATATACCTCATGCACTAATACACCTCATCTACCTAATATATCTCTGACATTAATACACCCTCATACCTACTAATATACCTCCTACACTAATACACCTCATACCTACTAATATACCTCATGCACTAATACACCTCATACCTACTAATATACCTCATGCACTAATACACCTCATACCTACTAATATATCTCCGACACTAATACACCTCATACCTACTAATATACCTCCTACACTAATACACCTCATACCTACTAATATACCTCATGCACTAATACACCTCATACCTACTAATATATCTCCGATACTAATATACCTCATACCTACTAATATACCTCCTACATTAATACAACTCATACCTACTAATATACCTCCTACACTAATATACCTCATACACTAATGCACCTCATACCTACTAATATACCTCATACACTAATACACCTCATACCTACTAATATATCTCCGACACTAATACACCTCATACCTATTAATATACCTCCTACACTAATATGCCTCATACCTACTAATATACCTCCTACACTAATGCACCTCATACCTACTAATATACCTCCTATACTAATGCACCTCATACCTACTAACATACCTGCTACACTAATACACCTCATACTTACTAATATACCTCCTACACTAATACACCTCATACCTACTAATATACCTCATACATTAATACACCTCATACCTACTAAAATACCTCCTACACTAATGCACCTCATACCTACTAATATACCTCATGCACTAATACCCCTCATACCTACTAATATACCTCATACACTAATACACCTCATACCTACTAATATACCTCCTACACTAACGCACCTCATACCTACTAATATACCTCATACACTAATACCTCATACCTACTAATATACCTCCTACACTAATACACCTCATACATTAATACACCTCATACCTACTAATATACATCCTACACTAATACACCTCATACCTACTAATATACCTCATGCACTACTACACCTCATACCTACTAATATACCTCATACACTAATACACCTCATACCTACTAATATACCGCCTACACTAATACCTCATACCTACTAATATACCTCCTACACTAATACACCTCAGACCTACTAATATACCTCCTACACTAATGCACACCTCATACCTACTAATATACCTCCTACACTAATACACCTCATACCTACTAATATACCTTCTATACCTAATACACCTCATACCTGCTAACATACCTCCTACACTAATACACCTCATACCTACTAAAATACCTCCTACACTAATATACCTCATACCTACTAATATACCTCATGCACACTAATACACCTCATACCTACTAATATACCTCATGCACTAATACACCTCATACCTACTAATACACCTCATGCACTAATACACCTCATACCTACTAATATACCTCATGCACTAATACATCTCATACCTACTAATATACCTCCTACACTAATACACCTCATACCTACTAATATACCTCATGCACTAATACACCTCATACCTACTAACCATACCTCATGCACTAATACACCTCATACCTACTAATATACCTCCTACACTAATACACTTCATTTCTACTAATATACCTTATGCACTAATGCACCTCATACCTACTAATATACCTCATGCACTAACACACACATCATACCTACTAATATACCTCATACACTAAGACACCTCATACCTACTAATATATCTCATGCACTAATGCACCTCATACCTACTAATATATCTCATGCACTAACACACCTCATGCCTACTAATATACCTCATGCACTAATACACCTCATACCTACTAATATACCTCATACACTAATACACCTCATACCTACTAATATACCTCATGCACTAATGCACATCATACCTACTAATTACCTCATGCACTAATACACCTCATTGCACCTACTAATATACCTACTACACAATAGCTTTACCACATGAATTAGTACATAATACCTACTAATATATCTACCACTAATATACCTCATACCCTACTAATATGCCTCATGCACTAATACACCTCCATACCTACTAATATTTCTCCTACACTAATGCACTTCATACCTACTAATATACCTCCTACACTAATGCCTCAAACCTACTAATATACCTCTTGCACTAATACACCTCATACCTACTAATATACCTCCTACACTAATGCACCTCATACCTACAAATGTACTTCCTACACTAATACACCTCATACTACTAATATACCTCATACACTAATACACTCATACCTACTAATATACCTCATACACTAATACACCTCATCCACCTAATATACACTACCTCACACTAATACCTCATACCTACAAATGTACTTCCTACACTAATACACCTCATACCTACAATGTACCTCCACCACTAATACACCTCATACCTACAAATATACCTCATGCACCACACCTCCTTACCTATAATATACCTCATGCACTAACACACTCATACCTACTAATATACCTCATGCACTAATACACCTCATACCTACTAATATATCTCGATACTAATATCACCTCATACCTACTAATATACCTCTACACTAATACACCTCATACCTACTAATATACCTCCTACACTAATATCCTCATACACTACTAATGCCTCATACCTACTAATATACCTCATACACTAATACCTCATGCCTACTAATATATCTCCGACACTAATACACCTCATGCCTATTAATATAACTCCTACACTAATACATGCCTCATACCTACTAATATACCTCCTACACTATATACCTCATACCTACTAATATACCTCTATACTAATGCCTCTATACCTACTAATATACCTCCTACACTAATACACCTCATACCTACTAATATACCTCCTACACTAATACACCTCATACACTAAATCACCTCATACATTAACATACCTCATACCTATAAAATACTCATACACTAATATACTCCATACCTACTAATATACCTCATGCACTAATACCCCTCATACCTACTAATATACCTCATACACTAATACACCTCATACCTACTAATATACCTCCTACACTAACGCACCTCATACCTACTAATATACCTCATACACTAATACCTCATACCTACTAATATGCCTCCTACACTAATACACCTCATACATTAATACACCTCATACCTACTAATATACATCCTACACTAATACACCTCATACCTACTAATATACCTCATGCACTACTACACCTCATACCTACTAATATACCTCATGCACTAATACACCTCATACCTACTAATATACCGCCTACACTAATACCACATACCTACCTAATATAGCTCTACACTAATACCTCAGACCTCTGAATACCTCCTACACTAATACCTCATACCTACTAATATACCTCCTACACTAATACACCTCATACCTACTAATATACCTTCTATACTACTACACCTCATACCTACTAACATACCTCCTACACTAATACACTTCATACCTACTAATACCTCCTACACTAATACACCTCATACCTACTAATATACCTCATGCACTAATACACCTCATACCTACTAATATACCTCATGCACTAATACACCTCATACCTACTAATATACCTCATCCACTAATACGCCTCATACCTACTAATATACCTCATGCACTAATACATCTCATACCTACTAATACCTCCTACACTAATACCATCATACCTACTAATATACCTCATGCACTAATACACCTCATACCTACTACCATACCTCATGCACTAATCACCTCATACCTACTAATATACCTCCTACACTAATACACTTCATACCTACTAATATACCTTGTACTAATGCCTCATGCCTACTAATATACCTCATGCACTAACATGCACTCATACCTACTAATATACCTCATACACTAAGACACCTCATGCCTACTAATATATCCTCATGCACTAATGCACCTCATACCTACTAATATATCTCATGCACTAATACACCTCATACCTACTAATATACCTCATGCATTAATACACCTCATACCTACTAATATACCTCATACACTAATACACCTCATACCTACTAATATACCTCATGCTTTCTAATGCACATCATACCTACTAATATGCCTCATGCACTAATACACCTCATGCCTACTAATATGCCTCCTACACTAATACACCTCATACATTAATAACTTCATACCTACTAATATATCTCTACACTAATATCACCTCATACCTACAATATACCTCATACTAATACACCTCATACCTACTAATATTCCTCCTACACTAATGCACTTCATACCTACTAATATACCTCCTACACTAATGCACCATCAAACCTACTAATATACACTCTTGCCTAATACACCTCATACCTACTAATATACCTCCTACACTAATGCACCTCATACCTACTAATATACCTCCTACACTAATCACCTCATACCTACAAATGTACTTCCACACTATAATACACCTCATACCTACTAATATACTTCCTACACTAATACACCTCATACCTACTAATATACCTCCTACACTAATACACCTCATAACTACTAATGTACCTCCTACACTAATGCACCTTATACCTACAAATGTACTTCCTACACTAATACACCTCATACCTACCAATGTACCTCCTACACTAATACACCTCATACCTACTAATATACCTCATGCACTAACACACCTCATACCTACTAATATACCTCATGCACTAACACACCTCATACCTACTAATATACCTCATGCACTAACACACCTCATACCTACTAATATACCTCATGCACCAATACACCTCATACCTACTAATATACCTCATGCACTAATACACCTCATACCTACTAATATACCTCATGCACTAATACACCTCATGCCTACTAATATCCTCATGCACTAATACACCTCATACCTACTAATATCCCTCATGCACTAATACAACTCATGACCTACTAATATACCTCATGCACTAATACACCACATCACCTACTAATATACCTCATGCACTAATACACCTCATACCTACTAATATAACTCATGCACTTAATACACCTCATACCTACTAATATACCTCATACACTAATACACCTCATACCTACTAATATATCAAGCACCTAATACACCTCTTACTTACTAATATACCTCGTACTAGTACCTCATACCTACTAATATAACTCATGCACTAACTACACCTCATACCTGCTAATAAACCTCCTACACTAATACACTTCACACCTACTAATATACCTCATGCACTAAGACTCATACTCTCAATCAATCAATCAAACTTTATTTTAAAAGCGCTTTCTCAAAACCAAAGCGCATACAATTCATAAAACAATAAATAAACAGAATTAAAAACTATTATTAATCATTAAAGCTATATAAAGGTGGTCTTCAAGACTCCTTTAAAGGATTAGAACAGTCTGACTACTTACGCACCTGATGATAGAAATTCACAGAAGTGGGGCCACAAAACTAAAGAGCCAGCTCTTGAGTTTTCAAGCGGACCCTAGGAATCTCAACAATCCCTAGTCAGTGGATCAGAGGCGGGAGGACAGTAAGGCAAGGAGCTCTTTCAGTAAGTTGGTCTGGTCGTGAGACTTTATAGGTCAGCAAACCGACCTGAAGGTGATCGCCAAAATACTGGCAGCCAGTGCAGTCCACGGAGCACAGGCATTGTGGCTGGATCTAGAAGAACCAGTCAACAACCTGGCTGCTGCACCAGCTGCAGACCAGCGAAGCTCAACCCCGATAGCCCTAGGTACAGGGTTGCAATAGTAAGGCGGGGGGTAACAAGGCGTGGATCAATGTTGGAAGATCTTCTGGAAACAGGTGCTTCACCCTGATATTCCTCAGATGGAAAAGGTACGGAAAACCGCTGACACCTGAGCTTTAAGCGCCAAGTGGTCATCAATAATACGCAAGATTCCGCACCTGACGAGTCTGAACGCCTGCAACCCATAAGCCTGGTCGACCAGCTGGTAACCCCTCACAGCGACCTGTCCCCAACCAACACCTCAGTTTCCCGGGTTTAACCTCAACCAGCTCCCGTCAATCTTGGTTTCAAGGCAGTTATTAAATACCAAGACAGCATCCCGGCCGGCACAAAGCATATACAGCTGGGTATCATCAGCAATGGAACCAGACCCGATCATCTTATATCGCTCCCAACGGCAGCATATACACAACAATAACAAGGCGTAGAATAGAGCCCCGCGGTACCCCACAGGATAGGAGGAACAATGCCGAGGAAAAATTCACAACACCACCCTCTGAGTCTACCTTGATAAGATCTAACACCACAGGGACCACACCAGACAATCCACAGATGGACCAGGAAACTCTAACAACACACCATGATCAACAGTGTCAAATGTTGCTGAGAGATCAAGTACCAAGATAAACGGAGTCCTACGATCTCGCTATTAGAGTCCTGGTACCCGAACAAGTACTGTCTCAGTACTATACCTTTCCTAAATCAGATTGGAAGATAAGTAGTATTTGTTGTCAGATGATCCTCAATTGCCTCGAACCTTCTCAATAACCTTACCACAAAGTAGGTTAGAGACACTCTGTAATTTGCTGACAATCTGGGTCTGAGGGACTTCTTTAAAAGAAACACTTAGCCTCTTTAAGGGATCTGGAAAGATCCCCTCAAGACCTCCGACTATCAAGGCCAGGACTAGGCCGATTATCCAAACAATCACTAAAGGCGTGTGGGGCAGGGTCATCACAACTGGTTGATGTAGCGCTCGGATGACCATCACAATATCATCAATTTGGAGGCTGAATCAGACATACAAACTGGTGTTAAACATCTCCTACCCGACCATCACTCTATTAGAGGAAGAATGGATGTCTGATCTGGTACAGCAGCCTTATCTGCAAAGAGAACAAACTCCTCCACAGCTCTGTGAAAAGGCCCTTCCGGCTGAAGACGAACTGGTTACAGTCTGTCCACAGTCTGAAAGAGCTGGGCTGGTCTATTCTGTGCAGCTGCTATCCCTGGACAAGAACTCTGCCTTCTTAGGAGATTGCGGTTGATAGGCCATATAATAGTCCATCAAACTAAGTTTGTCATCATCCAGACCAGACTTCCATAGCACCTCTCAGCCTTTGTCCAACCTCCTCAACTCCCTCATGGTCTCGACCATGAGACCTGGGAAGGTGGAGACAAAACACGAACAGGTGCAATCGAGATCCAGGGCCCGTACGCCCTGTATGGCGCGTGCTGGTCACCTGGATCAAGCAATCGAAGGAAGATCCGAAGGGTCCAGCACCACCATCAGGTCATCAAGGACACACCCTTAATGAGTGGTACGGACCTTCTCGAAGAGCTGACTAACAAGTGACTCAAATTGAACCTAATGGGTGATGGTCAGACCATAGTGGTTCCACCACCAAATCGAATATCCCCATCCCAGAAGACACCAGGTCAATGAATATCCGCAAGATCGAGGAGGAAACACCTATATGAAGCCCAGTGATAACATCAACTGGAGAGTCTTGACAAGCGTGAGTTCGAAATAGACAGGCATTGATCCCCAGAACCAACATCTGGGGACCCCAATCTCAGGTCAATGATCTCGACTTCCTGGGAAAACATTCCGTCACCACATTGGATGGTATCGGTATCCTGCCCACACCCTAGCCTAAAAAACCTCAAAGGATCTGGTGACTCCACGGTACCTCCACCAGGTCAATTCTGATTAAAACAAATAGCCCCGCCCCACCACGATCCTGCCTCGGCGGTACTAATATACCTCATACCTACTAATATACCTCATGCACTAATATTACCCCATACCTACTAATATACCTCATGCGCTAATATACTATATCCCTACTAATATACCCTCATACACTAATATACCTCATACCTACTAATATACCTCATACACTAATCCAATGCATTCAAAGTTTTTATAGAACAGCCACAGTAATTCCATTAATTAAGGGATAGAAAGGACCCATTATTCCCATTAGAAGAGGCGCTCGACAGGGTTGCCCCCTCGGCCATATTTTGTACTTTTTTTAATTTTTATTGATCCCCTGTTAAGATGTATAAATATTGCACAGAACATATCCCTGCTTGACAATAACATACTCCCAGGAATACACAAGGCTCTGGCATACGAGGATGATTTATGTCTCTTGGTTGCTCAGAGTTTTGAATGTAACCAAATGTGTGGATATACCTTAGAAAATCAGCCAGAATTCACAACTGACTGGTGACATACAAATATGGGATGGACCCATTACAGGTCTAGGCATTCAATATGGCGCACCAGACATGGATCAAGTTAACTGGGAACAGCAGGTGAAATTGGGGAAACAGAAAGTAGATAACTGGAACAGATGGAAACTTGGGAAGAAAAGGTGGGTGTATCTTATTAAAACCTACCTGATCCCACTTTTTCTTTATATCAGAATATTATTTCCACCACCAAAGTGCCTAGAAACATGCTTATTGAATCTATTTTTTCAAGCCTTATGGGGAAGTAGGCCCAACCCGATCAAAAGAAATATTACCTATCTATATCAAACTGCAGGGGGTATTAATATGGTGAACCCAATTTTTTTTTTTTTTAGGTTATTTATTTAGAAACATAGACTTTGACAGCAGATAAGGACTGCTTGGCCCACCTAGTCTGCCCATTTCACTACCTAGAGGATAAGCTGCAGATCCTAGTTAACCAACAGCCTATTTCTTCCTACCCCCCACAAAAATTGCCTTATGTCTGTCCCATGCATTCTTGAATTCTCCCACAGTTTTAGACCGCATAACCTCCTCAGGAAGGCTGTTCCATGCATCCACCACCCTCTCTGTGAAAAAATACTTCCTCACATTGCCCCTGAGCTGGCCCCACCTCTATCTTCAGATTGCGTCCCCTCGTTCTTGCACATCTCTTTTTCTGAAAGATGCTACCCTCTTGGACTTTGTTGATTCCACGGAGGTATTTAAACGCTTCTATCATGTCCCCTCATCCTCCTTTTCCTCAAGGGTATACATATTAAGCTCTTTAGTCTCTCCTCATATGGCTTCTCTTGCAGACCCTGCACCATTTTAGTTGCCCTCCTCTGGACTGCCTCTATCCTGTCTATGTCCTTGCAGAGATGGGGCCTCCAGAACTGGACGCAGTACTCCAGATGGGGTCTCTCACACTGTCTGTACAGAGGGATAACAACTTCCTGTTTTCTACTGCTGATGTCTCTCCCTATGCATCCCAGTATCCCCCAGCCCTCCTTACTGCCCTCTCACGTTGCTTGCCCCCCTTAAGGTCATTTATCTCCCCGTCTGGCTGCCCCATCAGCCTGACCAGCCCCACATCCCCAACATCCCAGAATTACCGGGGCTTACCTTAAGTCCAGCCCAGGAGCAGAGCCTGTGGGAGGTCGGGCGTCATCCTGCTGCCAGCTCATTTTTCCATTTTTCCTGAAGTCCTCCCAGTTTTAACCCTGGGGCCCCAGGAGTAGAGACGCATGTGCATGGAGGCATGCATGCATACTACAGCCCAGTGTCGGCCCCATCCACCCACCCGTCGGCCTAGCACCTGGCACTCCTCTGGCCTGCACTGTCCCTCAGCCTCCACCATGGGACAGTCAAGAGCCAAGGATACCATCAACCCTCCCAGAGGAGGCTGCCTTTCAGCAGCTCCATCAAGCTCCGTGCCCTCCCTCCTGCCGACCTCTGATGGTCTGTGCTCATTCCTGAATCGGGTCATTGGCGTGAGGCGGGAGGGCATCCAGCACCTCGCCCTCAGAGCCACTGGGCTGGCCTCAATTTTATTTTTAATAGTATTCTTTTCTTCTAATATTAAATCCTTATTGATAAATAGAAATATAGGATGGGAAGCCTGGATGCATGAGACATGTAAACAATGGTTTACACAATGGGAAGCAGACTCTTAAGGGTGCTAAGAATGACTGTTATGTCCCAAATTACATTAGGGGACACCTTTTGTAGATTAAAACAGTGGCAAGGAACTGCTCAATACTTGACTACCACTAGAAAAGGCTGTACCAATCTCTACTTGAAACAACATGTAAGGTGGACAGAGTTTTTGAAAAATGACCAGATCAGCATATTTCATCTTTACAATATTTATTGCATAATTCTAGAATTCCTCCTCTATATGGGATGTGCACTGGATGATGTGCCATGAAAACTAAGTGTAAAAGCTAACCATAAGCATAAACAGCTTGCAGAAGGACTATGTAGTACAGTAGCCCAAAATGTATTCAACAATTACAGACACAAGATCATTTATTTTTCACCTGTTCCTTTATAACACATTTTGGAATTATTTAGCAGTACAGTGGTCTGAACAGATATTTCATACTGTATCCTATCATAATGTGATATATGGCTGCTTCACTGGAAACTGGACTAAATGGCATGAAAACTCTCTTTGTTTAATTTAATTTTACGATATTATTAAATGGCACATCTGGATGGCTAGATGCATGTTCACTTTACAACAGCAAGATGGGGCATACTCTGAGCCACTGAGGAAACTCATAAAGGACTTGCAAAATCTGTATTTCAAGGAATGCCCCCTTCCTCCTCAACATGAAGTCTTGGAACTGTGGAAACCCTCCATAGATAACAGACTCTGATTCCACTGTGACCCGATTTATCTTCTCGATGAACCGATTATTGTATGGATGTATTTTTGGGTCATAAGTTTGTTTATTTCTGTATATATATTTTGTTCTGTAATAAAATGTCCCCTACTCTTTGATAAATGCCATGGGATCTTTAACATCCTCCTGAACTACCACCAGAACAGGCAGATGGGAACTCGGTTTAATGTCTCATCTGAAAGACGGCACTTCGAAGTGCAGCACCCCTCATGCTGCTCTACTACAGTGTCAACATTGGGATATTAACCCAAGTGCCAGGTGTGGGAATTGAACCAGCCACTCTGTGAACCCAAGTGTCATACATATACATATAGGGCCAGATATTCAAAAGGGTTGCGCCATGCGCAACAGGGTTGCGCATGCGCAAGTCCGAAATTGCGCCATTCTGCGATATTCAGCAGGAGGCAGTTGCGCCACTGAAAACAGGCTGAGCAACAGCGCAATGCAAATGAATGCATGCTGAACTGGAGGAGGAGGAACCATGCATAAACTGCACAACCCGATATTCAGCCGGGCTGTGCAGAGTTGTGCAGGCGCAACCCCCAACCTGAGCCTGCACAACTTAGAGCCAAAAAGGCTTAAGTCGAGGGCCACCCACAGGTGAGCTGCTGTATTGCAGGGCGCAACACAGCAGCTGCCACCTGTGGCTGGCCCCCAACTCAGTCCCTGTGCCCCCCCAGCCCGATCGCGGGCATAATGTACTCCCCCCCCCACCAGCCGATCGCGGGCATCAATGTAGCTCCCCTCCTCCCGTTCCATCCCTGGTGGTCAGTGGACTGAAATGCCCGATCGTGGGCAGTAAGTGCATCGAACCCCGAACATCTCCCTGGTGGTCCAGTGGACGGAAATGCCGATGCGGGCAGTAAAGTAAGTGTTCAATTTACTCACTACCGCGATGAGTGCGATCGGGCACAAGGGAGATGTTGGGGGTTCATTACTTCTGCCCATGAGCGGCACCAGGGAGATGTTCGGGGAGTTCAGTTTACTTTCTGCCCGCGAGCCGGGCACCAGGGAGATGTTCGGGGTTCAGTTTACTTTCTGCCAGCGGCACCAGAGATGTTCGGGGGTTCAGTTTACTTTCTGCCTGCGATGGGCACCAGGGAGATGTTCGGGGGGTTCAGTTTACTTTCTGCCCGCGGCGGGCACCAGGAAGATGTTCGGGGGTCAGTTTACTTTCTGCCCTGGACGGCATTTCGATCCACTGGACCACCAGGAGATGTTTGGGAGGGGGCCACATTGCTGCCCGTGATTGGGCTGGTGGGGAGGGAGTGCACTATGCCCGTGATCGGGCTGCAGGAGGCGTCGGTCCCTGACGGCTGCTGCCTGGCAGGGCGCCAGGCGCAAGTCCTTGGGGATCAGCGCACCTACATGCTAATGGCATGCAAATGGGGCTATAATCAGATGCAAATGGCCCCCCCTGCGCCTTGCATGAATTATGGCCCCATTTGCATGTCACCTTTTGAATATCATGATTTACGCGATGGCAATGGTACTAGCGCACCGCCAATGAATGTTCCACTCTGACAACTTGCAGTGGCGCAAGTTCCACTGCGCCATGCACAGTGGCTGTGGCTGGGGGGTGATATTCAAAGGAGTTGCTCAATAGCGCAACTCCTTTGAATATCGCCCCGGCCACACCCCTGTGCAACTATTTTGCACAGCGCCTCAGAATAGCGCAACTTGAATATCCAGCCCATACAGTACATATATACATACAGTGGGACAGAGAGAGAGTTTGTCCTAATGCAGGATCGCTATTGTAAAATTCAGTAAGCTTACAGTGCAAGTTAAAACCAGACACTACAGTCTATAATAAAAACACTTTCTAGTTATTCTTTTTTACGTCTGATATGCCTGCACACCACACATTTTGAATTCACTGAAAGGGGCTTTCAGGGCTGTGTACTGCTGAGCCCATTGCAGTTCAAAATACCAGGGGCTCAGCAGTCTAGATAAATAACCGTGCATTGTCCTGGTGACACCACTCTCTGTTTGATGAGTGAAAAATTGGTGTATTTCGAAGGACCGAAGCAGCTCCAATCAGAGAGGGCTTCAGATCTTTGATTTACATGAAGCCAGTCAGCAAACAGCTGAGTGGCTTTAAAAGTCAGGAGCCTGTCTTTGTGACCCCCTTGAATGTAGCTGGAGGGGAGGTTGCAGGTAAGGCTGGCACACATTTCAGTTCAGGTTATTTATAAAACAGGCGCTATTCCAAAAGATCATAGCACCTTTACAATTAAAGCAATAAAACAGTAAAAATAATCACTGCCAAATAACATTACTATACAAAACAGCCAAAAGCAAACTTAAATAAATATGCCTTCAAAGCAGCCTTAAAGCTCTCCACAGTCAGACACTCTCATATCCGATGAGGTAGAGAGTTCCACAGGGTGGAAGCCATGAACACAAAAGCATGGGCCCCCAATGTCTTTAACCCAACCCTGGAAACCTCTAGCAATCCCTTGTTGGCAGAGCAGAGTGGTTGGAGAGGGCAGTAAGGAAACAGAAGCTCCTTGGTGAGACAATTTTGCACCAGTGCCCTGTAACTGAGACTCAAGCTTTTGCAACTACTGCAATGTAGCAGCTAAAACGAAGCAATTCATATACTCCGTACCTCTGTTCTGTCACCCAATAGTAGCAGTGAGGAGATTGTCCCCTTATGTAGCCCACAGCACTGCTACTCAGTTCCTCCCTCCCACCCACTCTGAGTGCCAGACCCATGGTTGCAGCTGACTGTTGTAGTATCCGCCATCCGCCACCATCATCAACCTGTTAGGGATGCGCTGCACCAACCGTAAGCTGCTCCACTTACCACTCGCAGGTCAGAAGATGACAGATACTCAATAGGCTCTGCACTGGTTGTGTTGTCTCCTCCTGGCCAGCCCCCCTGTGCTTAACTCCCAGTGGTATACCTGTGCTGCGAAAAGACGAGGCCCCATCCTTTACACACAACACACACACACACACACTCCCGTATCACAACATCAGTAGCACACTATTTTCTTCATACATTTGACATATTTTTTGTTTTGTTTTTAAACATTTTTTTGTGATTTTAAAAATCATTGTAGGTGTCTATAGTTCCACAGATTCATACTCATTAAATCAAAGGATTAAGTTCAGGGAGGACTCCTCACCCCAGTTATTCCTCAGTCAAAACAAACTCGAAAGTGTGGCAGACAAGTCTTGACAACAGACAAAGAAACCAGCATTTGCTCCTGATCTGAGCTGGAGTGATTGCTCTCTGAGCCCAATGCTCACTGATGCTTCCTTTGCCAGGCTGTGCCAATAATCCTCCTCCTTCACTGCGTGCAGTTCTGAAGAGAGTCCGTTCCATTTGCTAGCCAGTATGCTTGTCCTGAAAAATGCCCAGGTAACGACTGAAGTTACACTATTTCAACATTCACTCGTAACAGCCCTAAATTTTAATATTTTCACTTCAAACTTTCAACATAGCCATTTTCCACACCACCTCATATAAGTGACATGTGTCATTTTATAAATCCTGGGTGAGATGTGTTTTCACACCTCTGCTGTGAAATGACATTTTGGCCGATATCCTATAAACGGTACATGTCATGTCTGTAATGTGAATCCTAAAACATGAATCTTCGAAAGCTGGGATCAAAATTGCAAAAAAGCAGATTGTTTAACAAGCATGAAATGCACAGCATTGATAAATTCTTGTTTTATTTCATCTAACACACACACACACACACAAACACACACACACTCACACACACACATTGGAACTGCACAGAGGATATGGGGATGGGCTGAATGGATTTCAGGATTCCAGGATTCAAGGGCAATCCCCTGGTCCAGTCTGGTCTGTGTAGAAGCTGCCTGAGATTCAACTGCTCTGTGAGTACCTCGACTTTTGTTTGGAAAAGCCCTGGGGCACCTGCATTCCTTGTGGTGAATTTTCTCTGACAAAGGGATCCTGTCACCCAGACTGTTTTCTGTTTAAAAGTGTCTGCTAAAGTTGGGGTCTAGTGAAGAGACGGTGCCAGTTACAGAACTTTTAACTTTCTGACACCTCAGAGGTGTGTAATGTAGTATGTTAAATGTGAAAGACATTTCAAGATAGCATCTACAAGACAGCATCTACAAGTTCTCTGTGAGAGTGTTATTAACAAGATGAATGGCCGAGCATAAATTTGGAAGCAAAAGGTGGGAGATCCCCCATCTGGAGTAACCATGTTTACCTCTCCGTGTTCAGTTTGGGCACCTGTGTTTTCTTTCAGTGCATTTGACCAATGCCTAAAGAAAATAGTTTACCCAGATGTGGGTTGGATTTTCTGTGAGCCTGTATGTGCTCTTTGGTGGTCAAGGGTGCCACCAGTAATTCCTCATGAATTATGGGAAAGTCTCCTAGTACTGGCCGTGTGTGCCTAGTCAAGAGGAAGTGTAATTCAGAACCAGAGTGTTCGCTCTTCGAGTCAGAACCTGAGGGTTCACTGTGTGTGTTCTCTGTACCTCAGTAATCTGCATTACCAGTAGGAGTAGCCCTGTGGGGGTCCATCTTCGCTTTGTAATTATTCTCTGTGTAAGTGAATAAAAGCCACACTCTAGAATCCCAACCTGATTTGGACAGTACTGTTATTGCTTCCACTGTATCTGGATTTACTTGGATGCCTCTGACCAGAAGTACAAACCTAGCATAATTGTAAGTAAACTTTTTCTTCCAGGGACCCAGTACTAGTAAAATTGAACTGTAGTGACAACCCCCCACCCCTATGGTAGGCACTTGTAGTGAGAGGAGCAGCCCTGCTAGTTAGACAAGGGGGGCTGTGGTGGGGTGAGTTACAAAAGTAATTCTGTTTCAGAATATTACTGTTCTTGCCTTCTGTATGCATTCCTGTAATTTGTATAATTACTTACTCAGAATATTACTGTTCTGCCTTCTGTATGTATTCCTGTAATTTGTATAATTCCTGTTTCAGAATAATACTGTTCTTGCCTTCTGTATGTATTCCTGTACTTTGTGTAATTCCTTACTCAGAATATTACTGTTCTTGCCTTCTGTATGTATTCCTGTAATTTGTATAATTCCCTGTTTCAGAATATTACTGTTCTGCCTTCTGTATGTATTCCTGTAATTTGTGTAATTCCTGTTTCAGAATATTACTGTTCTTGCCTTCTGTATGTATTCCTGTAATTTGTGTAATTCCCTGTTTCAGAATATTACTGTTCTTGCCTTCTGTATGTATTCCTGTAATTTGTGTAATTCCCTGTTTCAGAATATTACTGTTCTTGCCTTCTGTATGTATTCCTGTAATTTGTGTAATTCCCTGTTTCAGAATATTACTGTTCTTCGCCTTCTGTATGTATTCCTGTAATTTGTGTAATTCCTGTTTCAGAATATTACTGTTCTTGCCTTCTGTATGTATTCCTGTAATTTGTAATTCCCTGTTTCAGAATATTACTGTTCTTGCCTTCTGTATGTATTCCTGTAATTTGTGTAATTCCCTGTTTCAGAATATTACTGTTCTTGCCTTCTGTATGTATTCTTATTATTGCTCTGTAACCTCTTGGGTCGTGCCTGAAAATAGTCCTCCCTATGGCTAGTGCACCTACCCGGTTAACAAAACTATTTAAATAAATATAACCCACAATCGATCTCATACCACACTAATTATCCACTCCAGTCCAGAACCAGACCAGCGACCTGGGAAAAGTATACCAACTTCCACATCATGGTACTTTTTTCTAGTTCCATACTAAATTATCAGATTTATTTGCAGAAAGGGAAAAAGCATTGCAGCCTTGCCATACACAACCACTAAACCACCACATAAAAACCACTTTTGCTAGGAGGAGAGGGAACCGGAGATCACAATCGACTACATATCTGTTTGCCCCCTTTCACTTCAAGATAATCACTGATTACACAATTAACCCCTCCAGAGGCACAAGTCAGCACTGCCAACAGTGAAAAATTATGTTGGGACCCTGATCTGAAACACAGTTTACCTCATCCTGATCCCGCACAGGCGCGGAGGAGGCTAATCTGAAACACAGTTTACCTCATCCTGATCCCGCACAGGCGCGGAGGAGGCTGATCTGAAACACAGTTTGCCTCATCCTGATCCCGCACAGGCGCGGAGGAGGCTAATCTGAAACACAGTTTACCTCATCCTGATCCCGCACAGGCGCGGAGGAGGCTAATCTGAAACACAGTTTGCCTCATCCTGATCCCGCACAGGCGCGGAGGAGGCTAATCTGAAACACAGTTTACCTCATCCTGATCCCGCACAGGCGCGGAGGAGGCTGATCTGAAACACAGTTTACCTCATCCTGATCCCGCATGGCAGGAGGAGGCTGATCTGAAACACAGTTTACTCTCATCCTGATCTCGCACAGGGCGCGGGAGGCTGATCTGAAACACAGTTTGCCTCATCCTGATCCCGCACAGGCGCGGAGGAGGCAGATCTGAAACACAGTTTACCTCATCCTGATCCCGAACAGGCGGGGAGGAGGCTGATCTGGTACAGTTGCCTCATCCTGATCCCCGCACAGGCGCCGGAGGAGGCTGGATCTGAAACACAGTTTGCCCTCATCCTGATCCCGCACAGGCGCGGAGGAGGCTGATCTGAAACACAGTTTACCTCATCCTGATCCCCGCTGGGCGGCGGAGGCTAATCTGAAACACAGTTTACCTCATCACCAGTCCGCACAGGCAGCGGAGGAGGCTAATCTGAACACAGTTTACCTCATTCCTGATCCAGACAGGCGCGGAGGAGGCTAATCTGAAACACAGTTACCTCATCCTGATCCCGGACAGGCGGGAGGAGGCTAATCTGAAACACAGTTTACCTCATCCTGATCCCGGACAGGCGGAGGAGGCTAATCTGAAACACAGTTTACCTCATCCTGATCCCGGACAGGCGCGGAGGAGGCTAATCTGAAACACAGTTTACCTCATCCTGATCCCGCACAGGCGCGGAGGAGGCTAGAGGGTGGATGGCAAGAGGAAGTCAGGGAAGGGCTGAGGGGCAACAACAGCATTGGCAGCAGCATTGGCAACAGCCTTGACAGCAGCATTCAATTTCTCCATGTTTGCTCTCTGCATCGCTCCTGGAGCAGTAACTGAGTGTTTACATATGCAAACACTCACATATGCACACACGCGAATACACACACATGCAGGTGTACACACGCATGAACGGCTGGCAGGCAAAGGAGAGGAGGACCAGTGAGAGGGGCTGAGGGGCACAGTAACAGTAAACAGTCACTCTCTCAGCAGTAACCCCTTGCAGGAGTGTAGCCAGGAATTTTCAACTTGCACTCTAGAGTTGATGCCACTGCTGCCCCAGTGTAAACACAAATAAAAAGATGTGCTCCTCTGTCACACTAACATAGCCCCCCATATCAGCGAACAAATGTAAAGCCATGATCCCGTAAGAGCTAAAACTTTTGTAGTCATCTAACACACCACACACACACACACACACACACACACACACACATACTCTCTCGATGTAGGGATGGGCCAAATGCAAGACCCTTTACACTACAAAAATTGTGTCTTTCTCCGTCCATAAAAATTAACTCACAGCTGAACCTTTCACTTCTTCATTATGGGCACCTGTGCAAAAAGGATCATCAGCTTCAAACTGTTTTTCAATCCGACATAAATTATTGGTTACAACGGAGATATTGCCGGCTCATATATGGGAAGGTGGGTATTAGTTGCAGTGGATGAAATGACCTATGAATTGTATATAACCTCTGCAGCCTGTCAGTGATGGAGCAGAAAACAGATCCCTTCCGACAGCAGTTTTATTGAGCTGTGAGTTTTATAACCAGTGTGTGCCGATCAGCTTTAAGATGACCTGCAGTTGAAATATCCCAATAAAATGTAAACTGTTTACAAACATTTGACTCAGGGTGTGGGCTTAGTATATGATTGGTCTGTGTTGCCAAATTTGGTTTAAAATTTTAAACTTGTCTGCTGATTTGAGAGTTCATCAAGTTCCTCAATTCCCCACTACAACTACTGCACTTGCCTGCCCTGTACCCTTCTTCCACTCCCCCCTGCCCCGGTGTGCAGGACCAAGAGGCCCATTTTGGGTTTTGGAAGAAAGATTAAATTACTTGCCCCCTGGCTACTGCTGCAGTCAGACCGGCAGTGTGTCTGGTACGGGGCTGCCTCACACAAACAAAAGGGTAGCGTACTGGGCACCACAGGTGATGTGGGCTGCATTACTTTCCCTCTACTCTCTTAGCCTCAGCTATGTCACTATAATGCTACCTCAGTCAAGCGTATCCAGGACAAAACAAATCAACTGCTTCCCCATCCACTCCAGCAGCACCAGTCTGGCGTTACAAACTGCACCCACTTCTCTTTGTGTATGCATGTTCCTGCAGTCTCACCCTTGCTGTCTGTTTACTCTGAATGAACATTCCTAGCTTACCATGCCCAACGTTCTACACTCTTTTCTGGGATAGACAAAAACATAATTCCAGAGATGAGCGCTCTGAGTAGTCAGAAGAGGTGGGGCTGGTGAACACATGCTGTTAGACTCAGAGAAACCTGCTTTAGGTCAGCCCTCCTCCAGCCTCTATAAATTACCAGCTACCAGGGGTGTAGCCTGAAATTTAAAAACCGAACACAGCTGCCCACACTGAAACATAGAAAAATAGGATCTGACAGCAGATAAGGACCGCTTGGCCTATTTTGTCTGCGCATTGTTCCCTATCCACACTATTGCCACAGACCGTACCTGATCTACAGCTCTTTCTCCCCCCCCTTCCTTTTCACTATGATTCCCTTATGCCAATCTCATGTATTCTTGAACCCCACCACTATTTTTGCATCCACCAGCTCTGCTAGTACGCTGTTCCAGGAATTCACCACTTGTTCCGCGAAGAAGTACTTCCTCACATCTCTCCTGAATCTAACCTCCTCCAGCTTCATAGCATGTCCCTTTGCCTCGTGCACCTATTCTTCTGAAAAATACTCCCCTCCTGTAACTTATTTGAGCCCCGTGAGGTATTTTAAGGTCTATATCATATGCCCTTCTCTCTCCTCTGTTTCATGGTGTACATATTGAGGTCCTTTAGTCCCTCCTTGTAGGGCTTTTGATGCAGACCCTGCATCATTTTAGTTGCCGTCCTCTGGACCGCTTCCAGTCTGTCAATGTCCTTCTGAAGATGTGGTCTCCAAAATGGGACACAGTACTCCAGGTGGGGTAATACCAGTGATCTATAGAAGGCAACACCACCTCCCTCTTTCTGGTGCTAGTACCTCCCTATCAACTCAGCATCCCACTAGGTCTCCCAACTTGCCTCGTTGCACTGCCTGGCCACCTTTAGGTCATCCAATGTAACTACCTCCAAGTCTCTTTCCTGCTTTGTGGTTGCAGTACCTCTTCACCCATTTTGCACTCAGCACCTGGGTTTCTGTGCCCTAAGTGCATTATTTTCACTTTTACACATTGAAACCCAGCTGCCATACCTTTGACCGTGTCTAGTTTTCTCAGGCCTCTGCCCATCCTTTGCACCCCACTGGAGTGTCCTCGTTCTTGCATATTTTGGTGTCATCCACAAAGAGGCAGACCTTCCCTTCCAGCTCCTCTGCAATGTCACTTAGGAAGACATTGAAGAGGACCCATCCCAGCACTGATCCCTGAGGCACCCCATTGGTAACCCCTCCTCCCATTTACTACCTCCCTCTGTCACCTATCCCCTAACCATTTTCTTATCCAGTTTACCACCTTGGACCCACTCCTAAACTGTCCAGCTCATTAACTGGTCTCCTATGTGGAACAGTATTGAACGACTTTATTGAACTCTAGGTAGGCACATCCACTGTTACACCCGATTTAAATCCTTTCTCACCAATCAAAGAAATCTGTCAGATTCATTTGACATGTCCCCCCACCCCGTGAAACCATGTTCTGCCTCTTGTCTTGTGTAACCTACTGATTCAAGATATTCCACAATCCTTTCCTTTAGCAGTGATTCCATTAACTTTCCCACCACCAATGTCAAGCTGACTGGCCATTACATCCACCCTCCTCCCATCCTCTGGAACCACTTCTGTTTCTATTTCCTGCCCCAGACAGACTGCCATTCGCGTAGCTAAATCTGAGTGCAGGCTGATTTTGCTGTCTGTCGGTAGCATTTTGCACTAAAATTGATTCCACTTTAAGTGATGCTACAGAATGAAATTGTTAAGCAAGTTTTGAATAAGAAAAGTGCCATTATTGTTAGCCTGCTTTAGATGAAAACATTTTGGATTATAATAGTGAAAGTAGTGTCGCCAGATTTAGTTAAGAGCACTGCAGTAAAATAATGTTAGCCAAATTCTGGAAAAGAACATTGAAGTAATTAATGTTTGCCAGTTTTTTTTAATAAGTGCATCGCTGTAACTGGTAAAATAAAAAGATTTGGTCAGCATTATTCCAGTTTCCTCTGCCTTATCTGACTCTGCTTACCCTACCTAACTGCACCCCTGATTTCTGTCTGACTCCATTTTCCTCTACTCCCCTGAAGCTGCTCTCTCAGACTCCATCTTTATTTGGACCCACTTCTCTTTCTCTCCCTAGATCTGTTGCCCTGTAACCTGATCCAATTCCCCCTCCAGTCCCTCACCTAATCTGTTTTTACTTTGTCCCTTTCTCCATCTAGAAAACCACCCTCCCCCTGAGCCTGTCCTCTTTGTGGCCTCTGTCGCCAGAGCTGCTCCACACTGTCCAGCTAAGGTACACCTGCCAGCCGACAGAGGAACTGTGCGTATTACATATTTGAACTTGGCACCCAATTTGGGATTCAGCCACTCTCTGGAGCCTGGTCTGCATCCTAGCCTGTCAGTGTTGCGCTTTCTGTCCCAGAGCTCAGCCTAATCCTACCCCATATTTCATCCCCTGTATTTTTAATTTCTAATTCTTTGGGGGTTTTGGAGGAGATACCTGATTCCAAACACTGCTACCTTACTGCTGGGCTCTCGGGCGCAGTGTGGCCAGTCTATAGTGGTGCCCACTGGAATGCTGGCTTCACCACTCTTGCGCTGCTACCTTATCCCACTCCCTACCTTACTGACTGACTCCATGGTGCTCCCACGCTTATGATTCTTTACATGCCCTGCTGGTCATTGTATTTATTTCTAATTTTTATCTTGCCCCCAGCATTAGAAACTGGGTGTACTTTCCAGTCAAATGTAAAACTGTAAAACTGTCTTTCTCTCCTGCTGTTGTATTTAATGTACTCGTTATACCCTATTGCTGTATTGTTGTACCTGCTATACCCTATTGTACTCTCCCGGGTCGTTCCTGAAAATAGGCATAAAACTTGTCTAGTGTACCTACCCGGTTAACAAAAACTAAATAAATAAAAATAAATACAGCAACTTTCTGTTGCTTGCTAATTTGCTAAAAGCAGCCTGCCTGCAGCTCTGGTTCTATTTCCTGCCCCAGTCTTTGCAGCAGGCTGTTCCCCACTGGAGGGCTCCCTCTCCCCACAATGCCCACCCTTGTCTAGCTGTACTTATATTGCCATTTGACGGTCAGGCGACTAAGTCCCTGGTCTGTCATCTGCAGATTATATGCAGCAGCAACTAGAGGGCGCTTGATACTAATTGGAGCCTTCACTGGACTGAGCTAGGTTAATCTGCCACTGTAATCTAAAATCAGCAACGAGATAACAGCCTACCTTTCCTTCTGCTGTAAGGGAGAGTACCCTCTGTAGCCAGTTAAAAATAGTAGACAGTTGACTGCAAACGTAATCTCCCAATATAAACTCTCAAGGAAGTTTACAATAAACACTTCCCACACAAAACAATTCTCTAACAAAGTTTAAAATAAACACTTCCCACACAAAACAATTCTCAAACAAAGTTTAAAACTAAATGCTGGAAACTGCTTTGTTTCCCCCACACCTTGAGACCATGGATCAACAGATGTTTTCTGTTTTTCTTTGGACACTCCCCCCTCCCTCTAGTGGGCCAATGGCTAAACCCACTCCCTCTAAATGCTCAGGGACATACTCTCATTCCTTCCCACACATTGAGGGCACAACATGGAACTTTAATTCTTACAGGGTGTTGTAAGCCACTTTCATCCTTGGTTTCTCATAAGAATCTTTTCCAGACCAGTGCCGGCTATCTAGTTCTGGGGCAATTTTGCTCTCCTCTCTTTTTGTGTGGGCGGCGCTCTCACAACGCCCGGTGTTATTCTCGGAGGGGCAAGACAAAAATGTTCCTACTCTGTGCTGCTAATAAAGCTTTTCTTCTGTTGCTACTACTCGTAGGGGATGTTCACCCCAAACCCAGGACTGCATGATACCAGGCCCAAGATAGAAAACAAGCATTTGTCAATGCCGAATGTTGTCGTGCTGGCATTGGCATTTACAGTTGCAGAGCTAGAGATGCATAATAGGAATGGCAGTGAAGTACTGAAGTGACGCCAACCCCACCCTGTAGACAGTGACAGGCATTGGGGTGTGCCTTTGGGTCATCAGCTATAACACTCATGACATTGTACTTCACCCTACCCTGTAGACACCCTGACAAGTGTCGGGGTGTGCTTTGGGATCTTTGGGCATTGTACTTACCCCATTCCATAAGGAAATACGCTGATGTGGGTGCAGTATAGGAGCATGGGGTGAACTTTGTGGCCAAACAGTGCAAAGCACACCACGATGCCTGTCAGTGGCTGCAGGGTGGGGGTGGCGTGGAATGGCATGAACATTACATCCGATGATCCCAAATCACACCCTTGACGCCTGTCAGTCTGTATCGGGTGGGGTGCTACAGTTGGGAACCCTAATGCTGTAGGCTTGTGGTAGTAGTTCCACTCCACATTTTCAGCATGGGCTGCTTGTCAGGCCACCTCATGAAAAGAGGCACAATCACTTTGTTAGCTGAAAGGTGGTTTTGCAGCGCTGTGCCATTTGGCGACAGAGGGACAAAACACATTTTTGGGCAGGATGTGCAGAATGACAACTGCATTGTTCATGAGGAGGTGTAAAAATGGTAACATTGAAAATCTGGAGTGACAATATGAAATATTGGTGAAGCAATGAGCATGCATAGAAACTGCATAACGACCGCAACCCAATTATTTTGGGGAGTTTGCTAGCCACATTTGTAACATAGGCATTTGGGACCTCCCCTTATGAACAGTGGTGCTGCAATTTTGTTAATTTATCCCAAAAGTTGATTTCCCACAGCGACCAAGCCATTGTGCGCCACCGGTGCGGAAACACATTTTGGGCAGGATGTGAAAAATGACAGCTGTACTGTTCCTAAGGAGTGTGAAAAACTGCCAGTGTTGAAATCTGGCATGGAAATATTGCAAATTTGCAAAGTTACAAGGCTGCGTGGAAACTGCACAATGCATGCTTGTAACACAGTCATTTTATGGACTTTCGGCACCAAATTTTCAACATAGGCATTTTAGGACCTCTGCTCATGAACAGTGTCACCATCATTTCCTCAAACTGTCCTGAAAAGTGATTTCGCACAGCGACCGTGCTATTTTGCGCCGGAAGTGCAAAAACACATTTTGACCAGGATATGTAAATTGACAGCTATACTGTTCATCAGGAGGTGTGGAAAAATGCCAATTTTGAAAATCTGGAGTGAAAATATTACAAATACACGAAGTTACGAGCGTGCATGGAAACAGTGCAAGGCACGCTTGTAAAACAGCCATTTTTTTATTTTTCCCAACAAATTTGCAACATAGGCTTTTTGAGAGCCCCCATCATGAACAGTGGCACTGTCGTTTCATTAATCGGTCCCGAAAGGGGATTCCGCACAGTGACCGCGAAATCACCTTTCCGGGACGATTAATGCAATGACAGTGCTAGAATTCATGAGGAGGGGTCCCAAAAATCCCATGTTCAAAATTTGGTGTCAAAATTCCAAAACATGCCTGAGATATGCATCAAAGTTGAAAAAACCCTATTTATTCCATTATACAGCTTACCAGCATTTCCTCAGTTCATGGTCGGCTTTGAAGAGTGCAGACGTGTTCCCGGTCCACCAAAGATCATCGCGCTGGACTCCAGAGGTAAGTATGGGATGAAAGGGGGTGTGGGGAGGCAGGGTGCACAGTGGGTGGTTGCGGTTGTTTGGGGGCAGGTCGACCACGAGGACCGTTTCTTTTGTTACAGGTTAAAAAAACATCATCGGGGACTTTTTTTTAGGGTTTGCACTGGGGTGAGCTCCAACGTGCCGCCTAAGTGTTTTGTGGAGAGGGATACTGTAGCCAATGGGGATTGGGCACCCCACAGCACACAACGAAGCGTGGGGAAGATCTGAGGGGATTGGCCCCCTCGGCACATAACAAATGGGGAGGGATGCATTATGCCAGGGGATGGGCTCCCCATCGGCACATACATTGGGGCAGGCGTGCCGACAGGGGATAGGGCACTCCGAGTTGGCAGTATGGCAGGCAGTGTGCCGCCATTTGCATTTTGTTTTCACCACCAGGGAAAGCACGCCGAGAGTCCATTGCAGATGACTATATTTAGCCGCATTGCAGCGGACCTTTCATTTGATCTCATTGCCACATTAAGTATGCATGGTGTGGCACCAGTATGCAGGCTGATTGGGGAATGAGGGACGCACCTACTGATGCGTGCCCTGCATTCGCCCAACAGTGACCGCATCTCCAAATCTGCACTACTGCAAGATGTTGACTGCACAAGCTCGCCAACATAAAAAGAGATGTGGCTTAACGATTGCCACTATGAATATTGGCAGCCTGCTACCTAAAATAGCTCAGTTCGAGGCATGGACGTGTTTGCACTGTCCCAATATCACCTGTCTCACAGAGGTGTGGCTAACTGCCAAAACTAAGGGTAATGCAATAGCACTACTCGGTTATGATGCCTTTAGACTAGACAGAGCGGGTAAAAGAAGAGGGGGTTGTCCGATTTATGTCCAGGATTTCATTCAATTAACTATTCTGCCAATAACAGGTATCTCAGGTGACCACTAGCTGCTCGCCATAAAAGTGCTCTGTGGCATCAATAACAAGTCAACTATTGTCACTGTTTATCTACCACCAAGGATGGCTAAGGCAGGGCTTCCCATAGTGTTGGAGGCTCTCTCAAAAATTGTTAAGAACTCGGAAATCATCGTCACTGGGGATTTCAACTTAAATTGGCTCAGCAAGGAGTCAGACCACTGGAAGGAACTTGTGCCAAAGTGTACTTCACTCAAATGATATTGGAACTACCAGACTGAACTATAAAGTGGCAACAATACACTAATAGACTGGATACTTGCCAGCTGCCCTGTACCCATCACTGATGTAACAGTACTACCTGACTCTTTAAGTGACCATTCTACGATTATTTGCACATGGTCAAATAAATTGAAAGAAAACCTCCCACCTGCATTGAAAGGAGAGTCATCAAGAAGGGTCAGATAGGTGCATTTAAAGCAGCGCTATTGCAAATCAACTGGACTTCCATTGAAGAGCAACAAAGCATAGATCTCGCACTGAAGCATTTCATGGCCACATTTAACTCTATATGCAACACATTTGCCCCCCTCCAGATGAGAAAATTCAGGGGTTACAAGAACGGGTGGTTTACATGGGACACCCTGGACCAGATGCGGCTCAGGGACAATCTCTGGTGCAGGGCAAGGCTTTCAGGTAGATAAGCTGATTATCATATATTCAGAGCAGCCAGGAGTAGGTGCACTAACCTTATCAGCACTGCCAAAGCTAACTTTTATAAGGAATAGATGAACATGAACTGGAGTGATGGCAAGAGATTCTGGGACAACATAATAGATCTTTTAGGTAAAGAGGATAGAAAGCACCCTACAATGCTTAAATTAAGTGGATGATCCACCTCTGACCCCCAAACCATCACTGAAACATTTGCCACAGCTCTCTTGGATCTGAGCTCTGTACTCCCCTCTAGCTACCTCCAAGGCAGTGAACTCCTCCTGAATACCCCTAGCAGTGACCGTCATCACCCATATTTCTACTTTAAACATGTCACTGTTAAGGAGGCTAGGACTTATGTAAAAAAAGATTCATGGATAAACAAGGCAGGGCAGTGATAGAATTGACATGAAGTTGGTAGCCATTGCTCTGGATGAAGTCATAGTCCCCATTTCAAAAATCTTTAACAGATCCTTGCCATGGCTAAATTCCCTTTGGTATGGAAGCTGGTACTGGTGATCCCAGTGCATAAAGGTGGGGACCAGTTGTGCACTGCAAATTATAGGCCCATCTAAATACTGTTGCCTCTCTCCAAGGTGCTGGAGAGGATTGTTGCAGACCGGATCTCTGGCTACCTTCAGAAATACAGTCTTCAGTGCCCCCACCAACACGACTTCCATGAAGAGCCACAGCACTACTACTGCCCTGGTTGACTTCTCTGAATACGTCCATAAGGCCCTGGACAGTGGTAACTTGGTGGCATCTATTTTTATAGATCTCACTAAGGCCCTGACATTGTAAATACCTCATCCTGCTAGAGCAATTGCAAGCCTTGGGGCTGGCAGCAGGTCCAGTCAATGGTTCCAGAACTACCTGACCCTTAGATCAGAGTGTCAAACTGGAACTGTCATCTCCAGTACAAGACAAGTTGCCCTCGGTGTCCCTCAAGGGTCCATTTTAGGACCCTCCTTTTCAGTCAATTCCTGAATTCTCTTCCCAGCTTGTAAGACCAAGATTATTTTGTACATAGATGATGCGGTTATCCTAGTAACAACTCCCAAGTTGAACTTCTGCAAAGTGGACTACAGACTGCCTTTCACCAACTGGAGGACTGGCTCAGTTCCAAAAAGCTACTGCTCAACTACAAAAAAACCAAAAACCATGATTATCTCAAGTCATCAGCGCAAAAAAAACACCCCATCCTTCACTATCCATCAGAAACAATAAGACTGTACCTGTTGAACAAGTACACTCTCAAGTACCTCGGGGGGCCATATAGATGACACCTTCTCATTCGTGCCCCACATAGACCAGGTGGTAAAAGAGGTGAACACCAAATTAGGGGTCCTTTACAGACATAGGCAGTACCTAAAACACTGTGCACTTCACCTAGCTGTGTCTAGCTCCATTATGTCAATGATTGACTATGGGCTGGTTGTGTATGGGGCCGCAACAGACACCGCGCTCAAGCGTATAGTGACAGCACTCAACAAGGCATGTAGACCAACACTTGGAGTAGACAACCTAACGCACTCTTATACTCTCTACGAACAAACCAGGTGGCTCAACCTAAAGAACAGGATAAAATATCAAGTTTGCCTCCTCGTAAAAAAAAGCACTGCTTGGCCTAACAGCACCCCGCATTACTGATACTCTTCAAGCTTCCAGATACAGCTATGATACAAGGGGTAAGACGGGATCCCAGCTTGTTGTCCCCTTCAGAAGAGCCACTCTTGGCCAACACTCTTTCACCTACAGGGCCCCCTTGTGGCTGAATGACATCCTTTTGAAATTAACATCTCAAAGCTCTCATCTTTCAAACCAGAATTGAAATGACATCTTGCCTCTCAGGGAACCTGTGCCTGTTGGTAGGAGACCTGATCAACCCACTTGCCAGCTCTTCCTGCAACCCACTGGTGCACTTCTGCCACTGGTACCTCTGGAAGGATAGCTCCAGTAGGCCCCTGTCAACTTAATCCCTTGATACCACCTTTCCAAGTCCCCACTCCCCTTCCTGTACACTACCAGTTTTTCCTCCTCCTCCTCCTCCTCTCTATTTTTTAGCACTTATCCACCCCTCCTCCTACGGGACTCCCACCTATACCCCTGCCTGCACACCATCACCTTTCTTAACATAAACAGACTTGCTGACATAGCCCATTGACCTTGGCTGCTCTGTGAAAAACAACCGATTATTGCCCCCAATCCTGGGACTCCCAGTAATACCCCTGCCTGTCCTCTGTCACCTTCTTTTACTGAAACAGACTTGCTGACAATGCCTTTCTACCTTGGCTGCTTTTATAATACAAGTGACTGTTACTCCCACTCCTGGTTTAATTTTGTATCTACCTCATACCTGTGCTTGTTATTGACATTTTCATTGATGTGTTAAACTCTGTTTGTTCTTGTTAACAGATGGGAAACCTTTGTAAATGAGCACCTTCCTCAAAGGTTGTATCCGAAGAATGAAATAAATACATAAAATAAAATCGAACTGTCAGAAGTGCAGCCAGCATTTCCCTGAGCTACCTCAATACACTTGGATGCACACCCATCTAGCCTCATTGGTTTGTCCGCCTTCAGATTAATGAGTCCCTTCCAGACTCTCGCTTCCAAAAAGGGACTAGTGTCCACCTCCCTCCCTCTAAAGCTTCTGGTGCCTTTTTGTGGTCCCTCCCCTTCTCCTTCCTCTGTGAATACTGAACAAAAGTATTTGTATAGGATGTCTGCCTTTTCCTAGTCCCCATCTGCACAGTTGCCGACTTTAGGCAGCAGGACAGGGTACAGGGGTGAGTAGAGTTGGCAGGACAACAATGGGAGGTTAAGGGGTTGGGGGAAGGGCAGCTGTCTGCTAGGGGGCTAGCTGCACAATCGAGCAGACTGTAATAGACTGGTAGGTCTGTTCTGCTGGCACCTTCATATGTTTGTATGTAATAACAGAAATGTTTGATCCCAGGAATGATTTAACAATCAGCCACATTTTTGCATACCACCCCTTCTGGTAGTGTGTTCCATTTCACAACTACTCTCTCTGTGAAGTAATGCCTCCTCATCTCCCTCCCTCTATTCTTAGCCCAGGCCCCCCTAGTCTCCCTTCTGATCCTTAGTTTCAACACCCCATCCACCCCCCCTCCTTGTTGACCCTTATTGATAAGTAAGCCAGGATCAATACATGACAAAATTAATGGATGGGACTCTGAAAATATGTTATTTGTTCACCCTGCAAATGGACCTATGTCAAAGTCCAAACTTCAACATGAGTGAGATGATGGATATTTTTTTAATTGTACCATTGAAATGTACTATAGATTTCTTAGTTTTAGGAGTAGGATTACATATAAACATACACATTGAATTGCACTGTTAATCTTTTATATTTAAGAATAAGACTTGATTCTAAGTGAGAATTCTAAATGGGTGTGGGAAACAAAGCAAAGGAAAAGGGACTTTTCACACCTTAGAGGTCAGTCTGGCTAAAGCTAGCAGGTGCACTTAATACCTAATTAGGGAGGTGAGAATCCCGTCATAGGTCAGCTCCTGCCTTGCTCAGATGACTCAGTGGCTGAGTCCTTTACAAAAAACATGTAGCTCAGACAGAATGAAAAAGAAATATAGTAAATATATATCGAGGATTACTGGGGGACCCCTGGCAGGCAGGGCCCTAGGCCTGTGCCAGTGTTGCCTATGTCTTAGTCTGGCCATGAAACTCCTGGTGTAGAGATCCCTTTCCTTTCCCCTGGCAGCACCTCAGTGAAAGCCAATGAGTGTGCTACCTATCTAAGACCCTCCCCAGCTCCCTAAACCCCTCCCCGTACTATCCCAGCTCCATCTCTAGCTGGGTGATTAGACCCCAGTGGACAATGACATCCAGCTCTTCCTGCTGTCCTGCTGTCCTGCTGCCTTAGCTATCCTCAGGATCTGCTTCCCATTCCTCTGAGCCATGGTGCTGGGTAGGCACTTAATCTGCCTCTCCTCTCCTTTCCAATTCCCAATTTATCCCTCTCACATTGAGTCCCCACCACCAGAGTTGCTTCCTCCTCCTCTTTGGTAATCTACCAACCCTTATTGGGGTCTTCATTATAAAGGGTCCCACATCCTCCCCAGTCACTACTGTGGGTGCCTCCTACCAGAAGCATAGGAATTCTGTAGTGGTACCAGTTGAGGAATGTTCCTCAGTTCTACCACCCCACCCACCCAGAGGCCCACCATAATCTGGCGCCCCTCTTCCCTGGCATCCTCTGAAGTAACAATGGTGACTCTGTGGCCCTTGGTGGAGAAAGAGGGTCCCTTGAATCCTAGCCAACTCAGCCTGGAGTCTAGCAACCTCCTCCCTAACCCACCGAAGTGTGGCAGATGGGAGTAGCACCGCGAGCTTCTTGCTGTTTTCACACTGCTTCTTGTGGATTTTACTTGTAGAAGGCTATTTATTTTCTTTCTTACTACTTCTAAGGGGCTAGCAGGGTATTGTTTTGGAGCTGTTGGAATTTTGAAACCTATTTTGGTGGCTATAAGTGGGCTTATTTGTTTGATGTTTCACTGTGTGGCAGGCTGCATTTGTGGAGGCCTATTTCTTCTGATTTAAACCTATTGGTGTTGATTTTATTAGGGTCGTTTCTTTGAATTGGAGACTTGCATGTTCTAACCACAACCTCTACAGTTCCATTGGCTGGCTACCCTCCAAGGGCACTTTGATTTACCCTTGGTCATATTGTGGATAGTGTCACAGATTCACTCAGCAGGTCAGGCCCTCTACTCCCAAAGTGCCAACCTCTGAGCACAGTCTTGTGAACAGTGTAACAGACAAGGTAACCCTCTTGTCTGTTTTTTGTGAGTTCGGATCAACCATTGGTCTCAGTTCTGGAGGGATTCAAACTGTTAACCTCTTGCTAGTATACCCAATGCAGAGGCTCAGATATATCTGTCTTCAGGGGGCCAGATATCTTTGCCTACGGGCACCTAACCAGGTGTTCAGAGATGAACCCTTTAAAACTTTAATAAAGACCTCAGATTTAAAACGCTTCTCTTTCCAGTTTGGTACCACCCTACAAGCTTATGTCTGCTGTCTGCTATAACCATAAATATTTCTTAGCAAAAGAAAGCAATTCAAAAACAGATCAGGTTTGCTCTAAAATTAGAGTTTTACTAAAATATATAATAATATGTCAAAATATAATACAGAACTCTTATATCCCAAGACATACATATCTTTAAACAAAACAAGGTTTAAAACAGTGCAATTACTACAACTATATTTAGATTTTATCTAGCTTTCTAAATACCTGTTTTCAGTCCTCAGATGTTTTCTTGGTCAGTGTCATGTAAAAAGTGTCTCTGTAGTGAAAAAGAATAATCTTTACAAGCAGTATTTGCCAGCCCCTTTTGGATGAGGTCTTCCAGCTCCTCCTCTGTCAAAATATCTAAAAAATATATATTTCTATACAACCACAGGATGTAATTTCAAAGTATTAATTCTGCAACCTTAGCATAACTCAGTTTCAAATGACACCTTCTTTGATCTCATGCTGTACCCTCCTCACACAGGCTTCACAGGGTCATTTACAACCTTACACCTCTATGTAACATCCTAGCTTCCCTTTCTAACATCATAAACCTAGTTTATGATTTCTCTCTTAACAAAATTAACTTAAACAAGTCTGCAATGAACTCAGAGAAACAGGATCCTTCATAAAAGTCTTCCAGGTAACACATCTCTAAAAAAAACAGAGTGTGTGTGAACTCACATACTGTCAGCCGTTTCCCATGGCTTTCATCTCTCAGATGGAATCTGGGGGGGGGATGAGTGAGGTCATTCCTAGAGCATTTGAATTTTCAGCAGAGACATTAATACATTTTATATTAAAAAAAATATAATACAGCTTTCAGAACTGGCTGTATATGTCACACTCCTCCCCACCTAGATTGAATTTGGGGGATCTATCCCCTACATGGGATAAGCTTCCAAAATCAGTTCACTCCTCATAGACCCTAGAGCGCCCATCTGAGCTCTTGTTCTTCACTCAGCCCTATGTAAAACTTTTAGAGCATACTCTTATAAAGCAAGACTCCATCTTAGTAGTCTGCCATTGTTTTCCCCATCTGCATCAGCCAAACCAGGGGGTTGTGGTCAGTCTGCACCACAAAATGCTGCCCATACAAGTATGGCTCTAATTTCTTCAGGGCCCACACTATGGCAAGACACTCCTTTTCCACCGTGGAGTACCCTTGCTCCCTGGGAATAAGCTTCCTGCTCAGGTACACAACTGGGTGGTTGGTCCCTTGGCTAGAAGTCTGGCTAAGTACTGCCCCAATAGCCACGTCTAAGGCATCCATCTGAACTATAAAAGGTTTTGCTATAGTCCGGACTTGTCAAAACAGGAGCACTGCACAGTGCCTTCTTCAGTCTGGTTAAGGCTTCCTCACAGGCTGGGCCCCAAGTAATTTTCTTTGACATCTTTTCTTTGTCAGGTCAGATGGGAGCAGCCAGGCACTTTAATTAGGTACAAACTTTCTGTAGTACCCTGCTCTCCTAGAAAACTCCTGACCTGCTTCTGGGTTTCTGGTCTGGGCACACCTGAATCACCTCTATCTTTATTTGGTTAGGACGAGCTGTCCCGCCTACCAAATGCCAGTATGTCACTTCCCCATGGCCACCTGGCACTTCTCGGCTTGGACAGTGAGGCTAGCCCTCTGTATCCTGCCCAGCACTTCCTGAAGGTGTGAAAGGTGTTCCTACCAGCTGGTACTAAAGATGACAATGTCATCCAGGTACGCTACAGTGTACTCCTCAGCACCATTCAATACCTGGTTCACCGACCTTTGGAAAGTGGCCAGGGCGTCCTTCATTCTGAAAGGCATTACTTTAAACTCAAATAAGTCTATTGGAGTGATGAAGGCTGACCTCTCCCTTGCTCTGTCTGTCAATTCTACCTGGAAATACCCCTTGGTCAGGTCAATAGTCGTAAGGTAGGTCGCTCCTCCCAACTTGTCCAGGAGTTCGTCCATCCGGGGCATTGGGTGGGCATTGAACTTTGTGACTGCATTCAGTCCATGATAGTCCACATAGAAATTAGTTGAGCCATCTGGCTTGGGCACAAGGACTACGGGTGAGGCCCAGGGGCTGTGGGATCTCTGGATTACCCCTTAATCCAGCATCTCCTCCACTTCCATCCTAATGTCCTTTTGGACAGCCTCTGACACCCGATATGCTGTTTGCCGTATGGGCGTCTGTGTCCTTGTCTCCACATTATGTGTCACTAAGGGGGTTAGTCCAGGCTTGGTGCTAAACAAGGGGGCAAAGTCTGCTAAAACCTCCCTTACTTTCTGGACCTGGTCTGAGTTCAGCTGGGGAGACAATTTTACTGCCTCCACAGAGGACTCCTGCTTACTCTCTTCCAGCAAGTCCAGAAGGGGGTCTCCTTCGTCCGTCCCCTCCCCATGACTACAAACTGCAAACACCATGTCAGCCCTATTTGCATATGGCTTCATCATGGTGACATGGTACATCCTTTCAGTCTTTCTACGGATGATAACTCCACAATGTAGTTCACGTCATTTGCCTTCCTAACCACTTTGTACGGTCCTGCCCACTCAGCTTGCAGCTCGTCTTTCCAGACTGGAATAAGGATCATAACTTCCTGACCCACAATGTATGAGCGAGCTCTGGCTGTCCAGTCATATCACACCTTTTGTTTCTGTTGGGCAGCTGCCAGGTTGCTCTGGGATGTCCCCATAAGCTCCTTCAGCCTTTCCCTAAACTTAAGGACATAACCCACAATGGGAGTTTCCTGGGTGGCGTGCTTGTCTTCCCAGTCCTCCTGGATTAAGTCTAGGGGCCCATGTACCTGGTGTCCATATAAGAGTTCGAAGGGGGGAAATCCTGTTGACTCTTGGGGCACTTCTCTGTATGCAAACAACAGGTGGGGAAGGTATTTCTCCCAGTCCCTCCCATGCTGTTCAGCAAACGTCCGGAGCACTGACTTTAGGGTACAATTGAATCCATTCCACAAGTCCATTGGCTTGTGGTGAGCACGGTGTGCATCTCTGCACCACCCCACACTTCTCCCATAAACATTTCATCAGGTCCAACATGAAGGAACCCCCTCGATTAGTGATTACCTCCTGTGGAAACCCAACACGGGAGAACATCCCAAGTAAGGCATCTGCCACTTTGTCTGTCCTCAGTGAGGATAGGGTGACTGCCTCTGGGTACCAGGTGGCATAATCCACCACAGTCAGAATGAATCTCTTCCCTGAGGAGCTGGGGGTATTTAAAGGCCCCACAATATCCATTCCCACCCTCTGGAATGGCTCCTCCACTATGTGCAAGGGGATCAGGGCGGCTTGGTTTTCTTGCCCACCTTCCCTATTTCTTGGCACCGTGACAAGACCTGCAATACTCCTTCACCTGCTGGGTGAAGTTAGGCCAATAGAAATTCTGGGCCAACCGCTGCATAGAGTCTTGTGATTCCCAGATGACCAGACAAGGGAATATTACAGTATGTGTAATTTTGAGCAACTGCTCACGATACCCCTGGGGAATGACAAGCTGCCTACCTAGCATCCCTCCTTCTGTCTGTACTGCCTGTGTATACATAAGTCCATTTTCACAATAAACCTTATGTCTGCCATCAACTCCCTGTATTTCCTCAGAGTCTGCCCAAGCCCTCAGCTTCTCTAAACTAGGGTTACTCCTCCGAGCAGCTGCAAACCCCCTCACACAGTCCCAAGGCATGGGATAAGTCCCTTTCAGTAGCTAAACTAGGGTCCCTAGCACTAGCATCAGGGCCCTCAGGATCACTGTCAATCCTAACCCTCTGACAATTGGTCATCCCTTCCTCTTCGGAGTAACCTTCCGTAGTTGTGTGGTCACTCAATACCAGGGAAATTTCTACCCCCTTTTTATCAGTCCCCCCATCTGGAGACACAGGCTGGGGAACCAGCCTCTCTGTGGTCTCCACACTGGTTTCTGTGGGGTTCAGAGAACTGCTATTTTCCCTTGCTGCTTGGCTATGGGTAACTGCACATACCATCCCCTGTTGGAGATTGTTACCCAGGATCACATCTACTGCTAACGTTTTAGCTACAGCCACCTGTTGCACAGTTCCCCTGTTTCACTCCAGTCCAGGAGAACACTGGCCAGTGCAATGATATCTCTTCACCCAAAGTTCTGTACAGTTACGTGCATTGGGTATAAGCTGACCAGGCTGTACTAGATCCCTTTCACCAATGTCAGGGATGCTTCTGTGTCCCTTAACCCCTGTGTCTGTGTGCCATTTACTATGACTGGGTGCACGTGTCTCTCATGTTCACTGGCATGCTTCCAGGGACACACAAACAACCACTTCTTTCTGGTACTACTTTGCGTATTATTGCTTGCCCTTCTTGGACACTGTCTGGCAAATGTGCCCAGTTTCTTTACATAACCAACAAGCATTCTCTTACTTCAGAGAAATTCCGTTGAAACCTAGGGCTAACTGGTTTCGGTGGAGGCGGTAAGGGTTTTAGCTGCCCTGAAGGTGCGCTTTTCCTTTCTGCGCTGCCACGCAGACCCCATTCACTCTCAGAGCAGGTCTGTTCTTGGCATAGTGGTCCAAGAGATCAGCAGCTTCTTGCACTGTTTTGGATCTCAATCCTCTAGCCAGGTTTTTAGCTCTGCTGGGCATGCCCAATAAAACTGTTTTAATAAATCACATTTTCAGTTTTATTAACAGTGTTTGCGTCAATTCCTTCCACCAATGTTTTAAAACTGGACGTTGTTTCATGGCTAGCTCCTCATAGCTCATATCAGGGCTTCTCCTGAGCTTACAGAATTTAGCTCTGTATGTTTCAGCAGTTAATTCAAACTTTTTAACAGTGCAGCTTTAGCTTTCTGTAATCATTGCTGTCATCATTGTAATTTGACCCAATGCATCTTGAGTTTTCCGGAAGTAGCAGGGATAGCTAGAAGCTCCAGGACTCTCTAGGAATTTTAGCCTGAATACAAACTTTTCAAAAGAATTTAAAAAGGCATATATGTCCTCCCCATCCTTAAACTCAGCTATTAATTTGAGTTCAATTTGTAACCCAGTCCTGCAGTCCCAGTTAAACCCAAGCCACTTACCTGCTCTGATGCTGCTGGTTGGAGTCGCATCTTATCCAGCTCATGTTTCCTCTGGCACTCTGCTCTCTCACGGTCTGCATCTCAGAGTTCTCGTTCTCTCTTCTCCTCTGCATCTCGCTGATGCTCGCTCCTCTCATGGTCTGCCTCCCTCTGTTGTCACTCTGCCTCTTTGCATTTCTCATTCTGCCTCACTGTCACCTCTCGCCTCTCGCTCTCTCCTCTCCTGGGACTCCAGCTCCATCCTCACGCAACTCAAGTTGCAACCTGAGAACTTCAGATTCAGGATACTGGTGACTCATCCCTGGTGCTGTGGCCCTTCACTGACAGTGGCCTGCTGTCCTCCTCATCAGCTCGGGACCCTCACTGGCCACTAGTTCTGCCACACTCAAGGTCTGGTCCCTTTCAGTCATGGTCTGTGACTCCCTGCTCTGGGTATCTGCTACCATCAGGGCCTCTATGAGGTTCTGCTTTTTGGCTATCACCTTGAACAGGACTCCTCTGTCCTCGCACAACTGTTTTAACTGTTCTACTGTGTGCCTGCTGTAGTTGGACACCATCTTTCCTAACTACTGCTACTCTGACTTTGCACTTTAGAAAACAAAATAGGTAGGAACTTGACTGTACACCAAGTGATATATAGTTCTGTTTCCTTTTTAAAATAAAACTCTGTCTTTTTCTTTCTTTGCAAGAGAGCTTACTGTCTCAGCTGACAGAACAATAAAGCTTGTGATACCAAAATTATGCCACTGCTGCCAACTAATCTGTCACAGATTCACTCAGCAGGTCAGACCCTCTACTCCCAAAGTGCCAACCTCTGAGCACAGTCTTGTGAACAGTGTAACAGACAAGGTAACCCTCTTGTCTGTTTTTTTGTGAGTTCGGATCAACCTTTGGTCTCAGTTCTGGAGGGATTCAAACTGTTAACCTCTTGCTAGCATACCCAATGCACAGGCTCAGATATATCTGTCTTCGGGGGGGCCAGATATCTTTGCCTACGGGCACCTAACCAGGTATTCAGAGATTAACCCTTTAAAACTTTAATAAAGACCTCAGATTTAAAACACTTCTCTTTCCAGTTTGGCACCACCTTATAAGCTTATGTCTGCTGTCTGCTATAACCATAAATATTTCTTAGCAAAAGAAAGCAATTCAAAGACAGACCAGGTTTACTCTAAAATTAGGTTTTACTAAAATATATAATAATATGTCAAACATACAATACAGAACTCTTATATCCCAAGACATACATATCTTTAAACAAAACAAGGTTTAAAACAGTGCAATTCCTACAACTATATTTAGATTTTGTCTAGCTTTCTAAATACCTGTTTTCAGTGCTCAGATGTTTTCTTAGTCAGTGTCAGATAAGAAGTGTCTCTGTAGTGAAAAAGAATAATCTTTACAAGCAATATTTGCCTACCCCTTTTGGATGAGGTCATCCAGCTCCTCCTCTGTCAAAATATCTAAAAAATATATATTTCTATGCAACCACAGGATGTAATTTCAAAGTACTAATTCTGCAACCTTAGCATAACCCAGTTTCAAATGACACCTTCTTTGATCTCATGCTGTACCCTCCTCACACAGGCTTCACAGGTTGATTTACAACCTTACACCTCTATGTAACATACTAGCTTCCCTTTCTAATGTCATCAACCTAGTTTATGATTTCTCTCTTAACAAAATTAACTTAAACAAGTCTGTAATTAACTCAGAGAAACAGGATCCTTAATAAAAGTCTTCCAGGTAACACTTTGTCTCAAAAAAAAAAAACTGAGGGTGTGTGAACTCACATACTGTCAGTCATTTCCATGGCTTTCATCTCTCAGCTTGAATCTGGGGAAATGAGTGAGGTCATTCCTACAGCATTTGAATTTTCAGCAGAGACATTAATACATTTTATATTAAAAATATAATACAGCACTCAGAACTGGCTGTCTACATCACAGACAGTACCATCTGAAGGGTGATGTGTCCCTCTCTTCCCCTGCTCTAGGTCAGAACTCTACTCAGAGCTCTCCGCTCCTCTACTGTCCCTCCCTACATGTACCAAGAGCACACTGGTATGGAAGGAAAGCACTATCCATTGCTGCTCCTACACTGTGGAATGGGATCCTGCTCCCTCACTCCTCTAACACCCATTCAGCTTTCAAATCCCTCTACAAATCCTGGCTTGTGGATAGAGCAAATTGCTCCTGCCTATAAGGGGTAGACCCCCCCTCACACCTAACATTCTCCATCCTGCACTAGCCTGACTCCTCCGGGAGTTTCTTAGCTGCTCTCCCCAAGCTTGTTTATGGCTCCTGTTCTCCCCCTCTCTCTTCTCTCCATCTAGATGTGACTTTCAAAGGTGGGGTGAATCAGGGGGACTGGTAAGGTTTGTTTGTACCCTCTTATTGTCTCACCTATTGTACCATGATTTCCACCATTTGTTCCTGTATTTATTATTCCTGTATGAAAAATGTTCTTGACCTCTGTTTAACCTGTAACATCCCTGTACCTTGTGATTTAAACTGTTGCTTGGCTGTGCCATCTTTTATGGCCTGGGTCATGCCTGAAAATGGTCCCTCGGACCAGTGCACCTACCCGGTAATCAAAGACAAATAAATAAATAAATTAATTAATTAATTTCAAGCCTATTTTGATGTGCTGTTGGTGAGGCTGTTTGAATTGGAGACCTGTTTCTTTTGGTAGCAAACCTATTTTTGGGGCTTTGAGTGGAATTGTGATTGCTTTTTGCTGGCTTCACTAGCTGCAAAGTTTAGTGCATAGTGGGGGAAGGGTGCTAATGGTCTGACCAGGGCCTCAGCTACCTGATTGTTTCTGGAAGGCTCAGGCTGGTCCCACCTCCCTGCCCGTCACCCGCCCGCCCCAAGTCCGTGATTTCCTTTATACCAGGGGTTCTGACATCACTTCCCCAAATGAGCAAAGGACATGCACCTGTCATAGCAGAAGCAGACATCCAGGAAAGAAACAGCAGCAAGTGAAGAGATGACTGCTATCTCAGTGGAAGAGAAGTAACTGCAAAACAAGGAGCTTTCATTGTTACTTCTTTGCATTGCCATTTGCATTGTGGAAAGGAGGAGTAGGAGTTTGAAGAAGGTTGTGCATTAGTTACTTAAAGTCTCTTTTTGGGTGTGGACAGGAAGGTCTGGAATGTAAAAACAGTTGCTCACTCTATCTAGATGTGTGCGACAAAGGGGTAAGAGACATTAAGAAAGGAGAAGAATGTTTTGCACTTGATAGAGGGAGGAGGAGGAGACTTGGGTGAGTGTTTGGTATCCTTCATCTGGAAGGGTGGAGGGTCACTGGTGAGCAACAAGAGCAATGGGTAGGGTGGTAGGCTGCAACTACTTCAATGCACCAATCTTTAAAATTGTCTGGAGGGTGGTGGGATGTTTAGTGTGAAACCCCATAGAGAAACTTAGAGAAAGGAGATCAGTGTCTGCAGGAGTAACTAAGACAGGCAAGGCAAACTGGAGGTGGGTTTAGCCTAAAACTGGAGGGAGGGCAATTTGAGCTAACAGTGGTGAGGAGGGTCAGAAGAAGGGAAGCGGTGACAAAGGGGCCCGGGCCAGGAAGAGCGATTGCTGGGTAAACCAGGCCAGGAGACAAAAGACAAATGGAATGAGGAGATAGGGACTTATGAGGGGAGGAGAAGAAGTAGCAACAGTCATGGAGTGGAAAGGAGGGAACAGGTTACTATGAAGAGAGAGGAAGTGGGCATTTGTGAAAGATCTTCAGAAAATAGTCTTACACTGCTAGAGGGGAAAAAGGAGGAGGAAGGTGAGGCAATTGGAGGAGTAATTGATAAATGCCTGGACCAAACCGGAGCAGGAGGAAGTACTGCTGGGAGAATTGCAACAGGGGCAAGGGGCAAAAGGGGGAATAATGAGCAGGAGGAAGAAGTGCTGGGAATGAGGGATGGAGATGAATGGGAGCAAGCAGAGAGTAAGAGGGGTAGAATCTTAGTGCTGGAGGACTCAATACTAAGAGGAGTCAGGTGGGATAGCAAGGGGGAAATGCATAGCCACATTTTGGTGGAGGCCATGCCAGGAATGACAGCGGAAAGAGTGGGACAATCTGTTCTGAAATATGCTAGAAGGGGTAGGGACAAGCCTCATTTAATTATACATCTTGGGACGAACAACCTGGCTGACAAGACAGTAAATATAGTCCAGAGGAGGTTTGAGGAACTAGAACAAATATGTGAGGGGGCAGGAAGATCAATAACTTTTTCAGAGATACATCCAGTGCCAAAGGCAAGCACAACAATAAAGCTGAGAATAGCGGAAGTAAGCAGATGGCTAAGAACCTGGTGTTGTGCTAAAGGGTATGGCTGTTGGGGGTGGGGAGGGACCTGGGAGGACAGTAGTCTCTATGCCAAGGACAGACTGCACTTGAGTGAGAAGGAAAGAAGTGTTGAAAGCAGAGGATGGAGAGTACATAGAGGATGTTGGAATTTAAACTAGGAGTGGGGGTGGCAGTTGGGGAAGAGAAATGCAGAACCACAGGTTGGGGAAACCATATGAGCTTACCCCCCATAACAGTGACAAAGCGACAAATGGCAAGTACTGTTGGTGATGCTAGGAAAGGGGGCAGGATGGGGGGTGGAAGGTGGTTACCCTTAATGCTAGGAGCCTTGGGAGGAAAACTGCAGAGTTACAGGTTCTCATGGCAGAGGGAGAGGTGGACATTGCAGCCATCACGGAAACATGGGCCACCCAATACAATGACTGGGACCTGTCTGTACCAGGGTACAGGTTATTTCATAGGGACAGGGTGATTGGGGAAGGGGTGGCACTATATGTGAAGGAAGGAAGGAAGTGTGTAAGAGAGAAGGGGAGGAGGTGATGTCAGGTCAATTTGGTTGCAAATCCAGAATTCCAAGAATAGGATTCTCATAATGGGAGTCGTTTACAGGCCACCCTCTCAGATAGAGGAGTTAGACAGGAAACTAGCAGTACAGATCAGAAGGCCCTGTGTGAGGGGCAGTGTGGTGATTGAGGGGGACTTCAACATGGCAGGAGTGGACTGGAGTACCCCAACAACCAGCAACAGAAGGGAGAAGGTACTGCTGGATGCCTTCCAGGACAGCTTCCTGCTGCAAATGATCAGTGAACCAACCAGGTTAGGGAATACCCTTGACCTTGTACTGGCAAATGGGGACTTTGTGAGAGAACTTACAGTGGAGGAACCGCTGTCAGGCAGTGACCACCACTCAGTATGGCTCACATTAGATATGGGCAAGGAAGGAGTGGAATCTGCCACAAGAGTGCTGGACTTCAGAAGAGCCAACTTTGGGAGGATGGGGAAGTGGTAAAAGGGTACCTGGCCAGAATTCAATCTAGTATGGGTACTAACCAGAGGTGGGAGCTGATAAAGCTGGGGATAGTGGAGACAACCAAAACCTGCTGCAAGGCCCAGAACAAGAAGGCTAGGGCTAAGAAGCCAAGCTGGTTGAGCAAGGAGGTCATGGAAAAGGTAAGGAGGAAAAGAGCTGCCTTTAGAAAGTACAAGAAAACAGGGAGGGGGGAGGACAGAGAGGAGTACTTGACAGAATCGAAGGGGGTGACATGGGCAGTAAGGGGAGCCAAGGCATCTATGGAGCTCAGGCTGGCACAAGGCATTAAGAAGGGTGAGAAGGACCTCTTTATGTACAGCAGGGAGAAAAGAAGCTGTAAGGACCACATAGTAAGGATTAGGAAGGAGGGGTGGTTGGGTGGAAGCAGGGTGCGATAAGGCAGAAGTGCTAAATGATTACTTCTGCTCAGTATTTACTAAGGAGAAGAGAGGTGAAACCAGGGGAGGAATGGCAGAAACAGGGGAGGGGTAACAGATGGGAAATCATGGAGGTAGAGTTCAGGAGGGTTTGAAGGCGCTGAAGGTGGACAAGGCGCGCCAGGCCCAGATGGCATCCACTCCAAGTCTGGAAGGAGCTGGCAGAGGTCCTTGCAGGACCCTTGGCAGATCTGTTAATGCCTCACTACACTCAGGGTGTGTACCTCAGGACTGGAGGATGGCTCATGTGGTGCCCTCCATGAGAGTGACCCAAGGATGAACCGGAGAACCTCACATCCATCGTGGGTAAACTGATGGAGACTATCCTGAAGGACAGGCTGGTGGCCCTCCTAGAGGTCAAAGGACTATAGGACAGCAGACAGCATGGCTTCATATGTGGCAGATCTTGCCAAACCAACCTCGTGGAGTTCTATGACTGGGCAACTAGGCAACTGGACAGGGCCATGCAGTGGATGTCTGTATCTGGACTTCAGTAAGGCATTGACTCCGTGCCACATGGGAGGCTGGGAAGTAAGTTAGAAAGGCACAGGGGTGGGTGCAAAGCTGGTGAAATGGGTGAGGAACTGGCTTCAGGAAGACAACAGAGGGTGGTGGTGGGTGGGAGCTCTCACACCAAGAGTAGTGACAAGCGGTGTTCCACAGGGCTCAGTGTTGGGACCAGAGTTGTTTGGGATATTCATTGCAGACACATCATTGGACATCAAGAGCAAGATCAGTCTGTTTGCAAATGATACCAAGATGGGAGCGGTGGTGGACGACCTAGGGGGATGGCAGGGGTTGCAGGATGATAAAAACAGCCCTAGACCAGAGACAATTAGCCTCCTCAAACTTAAACTGCAGGGTTTTCAATAATTGATTAGCAGTTTTTTTCTTGGGGCGATACTAACTGTACAGAAAGTATTTATATAGATTTTCTAGAAGTGCTGTGTTTGTTAAACACAGTGAGGCAAGAGCTATGCATTTCACAAAGATTTAGCACTTTTATGAGCAAAACGCTAATCAATTTTTAGAGTTAAATAAATCCCTGAAACTGGTTCCCTATTCTCTTGCAAATTATATTCTCAACCTATTCCCCACGCCTACTGATCCTCACTTAATCCACTGCATATTAAGGCACGTCTCTCTCGGTCTTTGTCTCCCTTAGGCAAGTGGAAGCACCTTGCTCCTGAGAGGGCAAAGAAGCACCCTGCAGCTGCGGTGGCCATCCCCCCACCCCGCACGGAGCCGGCAGCTCAGGACTCCAAGGAAAGGTACAGCTTCACAGAGTGGAAAACCGAAAAAAAAAATAAAATAAAGCGCCAATCTCGAATCAGCTGCCAGCCACGGCTGATTGGCTGCAGCCTGGAGGAGGAATGCTGATTGGTGCGAGCGCCAGATAGAGAAATAATGCATGCGCTCTTCTCCTCGTTAGCAGACTGAAACTCTGCAGTCTGTGTGTTTAAATCCACTGCGCCCTCGCCGACCCCGCCTCTATTAAATCGGGCAATAGCCACCCAGGTTTTGTTACCACTCCCACCCCACAAACCATTCTTTAGCAAGCTGGCTCAGCCTTAAAGCCACAAGGCACCACATTAGTCCAGCAGCACTTAAAGCCAGACAGTGACTACCAGACAAACAAAAATGAGGTACAACTACATATTACCAATCCTCCTCGCTACCTCTGGCCTTGCTGGTACATTTTTGTACTTCAGACCTCTATCCCCCCACCCTGGTTACCAAATGGATGCCTGCTGGAAGGATAGGATTCACATGGCCACTACCACACCCAGTCATGATAAGCTTCTCACCCCCGACCCTCCCACTTACAGTTGTTGCCAAACCAACCTCACACACCATAACCCTAACAGCTGACCCTCCCATAAGTTAACACTGGCGTCTGGAAACCTCCCTCACATGAAGTGCAGGAAACTGAAGAAGTGGGGGATGATAGACATCAGTCTATCAACCAGAAAGGTTATCCTTATGCTGCTGCTACTCTCTGGAAATGTTCACCTTAACCCTGGGCCAACAACCCATACTGTGGGGGGCCCATACTGTGGGGGGCCATACTGTGGGGGGCCCATACTGTGGGGCGCCCATACTGTGGGGGGCCATACTGTGGGGCGCCTTAACATATGCAGCCTAACTACCAAATTGGATCAGCTCCAGGCCTGGATGACCATACATACCCCTGACATTATTTGCCTTACTGAAACTTGGCTGTCAGGTAAGGTCAAGGATGATGAGGTCTGTATTGAAGGATTCCAAATTCTTCGGCTAGATAGAATAAGCAAGAAAGGCGGAGGCTGCCTCCTATATGCCAGAAACTCACTTAACTGCTCCATCCTCCCTATCTCCAAAGTCACGGAGGACTATGAGCTACTCACAGCAAAAATACAATTGGGCAAAAAAGGCAAGACCATCACTATTGCCACAGACTTCCTCCCCCCAAAAAAAGCCAAGGAAGGGCTTTCCCTTGTCATAGAAGAAATCAGCGCTCTCAAGAAGGGCCCTGAACTCATCTTAACCGGTGACTTTAACATTAACTGGTTATGTAAGGAGGCGGCACCCTCCAGAGACATAGTCTCCTCACACAGTCTCATGCAACTTGTAACACACCCCATCAGGCAGAACTACAAAGCTGGCACCAGCACCCTCATTGACTGGGTCCTGGCTAGCACACCCACAAGTTTCTCTGATATTAGGGTTCTCCCGGACGTGCTGAGTGACCACTCCCCGATCTCCTTTGTATGGACCGCTAAACTTGCCAAATGCCCACCCCACCTCAAAGAGAGCAGAGTTCTGTGGAAAGGCAAACTTGGACCCCTCAAATCGGCCCTGTCTGCCTACAATTGGTCCCTTATAAGTAACGTTGGACTAAGCCCTTAGCATTCTTGCTGAGGGTTTCAATTCCACCTGTGACATCTATGCACCACACACAAAACTGAAAATTTGGGGGTAGGTCAATGGCTGAATCGATGGCAAACTCCTCTCCCTCTTAAAGGAGAGGGATTGGATCTGTGAAAGAGCCTTAAATTCAGGTAGTAAGCATGACCTACAGTGCTACAAAACTGCCAGAAACTGCTGCACCAAGCTTATCAGGCTCATAAGGGGCTAACTTCCATAAACACAACAACAATGCATGAGGTACTGAAAGCGGTTCTGGGACAACATTAAATCCATCCTTGGAAAAGATCAGAAGCAACACCCTAAGATGGTCAATATAAATAACACACCTCCTCAGACCTGCAAGCCTTAGCTGATGCCTTTACTGATCTGTCCCCAGTGTTGCCTCCAGTCTACCTCCAGCCTGGGGAGGACTTAGGCAGCACCAGCCTGCCTGCAACAAACCACCCTGCCTTCTACTTTAGGAAGGTAACAGCACAGGAGGTCCTAACGGTGGTCAGGGGAGTCCTAGGCAAAACCAGACTGGGGAGTGATGGACTAGACATTTACTAGTATACGACCTTGTGATGACACAGAGAAACAAGTCGTGCTTTCTTTTTTACCGCTGGCTGTAAGAGTTTTTTTAACTTATTTGCTAATGAAGTGTCTCCCTTGTTCCTCATTCCAGGTTAGATTTGTATATAGCTGTACCCCTTTCTGTAGATGGTTGAAGTGGAGTACTGGGAGGTTTAATGACCTACGCAGGCGCAGGAGGTCCAAACAGTGGTCAGGTGAGTCCTAGGCAAAACCAGACTGGGGAGTGACGGGCTAGACATGAAGTTACTATCCCTCACACTCAATGTTATGATCGTGCCCATAACAATGCTGTTCAATTAATCCCTAACTGTAGCTCAATTTTCTGAGGTATGGAAACAAGCCCTAGTGACACCAGTGCACAAGAATGGTGATAAGGCACTCTGGCCAACTACAGGCCTTTATCTATCCTCTCCCTCTATCAAAGCACTGGAAAAAATTGTGGCAAGTCAACTAACAGAATACCTCAACAAGTACAATCTGCTCTGCAAAACCAACATGGCTTCAGGCAAAACTAAGCACCACCACAGCACTGTTGGAATATTCGAATTTGCACTCAGGCGCAGGATCATGGAAAATTGGTGGGGTCCATCTTCATTGACCTCACCAAACCTTCGACACCGTAAACCACCAGTACTACTACTCCAGCTCCAAAGATTGGGTGCTTAACAAGCGCCTGAATTGGTTCAATGACTACATTACACACAGGAGCCAGAGAGTGAAAATCGGGCAGACATTATCCAGCTCCAAAGATGTACTCCTAAGGTCCCTCAAGGATCAATTCTAGGGCCCTACTTTTCAGCCTATTTGTAAATGAACTACCCACAGCCTGCGACACTAAACTTATCTTATATGCAGGCGATGCGGCTGCTAAGCAGCAACACCTTCCAGGCAACCATACAAACAGAACTAGTGAACTCCTTCAATAAACTCGAGGACTGCTTCAGTAGGCAAAAGCTGCTACTAAATTACAAGAAAACCAAGGCCATGCTACAATCCAGCCCCTACAACAAACACAAGCATGCTCCTCTCCCGAATCACCAACAAGGCTGGTGAGCAGATTGAGCAGGTGCACTTGTTCAATACCTTGGAGTCACCATTGATGACTCTCTCACTTACACGCTTTTCACGTAGACTCCCTTGTCAAAGTGGTAAACACAAAGATCGGGGTCCTCTATAGGCATAAGAAATCCCTCACCCTGGAAGCACTCTGACTCTCAGTCTCCGCTCCATACTCTCCATGATAGACTACGGACTGGTGGTCTGTGGGCTGCTACTGATACAGTGCTCAAAGGGTCAAATTGCACTCAATAAGGCATGCCACCTCACCCTGTGTGCAGATCACTACACTCATACTTGCACCCTGTATGAGCGTACAGACTGGCTTAACCTAAAAGACAGGATCAAATACCAAACTTGCCTCCTGGCAAAGAAGGCACTCCTTGGAAAAACCCCACCCTGTGTAGGTAACCTGCTTGAGGTTTCTCCCACACCTCACATCACCAGAGGGAAGAAGAATGGAGCACTGTCTATCTCATTCCGCCGAACCTCACTAGGGCATCACGCTTTCACTTACCGGGCCCCCTTCTGGATAACTGAACTCCCTAAGAAACTACAAACAAACAGCATATCTCAGTTCAAAGCAGGCCTCAAACAGCATCTCATGTCATGTGCAAAGTGTACCTGCTGCTCAGGCACTACTTGAAAGTTTTGGGCTTTCCAACCTAGGTACTACCCAATTGGGGCTACCTAGTGAACTCTGCCTCCTTTTCGAGCCCAACCTAGAGTGTAAGTAAGCTATTCGATCATCTAACCACCCGTAGATAATGCCTCTCCCTATTCCCACCTACTACTCCAACAAGTCCCCACTGGAGCTGCTCCCCCAAAGCACTCCGACCCACCTCCCTCCACCTCTCCCCCTCTGTGGGTAAGTTCAAACCCTGCCCTCTTGTTTTACTGACACCCAGCCCACTGCCATCTTGAGTAAGCGTTAACCCCTGTACAGTCTTCTCAACTTAGTCTAACAATGGATTTCGGAGGTCGCTAGGGAGGGAGCAAACTGGTGCAAACAATCATTTTCTGAATTAGCTTCTACTCTGTTATAATTACTCTGTTTGTTCTGCAATTTGTTTAACTCTCATGTAATTGCTCTGGAATACCAATGAGCAGGCATCTGTAACCACTGTATATGTGTATTGTCATATTTTGTCCACCCTGACGTGGAATCTTTGTAAAAGAGCTCACACTCAAAGGTCTCTCTGAAATATTAAATAAATAAATAAATAAATACTCAGGCCACACAGTGAGCATCCCCCCCACCCTTCCACATAGGTATTTCCCAGTATGACCAGGGTTGTGACTTCTACTATATCGTTATACTTTGCTCGATTGCTATTTACTGCATGTAACTTTATTCTGTAAACCACTGTTATATTGTGTTCTTTTGTTATCTGTATTGCACCTGTATGTTACCACTGTTGTATCTCACACTGTAACCGTGTCTACCCTCCCTGCGACGAGATGCCTTTGTAAATGAGTCCCTGACTCAAAGGTTGTAAATCCGACTTTCAAAATAAATAAATAAATAAATAAATTTGACACTAGCATGGTTTGAACCTGTGAACTTGCAGTTTCCAACACATTGCTGTAAGCTCTAGAACACACTGCATGCTGGGGTGGTGGGGGCAAAAGTCAGCAATTGTTTTGTATTGTTTACAATTTATTTACCCAGGGTATCTCAGCTGAGTTGCAACATCTCATTTTCAGTGGGGTCCTGCTTTCCTATGCAGTCTGAAGTACAGTAGCCCCTGATACAGAACTCTGGAGTACAATCGGCATTCCTTTTGATCAGCAGTGGCACAGTAAACACAGTTATTTCACTCATAATGCAAAAATTAATTATTCCAAAATCCAAACTTCCATTTATAAGTTTGGTCACATCAACAAAGTACTTTGGCACCAGTCCTCTGACTTCTTACTCAACTACCAGTCTGGGCAACTGGCAGTATAACAAAAAAAGGAAAACCGACACTTGCGATAGGCTCCCAGTTTATGAGCAGGCTACAATCAGTGGGGCTATTCAGTCTCCACCATGAAAAGCAGTTGTAGACCTTGGGAAAGCTGATTAAAGAAATTAACTAGAACAACAGCAGCACTCATCCCTACCTTCCGCTGATGTGTCATGCAGCTTCTCTGCATTTTATCAATGAGATTGTGTGAGATGTTGGCAGTAGGGATGAGTGCTGCTGTGTTCTAATTAACTTATTTAATAAACTTTTCAAGGTCTTTAGGATATTTTTCTGGTTGGAGCCAAGTAGCCCTAATGGTTGTAGCCTGCTTTTCTGTCGATGTGAGAGGCTACGGTTGCTTTCCTTATGGGCCGTCATCTCTTTTGGATTAGACTTCTAGGTTGGTCATTAAAAGAGTTAAAACTAAGCTGTTTTTGGTACTGTGCAATTGCTGTAGCATGCTGGCAACTTGGATTCACACCCCACATCTGGGATGTCAGGAGTGGAGGCCAACAGGGAGGAGGAAGGGCATCTCTTGGGCGCTGTCCTCCTGGTGGGGTGGGCAGAGCTTCCAGCTCCACTCTGTAGTGGCCCCTGGTGGTGGCTGGTGGAAGTGCAGATGATAGTGTGGGTAACCAAATGCCATCAACCAACCTCCCAGATCAGCCATGGGTGCGTGCGAGTGATTGGGGTGGAGGGCAGGCGGGACATGAAAATGGGAAAATGCCATGCCAACATGCTGTATGACATCCTCCCTGCCCCTCTCCACACCTGGACCCTCCTGGACAATGCACCTGGAAAGGTCTCCTCTAGATGCCACACATCTGCTCCTCCACTAGGTCATGGGGTGGCCCTGGCAGGAACACGATGGCTAAGAGAGAGGGAAGTGAGGAGCTCTCAGGTGCATTCCCCATGACAACAGCCAGGTGAGGTCCCTGGCAGAGACAAGCCCGCTCTTGGAGGTGTCCAGAGGTCTGGATTGGAGTGTGACCCAGTGAGTGCAAGACAATGTATTTGTCTAGTGGGAGAAAGAGGTGGTGTTTTGGGAGCCTGAAGGAGAGGGGTGCCAAGAGGCACAGTAGGAGCAAAACAAAAAGAAGTAAAACGTTAAACCCAATATCAGAAATGGACATCTGATCCTGGCATTAACAAAAGTAAAGCAGACACTGTGTAACAGTTGTGGCTGCACTGGTTCAACTTACCCACCTTGCACAGGTAATAAATGGTGATGTGTTACCTGGGCGGGCCGAGGGGCAGCAAGAGCACAAGCAGCAACATTCAGCTTCTCTGTGATTTGCCTTTGTGTCTCTCCTGGAGCAGTCACTGAATGTTTTCAGTCATGCACAAGTGTACACACACACACACACACACACACACACACACACACACACACAAATACCCAAACATATGTACGTATAGACACACATACATACATACACACTCTCTTCAGGTACTAGGCTTTCAGCATGAGATGTGTGGCTATTAATATAGACAAGCACAGCCTTTACAGCACAGACCCCCTCAGTTTCAGCACAGAAATACTCTTCACAGCTTTCAAGTACCCCCCCCCAATTTTCAGCCCAGCAGTCCCCCACCACTGTGTTTCAGCACAACACAAGAAATGAGGGGTTAAGTAGGGAGCCAGTGGGCCACCAGGAATTAAACAAGGACAGAAGGAAATCCCAGAGGGTCATCAGCCTGGATGCAGGCCTAAAGATACAGAGTGGGTGGGTGGGTGAAGGCTACAGGGGGACACTGTGCTTGACACTACCAACCGTGACTGTATCAGGCCCTGGATGTTGCTGTGACCTAGTAATGAGCCGAACAACAAGGGCTGGGAAAATAGCGCAGGACCCTACAGCTATGCAGCCTGGCAGTGTCATGCAATTGGTGCTGCAGTGTACTGCAAATAAAGCCCTGCGTTCACAAACTTGCATTATAAATCTAATTAATTATTAATGAGCTGAACTAGCTCACTGATTGGCTACCGTGCCAGTCTGAAATCTCTTAGAAATGACTGGCACAGCAGCGGCACTCGACTCAAGCGCTGTATGCCAAGAGCAGCGGCAAGTACACAAAACTGTTTTCGGTGCTCAAACGATGAAAGAAAAAATAATTGATATTGCGATTAGACTTATAATCATAACAATGACCTCAGAGCTGGTCATTTCCTTCTGATTGATGACTGGCTGGGTGGGGTGGCCCTTGGCTGCGCCTCAGGCCACCCTCCCCCAGCCAGTTATTAATCTCGAAAATATCCGTCTCTTCAGTCATTACTGCTTAATTTCAAGTGCAGTCGCAGCCCACTAACAGCTGCTGGTACATTTACTCTGTGACTTAGTTGCATGGGTGAACTCTGCCCCGAAACAAAGGACCTTTTTGTGTATTTCCCCTTATATGGAGATGCAGTACAATGAGGTGTCAGTTTCCACCTAGTTTAGTGCCTCCACACCTTGAGTCTGTGAATTAATTGGGCACATTCAGTAACAAGCCACAAAATCACCACAGTTCCACTAAAGACTTATTCCATGCTAAAATCAGAATTTACTTTGCAAAACTTCCATTGCTGCAGTAACCACACTAAACTTTCTTATTATAAATGGGAAAGAAAACATTTCAAGGGAAATAAAACATTTCAGAATGTACAGTGACTTTGTGCAAAATAAAAGTCCTGCAAATAAAATCAGAGTTTAAAAACTATGCGATTTCAAGGTATTTTGTTGATATTCGATAGACCCCTACAGCGCATGGGAGAGTAGCCCAGCAGCGATGCAGATAACAAAGGTAAATTGTATAACCAGAAAGGCACACTAAGCCAAAGCTTCTTTCCAGGTGCAGCCTGGCAACGCAGCAAGTTTAATGACTTGCTCAGGGTCACAGTACACAAGTGGGAGCTGATGGGATTCAAACCAAGGTCTCCAGGTTTGCATCTAAGTGCCCTTAACCATTACACTATACTGCCTCCTAACACAAGACTTGTGCAGTAATATAGTGTGTGTGTGTGTGTGTGTGTGTGTGTGTGTGTGTGTGTGTGTGTGTGTGTGTGTGTGTGTGTGTGTGTGTGTGTGTGTGTGTGTGTGTGTGTGTGGGAGATGTTAGAGCTGGAACACTGAACTTCATCAGACCTGAGTTAAAGCATTGCACCTCTCTCGGTCCCCCCCACCACCACCATAACTTCATTATTAACCACTCTGTATAATTTACTGCCAAGAGTCAAATCCATGCTGGCATAGAGGTTATTAAAGGTCTTCGAGCTGACAGTATCTATACTCATCCTAATACACTGGAACACAGAACAAATCTCTACATGCTGGGACCCAATATTTTCAGGAGTTGGCATGGAATTGCTGTTTCTGTGTTACAGGGTGTCAGGATGATGAATGAGTGGGTACCAAAGGATCAGGCTGGGCAAGTAAATTTTAAACACCCCTAAGGTGAAGTTGTGCAGGTAAATCACTGCCAGGTGGCACAGCCCCCGCCCCCAACTGAATCTGACTTACTTTGAGTTGGAAATACAAACAGGCCATCACATGAAGAGGAAAAATAGATATAAAGGATTTTAAAGTTAAAAAAAAAAAATAACACAAATTAAATTCCAATCCATGCTCTGCATACCGCAGACAGTCTGTACTCTTCAAGCTGCTGCTGAGGTAATTCACCAACTCCACCACTACTACTCGTCACGTTCCTCCGACTCCACCATGACTGCTCTCCGATGCTGCCACGTTTATCTGACTCCACCACTACTACTCTCCGATGTTGCCACATTCCACCAACTCCACCATGACTACTCTCTGATGCTGCCACGTTTCTCTGACACCACTACTACTCTCTGATGCTGCCACGTTTCTCCAACTCCACCACTACTACTCTCCAATGCTGCCACATTTCTCCAACTTCACCACTACTACTCTCCGATGTTGCCACATTTCTCCAACTTCACCACTACTACTCTCTGATGTTGCCATGTTTCTCTGATTCCATCACTACTACTCTCCAATGCTCCCATAATTCTCTGACTCCACCACTACTACTCTCTCATGCTGCCACATTTCTCTGATTCCACCTCTACTACTCTCCAATGCTCCCACATTTCTCCAACTCCACCACTACTACTCGCCGATGCTGCCACATTTCTCTGACTCCACCACTACTTTCCGATGCTACCACATTTCTCTGACTCCATCACTACTACTCTCTGATGTTGTCACATTTCTCCAACTCCACCACTACTACTCTCTGATGCTGCTGTGTTTCTCTGATTCCACCACCACTACTCTCCAATGCTCTCACACTTCTCTGACTCCACCACTACTACTCTTTGATGCTGCCACATTTATCTGATTCCACCTCTACTATTCTCCAATGCTCCCACATTTCTCTGACTCCACCACCACTACTCTGTGATACTGCCACATTTCTCCAACTCCACCACTACTACTCTCTGATGCCCACATTTCTCTGACTCCACCACTACTACTTTGGCTGCCACTTTCTCCAACTCCATCACTACTACTCTCTGATGTTGCCACATTTCTCCAACTCCACCACTAGTACTCTGACGCTGCCACATTTTGTTTGTGTCAGTGTCGCTGCTGCTGCTGGTATCTGTACTGCTCTGCTCCGGAGTCATGATCGCTGGTCCATCCAAGTCCACTAAAACAAACTAAAGAAACCAAAGTCAAACAACCTCCCTTCTGCTGCCATTATGATGCTGGGTTTGTAAAGCCCACAGATCCACCCTCCACCAACAATGGCATCTCTGCAGCTGTCAGTCAAGCCCTCAGTGCTACATCATCAGCCACTACCCCACCCCCTTGTAGCCTACTAGCCAGCACCAGAAATAAATGATTAGGGTCCAGCATGGCTGCAAGGAGTCACCAGACAAAGGAACAGGCTAGGCAGCAGCTAGGGAAAACTTTAAAAATGATACCCCCTCTTTGAAAATTACCCCAGTCCAAGTGATGACGTGGCCTCTGTCTGCCTGGAAGAGAAGATCAGAAGGAGGGTCCGGGTGTGGGGTGTCACTCATGGGAGGGGACTCAGATGCAAGCTGCAAGGAGTGGAGTTCTTTCCAAATGGTGCCAGCAATGGAATCAGATAGCATGCACAGCAGTCTGCAGGCGACCCATAGAGTGGATCTGTGGACAAGACAGGACCAAAAAAGTGTGTGGAAGAACCAGCTGGGCCATGGTAAGACACTAGTTTGCAAGCCATATCGGTGACAGCAGGGTTGGTTTATGCAAATGAAAGGAGCCAGACGCTGTATGAATGGAGGGGTCGGCGCCTTTCAAACACGCAAAGATCCCACCCCAAAAATAGGAAAACACATCATGATCAGCCCTGCTGACCATTGGACTGTCACTGCCAAGCCCACTGCAGCTTCAGCTGTATTGGACCCGACAGTGACACACCTCTGAAATGTAGTTCATTGTAACAAACTTTGTGCTGCACACGCAAACATAAAAATGAAATTCTTACCAGGATTAGTAATTATTTATAAGTGGTTTTATCTATACATTAGGCAATCGAATTTCAATAGGAGATTCTGAGATCAGACTACAGAAAGATTAACTTCAGTGATTAACAGTATTCAATATAACGAGGGACCCACAGTAAAATAAATTATTTTAGCAATGAGACAGTATATTTACACTAGACTCATTGTATTTAGTAATCAAGGACTATTGTGTGTGGCTCAGTGACAACAGTCATGTGCTGATTTTGTTGCTATCACTGACTGGTGATACAGAATCAAACCTGGGACCAGAGATGAACATCTGTCTGACTGTAGGCCATGACATTGCCAGAGGCATTGTCAGAAAGATGGATCGGTTCTGGGTCTGGGCTGAGGTTCAACAACTTGACCCGATGGATTATCAGAGACCCGGTTACTGTAAGGGTATTAATGACCAGGAAGTCCAAGTCCAGGATTATAATTCTGTCACTCTAGATAGGGGCTTAAGGGGAGGGGGTCATGCTATTTCTTAAAGGAGTACTACTGTCAAAATTTGCAAAACCATATGTTGTGCAGCGTGTTTTGATGTGTGTGTGTGTGTGTGTGTGTGTGTGTGTGTTCTTCCCTTTGTGTGCTATTAGGAGTTTTTTCTCAGTTTGCCTGCTTGGTTTATGGCACCTATGGATCTCTATCTCCGCATATTTGATGGCTTTTCATTTTCTTACAATGCCTTCTATCCCATGTGACAGTGATGTGCCCAGGACCATAGATTCAGCAAATATTGGATTAGAGTCCTTTCGTACCAGTGGGCACTAAAGGCTACATTTACAGCTTAGCAAACACTTGAGGTCTAATTGATTGGGTATTCTCTAAGAAAACAGCTAGAGTCTTTGCTAATTATAGCAGTGATGACCTAGGGTGATTTCAGTGTTTTTTTTACATATATATTTTTCTCCCACCTGGCATGGTCACAGGTGGCTTGTCTTCCCTGTTCCTGCTTCCTCTCATCTGTTGCTGACCTCACTGACCTTGGATTGCCTCTTGTGGCTGGGCTGGTAAGGAGAAGACTGTCCTCCCCCCACCTGGAGGCACACATCCAGACTTGGGCCTGGCACTCTGGTGATGGCATGGGACTGAGGCAAGCAGGCAGGGCTTCATAAGTCCTACACCAGCCAGAGTTTTTGTGCTTTTCCTTCTGCTTTCCAGGACAATGGCATGCGAAGTTAGCGCATGCACACTGGAACCGCCAGCCCCACTTCACCCACCCAGCATTATGCTCACCCCCGGCATCAGCACTACCACCCTGACCTCCATCAGGTGGTAACCAAGAGCCGGGAAGGTTCACCTTCCCAAGCCAGGAATGGAGAACTGCCTGCTGGCCACTGAATCTTTTCCGTCCCTCCCCCCACTATCCCCGAAGACTCAAGCTCATTCCCAAAACCGGGTTTCTGGCATTGGAGAGGTAATGCACTGTCAGCCCTCTGCAGCATTGGGCTGGCTTTGATTTGTGCGCTTTTCATGGCTTGGAACAGTTTGATGAAATTAAAAGCTTTAAAAGCAGAACAATGATGCCTGCTGGCTAGACCTAGAAGCACACCTACAGAACAAAATACTGAACTGAAGTTACTTGGTTGAGGTCAGAACATCAGGCTCATAACTGCCAATTATTGCTGCAGTGCATTTAGTCACGGAATCATTGGTCTCAGATGTATCAGTGTCACATGTATCAGGAGGCATTGCAGGACAAGGAAGAGCAGTAAACCATGCTAATACAGAAATTCCCTGAGGCCATAGAACTAGTCGGCAAATTTAGGAAAAAAATTTCTAACAGCAACAAAGTGAGTGACACACCAGGACCACACCCACAAATCAAAACACTCCGCACAACATACGTTTCTGCGCATTTTGATTGTAGTACTCCTATAAGAACAGTCTAGGGCATTTTAAAACTTTAGTGCACTTAAATGCAGTCTAGGGCACTTCAAAACTTTAAGGCTATCACTGAAGGGCTTTCCAGGAAACATCTACTCATAATACTCAGGAAGTCTAGGCATAGTGCCGACTCCCTTGATTTGAAACTCATCACCCTCACCTTTGATGAAGTTCTGCCACCCCTTACGAAAATTCTCAACCGCTCTCTTATGCTCTCACAATTCCAAAGCAAATGGAAGTCAGCTGTGGTGACTCCTATCCACAAAAGTGGTGACAAGACTCTCACAAGTAACTACCGGTCTATAGCCATCCTTCCCCCACTCTCCAAGGCTTTGGAAAGGATAGTTTCTGAACAACTTGTAAACTACCTGGAAAAATATAACCTCCAATGTTTCCAGCAATGTGGTTTTCGAAAAGGTCACAGCACCACCACTGCACTATTAGACTTCACCTCCTTCATCTGCCAGGTACCAGACCACAACCAAATGGTCGGCGCCACCTTTATTGATCTAAGGCGTTTGATACAGTTAACCACTCCCTACTAACTGGACAACTATCATATCTTGGCCTTTCACCGGATTCCACTCGCTGGTTCCAAAGCTACGTCAGTGACCGCTCTCAGCAGGTCAAAATCGGAGACACCATCTCGACCACCCTCTGAGTCTGTTCGGTTATACCACATAGTTCCATCCTTGGCCCCCTACTCTTCAGCATCTACATGAACAGCCTCCCTGACACTTGCCATGACCGCATTCTACTCTCTGCAGATGATGCAGTCATTTTCTCAAGCCACTCCAACCCCATCACCTCCAGCAACAGCTACAGCATAGTTTCTCAGAAGTTGAAACCTGGTTCAGGTCACAGACTCATCCTAAACTACTCAAAAACCAAATCAATGCTGTTTCATGGTACTCACAACAAACACAACCTCCAACAACTGCTAATCTACAATAGTGGTGGCACTGTGCTGGAACAGGTAGACCAGTTCCAATACCTGGGAGTGACCCTCGACTCCACTCTTTCATATGCCACGTATATAAATAACCTTCCTAAACCTGTGAATACACACATAGGCCTGTTATATAGGCATAGGCTCTGTCTGACAGACGAAGCATTAAAATTTGCCATCCAGAGCTCAATCACCTCTTTAATTGACTATGGCCTCGTAGTTTATGGATCAGCTACTGACACTACCCTTCGGCGTATAGCCATAGTCTTAAGCAAGGCCTGCTGGCTCCTCACCACAGCCTCTAGACCCACACACACACATGTGATCTCTATGAACAGGCTAACTGCCCAGCTGAGGAGCCTGCTACAGGGGACTGCAGAGAGCCTTAAGAGACCTCAGAAAGCCTCCCCTTATCCCCTCAGACACTGCCCAGCTGAGGAACCTCCTACAAGGGACTGCAGAGAGCCTTAAGAGGCCTCAGAAAGGCCCCCTCTCCCCTCAGACACTGCCCAGCCAAGGAGCCTGCTTCAGGGGACTGCAGAGAGCCTTAAGAGGCCTCAGAAAGCTCCCTCTCCCCTCTGACACTGCCCAGCTGAGGAGCCTGCTACAGGGGATTGCAGAGAGCCTTAAGAGGTAAAGCCTCCTTCCATTCAGCCTGTTTGTGGAGAGGTGTTGGACAATTGGGGTTCTATTTTCTGTCCCCATACAGCAACTGATTGTTTTTCCTCGCTCATATTTGGACATGTGTGTGCTGGGATTGGGGTATTTACTTGTGTTACCTTTAGGGGTGTCTAGTACTGCATTTGCCAGTTAGCGACTACTGTTTTAATGCCTGCAAGTACTGTTTAACTGTGCTAGTAAACCTGTATTCTGAAATAGTCCTCTTACCTGTTTAGAGCTGTTTTAAGATTCTGGCGTTCTCTCCGCTATTATGGGCAAATTCTTGTGCATGCGCAGTAGCCATCTGTATCTCGACTCTGTCCCAACAGTTGGTGCATGCACGGTACTGCCCTCTTCTGTCCTGCTGCATACTAATGTTATTCCTTTGTTCCCTTACAGGCCTCAGAAAGCCCCCGTCTCCCCTCAGACACTGCCCAGCTGCGGAGCCTGCTACAGGGGACTGCAGAGAGCCTTAAGAGGTAAAGCCTCCTTCCATCCAGCCTGTTTGTGGAGAGTCGTTCCCCCGTCCGCACTGCACGTGGACTTCCCCACCTACCCAGGGCTGGCTCTTAATTTATTGCTGCTTACAGGTCACATGACATTTCACGTGATCTCTCCTTCTAATTTCTAAGTGTTCACTTTGCCATTTGCAGCTTATACTCACTGACCACTAAGGGTTGCTGCTGTGCACCCCCAGGCACCACTCTATCTCTCCCCTCATCTCCACTCCTTACCTACAGCTACTATTGCCACTGGCCACTAGGAGTCACTATAGCACCCCTCCTACCTACTACTTCCTCCTCACCTATACCGCTCTGCACCCTCCCAATCTTTACTCCCACCTTATCTACTACTGCCCCTTGTGAGCCTCAAACCCTCTATCACTAAGCCAATGAGTCAGGCTATTGACTACCTCTGATCCATAACTCTTATACCTTTTGGCCCCATACTCAGCTAAAAAATACCTTCTGCTGTCCTGCTGCAGATCTCAAACCCTGTACACTTGACACCCGAGTCAGCAGCTCTTTCACTGAACTAGCAAGCTGATACAAACTACTCTGGTTCCCTAAAGCTCTTATAGCTTCTTGGCACCATAATTCAGCTAGAAAAATTCTCCCTGCTGTCCCATTGCAGTTCTCAAACCCTGCTCATCTGGTCCTAAAGTCAGCAGCTCTGCCTTTAAACCACAATATAATTCTTTTGAATCTGAAAACTCTTAAAGCTTTTGCTCCGTAAATATACCAAAATACTCTACTGTCCTACCCCAGGTCTCAAACCCAGTACATTTGGGACTAAAGTCTATAGCTCTACAACTGGGCCATCAAGCCAAGACATAATTCTGCTGGATCTTAAAGCTCTTAAAGCTTTTGCTCCTAAACCCCCAAAAAATAAGGGCACTCCACTGTCCTTTCCCAGGTCTCAAACCCAGCACCTTTGAGACCAAAGTCAACAGCTCTATTCACCAAGCCAGCAAGGCAAGAAAACTTTGATTTGATTTCTACAGCTCTTAAAGCTTTGGCTCCCCCCTCTCAGCCACTGTGCCCTAACTCCAAGGCTACCTGACATCATGAGTGCTAATCTCCACCTCATATGCATCATCTTCTTATACTTCCTGAAACCTACCTCCCACCAGCCAGACCTCAGTGCTTGCCCATGGTCTATGGTACCCACATACCTTACCACTGTAGCCCACCCACCCACCACCATGTCAATGCAACCCGGACCCTGCATCCACCCTTGTGCCTGCCCAACCCTACCTCTGACCCTGGCTCTCCTGGCTCCACACCACCTCTGCATCTTCCAGACCCTCCGAACCCTGCCCATTCCCTGTTCAGGCACTGCCTACCCAGCCCCTCAACGTACCCACAAGAAACTAACAAACTGCCACCCTAGGGCTAAAGCCCTAGTCATACTACTACTCCTCTCTGGTATTATCCACCCAAACCCAGGCCCTGCCCCCGCCAATCCACCAACTAAGTCCAACGGACTCTGAATTGCCTCCATGAACATATGCAGCCTGCTTAAAAAATTTGCTGCCGTTCAGTGCTGGGTTATATCACACCAACTAGACATCTTAGCCCTAGTAGAAATCTGGCTAACAAAGTCCACCCCGGACTCCTTTGTCTCCCTCCCAGGCTACACCCTATTTCGCAAGGATTGAGTAGGTAAACATGGAGGTGGTTGTGCGTTCTATGCTTGTGACACCATCGTAGGCCACGCCTTCCCAGCCCCCAAGCTTGTAGATGGTGCCCAGGCCCTTACACTCAAACTCACCCCAGACCCATCCAAGAGCCCCCTCTATCTCACAGAGTCCTATATCCCCCCAAGGAACCAGACCCCCGCCATATCATCTCTCACCAAATATCTCTCCTCCCTCCCCCATAGGGCCCAACAAGTCCTAGTAGGAGACCTCAATGTAAACTGGCTCAGTCCCACTGCCTCACCAATAAGAGGCACTTTCGGTGCTTTGGACCTGACCCAACTCGTCACACAACCCACCAGATGTAACCAAAAGTCAGGGACAAGCACCCTCCTAGACATCATTGTCTTAAACCAACCCCAAAAGGTTCAAAATATTCAAGTCCTCCCAGATTCCTTAGGCGACCACTCCCCCCTCTCCTATTCCTCTGGTCTACCCCCAACTCCAAACCCGTAGCCCAAACCACTCACCACAGGCACCTTCGCTGAGGAGGACTGCTAAAACTCAGGCAGTTCCTCGCTCACATTGATTGGTCTCCCATCTGCCAGGCAACAATCATTGACACTGCCCTCGACCTATTCTCACAGGCTATTACCAAGGCCTGTGATCTTTTTGCACCCGTCACCATGATCCGCTCCAAAAAACCAAATGCACCCTGGGTCACCCCTGCCCTACTCCAACTACTCAAGGACAGGGATAACCTTTGGCATATTGCCACCGAGACTGGTCGGGCTGCCAACAGACAGGCATATAACGCTGCCCGGAATAGGTGCACATGGGCCATCTGCAAAGCCAAGGCAAACCACTACCAGGCCACCCTCACCTCCTCCTGGGGCTGCGACCGGAACTTCTGGGACAATATAAAAGAAATAACTGGGAAATCACACTCCCCCCCAGCACACCTTACAGTCAATGGCACCACCATCACTGACCCCACCGACATTGCCAACTACCTTAACTCCTCCTTTACTGATCTTAGCCCTGTCCTCCCTAGTAACTTTTTCGACCCTATTCACAACCCACTGCCTTCAGATCCACAGCTGCCCTGGTTCTACCTATGCAAGGTATCCTTTCGGGAAGCCAATCCACTCCTGCTTAAAGCACTAAAAGGCACCAGTCCTAGCAGCGACCCCCTGGACCCAAAAATACTCCAGCTGGTCCTGGATGAGGTCCTGGTCCCACTTAAAGAACTACTGAACCAATCCGTCTGTCTGGGGCAGTTCTCCACAGCATGGAAAACTATAACAGTCAAGCCTATCCACAAAGGTGGCGACCAGTCCGCCCCCAGCAACTATAGGCCAATTTCCATTCCCCCCCTTCGAAGCCTTTGAAAAAGTGGTGGCCACGCAACTCACAGAATATCTAGCAAAATATAACATCCTGTGTCCAGAACAGCATGGCTTCCGTGCTGATCACAGTACAGGCACAGCTTTAATGGAGTTCTCCAACTTCCTACACGCCTCCCTGGACCATGGCTCCCTAGTTGGGGCAGTGTACATTGACCTCTCTAAGGCCTTTGACACTGTCTCTCACCCACTCCAACTAAATGCCCTCAACCATACAGGTTTCTCTGCTGGCCCCCTCTCCTGGTGTGCGAGCTACCTATCAGCCCGCTCCCAGCATGTCAAAATCAATGGGGTGCTCTCAGAAACCTGTCCTATCCACTCAGGGGTTCCCCAGGGCTCTATCCTGGGCCCATTACTCTTTAGCCTGTACCTAAACGCCCTGCCTTGCGTCTGTTCTGGCAATACTCTACTATATGCTGACGATGCCATGATTTATGCAGCTCACAAAAATCTCACCTCCCTCCAAGACTCCCTCCAGCACTCTTTCAATTATGCTGTGAATTGGTTTAAGAAGAGCGGGCTAGTAATCAGCCTCAAAAAAACTAAGGCAATGTTTTTTGCCCACCCCCAGAACAAAGCCAGCAAAAGTCCCCTCCAAATCTTCCCCAGCACTTGTCAACCACTTGTACAAGTTTACACATACAAATACCTTGGAATCACATCTGACTCAGCCCTCACCTTTCATGCCCACATTACTGCTCTTGCTTCTGCCGCAAACGCGCATCTTGGTATCCTCTACCGGCACAAGGACTGCCTCCCACCTGATGCCCTCAGGCTCGCCATCACGTCTGCAGTAATGTCTCTTATTGACTACAGCCTCCCAGTATACGGTGCTGCTGACTCCACTGCCCTCAGCAAGATTAGACTCACACTAAATAAGGCTTGCAGGCTACTGACCAGTGCCCCCAGACTCACCCACACCTGTCAACTCTATGACATGGCTAAACTCCTAAAGCTCAACGAACGCATCCGCTACCAAACCGGCCTGCTAACCAAGAAGATCCTACTTGGGCTCCCCCCCCCCAGGTGTCTGCCTCCATCCAATTTGCACACCCCAGAGCCACCACCTGAACTTCAGACAGGGTCACTCTACTAGTGCCCAGAACTAGGACCTCCAGGGCTCAGAGGTCATTCAGCTACAGAGCCCCTACCTGGTTCAACTCACTCCCTGCAGCCATTTCCAACACCGCTAAATTGCCCCTTCAAAGTTGCCTTACCAGACCTGCTGTTCAACACCTGCTGCTGCACCTGTCACTAAAAGATACTCTGCTGTTTCTTCTGGCACTATTGACATGGCCCACTGAGCTGAACACCCCCCATCCCCCCCGGCCTCTCTCCTCTGCCAGTACCTGCTGGTACTACTTGAAATGTTTATTTCACTACACTTGTGTTCAAGCAATTGTATGTAATACTATGTATCTCTGTTCGCAACCTATGTAATACTATGTTGACTCTGTATGTCTGTATTCTGTAAACATGTAAAAATCTGTTACTCTGTCTTGGCTGTACTCTATAAACTATGTTAACCATGTGGGTCCTCTCTGTGACAAGGTACCTTTGTAAATGAGCTACTGGCTCAAAGGTTGTAAATCCGATTATGTAATAAATAAAAATAAACTGGCTACAACTTCAAGGCAGAATTAAGTATCGGCCCTGCTTACTTGCTAAGAAGACAACGCTAGGCCTCCTTCCACCAGGGATTCACTCTATACTTTCCCCTCACTGTGCCACCCGCCTTACCAGGAGTTCTGGAACACTAATCTTCACAGTTCTCCACTGCTGGACCACTCAAGGGCAGCACGCCTACAAAGTTAGGGCCTCTAACTGGTTCAACACACTCCCAGTGGATAACACCAATGCACTGTATCTCAGCTCCTTTAAAGCGATTTACCGACTTTCAATATATGAATGTCTCCAGTGCGTGTTCACTGCATAGTGATGTCAATCGCAGTGTGTTTTATCATATGCATAGCCTGTTTTATGAACACTTACACATGTTTTCCCGTTCACTAAGCCTGAAGTCTAATTATGTGTATTGTATCCTGCATTCTGTGACCTTCGTCACTCATTACCTTAACGTATCATGACAGGGATCTGCACGCAATCACTTCTGGGCCACAGCAAGCCATTCTCGGTCTCAGAGTTTCTGTGCACAGCAATCAGCGTGGCAAGTTCTTTTTCAGGAATGTCGTTTTCCAGCTCGGACGAGGACAGTATTATTTTGTCCAGCAGTGACAGTGACTACTCTGACACTCATATAGTGCCAGATTTTGACAGCGCTGCATAACGGATCCCCATAGGGATGACCGTATGCCTCCAGTGATACGACGCGGGCAGCCCTGCAGCCGCAGCAGCAGTCCCGACCCATTCACCTATGGAGGGGAAGGAAGACTCAACAGTACTGCATGGTATGTACTGTATATTTTGTAATTTGCATATATAATCATTCCCATAATTTACTGCCGCTGTGTGTGTCATCACGGACTGCAGACCGCTAATGCTAGCAGAAGTTCCTAGTTTATTAAATGGCAGCATGCACCAGCTACTGATCGTGGCGCCGATAATCTAGTGCTGATAATTTCCCCTTTGTTGTTGTTCCCTATTGATTGGATCCTGGTAGGTGTGACCCTTATGCCACCCGTAATAGCAATCCGGACAGCCCCTCTGGCAGCCGCATTAGCAGTCCCGACCCATCGCCTACAGAGCAGAAAGAAGACTCGGCAATACTGCATTTTCTACTGTTTTTCTGCTCCCAGTCTCATCCTTGAACCCTCTACGTACTATAATGTTGCTGCTGATATTGGCCGAGTGTAACTTTTTTTTTAATATTGTTGCCGGACTATGACTGATTGCATCCTTGGTTGCTACAGCCCCGCTCAGTCGCTTTGATCAGTGCTTAGGAATGAAATGATATCAGCTGTTGGCAAGCTCCATCCCAGTAATCCATGCCGATCCTCACGTCATGCGTGCCAGTTGCCCTGTCACTCTTAGTTTTGAAGCTCAGAAGTGAAGTAAGGCTGCACCTTATCTGCCGACACTGTCTATGTATCTATGTACCTTCTCAATCCACTTCTGATTCCTGTAGCACTACACTACTATAAGTTCTTGAACCTTGTTTTTTTCCCCTCAAATAAATGTTTTATCTTTCTATGTTGTAAAATCGTAAATTGTAAAATGTTGTTCTGATTTAAGCAGATTTAAAATGGACTCCATATGCTAGCGCAGCACCGCTTACATGGGTGCTTACAGCTCTGTACAGCTCTTACTGCCCCCCTTAAAATCCTACTCCAGCACCGAATAATGTGTTGTTCAAATGTAGCACCTGAAGTTTTTATTTTGATTACTCAGGCTAAGCAGGTCATAGATGTTAGCAGGATCCCCGACACAGAAAACACACCCATGAAACACATTAGGTTTATTGGAGAACAATAATTAAATGTCACTTCTGCCAATCCCTTCAAAATTGCTCTGCCTTGTTAATTTGGATCGATACATGAGAGCCAAGTGGAATCGCCAGCAAGTTTCATTGTACTATGCCCAAAAAATATAAGAAACTTCAAAAGACCCGCTTCGGCTGCTGCTGGAAATGTTGAATGAACAGCCGTCTAGGGAGCGCAGTGGGGATGCCTTCCCTGGGCCAACGCCACTCGTGGATGCCAATTCAATGCGCATGCACAAACTACACACAAAGAAAAAAACTTGTGAGACACATGCTGCACGGAATTAACTTAAATTTGGCACAATACGATAAAACTGGCTGGTGATTAAGCTTGGATTGGTCTAAGAGGGAGAACATGATGCTGCTTCCATTCTGACACAGAACTTGGTAAGTCGCTTTAAGCGTAAGTTACAACAGCACTTGGTGACCAGTGCCTACTGTGAAATTCCCTGCTCGCCCTCCTGGCCTCTCCATAACTTATGCACTCTCCCCACACCCCACTCCCTCTCTATTATCTCTTTCCAATATCTCATGTCAGCCACCACAGCCTCCGCCCTTGACCTCCCCAGATTTTGCTCCTCCCTCTCTCCATTCCCTCTCACACCCTTGTCCCTCCCCTCACCTATTACCCCTGAACCTCCTAGCTCTCATATTCTCTATCTCCGTTCTCCCCTAGCCCTCCTTAACTCCCTTCTAGTTCTGATTTCTCTCTCCTTTCTCCTCCTTGCCCATACTAACTCTTCTCTCCTTCCCCCACCCATCCTGTTACCCCCACTTATGTCTCCCATCCCTTCTCCCTTCCCCTCCCCGCCATCATCACCTACTCCTCTCCTTCACCACCTACCTTATCCCTCCAATCCCCCAACCCCTCGGTTCTTGCCTGTCCCCTACTACCTTATCCTCTCACCAGCTACCTCTGGTCCTCTCATGCACTTATTAGATCACCTGACAAAGCCTTGGGCAGCTCATGCATTCTGTAATGTTTTACCTGTTACTAATTCTATTGTCTTGTCTTATCTTGACAAAGCCACTGGCAGTTCATGTACTGTAATTGTAGTAACTGTTCTCTACCTGCCTGTTCTTGTCTATTCTTGTTCATTGTCCATGTACTGTAATTGTATTAACTGTTGCCTACCTGCCTGTTCTTGTCTATTCTTGTCCATTGTATATGACGTGGAACCTTTGTAAAGGAGCACTGTTTGCTCAAAGGTGTTATCTGAAATTGTCATAAAAAAATTAAGTAAATAATGTCTGAAAATATAGAGCGAATTGATTAATAGTACAGATTTTCTCTTTAAAAATGACAGCAGGAGTAATACGGTCACCACCCCAAATCAAAACTAAAATATTTGATCAGTTGACAAATAGGATTTGGGAAGTTGCAAAACAAAAGATTAGTATTGCTTGGTGATTTTAAGGTGGATTGGGCACAGACCAGGAGAAAGAAACAAAGTAATAGTTTTGACATCCTGGGTCTCAAACAAGTAAGCCCAAACCAAACCAGGTGCACAAAAACAGCAAATCAAGGTTCAATACTGGACTTTCTGAATGTCTCAGAAGGGATAGAAGTACAGCACTTGCAAATGTTGCTATTAAATTTTGCTGATCACGATCCCATTAAGTGCCAACTATTGTCATTGGGAACAGTATCTCCAGCGCCTGTCATAGTGTGGACAGCAATGCAATGGCTAGTCAAAATGTTTTTAGTAAACCTATGTTTAGATTTAGTAAAACTGCTACTAAAGAAGTTCTAAGAGAACTAAATAAATGCATAAACCCAAGGATTGGATGGAATCAAAACTACATTTTAAAATTGGGCACAGATGTAATCGCACCAACTCTGACTTATCTTTTTAATTGGAGCCTTAACTACTGCATTGTTACTGCTCTTTGGAACACACGAAAAATCATTCCGGTTTTTAGAGAGGGGGAATCGGGGGGGGGTGCATCTTCACCCTTGAATTACTGACCCATTGCTTGCCGCCTGCAATGTCCAAGGTGCTGCAGAAACTTGCACATGGGCAGCTATATGAACACCGTGAAAAATATAAAAATGACGACTTAAGGATCAGTATGTTTTTTGGGCAGGAAGGTCCATGGACAGAACCCTAGTGAAGTTTGTCAATGTAGGTTCCAAATCCTTCGATGTCAGATTGCACAGGGATTTGTGTTCGTGGACCTCAGTAAGGTGTTCGATTTCATGAAACATTCTGTTCTGCTGAACAGGATGCAAACTCTGGGGGTGAATGAATCATATTTGTTGAACTGAAAGCAGTGTGTTGCCCAGGGAAAAGTAGTATCAGCACCTATAGACATAAAAAGAGGGGTCCCACAAGGTTCAATTTTGGGACAGCTGCTTTTTATTATTTCTGTAAATGACCTTCTGAATGTGCCGGGTAACAATGAGGTAAGGGTTTACGCAGATGGCCCAGTGTTGGTAGACTGCTTGCTGCTGGACTGAGCTGGAATATAAACTCCAGTCATCTTCACACAGTGGAGAAGTGGTTTGCAACATCAGGGGCTAGATTCATAAAAAAATCGTAACGCACAGTGCAGAAGTTTGCGTTGCACTTTACTATGGCCCAGGTGTCAGAGGCTGCTATTTACAGTCGGATAATGCACCTGCTCTATACTACTGTGAATAAAGCCAGGATGAAGCAATGCTACCCCCTCTACTGCTACCTCCAACCCCATGAGCCTCCTGGAGAATGGCCCTGCAATGAATAGCACAGGCCCGCTATTCAAAATGCACAAAGCAGCTATGTAAATGCGCCCAGCGGCCAGGCAAGGTGCTATGTAGCTATTCCCATGCCCATTATGCATCCATTTATATTTACAACAGAGTTTAGCATGCCCCCCCAGCCAATCGCCAGCCTGAGTAGAAAAAATATGTCTCCCTAGTGCTAGTGGTCCCCTATCCCCCTGAGGATTGCTGATTACCGACTCAAGTAAAAAAAAGAATGCACCTTGGTGCCAGTGGCTCCCCCCCAGTGATCGCTGATCACTGACACAAGAAAAAAAAGAATAGTCCTTGGTAACAGTGAAACCCCCTGTGATCAACGATCACTGGCCCAGAGACAAAAGAATAGTCCCTGGTGGCTAGTGGCCCCCCTACCCACCAGATCCCCATCCGTGTGTATAAACATCTTTCCCCGGTGTCCAGTATATTCCCTCCTACACCTGCTCCCCTGAACATTAATTTGAAAGCATTTTCTGCTGGTTAGTGGACCCCCCCATTTCTATTCCCCTGTAAAATAATGGTAATCATTCTCTGGCGTCTAGCAGACCCCCAACCCCCAAGCTGGCAGATGGTGCCCCACCACCCTGCTCCCCCCGTCCAGACCTCAAGTTGCCGACCGGCACAGTCCTCCTCTCTCCACCATGGCCAGGCACTGAGTGAGCTGCCAATAAACGCATGATGTATACAATAGGTGCTCACTGGGTGACCACTCTGGCACCAGGGACTAGGGATTATTCATTTGTCTCTGGGCCAGCGATCGGTGATCATGGGGGGGAGGGACCACGGGCACCAGGGAAAAGTTATCCGTTTTCACTCAGACTGGCAATCAGTGTGTCTGTGTGGGGGGGGGCTGCTGCCACAGTACCTCTGCCAGTCAGTAGGGTTGCACGGGATTAAAGTCAGATCTTGGTCAGCAGTATTTGCTCCATGCAAGGGAACCCCACAAAAGGCCCTTGCATGGGGCAAACGCTTTGAGTACTGGACTGCTCTATAATGCAGGTCCCCTCCCCCTCATCGGCATTGAGGCCCTCACATATTAGCGCAAACCCAGTTTGAGCCCACAAACTGGCTTTAAGTATATACCAACTTCGGCACAAAACCTGTTTGCTTGTGCAAAACCAGATTTTGCGCTGGGACAAAGTTTTGTGAATCAAGCCCTAGGCCTTTTCTAAACAGCAGAAAAAACTCAGTGGACAGGATTCACAATATGTCAGAAAATCCTGCAGCTGTGGAAAAACCTGGTGCAAGTGGGTTACCTCTTGTGGATCCGCAGGTTACTGCAGTTTTCTGCAGCTGCTGGTATTCACAAAGATGAAGCCAGATTACAACTGACTGCACAATATATGGCAGCTTGTGGCTGGTTTTGCCAGGGAAATCCCTGCAGCTGTGGTAAACTGTTATGGTGGGTGGGACCAGCCATAACATCTGCCTCAAGTGCTGCACTGTGCATAACGATCTCCGCAGCTGTGGGTTATGGCCGGTGGGACCAGCCGTAGCATCTGCCTCAAGTGCTGCACTGTGCATAACGATCTCCGCAGCTGTGTGTTATGGCCGGTGAGACCAGCCGTAACATCTGCCTCAAGTGATGCACTGTGCATAACGATCTCTGCAGCTGTGTGTTATGGCTGGTGGGACCAGCCGTAACATCTGCCTCAAGTGCTGCACTGTGCATAACAATCTCCGCAGCTGTGGAGATTTTGGTCCACAAATGGAGTTGTGGCATGGGACTTTGTCCCAAACTGTTTTGTGAATCCATCCCAGTAACATTCGTAGCCTCCTACCTAAACTCAACCTCCTATGCCCACTCGTATACATGTTCAATCCTGACATCCTCATCTTACCTGAAACCTGGCTAACTAACAAAATCCCAGATGCTAGTATTGCCATTGCTGGCTACATCATCACTTATCAGGAACACTCTGGGAGGGGAGTGGGCATGGTCATCTACTCACCCTCCTCTCTCCAGATCACCACTGTGCTATCGACAATTGATCCCACTGCCTATGAAGCCCTGGTTGTTAGGTTCTCCTTCCCTTTCTCAGCACCTATATTTGTCACTGGTGCTTATTGCCACCCTGGCCTAGTCCTACACCACTCTGCTGGCACAGATCTTATCACCACTGTTGGGTCCCTCTCTTCCACTGGTGAGCAATATCTGCTAGGTGACTTCAATCTGGACTGGTTGTCACCTACCCTAGGTAAGGCTTGCTCTGCCATAGCTGCTCTTGACCTGTCACAGCTAATCATGGAACCAACTAGGCGAAACCTTAAATCCCCAAATCATACCCTCCTAGATTGGGCCCTTACCTCCCGCCCCCACAGGGTTGTCCAGTCTGGCTTATAACTGGATGCTCTTAGTAATCATCACATGAGCTACCTGGGCAGGAAAGTCCACAGACTCAAGGCCCCACACAAACTACTTACAATCTGCTCCTACAAAACACTAGACCTTGCCCCTCTTCAACAGGTCCTCACCTAGACCGATTGGACCCCACTAGCCTCTGCCAGTACTACTGACACTGCTCTCAACTACCTCAGCACCAGATTCCTCGCCATATGGAATAAACACGTGCCCCTGAAGAAAGTTTGGGTGTGTGGTAGTCACTTCACTTGGGTAACCCTGAACTCCTAGCCTGCCAGAGGGCGCACGACACAGCATGGCAAATCTACAAATCCTCCAGCCTGCCCCGTGACCACTCCATATACAGAATGCTCCAAAATGCCTGTACTAAAGCCATTTGGCTGGCTAAAGCTGAATACTTCTGGTCTACGCTCAACTCTAATTTAAACAACCCATCAAAATTTTGGAAAGTGGCACATTCCCTTTTCTCACCCCAAACTAAGCTACCATCCCCGCTACTCAATATAAACAACCAGCGTACAGCTGATCATCCTACTGTTGCTGCGGAATTCAACTCATACCTTGCTTCCTGTGCCTCCACCCTACTAGCCTCCCTCCCAGCCTATCCCACCCCTTCAGCCCTGCTTACCACTTCCTCCCTTCCCTGACTCCACTAAACGGTGGAGAGTTTTGCCTTTTCTCCCATCTCTCCCATTGACACCTTAAAGGCTCTTGTCTCTATTGGCCCTAATAAAGGAAGCTCACTTGATGACCTAGACCCTAAGTTTCTTCATCTGTCTGCTCCGGCTATTTCCCTCCCTCCCTCTGACTGACCTCCTCAACCTATCCTTTTCCACTGCCACCATCCCAAAAGTCCGTAAACATGCTACTGTGCTCCCACTACCCAAGAGCAGTTACCTCTCTTCACCAGGGAACTACCTCCATATCTCACTTCTTCCTATCTTGGCTAAACTTCAGGAACACCTTGTTCTCTCCCAACTCTCTACCTTTCTTGATGCCTCCTCCTTTTTCACTTCCTTCCAATCTGACTTTCGGAAGAACCACTCCACAACCAACCACTTCCCTGCTCTGCCTCACCAATTCTATCCATTCAGCCACAGATAAAGGCTACATTACCTCAGCCATCTTTATCAACCTGGCTAAGGCCTTTGACACTGTCTCCCACCCTCTCCTCCTAGAAACCCTCTCATCTGCTGGCCTGTCTCAGTCTGCCTGTGACTGATTCCAAGTCTACCTGCTAGGCAGATCTCACTCTGTTAAAACTACTGATTCTACCTCCCCTTCCCTATCAGTCACTACTGGAGTGCCCCAAGGCTCTGTACTTGGCCCAGTCTTATTCTCTGTCTTTATCAATGACCTACTGTCTGTGTGCTCCTCACCCTCCATTCACATGTATCCACATGATACGGTCTTGTTTACCTCCAGCCACTCCCCATCTGATGTGACTACCAAACTACAGCTTGACTTTACTAATGTTCAGCACTGGCTAAACTCGCATGAGCTCTTCCTCAATGCCAAGAAGACAGTCTCCATGACCTTTGGCATGTGGCAGAGACTCTCTAGGCAACCTTCCCTCCTTCCACACCCTCGACGGGACTATTCTTGGGGAAACCTCCTCATTTAAATACCTAGGTGTCTGGCTAGCCCAACACCTTAACTTTTCTGAACACATTAATGCCATCCTGAGAACTCTGCGCTGCAAGCTTGGTGCCTTTTACAGGAACCACAATGCCTTTCCACTTTCGGTTAGACGCAACCTAGTTCAGAAAATGATACTCCCTATTTTCGACTATTGTGACATAGTCAACAGTGCTGCTCCCAAGTCCTCCCTCACCAGGATGGATACCCTTTTCAATGCTTTCTGTCACCTTGCTCTAGACTCCCCAACCCGCACTCATCACTGTACCTTGTGCCACTCTCTAGCTTTTCCCTCCCTAGAGGGCAGGCGTCTCTCCCACTGTGCCAAGTTCACATTTAAATTCTGGACTGAAACTCTCCCATCCTTCCTCTCCCCTTCACTCACTACCCCACCACACTCCTCCCGCCCTCTCCAATCCACTGATGTTAGCACCCTAGCTATCCCTTATCGTAACTCCTCCATAGGCCAGGCTGCCTTCTTCTAAAGTTTCCCAAAGCTTTGGAACTCACTCCCTTCTCCTATCAGACTCTCCTCTTCACTTCTCCTCTCTCTCTCTCTCTCTCTCTCTCTCTCTCCCCCCCCAGGCCCTGCACAACTACTTTTCCCCCAACTGTTTGTGCAACTAGCCCCTCTTTGTTTTGCCCCTTTTCTCTTCACTCTACCCTCTTCCCTTCCCTACCCCTCCCATCTCCCTGTCTACACAACTACGTCCTCTACCTTATTATGTCTCCACCTCCTCTCCCATCCCTTCCCTTGCCAAACCTACCTTTTGCCCCTTCTCATCCATATCTCCCTTAAACTCAGCACGCTGCCTACTTGTTTTGCCTGACCGTCCTCCAAACTATTACATTGTTCTCCTCCACTAATAAAGCCTACAGTCTGTTCCACCTTCTTTCCCTTTCCCTTCCCACCCCACCCACCCTTCGGTCCTAGGCTCACACTATTCTGCCACCCACCTTCAGTACTAGTATCACACTACTGTGCCCCTCCTCCTGCTCCCCAACTGAATCACTTCTTCACATTCTTGGACCCACTATCTGGCCTACCTCCTTCTCTCCCCAATCCTCCTTTAATCCACCCCTTAATCTTATCTCCCACCCCACCCTTCTTCTCCCTCCCTCCACTCCCTCCTCTCTGTCCCCCTCCACCTGCTCCCTCCTTTTCCACCTGGCTCCATCCCCCTAGCCAGGATTAGCATCTTGGTGTGTCAAATGTTTTCTTGGCCCCATCCCCTCCTCTGCCCCCCACTCCCTTTTCCCTTACTGCCTGAGTCCTCGTCTCCCTTGCTGGGTTCTCAGCATCTGGAAGCGGCACAGATTCATGGTTAATCTCTCCTATATTTTCTCTCTCTCTCTCTCTCTCTCTCTCTCTCTCTCTCTCTCATTCTCTTCTTACCCCCTTATCAACACACTGCTCTACTTCACTGACCCACATTAGCCCCCTCGGGCTCATCCTGAACTTATCAGCTGTGTGCACCCCAACCTCTAGCACTTCATTAGTAATTAGTAATTCCTGAATTAACATACTGTGTACTACCAAGCTAATCCATGGAGCTCTTGTAGGTTTTTCAGTTACTGTACTTTTATTACCATGTATATGTTTACTGTCTGTTCTCCCAACTCCTGTAACCCCCCTTCCCCAGGACGCTTCTGGAAACTAGCTGTTTTCTTAGCTCATGTTGTCTTTCCTGGTGAAACATTTTGCAAATAAATAATAAATATATTTACTTCTCTTCTGGGTCAAACAAACTCAGAGCGTGGGCTGTACGGCTAGTGCTCAACAATGGGCAAAAGATAACCCATACCAACAGCTACAAATATCTTGGTGTCCAGGTCGATGAAAAATAGTCATTTGTTGAGCACATCTACACAGTGGTTAAAAAAAAAATCAAAAACTTGGGGCCCTCTGCAGAGTGTCCGTTTGTCTGTCAAAAGAATCAGAAATTATCAGACAACTGGTAATTCCTGTCCTGGTATGTGGTGGCTTGTTGTAGAGCAAGTCAACAAAAAAACAGAAAAGCTATCAAAAAATTGATTGCACAAACAACAAACTCACGAGATTCATTATCGTAAACAAATCTGACACACATCGCTGCAAGATGTACACAGTACTTATCTTGTTGCAGCCAGGATGTAAGAGAACGTATAATTGGCTTTTATGGTGTTTCAAATTGTTAAAATCTAAAACTGTACACCCATTAAATAATAACATAATTACAGCAACTTCTAAAGGAGCAAGAGATATCAGTGAAGAACAAAAGGAAAAAGTTTGCCCAATGTTCATTGCACAACAGACATGGATACATGACATTACACTCACACATTGCCACATCCTGGAATGATTTACTGGGTGACAGAAAAGACAGAAATTCCCTTTCAGAATTCAGACTGTTCTTAAGAAGGTATTGCAGCGACCGTGTGATTGTTACACATGAAGCTGTTAACACATGACTGTTTGCAAGTTTTACCATTATTGTTAAATGGTTTGCAACGTGTGGTATTGTATTGTTAATCTGCCATAAATGTAACATTGTCTGATGTCCCTACTTGTCTAATGCATGCCATAATGTACAGGGAACTCACCAAAAATAGAGCTTGTCTGTAATGAATTGTTCCTGTATAAAAATAAACATTTTTTATCTATCAGTGTGTGGGGAAGCCTGCACGGTGCACCGCTCAGTACGTCTCACCCCAGGAGAAGGGAGGGTCCCTCCAGGTCAGACTTGGGGTACCTAGGTGGAGCACTGTGTGGGGAAGCCTGCACTGTGCACAGCCCACACTGTCCCTATCCCTGTGGATAAACAGAAGGCTTCAGTCCTTCTCTCCCCAGGAGATGGGTGGTCCCTCGAGGTCAGAGTTGGAGTGCACTGGAGGGGCAGTGTGTTGGGAAGCCTGCAGTGTGCACTGCCCACATTGTAGCTGTCCCTGGGGATAAACAGAGGGATTCAGTCTCTCCCACCCTAGGAGAAGGATGGTCCCTCCTGGTCAGAATTGGGGTACAATAGCAGGGTTGTGTGTGGAGAAGCCTGAACTGTGAACTGCGCACACTGTTCCTATCCCTGGGGATAAGCAGAAGGTTCAGTCTCTCTCACCACAGGAGAAGGATTGTCCTTCCAGGTCAGAGTTGGGGTACACTGGTAGTACTGTGTGTGGGAAAGCCTGCACTGTGCACTGCCCACACTGTATCTGTCCATGTGGATTAATAGAGGGGTTCAGTCCCTCTCACTCCAGGAAAAGGGTAGTTCCTTCAGGTCAGAGTTAGGGTACATTGTTGGAGCAGTGTGTGGGGAAGCCTGCACTGTATACTACCCACACTGTAACTGCCCTGATGCACTTTAGAACCTAACCATAGTTAGCTCCCTTTAAGATGTGTTATCTTTTGATATTTTTTGTCTCTTATTCTCCGTTTAGGCTATAATAATAGGGGCTGTTACTAATATTTTTTTCTTAGTTAAAATAGTTGGATAAAGTTACTTTGGCTGCAGCTGACACAATTGTATGTAATAAATGTCATATTATAGGGCAGCTTTGGAACACTGGTTTTCACCCTTTTATAACAATGATAAGTTTGCAATCCTGCATCTGTTTAGTACAGTAATAAATCAATGTAACTTCTTAATATTCTTCTTCATGCAACATCTGCTGGCAAATGTAATAAAATATCTCTGGTTGCTACCTGACGTGGTACTCGTGTACCTATATTATGACTACTGTGATCTACCTATTACCAAGCGTGTACCACCAGTGAATGCCTGTAACACTGGTTGCTTTTTTAATCTAAGCGTTATGTACTGTGCTGTTTTGTTTGCTGTGATGTATTGCTCTCTTGTCGAGGTGCCTTTGTAAATGAGTCTATGACTCAAAGGTCTGTAAACTGATGATCTAATAAATAAATAAAATAAATAATATAACCTTTCTTCTGGGGTTAGAGAAACTGAAGCCCTCATTGTTTCTTCTTATCGCCTACCTGGTAACAATAGCTGGCCTATTCACCTTTATTATTATAAAGTATTGTTTGACATCAGTTTCATCCCACCTGTCCTTTGTTTTCAGGGCAGTATCCACAGCCCTCTTTAAGGAATCATTTTGCAATTTAATTTCTCCTTCCCTCTGCAACATTGCCAATGCTGTTAATCAGATGCTTTCTCAATAGTTGTGACCCAGACTGGTGAGGCACATAGAGTTTACATTTTCAGGCTTCCTGGCAATGTTAGCGCTGTTATGTGGCTTCGGAATCATCAGTTTCTACAGCCATGTTCCAGTAAGGAGAAACATTTACTATGCATCATTTTACGGCATGCAATATTATGCAAATTTTTTAAAATATATTTCCCCCTCCTTTCCCAACAATGTTCATTCTCAGTGTTTAATGCCCTGAGAAAGGCATGAGATTAATATCCCATTTTTGTAACCCCCCCCCACTCTTTCGCACTCCTTGCATGACAGTGGTAGTGCTACCTCAGCAGTTTATTACTATATCATTTCTCAAAGTGTGATGCGAGTATTTCATGTTTATATTGTTCTCACCTCCTCCTCCCCTTTCTTTACTGTTACTGATGTATTGAACACCATCTCACAGCTGTAGGTTTCACAGCTGTAGGTTTAGTTTTCCTTATTACTAGCGCTGTAGCTACTGCTGTTAAGCAGTCTTGCTTCACAGCTATGAATTCCTCTGTTTTCGGTATTACTCTATACAGCAGCCGCAGTCACCCACATGGTGGTTGCTTCTTCTCCCCCACCTCTGTACCAATCATCCAACACGTATTCATATATTTTTATTTTAATTTCATTCAGTTCTCTTATAGTAATTCTTGCCCAAGGCACCCTGTTCTCTGCGACACTGTAGACTAGGACATGATTCTGTGGCAGAGACACTAAACATTGCAGAACAGTGAGCTCAAGTTCTGGGGCAAGGTTTAAAGTTGTGCGGCACATTAATAATTACACAGTAAAGTCTAAAAATTCACTTTCCTGATTGGTCAGTTGCTACTTTATGCTGTGGGGTAATTTTTACATAACCGCCATACAAAGTACCAGCCGACCGCGCATTAAAAAAAAAAAGTAAAATCATTGCACGCAGAATGCTTAGCATTCCATTACACTCTGGCAAAGCCACTATTTTTTTCTACCACTAATGGCGCTGTTTTGCAAAATTGGCTGGCGTTGAGAAAAAGTGACAACTTAAAAAAAATGTCAGATCTAAGCTGCAGTGTTGAAGTCGGAGACAACCCAGAGCTAACCAGCAGGGGTAAGATCAAAATGCTGTCATTTTCAGTTATAATCTCTCTCACAGTGCTCAGGTCATTCATGTTGTGGCTAGCTGTCTTCACGGGCAAAGGACAGCTTCTGCCCAGCAGTAAGGAACTATTTTGTGGGGGGGGGAGGATATTTTATTAAAATCAGTATATAAAATTAAAAAAATATTTTCCTTCACTTTTGTTTGTGTAATTGTCATCTTTCCTAATTGTATAATCAAAATAATCCACAATAGGGTGGGGGTTGGGCTGGGATTTATCCACACCTGGCATAGCTGGTCACTTGGCCTGCAGCCTCATGACTGAAGCACGCCAGGTATGGATAAATACCAGTCCATCCCATGCCTTATCATGGATTATTTCTTAAATAATAGGGAGCCCAGCCAGCCCAGTGGCACTGAGGGTTGAGGAGCTGGATGCCACACCTCACACTGCGCTGGCAACCCGGGTTTGGGAGTGAACTCAGGCGTAAGGGGTCAGCAGGGGAGGGTTGAGGGTCGAGTACCTTTGTGGCGCTCTCCTCCCAGGGATGGAGGAGGGGAAGGCCCTGCGTGCCAGTGACCCCCGGTGGAGACTGGCGGGCACTGCAGTGTTCCAGGCAGCACATGATCAGTGTGGCCGATGCAGGCAGGGTTGCCATGCACCATTGCATTGGGCATGTGCCACACAAGGGGGAAGACCACAGAACAAAAGAAAAACCCGGTTCTTGGGGTAGGTGATGGCACCAGCCCTCATGCCCACAGCCAGGCTCTTCCTGTCTAGCCTCTCATGTTTCTCTGCCCAGGACCCACACTCGCAGCTGGAGTCTGTATCTGTAAGTGCACCCAGAGAAGACTGGTGGTCCCACCCTGGATGGGTCAAGCCAGGGGTGCCTGCTGCGAGGTGAGGGAGGAGGAGAGAAGGGAATCAGACAGGTGGACTTGGGGCTGTGCGAGAGCTGGCTGCATGCTGGAGAGAGGCTCCTTGGACCGTGAACCAGAGGGAAAAAGAATTGTTAAAAAACATAAAAAAATAATAAGGAGCCAGTTTTACAGTTTTGGGGACTGATCAATGATGGCCTGTGAGGAGGATTCCTAACGCCCACCACAGAAACATAAATTAAAAACGTTTCTCTCAAACATCCAGTTTTATGCTTTTCAGCAGCTGTTCTGACTCTCTGTATTTATCTAAATCTGTATTAAGGGCTTAATATCACTGTATGCAACATTAACAGCAGCTACTGTTAGGCACCCCCACTCCCCCAAAAATTACACAAACAGCTCAGTCCCACGGTATGCTACAAACAGCCACATAATGAGAAAAAGAACGTTCAAGAACGAAAACCACCATAGAGCTTGGAAAATGTATAAAAATGATTTTTTTAGTCACAATATCCCAGGTTAAAAGCATCCGACTTAGATATATACAAAACGTTTGTCAGCTTCGTTGTTAAGCGTATGATTTGCTGTGTACAAACTACAGCATGCTGTGTGCTGGTTGCTACATGCTGGAAGAGCAAGAAAAATATGCTCTGATGGGTTTTGCTTATTAGCCTCTTTAGGGAGACTGGAAGTTGTGAAAAGGTTGATTATGTGTTCAGTAATCAAAGGGCTTATGCATAACATGCAAACAAATTGATTAGAAGCCTTAAATAATTATGTTGCAAATAGTGACAATACTTAACGGGACAGTAATCACTGCAGGGATCATCAAACTGTGAAAGCCCATAAAAAGATCTGTCAAATGAGGTACTGGGCTTACCTGAGGTGTCAGGAGTCCTGAGTTATGAATACCTAAACCATCTGTAAATCAAAAGAAGGCAGGAGCCATTTCATTGAATCATGAGTCCAACAGTGATGTTACTGAGGGGCAAACTGTAATTAACAGCATGCAGCTTGCCCCTCAGTGACATCACTTCCTGTTTTAAAATGGCTGCTGTCTTGTGTTGATTTACAGATTAATTAGTTAGTCATATATCAGGACTTCTGACACCTACAAGGAAGTCCAGTGCCTTGTTTGAAATATATTTTCATGGGCTTTCACAATTTGAGTGACCCCTGTAATATTTACTGTCCCTTTAATAAGGCGCCAATATATCTTGCATAAAAAAACATACAAGAACAACATAACAATTCTTTAAAACTATATCTTTCAGTCAAATGAATTAGGAGAGAATAGGGACAGAACTTAATTCAGATCTCTAAGAAGGCATAGCATTGTCGTTGTTATGGTAATAATCACCATTGCAAAAAAGCTGCAGCCAGTTGCCGTTTCTGTCTGTCAAGAAGGAGGCAGGAATCCAGTGAGGTACAAACAGAATAATATCTGCATAAAAACGGATTGTACTACACGCCGTAATACCAGCACTCAGAGAAAGTCATAGTCGTCTAAATATCCCACGGAAATAGTAGGGTGCCAAATGCAGAGCGTTAGTCGTCAACTTGAGATCAGATTACCACTAATTTAGATCTGTAACAAATAACCAGCTTCCCTACAACCCAAATAACTTGACATTCTTACCCAAGTTTGCATTTAATCTGGAAGGTTGACAGAAAAAGACTGCCGAAGGTTCACGTCAATTCGCTAAATAGGCTACCACCCACCAGGGTCATGCAGCTAGCACCATACTACAGAGAATACTCCTTTTATGCTACCACCACCGGGGTAATGTAGCTAGCACCATTCTACTGAGACCCCTCATTTTATGCTACCACCCACCAGGGTAATGCATCTAGCATCATTCTAAAGAGAATATTCATTGTATGCTACCACCCACCAGGGTAATGCAGCTACCACCATTCTACCGAGAACACTCATTTTAGGATACCTCCCACCATGGGTAGCATCTTTCAGAAAAAGAGATGTGCAAGAATAAGGGGGCACAATTTGAAGATAGAGGGGGGATGACTCAGAGGTAATGTGAGGAAGTATTTTTTCATGGAGAGGGTTGTGGATGCGTGGAACAGCCTTCCTGAGGAGGTCTTGGAGTCAAGAACAGTGCAGGAATTCAAGAATGCATGGGACAGACATAAGGCAGTCTTAGTGGGGGGTAGGAGGAAGTAGGCTGTTGGTTAGCTAGGATCTGCAGCTTATCCGTTAGGTAGGAAAATGGGCAGACTAGGTGGGCCAAGCAGTCTTTATCGGCTGCCAAATTCTATGTTTCTAATGCAGCTAGCACCATACTACTGGGAATGCTCATTTTATGCTACCACCCAGCAATGTATTGCAACTAGTACCATTCTACACAGAATGGTCATTTTATGCTGCCACCCACCATGGTAATTCAGCTAACAGAATTCCACTGAGAAAGCTCATTTTATGCTACCACCCACCAGGGTAATGCAGCCAGCACAGTCCTATAGAGAATGCTCATTTTATGCTACCACCCATCACAGCAATACAGCTAGCACCATACTACTGAGATGCTCATTTCATGCTACCACCCTCCAGAGTAATGCACCTAGAGCCATTACACTGAGAACATACATGTTATGCTACCATCTGTCAGGGAAGTGCAGCTAGAACTGTTGTACTGAGAACTTTCATTTTATGCTACCACCCGCCAGGGAAATGCAGCTAGCACCATTCTACAGAAAACACTCACTTTATGCTACCACCATTCTACAGAGAATGCTCATTTTATGCTACCACCCACCAGGGTAATGCAGCTAGCACCGCACTACTGAGAATGCTCATTTTATGCTACCACCCTCCATGGCAATGCAGCTGGCACCGTTCGACAGAGAACACTCATTTTATGCTACCACCCATCAGGGTAATGCAACTAGCACCATTCTACTGAAAACACTAATTTTATGCTACCGCCCAACAGGATGATGCAGCTAACACAATTCTACAGAGAATGCTCATTTTATGCTACCACCCACCAGGTTAATGCACATAGCACCATTCTACAGAGAATGCTCAGTTTATGTTACTACCCACCAGGGTAATGTAGCTAGCACCATTCTATTGAAAATGCTCATTTTATAGTACCACCCATCAGGGTAATGCAGCTCACACCATTCTACAGAGAATGTTAATTTTATGCAACCACCCACCAGGGTAATGCAGCTAATACCATTCTACTGAAAATGCACATTTTGTGCTACTGCCCACCAGGGTAAAGCAGCTAGCACAATTCGACAGACAATGCTCACTTTTTGCTACCTCCAATCACGGTAATGCAGCTAGCACAATACTACTGAGAATGCTCATTTTATGTAACCATCCAGCAATGTAAGGCAACTAGTACCATTCTACTGAAAACACTCATATTATGCTACCACCCACCAGGGCAATGCAGCTAGTACCATTCTACTGAAAACACTCATTTTATGCTACCACTGACCAGGGAAATGCAGCTAGCACCATACTACTGAGAATGCTCCTTTTATGCGACCGCCCGCCAGGGTAATGTAGCTAGTACCATTCTACTGAGAACCTCCATTTTATGCTACCACCCACCAGGGTAATACAGCTAGCACCATATTACTCAGACTGCTCATTTTATGCTACCACCCACCAGTGTAATGCATCTAGCATCATTCTAAGGAGAATACTAATTTCAAGCTAACACCCACCAGGGTAATGCAGCTAGCACCATACTACAGAGAATGCACATTTTATGGTGCCACCCACCAGGGTAATGCAGCTAGCACCATTCTACTGAGAATGCTCATTTTATGCTACCACCCACCAGGGTAATGCAGCTAGCAATATTGTACTGGGAATGCTCATTTTATGCTGCCATCCACCAGGGTAATGCCACTAGCTTCATTTTGCAGAGAATGCTCATTTTATGCTATCCCCCACCAGGGTAATGCCACTAGCACCATTCTTCACAGAACACTCATTTTATGCTTCCGGCCACCCGGGTAATGTAGCTAGCACCATTCTACTGAGAACGCTCACTTTATGCTACCACCCACCAGGGTAATGCAGCTAACACCAATCTACTAAAAATGCTCATTTTAAGCTACCACCCAGCAGGATAATGGAACTAGCACCATACTACTGAGAATGCTCATTTTATGCTACCACCCACCAGGGTAATGCAGCTAGAATCATTCTACTGAAATGTTCATTTTATGCTACCACCCACCAGGGTAATGCAGCCAGCATGATTGTACTGAAATCACTCATTTTGTCTACCATCCACCAGGCTAATGCAACTAGAGCCACTCTGCTGAGAATGATCACTTTATGCCACCATCTGTCAGGGTAATGCAGTTAGAACCATTCTACTGAGAACTCTAATTTCATGCTACTACCCACCAGAGTAATATAGCTAGCACCATTCTACAGACAATGCTCATTTTATGCTAACATCTGCCAAGGTAATGCACAAAGCACCATTCTACTGAAAATGCACATTTTATGCTGCCTCCCAACAGTGTAATACAGCCAGCACCATTCTACAGAAAATGCTCATTGTATGCTAACGTTTGCCAGAGTGATGCAGAAAGCACCATTCTACTGAAAATGCTCATTTTATGCTACCACCTCCCAGAGTAATGCAGCTAGCACCATTCTACTGAAAATGCACATTTTATGCTGTCACCCACCAGTGTAATACAGCCAGCATCATTCTACAGAGAACATTCATTTTATGCTACCACCCACCAGGGTAATGCGATTTGCACCATTCTACTGAAATTGCTCACTTTGTGCTGCCATCAACAAAGGTAATGCAGCTAGCACCATTCCATTGAAAATGCTCATTTTATGCTACCTCCAACCAGGGTAATATGGCTAGAATGATTCCACAGAGAGTGCTCATTTTATGCTACCGCCTACCAGGATAATGCAGCTAGCACCATTCTACAGAGAACAGTCATTTTATGCTACCACCCATCAGGGTAATCCAGGAAGCACCATGCTACAGAGAATGCTCATTTTATGCTACCACCCAACGGCGTAATGCAGCTAGCACCATACTACAGAGAACACTCATTTTATGCTAACATCTGCCAGAGTAATGCAGCTAGCACCATTCTACTGAGAATACTCATTTTATGCTATCAACAACCAGGGTAATCCACCAAGCACCATTGTACTGAGAACTCTCATTTTATGCTACCACCCACCTGGGTAATGCAGCTCGCACCATTCCACTGAGAACTCTCATTTTATGCTACCACCCACCAGGGTAATGCAGCTAGCACCATTCCACTGATTTTGCTCATTTTATGTTACCACCCAGCAGGATAATGTAGTTAGTGCCATACTGCTGAGAAGGCTGATTTTATGCTAACGACCACTAGGGTAATGCAACTAGTACCATTCTACTGAGAATGCTCATTTCATGCTACCACCTACCAGGGTAATGCAGCTGACACCATACTATTGAGAACACTCATTTTATGCTACCATCCACCAGGGTAATACAGCTCGCACAATTCTACTGAAATCACTCATTTTGTGCTACTACCCACTAGTGTAATGCAACTAGATCCATTATACTGAGAAAGCTCCTTTTATCTCACCATCTGTAAAGGCAATGCAGCTAGAACCATTCTACTGAGAACTCTCATTTTTATGCTACCACACACCAGGATAATGCAGCTAGCATCATTCTACAGAAAATGCACATTTTATGCTACCTCCCACTAGGGTAATACAGCTAGAATGATTCCACAGAGAATGCTCATGTTATGCTACCACCCACCAGGGTAATGAAGCTAGCACCACACTACTGAGAATGCTCATTTTATGCTACCACCCTCCAGGGTAATTCTGCTAGCACCATTCTGCTAGAAATGCTCATTTTATGCTACCACCCGCCATGGTAATGCAGCTAGCACCATTCTACAGAGAATACTCATTTTATGCTACCACCCACCAAGGTAATGCAGCTAGCAACATGCTACAGAGAACACTCATTTTTGGCCATCACCCAGTAGGGGGAATGCAGCTAGCACCATTCCACTGAAAATTATAATTTTATGCTACCTCCCACCAGGGTAATGCAGATCGCACCATTCTATGGAGATCAGTCATTTTATGCTACCGCCCACCAAGGTAATGCAACTAGCACCATTCTACAGAGAATGCTCAATTAATGCTACCAACTGCTAGGGTGATGCACATAGCACCATTCTACAGTGAATGCAGATTTTATGCTACCACTCACCAGAGTAATGCAGCTAGCACCATTCTATTGGAAACAGTCATTTCATGGTACCACCCACCAGGGTAATGCAGCTAACACCATACTACAGAGACCGATCATTTTATGCTACCACCCACCAGGGTAATGCAGCTAATAGTATTCTACTGAAAATGCTCATTTTATGCTACTGCCCACCAGGGTAATGTAGCTAGCACCATTCGAAATAGAATGCTCACTTTATGCTACCTCCCATCACGGTACTGCAGCTAGCACCATACTACTGAGAATGCTTCTTTTATGCTACCACCCACCAGGATAATAGAAATACCAATATTCTACTGAAAATGCTCATTTTATGCTGCCACCCACCAGTATAATACAGCCAGCATCATTCTACAGACAACGCTCATTTTATGCTAACATTTGCCAGGGTGATGCAGAAAGCGCCATTCTACTGAAAATGCTCATTTTATTCTACCACTTCCTGGAGTAATGCAGCTTGCACCATTCTACTGAAAATGCACATTATATGTTGTCACCCATCAGGATAATGCAGCTTGCACCATTCTACAGAGAATGCTCATTTTATGCAACTGCCCACCAGGGTAATGCAGCTAGCACCATTCCACTGATATTGCTCATTTTATGCTACCGCCCAGCAGGATAACGCAGCTAGTACCATATTACTGAGAATGCTTCTTTTATGCTACTACCCACTAGGGTAATGCAGCTAGCACTACTCTTCATAGAACTCTCATTTTATGCTACCACCCACTAGGGTAATGCAGCTAGCACTACTCTTCATAGAACTCTCATTTTATGCTACCACCCACTAGGGTAATGCAGCTAGCACCATTCTACAGAGAGCACTCATTTTATGCTATCACCCACTAGGGTAATGCAGCTAGCACCATTCTGCAGAGAGCACTCATTTTATGCTACCACCCACTAGGGTAGTGCAGCTAGCACCATTCTACAGAGAGCACTCATTTTATGCTACCACCCACTAGGGTAATGCAGCTAGCACCATTCTACAGAGAGCACTCATTTTTTGCTACCACCCACTAGGGTAATGCAGCTAGCACCATTCTACAGAGAGCACTCATTTTATACTACCACCCACTAGGGTAATGCAGCTAGCACCATTCTACAGAGAACGGTCATTTTATTCTTCCACCCTCCAGAAAAATGCAGCTAGCACCGCACTACTGAGAATGCTCTTTTTATGCTAACATTTGCCAGAGAGATGCAGAAAGCACCACTGTACTAAAAACACTCATTTTATGCTACCACCCACCAGGGTAATGTAGATCGCACCATTCTACAGAGAACCCTCATTCTGTGCTCCCACCCACCAGGGTAATGCAGCTAGCACCATTCTACAGAAAACGCTTATTTTGTGCCACCATTCACCAGAACAATGCAGCTAACATCATTCTGCTAAAAATGCATATTTTATGATGCCACCAACCAGGGGAATGCAGCTAGCACCATTCTACTGAAATGACTCATTTTGTGCTACCACCCACCAGTGTAACACAACTAGAGCCATTATACTGGGAACACTCATTTTATGCCACCGTCATTCAGGGTAATGCAGCTGGAACCATTCTACTGAGAACACTCATTTTGTGCTACCACCCACCAGGGTAATGTAGCTAGCACCATTCTACTGAGAACCCTCATTTTATGTTACCACCCACCAGGGTAATGCAGCTAGCACCATACTGCTGAGAACACTGATTTTATGCTATCACTCAAGAGGATAAAGCAGTTGGCACCATTCTACAGAGAACGCTCATTTTATGCAACCACCCACCAGTGTTATGCAGCTAGCGCCATTCCACTGAGAATACTCATTTTATGCTACTGCCTACCAAGGTAAAGTAGCTAGCACCTTTCTACTGAGCACACTCATTTTATGCTACCTCCCAAGAGGGTACCTTAGCTAGAACCATTCTACAGGGAACACTCATTTTATGCAACCACCCAGCAGGATAATGCAGTTAACACCATACTACTGAGAATGTTCATTTTATACTGCCATCTGCCAGAGTAAGGGATCCAGCACCATACTGCTAAGAATGCTCATTTTATGCTATCACCCACCAGGGTAAAGCAACTTACACCATTCTACTGAGAAGTCTCATTTATGCCACCACCTACCAGGGTAATGCAGCTAGCACCATTCTACAGAGAACGCTCATTTATGCTACCACCCACCACGGTAATGAAGCTAGCACCATTCTACTTAGAGCACTCATTTTATGCTACTACCCAAGAGGGTAATGCAACTGGCATTATTCTACAGAGAATGCTCATTTTATGCTGCCACCCACCAGGGTAATGCAATTAGTACCACTCTACTGGGAACGCTCATTTTAGTATTTGTTTCAGATTTTCATTTAAAGGAGAAGTCCACCCAGAATGTGCAAAAACATGTTATGTAGAGTGTTTTGATATGTATGTTAAGTCCTAGTATGTCCTTCCCTCTGTTGGCTATTAGGAGTTTTTCCTAAATTAGCCTGCTAGCTGTATGGTAGTTTTACGATCCCTGGGGATCTCCATCACAAATAGGTTTATTGGCTTTCTTTCTCCTCACGATGTACCCTGGTTCATGTGACAGTGATGTAGCTATGCCCCTAGATTGCTTAGGGTCTGTCACAAAGCTCAATACAAAGATAATACTTCTTTCAGAGAAGTTGTCACATTGCTACATTTTGGGTGAGTGTAATCATTATTATTTTTTGACATTAGTACCTTGTCCTGCTATGTTACAACCTATAAGGTGATGTTCAATTTTTACTACTTAGTACTGGTGCAAAAACTGAAAGTGACTGAGAGGAATAGAGTAAACGGTGACATGATTCTCACACACCCACACACACAGCAGAGCATAGCAGGACAAGGTACTGATATCAAAAAATAATAATGATTACACTCACCCAAAATCTAGCAGTTTGTCTTCTCTGGAAGAAGTATTTTCTCTGTGGCTGAGCTGTGACAGACCCTGTAACAAGACACTGGCTTCCTGCAGGGGCAATTAGACATCACACCAAAGGGCACTCTGGGAAGACTACAGGCCATAAAAGAAATCAGAATGGCATCCTCCAAGGACAATAAAACAGTTATGGAAAGTTAAAAAAACATCTTTCACAGCCAGAGGAAAAGAAAATGCTGGGAACTGGTTAGAACACAGAAAAAAAGACTACTACATATATTTTCCTGATTTTAACATGGAGTTTTCCTTTAATATAATTGGGCCTAATAGCAAATAAAAGTTAACAGTCACAGTGCGCTTGTCTGGCCACTAATAATAATGATGCTGTATTCCAGGCAAAAGTTTCATATCTGTGATCGTAAACCATTATGCAGCTAGTGCCATATTCTGCACTGTTTTTACCTGAAGTTACCGACTTAAAGACTGCCTGTAATTTTATGTATTGCTGCTCTGTACTGTTATTTTTGTTGCAAAACCAATTTTCTACCATTTGTTAAGTCACCTCATGTTGAGGCTTGTTTGGCACTATGTACCTGTAAGCACTGTATTACCTGAGCTTGTGCCACCATGTGGCCCGAATCCTGACTGAAAACGGTCCTTTGGATCAGCCCGATTACTCAGTTTCCAGATACATACATACATAAATAAATAAACAAACATATTGGCCCATGTTATACAGCTGCGGCACTATGGTTAGGGTTGATCATGGGTTTCTGTGTTAAACCCTAAACTTTGTACTTTGGTAGCTTTGCAGTTATTCAATGGATTTGCACAACATTTTGCATGTGTGGTCTCAGGGACAAGATCTCTTGACGTGCAACATTTCAGTCCAGTTAGATGTGTGAACTCTGACATCTGGATAGTGAAAAAGTGAAAACAATTTTTTTTTATGATTTGTTGTCATCACCTAGAGCTCATATGGTTTGTAATTTTGCTGTGAACTTTTCAGGGTAAAAGGGCTTGAGTCACAGTGGCGTCTTTTACTGGTTTGGTGAAAAAAGTGTTGCTCTGTTCCAAAATCATAAGAATTTGAAATTTTGGTTCTGTGCATGCTCAGCACAGTTTTTTTGGAAAGTTGCTTGGAACAAAAACATTTTTACTCCATATGAAAAAGCTCCTGGAAGTTTCTGTGTTTGTAACTTCAGGTGGACTCAGATTTCAGGTAACTGGGTTTAAATTGCTGTGTGCTCTTTCACCTGCCTTCAGTTATTGAGGTTCTTTTCCTTAGTCTGCTGTGGGGGTTTCTTTGAACAAGGAAGATCCACCAAAGGATAACCTTTACTCAAAGTAAATCAGCTACTCACCATGAGCTGTCTTTCCTACAGCAGTAGCTGATTGTTTTTAGCTAGCAGCACACCCACAGAAAATCCTGGTGGTTGGTGATTCCATGGTCAAAGGAATGGAATCTCCACTGTGCAAGTATTCACACGAGGTGATGACAATCAGATGCTTTCCCAGTGCCACAGAGAAACAGGACTGCGAGAATATTGGGAGAATTGCAGACAGAGAGGAGGGGGACCTGGGAGTGCTGGCACACATACGTGTAGGAACCAATGGTCTGGCTGACCAGAAGGTTGAGGATGCTAAACGGAGTATCAAGAAGCTTGCAGAAAGATTTTCGGCAGCAGCAACTTCCCTGGCCTTTTTGGAAGTCCTAGCTGTGTGAGGTAAGCATGAGAGCATGGAAAGAATCAGACCAGCGGAACTAGAGGAATTCAACAGTTGGCTGAAGGACTGGTGCCAGACAAAACAATTGCATTTTGTCGGATCCTGAGGGAACTTTTAGGATAGATCGCTCTTCAGACAGGATGAACTTCACCTCATGGAAAAGGAGCAAGAGTGTTGGCTCAGAAGTTGGAAGTTTACTTGGCCATTTAAACTAAGTGGAGGGGGGGGGCTGAGGCACAGAAACAGGCATTGTACCTAGCCAACAACACCCCCAAAATAAATAATACCGGGAGCAGATGAAATCGTTCCATTCCCATAAAGATAAAGAAGGTGTACAACATATGACTGACATCAGTGAAATGACAAAGGGGAGTATCTGTGGGAAAGGGGGAACCGCAGTCAGACAGTTGATTGTAATGACGTGGCGGGGAGTCTGCCTCAATGCTAGGAGCCTAGGCAACAAGATCGGTGACCTCCGGGCTCTGGTGGCTATAACTGAAACCTGGGCCATGCCATGCCATTAGAGTGAAAAATAACACATACACAAAGGCAAAACATTCCGAGGGGAAGGGACACGACTCCCCAGCATCCCCGAAAATTACAGGCATCGAACTGGTAAATACGCCCGTAAGGGAGGGAGTGATTGTAAGAGCCTATTAGAGCTACTGGATAAATGAACTAAATGCACTTTTTCCAAAGGGTCTGAATGAGGATCATGCTTTTCATAAATTTCTGAAATAGCCATATATTGCCCTGAACCCTTGCAGTGCTAGAATATGTATTTATGAGCAAACAGTCATTTGATAGAAAGGAAAAATGTGTGTTGGTGTATTTGTCTGTACATTATGATGCCAGGAGTTAGAGCAAAAGAATTCCAATATTTAAAATATATATACATTGCACACTTGGAAGGATGAAAGGAAAAATAAAACAAGCATTTGTCAATGCTGAATGTTTGCTTGCTGGCATTAGCAGTGGAAGTGCAGGAGCTAGACAGATGCAGTATAGGAATGACAGTGATGTATTGAACTGATGCCAGCTCCACCCCCACACTGTAGAGATGAACAGGCATTGGGGTGTGCCTTTGGGTCATCACCCATAACGGTCGTGACATTTCACCTCACCCTACCCTGCAGCCACTGACAAGTGTCGAGGTGTGCCTTGGGGTGTTTGGGCTTTACGTTCACCTCATTCCATAAGGGAATATGCTGAAATGGGTGCAGTATAGGAGAATGCTGTGAACTCTGGGGCCAAAGAGTCCAAGGCACACGTTGATGTCCATGACTGGCTGTAGGGTGGGGTGGGGTAGAGTTGCATAAGCATTACTGTTGACAGTCCCAAGTCACACCCCTGACGCCTGTCAGCCCCCACAGGTAGGATGTTATGGTTGGAAACCCTAATGCCCTGGGCATTTCTTGGTATTTTTATTCCAAGTGTTCAAGACAGGCTTTTTGTGACCCCACCACATGAACAGTGGCAGTATCAGTTTGTTAGGTGAAAGCTGATTTTGCACAGTGACTGCGCCATGTGGTGCCACAGGTAAGAAAAGACATTTCAAGCATGATGTGAAAAATGACAGCTGTACTGTTCATGAGGACGTGTAAAGAAATGGTAATGTTGAAAATCTGGAGAGAAAATATAAAAAAAACTGGTGAAGCCATGAGCGTGCATAGAAAGTACACAATGCAGAGCAGTGCAATTATGTAGGAGATGTTTTGCACCAGATTTTCAATAGAGGCATTTTGGGACCTCCGCTCATGAACTGTGTTACTGTGATATTCTTCATCCATCCTGAACACTGATTTCCCACAGCAGCTATGTTATTCTGCGCTGGAAGTGCGAAAAACACATTTTAGCCAGGGTGTGAGAAATGACAGGTAATGTATACTGTTAATAAGGAGGTGTGAAAAAATGTCAGTGTTGAAAATGTGGAGTAAAAGTATTACAAATTCACAAACTTACGAGTGTGCATGGAAACTGTGCAACGCACACTCATAACAGTCATTTTTGGGTATGTTTTCACCAAATTTGCAACATAGGCTTGTTGACAGCCTACCTCATGAACAGTGACACTTTCATTTCGTTAATCAGTCCCGAAAGGTGATTCTGTGCAGGGACCATGAAATCACTTTTTGGGACTGAATAACCAGATGACAGTCACTGAAATCATGACATGTGGTCTCAAGAAAGCCATGTTGAGAATTTGGTGCAGAAATTAGAAAAAGTGATTGAGATATGCACCAAAGTTGAAAGAATGCAGTTATGCCGTTATACAGGTCAGCAGCATTTCTTCAGTTCGTGGTCAAGCTTTGAAGAGTAGAGATGTGTTCCTGGTCCACCGAAGATCATCGCGCCAGCCTTCAGAGGTAAGTATGGGGTGGGTGTGTGTGTGTGGGGAGGTGGGGTACACAGACTGTAGGCATGGGCTAGGTGAGGGGGGCAAGAGAGACAATAAAGGACTGTTTTCTTTTGTTATAGGGTTGTTCATTGTTGTTTCACAAAGATGATGCAGGACTTTTGCCACACTGGGGTGGGCATCCAGCCTGGCACCTAGAAGTCTGCTTGGGGGCACAGTGCAGGCACCGAGGGATTGGGCACCCTCATTGGCCATACAGTGTGCAGGGGGGACAGCACATGATGATGCAGACTTTTGCCAAGCTTGGGTGAGCTCCCAGCATGGCACTTGGAAGTTTGTTATTTTGGGGGGCACTGGAGCAGATGAGGGTTGGGCACCCCCATTGGATGTACAGTGTGCTTGGGGGGGGAGTGTGCATGAGCGGAGGAGGATTGGGCACCCCCTCAGCACACAACAAATGGGGGGGCCATCATGCTGATGGGGATTGGGCTACCTCATCAACAAAGAGAAATCAAAAGTTCTGATGCAGAGGTCAACAACTGAAAGAAAAGTACCACTACAATCAACGGTGATGATGTGTAAGCAATTTGCACACTGCCGACGGTACTGCAGTATGGAAATTGCGTTCACGTTACCACTGCTGATTGTAATGGTCATTCCCTTTCAACTGCATACCACTGCATGTGAGCTGTTGTCATAGACAGCTCAGACATTCATTGGTGCGGTGTGGCTGTGCCTACAAAAAGGATCAGGGCATTGGAAGCAGGGTGGCAGACCTACAAAAACTCATATGGTGGCACTATCTTTCTTGCACATGCATGCAAACAAACTTAAAAAGGGGTCAGCTCAAACTTCTTGTGGGACTATGTATCGAAAATCTTTTTCTCGTATGAAGGGATCCCTTCTCGTATGAATAAAAAAGGACATATGGAGAAAGCGGAAGTGGGTCACAGACAAGCATTTGCCAATGCCGAATCGTTGATTGCTGGTACTAGCATTGGGAGGGTGACGGGTTTGAATTTGCACTTTTTATCCCATCTTTTGTTTTAGTGTGTGTGGCAACAAAAAGTTTTCTGATAGACTGCTTCAATACAGAAGAAATGTTAAGTGTTTAACTGTACTTATGCTTGGCTAGTGGACTTTGAAACCAAACAACTCAAGGTTTGAGAAGAAGTTAGTGTGACATAACATCCTTGCCCTGCCTTGCATTGCATTGTTTTGGCGAAACTGAAGTCTGCATGCAGATATGTCAATATGTTTGAAAGTACTTTATTAAAAATATGAATACTTTTTACACAGGTCAATATAAAACTCAAAAGCTGCAAGAAATTGCGGAACATGTCAGGTTTTGTGGAGAATGGTGAAAATTGCAGAGTCTGCAAACAAAGTGCATGTGCAATTTTGCTGTGCCCTTGGTGATGAGGACAAGTAAATGTTGAGAAAAGACGTTACCATAGGTTGCATATAAAAAATAGCAGTCTGGAATTGTCAAGAGCTGGTGTTCTGTGAGACATACAGCAGTTAGATACAGAAGACATAGTTTGAAACAGTTTTTGCATAAAAATCAGGCACTGAACATTTTAGTAGGAGCCTGAGTGATGTAGCAGTGCAGCTCTGCTGCACTGTTGCAGTTTGTCACTTGCCTGCATTGCTTTGTTTGCAGTGACAGATGTTTCATTACTTGTTTTCAAATGAGCATAACACTGAGAAAGAGACACTGTTATTGCAATGCACAAATGTGTCTTCTGTAACATGTAGAAGTTCACACAATGTATAGCCACGGGGGTCAGGTCCCGTGGCAGATACTCATGGCCTGGATGGTGGTGCATCATTTGCACACTGTTGCACAGGACTGCAGGAGTGCCAGGCTTTGGAGTCATGTGATTGTTGAGTGAGGCGGTTACAATGCTTGGTTCAATTCTCTAATTCATGGTAGATGAAGGCAGGTGTAGTGGTTGCTGAGTGAGGCAGTCCAAGTGTTTGTCTCAATTGTCAAATTTATGATAGTTGAAGGCAGGTACCGTTAATAGAAGTTGCTTAGTTTGACTTTTCTGTCCTTTCGCAGTCCGTATTGCCTGTGTGATGTAGGATGCTGTTCAATGTTGTCAGGCGTGGAAGGCAGTGGAGAAGATGTCTGTTGTGTTGACTGGTCATGAGTGGAGGTAGACGGCATGTCATGAGCAAAACATTTGTCAAGAGTCTCTGAATCTGTGAATGCCTTCTCATGAAATGTAATCGAAGTCACTGTATTTGCAAGAGTTGTGACAGTGCAGTGGAGTGGGAAATCCTCAATAATGCTTTCGATCAGGTTTGGGGTATGTTGTAGACTGAGGGCATCCAGAAACAGTTGAAGTGGGATGTAGAGAGTGTGAACAGTGCTATTTGGTTGCTGTGCTACCATGGTAATTGTCTGTTCCTCTAAGTTTTCGATGCCGGTAACGTCAACAGTCTTCATAATGGGTACTGGATCGATGAGCTGTGGAAGGAAATGGGTACAGGTCAGCATGATTATAGATGTAATAGTGTAATGCAGTATAAACATTTATATGTAGAACAGCATATAGTTAGAATTCTGCAGCAATATTAGCTTTATATGTTGTTATGGCTATAGGGCAATAAGAGATGGGAGATTGTGTACTAGAAGTAGTATGGCAGTACGAGGGCATTGACGTATCTGTGTGATGCAAGTTGATGTGATTGTTAAAGTACTTACAGTGATAGTAGAAGTTCTGAAGGTGTTGAATGAATGTTCATTGTTGTAGCTGGTCAGGGAGACATTTGTAGTGATAATGGTGTCTCCGGGCTGTAGTGCTGTTTCTGCGAGTTGGCGCCATAATGTGATTTCACGGGACCCGGTGCTGTCTTCTGCAATGATTGTTCGAATTGGGGTGGGCTGTCCTGTAACTGTAGCAGTCTGTATTTCTCTGTGCTGCATGAAAAGGATTGACAGGTGGTGAGTTGTCTTGTAAGGAAGGCTGGTATAAAAAAGAAATGCATCAGTCAACAAAGACGCCCTAAGTGGATGAAGGCATGTATGAAAACAGTAATCAATAAGAAGCAGAGATACTTGACGCAGATTAAGCATTGTAATCATTACATAGTTGCAGTTTACAGGCCATGGGGTAAGAAAAGTAAGTTAGATATTTAGCATTTGAAAGCAGAACAGGAAATAACTCTGGGCAGTATGGTTAATGATGAGAAAGTAGCTTTTTCCCCTATATAAATAACCTAAGGGGAAACACAAATTCAGTAAGTCGATATAGCAATACTGTAGGGGCACCTAGTACTGAGACAGAAATGGGTGACATGCACAATAATTAGTTTTGCAGAGTATTTAATAGTAACATTTCTATAGCTTTAGAGGACATACCGGTACTGAACTGAGAAGAAATAGTCATTAATGCAAATGAGCTGTTGGGAAAAGGCAAACTGTTAGCAGTTAAGACATCAATGAGGCCACATGACATACATGGTAAAGGTTTGCAGGAAGTCGCAGACCAGATATCTTGACCCCTAACATACATATTTGAACATTGTGTGTACTGTGGCGATATAAGACTGGGTTGGCAGTTAGCCATCTGAAACCTGCTGTGAAAAAGAGAATCACAAAGAAAACGTGGAAATGTTACAGCAAGTAGTTTGCAGGTGTAATGGGTAAGCAGTGGAGGGTGTAATCGAAGTTGATGTAGAAGAGGGCGAAGTTACAGTGGGAGCGATGGGGCAATGGCAATATGGATGTAGTAAAAGTAGGTGTTGTCACAGTAATTTAGTGACCTTTAATGAACATGTTAGTAGCGCAGTAGATAGAAGGAATGCAGTAGATATAATATTCCAAGATTTTGCCAAGGTCTTTGATGAAGTAAGGTATTGTGCAGTACTTGAAAGCTTAGGGGATGTTAGTCTGAGCAATAGTCTGACATTGTGGATGGAGAAGTGGTTGGAAGGGTGTGAGCCGACAGTGGTGGTAAATGGTGTATTTTGTGAATGGGGCAGGTAAGTTGTGGGGTGCCCGAGGGGTTGGGATGGGCCCTATCCTTTGTAAGGTATATATTTCATTATCACAATTGGAGTCACCAAATATTTGGTTGTGAACATTTGCGGATGACTGTCGCTTGGCAGCAGTGCTGTATGGGATAGAAAGTAGCAGTACAGTGCAAAAGGTGTGGGACTATATTTTGACATGCACTGAGCATCGTGAATGGGGCTTGACCATTAGGAAGTGTAAAATCATGCGTTTACGTTCTCATAAGAAATAGTGCAAGTATTGCATAAATAATGCATTTCTACCTGAAACACATGAAGAAAAAGATCTCTGCTGGAGCATATGTCCTGAGGTGGAATGTAATATGCACTGTAAGGACCAAGTGGGAAAGACCAACCAAGTACTGAATTGTATGGCAGCCATATGTGTAGTGGAGCTAAGGAAGTACTGCTGCGCGTGCCTGTTGCACTCGTGAGACTTCATGTGCAATATCGCGTGGGGATTTGGTCCCCATATACTGAGGAAGATATAAGAGGGGTTGAAGTGTTGCAAGGAGACATGGCCAGGTCTATAATTTGAGTAAAAGGGATACCTTATCAGGGAAGACTAATAACAGTCATGGTTTATTGATTACAATGTAGAAGGCAGAGGAGGGAGTTGGGTATGCTAAGGAGAGTGACTGATGATAATATCCGTAGAAGTGAGGCAGGCCTACTTTTCAGCCATAGTAGAGTTAGCAGCAGTACAGAGTGCAAGCAGCTGTCATTAGAGGAATGGAATTCACTATTTAGAAAACAGTGGTTGAGGAAAAGGGTGAGCACAGATTAGAATGCGGTAAGAGTGGCAGTACTTGGAAGTAAAGATATGACTGGTTTCACATATGACTTACATAGCATTATGAGACATGAGGTAACATTTGTTGATGAGGTATAAATGTTATGTAGGATAATTTACTTTATGAATGGGAAGCATAATAGACGTAACTACTATAAGTTTCTTGTAATGTATAAAATGTATGTGTGAATGCAAAAGTTGTAGTAGAGCCATAGACAGAATGAGCACAGTATGCTGAACAGTGGCAACACAAGATGGCATAGTGGTGAACTGTGGCATAACAGTGTGCAGAAATAACTGTACGTGGCATATCGAGGGATGCAGGTTGACAGGCAGTTGTGGCATTGGGTGCCGCATTGATTAATTGAAAGTAGTTGAGTTGTACTTACCTGTGGGTAACCAGCCTGGAAAGAGTGGGGTAGGTTAATTGGAAGGATATATTTAGGAGACATTGATGCATTACTTACAAGTATTGTGACTGAATTGTTCAGACTATAACATCTGACATGAGAGAAGAAAGAATATGTACAGATACTGTATACTGTTAATAGAACAAAGCAGAATTAGTTTCACAGCAGTGTAATGGCAGATAAGTGGTGGCAATTAACCTGGAAATAGTTGCAGAGGTTCAGAGATTTGTGACATTGACTGCTCTTGATCTGCAGTGGGCAGGTGAGGAACAATAAATATTATTGTTGCTGCCAGGTGTCGAGACATGAACATTTAAGTGCGGAAGAGTAGCCAAGGGGGAGTGGGGGCAGGGAAGGTAGTCTCAGTGTGAATAGTCAGGTAGCATGATTTTTAACGGATTGGTTATTGGGAATAGTGAGTCATGCTGTAGAGGGATCGCAAGCAGTAATAGAGATGGTGTGAAGATTGAGGTCATAGGATAGCAAGAAAACATGCAAGACATGCATACTGTTAATGAAGCAGAGGTTGAAATAGTTGTAGAAGGTAAACAGTATTGATACGTAGAAACACAGGCGGATGAGGATGCAAGACAGACATGCAAACAGCAAGCAGTGTAACTTTGTAGTGACATACCTCAAGCACTGTAACTTTAAGCGTATGAAGACTTTTGAGTGTTGAGTTGAGAGCAGTTTTGATGGGGGATGGAGGTGGAGCTGTGGTGAGGAGTATCTTTTCAGCTGTAACAAGGATGTCATTGGGAACAGGCATTGCAGGTGCACGGGCAAATGTAGTCTGTGAAGTAAAAAGAATAGCATCGTTCTTGAAAATGAAATTTCTGGCAATGTAGGATTTGTGAGGTATGAGGGAATCATGATGATGCTTGATATCTGACTGCTTTGATACAGGTGTCTCTGTCTGCGATTGCCATGTGAAACATCTGTTTCTTTTCATTTTTATGTTTGCTTGCACGCATGTGCAAGAAACATAGTGTCATCATCCGAGTTTTCGGAGGTGTGGCAGCCCTCTTCCAATTCAGTCAGTGTGTTTGCAGGCACGGCCACAGTTCTCCAATGCCTGCTGGAGCTGTCTATGACAGCTCCAAAATGCAGTGGTGTACAGTTGAAATGGGGAGCTACGCTTCAGTGAGCAGTGATCAGATATCGCCTGCTTATGCGCGCTCCCCCTACACACACATATACACATACCCACACACACACACACGCTCCTTGAGCTGTGGAATAATTAACACTTATCCCCCTTGCTTCACTGTGTGTAAAGCTCCCTGTAGTACTTCGCTTGTCCCACTTGCAGCATCTGGCAAGTCTCAAAACAACTAGTCAATGTTCGTCTATTAAAACATGTCTGAAACAATATTGTTCCTGTCTTTTGATTTTTACAAAAAAAAAAAAAACTCTGAGCCTCCCTCTCTTTCTTTTGTATCTGGACTTACCTTTTCACGCCTCCCAACTCTGGATTATTAAAACGCAAAACCAACTCCAAGGGGGTCCTTAGAACCACTCAGCAACAGGGGAGGCAGTAATTAATGTATAAATAGTCTGACGTGCATTTAAACCGGAGATCCAAGGCATTTATTCAGTGACCCTACTACATTTTGTCTCTTTCTTCAAGTCTCCGTTTGCTTTAGCCCATGTCCTCAGGAGAAGAAGGGAAGAGTGCAGAGGGCTAGTTGCTGCTTTTTGAAGATGTTTCTCTCTCACAGAATTTGATTTCAGCTTTCTTATCAGTATATTGACTCTTTTTTGTGGATCAGTCTAATAAGACATCTTGCCTGCCTCGGTTAGCACGTCTCTACACTCTGCAGGGCTCAGCCAGTATTGTTTCCTTGAAGACCTACAGATGCAAATTCACTCTCCCCCTCACCATAAAAACTTTTTTGAAGAAAAGTAAAAGTTAAGCCAAGAAGGGATGCTGAGCGGAGCTCCAGTTCTGCTCAGACTTCTTCATGGAGTTTCAAAGATCCTTGTTTTTCTTAAAGCCATCCTTTTTATTTCACACCCCCTGACCAAGCATCTGCCGTGTTAACTGGTTGGCTTCAAATGCTTTTAAATAAACATCCCGCCACCATATGTTGGAACTGCAGTGCTATGGGTTGCAGTTATGTATTTAGAGTTTTGCCCATCAGGACAGCTTAATTTAGGTGCAACAGCTAACTTTTTTTCAAGAGGACGGGAGGCCACAGCATCAGAGTAATACAGACATATAAATATCTGTGTGTGTATATATATATATATATATATTAGAGGCAAAAAACTCTGTTTTATTACCCACAGCGATAGTGAGGCCTGCTGTTAGGTTGAATCTTGATTTCTCACCTCTTCAACGGTATTGGGGTGCGATTGAGATCGTCAGTCCCAACCTCACCCCATGACATGTGTAAAGCAGCAGAAGTATAGAGAATGGTGAGAGTTAGACCCACGATCCCAATCACACCCCAATGCCAGTTGGGGTGGGTGGGGTCCAAGGGGTTTTCAACCCTAACAGCTGACTTCCTAACTTTTGTCGCTAGGAACAACCTAACTAATGCATTAAATGGAGTTTTTGCCTCTAATTTCTTTTGAGAATGATAACCAGAAATAGTGAATGGGATGCAGCGTGGAGTGGGTCCTCTCCACGATAACGCGGTGGGCGGAGGGCCCGCGCCTCCCTGCCACATGATGTCTTGTGGCATACTAACAGGGACAGCAATGCAAACAGAAATGTTAACAGTGGCTATATGGTACACACGCAAATGAGAACAGAAAGGGTAACGACATGGTGGCGAGACGGAATGGTCTGCCACGTGATGTGTTGTCACATAGTAACATGGTGCCTGCAAACAGAAATGTCAATGGCATGGGACGAAAGTGAAACAGAAAGAAACAGTACTGTAGACAGAAATGGCAAAAATAACAGAAACGCAAGCGCAAATGAAAACGCAAAGATAACGCGCACATGGTGGCGCAGACGCCAACGGTAAGTGAACGGGTACGGAACTAGCAAGCGAAAGGGCAACAGTAACAGTAATGTAGTGCCCAGGCTGGTTTTCCAAAACCTGCATAGAGAAAGATACAGTGAGTGCAACAATGCATGCATAATAATGAGTATCGCCAGAGAAAATGAACTTGGAATACTAACACGTTATATCTCAGGAACTGTGATCATCGAGAAAAAAAAATTTAAAAGTCATATTATTTACAACTGTCCTGGGTTAATTTAGTACTTAGCCCCATTGGGGATAAGAATTTTTCTGACGAAAGTCCGTATCTTGCACCGCTTCCTGGGATACGGTCCCTGAAAGGCGTGGCGAACTGTGAATGTTATCCCATGGGAAAAAATAAAAGTTTGGAGCACCACAACTTTGCCTCCTTTAATGTTTTTTCACCAAACCACTGAAAGGCACATCTGTGGGCTGTTGGCTGTCTTCCTCCAAATTTCAGGAAAAGACCAAACCGTTATTTTCAGCAGGTGCCAAAGGATTTCTGTAATGCGTGCGCTGTAATGTTATCCATGGGAAAACTGTCAACTTGGAGTGCCGTAACTTTGCCGCCATGTAATATTTTTCTTCAATACACTGAAAGGCAGATCTGTGAGATGTCGGTCTGCTCCTCCAAATTTCAGCCCAAACTCCCAAAGGTCTTTTGCAGCAGTGCCAAAGAATCGCTGTCACTTCCCCACAGATGGAAACTACTGTCTACTCATGTAAAGCTTTCGAAATCCAACACTTTCGTGAGCACGAACGTAGTATTTATGAAAGCATTTTTCCAGAAATTTTAAAACATATTTCTGGAGTGTTTTACCACAAAATGAAGACATGGCAAGCATCCTCAGGGTCCGACTAGGTGAATACAAAAAGAATTAGGGTTGCTAAAGGGTCCCAAATTTAAATGACAACCATTTCTCTGATCACCAACTGAAAACAAATGGCCGGACTGCGAAAGTAACAGGCCCATTTGCGAAAGTAAAATGCATTTGCGACACTGTCGAACTTTTGTTAACTTTTCCCTTTGACTTATAATGGGAAACTGTTTTTGAATAACTTTTGAACCGTTTAATATTTTTTCACGAATCTTCAAAGGACATCGGGGACCCCAGCCGCACATTCCTGAAGATTTTGGGTCGGTCGCAGCAAAACCGTGACGCACCTGTAGGCCGACCATAGAATTCCAGAAAAGTGAACGCATGCACAGATCATGCTTAATAACCCGCAGTCATATATACAACTAGTACAAAACTTGGCAGATCCCAAGGCCTATGGTTCTTGATCAAGTATTCCAAATTTCAGGAAAATCTGTCAAACGGTTGCAAAGTAATTAAGGTGCAAAGTTTTGGGGTTTTAATATAGAAATGGCTCTCAATCCTAACTATAGGGCACTGCCACTATTATATTATATATATATATATATATATATATATATATATATATATATATATATATAAAATATACTATATATATATATATATATGTGTGTGTGTGTATATGTGTATATATATATATATACTGTATATTATGGTATATATATGCACACACCACACACACACAGCGGTAAATGAGAGTAGTACCTGTCTAATAATTCAGTACTTGGGGAGTTAGGGGTGTTATAAATATGAGGTGTATCCATATAATTTTGGAGGATTGAAAGTAGTTAAGTGGTAGCAATGCAGGCGTAGGTGAGTGCATGTGACCGGTGAGTGAGTGAGTGACAATGTCACCTAGTATGTGTGAGATGTATACTGAGAAATAAAAAAAAATACAGCAACAAACGAAAGCGCAACCATAAAAAATCACTATATTTTAATTAACTGGTTTAATTACACACCTTATATCTCTGTTTCTGCACCTTCAGAGTACAGCTTCAACCAGTTTTATTAAACCATAAACACATAAATACATCAACCAGTGACTTTAATTCAAAACTGAGGCATGCAGAAGAAAAATAAAACATAGCAAGGTGAGCTGGGGCTGCTCCCTTTATTTTAGACAGTCTGGAATGTAATCTTTCTGGAACAGTGGTAATTCCTCCATCATGCCATCCCCGAAAATGAAATAACCATCCCCCCCACACATGTGTGCAGACCTGGCGTACCAGATGAGCAGCGCAGACCCAAATCATTAGTACAAACTCCTTTTTATTAGTAAGCTTATTTAAAATAATCTTTACGTGTCTTCTAGGGTTAATTTCAAGAAGTTAGGAAGTTTCCTTGGCAACAATAGTCAAGTTTTCTGTAAACTCGCCTCCTCCCTACCCCACCCCATTTTACAAATGCCAGCATATTGAAACATTTTTCTCCTTAATAAGTGCAGCATATATAAAGTGAGGAGTGAGAGGACAGAGCAGGCGCTGCATATAACTGCTGCCTCAGTTACAACATAGATATACAATTACCTAGCAGCTATAGCCTGGCAGAGACCGAGAGAGAGAGAGAGAGAGAGAGAGACAGAAAGAAAGAGACAGAGGGCATTTAACATTCCTGGCAATTCCAAAGAAAACGGGCACAACTGTGTTTAGGGCTAAAAAAACCAAGCAATTTTTTTCAATGTGTAATTCCTAAATTCTTAATGCCAGATGAACTTTACTGATTACCAAAATACATTTTCATGTATAATGTCATTTTGTTTATTTTAAGGTATTTTGGTTAACGATTGTGTTTCTGCAACATTTAGTGGAAAGTTAGAAAATATTTTTCTACTGTAAAATCAGGACAGGTAGTATTTTTCATGTGTTTTTTTTTTTTTTGGGCAGGACACAGCTGTCTAAATCAGGACTGTCCAGCGAAAATCAGGGCAGGTGGTAACCCTACTATGATGCCAACTGTCAGTGCTTTGCAAAAAACTGGAAAAATCACTTTAAGCCCCCACAGCACCCCAACCTACAAAGAAGGCCTAATTAGAGAGCGGTAGGTAACATTAATGCTAGCTAAGGATAAGGCTAAGGCAGTTTTAGATATGTACTGCAGCACCCCTCATCGAAGGACTGTGGCTCGTTACAGAAATATAACATGAATGTAACCAATAAAACTAAAAACAATGTGAATAACTTCATGTATTCTAAATAGGTAAAAGCACCACAGCTCCATTCCTAAAAAGGTGTGTGTGTGTGTGTTCGTTTCTTTCCTCTTGCTAACCTCAGTTCTGTATTTCCTATTTGACGCCCCTCCATGCCCAACACAGGCAGACTTTCTCCCCGCCTCCTCTGCCATTGGCGTCTAGCCACACTGGAAAGATATAAACTGGCAGCCTCCAGAGACGAGTGTTTACTTGGTTTACTTGGTTTCAAAGGACCAAAGAAGGCTATTGCCCATTAAGATTGTCCCCCACCACATTGGTGGGATAATTATACCTTGTAGTTGTTAAACTCGAGCCAGCAATCCAGCCCTTTTTTGAAGACTGTATTGGAGCTACTGTCTACTAAGTATTGTGGGAGGAGATTCCACAATTTGGGGGTTCTTACTGTAAAGTAGTTTAACCTTTTGTTGTTTTAGCTTTAGATACAAATATCTGGTTGTTATGATACCGAGGTGAAGTCCAACTGGTGGAGAAATGTAGGCCACAGTGGTGTTGCATTAACTCTTGAGAATTCAGATTTTGTACAATAGGAGAAGGTCACCTCTGGTGCGTCTTGTGCGTAGTGAGTGTGAACCTTGTAACTCTTAATCTTCCTCGTAGTCTAAGTCCGATAAATAAGGGACCATTTTGTGGCTCTTCTCTGCACCCTCTCAACCCCGTCACAACATCCTGCCCCAGATAGGGACTCCAGCAGGGGATCCATAGTCCAAATGGGGCCTGACATAAGCCCTATACAAGGATTATACATTCTGTGTCCTAGACACAAACGAACGCTGAACCGGAGAGCAGGCATTAGATTTCCTGGCTATCATCCTGCAGTGATCACTAGATGATAATTGTTATTAATGATTACCCAGATCTCGTTCTAATGGTGACATGAAGGGCAACACTGTTCAGAAAATAGGTCTGCCTAGGGTTATTCTTATCAAAGTGTACAACATGACACTTGTCTGAGTTCAGTGTCATTTTGTTTACAACCGCCCATTCTTAATGGTTTTTAAATTGTTCCTCATGGAATCTCTGTTTATCGATGTAAGGACAGAGCCACACAGCTTGGTATCATCAGCGAATTTTGAGAGAACAATTTCGGGGCTGGCCTGAAGATCACTAATAAAGATGTTAAACAGGGTCGACCCCAACACGGACCCCTGCGGGACCCTGCTGGTCACACTCAGTGAGTGGGAAAGTGTGCCATTAATTCTGACCTGCTGATATCTTCCACTCAACCAACCTGAGACCCAGTTAATTATGTAGTGAGAAAAACCCATATCATTCATTTTGTCGAGTAGAATGTCATGAGGGACTTTGTCGAATGCTCTACTGTAGTCGAGAAGTATCACATCCATAGGGATGCTGTCATCCAGTGCCTTACTGACATGATTATAAAAGGAAACCAAGTTAGTAGTACAGGAGTATCCCTGCCTAAAGCCATGCTGTGTAGTGTCAGTCAAGTTACCCCCAACAGATTCGTACTCTAAAAGTTTCTTAATAACTTTCTCCATGATCTTGCTTATAACGGAAGTCAGACTTATTGGACGTTAATTCTCTGGTTTGGAATGTTTACCCTTCTTAAAGATTGGGACCACAGTGGCCATTGTCCAGTCCTGAGGGATAATTCCCTCATACAAGGATTTGTTGAATATAATTGAAAGTGGTTTAGCAATGGCAGCTGCTGTCTCTATTAGAAATTGGGGGCTGATGTTATCAGGGCCTGGACTGGAATTGGAATTTAGGGATACAATTGCTTTTAGTATATCATCCTTGGTGATGATGTAAGAGGGGGTAACACTGTTCGCAGGTTTGAGGCGCTTAGGAACCTCTTTCTTGGTAAATACTGAGCAGAATTGTTTGTTAAATGTGTTTGCCATATCTTTGTCTGTTGATACAATTGTGTCATGTATACATAAGGGCCCCATGTGTCTATTATTTATTTTTTTTATTGTTAAGGTAGGAAAATAGTGATTTATAGTTGTCTTTGGTATGGGCCAGACGAAACTCAAGTTTTTTTTGGCTTGCAGAATGGCTTGTTTTAGTGATTTTAGAGTTTCCGACTGATTAACCATAACTTTTGGTGTCTTCCTGTTTTTAACTAGTTTAAATAGCCTCTGCTTGTTCTTAATTAAGGTTTTGATGGTATTGTTAAACCACAGGGGTATTTTCCCCTTTTTATTATATTTTTTATGTATAGGAACATATAATTTTTCTGAGTTGTAAATGGTAGATTTGAAAAAGTCCCAAGATTCTTCCATGGAAAGGGAGGATAGTACTGTATCCCAAGAAACTGAGTTTAATTGGTTATTGATAGCATTAAAATTAGCTTTTTTGTAATTTTTCAATTCAGTATAGTTGGTGATGTGTTGGCAAAATGTCAGTGTAATGGAAATGGTGTAGTGATCACTTGATCCTAGTGGGGCACCAATTATAATTTTGGATATTAGATTCTATATTTGTAATAACCAAGTCCAGTATGTTGTCAGCCGTGTTGGTTCTGTAACGATTTGTTCAAGGCCCATATCAACCATGAGTGTGATTAAGTCTTTCTCACCCGTGCATTTCAGTTAAAGAATACCAATTTATAGTGGCAGGTTAAAGTCACCCAGTATGAGGATTTTCCTTTAGAGGCCATGTCTAAGATTTCATTATTTAGGCATGAAGAATATTCTTTATTAGATGTCGGGGGCCTATAGCATGTCTCTACCATCAGTTGTGGGTAACCCTTGAGCTGGATGTTAACCCAGATAGATTCAATGTTACTTATTGTGGGGATTTAGAATGAGGATATGTTGTCTCTAACATAGAGACATACCCCCCCATTTGTCCCTGACGGTCCTTATAATATAGTTTATACCCTGGGATATGCTGGATCCAAGAAGTATCAGGATCCCACCAAGTTTCTGTGATAGAGATGAGTCCATATTTATTCAGTTGACACATAGCTTCTAGTTCAGCTATTTTGACCTGGTTTAAAGATCTGGCATTTAGACTGAGTACCTCACACTCAGAGGTGTCTGTAGTAGGTCTTTTAGAGAACAGGATCTTTTGTCACTGATCTCACCCCCGGTATTAGTTTAAAAGTTTGTTAATGGCTGTTGTAAATTTTTACCCAGAAGTGAGCTACCCTACGACTGAGGTGGAGTCCATCCCAGCAGTACAGTGAGTCTTTTAGATAGAAGGTTTCCCAATGTGTGAGACAGAGAATGTTCTGTCGGAGACACCATCGTCTAAGTCAGTCATTAAAGGCCTTAATCCTTGTGTTAATACTATCAGGTGCTCTTGGTACGGGTAGAATCTCTGAGAAGCATGCTATGCTATTTTTTTCTGCTAGTACATTGTTGAGAGCTATAATGTCCTGTTTAAGTTCGTCAATACTACATCTATTTATGTCATTTGTACCTGCGTGTATTATGAATAATTGATTTTCACCAACCCCTTTCAATATATATTTTACAGTAGTAGTGATGTCGGATACACGAGCACCCGCAAGCTTTCAGAGTAGGTACTGCTGAATTTGTCCACGTTACATATTGGGCGTGTCCAGGTGTTTAGTAATTGAGTCACCAAGAACAAAGATTTGTTTAGTTAATGGGTGAGAATCCATATTGCTAGAAGTTGATGGTAAAATCACTGAATCGTGATTTTGGTCTTTTATTCTGGATTTATTTAGTTTGGGTGTGGGGGACACAGTACAGTTGTTTACTCTCCTGGGGGTTGGGCAGCTGACTAGGGGATCACTGCAGGTGGTATTGATAGTGTCATCATTCGGTGGAACATTTATGTCCTGTTTAAGGGCATCGTATTTATTGAATAAGGGTAGGGGTGAGACATTGCATCCAATTTGCCTCCCCACGTTGTGATTTACCCTTGGGTACCCTTGCCCAGCTGTCGGAATCCTCTTGAAATACAGCAGGAGTAGAAGAGGTAATGAGATTAGTACTTCTAGCAGTTGCTGTCTCGTCAGCAGATGGGGGAATTAAAGATAAAGACTGACCCAGCATGGAGTCACTATAGTCCTCCAAAGCTTCAATCTCAGGACCAACTGTTGTGGAAGCCAGTAAACAGGCGATTTCTTCCTGGAGGGTTTCTACTGTTAAGCATTTATTACATACAAAGTTGGTAGTCTGGGGACCCGTGGCAAACATATCACATGACTGGCAATAGTTGTTAGGAGTTTCCATGTTAACACGTCGGGCAAACTATCAGGTTATATAATGTGTGCTACAGCACTAATTCAATTTACTCACAGTTTTGGGGCCCTGGTCCCTGCTGTCCCGGCGGGCCGGCAGAACGCATACGATGTCGTGTCTGCGTCTTCTCACAGGGCTTCACGCACATGCCTTTCTTCACGCTGGCTGCCCTGCTTGCTGCAGGGGCAAGCTTTTAATGAAAGTGACGACCCGGAAGTACTCCTAGGGGTCACAGGGTCCTCGCGACAAGCAGCACAGAATTTCTGAACAGCAAATAAAGGTATTTAAGTAAATAACAGTTTGAAATATGTTTTGGAGTGCAGACAGATGCTAGCTAATAGGTAGCAGCACACCAAGGCTGGGTTCCAGGACTATGCACCATTGTCCCGGTTACCAGCTCTCTTCCTGGTTCCTGCCTCCTTGGCAGTGTAGAAGGGCTCACAGTACAACACACTATTAGATTAATAATACAAAGATCCTACCAGGCGCAGTCTAGGACCTGAAAACCTTGCTGGCAATGATTTGGGTGCTGTGCTCGCTGCAGGGGCAAGCTTTTAATGCGAGTGACAACCCGGAAGTACTCCTAGGGGTCACAGGGTCCTCGCGATGAGCAGCACAGAATTTCTGAACAGCAAATAAAGGTATTTAAGTAAATAACAGTTTGAAATACGTTTTGGAGTGCAGTGAGTACGGCCAAGGGACAGTAAACCGAATCCCCACAGGGTCCAGAATCGCACTGCCTTTAGCTATCCAGAGCCCCTTCTACAGGGCTCAGAAGGGACAAAGCTACAGCCACAGACACGGCGGCGAGACAGAGATTGATGGAGGGATGCAGCAGAGCTCTGTCTCTCTCACTGAGGTTCCAGTCCTGGGAGCTGCTGCAGGACAGAATCGGAATGTCATTTTATTTATGGGCTAGTTGGGTTCAAAACAAAAAGAGCCATTCTATCACACTTTGGTACCTCACGCCTACAGAAGAAGGTAATGTGGGGTGTGAAACCCCTGGTGTGTGGGGGGGAGGGGTGTAAGGGTAGCAAAATGCAAATGAAATATTAAGACGAGGGAACGGTAAGGTTAGAGATGTCCACTGTCCCCCGCCCCCCCAACCACCACCACCACCATGATAACCAGTGCAGGGGGCTTCTACTTTCACCATCACCTCCATCGGTCCAAGAAGGGAGCGCCGAGTTAGGAGCTTAGTTAGGAGTTAGTTTTGTCTTTCTTTGCAGCGCTTTAACTTTGGCGAAACAAATGGATCGGTTCGAAGAGGCTGAATATTGCAAGCCAGATATGGAGTTGGACTAATACTGTTCAACTACTAGCAAATACTATTAGTCCAACTACACATACCTGTCAACTGTTCCTGATTACAAGGGACGTCCCTCATTTTGCACCTCAAAATTGCAGCATTCATCATTTGTCCCTCGTGGAAGAAGTGCTGCCATCACAGAGAATGTGGTGTAAATTTAGATTTTAAAGCTGAAGTTCATATTAATCTAAGATGCTAAATCAAAAATAAACACACTGGTTTCCATAATGTTCTGAGCTTGTATCTCCATGTTTGAGGATGTGACCCTCATTATGAGGGTCTGTGTCGGCATAAATAGACCCAACTTTGACATTCGTGTGTGGGGCGGGGGATGCAATATTTAACCTCTTCCAACCATCAAATATAATTTCAAGCATTATAAACTAGAATAACACATTTTGAGGGAAATTATTGGACGATATTAGTGGTGGTTCTGCTCAAGAGTAAACACATTCTTTTCTAGTTTTCTGAGTTAGTCAATTCACTTTTCGTTTATATATAACGGACATACACAATGTACAAGATGGGTGCCAGTTCAGGTTACAGCTGAAAATGTAGTGATACCTTATAATTTTGTAAGACACTGTTTCTCTCCTCTTGTGAGATACTCCTTTTCCCTGTCTGGAGTCTATTTTAGTACTTCTGTGCCCTGATGTTTGTCTTGATGTCTAGTGTCACAGAAGTTCAGTGGGCAGTGTCTGCTGCATGTAAGTTCATCTTAATCACAGGAAAAGCAAACTACTGGTGCTTAAATGCAACTCAGAATCCTGATAAAAAACCCATGGAACTACTATATTGAAAGGGGAAAGCCATAGAAAAAGGAGAGAGCTTCATTATTTAAAAATCTTTAAATAACTGCTGCAATTGAGTCAAATGCCTAACAACCACACTGTACAAGGCAGGAGAAAAGGGGACACTGTAAGTTGCAAAATCAATGTTCTAGAAAGATTAAAAAAATCACAGTGATACTGTTCATGAGCAGAGGTGTGAAAATGGCTATGTTAAAAATTTGGTGAAATAGGTCCATAAAATGACTGTGTTAGAGCGACCATTGCAGTTTCCACGCATCCTCCTAACTTCATGGATTTCTAATATTTTCAGCCCAGATTTTCACCACTGGCATTTTTCCACACTTCCTTATGAACAGTATAGCTGTCATTTTTCACACCATGTCCAAAATGTGTTTTTGCACTTCCAGTGCAGAAATGCGTGGTCGCTGTGGGAAATCACTGTTCGGGACAGATTAAGAAAATCACAGTGACACTGTTCATGAGTGGAGGTTACAAAATCTCTGTGTTGACAATCTGCTGTAAAAATCTCCAAACTAATTGCATTACGGTGTGCCTTGAGCATTTTCTATGCACGCTGGTGACTTCACCAGTTTTTTTAATATTTTCACTGCAGAATTTCAACATTGCCATTTTTTTGCACCTCCTCATGAACAGTACAGCTGTCATTTTTCACATCCTGTTCTGAATGTGTTTTTGCACCTGTGGTGCTAAATGCTGTAGTCGCTGAGCAAAAGCAGCTTTCCGCTAACAAACTGATATTGCCACTGTTCAATATAAAAAACGTTGAAAATTTGAAGTGAAAATGCCAAGCAACGCCTGAGGGGTTAGGGTTTCGGACCATAATGCCCCAGCCTGTAGAGACTGAGAGGCATCAGGGGTGTGACTTGGGATTCTCGCCTGTAATGCTCATATCATTTCACACTCTGCAGCCAGTGAGAAGCATCGAGGTATGCCTTGGACTCTTCGGCCCCAAAGTTTACCCCACTCTCCTATACAGGACTCATCTCACCATATTTCCTGATGGAATGGGGTGAGCATAAGGGCCAAAGACCCCAAGGCACACCGTGACGCTTGTCAATGTCTGCAGGGTAGGGTGTGGTGAAATGGCGTGGTAGTTATGCCTGATGACCCAAAGGCAAACCCCAATGCCTGTCTGTCTCTGCAGGGTGGTGGTGGGGTTGGCTTCAGTTTAATATTTTACTGCCATTCCTATTATGCAGCTCTCTAACTCCTACTGCCAATGCCAATGCCAGCAAGCAAACATTCGGCATTGACAAATGCTTGTTACTGTTGGTGTAATTTGTTATTGCAGATTTTGCAATGAGTTGAAAATTGAGTGCAGCACTTGGTCTTCCTGTGTTTGAGGTGGAAGCATCTTTAATATTCTTAATGGTCAGCATCTGTAGGGATGAGAAAAAAAGTGGTTAAGTACAGGGCAATAGAGGAATTTGCAGCCATATTGGTTTGTGGTCACTGTAGAATGATTCAAGAGTTCCAAAATGAGACAGTGTTATATCAGAATATAAATGATCAAGGAGGGAGTTGTAATTGGTTGTGAGAGTAGAAATTAATTGATGACAGTTGAGTTGTTCTTTCATGAATACAGGCAATGTTTGTTTTTCATGCGTATGAGAGAGGTAGTTGACATTGAAATCTCCCATGACAATGACTGGTAATGATATTGTGTTGTGTACTTGTGTTAGTGATTGTAATAAGGTACTGAGTGGCGAGCGTGGTGGCCTGTAGATAATAGTAAGAGTAGGTATGTGTGGAAAGTTTGGTAGGTTAATAACAGCAATGTCTATAGAGTTAGTAGAATGGAAATGTACTTGAGGTGTGTGGGAGTTCTTGATGTAGATGGCAAGACCATGCTGTGTTGCTGAGTTGAATTTGTCTAGGAAGAATGTAAGATATGATGAGATAGCATACTGTTGAGGAGCATATCTTTGCTTTATTTTAGCTTCTGTGATGCAAAGGATGTCAGCATCTCTCAAGTTGCAATCTGCTGACATTGACTTGAAATTTAATGGAAGTGAGCAAATGTTATGAGTTATGATGGTAAACATGTTAATAGTGTGATGTAGTATAGGGATAGAGGATTGTAGGGTCATAGTGGTTCATAAGCATTACATTTCTGTCTTTACATAGCTGTTGGTGGATATTTTATCCACGTTGAAGTTTTCAATTAATACATTGTCAATCTTTGTTGCTCTGCTCAATGTGACATAGTGTATGTGGTCAAATTTTGTGTTGTTAAAGTGGATGTATGAAGAGGGCAAAGTTTGTCCTTGAGTGCAGTGTACTGTGTGGGCAGTTGCTGGACGTAGAGGGAATTGTGTTCTTATAATGGTGTATAGTTTGGTACCATAGTGAAATGATGCAGAAATTTTAGTGACCAGTGTCCAATGTGTTTGTATGTCCGATGTATATAAATGCCTATTGGCAATGGCGTGTTGCTTGCCTATTGTGCTGTCTGTGAATTGCATCCATAGTATTTTTGGCTCATTGTTTGTTAACAGAGTGTTATGTTTCAAAATACCACATGCACCATTAGTAAGGCCATCCTGGACATCAATGTTTGCTGTTAAGTCATATTGTAGAGATGTGGCAAGATGGAGAATGGTAAAGAGGCCCATGGTTTTAGTGGGGTTGTCTGGAATGTGGCTTAGGATGGTATGTGCTATCTGTGGGTGTACATCTCCAGTGATGGAATCTTGTGCTGTAACTGAATATGTGGATGTGTTGCATGAGTGGTGAAGGAATACAGAAAGGTTCATGCTGTTTACTGCTTTGTTGGTTGGCATGATGTGAGGTATGGCGTAGAGTATGCCTGGGGAGGCAGATGTTCTCTAGATTTCAGTATGGCAATGTCTTCAAGGGTATGGTTACCTTCACGTAAGCGAGTGAGTAGTTCAGCAAAGGGAGTGTCATTTTTGACGCATAATAGTATGCAGTTCAAGTAGCTGGAAATGTTCTTGCCATAAGTTAGTAGCAAGACAGCCATAGTGGCACTGCAACAGTTGGACTATATAGCCATCAAAGACTGGCTTAAGTTGGAATAAGTCACCTACAGCAATAATAGAGATGCCACCAAATAGTTGTTGGCTGTCTTTTAATTCTTGGAGTCTGCTGTTAATGAAATTCAACATATTGTTGCCTACCATGGAGATTTCATCAATAATGAGAATTTTTAATGATTGCAGTCTGCATTGTAAGGCATGTCTGCGTTCAGAAGTAAGCGGCTTGTACTGTAGTTGTTGTGTAGCAGGGATAAAGAAGAGGCTGTGTAATGTGTGGCCATAGACATTGTGTGCAGCTTTACCTGTGGGGCAGCAACAGCAATATAGCATGTGTCAGGGTTTTCTCCAGGCAGGGTATTGTAGTGCCGTAACAGTGTCTGGTACAGTGCTGAAAGAACATGGCTTTTACCGACTCCTGCTCCACCAGAACAAAACGTATAGCAGGGTGTTGTAGATGTTTTGAAGTGATGCAAATGGTGGTAAACAAACTGCAGCTGTTGTTCATTAAGAGTATGCATTAAATGTAAGTATTGATGGTTATCTATGAGGTGTGCCTGGGTGTCAACTTGGTGGGTTGTTGCTGGGAGGTGAAAGTCTAGGGCAATATCATAGGTGGGAGTATTGGCAGGCTCTGGATTTGTGGATGTAAATGGTATGATGGAGTCTTCATTATTGTCAGTGAGTATTTCATTGGAAAGTTCTAGCTCAATGTTTAGTATGTCAACATTTTTGTTGTACTGTGAGTGATGCATGTCAATGGTTTGCTTGTGCTGCAAGTAAGTATTGACATAGGTTTGACCATGCTGTGAAATGCAGTGCTCATCTCTCCATGGATGAAAGAGGAATAGAAGTTCTCTGTTGTAATTTTCACTGTCAGTATTTTTATTAAAGGATTATTAAGGATTTTTGCTTTTCTGGAGACTGGTGGAACAGTGTGTGTATTGTCTGTGTTACTGTCACTGTCGGAGTTGTCGTCAGCAGGTGGTATGGAGGACTGGGTTGATGAGCGTTTCTTAGATGACCTCAGTTTGTGGTCAGAGTGGGCAGCATAGTCAGCCGGTGTGCAATCCTCTAGTTGCGGTATTCGTTTTTGGTATCGTAAAATGGTATTGTCACGTTCTGTGTTGGTTGCATGATCAGGCAGGAGTCTGATAGTATCCATGTCTTTAATCAGCAGAGTCTGAGTTTCAGCAGTGTTTGTATTTATAAATTGGCACGACCATGATGACCGTTGTAATGGTAATTGCAGAACAAGGTATGCTGCTTCCTGAGCACTGATTTATGTGGCATTTAGGAATTTGTTGCCAATGTGTCACAATTGCTGTTTGATATTAGGGTTTGTCTGGACCTCTTTTGTTGCTTCGCGGAGTAATGCACTCATTCCTCGTTGTGATTTTGACAGGTATGAAACAACATACATGGCACAGGAGTATGGATCCAATATGCATTGGATGTCCATATTAGCTTGCCATGCTGTTAATAGTACAGGGTTGTAGGCATTCACTTTACTTTGAGAAGGATGTCTCCGTAGCAGAATAGTAGGTCGTTGCAATTGTGGTTGTATAGTAAGGATGTTCTGCTCGTAAGTGATTTGCAGAATATGGAGGAAGTCCATGAGTGTCTGCAGGATGAGGGAGGTAGAAATGGCATGACAGTTATGAGTCAATGGGGTGAGTGTAAGGGCTGATGACCTGAAGGCAGAATGTGCTGCTTGCTGCACTGCAGGGCAGGGTAAACTGAAATGCCATCAGTGTTGTGGCCGATGTTGAAAGGGAGACCTCAGTGCCCGTAAGTGTCTGTTGGGTGATGTGGGGTATGTCAGTGTCATGCTTCAATGGCATTCCTATCATGCATGTGTTCAAGTACTGCGCCACTGATGGCAATGTCAGCAAGTCAACATTCGGCATTAACAACTGCCAGCTGTATTAGTTTCTATTACTTTTGCAAGCTTGTTGCAGAAAGGTCTGTGTAGTCAGTATGAAGGATGGAGTAGTACTGGAAAAAGAGAGTTAACAGTTACACGTACGTGTGTGTTTTTACACAAAATGAATTTGTAGCTATAGATGATTCCATTTATTTGAAAGTAAGTAGTAAGGTATTACTTTCAGATAAATGTAATTGATAATAGTTATGTGTTGTTGTGGTATTGGTTTTGTAGAGAAAGAAAATTAGTAATGATAACTGTAAGGTGTACTGCTTTTTCTAGTACTTTTTCATGCTTGGCACTGAATATATAGAGCTTCCTGAAAGAAGTTTACAAATGTAATATGAAGTAACAGGGGAAGTTACTTAACACTGGATAGAATGTAATGAACGTCATTGGACAGCATTCAGTGGGAGAAAAGCTTTGATGTAAGAAATATTTTATTTTTATTGTGAAAAATTATTTGTCATTATTAGTGTATGTGATGTAATGCAGTATTAAGGTGGGAAATTTTTACTTGTATATCTGGTGAAGATTAACGTTGATTAAGTTTTAAAAAAAAGTAACATGGAGAAAAATGGCATTTAAAAAGGGGTCAGCATCAGACTTGAGTAAAAAAATGGTATTTAAAGCGACTGCTTTAGATTTGAGGGTTAGTGCTGTAGGTATAGCACAGAGATAAGATGGGGCCTAAGGTGCACGTTTCAGATTCCGAGGAAGACAGTTTTATTACGATTCATGTGTTTGTATCAAGAACTGTTAGATGGAGCTAGGTATCCATGGGCAAGATCAAGATAAGAGATCATGTGTCTGGCTGCACAAAAAGAAGAAATTGTCTTAGACTTTAAAAGTGTTATTACCCTGTATAGAAACGAGAAGTTGTATTCATAGTGTAATGATGGAATGTAGTGGTGCTATGAAGATTGGAGAGTTATTGGAGGAGAGCATGAAACACAAGCTTACCGAGTGTTATACCTGCAGAATGAAGGATTCAAAAGTTATGAATATAATTTATGTGATATGATTTTCTGATGAGAAAACTTGAGAAATTCAGTATCTTGTGGTAGGTGACATCTTAAGAAGTCTAACAAGATGAATATGAAATATGCAGTTTGTTGCTATAGACAGAAATATCGTGTAAAAGTTTATAGTGAATTAAGTTTTCTGATAGTGATTGATGTGGTTAAGAAGAGAACAAAGGATTGTGTGTGTGTCTACAAAAAGTAATGTTTTAAGGGCTTGAAGAATGGATTTTTCTTAGAAATGTTATATCATTCTGTAGTTTAGACTATTAATACTAAACGTATGACTTTGTTTTGAAAAGTTCTATTAAAATTATGGAGTTATAAGCTTAATAGTGCAGTTTGAAAAGTATCCATACTAGAGATATCAGACTTTGTCAAAAAGATTTGGGTTAATGTAAGTCACTTGAATATGGAAGTTTAATGTTCACATTTTGTTAAATAAGACTTTTCTGTAAAGAAATGATATTGCCCCAAAAATATGTTTGAGGAGAAGGGACTGTGTTAAAGAGGCATGTCTATATGTCACCATTCATTGTATAAGATGGCCTACCTTCTTAGAGACTCAAACCAATCCAAATCTGGTGAAGACATCCCCAGAGCAGGTTTCATATTAGTGAACACTACTGGTCACTCCTTAGATGTGACCTAACCATTGGTGTAAGAAGACCAATGTTCAGTGAAGTAAGAATGGTACTGCTTTATACTCCTGCTAGGCCAAAGAACTGTGGGCCACGCTTGTTTGAAATGCAGGGGGTAGTGCATGAAGAGCCAGAGGTCAGTGGTGCTGGAGATATCCGAAGACAAAAAGGAGGTTTAAAGACATTTTTATTGTGGATGAAGCAAGGTCTGTGTTATTTGCTGAGCATTTTGGCAAGTAATGTTGCCTGCTGAAAACCAGACAGACTTACTTTTAAGGCTCACACAAGCTACACGGTGTGCTGACCAAAAAGATGTCTATCGTGCCAATGTTTTAAAAGCAGACGTACAACATGAAAGGCTCAGTAAACTTCAATTATTAAAACAGCTTGCTATTGAGAAGAATGGTCTTTGAATCCAGTATTGAAATGGACTGTCCAGATTAAAGCTGTGTTCTAGAAATCCAAGACCTGATTTTCAGGAAAAGGTTAACTTGCAGAGTGTGCCCATGGTAAAAGAAGTTCCAGGGTCAAAGTTAGCTGGCAAAGAAACCTTTACATCAAAAGCCAGACTCAGCCAGAGCTGTAAGTGGAGAAAAGACATCCTAGTGGAACAACCAGAAATATAAGTATTGCTTTTAAATTGCTTTGTCTAATTGTAAGTAATAGTCTTGGGAATTAGAATCAGCTTATGTAGGAAAGTAAGAGAAAACCTATGTGTAAGTATATAATCTGGGTATATAGTGCAAAAACAGTGCAGTAAACAATTGTGCATGATTTGGAAAGTTATACTTCAGGTTTATCAAAGTAGCGGACAAATCAGTAATGTAATGAGTTGTCAATTCTGATAGGAAATACATTGTAGATGCAATGAAGGTTTCAATGCAGTTGTATTCAGAAATGATATAAGACATTGATGTTATAAGTATATGTTCTTATGGAGAAACGGTATGTTAAATACTGAGTATGATAAAAGTACTGTAACTGTTACCATTTAATATGGTGAGCATTGCTTATTTTGTAACGTTGCTTATTTCTGAGAATTTGTTTATTAGTTGCTGGATTATGTGAAACAATTTTGTTGATTTTTACAAGAGTAGGTTTGATATTTATGCAAATGAAGAATATTTATAAGGACTGTACAGGTGTAAAACATATACCAGTGTTGTCCATACGCATGATTTGTGCTCTGACTGGTCTTGTGCATGCATGCAGGCCTCATAGCCATGTTGTAATGCAAGCTATGGAAGTAGTTGCAGTCAGTTTTCAGATGTAGATACATAGGCTGCTTGCTTATAGGCAAATGTACAGTATTAACGTACTTGCTCCAGTGACATGTAAAGAAGTGCCATTTGGAACTGTGCTGCTGAGCATACATGTGCTCCTTCAGTAGCTATCCTTCCAGTGATAGTAGGGTGTAGCTTGGCATGAATGTATAGAAAATAAAATAGAACTTCATAGAATCAGATAGGAAACAGTTTGAAGGCTACAGTGTGGCATTGCGTGGTGAATGCTGCACAGGTATGTGTCTAGAGAGAGAATGATTAAAGTAACTTGGCAAATGGCTTGCAAACGTAAGCGATCTCCTTTCGGACCCTAGCCAAACATCAATGATGTGTGTATTGCAGGTGTACTGCATGCAGTTTGTCATATTGTACTTATCTGTGGAGGTTTGTCAGCAGAATGGTTGAGTAAATGTCAGGATGTGTGTATTCTTCACAGTTGAACTGCAAAATAAAGGGGTAACAGTACGTTGCATAGTAGCAGAAATGTATGCCGCCACGTTAGGTAAATATGGCAGTCATGGTTCTGGTTCTTGGTATCGAATGTTGAACATAAGATTGATGGCAATCTAAGTCTGTAATAAATGCAGTGGAACTGAACTACATTTGTATGAATTAATGGCCATAGAGTTCCATACATAGGGAAGCAGTACTACAGCTAGATCATTCCGGAAAGTTTCAGCAGAACATGACATGTACATACAGTTCTGGTTGCATGACAATTTAGTTTTGTGTATTTCAGTTCCATTATTTCTGATTGACATCATTTGTATAACAACAGGATCTTTGCTTTAGAGGAGTCCATGTAATCATGAACTGTCTTGCTGTCTGAAGTTGTGCTTGCAACATGACAGTCAGTACCATGATAACAGACTGAGATGTCACAACAGGGCAGTATGACTGGAAGTACAGGAAAAGTTGTAGAGGCAGATGAAATGGATGGGAGAATTGCAGGTGTGTGTTCAAATTGTCTTCAGTAAATACTAACGGGTAGGAGAAATGTATAGAATGTTTATGGCATTCTATATGGCATTGAAGTGGAACAGCATTGGACTGGCATATATGTCTAATGTGCTGTTTTGAGGAGTTGGGCAATGTTTCTGGCCAGAGCATGGGAATGTGTCTTAAGCAGTATGTATCTGATGTTATTGTTTATGATGCCAGCATGTACTGGGCAAACATGTGGTCATGGCTTTCACGTTAGCTGGCTGTCCTAGAAAAGAAGTTCATAAAAGAAGGAAAGAACAACATGATGCTGTTCATCGGAACTCAGATTTCTAATGTGGTTTGTATGGTGAAATGTAATTGTTGTAGAAGAGGAATGCTTGAGACTGGTGGTTGTAAGTAAATATTTGTATATGAAAGGGCAATTTGGAAAAGTATCAAGTAGGTTTGCATAACAGAACAGTAGCATTATTTAATGTCATGGTATACTTACCTGTCGATGTATTGCAGTACAAAGGTTGGGACTATGGCAGGACGTCTATATTCTTCTATATTCTTTGTAAAATTAACTGTAGAATGAACAATTGAGGAGGAAAAATGCATGAGTACGAGTTAGTTAAATATGGGAGGCATTGCTTTTCATTGTGGTATCAAATGTTGAGCGTACTTGTGCTTGGTAATCTGTTGGGACACATGCAGTGTCATGGAGTTCATGTAGTGATGTTGCTTTCTTTCCGCCTGCACTCATAATCTTGTGCTTGGCAGATAACACATAGTAGTATAGAAAGAGTATGCAATCTTACAGTACAGGATACTGACTTGAAATGGAAACTAAGCTGCTCAGACAGCTGGAGTAATATCTTAACTATCAGATTGGCATGAAAATCTCCTCAGGAAGAAGGAATGGGTAGGACAAATCATTTGAGTAGATATGAAATGCAAGCAGAGCTGCAGTCAATTGGTATGCCTTTGACATTGCTGGTTCATTCATCTATGAGTAGCTATGCAATCTTGCTGGTTACAGTATGAAAAGGTTTTTAATCTATGTTAGATTGTATTTCTTGCCATGGTAGCAGTCACTGTAACAGATGACTTATTAAACAAATGTATGGACATGACGAAAACCTGCAACAATATCAAGGATGACTGCATTGCAGCATTCCCTGCATGTCGTGCTATAATTACCTATGGAAGCTTTGCAGGAAAGTGCGTGACAGAATGACAGCATGTTTATAGTCATCAAAGTGGCCTACAAAGTGAAGAAATGTCAGTCAGTTGCATAATAGGAAAGATGGAGAGTTGCAAGAAAGGGCAATATGCAAGCCATGTTTTATCAGTTTGGCATCACATGTTGAACAGTGAGGGATTTGTTGGTACAGGCATGGAAGACATGCAGTATCATGTCATTAGCGGCACATACAGCAATGCGATAGGACTGAATGCATAGGAAATCAGTAGCATAGATGAGTCATGCAACAGGTATGTAGTTTTACAAACATCTGCTTGCATTTCAGGGTACTTCTATGCAGTGGACAGAGGGAGAAACAGGGTTGGGGCCATCCTGGGGGGGGGGGAGTCATTCAGCCTGTGACAGGCTTGAAAATGGCTAGTTAATTGTCAGTAAACATGGTGACACTTTGCTACAACTCATGAAGTGTATGGTGGGGGGGCAGGAGGATTACCCACTCTTGCGGCTTTGCAATACATTGAATAGAGCAAGTGAATCTGTCGTTCTGAATCTTCATTACTGAGCTGATTTCCAGTACAACAGAATCTGTCAGCTGTTCAAAAAGTTTGAGTGCATGCAATAACTATCAGATTTACATGAAAATTTCCTCAGGAAGAAGGAATGAGTAGGACAAATCATTTAAATATATATGACGTGCAAACAGAACTGCAGCCAACTGCAATGATTTTCAAACTGCTGGGTCATTCATCTATGAGCACCTATTCAGTGTTCCTGGTTACAGTATGAAAATGTTTGTATTATAGGTTACATTGTATTTGTTGCTATGGTGACATTTATTGTTACAGATGGCTTCTTAAACAAATGTATGCTCATGGTGAAAGCCTGCAACATCAAGGATGACTGCATTGCAGCATTCCCTGCATGTCATGCTGTATGTACCTGTGAAAGCTTGGCAGAAAACTGCGTGGCAGAATGACAGTACATTTATAGTCTTCAAAGATATCCTACAAAGTGAAGAAATGTCAGTAAGTTGCATAATAGCAAGATGGAGAGTTGCAAGAAAGGGCAATACGCAAGCCATGTATTTTCAGTTTGGCATCACATGTTGAACATGGAGGGGTTTGTTGGTACAGGCATGGAAGACATGCAGTATCATGTCATTAGCGGTACATACAGCAATGCGATAGGACTGAATGCATAGGAAATCAGTAGCATAGATGAGTCACGCAAGACGTGTGTAGCAAAACATCATCAGTTCTACAAACATCTGCTTGCATTTCAGGGTAGTTCTATGCAATGGAGATGGGTAGAAATGGGGTTGGAGCCATGGGGAGGGGAGTCATTCAGCCTGTGACAGGCTTGGAGATGTGCAGTAAATTGGCTATAAATATGGTGACACTGTGCTACAACTCATGGACTGTGTGGGTGGGGGAGGGAGCAGGGGGTTACCCACTGCTGTGGCTTTGCTGTAGACTGAATAGGGGAAGTGAGAGAAACAGGCTTGGGGCTATGGGGGGGTCATTCAGCCTGTGACAGGCTTGGAGATGTGCAGTAAATTGGCAATAAGTATGGTCACACTCTGCTACAACTCATGGAGTGTGGGGGGAGGTAGCAGAGGGGTACCCACCCCTGTGGCTTTGCTGTAGATTGAATAGGGGAAGTGAATCTATCATTCTGAATCTGTATTACTGAGCAGATTCACAGGACAACAGAATCTGTGTTCTTGGAGAGGTAATCCAATATTACAACAATGGACTGACAAATATAGCTTTCTGAGTGGCTGTAAACATGGTAACAGCCTTATGTTAACCTTTTATTAACATACTTGTACAGCTTACCCATATATTGAACAAGGTTTAACACTGTTTAAAGAAACATTTTTTGCTCTGATAGAAACAAGGCACTGCGAGGGGTTATGTTAGTGGTCAGTTAATCACTCTTTAGGGGCATGTGGCATTTGGCAATACCATGTGGCACATTATGCCCACAGAGGATGATTAATAGACCCCTAACATAAGCCCTGGGCATGCCTTACTGGTTAATTGATCCTTCTCTGCTATCTGAAGGCATAATAATGTGCTTGTGATGTATCACTTGCTGCTATGGTAACAGAATATGATGTCATACCAGAGGAGTATGACGTGAAGTACACTGCAAGCAATGGAGGCGCATGAGGTGTCTGGGATAAATAGTCAAGTATGGAAATTGCCTCAGCGGGGCATAATGACTACAACAAATGTATAGACAATATATGGAATCCAAACAGAACTGCATGTGAGTAGCATGGTTGGGTTTTTTTTTCAGGCATCAGCAATCAGGGAATATTCCTTCACAGAAAATGGCGATGTTGTATTTATGCAATGTATAAATTTCACGTTGTCCTATAGCAGGGCAACCTTTATTGTCAAATACTTAAGTGAATGGCACTAGAAATCTGCAAGTGAACTGTGCTGCATGAGGAGGAACTTTCTCTGTGTATGTATATGTATATGTGTATATATATATATTTATACAACTTATGTGCTGGGATAAATGCCAGTGTAAAAAGTAATATCTGTAGAAGCCAATGAAGATAACACTGATATCTTCATGTTCCTATACGTCATCATGATATCTCAACACTCCTATACGTCATCCTGTTATCTTTTAAACTCCTCTACGTAATCTCTAAGAAATCCTATTGGTCCCCACAGAAATTCAGCTGTTCTAAAGCTCTGCCTTTCAATTACCTCACCCGTCCCCTACCAATGCGACTCTTACATCTGGTTGACCCTGCCATCAGTTTAAAAGCATGTTTAATTAAAAAAACTTATCTGGTTGATCCTGCCGTTTGCCCTAGTCTCAATAAAACAGTTTAATTCCCGACGTCCTTAATTTGCAGTGTGATCGAGCGGCTTCAGCATGTTACAGTGAGTACCTCACACCCATCTAAAACAAAGCACTGTCTGTTCAAAATCGTAGAAATGCAGTATTTTTTTATTAATTTTCCTGGGCTTCCTAAGTAAGAAACAGGCTGCAGTTAAAACCGAACAGAGCGAGGAACTCGGCATGTCGGCAGCTTCAGAGAAGTGAAAGTAAGTGCGAGCGAGTGTTACTATAGCAACACTCGAACACAATATGGGAGGATAAACAGATGTTGATATGCATAGGTATGGTGCAATGTACAACAGATAGCTGGTGAACAAAATGATGAAATTGGTATGTTTGTAAAATTACAAGATATATTGTAATACTGATATGCCCTTAGCATATGTGTTTTGCTTTTAAAGACGTAGCCCCACAAAGTGTTCTGAAAAAGATAAAATGTACTGGTGCAATTTGCATCAACATTAAAACAATACAAAAAGGCATTCTACAAAACATAGAAATGTATTGGCATTAAAGTAAGAATGCAAAATGAATGAAGTACAGAAAACAACTATGGATATAGTGACTTACGACGGTTTTGGTTTCCTTTACAACACTGTTTGATGATAGCAGAGATCTGCGATGAATTCTAATATAGTTCACTTGTTTTGGAACCACAGGAGTGTTCCATTCTATGATGTTACTAAGGACATAACACAACAACGACACATGAGTAAACAGCAGTTGATATTATTGTTGGAATACAGAAGGCATCGAAGAACTCGTTAATGCCTTGTTAAAAGAACGCATGGCATGTGTTAATTGCATAAGTAGGTGGTATGACATGCGTAAAATCTACTATCATCAATAGAACGGAAGGGATCACAAAATAACAGGAAATGCAATGTACAAAAACATAGTGTAAGACCAAAACAGAAACGTTTTCGACTTGCACTCACTGCATGGATGTATCTGGACATGGGGAAATGCAGTCTTACAGTCTTGTATCATACAAGCATATCCGATGCCTATAAAGTTGCTTGTAATCGCTCACTATTTAATTTATATTGCTATAGTAGCAATGGGGTGGGGGGATGTGCATTTGCCATGGTAAGTCTGACGCCCTAATTAGAGGCATGAAATGGATTAGCATGTTAGCTTTCAGTTAGAAGCAGGCTGATTAGATTAATATGCAGCTCTTTCAACTGTTTAGTGTTTATGTTGGCATGAAAAGCATTGTAGCAATCGGGGCTTGCCAAGTGATCACAGTAAAAAGGGACTGCTATGGGAAATACTATGTAATGAAAGACACACAGAAAAAAATCACGTGTTCATTTACAGGTGCACTTAGGACTTGAGACACAGAGGAGGGGCATGGAACTGTCAGGAGTTTGAGCTGTAAATGTTGTTTACTGATGTCGCAACAGTGAAGCAATAGACATGCTGTCAAAGGTGTATTGGAATGTGCGCTTTACTGGATTGCCTTCAAGAATATTGCATCCGTCATGCCTGCATGAATTACATAGATGTATGGTATGATGATGTAGGCCCACATTGTTTACGGAGATCAACCCTCTCTGAACAGGACCGGTAAGACTGTAAAAAGGAAGCCTCACTGGAGGGTGCAGCCGATGGAGTAGGGCTTGAATGGTAATCTGCAGGACAGCTTATATGCCACATTCTGTGTGATGACCACAAATATCAGAGGCCAGACAAGTGCCTGAAGGCACCAGAGTAACGAAGGCAAGAGGTGCCAGAGGCAGTCTGAGATTCGTCAGGGGATGTATATAGTAGATGACAGTAAAAGCCAGTAATGTCTATATAAGCAACCATTGATGCTGTTTATGAACAGCCATGGCAAGGCAATAATGAGTGAGAAACAATAGGACCATTTAGCAATCGTACAAATAGGATGGAAGGGGTGAGGAGATCAGATATAGAACTGACTCGGTGTCATGATAGCATTCGTAGCACAATCCACACATGGTGGATAAGTAATGTGGAACACAAAGGAAAGGCGTAAAAGAATTATAAAGGGCTGGTATAATTGTTTGCGGTCTGGCAGCGTAGATTGTTAAAAGTGAATGAAGGCTAGGGAAAAGCAAATCTGCGCCCGGTATAACATAATGGAGCTCTCAATAGCATTTCATACCTTCTGGCGCCTGTATGTAATTAGTTTTGCAAAAGTACTGCAATGGAATATGATGCAGTGATTCCCAAGAAACAGTCTGATATCTGCCCTTTCCTGTTCCACATTTCTACATATTGCACTCAGGCGCTAGCCTGTAAAAAAGTACTGGCCCATCATTACTGCTGAACATAGTATGACTGTTTATTTGTGAGGAGGAGACTAATGGCATATTAGATTCACTATTAAGAGCAACTGCCTAACATGAGGCAAACTGGGTTTGTTGTCGGAATGCCGACTGTGCACAGGTGTGTGCTTCTGAGAGCGAGGATATTGAAAGAGGGGTACATTTCTGAGTGGTAGGCGATCTCAGTATTCAAGGTATGGGCTGGGGATGCAGTTTCTGTTAAGTTGTCATTTCGCCAGTCTTAGTGGAACTGTTGGTACAAAGACCCTATACACACATATGTAAATGATAGCATGATGTAAACGACAGCATGTACATCAACGTATGATCGATGTAGATACTTGAAGGAAGCAGATGGTACTAGGGAAGTATTCTGTCAGCTAGCTAATAAGACATTATCTTTTACTTCCAACTGGCAATAGAATGCTGAAGTAATGATTAATGGCAAATGATACTAAATGGGAACCAAGCAAAAGGGGGGAGGTCTGTAAGGGAAGGCATCATATAGCAAAGGTTTGAAAATGTTACTTTAAAAAACAATGCAATATGTATTCATTACATCAGCAATAGTAAGGGAAATCGGGATGCTTAGGAACCACTGATGACAAATGGGTACGGTACATAATGCTCAACTTCAGTAAAGCCTTCTGTATCCCTGTGTTCAGTAACTAACTAATTAGGAAGCAATTGTTATCTAATTAGTGGATTACTGTGTAATCACAATGATAAAATACAGACTGCATTTCCACAGTAGACAGATGTCGGCACAGTGAGATAGCGTAAGTAAACAGCCAGAAGCAGGTTTCCTGTAAAATCCTGAAACACGCGCATGTATGCAACCATCATTGAATTATTATAGGGAATTGTCTGAGGGTAGAGTAGCACAGACAATAAATACATTCCAATGGTCTTCCTGCAATACAGGACACAGTGAAAAGCTAGCCTTCAGACTCAGAAGGAAATGTGTAATTTATGCAGCCTCGATACAGCGGCAACTGCTGAATTCTTTGACAGTCATTATTAGGTTGGAACAGTGAAGTAATAGGTTGGTGAACTGAAGTAATGCACATCATGGCACACAAGTACTTCAAGTGGAAATGAATGTGTGTCTGTGGATATCTGTGTCTGGGGTGGGGCTTGTGGAATCAAAAGAAATTAAATTCCAGCAAGGCTCAATACCATTGTGAATGCCACAGAAAAAGCTGACATGAATTAGAAAGCCATACACATTATGTTCCTCTCTCTCAACTGATGGATGGGCTGTGTGGAAAGTGCTACATCTGTTACATGGCCTGTATCACTTAAGTGTGGCAAAGTGCTATTCAAGGTACAAGAATTGAACAGTTGCGATTTTCTGGAAGCTGCATGACATGTAACTTAACTTCTGAGACTGAACCGCAGCCTACAAAAATAAACAACTAATTAACGTACAACAATTCAACACCTGCTTTCCTATGGAAGCTGCATAACATGCAACATTCCTTGTCATGCTGAAGTGTAGCCTACAACGAATTAGATCAGTGCAGCATTAATCTGACAGATTTCACTTGGCTGTATTGATATGTCGACAAACAGCTTTCTGACCTCCCATAATGCCTTCAGTATGCGATGATCCGTTCAGCATCTGCCCCAAATGTAGGCTACAAACATGCATGGGGAAGGTACTGCTAATTACAGAACAGATACAGTACTTCAACTAGAAATGAAACTGTGGGGGGGGGGGGCAGCGAAATCAAAATCAATGTGATTGTCCCAAAGAGTAACGATTATAAAGGCCACAGAAGAGACTGTATAGGAGTCAGAAACAGATCAACATGATATTCTTGGTGTAGCATATGTTGAAAGGTAATGATTGCTGTGTCTGCCAACTGTCTATAAGTAGCAGTGCCGTACCCATCCAGTAAACAGCACAGAAACCAAGAAAGCATAGTGGCAGGCACATGACATGTATTATTCAGGACAATGCCAGGAGCCTAGGAGGGTATCATAATTTGAAAGTCACTTCACAGGTGGGTTACAGGGACGCAGGTGGTGAAATAGAAAGTATCAGCTTACAAAAGAAATCTCTTTGCCATAAAAATCACGACAGAACCAAAACTGTGGAGCTGTCTGTTTGTCCCTATGCAGGGTTATATTCTATCAGGTCGTATGACGTGATAGGCTGCTCTCAAATAGTGGACTGCCTATCATGACAATAAAGTATGGAGCAAGACCGGCAACTGAACTGTAATTTTTCAAATCAACACTTAGTAGCAGGCAAACGGTGTCTGCATTCTCATCTGAGAAATGTACTAACCCACGTTAGAAAAGTAGCAGACAGCTGTGTTGTGGCATGATAGTTGGTATTTTTCTGTTATGTCTGCAACTCTCCTGTTGATCTTGTCACACTTCTGACCGATAAGCCATCTGCACTCACACTGGTGTTGCGACCAGTATACATACTTTGTATGTAGTCAGCAGATATGCTAGGGTTGTAAGGGTCTGAGCTGCAAATCTCTTGATCTGGGGTTGAATGTCTCAAATAAGGACGTATTCTTAAATGTTTTCCTTATCATATTCAAGTTCTGGATACCAGCTAACAATATTAAGACAGCAAGACTGCATCAGTTACTGACAGTCCGCCGAAGTCACATACAGATTGCTGTACCTACATGTAGTAACTGAAGGTGGAAAGACAGCAAAGAAAGCAAGTGAATACTCGCTTGTGTAGCTCATATAATTCTGCATTCTTGTTTCTTCAGGCATTAGTTGTAGGTAGAAAAAGGGTACAGGCAGGTGTAATCAGTAGAAAAAGCTACATACTGAAATTCCCAAAAACGTCAAACTGAATCTATACAATATAATAGAAACCTGTGTAAGGATATGCCTCTGTCTGTGGGGCGGGGGGGCAGCTATAGTCTTTTGCTATCGTTAATGATTGTAATCACTGTTTGAATGTTAGCTTGATATTCTGACTGACTGTATCAGACTGTCAGGTAATTTCCAGGAGGATACTAGTATTTACAGGGAAACAGAAGGGGGCATACAATATTCCATGGCATTCAAGGGCCGTCATGGCGATTCCTTTCAGCCTATCATATGTAGCTATCAGTTGGTTTTTAACCAGTGAGACAGAGTAAGCTGAAAGGTTGTCCGCACATCAGCCTGGCAGTACAAGGAAGTTAAGTGGCTTGCTGAGGGGCAGACAGTACTGCTGGGGGGTGTGTGGGTGTATCTTTTGTAGTGTTGTCAGAACTAGTTCGAGAAAGATTCAAACCCTCCTTGAACCCTGGTGTTTGAGTTCTAATTTAGAACTCGAACACTGCAGGGTTTGCAAAAGGGTTTGAATCATCCATGAATCTTCTCACTTCTGTGTGCGTTTGTTTTACGTCGCTCCCATTCCCATTGTTCCGATTTTGGCACCTGCTAGATAATGCAGCTCAGTTGGCTCCCCTCCATCAGTGTATTGTTGGGGGCAGCTGTTGTCGGTTTGTCACGCTAGTGTAACTCTACCACCTGACCATCTGTTATGCAGTCAGGTGGTGCTGGTAGTGTGACTCGAGTCAGTCTCGCGAGTCAAGGGATCTTGCTGAAGTCATCTGCGCAGCTGTGGCTCCATTGCCATTCAGTCTTGTAGTGGAGAAGGAGGAGCCGCAGTGTCTGTGTGCTCTCAGTTCAGTTGTGCGTGTGATGACACCAGCAACTGTTTTTGTTATTAAACCTGGTCCTGTACCAGTGCGTATGTGCCTGAAAATTTAAAAAAAAAGTTAATGGGCAGGTGGGGAAAAGGAAGGGGGGAGTCGGGAATCTTGGGATCAGGAACTGAGGAAAGAAACTAGGGCGGGAACTGAGAAAGGAGCTAAATGGTTGGGACTCAGTACCGTCGGGAGGACTAGGGTCAGGAATTAGTTAACTTGCAGACTGCTGCCTGGAGACTGCCTGTGTGCTAGTGCTCAATCACACATACCTAAGTTGCTTGCTGAATTAAACACATTTTCTTTGCAAATCACAATTGTGACTCGTGGGCTGTGGCACTCTTGGGAGAGCTCCCTGGCTGGGGGAGGAGTGTTTTATTTTGGGAAAAAAGAGGTTAAATTAAAACACTTTACTGATTGTGTGAAACTTGCTGTTCTAAGCCCACAAAAAGGAAAAAATAATTTGGTCCCAGTCCCACCCAGTGGCCAGTTGTGTGGTGGCATTATCCTTAAATACATGACAGAAGCCTAAAAATATATTTCCTCATTGGGAGGAGAGACAGAAAAATCTCTTTCCTTGGTTTGTGTGTGTAACTCCATCTCTTGTGGTCAGCCCATCACCCTGTGCTGCTGTGTGCCCCTTGACTGCACTGTACCTTACCCAGTGTGTGTTACCATGTGAAGCCTAGTGGCCAGTTATGTGGTGGCTTTATCCTTAAATACACGACAGAAGCCTAAAAATATATTTCCCTGTTGGGAGGAGAGACAGAAAAATCTCTTTCCTCGGTTTGTGTGTGTAACTCTGTCTCTTGTGGTCAGCCCATCACCCTGCTGCTGTGCGCCCCTTGACTGCTATGTGTATGCCTATGCCCAGCAGTCCAGTCATTCTGTAAGCCTTGAACCTGGGATCCTTTAGTTGAAAACTATCATATTCTTCAATTACTTTCAGTCCACTGCATCACAGTGTCACACAACCAAACTAAAATTTTGGAGTTGTAGCCAGCGATCACAGATTACATTGCTTTCTTACACAGGAATTGTGTGGGTGTGTTCACTGCAGTATACTGGTACTGTTATGGCTGACACCAACATAGATGAAGCATCTGGTGCTGGTGTTGGAGCAGGTGTTGGTGGTAGTGGCAATCCTGGTGCTAGCAGAAATAACCAAAATGTTTCACGTGATAAAAATTCAACAAACAGCAAAAGAGCAACAGTGAAGTGTGGTAAAGGGGGACCTTTTAAGAAAACCTGTGCAGCTGCTGGGGTCACATGGAGAGGCACCATAAGGTATGCCATTCATGCTGTTAAAATCCCTGTGACTAGCAGTAATAATGCAAGTGACAGTGAGTCCCTCTCTGACTCAGACAATAGCTCTTTGTCTCAGTATGACACTGTTGTGTCTTGTGGCGTATCATTACTTTCGTCAACAAAGTGAAATGAGCAAGTCTGTTGACAATGAATCAGGCAGTGCACTTGCAAATACATCCAGCACTGTTGGCAATGAAAAGGACATATCCATTGAATCCACCACTTCTGTGTTGGCCAGCAATGAAAATCCATCAGAGTCTTCTGCCCACTCTTCTAGCACCAAGGAGCATGTCCCGGGCTCTGTTAGGACAGGTGAAAAGACACAAACAGTCTTTAGCTATCTTCCTAACACTCTAACAAAATCTGTCACATCTGAGGTGTGGAATTATTTCTCTGTCAGTAAAACTGATCCATGCAGAGCAGTTTGTTCCCTGTGTAAACAGAGTGTAAGCCATGGTAAAGTTGCATCATGCCTTGGCACTACAGCTCTTAAACGCCATCTGAAAAAGTATTCAGTTTTGCTTGATTGTCCAAAACCCATGTCCTCCATCTTCCAGACCACATGTGAGAAGGGTCAGGAATCTGAAATGGATACTGAATTGTCTGAACTTGATGTGGACAGAACCACTGCCAGCCCTAGGATCACTGTTACCACCAATGCCAGCACCATTAGTACCAGTTGCACAATCGGTGATGGCGCTGAATGTATAAGTCCTATTCCACCATCCCAGCATCCATCTGCCCATCGAAGCACGGTGTATAATAAACCAGCAGGGACATGTTGTAAACAGCTAACACTGTCTCAGACATTTGAAAGAAAGAATAGCTTTATTAAAAATCATCCAAAGACCCTTCATCTTAATCACAGAATTGGTGAACTGTTAGCTAGAGCCCTTCTCCCATACTCTTTGGTAGATCATGAGGATTTTAGGGAGCTCTTGAAAGTAGCAGAGCCTCGTTACAATGTTCCTCATCGAAGGTACTTTTCCTATGTTGAAATACCAAACATTTATCAGGCTTTAAAAGCGACAGTGATGCTTGCACTTAAAACTGCAGAGGGTGGGGTTATTCATGTCACAACAGATATGTGGACCAGCACTCTAAATGTAGATTACATGTCCCTTACCTCTCATTGGGTCACGTTTTCTTGTGGTTCTTCAAAAACAAAGACACCCCAGAAGATGGCGCTGCTGCATATAAAGAAGTTTGGACAAAGTCATACAGCTGCAAACATTTTGCAGGAACTAAATGACCTCCTTGACAAATGGGTTTATTCTCACAGTCTAAAATGTGGCTTCATAGTAAGTGACAATGGAGCCAACATCTTGAAAGCAATACAGGATAGAGGATTTATGCATGCTTCTTGCTTTGCACATTGCTTACATTTAATTGTCACGGGATTTCTCAGCAATGAAACACAAGTGGATGGTATGATTGCTGTTTGCCAAAAAAATTGTGACTCGCTTTTCACATTCAATCAAGGCTATATGGACATTGTCCGAACTGCAAAAAAAACACAAGCTGCCCCAGCAAAAGCTGATTCAAAATGTCTCCATTCGTTGGAACTCAACGCTTTATATGCTGCAGCGCCTCTTGGAGAAAAAGCAAGCTGTACATGAGTATTGCTCCAGTTACATTATTGGAGATGGCATTATGCTGTTTGTGCTGCAGTGGAAATTAATGGAGACAGTGTGCTGCATCCTAGCTCCTTTTGAGACAGCCACAAGGGACATGTTTTCTGAAGGCGCATCTGTGAGTCAGGTTATCCCACTCATAATACTGATTTCACATCATCTTAGTGTTCTAAATCTACAAATAGAAAAAGACAGATCTGAAGCTCAGATAATATGTCGCCTATATCATGGGAATCTCGTAAAGAGAATGAGCGAGCACTTCAAAACCAATGACAAATTAGTTGCAATGACGAAATCAAAACACTACATCCTTGCAACTCTCTTAGATCCCAGGTTCAAGGCTATACATCTTCCAAAACAGGTGATATAGAGCAGTACAAATGTCTGTTGCTAGATGAGCTGCAGCACTCACAGGAGTCCAACACAGACATGCACAGTACCCTCAGGTTGTCATCACCACAACATGCAGGTTCATCTTCACAATGGGATACAGAACTGGAAAAGTCACCAAACATTAACAGCAGTTGTTCCGCAACTTCCACTTCTTCAACCCTTAGTAGCAAGCTAAATCTGTGGCAAAACCTTTCCCAAATTGCTGCCATACCAGCTTATGCTGATTCCTCTTTTGAGCGGTCTCTGTCCATCATGGTAGACAGTTACCTGCAAGAACTGCCTATTCCTATTGATGCTTGCCCTTTTGAATACTGGAGATCAAAAAAGTCAATTTGGACAGAGCTGTATGATGAAGCCTGTAAATATCTTAGTTGTCCTGCAACAAGTGTCTCTTCAGAACACATGTTTAGTACAGCTGGCGATATTGTGACAGACACCAGATATAGGTTGCTGCCAGAAAATGTACACACGTTAACTTTTATTAAAGTTAATAAGTCACGATTTTTGTATCCCTACAAGAGTATACAAACTGATCCTGAAGTGATTGATGTTGTGGATGTTGATGGTGATGACAACTCAGATGGTGGTGGCTGGTAAATACTGTGTGGGACAGAGTCTCTCTGCACCAAAAAGGAAACTTTTACAGACTGTGATGACTTTGGTTGTCTCTCTCCTTTCTCAATCTGCTACCTTGGACTATATACCCCACAAAACTTTCGCCATTTCATGGCAAACTGCTTTGTAGCTAGGGTCTAAAGTCAACAAGTTTTATATACAGGGCAATTTTAACATCAGTGGGAACAGGCCCAAATTTGGCATAAAAGGGACACGGTCACGTCAATCATTTCTGTATCATATTATTTATAGTTAAAGTGCAAACATATACTTTTGGATTTACCTTCTGTGACTTTGTGGTGCATCAATATGGGCTGGGACCGGGGGCGGTCTATTTTTCAATTTTAAAGAGGACAAAACAATGAGTTCTAATTGGTAGCTGTTTATTATTTTTTCAATTACAGAAATGTTAGCCATAAACTGTAGTGGTGAAAGGTGGGTGTTGTTTTAGTCCTTTCATTTACAGATTCATGATTGGCTGGGGATGGTGAGGAAAAAGATGATGAGACCGCTGGCATGGGAGGGCTACACCGATTGCCCACTGTGGAACCTACTATAGATATAATATATATATATATATATTTTTTTTTTTTTATTAAATACATTGCAAACTGTTGCCACCTAGCACAATTGTCCTGTCCCCTTTAAAAAAAGAATAAAGGAATCAGAAATAAAAGAAAATCTGCATCAGCAGTTTTCACAGAATGTGACGTATCATAAAGTGTTTTTGCTTTATAAGTGGTGATAATTTGATACATAATGGGGTTGACAGACGCTGTCCCTTAAACATCACATGCCAACTGCTGCAGCTACATTAAATGTTCCTTAAGTTAGTATGTGGTGAGGAAACCACTTTTTTATGTACGTGACTGAAATACAGATTTTATTGATGTATCAGCTGCCAAACTACATCATCTTAGAAAGTTGTATGTATTACTTCAATTTGCCAACAAAAATGTTGGTACATGTATGCATTATCTTAGAAAATTGCATGCATTTTTTGCCAGCAACAATGAATGGCATATTTTTTTTTATTCAAATGTCTTGACTGACTATGTTATGACATAATATGTTTTGCAACACTTCCATGTGCTGCGACTGCAGTACCTTGGCTTGACTTTGTTATAAAAGCTTTCTTTTAAACATAGCAACTTTTGATTTACTCATTTAAAACACAAAGCAGCAAATCTCTGAGATTAGGTAATATCAGTTATTTTTTCTCCTAATTCATGACAATGAGTATATATAACTGAGTACATAAATGGCTAATGTGCCTCTTTCTTTCACTAAGGAACTATGATGCAGCTGCAGCAGGAAAACTTTAACATATGGGTGGGTGGGTGGGCCTGTTACATATTAAGTTGCTGGCTTTAGCAAACAGAAGAAACCATAGATAAACCTAGTTGTATTCCTATCAATGTCACACATGATCATTTCTCTCCCCCTTATATCAAACAGTTTTTCCTTTGTATGTATTTCATTACTGTCTTCATTACTGGCAGCACAATTAAAAAAATAGGGTTTGAGTTCTAAAAAGTTCTAAAAAAGATTTGAATCCTAGAACTTTTTCAAAAGTTCTAGACTAGAACTAGAACCCAGAACTTCAGAGGGTTCTGACAACCCTAATCTGTTGGCACCCAAGTGGGTGGGGAGTGTTTCTGTGCTACTGGCAGGCAGCTTAAGAGAGGAGACATGGAAGCATGGCAAAAAGGAAGCCATCCTGCTTCTATTGTATTGTGAACTGATTGGTACATGTCGCCAGCTGTCCACTGTATCAGCACTTCGTATTTCAATTTTCTTTTAAGTGCTGCAGTCTCAGGTAGACTGACGCATCAGGCTTGATGAGGATTGGATCAGAAATGGCAGGGAAGACAGCCACATCCACTAGCAGCCATCATATAGGGCACAAAAAGGGAACCAGTTTCTGTTCCTTTGGCCAGGACCTGGCAGAATAATTGGCAGGTCCCTGACAATGGTCCGTGTATGTGGGTGGATGAGAGGGTGGGGGCAACAGGCATCAGTAGGCAGTGAGACTAGCATGGGCAGACACTGTACAGCCTTAGTCTGCTTCTGTGATAATTTCAATGTTTCTACCTCTGCAGCAACAAAGTATCTGCATTCTCAAATCGCCTAATGAAATTTAGAATGTAAACAGGTCTGAAGTGGGCAGAAGCAGTCATGCAAGCCATGTTATTAGTAGGCTTATAGCAGTCGGGGACAGATAGGAGGATAATTAAAAATGCATGCCTAGCTGGCAGGAAACTGAATTGTGCATCAGGCTGAGGGTATCACACATTGTTCGGCATGTCTTTATACAGACAAGTAGACTTAACAAATCATGCTACAGGCAGAAATACTGGTCACCAAAATTAGAAGTCAAAATGACACTGCCTCTTTCTATAAATCATCATCGATAACGCCAAGAAAGCTAGCTGCAGACATGCAGTCCTACAACTTCATGCGGTATGCGGGTAATCAATATGCAAGCAAGAAACCTGCATGCCTCCAAAGTGAAAACCGGCACAAAACACCAGAACCCTGCAGCAAAACTGAGTGGTAACACTAAAGTATAACGAAACATTAATAACCAATTCCGTGATGTGAAGCTATGAGACAGCCAAAGTGATGCACTGCAATGAAACAACGGTTTGTCACCATATCTAGTAATTGGGGTAAGAAACTGTACAAATTTATGCAGTTAGTAACTACTGCTGGTGGCTTTCAGGGTCTATACACAAAGAAGAATTTGCAGCAAAGACATAGGATGTTGCACATTAGTATTAGAAGCGGGGGACACAGTGAGTAAGGTTAATAGGAAAACTGCATTCAGGATTCTGAAATGTAGGAGTAGAAACAGCAATGAGCTTACCTTATCGAAAAGCAGAAAGGTTCTCTACTTAGGAGCAAAAGTAATCGTCGGCAAACAGTTTGTTGTTATATGCAAGCAGGTAAGACAAATGTGGAACAAAACAAGTAGAAAGCAATTCACTCAAACGGATGAAATAGCTATGTAAAGTGACTGCTAGTAGTCATGCTACTTATACATCTTCTTCAAAGACATTTGTTATCTGCATGCATTTTATTGCTGTCAATAACGCTAGAAGCATTTCAAAGAAACAGGCCTAACACTTTGCAGAACTAATGGCATGTTGCTAGATAAAAAGTCTCCTACCTTGCCCTGTATGGTATTTGTTGTTTAGACTAGGATAGGCTGAGTGTGACAGACATTGGGTCTGGTCCTTCTTTAATGGTTCCTGTATCTTAAGAGAATTAAAAACAAAATGAAAGCATGCACACAAAATGACGGCAACAAGAAGGGAGCAGAAGTGGAATGGCTTTTCTGTATGTATTTTGAAGGTTTCATCAATGTGTAGACGGCAGCATAAAAAACTGTTAGCATTTGCAGGACAGGTAAGTAGAAAGGACTGCAAAATAACATGGCACTGTAAATGTATAAGGCAGTATAAGACACAGTAATAGGCACTGTACATGCATTGCATTATACTACAGTATGTATCAATCGTGCAATTGCTGATGGTGAGTGTAAGTAGTGGAACACATGCATGCAATTCTCTAAGCTATGGATACATTTCTAGTGGGACATTAATGAAATGGCATCAAAAGAATGAATGCTGCTAGACTATAGTACTGCTGTTCTTCTTGCCAGCACTAGGTGGCAGGTTAGCAGTAGAAATAGGCAATGGCTTGCAAGGGATACTATGTAAACATGCAGCCATTACCGGAGTTTGTTCTGGTACATGACATGGTGTGCCTATTACCATTGCAATGTAGGAAGCCAGATAGTCATCAAAGAAAGGCAATATATCTTGCTGTGGTCTGGGAAAGGTTACTAGTGTGCACTTGTTATCTGTTGTATTGGAGACAGAGGAGCCAAATGGCAGGCAGAACGTCTGGTAACGGTGCAATGTAAAAAGGTCAGCACAATGAATTGTCTATTTCGAAGTCAAAATACAGGCCGCCAGGGAAAGATAAACAGAAGAAAGGGGTAAATATGATGTAGAGTAAGGGACAGCAACTTACAATCTTATAAGCAATGCACGGAATTTTGTGAAAATACTGCTTCTGACATGTCGCCCATGAAATGAGGGACACTGACCATTACAATCTGAGGCACATCGTATAACATGCAAATATGAAGTGAAAAATTGATGGCAACATTTACAAGACTTCAACAGCATTACTATGACTGAATACTGTTGAAGTATAATGTAGACAAATGATATTGAAAGGCACGCAAAGCTTGGCAAACCTTGATTTATTTGTATTAATGGCCTGAAGGAATGTCCTCAAACATGTCTATAGTATTGGTATCATTCATGCAAATGTTATAAATGGAAATGTGTCCATAGCCCCGCTGCCTATATCTTATCATGTAATGTTGCAAGACATGTGGCTTGAACAGCATCATGTCTTGCATTTCATAATATGTCATGCAATGCTATATGCCATATAAGTAGGTCAGGATAGGTGGTGCATGGCAAAGAATGTATGTCTTCACTAGTTTTTATATGCAAGCCTGGCATAGGATTGACTGCCAGCATTCATGGCATGTAGGGTCCTAATATCACTCTATAAATCATCTCGGCACACAGACTATGTAGGTGAACAGTTGTGATTCTGCTAGGTACTGTTTTTTTTTACTTGCCAATCGGTAAAAGTTCTGTAAAGTAAAAAATCATGCCGGCATGGAATGTATTGCAAAACAGCCGGACTATTTAGTGGCACGGATCAGGCACTGTGTAGTATAATGACAAGAAGCTTCTCATGATACCTGCTGCATGGCAAACAATGTATGGCTTCAGTGGTTTTTGTATGCAAGACTGGTATAGCATGGAATGTCAGGTTTCAGTGCATGTAGCATAATCTATCATAATGAATACTGCAGCTCGCTGGGTTTGAATGCCACCAATAGTTCCTTGCTATTTTATTTTCGTACTGCGTTTTCCTGTTTATATAGGTGGGGTTCCCAATATCGCCCTAGAAATCTGGACACACAGTGTATGTAGGTGAACAGTTCTGATTTTGCTAGGTACTGGTTTTTTTTTTTTAGTTGCCAATTGGCAACAGCTCTGTAAAGTAAAAAATTATGCTGGGATGGACTGCCCTGCAAAACGAGCGGACTATTTAGTAGCAGCAATGAGGAACTGTGTTGTATAGTTTTACCAGGTGAAACAAACTAAGCTGAAAGGTTGTTTACAGGTGCCACCTGCGAGCACAGGGTCACACAGTATGCAACTGACAGCTGTGGGACTGAAACCCAGGTCTCCAGCGTTCCAGCTTACAGCCTTAAACTACTACGCTGTACTGCCTTGATATCTTCAATGAAATCATACAGTACTTCACCTGATTATGGGTTTCAGTAAACCGGGCATATTATCAGGTCACCAAATGTCAGCTCGTCCAATCATTGACAATCGGTATCATGTAAACACTGCAACATTCAACAAAATAGGAGGGGCAAGACAGCATGCGACAGAACGTTTGTTTTAAAAAAAAACATTAGTACATCTCTTCCTAGAAAGAAAACAATTGTGTGTTTTTTCTCGTAGTTTCCTAAACGATCTGTAAACATGCAAACCTGAATAATGCAAGCATCTATAATGGCTTGGCAGTAACGCAGGAGACAAGGGGAAAAGGGAATTTGTTTAGGCAAAGCTTGATTGCATATGCTGCACAAAACCCCCAGATGCTATCAGAAATGTCCTCTAATAAAGCAGAAGGATCCAGTCACAAACCAGGTCACGCACGCACACTGGGCTGAAACAATAACACAACAATTTTCTACACCTCAGAAAAGGGCAGGTTACATAAATGACTGCTGCTTTTGGGGTGCAGAGCTGCTGCACATTAGGAGACAGTGGAGAACAAATGCACATGTTTTGGTTCCACGCAATCCCCACTATCGCCCTAGAAATCTGGACACACAGCGTATGTAGTTGAACAGTTCTGATTTTGCTAGGTAGTGGGTTTTTTTTAGTTGCCAATTGGCAACAGCTCTGTAAAGTAAAAAATCATGCTGGGATGGACTGCCTTGCAAAACAAGAGGACTATTTAGTAGCAGGCATGAGGAACTGTGTTGTATAGTTTTACCAGGTGAAACAAACTAAGCTGAAAGGTTGTTTACAGGTGCCACCTGTGAGCACAGGGAAGTTAAATGACTTGCTCAGGGTCACACAGCATGCAGCTGAGAGCTGTGGGATTGAAACCCAGGTCTCCAGCTTTCCAGCTCACAGCCCGCTCTACTGCCTTGATATATTCAATGAAATCATACAGTACTTCACTTGATTGTGGGTTTCAGTAAACCGGGCATATCATCAGGTCGCCAAATGTCAGCTCCTCCAATCATTGGCGATCGCTATCATGTAAACACTGCAACATTCAACAAAATAGGAGGGGCAAGACAGCATGTCATAGAACCTTTGTTTAAAAAAAAAAATAGTACATCTGTTCCTAGTAAGACAACAATTGTGTGTTTTTTCTCGTAGTTGCTGAACCGATCTGTAAACATGCAAACCTGAATAATGCAAGCATCCATAATAGCTTGGCAGTAATGTAGGAGGCAAGGGGAAAAGGGAATTTGTTTACTTCAAGGTTGATCGCATATCCTGCAGAAAACCCCCAGATGCTACCAGAAATGTTCTCTGCTAAAACAGACGGATCCATTCACAAACAAGATCGCGCGCGCACACTGGGCTGAAACAATAACACAAAAATGTTCTACATCTCAGAAAAGGGCAGATTACATCCATGACTGCTGCTTTTGGGGTATGGACCTGCTGCACGTTACAAGACAGCGGAGAACACATGCACATGTTTTGTTTCCACGCAATCCTCCCTCGTGATTGCTGGGGCTACCTACTCTTCACGCTGCAGCTCAGGATGAATATAAATGTTCTTTCCCGTGCATGTTTTCTTTCCACGCAATCCTGCCTCATGATTGCTGGGGCTACCTACTCTTCATGCTGCTATGATAGGCTGCTGCTGGTATAACGGGCGTTGCCTGGAGTGGTGCAGCTATTTTCTTTGAAGTTGGTGCAAACGTTCCCAACTAGTGTCACTGGCTGTGCCCCACCTTATTGGTCGACATCACACACATCCCAAAATGCCATGCCGGTATTGGTCACAACAGTGCCGTACCTACAGAACCTGCTTCAGCAGCAAGCTGCCGCAATATGTTTCTTGCACTGTGTGCAAGCAAACATAAAAAAACACAGGAAGGAATCACATGAATTAAGCAAGTTTACATGGATATTAGGATTTTTTGAATCACAAACCCCACTGATATATTCTATTAGTGACACCTAGTAGAAACATAATATTACATATTCCAAGTACACAATATTTGTGTGGAATGAGGAATGTGTATAAAGAAAAATTTGCAGTATGAAAAATGAGATGGCTCCCATCGGTTAAATTCGGTATCTATTAAAGGTAGTTTATAAGTAATGATAAAGTTATGTACCTGTATAAGCTGGGACCGTGATTTATGTAAAGGTCTTATAGGGGTATACATCGGCTGTGTGCTGCAGTTTGAATTGACTGATACTGGCTCGAGTACACATGAAGTGGAAAATGAGTCCAACCGACGATAAGGCTGTACAGAAGTAAATGAACAGGCATCACTAGAATTATCAGTCATGGGGCCTTTTTTAAAATAATTTGGAAATATTGGCAAAGGACTGGTAACATATTTTTTCAAAACAGAGACAACTGGAATCCATTTTTGCATGACGCCCTTAAATCATGTGAAACCGGGAAAATTATTAAAAAGGTGTGCATATTATAAAGCGAATAAAGCATAACAGATTTCAAAAATATGCAGCCTTTTAATCAGTTGTTTTAATAAATTTACACATGGTGTTATGCAACTTTGGTGAAGGTTTAAGTTTCAAGCCATAGGCGATAAGTTAGGAAACCATGGCAACTAAAAACAGTATAATTAGAGATCTGAATGCAATGTAAACCCAGCTCTGAGGTAGACGTACAATGTTAGAAATGTCAGCTCCAGCCATGGTTTGCACCACTTCACAGCCAGGACCAGGAAGCACACACGAAAAACACTTGTAGTAATGGCGGAGAATAAGTTTTAGAAACATGAAGTGCTACCCCTCTGCTTATAGTTCCGGATGGTGTAAGTGAAGAAAAAAGGTTTTTTTGCACATTTGTACCCACGTCAAAGGATTTAGGCAACTGAGCCGGGAAGAATGCGCACCAGTGGATACAAGTAAAAAACGGACTCCAAAAGAAACCGCAAGTTGTTTTTTGTTCACAAATTTACCGTTCAAAACGCTCACAGAAAGAAAAAGAAAAAGTTGTGGCTTCCAAATGTCTTATTGTGCCTAAGTAAAGTATGAATTTCACACGCTAACGATTTAGTGGCTAGTGTGTTATTTTTAGAGTACAGCTTACTCTAAATAACCACTGATGCGACCGTCTACCCAAAACGGGAGTGGAGAGGTGCTTACAGTGCTTTTTAATAGCAAGCGCTGTGGGTGAGCTTTACACAGTTAGAAGAAGGGAGTTCCAGAGGGCATGGAGCCAATGGGTGAAGGCTATTGAAGGCTACCAATTGGGCAAAGCCTGCCTCGTCGCAGTAATCTTTTAAGATTTAAGATGTTTCCCCACCCATACCTTAAAGGCTCTGCTTGTTTTGCCCACACCAAATGCTAAGCATGTACGAGTGGCCAAGTAATTGATATTCTTAGAGGAACAATTTAGAAAGGCTTGAAATCAAAAGTCCTTGTAGTATTAGCTGCGCTGAAAACATCAGTCCCACATATGCTGGGGCAGAATTTGCAACACCCACATAAATAAGGCCTGTCTCTTTAAATCCATAATACTCAAAGTCTGTGAAATCTGTAATTCCAAATCCAGGGCACCTTCAGGAAATTCCCTTAAGTTTACAGATGCCACTGACAATTCATTTGAAGCCTCTTTTGAAGCCACACTAGTTTCACCTGCCCCCCTATCTTTTGCCATACAGTGACGTCAAAAGTAATTTCCTAACAAACTTTTCAAAGTCAGTATGTACATCAAACTTATTTATCTCACAACTGGCACCTAACTCAGTCCTTTATTTAATACTGATATTTGAGAATCATTTAACTCTAGACTAAATAAATTAATTACATTTATTGTTTGGTTTATTTCTTCCTCTTGTGCTGGGGTTTCTTGTACAATATGTTGTTCCTTATTTACCGTCAAAGTCTGTTTCTATAGTTGGGGAATTCAAGAATGCATGGTACAGACATAAGGCAATTCTAGAGTGGGGTAGGGGGAAGTAGACTGTTGGTTAACTAGGATCTGCAGCTTATCCATTAGGTAGGGAAATGGGCAGACTGGGTGGGTCAAGCGGTCCTTATCTGCCGTCAAAGTCTATGTTCTATGTCCTAATGCTCCTGGGTTTCTATATTTCCACCTCTTGCACTGCCTTGTGTGATATGGGACCCTCTGAATGCTACTTTCCTGCCACTGTGGTGGGGGCTGACAAGGCTACTGTTCCAACTCTCTCTCCTCCAAAAGTCCTTCTCCGTATCTGTTCCAAACTCACTGGTGCAATAACCCAGGTTATTTTTTAAGATAGACCCTGGTTGGAACTTTTTGGAATTAGTTTGTTTCTAAGTGAATTGTTTACTGTGGCTATAGTCTGCGCTATCTCTTTCGAATGTCTTACGTTGTAGAGCTTTAATTTTATCACCTAATTTATTAATGGATTGTTTAAGCTCTGCTTCATACTTCAAATCAAATCAAATTTATTTATATTGCATTTTTCCAAAGCCAAAGCGCAAATACAGAGTAAAAACAAATATATAATAAAAATATTTAAATAACAGGCAGCAGTAATAAATTAAATATTGTCTCCAAATGCCAGGCCAAAAAGATATGTTTTTAAAGAAGACTTGAAAGTCTCGGTGGTCAGGCACTCTCTGATCTGACGAGGTAGAGAGTTCCACAGTGTCGGGGCAACAAAAGGAAAAGCCATAGCACCTGTTGTCTGAAGTTGGACCCTGGGAACCTCTAGCAATCCCTCGTTGGTGGAGCGGAGAGGACAGAGGGGGCAGTAGGGCTGAAGGAAGTCTTGCAAGTAGCCTGGTCCCTGTCCGTGTAGGGTCTTATAGGTCAGCAACACGACCTTGAAGGTGATTCTCCATCGCACCGGCAGCCAGTGCAGTTTGCACAGCACAGGTGTGATATGGCCAGTTCTTGACAGCCCTGTCAACAACCTGGCTGCAGTGTTCTGCATCAGCTGCAGGTGACAGAGATCCACCCCTGGTAACCTTAGGTATAGAGCATTGCAGTAATCAAGATGGGAGGACACAAAGGCGTGAACCAAAGTTGGAAGGTCCTCGGCGGAACAATGTTCTTTATCTAGGAAATGTTCCTCAGATGGTAAAATTAGGACTTGACAACTGTTGACACCTGTGGTTTTAGCGTCAGTTCATTATCAAGCACAATGCCCAGATTCTGCACCCGTTTAGAAGGTCTCAACTGGTTACCCCCCAAGCACAAGCCCAGATGGTTGCCTAGGAGTCAGCTTCTCTACCCACTGACCTGGGTCCACCACCAACACCTCAGTCTTGTCCGGATTTAATCTCAACCAGTTTGCACTCAAACAGTCCTGAATCTCAGCGAGGCAGCTATTAAAAGCCGAGACCGCACTGTTCTGTTCAGGTACAAAGGACATGTAGAGCTGGGTATCATCTGCATAGCAGTGAAAACCCAGCCCATACCACCTTATAATGTCTCCTAATGGCAACATATACACCTGTGAACAGCATGGGAGACAGCACGGAACCCTGTGGCACCCCGCAAGGCAGGGGGAAGGGGCCGAGGAAAAAACCCCGGACACCACCCTCTGAGTTCTGCCTGTGAGGAAAGAATAAAACCACCTGAGGACTGTCCCTGACAGTCCACAGAATAGCCACAGGTGTTCCAGCAACACCCCATGGTCCATGGTGTCAAGTGCTGCAGAGAGATCAAAGAGGACCAAGATTGAATGATTCCTCTGATCCTTCACTATCAGGAGATCATTAAGTACTCGAACCAATGGAGTCTCGGTACTGTGCCTCTTCCTGAAACTGGACTGGAGAGGATCATAGACTTTGTGGGTGGTAAGAAAGTCCTCAAGCTGCAACATGACTACCTTCTCAATAATCTTGCCCAAAAAGGGCAGGCTAGAGATGGGTCTGTAGTTCGCGAGACAATCTGGGTCACAGGAAGGTTTCTTTAAAAGGGGTGTCTCCACCACCTCCTTCTTTAAAGTCTGCATGTACTTTAAATACAGAGACAATGTTTTCACAGTCCCGAAGTTCAGGTTCAATAACCAGCTGCTGCTCCTTATAACCATTAACTAGGTATTCCACAAATAGCACAGATGCTTTCTGCATTGTTTCTCCCCATTTTTATGATGTCTTGTGCATGTGCAAGCAACATTTTGTGGCAGTAGGAGATGGTAGTGGGAGAAATGCAGAGATGTGTCAGTTTTGGCGAATGCAGGGCATGCTTTAGAAGGTGCTTCTCTCATTAGAGAGCATGCCAGTGGTGACACAAGTTTTGTGCAGTGCCACCAACTTGAAACAAACTTGCCGCTGCAATCAGAGACAAGCTTGTCATGCAGTGGCACAGATGACATGCCTCCCCTATATGCCTTGCCTGGTGAAACATTTCAATAAACATGGCAGCAGCTCACGCCGTCCACCTCTCACAATCCCTAGAAAGCTGACTTTGGGGGTGCTCAATCCCCTTGTCGACATGTTTAATACCTCCCCAAGATTGTGTGGCACACTGGGAGCCCACCCCAGTGTGGGCAACATCACCCCCCCAAAGTCATGGGGCACAATGGGAGCCCAACCCAGTGTGCACAACATTTGTTTTCTTACACTTGTAAAGAAAGAAAACCGTTTGCAGTGTTCCTTTTTTTTTTAAGTACCTGAAACAAAGAAAATGGTCCCTCGCTGTCAGCGGTGCCCCTCCCCCAACCCGCACCCACCCTCTGTGCACCCACCTCCCCATACTTACCTCCAGAGTTTGGTGCCATGATCTTCGGTGGAGCAGGAACATGTCTGCACTTGGAGGTGGTTTTAGGCACAAGCGAACCAAGCGGCCACTTGGGTTCTCAGCATAAAAGGGGCACACTGAAGTAGAACATATAAGCAGAAATTTTCTTTTTTTTTTTTTTGTAAACTTTATTCAAAAAAGTCAGCAAAGGTAATAGTACAGACATATGAAATCATGATGTACAGGATTGCATAGGTTCAAGAGATCCATGTATTAATAAGCACTGAGTACAAGGGAATTCCCAAGTATACAGATGTGAAATATCTAGACAGAATGTCAATGGACCTGGTTATAATGTGTTTAGGGCTGGCGGAGAGAACATATCAATAGGCAGGGAACCAAGGCTTTGTTGGGGCTTCCTCCAGTGGTGCCATATTTTATTGTAAATATGGGCCTGATTTCTTACCAGGTACCGGGTGTGATCTAGTTTCATATTTTGCAGAAGCAACTTAACCCAGTGGGCTATTGGAGGAGCTGTTTCTGCTAACCATTACTGAGCCATCACCTGCTTGCCAACTGCAATGCCCAATTTCTTCGGGGTGGTCCATAGGTTTTCCTCCCAATCCCCCAACTGGGAGGCCCAGGAGCTCATCAATCGGGTCTGTCTCAAACGGGGGCCCCAGAGTTTTAGATAGAATTGTTAAGATTTCCATCCAAAAGGAAAGCATTTTTGGGCAGGACCATGCCAAATGAAAAAAGGTGCCCGGGGTTACCTGACACTTAAAGAATGAATCTGTGTAATTGGGATCCAGTTTGTGAGCTAGAACCAGAGTGAAATATGAAGTGGATGGCTCTCAGTCTATTATTAACTGAACAAGACATACCTTTTTATGTTGATTGCGTGCAGCGCAAGAAACATATTGGGACAGCTTGCTCAGAAGTAGGCTGTGGCAGCGAGGCACTGTTGTGGCCCATGCCTCCACAGCCTGCAAAAGCTTGTCCCGCTTCCCCCAATGCCATTGCAAGCTGCTGGTGACAGCAGTTTGGAACGTTCGCACCAAGTTCTGAGAATTTTGCTGCTGCAGTCAGTGGCTGCCTCGTCATTGCAGCGTCAGCCATCCGCTGCAATGACGGAGTGCCCTGTCATTGCAGGGTGGGATACAGAAGCCCTGATATTGTTTGTGAACATGGCGGCGGCTTGTCGCCATGCTCAGAAACAATATCACCCCTTGCCCCCACCGTGTTTATTTGCCGACGGGGGCCCCAATCCTCATTGGCTTCAGTGCCCTGTCTTTGTGTTGCTGACGGGGGAGCCCACTCCCCGTCAGCATTCTGTAAACCCACCCCTTTTCCCCACTTTTATTCATGCCGACGGGTGCCCAATCCCGCCAGCATAATGATCCCCCTTTGTGTGCGGCGGGGGTGCCCAATCCCCACGGCTATTACTGCCCCAAAAAGAAAGTTGGTTGGCACGCTGGGAGCCCACCCCAGCCGCGCGCCACATGCCCCTGTAAGGGAAAACGGTCCCGCTTACATCTTTTTTTCTCCTGCAAAAGGAAACGGTCCTCGAGTCTTCTGGCCCTCGCCCACAACCTGCACCCACCCATCAGACACCCTGCCTACCCACACCCCTCACCCCATACTTACTTCTGAGCTTAAGCAACGATCTTTGGTGGACCGGGAACACGTCTGCACTCTTCAAAGCCAACCGCGAACTGAGGAAATGCCGGTAAGCTGTATAATATAATAAATGGGTTTTTTTCAACTTTAGTGCATATCTCGGTCATTTTTTGGAATTTTTTTCACCAAATTTTCCACATGGGGTTTTTGGGACCCCTCCTCATGAATTCTTGAACTGTCATAGCGTTAATCAGCCCCGAAAGGTGATTTCGCAGTCACTGCACAGAATGACCTTTTGGGGCTGATTAATGAAATGACAGTGCCAGTGTTCATGAAGTTGGCTCTCAAAAGCCAATGTTGCAAATTTGTGGAAAAATCCAAAAATGACTGTTTTATGTAGCTGCGCGTAGTTGCTTACGCACGTAACTTCGTGAATTTGCAATAATTTCATGCCAGATTTTCAAAATTGGCTTTTTATCACACCTCCTTGTGAACAGTACAGCTGTCATTGTTCACATACTGGCAGAAATGTGTTTTCGCACTTCCGGCGCAGAATAGCACGGTTGCTGTGGGAAATCAGTGTTTGGGACAGATTAAGAAAATGACAGTGACACTGTTCATGAGTAGAGGTCCTGAAATGTCTATATTGAAAATTTGGTAGTGATACTCCATGAAATGACTGTGTTATGAGCATGCGTTGCGCAGTTTGCACGCACATTTGTAACTTCGCAAATGTATAATATTTTCACTCCAGATTTCCAAAATTGCCATTTTCCCACACCTACTTATGAGCAGTATAGATGCCATTTTTCCCATCCTGGCCAAAATGTGTTTTCGCAGTTCTGGCGCAGAATAGAGCGGTCGCTGTGGGAAATCACTGTCCGGGACAAATTAAGAAAATGACAGTGATACTGTTCATGAGCAGAAGTCCTAAAATGCCTATGTTGAAAATTTAGTGATGATAGTCCATTGAATGACTGTGTTACAAGTGTGCATTGCACACTTTCCACCCACACTTGTAACTTTGCAAATTTGTAATACTGTCATGCCAGATTTTCACCAGTGGAATTTTTTCACACCTCCTTATGAGCAGTACAGCTGTCATTTTTCACATGCTGACCGAAATGTGTTTTCACAGTTCCGGCTCAGAATAACTTGGTTGCTGTGGGAAATCACTGTTCGCGACAGATTAAGAAAATGACAGTGGCACTGTTCATGAGCAGAGGTCCTACAATGCCTATGTTGAAAATTTGGTGACGAAACTCCGTAACATGACTGTGTTACAAGCGTGCGTTGAACTGTTTCCATGCACCCTTGTAACTTCGCAATTTTGTAATATTTTCATGCCACATTTTCAACAGTGGCATTTTTCCACACCTCCTTATGAACAGAACAGCTGCCATTTTTCACATCTTGGCTAAAATATGTTTTTGCACTCCTGCCACAGAATACCACGGTCGCTGTGGGAAATCACTGTTTGGGACACAAGATTGAATGAGTGAGAGGGGGGAGTGACCGAGCTCAACTGAGCTCTGTCGGGACTGCTGCGGATTTGTTTGTGGGCAGACAAAGGGCCCAACGCAAGAGTCCAGTACAAAAGGGCAGCTTGCAGCACTGGGAGAAACAGAACGAGAGAGTGAGTGATGGAGGGGGATTGAGCAAACTCACCGAAGCGCTGTCAGGACTGCTGCGGATTTCTTTGTGGGCAGAAAAAGGCATCAATGCAGGCAGGAGCCCAGTAGAAAAGGCCAGCCTGCGGCGGTGGGAGAAGAAGTACGAGCGAATGAGACAGGGGGACTGAGTGAGCTCAACAGAGCTGTATCTGGACTGCTGCAGATTTCTTTGTGGGCAGAAAAAGGTGAAAATGCAGGCAGGAGCCCAGTACAAAAGGGCAGCCTGCAGCGCCAGGAGAAACACAATGAGAGAGTGAGAGAGGGAGAGTGAGCAAGCTCAATGGAGCTCTATTGTGACTGCTGCGGATTTCTTTGTTGGCAGAAAAAGGTGGCAATGCAGGCAGGAGCCCAGTACAAAAGGCCAGCCTGCAGCACCGGCAGAAACAAAATGAGTGAGTGAGAGAGGGGGAGTCAGCAGGTTCAACAGACCTGTGTTGGGACTGCTTCAGATTTCTTTGTGAGCAGAAAAAGCCACCAACAGACGCAGAAGCCCAGTACAAAAGGGCAGCCTGCAGCGCCAGGAGAACCAGAATGAGCGAGTGAGAGAGGGGGAGTGAGCCACCTCAATGGAGCTCTGTCGGGGACAGCTGCGGATTTATTACTGGCCAGAACAAGGTGCCAATGCAGACAGGAGCCCAGTACAAAAGAGCAGCCTGCAGCACCAGGAGAAACAGACTGAACGAGTGACACAGGGGCAGTGAGCGAGCTCAACAGACCAATGCAATCAACATTCGGCATTGACAAATGCTTGTTTAAAAAATTAGATCCCAGTGACCTTTAATTAGACTGTCCGGTTTTAGGTTTTCCTATTTCTTTTTTATAGATATGAAAGGGCCTGGAAGAGCTCCCAATAGTATTTTATAGCATTGACAGAGGGGTCGCGATTTAACCCTTTGTCCAGGGTGAAGAAATATTTCTTCTAGGGGGGCGAAGTTAACTATAGTTGAGCCTTGAGAGTGTTGGATCAGGGAAAGTAGCCTAGATTTTATTCTTAGGTATGAGAAGTAGTGCATGGTATTAAGTTTAAATTCTTTGAGTAGATCTTGAAAATCTACAACACTTTCTTCATTATAAATATGGGAGATAAATTTAATTCATTTTGGCACCATTTATTTAGAATCTTGTCAATCCCACGCCGGACTCCCCCTTGTGGCCAAAGGGCATCCCTGAGGGAAGCCTCTGGGGATAGTGTAGGTTTGTGCCCTAAAATTTGATGTGATTGGATCCATGCCTTTATTGAGGAGCCAGTAACGGGGTACTTAGACGTCCCGTTATTACTATTGAAAAGTGTTGACGCCAATACCTGATTGTAAAGAGGTATGTCATCCTGGAGGGTTTCCAAGCCCTCCCATGCTTTTATGGATGAGTTCTTTTGCACTAGGTCTTTGATATGGGTTAGTTGAGAAACCAGGTAATAAAGTGTTATATTGGGCAGGTCCAGGCCACCCTCCCTTACTGTTCTCCATGGAATGTTTTTCTTGATGAGAGGCCTGTGACCCTGCCAGATTAATGATGTTATCACTCCTTCTGCTGCCTTAATATATTTATTCGGAACCTTAACTGGTAGCATTTTAAATAATTATAGGCATTGGGGTAACACACTCTTTTTGACGGTATTTACCAGTCCCAAGAAAGTAAGCGGAAGCGTCTGGCCACCTGCCATCTCCTGCAATCCTCTTTTATCTTGCCAAGTAATGGGCCTCCTGGATCACCTGATGCATAGGGCCACCAAGGTTCCCCAAAAAAGCCTTGAAGAACTCAGTGGGTAGACCATCGGGGCCTGGGGCCCTGCCTGATCTAGAGGACCAAATGGCACTCTTAGTCTCCTCTATTGTAACTGGGTGGTCCAGTGCCAATTGTTGTTTCTCACTCAAAGAGGGGAGCTGGACAGTTTCCAAGAAAGACTCAGGAGATCACCGGCCCGTTGGCGCAGCGGTGGGATTTCCGCTTGTGACGCCGGCGACCCGGGTTCGGGAACGGACCCGGGTCGTCGGAGGGCCGGCCGGGGGGAGAAGGATTGAGCGTCCGATGGACTGCTCTCCTTCTCCGGGAGGGTTGGCAGCAACCGGAGCAATGGGGTTCCCAGCGGAGGCTGGTGGACACCCATGCTGCCGCCGTGCTTATCAAAGGGGGGTGGGAGAGAGGCGGACAGATGCTTGCGTCATTGCACGCCTCCGCCTCAGGGTGGGGAAAACTGGGGAAAACGAGCTGCTGGCTGCCATGGATGAAGCCTGCAGCGGCTTCCATGTGCTCCCAGGCCAAGACCCCGACCTGAACTATTTCTTACGCGGCATCTGGTCCCGTGCCGTGGGCCCCATGCGTGGGGGCCAAGCCCCTGAGGGTATCGGGGGGTGGCTGATTTGGGAGCAGAAGCCTGCGAGCCGTGACCGAGCTGATTGGAGGGCGGCAGGCAGCTCAGTAAAAAAATACAGTGAATTGCAAAAAAAAAAAAAAAAAGAAAGACTCAGGAGAACAATTCTGTGGGGCTTGTAATTTATAGAGCTTTTGGTAAAATTGATGAAAGGTGTTATTGATTTCCCCAGGGTTGGATGTTACCACTCCCTCAATAGTCTCTATTTCTAGAATGGTCCTCTCAGAATGCTGCTTTTTAAGCTGCCAGGCCAGTCACTTGCCAGACTTGTCCCCCCTATAATGTAAGTGAGCTCTTGTGTTATGGAGGGCACATTCTATATGTCTGGATGCTAGCTAGTTCAGTTTACCTTTCATGGTTTTTAGGGCCACAGTATCTATTGTATTATGATCTTGCATAGTCTGCTTTTCTGTTTCAGTAATTTTGTTTTCTAAGTTAGCTTCCTCTTGCTACTCCATTTTCCTCCATAGGATGCAAAAGATATAATTTTTCCCCTAATATAAGCTTTAATCGCATCCCACACAATAAGGCTGGACATATCAGGTGTGTTGCTAATTGTTATGAATTCCCTAAGGCAGCTAGAAATGCGCTTGACAAATTGGGGGTCTCCCAACAGGGTGGGGTCCAATCTCCACTGTCTGGGTTGCGGTGGCTCTCTATCATTTGTCCAGATGACCCACAAGGGGGCATGATCTGATACTAATATAGGGCAGTATGAGGCCTCCAAACTCTGGCTCACTATTGAAGGGGATAAAAAAAGGTAATCTAACCTAGTATAGGTTTTGTATGGATGGGAATAAAATGAGTATTCCTGCTCCATTGGGTGGCAGTGTCTCCAGGCCTTTATGCCTGAATGATCCATGGATACCTCCAGATAAGTGTTAAAATAGCTCCCCATTACAATATTATCAGGGAAAGAGGCTAGGATGACTGCTATATGGTGGAAGAAATCCGGGGAATCGAAATTTGGACCATATACAGAAATGAATGTATATCTTTGATCTTGTACAGTAGCATTCACTATTAGATATCTGCCTTGTGGGTCAGGCATGGATGAGTGGATTTTTATTCTCAGTGCTGGGTGGAACCACACCACCACACTTCGTGATTTGACGTAAAAGGGGCAACTACCAAGGTGCTCCCCTTGATGAGGCCAGCTTATCTGCTTCCTATTTCATTAGAAGTCATTCTAGAAGGAGGGCAACCTCTCCTCTCACCTGCTTTATATAGGACCATACCCATTTTCTTTTAACTACAGTTTTCAATCCATTGACGTTCCATGTAATCACATTTATGGCTCCCATAACCCATTCATCTGTCTATTTCTTGTTCTCTGCCCTGTAATGCAGTTAGAGAACAACCGGTACATCTTAAAATACGACATGGCCGATTTTGTTTTTTTGTAACTTTAAACAACTCCCTCCCTCCCTCCTTTCCACCCTAAATTAGTTAAAAACATTAACAGAAAAAACAGCACAACAGGCGCAAAACTGTTTCACTTTGCGAAACTTCCTATTATTTTACCCTCTCCATGTCTAATTCACTGTCTAAGAGAAAAGAGTGAGAACTCACTACTCTTTGTGATCTTGCTGGCCCATCAATCCCACACTTATAGATAAGGCATGAGCTAAGTTGGAAATTTAATAACAATTAGAACAAATAGGGAAACTAATACTAGAACAAAGGAATCTGAATCCCCTCTTCTGATCCTTGGACTGAGAAAACACCTTAGTATGCTTTAAAACTCTTGTTTCCAAACTGAGCAGTCGAGTCCCTACTGGAGACCCCCTGTGGCTTGGCAATCAGCGTGCAGGAGGGGAGTAGGGGAGAATCAGGAGGTTAACCTGAAAAGACCATCCCATTCTGCAATCCCCCTCAGAGAGGCATGTTACAGATTAAATGTGATAGCTCATGCACCCCTATCAGATGGTCTGTCACCTACAATTTCAGGGTATTAGTTAAAGTGTCCTCCTCCTCCCCACTGGAATAGGTGAGAAGGGCCAGAGGAAGAGGCCCACCGCTCAACTTTGGGTCACAGACCTTGGTGTTTCTGGGTTTTGTTTTAGTTCTAACATAGAGGGGAAGAGCCCCTTCTTCACCCTTTCCACATTTATTGCATGTTAGTCCCTGCTCCTAAAGAACTATAGGAGTTTAAACTGTTGGGTGTATCCCACTGAAGGCATTACAATATTAATTTGAATTGTACACTGTGAGGTCATGCTGTAGCTTATTTTGGCATAATTTAAAAAATAAGGCTAACTGTTCAGTATATTGGTAGTATCTAAGACCTTTGGGCTAATAATGCTTTCAGTCCAACAGAGAGCATATACAAGGAAGACAGACACAATTTGGATTAATGTTAAAAAAAAGCATGTTTTGATGAGGAGACTTGCTATTGGCCCTGGTGTTTCAGAAGAGTTCAATTAGGCAAGCCCTCTCATAGTAAGAGTATGCCTGGCATGGTCTCGAAGCAAGTCTGGCCTAGCAGGCCCACTTCCATTGGAAAATAGTTAAAACATTAATTAAATATGGTTTGGCCGGCTCTGTCTTCTAACAGCTAGCTGATTATAAAGTATCAACTCTGTGGTTCACCAGGAGCAAGCCGGGAGAATAACTCTTCTGGTTTGAGGTGCGGGGTGAATATCTGTGGCCCAGTCTTATAGGTTCTGGAGGAGTTACGGGCTGTGGAGGCTCGGAGACCTCTCCCCCCCAACCCTAAATCATCCCTCTCTGATTCTGCTGAAAGCATGTCTCATAGTACCTTGTATTAGAAGGTTTCAGGTCTCCACAAATTCCTCTTGGTTGATGGTTGAGGATTGATCTTGTGCCTCTTTAATGATATATGCCATAGCCGTCTCCAGATTGGTAAATGCTTTAGCGGCCCTTTCCTGCCTCCAGATGATTAAGCGTGCTGGCTAAATTAGCACGAATGGCCATTTCAGTGTGTGGAGCTTTTGTTTTACATCTTGGAAGGCTTGTCTTTCATTTTGCAGCTGGCGTGAGTAATCCAGAAAGATGCTCACATGGCCTTTCTGTACCATGATGGGACTGGACATTCTGGAGGCCTCCAACACCAACTGGCGATCCAGGTAAAGCAGGAATTGTATTATAATGTGTCGGGAGTGCTCCTTGGGGCTAGGTTTGTGACCCAGAGAATGATGAGCCCTTTGTATCACAAGGGCAGTGGTTCTCGGAAGATTTAAGTGTTGTTTGAGCCGTTGCTGCATGAAGGAGGCACAATTCAATCCCTTGGAGCCCTCAGGGAACCCGATCATGTAGACATTACACTGGCATTCCTGGTTCTCTTGGTCATCTATGGTTGCCCTCAGTTTTTCAGCGTCCTTTAAGGCCTCATTTAGAGAAGTCTGTAGCCTGTGAGTTGTGTCTTCCTGAGTGCCCATTTGCTACTCTAGTTTTCCGATTCTGGTAGTATGTCATTCCGCCATCTCCCCAAGGGAGTTGAAGGACTGCTGGAGGTGATTCAGTTGTGTGGTGATGTTTTCGAAGCCAAAAGACATACGCTTGGTCAGATCATATTTTAGCTCCTTACTTAGTTTTTCTAGGGGCTGAGATGTTTCACCAGTGTCTTTGGCTGAGGATGAATTAGCAGCCCCCCATTCCTCATCCACTGTTTTGGAAGACGCTTGCGTGGTTAGGATGTCCGAGCCTCGATTCCTGGTATGTTCTCTGTCTTATTTAAAAGAAAGCTGAGCCTGTTTTTTTGACCTTGTAGCACAGCAGGTTTCTAATTGTCGTTTCGACGCGGTAATGCCACAAGTTGATGAGATTAGCAATAGGATGGCTAGGAAAATTTACAGATTGAATGGGAGCTCCCAAACTATGATGCCATCTTGGGATCTGGCTTGCCATGCCCCCAGAAGAAATAATCTTGAAATGCAAAAAGTGTCAGTGTAAAAACTCTAATTGTAGTCATCACAATTGTATTCATAGAATTATTATCACTTTTTGCATGTGGGATGGGGGAGATGGGAAGCAGTGTAGGGGGCACGACAAATATTTCTGCTTGGGGCACCATTAGGTCTAAAACTGGTCCTGTCTGCACTCTTCAAAGTCGACCACGAACTGAAGAAATGCCGGTAAGCTGTATAATGGCATCAATGAGGGAGGTTTCAACTTAGGTGGATAGCTCGGCAATTTTTTTTACTTTTGGCTCCAAATTTTCAACATGGGGTTCTTGGGAAACCACATAGAAACATAGAATTTGATGGCAGATAAGGACCACTTGGCCCACCTAGTCTGCCCATTTTCCTACCTAACAGATAAGATGCAGATCCTAGTTAACCAACAGCTTACTTCCTCCTACCCGCCACTAGGACTGCCTTATGTCTGTCCCATGCATTTTTGAATTCCCCCACTGTTCTTGACTCCATGACCTCCTTAGGAGGCTGTTCCATGCATCCACAACCCTCTCTATGAAAAAATACTTCCTCACATTACCTCTGAACCATACCCCTCTATCTTCAAATTGTGCCCCCTTGTTCTTGCACATCTCTTTTTCTGAAAGATGCCACCCTCTTGGACTTTGTTGATCCTCTTGAGGTACTTGAAAGTTTCTATCATGACCCCTCTCTCCCTTCTTTCCTGAAGGGTATACATATTAAGCTCCTTTAGTCTTTCTTCATATGTCTTCTGGTGCAGACCCTGCACCATTTTGGTTGCCCCCCTCTTGACAGCCTCCACTCTGTCTATGTCTTTGCAGAGATGCGATCTCCAGAACTGCACACAGTACTCCAGATGGGGTCTCACTGTCTGTACAGAGGGATAACAACTTCCTGTTTTCTACTATTGATGCCTCTCCTTATGCATCCCAGTATCCCCCCAGCCTTCCTTACTGCCCTCTCACACTGCTTGCCCGCCTTTAGGCCATCTGATATAATTACCCCCAGGTCCCTTTCCATTTTTACTGTTCTTACCACCTCATGGAGTCAGTCACTGTCATTTCGTTATTCAGACCCGAAAGGTGATTTTGCAATCACTGCGTGGAATCACCTTTCGGGACTGATTAACAAAATGATAGTGCCACTGATCATGAGGTGGGCTCCCAAAAAGCCTATATTGCAAATTTGGTGAAAAAATTCAAAAAAATGACTGTTGCGAGGGTGCATTGTGCAGTTTCCATGCACACTCATAACTTCTAGAATTTTAATATTTTCACTCCAGATTTTCAACATTGCCATTTTTTCATACCTCCTTATGAACAGTACAGCTGTCATTTTTTACGTCCAGCCTGAAATGTGTTTTCACACATCTGGTGCACAATAGTACGGTCGCTGTGGGAAATCAATGTTCAGGACAGATTAAGAAAATCACAGTGGCACTGTTCAAGAGTGGAGGTCTCAAAATGTCTATGTTGAAAATTTGGTGAATAAAATTTAAAAAAAATGACTGAGTTACGAGCATGCATTACATAGTTTCCATGCACACTTGTAACTGAGAATTTTTCAATATTTACACTTCAGATTTTCAACATTGCCATTTCTTCACACCTCTTTATGAACAGTATAGCTGTCATTTTTCACATCCTGCCCAAAATGTTTTTGCACATCTGGCATAGACTAGCGTGGTCACTGTGGGAAATCAACGTTTGGGACAGATTAACAAAATCACAGTGCCACTGTTCATGAGCAGAGGTTCCAAAATACCTATGTTGAAAATCTGGTTAAAAAAATCCTCAAAATAATTGCATTATGGGTGTATGTTGCGCAGTTTCTATGCACGCTCATGACTTCACCAATTTTTCATATTTTCACTCCAGATTTTCAGCATTATCATTTTTTTACACCTCCTCATGAACAGTACAGCTATTGTTTTTCACATCCTGCCCGAAATGCATTTTTGCACCTGCGGCGCCAAATGGCACAGTTGATCTGCAAAATCACCTTTCGGCTAACAAACTGATAGTGCCACTGTTCATGAGGTGAGGTCACAAAAAGCCTATGTTGAAAATTTGGAGTGAAAATACAAAAAAATGCCTGAGGCATTAGGGTTTCCAACTGTAATGACCCACCCTACAGAGACTGACAGGCGTCAGGGTGTGACTTGGGATTTTTTGGTTGTAATGCTCACGCCATTCCACTCCCACCCCAGCTTGCCACCACTGACAGGCATCAAGGTTTGCCTTGGACTCTCCTGCCCCAAAGTTCACCCCATTCTCCTGTACTGCACCCATCTCAGCATATTTCCTTATGGAATGGGGTGAGCATGAGGCCCAAAGACCCCAAGGCACACCGTGACACTGGTCAGTGTCTGCAGGGTAGAGTGAGGTGAAATGGCATGAGAGTTAGGGCCAATGACTCAAAGGCACACCCCAGTCCCTGTCAGTCGCTGCAGGGTGGGGATGGGGTTGGCATCAGTTCAATACTTCACTTGCATTCCTATTATGCTTCTCTCTAACTTCTGCGCTACCAGTGCCAACACCAGCAAGACAACATTCGGCATTGACAAATGCTTGTTTCATAAAGGGTTCACAGTCACTCCCAACCTGCTGGCAGCTGACACACAGCTGAACAGTAGTTCCCCAAAGGGGAGCCTGAAGTAACCTAGCCATGCAGCACCCAAGACTCCCCTCCGCTGTGAACACCTATTGGGGGTCCTATACACAGTCGCTGTCGGAGGTGGAAGATTTTGTGGGGCCACAGAGTCTCCCTGTACTCCCACCCACTAAAACTGTCATACATTAAAAATATAAAACATTAATCATTTACTATGTTAGAGTGGTTATTTCTTTTTTTTTTCTGTTTCTCTCTTCCTTTGTTTGGTTTTCCCATTTGGAATAAATCTTCCGCTTGATTGTCATCTTTCTAACCGTGGCTTCAGCTTTTCGTCACTTTCTTGTATGTGCACCTCACTGCCCAATCCTGAAAGTCCTAACATCTGCCATGGCTCCAGACTATGTTTTGTCCTGGAGCAGGCCAGGTGATCCCATGATCTCATCAGAACATGGTTTGCTGTCATGGAACTTTGATGGGATACTGCTGGTCTATCATGGTGTCTCAGCTGGCATTTTTTTTTACTTTCTTCTTCTGTCTCTGTAGCCTCACTGTCTATGTTTCTATGTCAGGCAAAGCTCCCCTTCCTTAGAGGTAATAATGGCAGCAAATTTCTCTCCTTCCCCAACCCACAGAATGACAACAATTCTCACTCCTCTCCTCTCTTCCGCCAGACCTAATGGCAACAATACTCTCTCTCCTTCATCTCTCCCTGAATAGTAGTAATACTCTCTGCAACCTACCCCCACTCTGGACCTAATGAAGGCAAGATTCACTCTTCTCTCCCATACGTGAGCCTGCCTCCCCCATCAACAGCTTTGCACGAGCCTAGTTTTTTAAATCCAGTGTAGCTTACTCCCACCCATCACAGCCCATCACCAACCAAAGGAATGAAGGGGATGGTACTTTCCATGCTTGCTAAATAATTTCATCACAGAACGTTCACATCTTGGGGCTGGCCATTAGACTTCCAGGGAAGTGTGAGGGATAGGGCTGTCAGTTACACACAGCCAAAATATGACTCATGCACTTAAGTAAGTCCCACCTTCAAGTAATTACATTCACTAAAAATACCATCAACAGTTTAATCTGGTTCAAGGTCAGTTGGCATTCATCTCTATCCCCCTCCCCCGGTTCCCGCCTGAAAATAGGCAGGATCTGTCTAGTGCGCTTATCCGGTCAACAAAAACTAACTAAATAAATAAATAAATTATCTGATTTCTGTGACTTGTATTGAAAGGTCAAGATATGTGTACTTCTCAAAAAATCTTTAAAGCTGTGTTTGTGCTCTTTGAGTAAATCAGCTTGACCCTCGGTGAAATTTTTAGCTAATATGCAGTGAGCTTAAAACCTGTCTTGCCCACACATCCTCATCCACCCTTCCATTCTGTACCAGTATCAATCTAATACTGTCCTGAAGCAACACGTAAACTTTTAAAAATGTATCATCTGCACAGTCATTGTGAGGTTTTCTCTTTTTTACTGTTTGCTTCTCTGTACCCTTATTTGGTTTCCACAGTTTGCATAAATAATATTTAGCTTTCACTTTTCACTTTTCTTTTCTTATCTTGGCTTCCTCTTTTTGGTTTCTTCAGTCTGTCTACTTTTCTTTCATTCTTTTCCAGCCCAAACAGTCATGTTACTCAGCTGTCCCTTTGCCTCTTTTTCTAAAATTCACATTTCTCCCCAGGTACCAAAGCTGACCCATCAGGTTGGCAACTGCACAACCTGATCCACAGCCACTTCTTGTGCATAACCCCAAACAGATTGCAAATTGCCCTCTGCCCCAGCAAGCACTTACCCACTGATGGTTTTAAAACAGATAAAACCCATCCCCACCCATCGTAGCTCCACCACCTTCTTGAAAAGCATTGAGAGTACCACTGCGTGGCCTCGTCATTTTAAATGTGTCATTACCAGTATCCAACACTGTACTGCAACAACTGTCTCATCTTCCTCCTTCAAAGTATTGTAAGGTTTTCTCTGTGACATTACTCTGCCCCTCATCAAACAAGAAAAACCTACCCTGCATATCTTAGCCACAAAACTCACTCCACCCAGAGCCTCATCAAGTTACTCTGTTTTTATGTTTCTTTGCGCTTGCACAAGAAACATTTTTTTACAGTGCAAATGGCATTTCAGAGGTGTGTCAGTGTCACGTCCAATGCAAGTCAAGCTGCACTGGGCTGATCCTTAACAGACCAATGAGCACGCAAGCTGTGTATGACAGTGGGTTCATTTTCTTGGGTGGAAACTTCGTGTAGATGAAAGGGGTGAAGCACTCTAATGGAAGAACACCTTGGTCCTTTCATTTGCATAAAGCCAGCCAGCAAACAGCTGAGCAGCTTTATGACTCTGTGGATCATGACTGATCTGGCAGAAAGATCTTGACAAATACAAGTTTCTGAACAAGCAAGAGGAACTGTCCCACAATGTGTGACAGGGTGGAATAGGACCCTGTCCCAGTTGTTATAGAAAGTGTTTAAATGCAAGGATCTGTCCTTTCCTGTCTATTTGTCTGTCCAGTTGAGCAACCATATTTTCCTGTGAGACCTCGGACTTGAGCAACCCAATCTTGCAATTCTTTGCCTCTCGCTGTCTTTCAGTTTTCTCATGCTGTCTAGATTTGCTGATATAAAAATATATGCAAATCATTATATAGAAATGTAACTGATATTGGGATCCCTTGTGTTTGGAAAATATATAGCATTACTGTTGAAATGTATATAATTATAGTTTGAGATAACTGCAAAAAGCTGTTGAAAGCTAGAAGTTACCAGAGTTCAATTTTTAAGCCTTTTGCAAAAGCTGTGCAACAGGGGGCCTCAACTCAAGAAGCACACTGTGTTCCAGTAGCTCCTGCCTGATAGTTACAAAAACAGGATGATTGCTAAGGATGGGGGTTGAAAGGACTTATAAGACCTAAGCACCAACTGCAAGAGAGATTAGAAGAAGAAAGGACACAGAGACCAAAATAAAACTGCTGTATTTCTCCTCTGTACATAGCTATTATTAAAAAGTTTATTTTTTTATATTACTACTACTGTAAATAAATATTTTTTGTGAATTCTACAACTGCTCATGGTTTTCCCTATGCTTCCTGGCCTGCGCCTCGATGACAGGTGGTTATAGAAATGGGATTTACACCGTGTACACCCTAAGACAGGAGTTTTGTGCATGGGTACTGGACCTAGTACCAGGGAAGCGTAGAGAAAGGTATGGATTCTACAGCAGCAAGTCCAGGAGTGGTTACCAGGAGAATGGCAGCCAAACTTACAGAGACAGAAGTCCAGTCTGAGATTGTACAGCCAGCACAAGGTATGGAAAAAGAACAGACAGTGACAGAACCTGAAAGTGTGATGGACTTTTTCAAATGGTGAGCTATTCAACAAATAGAAACAGAGAAGCAGAGAGAAAAAGAGATTCAATGCTTAGAAGTGCAGAGGAGAGCAGAGATGCAGTGACAGGAGAAGCAGATGAGAGAAGAGATGCAGCAACGGAAGCAGTGATGGCTGGATGCCTTGCAAGCTATCAAAGGCAGAGGATCTGGCACAGATCCAGATAAGCAACAAAATGCAAGCAACCTAAAGGCCATTAAACTTACAAAGTTGTGTCCCTCAGATGATATTGAGGAATACCTGACACCTTTTGAAAGAGTTACCACAGCCTGCCAATGGCCAAAGCAACAATGGACAATCAGACTGGTACCTTACCTGACAGGGAAAGCCCAACTTGCCTACACCAGTATGGACACTGCACAGTCAGAAAACTATTGAAATGTGAAATCCTGAAAAGGTATGACATCTCCAGAGAGACGTACAGGGAGAGATTTTGATCTCTGAGGTACAACTCGGTCGACAATTCTTAAGAAGCCTTCACCCGACTCAGAGAACTCCCGATAAAATGGATCCAACCAGAGACCAAAACAGTCCCACAGATCAACACATTTGGCATGGAGCAATTCATCAACAGCTTGCTTATAGATGTGCAGCTGTGGGTAAAGGAACACCGACCAGAGAGTGGGGAAAACATTGTTTCTTTGGTTGAGGACTATCAAATGGCCAGACAGATGGCACAGCAGTGAGGTAACAGCCAAGCACTGGTGTTTACTCTTTTTCCCATTTAAATTCCAAGCCTGATAAGAACTCTGGTGGAGGTAACAAATCTATGCCCAAAGACATTATCTGCATTAACTGTAATAAGCCAGGCCATTTTGCAAGAAACTGCCGTAGTAAGGAGAGTGGCACGGGAGCAGATTTGTCCTTGGCAAATTGGGGAAAGTACTTAACAGATGTGAAGGTGGGGGATAAGACTGTGAAGGGACTCATTGATTCAGGAAGCAGACAGACCCTACTGCATGTTAAAGTGCTGGGAAAACACTGTGCAAAGGGACCAGGTACTGGTGTCATCTGCATCCACGAGGACATTCGATACTATCCCTCCACCCAAGTGATTCTGACTGTTAAGGGTGTGTCACACCAAATGAAAGTGGGGGTAGTACCGAAGTTACCTTTATCTGTGATTATTGGAAATGACTTTCCAGGATTTACTGAGTTGATCAAAGAGGGAGTAAATCCTGATGTTTCAGCAGCAGTGGTGACAAGAGCTCAGGCAAAGAAAATTTCAGATGCTGGGGACACTTTTGCTTTCAGTGATTTTGATTCAGACTTGTTTGAGCACAGCTTCAAGATCTGGATATCCTATAAAGAAAGACGATGCCTGAAGAAACTGTGGCAGCAAATGACTGATGGACATAAAAGGTTAAAATATGAAAATGATGAAACTAAATTGTTAACCGATTCTGATTTTCTTTCAGAGCAAGATAACAATATTTCTCTCTAGGGTTATTTCAAGCAGCTGGGGGTGAAACCAAAACAAGGTGGACCAATGTTTAAAAAATGTAATGGGTTACTGTACAGCATTTGGGTTAAACCTCAGACACAGGAACAGACAGAAGAATTGCTTATGCCACAGAAGTATAGAACAGAGTTGTTACAGATAGCACATGATAGTCCTATGGCTGGTCACTCAGGGAGGGATCACACCCTTGCCAGACTGCTGTATAGATGTTACTGGCCGGGAATTCATGGAGATGTTGCTACTTTTTGTAATTCCTGTGCTGAGTGTCAGAAAGTAGTCCCAGTCACTAGAAAAGACAAGGTGCACTGGTGCCCCTACCCTTGATAAACGTGCCTTTTGAGAGAATTGCAATGGATAAGATTGGTCCTTTAGCTAAAAGTAAAAAGAGTAATAGAGTTATCCTGGTAGTATGAGACTATGCTACTCGATACCCAGAAGCAGTTCTAATGAGTTCTGTTACAGCCACAAAAGTTGCAGCAGAGCTTACCAAAATTTTCGGCAGATTGGGCATATCTGAAGAAATTATTACTGATCAGGGGAGTAATTTTGGTGCTGCACTGCTTAAGGAGCTACACAAAATGCTAGGTATCACTGCCATAAGAACCACCCCCATCACTCTCAGATAGACGGTCTTGTTGAGCATTTTAACCAAACCCTAAAATGCATGTTAAAAAGGTTTGTAAAAGGGGAAGGGAAAGACTGGGACCAATACTTGCCTTAGCTACTTCTTGCCTACAGAGAAGTGCCACAGGCATCAACAGGGTTTCTCCATTTGAAATGCTGTGTGGTAGGCAGCCAAGAGGGCCACTGGATGTGATAAAAGAAACGTGGGAAGACAACCCCACCTAGAAACAATCTATAACATCTTTATGTGTGCCCTAAGAAAAAGCTGGCAAAATATGTTGAAATTGTCCATAGTAATCAGGAAGAGGCCCCAAACCAGCAGAAGGTATATTATGATCATGGGGTAAAAGAATAAGTTTTCGAGCCAGGTGAAAAGGTTTTGCTACTGTTACCTACAACAGAAAATAAACTGTTAATGAAGTGACAAGGGTCTTATAAAGTTCTTAGATGTACTGGCACTGTTAACTACTAAATTGAGACCCCTGATAGGAAAAATCCTATTATGATAACCATGCTAACCTCCTCGAGAAATGGGTTGAAAAAATGCCAAAAGTTGCTTTGCTAGTTTTACCAGAAACTGATAAGGAAGATATTGACGTAGCTTATGATGGACTAGAACAAACTGTAAATGTTGATGCTGTAAAGGTGAATGTTTCCTTAACCTCAGAACAAACTGCAGACATTCATAATGTACTAAAGACATTTAACAGTACATTTACCATGATACTAGGCCAATCAAAAGGGGTCGAGCACATAATAGTGACAAGAAATGTTCATCCTATTAGACAAAAGATATACAAGTTACCAGAGCAGTTAAGAGCTGATGTGGTTAAGGAAATACAAAAAATGAAAGAATTGGGTATCAATGAGAAATCAAGGAGTGCTTGGTCATCTCCCATGTTAATTGTAAACAAAAAAGAAGGGGGTGTTAGAATCTGCCTTGATTTTAGGAAACTTAATCAAGTGTCAGAATTTGACAGTTATCCTATGCCCTGAAGAGATGATTGTGGACAGATTGGGGAGTGCAAAGTATATCAGTACCTTAATCTCAACAAGGGTTACTGGCAAATACCTTTAACTAAAGAATCCAGAGATAAAACTGCATTTGCCACTCCTATAGGATTCAATCAGTTCACTACCATGCCATTTGGTTTACATGGTGCACCTGCTACATTCCAATGGTACATGGATGTAATTGTATCCACTCACACTGATTATTGTGCTGCATACCTGGATGATGTTGTGTACAGTCCTTACTGGAAAAGCCACCTGGAACACCTACGAACAGTTATCCAAGCTCTCATAAATGCAGGTCTGACTATTAATCCTACCAAATGTGCATTGGGCATGCAGGAAAACAGATATTTGGACAATGTGTTGGGAAATGGAGACGTTAAGCCAGAGATTTCTAAAATAGAAGCTGTAGCTAACAGCCCTATACTGAAAACAAAGAAATATGACGGGTTATTTTTAGGGCTGGCTGGTTATTATCAGAGATTTGTTCCCAACTTTACTGAGTTAGCTATTCACCTCACTGAACTCACGAAAAAAATGGTACCCAAATAATGTGAAATGGACCCCAGAGTGTGATGAAGCTTTTCAAGCCATTAAGGCTGCATTATGTTCAGCCCTTTTTAAGAAGCCCAGATTTTGAGAAACCATTTTTGCTACAAATAGATGTATGAGAGGTAGGTCTAGGTACAGTCCTGAGTCAAAATGTACAGTAGAAGGGACAGAACATCCTATTCTGTACATAAGTAGGAACTTGTATGACAGACAGAAAAGATACTCCATTATCGAAAAGGAATGTTTAGCAGCAAAGTGGGCCATGGAGTCCCTGAAGTTTTATTTGCTAAGAAATTATTTTGTTATTGTAACTGATCACAATCCTCTCTATTGACTTAACCAGATGAAAGATAAAAATTCCAAAATCACACGGTGGTACCTGGCACTACAGCCATTTAAATCCACAGTGATTCACAAACCTGGTAAAGAGAATAGCAATGCTGATTTTCTGTCGAGATATGAATCAGGAATTGAGGATTCTGAAGGTTGAAAAACAAATGTATGGGTCTGAACTTTACTGTTTGCTGTACTGTTACATAAAAACTGATAATGTACATGTGCTAAATTTTTGAAAGCAGTAATTGTTAGTAGAGAATTAAAAAGTTTTGGAAACCTGTTTGATAAAACAGGTTCTCTCTTAAGGATGGGTGGTGTATGTGACAGGGTGGAATAGGACCCTGTCCCAGTTGTTATAGAAAGCGTTTAAATTCAAGGATCTGTCTTTTCCTGTCTATTTGTCTGTCTGGTTGAGCAACCATATTTTTCTGTGAGACCTCGGACTTGATCAACCCAACAATCTCACAATTCTTTGACTCTCGCTGTCTCAGTTTTCTCTTGCAGTCTATTTTTCTCCCTTGCATATCTAGATCTGCTGGTATAAAAATATGTGCAAATCATTGCATGGCAATGTAACTGATATTCAAATCCCTTGTGTTTGGAAAATATACAGCATTACTATTTAGATGTATATAATTATAGTTTAAGATGACTGCAAAAATCTGTTGGAAGCTAGAGGTTACCAGAGTTCAATTGTTAAGCCTTTTGCAAAAACTGTGAAAAAGGGGACATCTACTCAAGAAGCACACTGTGTTCCAGAAGCTCCTACCTACAATTTTCAAAAACAGGATGCTTGCTAAGGATGGTGGTTGAAAGGACTTATAAGAGCTAAGTTGCAACTGCAAGAGAGATCAAAAGAAAAAGGGACAAAGATACTGAAGTAAAACTATTGCATTTCTCCTCTGTACATAACTATTATGAACAAGTTTATTTTTTGGTACTGTTTCTCTAAATAAATATTGTTGGTGAATACTACAACTGCTCCAGGTGTTCCCAATACTTTCTGACCTTTGCATCAATGACCCAATGCAAGTAACATAACTGCCCCCCAAAGTAGGCAGAATGATGAGCCCCTGAAATTGACCTGTGCAGATATGAGGAGCCCCGGAAACAGGCCTGTGCACATATGAGAACCCCCAGAAACTGGCCTGTGCAGATATGAGAAGCCCCTGAAACTGGCCTGTACAGATATGAGGAGCCTCAGAAACTGACCTGTGCAGATACGAGGAACCTCCTGAAACTGACCTGTGCAGACTTGAGGAGCCTCAGAAACTGACCTGTGCAGATACGAGGAACCCCCTGAAACTGACGTGTGCAGATATCAGGAGCTTCTGAAACTGACCTATGCAGATATGAGGAACCCCTGAAACTGGTCTGTGCAGATATGACTAGCCCCAGAAACTAGCCTGTGCAGATATGAGGAGCCCCTGAAACTTGCCTGTGCAGATATGAGGAGACCCTGAAACTGGCCTGTGCAGATATGAGGAGTCCCTAAAACTGGCCTGTGCAGATATAAGAAGCCCCTGAAATTGACATGTGGAGATATGAGGAACACCAGAAACTGGCCTGTGCAGACATGAGGAGCACCAGAAAATGGCCTGTGCAGACATGAAGAGCCCCAGAAACTGGTCTGTGTAGATATGAGGAGCCATGGGAACTGGCTCTTCAGATATAAGGAGCCCCTGAAACTACCTGTGCAGATATGGAGAGCCCCTGAAACTGGCCTGTGCAGATATGAAGAGCCCCAGAAACTGACCTGTGCTGTTATGAAGAGCCCTGGAAACTGGCCTGTGCAGTTAAGAGGAGCCCCTGAAACTGACCTGTGCAGATATAAGGAGCTCTAGAAAATGGCCTGTGCAGATATAAGGAGTCCCTGAAATTGATCTGTGCAGATGTGAGGAGCCCTAGAAACTGGCCTGTGCAGATGTGAGGAACCCCTGAAACCGACCTGTGCAGATATGAAGAGCCCCTGAAACTGACCTGTGCACATATGAGGAGCATCTGAAACTGACCTCTGCAGATATGAGGAGCCCCTGAAACTAGCCTGTGCGGATATAATGACCCCCAGAACCTGGTCTGTGCAGATATGGGGAGCTCATGAAACTCGTCTGTGCAGATATGAGGAGCCCCACAAACTGTCTGGTGCAGATATGAGGAGCCCCGTAAACTGGACTGTGCAGATACGAAGAGTCCCATAAACTGCCCTATACAGATATGAGGAGCCCCAGAAACTCTCCTGGGCAGATATGAGGAGCCCTGGAAACTGACTTGTGCAGATATTAGGAACCCCTGAATCTGGTCTGTGGAGACATGAGGAGCCCCAGAAACTGGCCACTGCAGACATGAGGAGCCCCGGAAACTGGCCTAGGCAGATATGAGGAGCCCTGGGAACTAACCTGTGCAGATATGATTAGCCCCAGAAACTGGCCTGTGCAGATATGAAGAACCCCTGAAACTGGCCTGTGCAGATATGATGAGCTCAGAAACTGGCCTGTGCAAATATGAGGAGCCCTTGAAATGGCCTATGCAAATATGAGGAGCCCCTGAAACTGGCCTGTGCTGATATGAGGAGCACCACAGACTGGTGGAGATATGAGGAGTCCCTCAAACTGATCTGTGTAGATATGAGGAGCCCCGGAAACTGGCCTGTGTAGATATGAGGAGCCCTGGAAACTGGCCTGTACAGAAAGGAGGAGCCTGGCAACTGGCCTATGGAGATATGAGGAGCCCCAAAAACTGGCCTGTGCAGCTATGAGGAGCCCTGAAACTGTTCTGCGCAGATATGAGGAGCCCTGCAAACTGTCCTGTGCAGTCATGAGGAGTCCCTGAAACTAGCCTGTGCAGATATGAGGGTCCCCAAACTGACCTGTGCCGATATGAGGGGCCCTGGAAACTGGCCTGTGCAGACATCAGGAGCCCCTGAAACTGGCCTGTGCAGGTATGAGGAGCCCCGGAAACTGACCTGTGCAGTCATCAGGAGCCCAGAAGCTGGCCTATGGAGATATGAGGAGCCCCAGAAACTGACCTGAGCAGATACAAGGAGACTCAGAAACTGTCCTGTGCGAATATGAGGAGCCACGGAAACTGACCTGTGCAGATATGAGGAGCCCCAGAAACTGGCCTGTGCATATAGGAGATGCCTCTTAAAAGTGGCCTGTGCAGAGATGAGGAGCCCCAGAATCTGGTCTGTGCAGATATGAGGAGCCTTCGAAACTGGCCTGTGTAGACATGAGAAGCCCTACAAACTGTCCTGTGCAGTCATGAGGAGTCCCTGAAACTAGCCTGTGCAGATATGAGGGGTCACCCAAACTGACCTGTGCAGATATGAGGAGCCCCGGAAACTGGCCTGCACAAACATGAGGAGCCCGGAAGCTGGCCTATGGAGATATGAGGAGCACCAGAAACTGGCCTGTGCAGATATGAGGAGCCCAGGTACTGGCATGTGCAGATATGAGGAGCCCCAGAAACTTGCCTGTGCAGACATGAGAAGCCTCTGAAACTGGTCTGTGCAGATATGAGGAGCCCCACAGACTGGTCTGCATAGATATGAGGAGCCCTGGAAACTGGCCTGTGCAGATATGAGGAGCCCCTGAAACTGGTCTGTGCAGATATGATGAGCCCAGAAACTGGCCTGTGCAGATATGAGGAGCCCTTGAAACTGTCCTGGGCAGATATGAGGAACCCCTAAAACTGGCCTGTGTAGATATGGGGAGCCCCTGAAACTGACCTGTGTAGATATGAGGTGCCCTGGAAACTGGCCTGTGCAGATATGGAAAGCCCCTGAAACTTGCCTGTGCAGATATGATGAGCCCAGAAACTGGCCTGCACAGATATGAGGAGCCCCTGAAACTGTCCTGGGCAGATATGAGGAACCCCTGAAACTGGCCTGTGCAGATATGAGGAGCCCCTGAAACTGGCTTGTGCAAATATGATGAGCCCAGGAACTGGCATGTGCAGATATGAGGAGCCCTGGAAACTGGCCTGTGTAGATATGAGAAGCCCCTGAAACTGACCTGAAGAAATATGAGGAGCCCTGGAAACTGGCCTGTGCAGATATGAGGAGCCCCTGAAATTGATCTGTGCAGATATGAGGAGCCCTGGGAACTGGCTGTGCAGATATGGGGAGCCCCTGAAACTGACCTGTGCAGATATGGAGAGCCCCTGAAACTGGCCTGTGCTGTTATGAGGAGCTCCAGAAACTGACATGTGCAGATATGAGGAGACCCTGAAATTGACCTGTGCATATAGGAGAAGCCCCGGAAACTGGCCTGTGCAGTTATGAAGAACTCCTGAAACTGACCTGTGCAGATAGGAAGAGTGCTGGAAACTGGCTTGTGCAGATATAAGGAGCCCCTGAAACTGATCTGTGCAGATGTGAGGAGCCCGGACACTGGCCTGTGCAGATATGGGGAGCTCATGAAACTTGCCTGTGCAGGTATGAGGAGCCCCTGGAAACTGTCCTGTGCAGATATGAGGAGCCCCACAAACTGACCGGAGCAGATATGAGTGTGGTAGAGTGGGAACCCCCAACCCGGACAAACATCTGCTGTTCTCTATTCTGTTATTTTTCTTTTAAATCTACTGCAGTAGTACTAGTTTATTTCTATATTTATTTTTTTTCTTACTCTATCCTTTATTTTCTACCGTAATAGGGTTGGCCTCCTATTATAGTACATTCCTGCTTGTTTTCTCTTTAGGATTTGTTCAGTAGGTGGTAAGTTCCCACATATCACCAAATGAATGTCAGACTGTAAAAGGTAGACACTCGATTTATATACCCCCGCTGAACTCAGTATGTAGAGGTTAAAAGCTGGTCATTAGCTGTTTGGACCAGGATTAAAGCCAGTAAGGCTAAAAATATTAACTAAATGTAGCTGTGTTGGAATTCTTGCTCATTAGAGCAAGGAGAGTGTTCCCGGACTCACCCTGTTGCCCTGCTGCCTCACTGTCATTGGGCTGTGAGCTTCTTACAGAGACAACTAGGCTGGTACAAGCAGGAAGTGAATAAAAACAAAACAAGAAATGACTCATAGCGAGCTCTTTCTACAGTTTTCGTTTTTCCCCTTTTCTTGTTCCAACCTGCACTCAAGGACTGTGCCTGCCTGGTGTTTCAATGACCCAGTCCAAACAAAATAGAGCACGTCAGAAAGGGAACAAGAACATAATTAAGTTTATAAGTTTCCTGACAGAGGTGCTTAGGAAGGAACCCCTTCAGCTAGACTTCAGAGCAGCCTAAACAAAGTTAATATTTAAAGTGACAGTAGCAATTTAGGTCTAGTATTCATAATCACTGTTAGTGAAGGAGTTTTATTTTATAATGGAGACATTTCATTTTCTTTTTGGGTTAAAGGCTAAACCTTTCCTGCCTAACACTCCACATATAGTTCCTACCTGTAGGAAGGCACTCATAGGACTGAACGCTCCTCTCTGTCCTGCTTTTATAGCAACATTCAGAAGGAGGTATTACATCAGAGGGAGGAGTCAGGGTGTTAAGGCGTCCTATTAGTATGCAGTTAAAATTATTATGATTTATACAAAATTTATAAAACTTTATTTGATTCAGCCAATCTAATGGATTTATAAATATGACACAATGCAACTAATGACCTCAGTTACTGCCCAAACGCATGTATTAGTGCAGATTAATTCCTTGTTTTAGTATTAGGGGCGGAGTTAGTGTAACATGATGTCATCAAGTAAATACTATATAAAGACTTCAATTGAAGCCTGATTCAGATGGATGTTGGACACAGAGGATGGTGGTCCTGTTAGTCTGATGGGATCAACCTGTCTGAATTTTGTTTGATTTAAACTATGAAAGTTATTTTCCTTTTGTTGCTTCAGTGGATGAGTTTGATTTGTAACAGAAATAAACCCTTTTAACACACTAAGCCAGTGCGTTTTCTACAACTCAGAACTGTCTTGTGTTGTCACTTAACCCACATTTCCACAGTTGGTTTTAGAAGTGGGATACCTGACTGTCTATAAGCTCACTTCGGGGAGGCCAGGATAATACCAGTATTGGTACTGGTGACAAATAAAAGATGGCTACCGGAATTGATCACAAGGTGGGAGCCGTCACCCGGTCCCAAGCAGAGCAGAGCAGAGGGAGGAACCATTTTATACTGGGATACCGGATGTTCAATGGAAAACCACCAAAGAGTCTCCAGTGGAAAAAGAGGAAGAGGAAGAGGAACACCGACGGGATATTTCTGCAGATACTGAGGACATTCCACCAAGAGATATAAATGATCTTCTGCATTGGCTGGCTGTTCATCAGATGGAAATCGAACAGCAGAGGGTTGCAGATGCCCAAGAAAGAGATCGAGATAGGAGAAGACAAGATGCCTGGTGGTTTGAGACTTTACAATTATTACAACAGCTGGGTGTGGGACAGGGAGCTGGAGGTGGAACTACAACTAATAATCCCAAAGACATCAAATTATCACGTATGTTACCAACAGATGATATAGAGGCCTATCTTACCATGTTTGAACGAGTGGCTAAGGCATGTGACTGGCCAACCCAATAATGGTTTGTGAGACTTGCTCCCTACTTGACCGGAAAAGCACAGCTGGCCTATAACAATATGGACTCATGATTAGCAGATGACTATGACCTGGTAAAACAGGAAATCCTAAAAAGGTACGACATTAATGCTGAAACTTATCGACAGAGGTTTTGATCTCTGAAACACCAGCCTCATGACCCTCCCAGAGAGACTTATGTGAGATTACGGGAATTATGCCTAAAATGGATTGTGCATGAGGGAAAATCAAGAACAGACATTATAGAAATGTTCGTCATGGAACAATTCCTATGGATGTTACGCACTAATGTACAGATATGGATTAAGGAGCATAATCCAGAATCAGCAGAAATGGCGGTTACCCTGGCTGAAGATTTTTTAGCTGCCCACCAGCCTTATAAAAGAGGAGGCACTCGAGTAAATGAACCTGGGATAAGACCTACAGGGGTAAGACATCCTCAGACTGTACACCAAAAACCCACGAACTTGAGAAGGGAAAACAGACTGCGACTATGAATATAATATGTCATAATTGCCAGGGTAAGGGGCATATTGCCAGATTCTGTCCCTCTAGAAAGCCAGAGAAAGGTCACCTAGCTCTATAAAATTCAATGTATTTAACGACTAATGTGCAGATAGAGGGTCAGACGGTACTGGGTCTAATCGATTCCGGTAGTAAAAATACATTGGCAAGAAAAGATTTAGTATTGAACGTGACTAGGGGGCCTACAATGAAAGTGGTATGTGTACATGGGGATAGCCATCAGAACCCCACTGTAAAAATACCTCTTCAGGTTAATGGAGCTGAATCTGTAGTTACAGCTGGATTAGTCCCATATCTACCAGTACCGGTAGTGATAGTCCATGATTTCCCTGGGTTTTCTTCCTTAATAGAAAATTGTAACTCAGGTATGATAGCCATGACAACTAGAGCCCAGAGTAGAAGAGAGGTACTACTTGGAGACTTGTTCCCATTTGAGGGAGATGTATACGGGACCCATGGGAAAACAAGGAAGTCAGGAAAGGAAAGAAAGAGATTACAGGAAACATGGAAAGAGGCTACATATAAAGTTCCTGGGAACCCAGCACAGATACATGTTAAATTAGATATGGCGAAGCAATAGCAAGATGATACAACCTTACAATCTTTCTTCCAGCACGTTGGCCAAAAAGAAGTCCCGGGAGCTCCTCAAGTACAGATTAAGAACAATTTATTGTATCGGATATGTAAAAATCAACACATGAGACAGATAGAACAGTTATTAGTTCCTCTGTATTATAGAGCAGACATATTGGGATTAGGTCATGAGGTACCCTGGGCTGGTCATACAGGAAAGGACAAAACTACTAATCGGATTTTGCAGAGATTCTTTTGGCCAGGTATACATCAAGACATACCCCAATATTGTCAGTCATGTCCAGAATGCCAACTCATTGTGCAAAAGTAAAAAACAGATGTGGTACCCTTATTACCCCTTCCACTAGTAATGACCCCATTTAAAAGGATAGGGATGGATGTGGTGGGACCTTAAGGCAAGAGTAGTAAAGGTAACCGATTTATTCTGGTAGTCTGTGACTACGCCACTAAATATCCTGAGGCTATCGCAATGAGATCAGTGACTACCCCTAGGATAGCTGAAGAGCTAGTTAAACTATTTAGCCGGGTAGGAATCCCCAAGGAAATTGTAACTGACAGAGGAACAAACTTTAATGCAGAATTGTTGAGAGAATTGTATAGATTACTGGGAATAGTGGCTATCAGAACATCCCCCTACCATCCTCAGATGGATGGGTTGGTTGAACGGTACAATCAAACCTTGAAGAGAATGCTAAGAAAGTTCGTAAAGGATGAGGGAAAAGATTGGGATAAATATCTACCCTTTCTATTATTTGTGTATCAAGAAGTTCCCCAGGCCTCTACCGGATATTCCCCCTTTTCCTTGCTATATGGTAGAAATTCCAGAGGAGTATTGGATGTGGTTAAGGAATACTGGGAAGAGGGGAAGGATTTAAAGTCTCCTGGCTTAGCTCAGTATATGAGACAATTGAAACAAAGGCTGTCTCTTTTGCCCAGAAAGCTCATGAGGCAGGAATAGAAGCACAAAAAGATCAGAAAAGTAACTATGATAAAGGAACAAATCCAAACAAACAGTTTATGATGGGAGAAACAAGTATTATTACAGTTACCATCTTCCACTCATAAGCTATTTATGAAATGACAGGGCCCATATATAGTACTTCGTCAAGTCGGTCTAGTGACTTATGAAATAAGTACACCTGATCGAAAAGAAAAGAAAACAAATCTACCATGCTAATGTACTAAAAAAATGTCATGAGAGACCTGAAACAGGCCTGCAGTTATTTGTAATGCCTGGTGAAGTCCAGACAGAATTGGAGATAGCGTATGGGCATTTAGAAGGAGAAAGAGGGATAGAGGAGATTAAAATGAATCCAAATTTGTCAGGTCCAGAAAAAAAGGAATTACTGAGTTTAATTAAGAAATTTGCAAACACCTTTACTAGTACCCCTGGGTTAGCAACAGGGGTAGAACATAAGACATAGACTTCCACTGGGCCCATCAGAACGAAAGCATACCAGCTACCTGAAAGAAGTTAACCCTTGGTACAAAAAGAAATTCAAAATATGCAGGAGTTAGGGATTATTGAACCTTCACACAGTTCATGGGGCTCCCCTATTGTAATAGTACCTAAGAAGGAAGGAGGAATTAGGCTCTGTCTAAATTTTCGAGGGATAAACCAGGTCTCCCGATTTGATGCCTACCCGATGCCTCGGATAGATGAAATCATTGATAAGGTGGGACATGCCAAATCTATTTCAACTTTGGACCTGACTAAAGGATATTGGCAAATTCCTTTAGCACAGGAATCAAAGGAGAAAACATCCTTTAGCACTGGCATGGGTTTGTTCCAATTTAAGACTATGCCTTTTGGTCTTCACGGGGCCCCGGCAACCTTCCAACAATTTATGGACCAGGTATTGGCATCACATGTGGGTTACTGTGTAGCCTATCTGGATGATATTGTTGTGTTTAGTTTAGATTGGGAAACACATATGAAACACCCAGAGTCAGTAATTGCTTCTCTTCAACAGGTGGGTATGACTATCAATCCCACCAAGTGTACATTGGCCCAGGAGGAAATCAGATATTTAGGCTTTATATTAGGGAATGGGCTAATTAAGCCAGAAGTCAGTAAAATAGAGGCGGTAGCAAATTGTCCTGTACCAACTACAAAAACACAAGTAAGGTCATTTTTGGGGTTAGCTGGTTATTATAGAAGGTTCATACCACATTTTGCAACAATTGCTACCCCACTTACTGATCTTACAAAAAAGAAATTTGGTAACCAGATTAAGTGGAACCCTGAATGTGAACAAGCGTTTCTACAAATTAAGGCTGCTTTATGTTCTTCCCCCGTGTTATGCAGCCCTAATTTCCAATACCCTTTTGAGGTATATATGGATGCTTCTCATACAGGTATAGGGGCTGTACTTAGTCAAACCATAGATGGTGAAGAATACCCGGTAGTGTACATTTCAAGGAAACTACATGACAGGGAACAAACATATTCAACCATAGAGCAGGAATGTCTCCTGTCAACTGGGCAATAGAATCCCTTCGCTTTTATTTATGGGGAGCACCTTTTTCTCTATACACAGACCATAATCCTCTGTGTTTTCTTTCACAAATGAAGGACAAGAATACCAGGGTTATGAGGTGGTATCTGGCCCTGCAACCATATAAGTTTACAGTACAGCACAGGGCCAGAGCAAAACATGGTAACGCAGACTTCCTTTCCAGATATGGGGCTGATGGTAGAGACAGTAAAGAAGATGTCCATGATGTTGAAATGACATCCCAGGGTAATTAAAAAAAAAAGAGGAAAAGAAAAAGGTAACCTTAAGTTGCCTTATTATATTATGCTTTACACGGGTACCCTGGGGTGAAGCTTCTTAGAGATGGTGGGCGGAAGCTCCATTGTATTCCTTGCTAGAATAATAAAAAGAAAAAGGGATAGAACGTCAATAAAAAAAAAAATCTTAAGAATTTGTTTTTACTTAACCTTGGGGAATGCGGTAGTGGGACCCCAGGCAAACCTCTGCTGTTCTCTATTCTGTTATTTTTCCTTTAAACTACTGCAGTAGTACTAGTTTATTTCTATATTTATTTTTTTTCTTACTCTATCCTTTATTTTCTACCGTAATAGGGTTGGCCTCCTATTATAGTACATTTCTGCCTGTTTTCTTTTTAGGATTTGTTCAGGAGGTGGAAAGTTCCCACATATCACCAAATGAATGTCAGACTGTAAAAGGTAGACACTCGATTTATATACCCCCCGTTGAACTCAGTATGCAGAGGTTAAAAACTGGTCATTAGCTGTTTGGACCTGGATTAAAGCCAGTAAGGCTAAAATATATTAACTACATGTAGCTGTGTTGGAATTCTTGCTCATTAGAGCTAGGAGAGTGTTCCCGGACTCACCCTGTTGCCCTGCTGCCTCACTGTCATTGGGCTGTGAGCGTCTTACAGAGACAACTAGGCTGGTACAAGCAGGAAGTGAATAAAAACAAAACAAGAAACGACTCATAGCAAGCTCTTTCTACAGTTTTCGTTTTTCCCCTTTTCTTGTTCCAACCTGCACTCAAGGACTGTGCCTGCCTGATCTTTCAATGACCCAGTCCAGATAAAATAGAGCACATCAGAAAGGGAACAAGAACATAATTAAGTTTATAAGTTACCTGACAGAAGTGCTTAGGAAGGAACCCCTTCAGCTAGACTTCAGAGCAGCCTAAACAAAGTTAATATTTAAAGTGACAGTAGCAATTTAGGTCTAGTATTCATAATCATGTTAGTGAAGGAGTTTTATTTTGTAATGGAGACATTTCATTTTCTTTTTGGGTTAAAGGTTAAACCTTACCTGCCTAACACTCCACATATAGTTCCTACCTGTAGGAAGGAACTGATAGGGCTGAACGCTCCTCTCTGTCCTGCTTTTATAGCAACATTCAGAAGGAGGTATTACATCAGAGGGAGGAGTCAGGGTGTTAAGGCGTCCTATTAGTATGCAGTTAAAATTATTATGATTTATACAAAATTTATAAAACGTTATTTGATTCAACCAATCTAATGGGCTTATAAATATGATACAATGCAACTAATGACCTCAGTTATTGCCCAAACGCATGTATTAGTGTAGATTAATTCCTTGTATTAGTATTGGGGCGGAGTTAGTGTAACATGATGTCATCAAGTAAATACTATATAAAGACTTCAATTGAAGCCTGATTCAGATGGATGTTGGACACTGAGGATGGTGGTCCTGTTAGTCTGATGGGATAACCCTGTGTGAATTTTGTTTGATTAAAACTATGAAAGTTATTTTCCTTTTGTTGATTCAGTGGATGAGTTTGATTTGATTTGTAACAGAAATAAACCCTTTTAACATGCTAAGCCAGTGCGTTTTGTACAGCTCAGAACTGACTTGTGTTGTCACTTAACCCACACTTCCACAATGAGGAGCCCCGGAAACTGGCCTGTGCAGATACGAAGAGTCCCGTAAACTGCCCTATACAGATATGAGGAGCCCCAGAAACTCTCCTGTGCAGATATGAGGAGCCCTGGGAACTAACCTGTGCAGATATGAGGAGCCCTGGAAACTGGCCTGTGCAGATATGAGGAGCCCTACAAACTGACCGGTGCAGATATGAGAAGCCCCGGAAACTGGCCTGTGCAGATATTAGAAAACCCTGAAACTGGCCTGTGGAGACATGAGGAGCCCCAGAAACTGACCTGTGCAGACATGAGGAGCCCTGGGAACTAACGTGTGCAGATATGATTAGCTCCAGAAACTGGCCTTTGCAGATATGAGGAGCCCCGGAAACTGGCCTGCACAGACATGAGGAGCCTGGAAACTGGCCTATGGAGATATGTGGAGCCACGGAAACTAGTCTGTGCATATAGGAGAAGCCCCTTAAACTAGCCTGTGCAGATATGAGGAGCCCCGGAATCTGGTCTGTGCAGATATGAGGAGCCCCTGAAGCTGGTCTGTGGAGATATGACTAGCCCCTGAAACTAGTATGTTCAGACATGAGAAGCCTTCGAAACTGGCCTGTGTAGACAAGAGGAGCCCTGCAAACTGTCCTGTGCAGTCACGAGGAGTCCCAGAAACTAGCCTGTGCAGATATAAGGGGCCCCCAAACGGACCTGTGCAGACATGAGGAGCCTTGGAAACTGGCCAGTGCAGACATGAGGAGCCCTGGAAACTGGCCTGTGCAGACATCAGGAGCCCCGGAAACTGGCCTGTGCAGATGTGAGGAGACCCAGAAACTTGCCTGTGCAGACATGAGGAGCCTCTGAAACTGTTCTGTGCATACATGAGGAGCCCTGCAAACTGACCTGTGCAGACATGAGGAGCCCCCAAAACTTGCCTGTGCAGATGCGAGGAGCCCAGCAAACTGACCTGTGCAGATAAGAGGAGCACCAGAAACTAGCCTGTGCAGACATGAGGAGCCCCAGAAATAGGCCTGTGCACACATGAGGGGCCCCAGAAACTGGATTCTGCAAGTATGAAGAGCCCCAGAAACTGGTCTGTGCAGAAATGAGGAGACCTAGAAACTAGTCTGTGCAGATATGAGGAGACACAGAAACTTGCCTGTGCAGATATGAAGAGCCCCATAATCTGGTCTGTGCAGATATGAGGAGACCCAGAAACTTGCCTGTGCAGATATGAGGAGCCTCTGAAACTGTTCTGTGCAGACATGAGAAGCCCTGCAAACTGACCTGTGCAGACATGAGGAGCCCCCCAAAACTTGCCTGTGCAAATGTGAGGAGCTCAGCAAACTGACCGGTGCAGATAAGAGAAGCACCAGAAACTAGCCTGTTCAAACATGAGGAGCCCCAGAAACAGGCCTGTGCAGATATGAGAAGCCCCTGAAACAGGCCTGTGCAGATATGAGGAACCCCTGAAACTGGCTTATGCAGATATGAGGAACCCCGGAAACTGACCTGTGCAGATATGAGGTGCCCCGGAAACTGGCCTGTGCAGATATGAGAAGCCCCTGAGACTGACCTGTGCAGATATGGGGAGCCCCTGAAACTGGCCTGTGCAGATATGATTAGCCCCAGAAACTGGCCTGTGCAGATATGAGGAGCCCCAGAAACTGGCCTGTGAAGAAGAAGAATTTATATATAGTACTTTTCATACACAGTATCCCAAAGTGCTGTACAAGCAATGCTCGACTGGTAGTGAAGTGACTGAATGTGTGGTGGCAGCCATATCGCACATCATCACCCACACGCAGCCTGGATAATTGCATGAACCGGTTTATGGGAAGGAGAATGTTGGCCAGGACACCGGGAGTGTTCCCTGCTCTTTGCGAAGAGTGCCCTGGGTTCTTTTACTTCTGCCTGGACACCCACCAGGACAACACCAGGATGGGCAGAAGGGACCTCGGTTTAATGTCTCATCTGAAGGACGGCACACCCCAGCAGTACAGCACCCCCCAATACTGCACTCGGATGCCAACTATATTTAGGTGCAAGTCCAATCCCGGTGTGGGACGAGAACCCACAACCTTCTGGTCTGTGCAGATATGAGGAGCCCCTGAAACTGGCTTGTGCAGATATGATGAGCCCTGCAAACTGACCTGTGCAGATATGAGGAGCCCTGAAAACTGGCCTGTGCAGATATGAGGAGCCCTGGGAACTGGCTGTGCAGATATGGACAGCCCCTGAAACTGGTCTGTGCAGATATAAGGAGCCCCAGAAACTGACATGTGCAGATATGAGGAGCCCCTGAAATTGACCTATGCAGATATGAGGAGCCCCGGAACCTGGCGTGTGCAGTTATGAAGAGCCCCTGAAACTGACCTCTGCGGATATGAGGAGCCCTGGAAACTGGCCTGTGCAGATATGAGGAACCCACAAAATGGTCTGCATAGATATGAGGAGCCGTGGAAACTGGCCTGTGCAGATGTGAGGAACCCCTGATCCGACCTGTGCAGATATGATGAGCCCCGGAACCTGGCCTGTGCAGATATGGGGAGCTCCTGAAACTTGCCTATGCAGATATGAGGAGCCCCACAAACTGGTCTGCATAGATATGAGGAGTCCTGGAAACTGGCCTGTGCATATATGAGGAGCCTCTGAGACTGACCTGTGCAGATATGGGAAGCCCCTGAAACTGGCCTGTGCAGATATGATGAGCCCAGAAACTGGCCTGTGCAGATATGAGGAGCCCCTGAAGCTGGTCTGGGCAGATATGAGGAACCACTGAAACTGGCCTGTGCAGATATGATTAGCCCCAGAAACTGGCCTGTGCAGATATGAGGAGCCCCTGAAACTGGCTTGTGCAGATATGATGAGCCCAGAAACTGGCCTGTGCAGATATGAGGAGCCCCTGAAACTGGCCTGGGCAGATATGAGGAACCCCTGAAACTGGCCTGTGCAGATACGAGGAGCCCCAGAAACTGGCCTGTGCAGATATGAGGAGCCCTGGAAACTGGCCTGTGCAGATATGAGGAGCCCCTGAAACTGACCTGTGCAGATATGAGGAGCCCTGAAAACTGGCCTGTGCAGATATAAGGGGCCCCTGAAACTGATCAGTGCAGATGTGAGAAGCCCTGGAAATTGGCCTGTGCAGATGTGAGGAACCCCTGAAACAGAGCTGTGCAGATATGAAGAGCCCCTGAAACTGACCTGTGCACATATGAGGAGCTTCTGAAACTGACCTCTGCAGATATGAGGAGCCCCTGAAACTGGCCTGTGCAGATATGACTAGCCCGAGAAACAGGCCTGTGCAGATATGATGAGCCCCGGAACCTGGCCTGTGCAGATATGGGGAGCTCCTGAAACTTGCCTGGGCAGATATGAGGAGCCCCTGGAAATAGCCAGTGCAGATAGGAGGAGCCCCTGAAACTGACCTGAGCAAATATGAGGAGCCCTTGAAACTGGCCTGTGAAGATATGAGGAGCCCCATAAACTGATCTGTGCAGATATGAGGAGCCCTGAAAACTGGCCAGTGCAGATTTGAGGAGCCCTGGGAACAGGCTGTGCAGATATGAGAAGCCCCTGAAACTGACCTGTGCAGATATGGAGAGCCCCTGAAACTGGCCTGTGCTGATATGAGGAGCCCCAGAAACTGACATGTGCAGATATGAGAAGCCCCTGAAATTGACATGTGCAGATATAAGGAGCCCCGGAAACTGGCCTATGCTGTTATGAAGAGCCCCAGAAACTGACCTGTTCAGATAAGAGAAGCCCCTGAAACTGATCTGTGCAGATGTGAGGAGCCCCAGAAACTGGCCTGTGCAGATGTGAGGAACCCCTGAAACCGACCTGTGCAGATATGATGAGCCCCGGAAACTGGCCTGTGCAGATATGGGGAGCTCCTGAAACTTGCCTGTGTAGATATAAGAAGCCCCTGGAACTGACCTGGGCAAATATGAGGAGCCCTGGAAACTGGCCTGTGCAGATATGAGGAGCCCCACAAACTGACCGGTGCAGATATGAGAAGCCCCGGAAACTGGCCTGTGCAGATATGAAGAGTCCCATAAACTGCCCTATACAGATATGAGGAGCCCCAGAAACTCTCCTGTGCAGATATGAGAAGCCCTGGAAACTGGCTTGTGCAGATATTAGGAACCCCTGAAACTGGCTTGTGGAGACATGAGGAGCCCCAGAAACTGACCTGTGCAGACATGAGGAGCCCCGGAAACTGGCCTGTGCAGATATGATGAGCTCAGAAACTGGCCTGTGCAGATATGATGAGCTCAGAAACTAGCCTGTGCAAATATGAGGAGCCCCAGAAACTGACATGTGCAGATGTGAGGAGTCCCCAAAACTTGCCTGTGCAGATGTGAGGAGCCCAGCAAACTGACCTGTGCAGATAAGAGGAGCACCAGAAACTAGTCTGTGCAGACATGAGGAGCCCCAGAAACAGGCCAGTGCACACACGAGGAGCCCCGGAAACTGGATTCTGCAAGTATGAAGAGGCACAGAAACTGGCCTGTGCAGATATGATGAGCCCCAGAAACTGGCCTGTGCAGATAGGAGAAGCCCGTTATACTGGCCTGTGCAGATATCAGGAGCCCCACAAACTGGCCTGTGCAGATATAAGAAGCTCCGGAAACTGGCGTGTGCAGATACGAAGAGCCCTGTAAACTGCCCTGTGCAGATATGAGCCCCAGAAACTCGCCTATGCAGATATGAAAAGCCCCTGAAACTGGTCTGTGCAGATATGATGAGCCCCCCAAACTGGCCTGTGCATATAGGAGAAGCCCCTGAAACTGGCCTGTGCAGATACGAAGAGCCCCGTAAACTGCCCTGTGCAGATATGAAGAGCTCCAGAAACTCTCCTGTGCAAATAGGAGGAGCCCCTGAATCTGGCCTGTGGAGATATAAGGAGCCCCAGAATCTGGTCTGTGCAGAAATGAAGAGCCCCTGAAACTGGCCTGTGGAGATATGAGGAGCCCCAGAAACTGGCCTAAGCAGATATGAGGAGCCCCAGAAACTGGCCTGTGCAGATATGAGGAGCCCAGGTACTGGCGTGTGCAGATATGAGGAGGCACGGAAACTGACCTGAGCAGATATGAGGAGCCCCAGAAACTGACCTGTGCAGATATGAGGAGCCCCTGAAACTGGCCTGTGCAGATATGATTAGCCCCAGAAACTGTCCTGTGCAAATATAATGAGCCCAGAAACTGACCTTTTCAGATATGAGGAGCCCCTGATACGTGCCTGTGCAGATATGAGGAACCCCTGAAACTGGCTTATGCAGATATGAGGAACCCCGGAAACTGACCTGTGCAGATATGAGGTGCCCCGGAAACTGGCCTGTGCAGATATGAGAAGCCCCTGAGACTGACCTGTGCAGATATGGGGAGCCCCTGAAACTGGCCTGTGCAGATATGATTAGCCCCAGAAACTGGCCTGTGCAGATATGAGGAGCCCCAGAAACTGGCTTGTGCGTAGAAACATAGAAACATAGAGGTTGATGGCAGATAAGGACCGCAAGGCCCATCCAGTCTGCCCATTTCTTTTCCTGCCTTATAAATGTGCCATCGGTCTTTGCTCTGTCAGTGGCCTATCTATTCATAGTCATTTGTATTGCTCCCCTTATGCCTATCCCATGCCTGTTTGAAGCCCTGTACTGTATTTGTAGCCACCATTTCCTGAGGTAGGCCGTTCCATGCATCCACCACTCTTTCTGTGAAAAAAGAATTTCCTCACATTACCCCTTAATCGGCCTCCCTCTAATCTCATGCTGTGTCCTCTTGTCCTGCTATTTTTCTTATATTTAAACATGTTGGACTCTTTCACCTTGTTAATGCCCTTAAGGTGTTTGAATGTTTCGATCATATCACCTCTCTCCCTCCTTTGCTCAAGGGTATACATATTGAGCTCCGTTAATTTGTCCTCATATGTCTTCTGATGCAGTCCCTGCACCATTTTGGTTGCCCTTCTCTGGACTGCCTCAATTTGGTTAATGTCCTTGTGAAGGTGTGGCCTTCAGTACTGCATGCAGTACTCCAGATGGGGCCAAACCAGTGTCTTGTAAAGAGGGATTATTACCTCCCTCTTACGACTTGTGATACCCCTACTAATACACCCTAACACCCCCTAGCCTTACCTACTGCTTTAGAGGTCTGCTTGGATGATTTCAGGTCATCAATGATGATGATGCCCAAGTCTCTTTCTTCCCTTGTGACAGCTAGCAACTCCCCTCCCAGCCAATAGGTGGCTTCAGGGCTTCTCTTCCCTATGTGCATGATCGTGCACTTCTTTGCATTAAATCCCAGTTGCCACTCTTCTGACCCTTTTGCTAGTTTATCCAGATCTCTTCTCATTCTGCCCACCCCATCTGGATCATCTACTCTGTTGCAGATCTTGGTGTCATCTGCAATGTCACTAATGAAGGTATTGAAGAGGACTGGCCCCAGGACTGATCCCTGAGGTACCCCACTTCTGACTTGCATCTCTTCTGACTGTATACTTTTTACCACCACTCTCTGTTTTCTGCCCATCAACCAGTTTGCCACCCAGTTGACCAACTTCTGACCCACCCCGAGCCTACCCAGCTCATTTATCAATCTTCTATGTGGATATGATGAGCCTAGAAACTGGCCTGTGCAGATATGAGGAGCCCTGAAACTGGCCTGTGCAGATATGAGGAGCCCTGGAAACTGGCCGGTGCAGATATGAGGAGCCCCTGAAACTGGCCTGTGCAGATATGAGGAGCCCCAGAAACTGGCCTGCACAGATATGAGGAGCCCCAAAAACTGGCCTATGCAGATATGAGGAGCCTCTGTAACTGGCCTATGTAGACATGAGGAGCCCTGCAAATTGGCCTGCGCAGACATGAGGAGTCCCTGAAGCTGGTCTGTGCAGATATGAGGAGTCCCACAAACTGATCTGTGCAAAAATGAGGAGCCCTGGAAACTGGCCTGTGCAGACATGAGGAAACCAGTAAACTGGCCTGTGCATACATGAAGAACCCCTACTAATACACCCCAACATTCCTCTAGCCTTACCCACTGCTTTAGCAGTCTGCTTGGATGATTTCAGGTCATCTGTGATGATGATGCCCAAGTCTCTTTCTTCCCTGGCGATTGCCAGCAACTCCCCTCTCAACCTATAGGTAGCTTCAGGGTTTTCTTCCCTATGTGCATGATCTTGCACTTCTTTGAGTTAAACCTCAGTTGCCTCTCTTCCAACCATTTTGTCAGTTTTTCTAGATCTCTTCTCATTCTGCCCACCCCATCTGGATCATCTACTCTGTTGCAGGTCTTGGTGTCACCTGCAAACAGACAAGCCTTACCCTCCAGTCCATCTGCAATGTCACTAATGAAGATATTGAAGAGGACTGGCCCCAGGACTGATCCCTGAGGTTCCCCACTTGTGACTTGCATCTCTTCTGACTAAATACCATTTACCACCACTCTCTGTTTTCTGCCCGCCAACCAGTTTGCCACCCAGTTGACCAATGTCTGACTCACCCCGAGCCTACCCAGCTTATTAATCAATCTGATGCAGTATACACATCTTAAGAACAGGCACATGGCACTGTGGACCCAGCACCAGATGGCAGCCAATGCCATAGTGGGGGATTCACCCTTGTCATCAACCTTAATGAGCATGTTATCCCCTTCCATGACTGTAAGACCAAGTTTGAATGTCTGTAGTAGCGATGAAGTAACACCAGAGGATTACTACAGGCATGATGAGGTGGATGATGATGATTAGAAATCTTGTCAAGTGATGGTCAGAGTAGCAGTGGTGGTAGTGGTGGTAGTCAACACAGTATGTCTAGTGCAAGTGTTACATCAACCCCTGTGTGTAAATCTGGGAAAATAACTTCATTTGTGGACTTGTCACCTGTGCACCCCTCTTCATCACATGTCCCCCCCAGCCATTTGCAGGGCAGAGCAATTTGTTGTACTCCATGCAAAACGTGTAAGTCAGCCCACATTGCAGAGTATTTTTGCCCATAACCTGAAGCACCCACCCAATCATGAAGTGTCACGTGAACTTAATGCCGCTGTAGCTGAAATGCCGGTAATTGATCTTTTGCCCTTCTCCTTTGTTGAGAATTCTGGATTCTGGCGGTTTGCAGCACATGCCTGTCTGAAATGGAAAGTCCCATCCAGGACATACTTTCCCAACCATGCTGTCCCCGAGTTATACCGTACTGTGGCTGAATCTATAAGACATGCCCTTCAACATTCCTTCTCTCCATTCATCCATTTAAGTATGGATATGTGGACAAGTGGTAAAACAGCGGGGAGTTCATATTTGTGTATAACTGCACATGGGGGGGGGCAGGTGCCAGGGGTTGTTTGTGCTGGTGGTAGTGTGAATAATCAGTTTAGCAAAGTGAACTGCCATCAAAGCAATTTTCCAGGAATTCGACAGTATGCAACACTTGCTATGTGCAGTGTGACCTGTTCACATGCTGACGAAAACATGCCGCACTTGTTACTGACTGAAACTGACGAGTGGCTGAACCCCCTGTCCTTGAGAGCTTGGTTTATAGCAAATGACAATGGGTCAAATGTGATTAAATGCATCACGAATGGTGGCTTTGTTCAGGTTTCATGCATGGCCCACTGTTTACATCTTGTGGTGCAGGAGTTTCTGCAGTACCTTGATATAAAGGAAATGCTGACAGTTGTACGACATATCGTTTCTCACTTTTCACGCTCTGCAAAGGCCAGTGACCAACTCCGGCAGTTGCAGATCCAAAACAGCCTCCCGCAGCACCGTCTCAAGCTGGAAGTTGTCACCTGGTGGAACTTCACTTTATACATGGCAGAGAGGTTGTATGAACAATACAAAGCCATCTCAGAATATCTTGTTATGCACACTAGCTGTGACAGTTCTGGGGCCTCCATGTCTCTCATGACTGAACAGTGGCACCTCATGGACTCTGTAATAACAATTTTGAGGCCTTTTGAACATGTCACACAGGCAGTGAGTGGTGAGTCTGCCTCCATTAGCCAATCAATTCCACTGCTGCGGGTGTTGCAGCAGACATTGCTGAATCTGCAGCATAGCCTTGGTGGTTCCAGAGACTGTGTTACCAGTGTGTTGCTGAAACACATGCTGACACTATTCGAGCACAATCGGCACATCTTAAGCATTCACCAGAGTGACGACTTTGCAATAGCAACAATGCTGGACCCATGATACAAACGTGGAATTGCCTCAGTACTGGAGGGTGGGCCTGAACAGGTAAAAAATGTCAGTGGGCAAATGGTGTGCTTGGTTCATGGGGCACAGAAGTCACATTCCAAGGTCAGGAAACCTCAGCAGCATAATCAGGCTGAAGGTCAGTTTGGAGTAGTATCAAGCACATCCTGTAAGGGGGCTGCAATTCCAGGTGGTCTATCATCAAACCGGTTGTTATTAACCCACTTTGGGGTGCTTTGTCCCAAATGGGGATTTGTGACATAAATGATTCCAGATAACAAGATGATACATCAACCACGGGACTTTGTGCAGCACAGCGAATGGTTGACTCATATTTGGCTGAAAACAGGGATCTGTCAATAACTGATGATCCTCTTTTATACTGGTGTGGAAAGGTCAGTGAATGACCAGAGCTGACCTCAGTAGCACTGAAGTACCTGACATGCCCACCCTCCAGTGTAAGTGTCGAGAGGTTATTCAGTTCAGCAGGTGCAATAGTCCGGGATCATCATAAAAATCTCTCTCCTGCAAATGTCAGCTTGCTCACATTCATAAAAATGAATGAGGGGCACATATCAGCTCGAACTGCAACCTCAGTATTCGTACCCCAGCATGGTCATGGTTGTGCTGATGTTGTAGAAATGGACCATCCTGGTGGCACTGGCAGCATGAAACAGCCTACCAGTGAGGCAGATGATGACACAATGGAGAAAGAATTCCCCAGTGGTCAGAATTCACACATTGATGACTGCAAGGGCAGCTTTCTGTATGAGGATGATGATGAGGTTGATGTTGGTAGGTTTTAAGTGACACAGTTAAAAGGCTGTCACATTTTTTCTATGGTACATCTTTTGTTTTTCATGAAGTTAAATGAGTGTCCCACTCAGAATTATTCTAATTCCATGTGTCATATTTGTAAGACAGTGCACACTATATCCCGCCCGCCACCCACCAATGTGTGTCTGACAGTAATAGTGAATGTGCTGCAGGCTGCAACTGTTACCCATGACCACCACCAGAAAACCACTGTTAGCCAAAGCCACCAGATGCAGAGAAATGTGAGAGGGAATGCCAGCATGTGCCCCCATGACCACCACCAGAAAACCGCTAGCCAAAGCCACCAGATGCAGAGAAATGTGAGAGGGAATGCCAGCATGTGCGCCCATGACCACCACCAGAAAACCGTTGTTAGCCAAAGCCACCAGATGCAGAGAATGTGAGAGGGAATGCCAGCATGTGCGCCCATGACCACTGTGATGCTTGGCCAGCTGGTTATGATTGCTTTATGATATTTGTATATAGAATGTGTTATTGAGAGTCTCTCATGAGACAGCCCATGGGATGACCCCCCCACACAGGTTTCAGTTAAAATGACACGATATGTGTTAAACGGCAGAGCTCTGTAATGTGATTAACTTCCAATAAGTTGCATTTTATGGCCTTGTTGATGAGCTGTGCTTCTGTGAAGCTGGGAACTTAAATTATACATTTTATGAAGTCTTAGAGGAAGAACAGTTAATATTAACTGGTGTTAAGAAGCTATATGACATCTAGGTGAGAAAACTGCAGCGTTGTAAAGGTCTTTGGATATGGGCTGGGAACAAGAACTGCGCAGAGATCAAAGAGGGAATGTAGATCAAAGAGTCATACTGGGAAAAGAGTTTTTGCTGATGTCACCTTATTTAATATACCTCCTGATAGGACATCCTGTGTGTATTATTTTTTTGTATTTAACAGGGAGGAACTGAGCGACATCATGGAAGAGGTGTGTTTGTAAGTCAGTTTAAACTATTCTGTGTCTAATCATTTAAATACTTTTCTTGGTGGGCTCTTAGAAACAACGTCTACGATAAGCTCTGTAAGAAGGATATAGATTAGATAGGAAAGTCTAATTGTATTGTGGTAGGAGTTTATGTTTGTACTTTTTCCTTGTTTTCTTTTAAGTGGTTGTATGCTTTGTGATATAGCGTTCTGTGTTTACATTTTACATATTTTTATCTTTTTAAGTAAACCTCTTATTTTAAAGAGACTGCCTGGTGTGCCTTCAAAGTTCTTTCTTTTGCATGTGAAGTATAGATGGTTAAAGTTGACAACTGTTCATAAGCTTAATGGTGTTACTGAACTGGAAAAAGGTAAGAATACCTAAGGTCTTTTCATAGAGTTTTAAGGTTCATTTTGGATACCTGGTTGAGGTGCCCTTAGGTGAAAGATATCTGGCATTCCCTGAAGAGCAGATTATCTGAGCCTGTACATTTGGGTATGCTAGCATAAGGTTCACAGTTTGAATCCCCTAGAACTTGAGACCAAAGGTGATTCAGACTCACAAACAGACAGGAGGGTTACCCTGTTCTGTTACCTGTTCACAATACTGCGCTTGGAGGTTGGCACTGTGGGAGCTGAGGGCCTGACCTGCTGAGCGGGGTTGTGACAACCACCACCAGAAAACCGCTGTCAGTCAAAGCCACCAGATGCAGATAAATGTGAGTGGGAATGTCATCATGATGTGCCCATGACCATCCACCACCACCAGTACACCAATATTTTTCATTCTGTGTGTTGCCCATGCCATGGCAGATGGAGTCGGAGAGGAGACCTCATGCAACAGCCACAGCCACAAGACTTCTTAGTTACTATCAATACTTTAAAGTGAGTATGTGTATTAATGTTTCATACTATGGGTTTGGAAAATGAATAAAGACGTGTTTAACAAAAAAATGTTTCATACTATGGAACTTCCTTTAGCTGTGGTATGTTTCCTGTTGATTTTATGAAATGCAGTGGTCAAACAAAACACATACAGTAAACTTATTTTCTGTTTTTACAGGTTAACAAACCACTCTCCTTCGCTGGAGGACTATGTTACTGCAATACTTTGTACAGCAACTTACAGGCTATCCATTTCCAGATCAGTAAGTATATAAATGTTATTTCATCAGTGCTTTTTTGTTTTTCATTTTTTCAAAAGACTACAAATCTGACTGACTAGTCGTATAAAGTAGGTGACATGTACGTCACATAACACATTTGTCATGCACATCACACACTGCACTGCTGCAGCAGCCATGCCAGTGTTGCACAAAGTTTGATCCAGGTCGTGACTTGACAAGATGCGTTTTTTACAATGTAGCTTGAGTTACGACATAGGAACAGTGACACAGTGTATGGGTTACAGGTATTACATTTGTGATTGTGATGATTTGGGCTTCATGTGGCTTACTGAGACAGCTTTGTATCTGTTAATCAGCATACATGACAGGATGGAACAGCCACACTTTAAACATAGTGTGTTACTGCAGTCAAGAACTAGTAACTCCTTCTTCATCTCTTTTAGGAGGAAATGTTCTGATGCTGTGTGCTTTCATTGTTGCTTTTTCCCAATAACAAGTTCAACATCATACTCCCCGGGCCCGCAGACACACAAGTAGTATGAATCCGTGACCATGACCATCAGTACTGGACTGGAAGAGGATGCAGATAAGACCTGTGAAGATTTACCAAACAATATACCATTATTGAAACTTGCTTGAAAATCCTCCCTCCCCCCCAAAAAAAATACTTACCTTCACTGGCTTGACAGTATTCGAATGCCACAATTCCTCATCAAGCACAAAAATACATGCACCAAGTTTGACTGTGTGACCTGTGACACAAAACAAAACAATGATTACATATATATATATGTAGAAAACAAATTATATATACAGTATATATATATTTCTAACACAGTTAAGGTCAGGTTCTGTGGAAGACAATGATGGTGCCAGGCAGGTACATTAATCAACTTAAAAGGGTAGTGTTAGTGTACACACAAATGGCACCCTTCCTGTTGGGGACAGTGCAGCACAATTTGAGCAACCAACAGCGTTCTCAGTCTCATCATCTTGGATGGTAAACTCAGTGGGCAGGTTATCCTTCATGCACACCGCTTGGCAAGACACTGCATCATCACATCACAGTCAGGCCAACAACAGCAGCATTACATGTAATTCCAACAGCAGCAGCAGGGCACTTCGTGCTTATTGGAGTGTAGAGTGTGGGCACTTTGCATCTGTTTTTATGCTGTCATTTCACTTCATGTGGACTGGGGAATTTTCTGGAGACAAGACGGTAGCATTCTGTGGATGCACACTAATGCTGGTGACTGTGTGTGAACACTGCACACAAGACTGAGTAAACCATTAATTCTGGGAGACTGCATTTGTTTTTATGCTGTCATTTCACTTCGTGTGGACTGGGGAATTTTCTGGAGCCAAGACAGTAGCATTCTGTGGGTGCACACTAATACTAGTGACTGTGTGTGAACAATATTTTTGGTGCCTCAGTAATATTTACTTTCTGTATGAATACATGCCACAAAAAAATGCTCAATGCTACTGCAACTTTTTGATGGCAAAACAAGGCACGCACAAAAGCCCACTCCACTTTGGCACTTAGGCCTTCGTTAGGAGGCACACTACTGAAGGCCTAACCGCCAATGCGCAAGTGTCATTACCGTGTGCCTTCTTTTGTCATAAATACAATTGTACTAGCAGTGCAAAACATTTTATTGACATCTATTCATGTGGAGTTATGACTTTCTGGTTTTGTTAAAGGAGTAGCCAACACAGAATTTGCAAAAACATATGTTATGCAGAGCACTTTTCATTTGTATGTAAGGTCCTAGTGTGTCCTTCCCTCTGTCTGCTATTAGGAGTTTTTACTAAATTAGCCTGCTAGCTTTATGGTAGTTTTACGACCCCTGTGGATCTTCATGTCAAATAGGTTTATTGCCTTTATTGCTCCTGCAATGCACCCTGTCTCATGTGACAGTGATGTAGCATAGCCCATAGATTTAGCGTATGCACAGCTCTCAACAGCACAGCTGTGTAACTGTTCTTATCCAGTGAGTACAAATGGCTACTGTTACAGTTTAGCAGATAGCTGAGCGCTAGGTGAGTGGATTTTCTGTACGAAAACTGCTAGTCTTTATTAATTACAGCACTGATGATCTGGGCCAATTTCTGTGCTTTGTATTGTTGTGTGTACTTTGATTACATTACATTTTAAAATGAAAACACTTACTGCTAACTAGACCTGACACACACAGAAAACACAAATAGCAAATTACAGCTATTTAGTAGTTGTTTTCTTACAGAAACCCCACTCAGCTAGCTGTCAGGTATCTGCTAAACTGTAGCTTGCCATTTGTGATTACTGGATAAGAACAGTTACACAGCTCTGCTGTTGTGAACTGTGTATTTGCAAAATCGATGGTCTATGCTACAACACTGTCACATGACACAGGGCTCATTGTAGGTAAAAGAAAGGCAATAAACATATTTGAGATGGAGATCCCCAGGGGCCATAACTCGTAAAACTACAATAAAGCTAGCAGGCTAATTTAGGAAAAACTCCTAATAGCAGACAGAGGGAAGGACAAACTAGGACTTAACATACACATCAAAATGCTCTGCATAGCATAGGTTGTTGCAAATTTTGGGTGGACTGCTCCTTTAAGTTGGAGTAATGAGGACAAGGGCAACCCTATTTTACTTAAAACAAGGCTATCCAAAAACAAAACAACACACACACTTCACAGAAGGAAGAGGGGGCCACAGGATAGAAACAATAAAGTACAAAATGGAATCAACAACAGGGTAGACGCATACAGAACAGAAGAAGACAAGAAAAAAAATGTGCCTAAAAAAGGGAAAACCATTATAAGATACAGGGTGGAAGGGTCAGGGGCAACATAGGAATACATTTTTTATTACAGAGGGTGGGGGGTACAATGAAGGAAAAACTAAAAAACTAATGCTTAGCATCATGGTGCAACAACAGCAGTTGGAGCATGGCCATCATCTGTAGCTGATGGCCCTCGATCCGCTCCAACTGCTGCTCGTCATTGGTCAGGTGCTGGTTAGCAGCATCCACTGCACTCCACAGAACTGCCAAATCAGCCTGACTTACAGGCAGATCTGCGGGGTTGCCACCAGCAGGAGGTGCTGCAGCTGGTGGCACTGGTGGAGCAGCAGGTGCTGCCGTGGCACTCCTCCAGCGCCATGGGCAGCCACCTTCTCTGCCACAGAGGGGCCAGCAGGTGCAGTCCTGGCCCGTTCTGTGACAGCAGCCTGCCACTCCTCCCAGTGGTGGTTCAACATATAGGCGCGCTGGCCCCCAGTCCCCAGGTGACCTCCCCAGGGGCCACGGTGCACCTCCACACCACAGATATGTCAACTTACAATGCTACTGTCCCCCTGCACACCATCGAAAAATACCTAAACTAGGGAGATGCGGGGAGGACCAGGCACATGTGGGGGGGGCCCAGATGCTGTGGAAGCCTGGGGCTGAGGCTCCACACTTGGGGCCGAAGGTGCAGGCACATGCTTCTGAGGTGCTGCTGGCACTGGTAGTGGCGGGGCAGCGGGAGGTGGTGCCACGGCCAAAGGAGGAGGAGGTGGTGGTGGTGGTGGTGGTTCCATCATCACAGCTGCAGCACCAACTCCTCTTACTTCCAGAAGGGGTCCGGCAAGATTTTATTGTGGTTCAGCTGAAACTAGCCCCCCCTGCCCCAAGCGTGCAAACTCCCACCTGTTCACCACACTGCAAAAATACCCCAGCCCCAGATCTTCCCTCTTCCATTCAAATTTCTGCCCTGGCTGTGGCCCAGCACAGTCACACACACACATAACAATTAATAAAACAAAGAATTAATAAAAAAAAAAAACAATCCACAGAAGAACTAATAAACAAAGAACAAGATCAGAAAAAAAAACAAGAAAGATTTGGCTTTCTAGCGGTTTTTAACCTCTTCCTGTAACTCTCTGTCTCTCTCTCTCTCCTCTCTACAGTCAGGCTCCTCTCTTGCCTTCTGCAAAGGGGGACGTGAAACTATCTCCTAGCATGATTCACTTCCTTCCTGCCTGGCTAAAGCATGTGCCTTACACTACTGCAAGCCATGTGATGTGTGTGGGGGGGCTGCAATAGACTTGCCGCTCCACCTTAATTCACCTTAAGGCAGAGTAATGACGCGAAATGATAATTACAAGGTGAAGTGAGCCTGACAACATGAAGTGCCTGCTTCATTGGCACTTCATGGGCAGAATTTTAATTCGCTGCATCTCTATTGGAGGTTACTTAGAACCTTTCTGGCACGCTCACAAACAAAGCCTGGTATATCGACATTTTATAACATTACTGGAGGTTACTTACAACCTTTCTGGCACGCTCACAAACAAAACCTGGTATATTGACATTTTATAACTTATTATTGGAGGTTACTTAGAACCTTTCTGGCACGCTCATAAACAAAACCTGGTATATCGACATTTTTATTATTGGAGGTTAGTTACAACCTTTCTGGTACACTCACAAACAAAACCTGGTATATTGACATTCTATAACTTATTACTGGAGGTTACTTAGAACCTTTCTGGCATGCTTACAAACAAAACCTGGTATAGCGACATTTTATAACTTATTACTGGAGGTTTCTTACAACCTTTCTGGCACGCTCACAAACAAAACCTGGTATATCGACATTTTATAACTTATTACTGGAGGTTACTTATAACCTTTCTGGCACGCTCACAAACAAAACCTGGTATATCGACATTTTACAACTTATTATTGGAGGTTACAAGAGGTCCGAACAAAGAAAATTTCAGGTGGTGATTGCAGGCATTGGAGAGAGATCTGGGCAATTGGAAGTGGGAGCAGATTTGGCTGTACTCCACCCAAGGCATTCAAAGCTGTAAACATAAAAGTAGTTAATTTTAAATGTTTGCATAATCTATATTACACCCCTAAACAAATATATAAGATGGGCCTTAGAAATACTTCCAACTGTAGCAGATGTGGGGATGACAACTGCGACCTAATTCATGTGTTCTCGGGACACTGGAAAATACAAACGCTATGGTCAGATAGTAAAACTTTACTAAATCCCATTACTTGGCTAGAGGGTACCATGGGCCCGATTCCAGTACAACTTGCACATGGTGCAAGGCGAGTTACGCTGAACCTCATTGCGTAAATCACACCTTGCACCATGAGATACGCAAGTCATGAGTCCAAGATGCGGCTTGCGCCATGCCGCATGTGGGTTGTGCCAAAGGTGCACTACGCCACCCACTATGCCTACAACCCACAGCGGCATGGCACAAGGGTGGGTCACAACAGAAACTCTGCCGTATTCAGAAAGGGCAGCTGCCATAACCCACGTAAGCAATTCCAAGACCCGCTATGGTGCTGCGGAGTTAAATCAGTATGGAGGTGGTCTAAGGGGCATCCATCCTAACAAAATGATGGATGCCCCCCGCAGCACTGCAGGAAGCACAGAGCTCTGCTCCACGTCCCTCCAGCACAGTCATACCCCCACCCCTGACTGTCGGGGACCTCCCGGGGACCATTTACTCACTGCCCCAAATGCCTGTGCCCACTCAGCCAGCCCCCAGTGCCCCCAGGTGATTGTGGTTGTTTGCAGAATTGAGGCTCAGGAGCAGTATTCTGCAGACGCAACTTGTGGCACCAAGTCCATTGCGCCATTCCTGTGGCACTAGCCTGTGACTGCCGCAAGTTGCGAGACGTAGGTGCCGGGGACCTTGCTTGTCTTGGAATACGGCGCAGGGTCCCTGGTGTAGTGCCGCATGGTGCAACTCACATATGCCCGCGAGTTGTGCTATGCGACTTGGAATCGGGCCCCATATAACTAGAGACATGCCTCGTCATAGGTCACTTTGACAAAACTAAACAGTGGTCCAAGGAGCAAAAATATAAAACTTCTTTAATTGCAGTGACAGTCAAAAACATTATTTTAAAAATATGGATGAAAGAGAGCACCCCATTATGGAAGAGTGGAAAAGAGAATGTATAGAAGTCCTCAGATTAGAAAGACTTGCTCACTTGATGGTTGGGCAGAAGGAGTGTTTTCTGTCTAAATGGAACACCAGTTGTAACTTTGATACAGGCTGAGAAGTAGCTTAGTTTATCAATGCTACAGTGTGCAGTCAGTGGTAGTGCTCTCATCGAATTCTTCTTCCTCTCAGATACTTTCTTTCTCTTTCTCCCATTCACTTTGCCTCTGATAACATCTGTCTTCTCTCTGTAGATTCAGGGGAAACTGGTCATTTGGTGGATTTACTTTCTCCCGGTTTTAAGTCTTATATGAATCTTTGCTAATACTAATGGTATGTTTTCAGTACAGAATGAAACTGTAGATTCTCGTTGTGTATTATGTGCATGTTTCATGATACAGTGGTAGTTTATATATAGTTGATAGTAAACGTTTGGGCGTTATCATTGTATTGTTTATGTAGTTTATACATAGTTGATAGTAAATGTTTGGGCATTGTCATTGTATTGTTTATGTAGTTTATATGTAGTTGATAGTAAATGTTTGGTCATTGTCATTGTATTGTTTATGTAGTTTATATGTAGTTGATAGTAAATGTTTGGGCGTTATCATTGTATTGTTTATGTAGTTTATATGTAGTTGATAGTAAACATTTGGGCATTATCATTGTATTGTTTATGTAGTTTATACATAGTTGATAGTAAATGTTTGGGCATTGTCATTGTATTGTTTATGTAGTTTATACATAGTTGATAGTAAATGTTTGGGCATTGTCATTGTATTGTTTATGTAGTTTATATGTAGTTGATAGTAAATGTTTGGGCGTTATCATTGTATTGTTTATGTAGTTTATATGTAGTTGATAGTAAACATTTGGGCATTATCATTGTATTGTTTATGTAGTTTATACATAGTTGATAGTAAATGTTTGGGCATTGTCATTGTATTGTTTATGTAGTTTATACATAGTTGATAGTAAATGTTTGGGCGTTATCATTGTATTGTTTATGTAGTTTATATGTAGTTGATAGTAAACGTTTGGGCGTTATCATTGTATTGTTTATGTAGTTTATATGTAGTTGATAGTAAATGTTTGGGCGGTGTCATTGTATTGTTTATGTAGTTTATATGTAGTTGATAGTAAACGTTTGGGCGTTATCATTGTATTGTTTATATTGTATCTGGATATGTATGTTCTCTTTAAAACCTAATAAAATCTAATTGATAAAACAAGAACCTATACGGAATGGGTACTCGGTGGGGGGAAGGTGCCAGTAGACACCAGAGATATGTGTATAACATACTGAACAGGTGATCAGGGGTGGGGGCCACTAGACACCAGGGATATAAGTATAAAATACTGAACAGGTGATCGGGGTGGGGGGAACCACTGGACACCAGGGATCTGTGTATAACATACTGAACAGGTGATCGGGGTGGGGGGGCCACTAGACACCAGGGATATGTCTATAACATATTGAACAGGTGATCAGGGGTTGAGGGGCCACTAGACACCAGGGATGTGTGTATAACATACTGAATAGGTGATCAGGGGTTGAGGGGCCACTAGACACCAGGGATGTGTGTATAACATACTGAATAGGTGATCGGGGTGGGGGCCACTAGACACCAGGGAGATGTGTATAACATACTGAATAGGTAATCGGGGGGGGGCCACTAGACACCAGTGATATGTGTATAACATACTGAACAGGTGATCGTGGGGTGTGGGGCCACTAGGCACCAGGGATGTGTATACAACATACTGAATAGGTGATTGGGGTGGGGGCCACTAGACACCCAGGGATCTGTGTATAACATACTGAACAGGTGATCAGGGTGGGGGCCACTAGACACCAGGGACATGTGTATAACATACTGAACAGGTGACTGGGGGTTGGGGGCCACTAGACACCAGGAATATGTGCATAACATACTGAACTGGTGATTGGGTAAGCCGCTAGACACCAGGGACATGTGTATGACATACTGAACAGGTGATCGGGGTGGGGGGCCACTAGGCACCAGGGATGTGTGTATAACATACTGAACAGGTGATCAGGGTGGGGGGGCCACTAGGCACCAGGGATATGTGTATGACATACTGAATAGGTGATCAAGGGGTGGGAGGCCACTAGACACCAGGGATGTGTGTATAACATACTGAATAGGTGACCGGGGGTGGGGGGCCATTAGACACCAGGGATATGTGTATAACATGCTAAACAGGTGCTCCAGGGTGGGGGCCACCAGACACCAGGGATGTGTGTATAACATACTGAACAGGTGATCGGGGGTTGGGGGCCACTAGACACCAGGGGTGCTTGTATAACATACTGAATAGGTAATCGAGAGTGGGGGCCACTAGACACCAGGAATGTGTGTATGACATACTGAACAGGTGCTTGGGGGTGGGGGGAGCTACTATGCACCAGGGATGTGTGTAAAGCATACTGAATAGATGATCGGGTGTGGGGAGCTACTAGGCACCAGGGATATGTGTATAACATACTGAACAGGTGATCAGGGGTGAGGGGCCACTAGACACCAGGGATATGTGTATAACATACTGAACAGGAGATCGGGGTGGGGGGCCACTAGGCACCAGGGATATGTCTATAACATAATGAACAGGTGATCGGGGGTGGGGGGCCACTAGACACCAGGGATGCGTGTATAACATACTGAACAGGTGATCGGGGTAGAGGGCCACTAGGCACCAGGGATATGTCTATAACATACTGAACAGGTGATCGGGGGTGTGGGGGCCATTAGACACCAGGGATATGTGTATAAGATACTGAACAGGTGATCCGGGGTGGGGAGCAACTAGTCACCAGGGATATGTGTATAACATACTGAACAGGTGATCGGGGGGGGGCCACTAGACACCAGAGATATGTCCATAACATACAGAACAGGTGATTGGGGGTTGGGGGCCAATAGACACCAGGGATGCGTGTATAACATACTGAACAGGTGATCAGGGTGGGGGGGCCACTAGGCACCAGGGATATGTCTATAACATACTGAACAGGTGATTGGGGTGGGGCGCCACTAGACACCAGGGATCTGTGTGTAACATACTGAACAGGTGATCGGGGGTGGGAAGCTACTAGTCACCAGGGATATGTGTATAACATACTGAACAGGTGATCAGGGGTGGGGGGCCACTAGACACCAGGGATCTGTGTATAACATACTGAACAGGTGATCAGAGGTTGGGGGCCACTAGACACCAGGGATATGTATATAACATACTGAACAGGTGATCTGGGGGGGCCACTAGACACCAGTGATATGTGTATAACATACTGAACAGGTGATCGGGGTGAGGGGCCACTAGACACCAGGGATATGTATATAACATACTGAACAGGTGATCGGGGTGAGGGGCCACTAGACACTAGGGATGTGTGTAAAACATACTGAACAGGTGATAGGGTGGTGGGGGGACCACTAGACACCAGGGATATGTGTATAACATACTGAATGGGTGATTGGGGTGAGGGGCACTAGACACCAGGGATGTGTGTATAACATACTGAACAGGTGATCGGGGTGAGGGGCCACTAGACACTAGTGATGTGTATATAACATACTGAACAGGTGATCGGGGTGAGGGGCCACTAGACACCAGGGATGTGTGTATAACATACCGAACAGGTGATCGGGGTGGGGGGCTACTAGACACCAGGGATGTGTGTATAACATACTGAACAGGTGATCAGGGTGAGGGGACCACTAGACACCAGGGATATGAGTATAAAATACTGAACAGATGATCAGAGTGAGGGGCCACTAGACACCAGGGATGTGTGTATAACATACTGAATGGGTGATTGTTGGTGGGGGGGCTACTAGAAACCAGGGATGTGTGTATAACATACTGAAAAGGTGATCGGAGTGAGGGGCCACTAGACAACAGAGATATGTGTATAACATACCGAACAGGTGATCAGGGGTTGGGGGGCCACTATACACCAGGGATATGTGTATAACATACTGAACAGATTGGTGATTGGTGGGGGACTCAATCATTAGGGGGTAGAAATGGGGGATGAAGGGGAGAGGGAGGTAAGGTGCCTTCCTGGTGCCACGGCTTGGAGGGACAGGAAGCGAATCCTCAGGATCGTGGGTGCAGCTGCAAGAGAGAGGGAGCTGGATGTTATTGTCCACCTAGGGACAAATGACCTGGCTAGGAATGGGATCAGAGCAGTGCAAGAGGAGTTTGCAGAGTTGGGAAGGGGCCTTAGACAAGTAGCGCATAACGGTAACCTTCTCGGAGGTGCTGCCTGTCTATGGCAAGGGAGATGCTAGGGCACTTCTCACCAGGGAATTCAATGAGTGGTTGAAAAACTGGTGTAGAGCTCAGGGTTTTGGCTTCATTGGGGACTGGGGAGCCACCTGGAGGGATGCAGACCTATACTGGTGTGATGGTCTGCATCTGTCTGGGGGGGAACCAGGATCCTAGGTGAGAGATTTAAATGCTTTATTGGCAACCATTTAAACTAGCCAAGGGGGGAGGCACTGAAAAGGAGCAGGGAAATCCGAGCCTCCCCCCACAAAACATGGTGATTAGTGAGGTAAACACCAAGGTACAGAAGTTATTAGGGAGCAGAACAGATTTAAATGTAAAAAAAGGCAAAGGTAGTAAGGACAGAAATGGGGCTAAAAGGGGTAAGGCCATCACAAAGTGGAGGGTGATGAGTACCAATGTCCATAGTCGGTGTAACAAGCTCCCTGAACTAGTGGCCTTGATGGAACAGGGTTGCCTGGATATTGTGGCAGTCACAGAAACATGGTACACAGAGAACCATGACTGGGATGTCAACATACCAGGATACACAATCTACAGGAGGGACAGGGAGGGTAAAAGAGGAGGAGGAGTAGCTCTCTATGTAAAGGAAGGGATCAAAGCAACAATTAAGGAGTAAACAGGGAGCAGATGAGGCACTTTGGGTCACCCTGGAGACAGGAAATGGCACCACAATCCGCATGGGGGTTGTATACAGACCCCCATCTCAGGGGGAGGGAATGGACAAGGAAATGATAGAAGGCATCCTTAAAATGTCAGAAAAAGGGGAGATATTGTTGATGGGGGGCCTGAATATGCCACATGTTAACTGGAGCACCTTTGCTGCAGGCACATCCAAGAGCAGGGTCATTCTTGATGCCCTACAGGGGGCATGCCTCAGACAGCTAGTGTTGGAACCCACTCGGGAGGGAGCAATCTTAGACCTTGTACTCTCAAATGGGGACGGAGAAAGAATCTCAGATTTAGAGGTGGGTAGCCATCTGGGAACAAGTGACCACCAAACAGTGTGGTTCATGATAAACACAGCCATACAATCAAGCCATACAAAAGCAAGAGTACTGGACTTTAGGAGGGCTGACTTTGAGAAAATGAGAGAGTGCCTCAGAAAAGCACTAGCAAATAGACAAGAAGGAGGGGTGGAGGAACAATGGGGAGTGATCAAAACAGCCATCACAGAGGCAACAAGCCTTTGTGTAAAGCAAATCAATAAAACACAACGAAGGAAAAAACTGCTATGGTTCTCAAAAGAGGTGGCAGGGAAGGTTAAGGAGAAAAGGACAGCATTCAGGAAATATAAGAAAACACAGAAGGAGGAGCAGGACAGAGAACTTTATCAGTTAAAGCAGAAAGAGGCTGGGAAGGCAGTCAGAATAGCAAAGGCCCAAACCGAGGAAAGGATAGCCAATTCTGTTAAGAAGGGGAATAAGACCTTTTATAGGTACATTAGGGAGTGAAGAAAGCCCAAAGGAGGGATACTGAGGTTTAATAAAGGGGAGAGAATGTGGGTAGACTCGGATGACAGTGAAAAAGCAGGGATACTGAACGAATATTTCTGCTCAGTATTCACAAAGGAAGAGGAGGGGGAGTTACCTAAACCAAACAAGAGAAACACTCTGAAGATGGGGGTCGATACCAGTCCATTTACAGAAAAAAGGGTTCTGAAAGAACTAATAAAATTGAAGGTGGACAAAGCAATGGGGCCTGATGGGATTCATCCAAGAATTCTAAAATAACTAAGGGTAGAACTAGTGAAACCACTGACTAGTCTCTTTAACAAATCATGGGAGGATGGGGTGGTCCCCGGGGACTGGAGGAAGGCAGATGTGATTCCTCTTCACAAAAGTGGGAGCAGGACAGAGGCAGGAAACTACAAACCAGTTAGTTTGACCTCAGTGGTAGGGAAAATGATGGAATCACTTCTGAAGGAAAGAATTGTTGAGTACCTAGAGGCCAGTGGGGCTGGGACCCAAGGCAGCATGGATTCACGATGGGAAGGTGTGTCAGACAAATCTAATAGATTTCTTTGACTGGGTGACCAAAGTAATAGACCAGGGAGGGGCTGTGGACATGGCCTACCTAGATTTTAGAAGGCATTTGATACAGTCCCACAAAAGATTAATACACAAGATAGCCTGGGAGTGGGTCCCAAGGTGGTAGCCTGGATAAAAATTGGTTAGACAACAGGGCACAAAGGGTAGCAGTAAATGGAGTACACAGTGAAGAAAGGAGGTTACTAGCGGGGTACGCGAGGGTTCAAGACAGGACTGGTCCTTTTTAATGTCTTTATAAGTGACATTGCAGAGGAACTGGAAGGAAAAGTATGTCTCTTTGCAGATGACACAAAGATCTGCAACAGGGTTGATACACAAGATGGAGTGGAAAGGATGAGAAGGGACTTGGCAAGGTTGGAGGAATGGTCAAATGTTTGGCAGCTCAGATTCAATGCAAATAAGTGCAAGGTAATGCACATGGAAACAAAACCCTGGGAAGCGTACACAATGGGGTGAGATACTGACAGTCAAAAAATAGAAAGGGACCTGAGGGTAATTATATCAGATGACCTAAAGGTGGGCAAGCAATGTGAGAAGGCAGTAAGGAAGGCTGAGGGGATACTGGGATGCATAGGAAGAGGCATCAATAGTAGAAAACAGGAAGTTGTTATCCCTCTGTACAGACAGTTGGTGAGACCCCATCTGGAGTGCTGTGTGCAGTTCTGGAGACCCCATCTCCGCAAAGACATAGACATAGTGGAGGCTGTCCAGAAGAGGGCAACCAAAATGGTGCAGGGTCTGCACCAGAAGACATACGAAGAAAGACTAAAGGAGCTTAATATGTATACCCTTGAGGAAAGAAGGGAGAGAGGGGACATGATAGAAACTTTCAAGTACCTCAAGGGAATTAACAAAGTCCAAGAGGGTAGCATCTTCCAGAAAAAGAGATGTGCAAGAACAAGGGGGCACAATTTGAAGATAGAGGGGGGACGGCTCAGAGGTAATGTGAGGAAGTATTTTTTCACTGAGAGGGCTGTGGATGCATGGAACATCCTCCCTGAGGAGGTTGTGGAGTCAAGAACAGTGGGGGACTTCAAGAATGCATGGGACAGGCATAAGGCAGTCCTAGTGGGGGGTAGGAGGAAGTAAGCTGTTGGTTAACTAGGATCTGCAGCTTATCTGTTAGGTAGGAAAATTGGCAGACTAGGTGGGCCAAGCGGTCCTTATCTGCCGTCAAATTTATGTTTCTATGAAGCAGGTGATCGGGGTGAGGGGCACTAGACACCAGGGATGTGTGTATAACATACTGAACAGGTGATCAGGGTGAGGGGCCACTAGACACCAGGGATGTGTGTATAACATACTGAATAGATAATCGAGGGTGGGGGACCACTAGACACCAGGGGTGTGTGTATAACATATTGAACAGGTAATCAGGGTGGGGGTCCACTAGACACCAAGGATATGTGCATGACATACTGGATAGGTGATCAGGGGGTGGGGGTCCACTAGACACCAGGGATGTGTGTAAAACATACTGAACAGGTGATTGGGTGGTGGTGGGACCACTAGACACCAGGGATATGTGTATAACATACTGAATGGGTGATTGTTGGTGGGGGGCCACTAGACACCAAGGATGTGTGTATAACATCCTGAACAGGTGATAGGGGTGAGGGGCCACTAGACAACAGGGATATGTATATAACATACCGAACAGGTGATCAGGGTTAGGGGGCCACTAGACACCAGTAATATGTGTATAACATACTGAACAGGTGATCTGGGTGAGGGGCACTAGACACCAGGGATGTGTGTATAACATACTGAACAGGTGATTAGGGTGAGGGCCCACTTGACAACAGGGATATGAGTATAAAATACTGAACAGGTGATTAGGGTGAGGGGCCACTAGACACCAGGGATGTGTGTATAACATACTGAATGGGTGATTGTTGGTGGGGGGGCCACTAGACACTAAGGATGTGTGTATAACATCCTGAACAGGTGATCGGGGTGAGGGGCCACTAGACAACAGAGATATGTGTATAACATACCGAACAGGTGTTCAGGGGTTGGGGGGCCTCTAGACACTAGTGATATGTGTATAACATACTGAACAGGTGATCTGGGTGAGGGGCACTAGGCACCAGGGATGTGTGTATAACATACTGAATAGGTGATCGGGGGGGGGGCCACTAGACACCAGGGAGATGTGTATAACATACTGAACTGGTGATCAGGGGTGGGGGGCCACTAGACACCAGGGAGATGTGTATAACATACTGAACAGGTGATTGGGGGTGAGGGGCCACTAGACAGCAGGGATAAGTGTGACTATACAGGATGGATGATCGGGGGTGGGGTTTGCCACTAGATCCCAGGGAGACTGGCAACAGAAATGGGACAGGTGATCAGGGGTTGCAGGCTGCCACTAGACACAAGGGCCTGTATCCTCATAGGCATGTCAGCGACTGGGGGCAGGTTGTTGCAGTACAGCTATCCCGCCATCAGTGGGGTGGGGGGTGGGCTTAGCACCCAGTAGAGGTTTTTGGAGGCAGTAAATAGTATCTCTTTGGGTACTGTTTACTGCTGCTGCTAACCTCTGAACATGCCGCTGCATCTATATGCAAGAGAAGAGCCTCTCATTTGCACAGGCACAGCATTATGTTAGCACCGGGGCACTAATGGGTTTAAAGCACATAACTAGGGCTTCATATAGACCCCACTCCAAAAAGGGTGCAAACCAGTTAGTGCTGGCCCTAGCATCTTAATATCCAGTCCTTGATATTTCTGAGTTTCAGACATAGTTTTATGCACAGCAGTCCATATACGAATTATCCACCACTACACCACAAATGGGTGCAGTAACACCAGTTCAGTTTGAAGAGCGCTCAACTTGTCAACCTTCCTTAACCCTTGTAGAGCTGTGGACTGGTATATCAGTCCAGAATTCCTTTATGTTCTAATTCTGTTGGCAGCCTAAGGGTTAAATCAAACAACTGCAGTCTTTGAGAAGTTATGTAAGCCTGACATCGGGAAACTGTTCACACAGGAACCGCAGCCACAATACTATAAACTCCCTCGCCAAGAAATGGAGGCTATAAAATCTCTAAATGATTATGAATTAATTGTCATCAAGCCATCAGACAAGGGGGTTTGATAGTGGTGCAGGACAGGGTACAGTATAAAAAGAGGTATTAAAAGAACTGAATGACAGGACATTTTATTAACCACTGGTGTCTGAGCCAACCAGGGATTCTAAAACAATAAACTGATATGACACTGTTTGAAGCCAGTGTAAATGGACTGATCTCACGTGACACTCTTAATTATCTCACAGTTAAGTTTCCTGTTCACCCAACCATCTACTGTCTCCTAAAATCCATAACAATCTGACTGAGCCACGTGATAAGCCAGTTGTGGCTAGTACTGGCTAACTGAGTTAGCCCGTCACAAAATATATTGATGCACACATTAAAGGGAGTCACCACTGCTTTACCATCCAATGTGAAGGACACTACAGATATTCTCTGGATATTAGATGAACTTTACATAGAGGATTTATTTATTTTTGCGTTTTATTTTATAGAAATTTCAGAATTACAATCCTTTGAGTCGAAGACTCCTTTGCAAAGGCTCCACGTCAATACAAAACAGAAATATCACTTAAATACAAGGGCCCGGATATTCAAACTGCACGAGGCTGTGGCACAAGCCTGGGCGCAGCTCAACTTTGTTGCGCAGGGGTGTGGCCTGGGCGATATTCAATGGAGCTGTGCTATGGTGCAGCAGCTTTGAATATCGCACCCTGGCCACCCCCACTGTGCATGGCGCAGTGACACTGCACCAGCGCAAGTGGCCAGAGTGGAGCACGGAGATGCACTTGCGCAAGTGCCATTGCGCCATGCACAGCACCTGCGATATTCAAAAGAGGGGACATGCAAATGGGGCCATAATTTATGCAAGGTGCACATGGGGCCATTTGCATGTCATTATGGCCCCATTTGCATCTCATTAGCATGCAGGTGCACCGATTCCCGACAACTTGCACCTGGCGCCCTGCCAGGCAGCAACCGTCGGGGACCAACGTCCCCTGCAGCCCTATCATGGGCATTTGTCTAAAAGAAACCCCCCCTCTAAAATCCCTGGTGGTCCAGTGGATCGCTACGTGCCTGATTGCGGGCATCTGTTTAAATCACACACCTGCCAGCATCCCTAGCACGTGGCGATCACTGGACCTAGAATAAGCGTTTTTCTTTAGACAAATGCCCTGATCGAGCACATAGCAGTCCACTAGACCACCAGGGATATTGGAGGGGGTTTAGTTACACGGATGCCCGTGACGGGGCATGGGGGGCACCGCCAGGTGTGGCAGGAACTCGGTTGGCCACCCACAGGTGGCAGCTGCCGTGTTGCATCCTGCCATGTGGCAACTCACCTGTGGGTGGCCATCATTTGTTTCTTTTTTTTGGCTTAACTTTGTGCAGGCACAATTAGGGGTTGCGCATGCATGGCTCTGCACATCCCAGGCTGAATATCAGTCTGTGCAGGCTATGCATGGGCACACCCCCCCCACCTGTGCCTGCATACATTACTGATGCACTCTGGCGCATTGGAATTTGTGCAGCGCACTTTTCCCTTTTAAATATTACACCGGGGCGCATCAGTGGGTTGTGCATGGCACAACTCTGTTGCGCCATGTGCAACCCTTTTGAATATCTGGGCCAAGTTGTACATTGCTTACTAGGTAAACATTACATTAAGACGAATATTACATGGTTACTCCATACAGAATATTTTACTTTGCTTGGTTAGTTTCTTTAGGTTTCTCTAGGGCTGTTAAAGGACCCTGGGTTGTTGCATTGAAGTGGGATTGGTTACCAATTCAGAGGCCAGCACCTAGCCGGGAGATTGTGTTTTAGGTTTTAGGATGATTAGTGACTGCTCACACTGGACATCACCTCTTTATGTAAGCAATAAGACATGAAGCGGTGTGCATTATACATTTCTAATGCATGGCCAGTGCCCTTGGTCATGCATTACAAATGTCTAATGCACACCCCCGGAGTGTTTTATTGTGTTTTTAGAATGGGGCTATGTATTTTACATGGATTTGGAAGTTTAAATTGACATTGTTTAATGCTAAAAAACTAAATCTTTTATGTATTTTAATGTAAAATAGTACCTTCCGCATTACTGTATTTCTTTTTGCCCTTAACTGTTTTGTCCTGTACAGGCTACTGTACTTGTAGCTAGTTGTCATGTCTCTGCTCCCCTTTTCCAGTCTCTCTCTCTCTCCCCCCTCTCTGTCTCTTTCTCCCTCTCCCACCCTCCTCTCTCTCCCTCTCCCTCCATCCTCTCTCTCTCTCCCTTTTTCTCCCCTCTCTCTCTCCCCCTCTCTTTCTCCCTCTCCCTTCCTCCTCTCTCTCTCTCTCTTTCTCTGTCTCAGACCCTGGAACGTGATTTACTGCTGAAGACCAGAAGTGCAGCGATAGGGCTGATGGCTTGATGTGGGCTGGCTTGACAGAGGAGTTTTGAAATCGCACACAGAAAACTAAAGGAAGGGTTTATGTCAATTGAAAATTTCAGTCTGTGAGTGCACCCTTCTTTTTATTGTGTGAATATTTTAATGCTATTCACATTGGAGTACCAATGGAGTGAAGGAGTGGTTAGCGGCAAAAATTAATTAAAAAATGGCGGCGATGAAATATGGACAAAAGGCAAGCGGGTGGGTAACAAGAAGGAGCGAGCATGTGACAGCCTCCCTTGCAAAGAATAGGTAGAGGAAATGCCCGCAATATAGACTGACATTCTTTTAATTTACTTTCTTTTCTATTTAAATTTTGAGCCCATCTGGGAGCGTGAGAGCTGGTAGCAAGCTTACAGTCATGGGTAATCCATGATCACAACACCCTAGCACAAAATCAGTAAGCAGGAAATTTGAAGAAGAAAGGCAAACAGAAACAGCAGAGTTGCAACAATCATCAAAGCACCGGCAGCAGTTTCAAAGAAAAAAGATGATTAAACGGCTGCAGTTGCTTCGATGATTCTTGTGAGGTTTACAGTGTTTTTAGCAAGTTTGTGGTAAGTGGGAAAAATAATGGCAACGATTCAAAAGTGAACATTTGATTTAGCTCAATGATAATTTATTTTTAAGTTGTGGTCCTGGGTACCTTAACCTGTTGAGACATTTCTAACGCATGGCTACCAACCAAACAAAATACAGAATTTTGACTACCCATTTTATAAATACCCATATACCACACATGGAGAGGATGCAAGTGATCCGGGAAGGTCATTTGTGAGAAAACCACTTACAGAACTGAGTTTTCAGAATTTCTGTGTGCCCTAACAGAGACAGTTGTAATCACAAATACTTTCACATTTATGTGAAAAAGGTACAGACGATACAGAGGGGTGGCACTAGGAGCTGTATTTGCACATAAATACGCAAATACGTATCTGAGAGTATGAGAGAATGAAATGATGTTGAATGCTGTCAGAAATCCATTCCAGGGGTACTTGGAGGTTTTCAAGAGATATATAGAAGATCTCTTTTTATATTTGCTTGTGTGAGCACAAGAAACATTTTGTTACGCTAATGGGATTTTTTTTTGGGGGGGGGATGTCATTGCTGAACCAACTGCAGCTCAGATTGGCAGTCCAGATCAATGACCTCACACTGTGGTCATGACACCACTCGCTGCTTGTTGAGCAGATACGTCTTGTACTTGAAAGGACTGAAGCCGCTCCAATCGGAGAGGGCTTCGGTCCTTTCATTTGCATGAAGCCAGTCAGCAAACAGCTCATTGGCTTTCAACATCAGGACCCTGTCCATCTTTTTGTCTGCTGCTTCTTTCAGCCATCCCCTCCAGGTGGCCCACCCTTCTCATTTTTATAAATATTAATTTTTTAATGTAAATGGAGTGGGGTGCTCACCCCTGCTACCGCTTCTTTCTTCCCATCCACTCCATGCCGCTCATCTGCCCACTCACCCGTCCTTACCATCTTTACAAATGTTTTATTTTTTTTTTAGATGTAAGCAGAGCAGGGTGCCCTCTTCTTCTACCATTTCTTTCTCCCCATCTTCTCCAGGTTGCTCACCCTCCCACCTGCCCTTCACATCTTTATCAATTAAAAAATGTAAGTGGAGCAGGGTGCCCACCCCGCTTCTTCCCCCCCCGTCCCCTCCAGAGCCGCTCTTTTTGTTTCTCTCCTGTGCCCCACCTTGCCAGATCGACTTTTATTGCTCCTCATTCCCTCATACCACATCTAAAGAGCTCCTGACGCGTAACAATAACTTTGGAAAACATAATAGCTAGCTACAATTTCGCTGTTTTTCCATATATATTCTTAGGATTCCTCCTCCCCAGTATTTATTTCTAAGAACATTTGCAAGAATATATGATCTTTATCCCTTAGGGTTCCTCTGTCTCTATAACCGAATCCCTACTTCAAGTGATAATCCTCTGTTGTGACATCACAGTCTGTTGCCATGGTAATAACTGTGATGTCACAAGCAGTGCACTATGACCTCTGGTAGGGAGACAGCAACAGGAATAAATTAACTCTTCGGTGCCAAAGATCCTTTTTTTCATGCAGATGATGTCAGTAATAAATAATGGGGAGGGGGAATACAGAACCAATGTGAAATACAAGCTGGACTGTGTCTAAATATTATGTTTTGGTGAAGTTCTCCTGAGGGCGTCAGCTGCTCTTTAAATAAACTCTCTTCCCCTGGCTGGACAATGCATTTTTTGTCTCCGTGCTGTTCTGTGCCAGCCGCAGAACCAGATGTCAAAACACGCATTCCACAGTGATTTCAGGAATATGTATTCTGCCCCTGTGCTTCCGCTGTTTTTCTTTTGATCTGGAAGGAGAAAAACAAAGAGGAGGAGGAAGGTGTTCAGTGTCCCAACAAGCTTAAACCACCCTCTCTTCCTCTCCCCAGTCCACTCTGATGGTGTCTACAGCCTGCTGTGGACTCTGCCCGCATGTCTGTTCTCAAAGAAATGCAGGCCAAAATCAAGAGGGGCTTCAGAGCTATTGAGGGAAAGCCCCTTTGGTTTTGAGCTGCCCTACAGTTACCCTCCATATCCACATTTCATTGCTTTCACAGTCCCATGTGGGTGGGCGGTGCTCCCCCCAAACATCGTCGTGCCACTAGATGAGCATGTCTAGTGTTCATTGAACAGGATCATCATGTGTGTTCTCCACCTTCTCCACAAGTGATCCCTGGCTGCCCTGATGTTAAAAGTGGCGAAAGTGAGTGGCGAGGTGACTCGATGGGCTTTGTTAAATAGTTGTAGGATGGATAGTCTATTTAGTAATTGCAGTTTACTGTTTGTCATTTAAGTTCGTCCTTTCCAAATTTTCCACTTAGGTGATAAGAAAGCAAGTGTCTAAAAGATTAAACAGAGAACAGTAAAAACAGAGAGTAATGAAACGCTGTGAGCAATGTGGTCCTGACAAATGAGGAGAGTGTGGAGGAGGTGCAGGTGGGAGAAGTCTTGGGCAGCAGCGACCACAGGATGGTAAGGTTCGGGGCCAGGGCAGGGAGGGAGACAAGTAAAACCAGTACTGTAGTCATAGACTTCAGACGCATGCACTTTGACAAGATGACAAGGATAGTAAGGGAGACAATGGAGGGTATGGAGAATATGGGGCAGTGGAGGAGTTATGGCACGCTATCAAGGGAGGGGTATTGAAAGCTGCGGAAATGTGCATAAAAAGGTTAGGAAGAGCAAAAGAGGGAGGAGACCACTTTGGCTTACAAAGGAGGTTGCAGAGGCAGTCAGGGAAAAGAGGAGAGCTGTCAGAAAATTTAACAGGACACTCAGCGAGGAAGATAAGGAAGAGTATAGGGAAAAGAGGAGTATGGCGGGGAAGAAGATCAAAAGGGAAAAGCAGATACTGAGGAGAAAATAGCAAAAAAGGACAAAGGAGGGATTAAATATTTTTCAGATATGTGAGGAGAGGAGAAGGGCAAGGCAGTGGATTACTAGGCCAAGGGAGGAATAAAAATGGAATGGGACTGTGAAAAAGCAGAGTTATTAAATAAGTACTTTCGCTCGGCATTCATAAAGGAGGAGGAGGACGGTAGGGGACCTGAGCTAAAGTCGATGGGGAAGTAGGGCAAATGGGTGGATCGGAGCCCCATTCACTGTGGATAGGGTTCGGGCAGAGCTAGATAGGCCAAGGGTGGAAAAGGCAATGGGGCCTGACGGGTTACACCCCAGGGTGATCAGGGAATTGAAGGAAGAGTTGGTCGCACCCTTGATAAGGCTCTTCAGTTTGTCCCTGGATACGGGGAGAGTGCTGCAGGACTGGAAGAGGGTAGACGTAGTGCCTGTACACAAGGGATGGTGAGGGTGAAGAGTGGAGTGCCACTGGGGTCAGTTTTGGATTTGCTTCTCTTCACTATCAACGTCAGTGATATTGAGGAGGGTTTGTGGGGGGTGCCTATTTACTAATGATACAAAAATATGCAATAGGGTGGACACCCCAGGGGTGGTGGAGGACATGAGGGAGGACTTAAAGATGCTCAAAAAATGGTCTTGGACATGGCAGCTGAAACTTGATGCCAAGAAATGCGCTGTGATGCACTTGGGGAGTAGGAACAGAAGAGCGGGGTACACCCTAGGTGGGGAGGAAATCAAAGTAACAGACCAGGAGAGGGATCTGGGAATCACAGTCTCCTAAAGCCTTAAGGTAGGTGTCCAATGTAGCAGGGTGGTGGAAAAAAGGCCAATGAAATATTGGTATGCATAGGTAGGGGCAGTTTCACGTCATAAGAGCAACCCAAAATAAGCGACTAGAAATATAGCGACTCATTTTGGGAGCTTTATTGTGGGCTACTGTGCAGAATAGTGAGGGTATGGGATATCGACCAGGGGGAGGGGTGAACAGAAGGGAGGAATAGCGAGGGGAAAGGGAGGGACAGGGAATGGTTATTCAGGCACTGGTGTACCTGCTGCTGCCAAGCTAGCCACGTGGTGTGGTGGTGTGGGAGGCTAGCTCTGGCAGAGCAGGTACTGGGTTTGAGACTGGGAGAGGTTTACATTTTGCCACAGCTGCGGCACTTAATGTTTTGTGAGATCTGGATTTTGCCAGTAAAAATGGTGCAAGCTGAGTAACAAAAATGGTGCAAGCTGAGTAAAAATGGTGCAAGCTGAGTAACAAAAATGGTACAAGTTGAGTAAATAATGACGCAAAGGATGAGAATGACGCAAGCTAAGTACAACAAAACGGCAGATGAAATGGCCAAAACTAAGCCCCAAAATGTTCTAAACCAGCCCTGCAGGAGAATACTGGCCTTTAATAGTCACATAGTCAGGACTGACCACCTGCAGTAGGTCTCTTTATATGCTGGCTGGTCTAACGGTGACAAGCATCTTAAGCACAAGGACAGGACTTGCATCCTTTGAAAATCCCAAATAAGGGGGATGGTTCATTATTTCAGCGACGCAGGCATCCCTTCCAACATGGCGCAGGCATTTTTTTGGTGCAAGCATGGGGCAAGCCAGTTTTAGCGTATGCACACCTGTTTTTGATACAAGCACCGTTTGAAAATCAGAACTGATGCAAGGTTTGCTGCATCCTGCTCCTTGCAGCAGTTGTTTTTGATGCAAGCACCCTGCGTCATTCTCTGGCCTTTGAAAATCTGGCCATGAAATAATAATAATAATAATCTTTATTTGTCTTGTGCCTTTCAAATATCAAGGCGCATTACAAAGTATAAAATAACAAATGAAAACAGCAACAATAAATACATAATAAAATCCAGAAGTTACCTTATAGTCGTCACAGTATGCCTTGCTCCACAAACAAGTCTAAATCTAAAGTGCAGTACTTCATACAAATAGTGAACAAAATGAGTAACATTAAAGTGACTCCACCTAATCAGAATAAATATACAGAAAGGCTCTGAGGATACATTAAAATAATCTCAGGCCAAAATACAATAAAATTATTTGCTACAGAAAACCCTACTGATTTCAAACAACCAGCTCTATAAGAGTTTGTCAGTAAATGTGTCAAAATCTTTAAATAAATTAAACTAGTTTAAGTCTGCAGTTTTTGTGCCACCTGGACCTGTTTTTTAGTGGGAGTATATTTAAACAGTCTCTGGTCAGAGCTGGTATGGCTGTGGAGAGCTTTTAGGAGTGGCAAGTGCATTGAAAAGAATATGCGTTGCTGTTGCTGCACAGAGTCAGTCGTAATACCACAGTGATAACAGTACTGTGCATGCGTGATACTCACACATGCGCAGTTTTCCCCGGAGTCAGCTGTGTGCAGCACGGCAGTGCTGACGTAACTATGTGTGCGTGATACTCGTGCATGCGCAGTTTTCCCCAGAGTCAGCTGTGTGCAGCACGGCAGTGCTGACGTAACTATGTGTGCGCGATACTCATGCATGTGCAGTTTTCCCCAGAGTCAGCTGTCTGCAGCAGGCAGTGGTGACGTAACTATGTGTGCGTGATACTCGTGCATCGCGGTTTTCCCCAGAGTCAGCTGTCTGCAGCACGGCGGTGCTGACATAACTATGTGTCGCGTGATACTGGAATTGCGTAGCAGTTTTCACAGAGTCGGCTGCTGGTGCATGCGCAGTTTTCCCAGAGTCGGCGCTGGCGTGCAGCGCGACGGCGCTGGCGTGGCTTATGTGCGCGATACTGGTGCATGCGCAGTTTCCCCAGAGCCAGCTGTGGCAGCAGCATGCGCTGGCGTAACTATGTATGCGCCGATACTCGTGGCATGCGCAGTTTTCCCAGAGTCAGCTGTGTGCAGCATGCGGCGCTGTGACGTAACTATGTGTGCGCGCGATACTCGTGCATGCACAGTTTTCCCCAGAGTCAGCTGTGTGCAACGGCAGCTGGCGCTAATAACTATGTGCTGGCGATACTCGTGCATCGTGCATTTCCCCAGAGTCAGCTGTGTGCAGCGCAGCAGTGCTGATGTAACTATGTGCGTGATGATACTCGTGCATGCGCGGTTTTCCCAGAGTCGACTGTGTGCAGCATGGCGGTGCTGACCTAACTATGTCTTGGCGATACTGGGTGTATGCGCGGTTTTCTCCAGAGTCAGCTGTGTGCAGCGGCAGTGCTGACCCAATCTATGTGCGCCATGATACTGCGGCATGCGCAGTTTTCCCCAGAGTCAGCTGTGTCAGCACGGCAGTGCTGATGTAACTATGTGTGCGCGAAACTGCTGCATGCGCGGTTTTCCCAGAGTCAGCTGTGTGCAGCATGGCGGCGCTGGCGCTGACTATGTGTCGCAGATGCTGGGTGCATGCGCGGGTTACTACAGAGTCAGCTGTGTGCAGCATGGCGGCGTGATGTAACTATGTGTGCGATGCTGGGTGCATCTTGATTTTCCCAGGTCAGCTGTGTGCAGCACGGCAGTGCTAGTAACTATGTGCTGGCGATACTGGGTGCATCGCGCAGTTTTTCCCCAGAGTCAGCTGTGTGCAGCAAGGCGGCGCTGACGTAACTTGTGTCTTGGCGATACCGTGCATGCGCAGTTTTCCCAGGAGTCAGCTGTGTGCGGCATGGCAGCGCTGGACGTATTAACTATGTGGTGATACTTCGTGCATGCGCGGTTTTCCCCGAGTCAGCTGTGTGCAGCACGGCAGCGCTGACGTAACTATGTGTGCGTGATACTCGTGCATGCGCAGTTTTCGCCAGAGTCAGCTGTGTGCAGCACGGCAGTGCTGACATAACTATGTATGCATGATACTCGTGCATACGCAGTTTAAGTCAGCACCACCATGCTGCACACGGTGGCTGTGATTTCTGCAGTTGTGGAAAAGAAAAGTAGTGCGCCAGGAAGTGGGTATGTTTATGTGGCCAGCGGAGGAGAAGAGCTGCATAAACAGAACCACTGGAAACTATGCCGGAGCACTGTGGCAGCACATCAGACAGTGGTCCGGTCACATGCTTCCACAGTGCTCTTATATAAATCTCATAATGGCATAACATCCATGGAGCTTGGCCCACACAGCCATGAAAATCAGACTCAGGAGAAGTCTATTAACAAACTAGGGATCTGGGTTCCCATATTCAAAGGAAATGCATGGCTCATCTCGGCAGAAAAGGGAGATGTGCCACGTAACTCCAACAGTGTGCCGGAGTGAGCTATTCATAAGTGTGGGAAGCACTGGCTGAAAGGGAATAGAAACAGAGAAACATAGCAACATAGAATTTGAAGGGGGATAAAGACTGCTTGGCCCACCTAGTCTGCCCATTTTCCTACCTACCAGATAAGCTGCAGATCCTAATTAACCAACAGCTTACTTCCTCCTACCCCCCCACTAAGACTGCCTTATGTCTGTCCCATGCATTCTTGAATTCCCCCACTGTTTTTGACTCCACTACCTCCTCAGGAGCCTGTTCCATTCATCCACAACCCTCTCTGTGAAAAAATACTTCCTCACATTACCTCTGAGCCGTCCCCCCTCTAACTTCAAATTGTGCCCCCTTGTTCTTGCACATCTCTTTTTCTGAAAGGTGCCACCCTCTTGGACTTTGTTGATTCCCTTGAGGTACTTGAAAGTTTCTATCATGTCCCCTCTCTCCCTCCTTTCATTAAGGGTATCCATATTAAGCTCTTTTAGTCTTTCTTCGTATGCCTTCTGGTGCAGACTCTGCACCATTTTGGTTGCCCTCATCTGGACAGCCTCCACTCTGTCTATGTCTTTGCAGAGATGGGGTCTCCAGAACTTCACACAGTACTCCAGATGGGCTCTGACTAGCTGTCTGTACAGAAGGATAACAACTTCCTGTTTTCTACTATTGATGCCTCTCCCTATGCATCCCAGTATCCCCCAGCCTTCCTTACTGACTTCTCACATTGCTTGCCCACCTTTAGGTCATCTGATATAATCACCCCAGGTCCCTTTCTATTTTTACTGTTCTCAGTATCTCACCCCCCCATTGTGTACACTTCCCCTGGGTTTTTGTTTCCCATGTGCATTACCTTGCACTTCTTTGCATTGAATCTGAGCTGCCATACATTTGACCATTCCTCCAACCTTGCCAAGTCCCTTCTCATCCTTTCCACTCCATCTGGTTTATCAGCCCTGTTGCAGATCTTTGTGTCATCTGCAAAGAGACATACTTTTCCTTCCAGTTCCTCTGCAATGTCACTATAAAGACATTAAAAAGGACCGGTCCTAGTACTGAACCCTGCGGTACCCCGCTAGCAACCCTCCTTTCTTCACTGTAGACTCCATTTACTACTACCCTTTGCGTCCTGTTGTCTAGCCAATTTTTTTTATCCAGATAACCACCTTGGGACCCACTCCAAGGCTGGCTAACTTGTGTATTAATCTTTTGTGTGACCCTGTATCAAATGCCTTGCTAAAATCTAGGTAAGCTATGTCCACAGTCCCTCCCAGGTCTACTACTTTGGTCACCCAGTCAAAGAAATCCATCAGATTCATCTGACATGACCTTCCCATCATGAATCCATGCTGCCTTGGGTCCTGTGCCCCACTGGCCTCTAGGTACTCAACAATTCCTTCCTTCAGAAGTGATTCCATCACCTTACCCCACCATCGAGGTCAAACTAACTGGTCTGTAGTTTCCTGCCTCTGTCCTGCTCCCACCTTTGTGAAGAGGAATCACATCCGCCCTCCTCCAGTCCTCAGGTACCACCCCATCCTCCCATGATTTGTTAAAGAGAGTAGTCAGCGGTGTCATTAGTTCTACCCTTAGTTCTTTTAGAATTCTTGGGTGAATCCCATCAGGCCCCATTGCTTTGTCCACCTTCAATTTTATTAGTTCTTTCAGAACCCTTTCTTCTGTAAATGGACTGGTATCGACCCTCGTCTTCAGAGTATTTCTCTTGTTTGGTTTAGGTAACTCCCCCCTCCTCTTCCTTTGTGAATACTGAGCAGAAATATTCATTCAGTATCCCTGCTTTTTCATTGTCACCCTCTACCCACATTCCTTCCCCTTTATTAAGCCTCAGTATCCCTCCTTTGGTCTTTCTTCACTCCTTAATGTACCTATTAAAGGTCTTATCCTGCTTCCTAACAGAGTTGGCTATCCTTTCCTCGGTTTGGGCCTTTGCTATTCTGACTGCCTTCCCAGCGTCTTTCTGTTTTAACTGATAAAGTTCTCTATCCTTCTCCTTCTGTGTTTCCTTGTATTTCCCGAATGCTATCCTTTTCTCCTTAACCTTCCCCTGCCACCTCTTTTGAGAACCATAGCATTTTTTTCCTTCGTTGTGTTTTGTTGATTTGCTTTACACAAAGGTTTGTTGCCTCTGTGATGGCTGTTTTGATTACTCTCCATTGTTCCTCCACCCCTCCTTCTTGCCTGTTTGCTAGTGCTTTTCTGAGGCACGATCTCATTTTTTCCAAAGTCAGCCCTCCTAAAGTCCAATACTCTTGCTTTTGTATGGCTTGACTGAATGGCTGTGTTTATCGTGAACCACACTGTTTGGTGGTCACTTGTTCCCAGATGGCTACCCACTTTTAAATCTATGATTCTTTCTCCGTCCCCATTTGAGGGTACCAGGTCTAAGATTGCTCCCTCCTGAGTGGGTTCCAATACTAGCTGTCTGAGGCATGCCCCCTGTAGGGCATCAAGAATGACCCTGCTCTTGGATGTGCCTGCAGCAAAGGTATTCCAGTTACCATGTGGCATATTCAGGTCCCCCATCAACAATATCTCCCCTTTTTCTGCCATTCTAAGGAAGCCTTCCATCATTTCCTTGTCCATTCCCTCCCCCTGAGATGGGGATCTGTATACAACCCCCATGCGGATTGTGGTGCCATTTCCTGTCTCCAGGGTGACCCAGAGTGTCTCATCTGCTCCCTGTTTACTCATTAGTTCTGTTGCTTTGATCCCTTCCTTTACATAAAGAGCTACTCCTATTCCTCTTTTACCTACTCTGTCCCTCCTGTAGATTGTATGTCCTGGAATGTTGACATCCCAGTCATGGTTCTCTGTGTACCATGTTTCTGTGACTGCTACAATATCCAGGCAACCCTCTTCCATCAAGGCCACTAGTTCAGGGAGCTTATTACACAGACTATGGACATTGGTACTCATCACCCTCCACTTTTTGATGGTCTTACCCCTTTTAGCCCCATTCCTGTCCTTACTGCCTTTGCCTTTTTAATATTTACTTCTGTCCTGCTCCCTAATTACTTCTGTACCTTGGTGTTTACCTCACTAATTACTGTTGTTTGTTGGGGGAGGCTGGGATTTCCCTGCTTCTTTTCAGTGCCTCCCCCCTTGGCTAGTTTAAATGCTTGCCAATGAAGCAGTTAAACCTCTCACCTAGGATCCTGGTTCCCCCCTGGACAGATGCAGACCATCGCACTAGTAGAGGTCTGCATCCCTCCAGGTGGCTCCCCAGTCCCCAATGAAGCCAAAACCCTGAGCTCCACACCAGTTTTTCAACCATTCATTGAATTCCCTGGTGAGGAGTACCATAGCATCACCCTTGCCATAGATAGGCAGCACCTCCGAGAAGGTTACTGTATGCGCTACTTGTCTAAGGCCCCTCCCCAACTCTACAAACTCCTCTTGCACTGCTCTGATCCCATTCCTAGCCAGGTCATTTGTCCCTAGGCCAGGGTGCACTAAAATGTATGCCACATATGTGGAGGGGACGTTCCCATGCATATGCCACATTGCGGCATATTCAGTGGGAAAGTGTCCCTAGCAGTCCAGAGCTGCGCGGCCCACAGTTAGGCCATGAATAGCTGTACTAACCCAGCCAGTCACCCACAGGCAGACTGCAGAACTGCACCCAGGAGCACAGCAGCCTGTCAGCCCTTCTGGACCAGAGGTACCCCTCCCATCCCCAACTGAACTATAGCCATCTCCAAATGGCCAAATAGTGTAGGACCCCACTCAGCCCATTCAGCCCCGATCACTCTGGAGGTAGCCACGGTCTGTATCCCACCCCTCCACTCTGGTGTGCTGACACCCCCATGCCCCCATACCCGACCTGTTGCGGCCCATGGCATAAACCAACCCCCACCTCATATTCCATAGTGTGGGGTCCCCTCACCCAATCGCTGGCACATCACCCCCTGGCACCATTACCGGTGTGAAGCAACTCCACACTCCCCACCTGGCACCACTCCTGGTCTGATGCAGACCCCCAGCACCAATGCATCCCCGGACCCTGATCACACTGCCACTGGAACCCCTCCCAGCTCTGATCCCCAATGTCATGTGTGACAATGCACAGCCCCCAGCCAGTATTGCCATAGTGATATGGCCCCCCACCCCTTCAGGACCGGATCCCCTGACCCTGCTCCTCCCAACCTAACCAGAGCCGGGGACTGGCTCAGCTCTCTACACACCACCATGGCCAACCACTGACTGCACTGTCACAGCAGTGTACTGTACGTGGTGTACATTCAGCCAATGAGCATGAGCTGCATATAGTACACTGCTGTGACAGTCCAGTTGACAGCTGGCCATGGTGGTGTGCGGAGGGCAGAGCCACTCACCATCTGTGGTTGGGTCAGGGGCTCCAGTCTGACGGGGTGAGGGGCCACTACACTATGGAAATGGGATCGGTGTTTGGTAGATTGCAATTGGGCATAGGGGATGATGGGGAGGTTCTACTAGGCAACAGAAAAGGGACTGGTGCATGTGTATCTCGGGGATCAGAGCTGGAGGAAGAGTTCCATGATACTATGGATACTGGTTCAGGGTGTGGACATACATCAATAGGGGATCAGTGTGTCCATGGCTGGGTCAGTGAGCGGGTGTCAGGGCAGGGGTGGGGGGACTCTACATTATGGAAATGGCATGGGCTGTATTCTGTTGCACTCCAGGGTTAGGGCTGGGGAGGGTGCTGCACTAGGGTCAGGACAGGGTGGGTGCTGGGAGGCGCTGCACTAGGGTCATGATAGGGTGGGTGCTAAGGAGGGTGCTGCACTAGGGTCAGGACAGGGTGGGTGCTGGGGAGGGTGTTGCACTAGGGTCAGTACAGGGTGGGTGCTGGGGAGGGCGCTGCACTAGGGTCAGGACAGGGTGGGTGCTGGGGAGGGCACTGCACTAGGGTCAGGACAGGGTGGATGCTTTGATGTGCTTCCATGACCTGGGTCAGGGCCAGCCAGGTGTTAGCATATTCTTGGTGAATAACACCCTTGGTGGAACGGCACTTCCAGGTCTGCACCACACATTCCCCCATTGGCTGTGTTCAGCCCTGGCTCTGGACGTGCTGTGCTCACCATAGCAGATGCCTGCATTGTGATGCACAGCCAGGGTCCCATATTCAAACAGGATGCACAATCTGTGTTGATTGCACATACTGTTTGAATATTGCTACAGTGCCAGTTGGCGCATCTGTTTTATGTGGCGCACTGTTATGCGCATGCAACTGGCTGGCACTGAATATGTCCCCCCTCATCAGGGACTTGCTCATCATCACAGTCACTTTCTCATTCTTTTCTAAGGAGTAATTTCTGGTAAATGTGCCTTAACCATATTGATCTCAGTGCTGGTAGACTACTTCTGGTTTCCCCCTGGAGCTACTGGTGGTGGCATGCTCTGAAAAAAGTGGCCCCCATGCTCATCTGCACATTTCAGAAATGATCCCTTTTCTTGTTTCTACTGTAAAAAAACTGACCCCTTTAACACAAAAGCAAAGAGTCAGTTATAGCCTCACCCCCCCCACTTCAAGTGAGGAGCGTGATTATGGGTTTGCATCAGATGTTCAGTGGCAGCCATAGATGCATAATATTGTTAAACAGTAATAAACTGTATGTAAAAGCTTGTTTTTTTTTGAATGTGTGCTTTATTAATGTTGTCAATACCACTCCACACATTTTTTACTCTGTCCCTGTGTTTCTGTGCCCCAAGTGCATTATTTTACATGTTTGTGGTCAGGACAAAAAGGCCTTTTAAAGGAGGGTAGTTGCTAATCTAAATTCTTCATAGCTTTTTTTTTAAATAGCAATAAGAAATGTGAATTTTGTAAAAACCAAAATAGAAATACAGGTAATAAGATGACCATATTTTACAAAATATAAGGAATTAAGATTAGTGTCTACCCTCATTTGAAAGGTCTTTTTGTCCTGAATAACTTTCAGGCTAGTTGTTTTTGTGCACCTGGAATAGGGTTAAAGATATTTAAATTTGTTTGGAATGTGTGCACATTTGCTATGAATTCTGCACTGTGCCTTAGGAAGATTCTCAAAGAAAAGCAGTCTCAAGTTCTGTCTCAAACATTCCAAACACACTGTGGGTCTGAATGAGTTAAAAGGGAAGGAATTGATTACTTCTGTGCAGCTGCTTGAAATGTTTCTATTTTCATAAATTATATTCATACCCTCTAAAGGATCCCTATTTAACTGTGACTGAATAAAAGCTGAAGCTGACAGTTGCGTTTTGTATTGTTTTCTTTGTATGAACAACATTATGTGCATTTCTTTTCATGGAACCAAGAATCTGATGTTTTGCCTATGTCACTTCATAGTTTTAGAAATGTGAGCATAAACTTATTAGTACAGTGCCCACGGTTCCAGTGCCTATGCATCCCAGCATCCTATTTGCTTTACCTGCTGCCCTGTCGCCAAACAAATGTAACTATCTCTAAAAGTATATGAGTTACACATTAACAACCAATACAAAAGTTGTTCAGGACAAAAATAACTTTCCAAGGAGCCTATTTATTAAGCTGCACTAATTATATTTTTTAATTATGGTCATCTGATTATCTGAATTTTAATTTTTCTTCACAATTTTCACCTTTCAGATAGATATCTTTTAAAAAAATCTAATGAATTCAATTAGTGACTACCCTCATTAGAAAGGTAATTTTATCCTGAACAACTTTCATGTTGGTTGTACATTGGTAATGTGTTTACTTTCCAAGATATTTACATTTGTTTGGCATGACTCCTACTGCTTTCACTCAGAGAGAGAGAGAGAAAAAAATAGGCAGTTTGGAGGACTATGTTTTACAAAATATAAAGAATTCAGATTAGTGACTACCCTTACGTTAAAGATCTTTTTGTCCTGAACAACTTTCACACTAGTTGTTTTTGTGCACCTTGAATAGTTTTAAAGATATTTAGATTTATTTGGAATGTGTGCACATTTGCTCTCAGAGAAAAGCAGCTTGGAGTTCTGTGTTCAACGTTCTAAACAGAAAGAAGGGAGTAGTTCGTTAACTGCCATAGTGATTTGCAGTAATGGAAGGATACACTGAAAAGTCCAAAAATGTGTTGCACGGTAATCCCATTTTTCTAGCTAAAGCAAGATCGCTGTAGGCTCCACCCACAGCCATAAAAACAAAGGAATAGCAAAGTCCTGTACAGTTGATTTGCTTTGAATATTACTGTTTGCTCACTGTGTATCCAGAATTGTCATAGTTCTTTGTAATGGTTGGCGCTTGAAAGTACCAAAAAATGAGTAAAGTGACTGACAGCTGACTGGTCTATGGCTGGCATGTGTACACACGCAAACTTGCCCACAAAAGAGGGGACCTGCTGCTCATAAAGAATGGCATTCAAGTGTATACAGTAGCTTTGTCTAAATCATTGACATGAAAGGCATAAAAGTAAAGATGCGTTCCTCATATTTATTCTCGTTTTTGTTGAGAAAAACCAGCAGAGATATTGGGGAACCTAAGGCCCAGAACTCGGGGAAAACTCAAGTCAGTTTCATGTCAGCAGCATTATAGTGACCCGATAGGATTTTTCGAAGTAGTTCTGGGATAGATAGTCCATACTGTTTATTAATTGTGGATTACTGCTTGCCATTTTGTCCTGTCCAACTTTTCTACTTAGGTGCTATGAAAGCAAGTGTTTTAAAAGAATAGAGAATTGCAAAGAGTAAAAATAGAGAGTAAGGTAAAGCTGTGAACGACTTGGGTTATTTCCTCAGCTCAGCACCACAGAGACTCAACATTTCAATTCCTCCTGAATCATATTTGGTCTCATGATATTAAGTTACAACAAGCACTCTGGCAAGGTTAGTACTAGGAAAAAATCGTCAGCTCCAAACTTTTGGTTTTGCACTTTTGTAATAAGTACTTCGATTGCTCTTCACTCCATGCTCTTCCTTGCTTCAGTGGAGCAGGTGCCCACTCTGAGAATAGGTGCAACAGGTGCCCACTCTGAGAACAGGTGCAACAGGTGCAAGTCCACCCTCCTTCTGCAGCTCCTTCTGAAAACTGGCTAAATCGGTTCATCAGTTTTGTTTTCCCCTCTCTTCTCCTTGGTTCTGTAGGGTGCAAGAGGGAAACCAACAAAGACAGAACCACTTCTAACTGCAATACATTTAATAAGAAAATACCTGTAGCTGGTTTGCCACAGATGTTACAGTTACTACCCCAGCCCTGTGGGCTCAAACAAGATTGAGGGGTCTAGGCTCTGTTTTTCCAGAATGGGAGGTTCATTCCCAACAGTGCGACAAATAGCATTGTGCCTCCACCCAGAGTTACACTTAAGTGGGCCTGGTGACAGAGTGGTTGAACCTGGGGGGAAGCCGTACCTCCCCACCTCCCTGCTGCCATCCTACACATGGAAAGCCAGAAACAATAGGAAGATTGCAGTACACATGCAATTACTGACTTTCTCTAATGATATGCTTATGATACATGCTCACAAATTCAGGCTCACAAGACAGTATAAAAGAGGACAACACACCCTTTATTAAAAAAGGTTAACCAGAGGGGGTAGAGGGATGCAGAAATAAATAACTGATCAGCTGCTACAGTTAATCTGGACTTTAGCAATGTTCCCTGGCTGAAGGTAGTTGCCCGACCAAGCTTGACCTGTTAAACAGAACAGAGAACCATCTGCATGGGCAGAACAATAACAGTGACCACCTCCCACCAGCATCTGCAAACAGTACAGTTCCCTTTCTTTCCTGCACACCAGTACTGGGAGAACTACCCACTCCCAACTGGTATCAGTTCCCCCAAATAACTAAATGGGAACTCCCAATATCTTCACTGGATGCCCATCTGTTGGAAAGGTGCAGGCCCGACGATGGCACAGCTGGTTGACCAGTGTTGGTGCACTTTTTAACAAATAGTTTAAACTAAACCTCACAGGCCATGCAATTGTGAAAATGGCTACTAAGCTAGCAAACTTGGAAATCCTGGCCCGATGGCCAAAGCCCTAGCTTTGGTGGAAAACTATTTACAGTCCCTGAGTTGCAGAGCAAACCCTGATGTTATGCATGGTTCTGGGGATACCAGTCTTTGAGCCTTTTTAGGCTGTAGGTCTTTCAAGTTGCAGCTCTGGAGTGCTGCAAGCAAGGATGCAGGTCTCAAAGGCTGAACTGATAGCAGGCTGTCTTTGCAGACTTGACATGCCTTCTGCTTCTTTTGCAGTCAGCTAGAAGGACCAGGGCCACACGTCTCATCCACCCATCCTGGCATACAGACCTCAGGGTGAGACGATAACCAGCCCCTAGCAATGGCACTGACTGGCCAATTCCCCAGACTGTCCACACACAGGCTCAAAGATCTCTCTGGCTATCAGCAATCACAGTCTACAGCCATACTGCAGGCTAGCAGCCGTGGCACTGTTAAAACACAGTACTGGATTACCTCCTATGGCTACAGGCAGGAATCAGTCTCTCAGCACTTTGCAAATGTCCTGGCTCTGTTCAGCCAAAAAACAACACTTCTCACTTTAAACTGCTTGGTTGCAGGTTGTTAAAACCTTTTGCAATACTTCCTGATACCTGGCTGTGGAAATCTCAGGTAGTCCTCCAATCTTCAGAAGAAACAAAGTCCAAGCCCACTTTACACTCTGAGAGTTCCAGGAAGATTGCCCTGAGCTGTGTCTGCCCTTGAGGGTCTGAACAAATCAGGGCAGCATCCCATTGGTCAAACAGACTGTCAGTCCAACAAATTAGTATGCAGAACATTCATTCGACACCTGATTAACTGTAGGAACAGGCACCAAGAGCACAATATTCTCCTTTTCCCAGGAGCCATTGCTGAAGCCCTCCAGCCTCCTCAACCTCCCATTTGCTTAGAAAGTTAGGGGTGACAAAGATGGCTGCTTGCAGGGCAGACAATCCAGAGTCCCAACTTTAAGTTAATTTTATGTACCTCTTGTCCATCTTTAATATTAATTGGCCCCAATGTTCCAAAGCTGCCCCTCTGTCTTGGCATCCGGTGGCAGAGTGGGGCTTGGCAAGGACTCCTCCTGCCTGTCACAGGCACCATAGCGCTCTCGCCCCTGGCGGCCGGCAGGGCTATGCATGATAGTAGCCTTGGCTGCTCTTAAAGATCTAGTGCTTTCAGTGCTTAAAGCAATGTCCGTCCTGCTCCCCCCTTGTGTGCCTTTGGACCCCCACTTATACCGGTGATGTCCTTGGGGGCTTGCGCACGAAAAGAGGGCTTTACCATGAGCTGCCAGAGGGACTTTAACTCTAAGCACCACAAAGCTGCCACAGAATGCGTGAGCCGACTGCACAGCTCACACGTTCGAGCTGGCACCAGCTCAAACATGCGCATACTGAGCTGTGCTGCACTCTCTTAGACTGTACTGCTGAGCTGGCAGCTCAACTTTCAACAGCGCTACTCCAGTCTCCCATCCTGATTTAAGCACCAGGGACTGGCAGAAGCAGCAATGGGCCCAACAGGACTGAGAACAGTGGGAGCAGTGCTCCGGGGGCCGAGCAAGGTAAGCCCCTACCCATCAGGAGGGGGGTTACATATTCTAAAAGACAATAGCATCCTGGGCAATCCTAACATAGATGTTATACCCTTTCTTGTGAAATAAAGCTCAGAAAAGTATAGAAAGAGCTCTTCTCTCTCTCCCAGGTCATCAAGCATCTCTCCAGAGGGCTCAGTACTTGGCTCCTTTCAGTTCTCTTTATGTATAAAAAACCTGGGTCAGCACATCCAAGGAGTGAATTATCAGCTATAAGTGGATAATATTGTGCTCTGTGTATCTGAAGTCAACATCCCTGCTGTGCAGATTACTCTCAAAGAGGAATTTCAAAACACGTAAGCCTTTCCCCTCATCTCACAACTGTTACAATTTAGGAAAGGCAAAAGCTATGGTATTTTGGTCTGGCCCATGACTAAAGAGCTACTGTGACTCTGCCCTTCTTGTCACTGTTACCTTAGTCAGATCCACCCTGGAAGTGGTTAGTAAATGCAAATATTTGGGTCTCTGGGTCGACTCACTCTCAGTGGGGACACCCATGTTGACAAACACATCAAAGCGTAGGACAAAAAATTGGCTACCTGTTCAGAAACAAACCTTGTTGCCCCAGGACTGCAGAGAGAGAGAGGGGAGAGAGAGAGAGAGAGAGAGAGAGAGGGAGGAGAGAGAGAGAGAGGGAGGGGAGAGAGAGAGGGAGGGAGGGAGGGAGGGAGAGAGAGAGAGGAGGGAGGGAGGGAGGAGGGAGAGAGGGGAGGAGGGAGAGGAGAGGGAGAGAGAGAGGGAGGGAGAGAGAGAGAGGGAGGGAGAGGAGGGAGGAGGAGAGAGAGGGAGGGGAGGAGGAGGGAGGGAGAGAGAGAGGGGGAGGGAGGGAGAGGGAGGGAGAGAGGGAGGGAGGGAGAGAGGGAGGGAGAGAGAGAGAGGGAGGGGAGGGAGGGAGAGAGAGAGAGAGGGAGGGAGGGAGAGGGAGGGAGAGAGAGAGAGGGAGGAGGAGAGAGAGAGGGAGGGGAGGGAGAGGGAGGAGAGAGAGAGGAGGGAGGGAGGGGGGAGAGAGAGAGAGAGGGAGGAGGGAGAGAGAGAGGGAGGAGGAGGGAGGGAGGAGAGAGAGAGAGAGAGAGAGAGAGAGGGAGGGAGAGAGAGAGAGAGGGAGGAGAGAGGGAGAGAGAGAGGGGGGGGGAGGGAGGGGAGAGAGAGAGAGAGGGAGGGGAGGAGAGAGAGAGAGAGGAGAGAGGGAGGAGAGAGAGAGAGAGAGAGGAGAGAGAGAGGGAGGGAGGGGGAGGGAGAGAGAGAGAGAGAGGGAGAGAGGGGAGGAGAGGAGAGAGAGAGAGAGGGAGGGGAGGGAGGAGAGAGAGGAGGGAGGAGGGAGGAGAGGAGAGAGAGAGAGGGAGGGGAGGAGGGGAGAGAGAGAGGAGGGAGGGAGGAGGAGGAGAGAGAGAGAGAGGGAGGGAGGGAGGGAGGGAGAGAGAGAGAGGGAGGAGGGAGGAGAGGGAGAGGAGAGAGGAGGAGGGAGGGAGGAGAGGAGAGAGAGAGAGGGGAGGAGGAGGAGGGAGAGAGAGAGAGAGGAGGAGGGAGAGAGAGAGGAGGAGGAGGGAGAGGAGAGGAGAGAGAGAGGGAGGGAGAGGAGAGAGAGAGGGAGGGGGAGGGAGAGGGAGAGAGGGGAGGGAGAGAGAGGGAGGAGAGAGAGAGAGAGGGAGGGAGGGAGAGAGAGAGAGGAGAGAGGAGGGAGGGAGGGGAGGAGAGAGAGAGAGAGAGAGAGAGAGAGGGAGGGGAGAGGAGAGAGAGGAGGAGGGGAGAGGGAGAGGAGAGAGAGGGAGGGAGGGAGGGGAGGGGGAGAGAGAGAGGAGGGGAGAGAGAGAGAGGAGGAGAGAGAGGGAGGAGGGAGGGAGAGGAGAGAGAGAGGAGGGAGGGAGGGAGAGGGAGAGAGAGAGGGAGGAGGAGGGAGAGGAGAGAGGGAGGAGGGGAGGGGAGGAGGGAGGAGAGGGGAGAGAGAGGAGAGGAGGGGAGGGAGAGAGGGGAGGAGGGAGGGGAGAGGGGGAGAGAGAGAGGAGAGGAGGAGGGAGGGAGAGAGAGAGGAGAGGAGGGAGGGAGGAGAGGAGAGAGAGAGAGGGGAGGGGAGGGGAGAGGAGGGGAGAGAGAGAGGAGAGGAGGGGAGGGGAGAGAGAGAGGAGGAGGGAGGAGGGAGGAGAGAGAGAGGAGGGGAGGAGGGAGGAGAGAGGAGAGGGAGGAGGAGAGGGGAGAGAGAGAGGGGAGGGGGAGAGAGAGAGAGGGGAGGGAAGAGAGGGGAGGAGGAGGGGAGAGAGAGGAGGGGAGGGGGAGAGAGAGAGGAGGAGGGAGGAGGGAGGGGGGAGAGAGAGGAGGGGAGGGGGGAGGGAGAGAGAGGGAGGGGAGGGAGGGGAGAGGGAGAGAGAGGAGAGAGAGAGGGGAGGGAGGAGGGAGAGAGAGAGGAGGGGAGGAGGGGAGAGGAGAGAGAGAGGGGAGGAGGGGAGGAGGAGGGGAGGCGGGAGAGAGAGAGAGATAGGGGAGGGGGGGAGGGGAGAGAGGAGGAGGGGAGGGAGGGGAGGGGAGAGAGAGAGAGGAGGGGAGGGGAGGGGAGAGAGAGGAGGAGGAGGGAGGGAGGAGAGAGGGGAGAGAGAGAGATAGAGGGAGAGGGGAGAGAGAGGGGGGAGAGAGAGGAGAGGAGGAGGGGAGAGAGGGAGAGAGAGGAGGGGGAGGGGGAGAGGGAGAGAGAGAGAGAGGGAGGGGAGGGAGGGGAGAGGGGAGAGAGAGAGAGAGGGGAGGAGGGGAGAGGGGGGAGAGAGAGGGGAGGGGAGGAGGGAGAGAGAGAGAGGAGGGGGAGGGGAGGGGAGAGAGAGAGAGAGGAGGGGAGGAGGGGAGGAGGGGAGAGGAGAGAGAGGAGAGGGAGGAGGGGAGAGGGGAGAGAGAGGGGAGGGGAGGGGAGAAGGAGAGAGAGAGGGGAGGAGGAGGGGAGGGGGGAGAGAGAGAGAGGAGGAGAGGAGGGAGGGAGGAGGGGAGAGAGAGAGGGGAGGGGAGGAGGGGAGGGGAGGGGGAGAGAGAGGGAGGAGAGAGAGGGGAGGGGAGGAGGAGAGAGGAGAGGGGAGGGGAGGAGGGGAGAGGAGAGAGAGAGAGGAGGAGGGGAGGGGGAGAGGGAGAGAGAGGAGAGGATAGGAGGGAGGGGAGAGAGAGGAGGGGAGGGGAGGGAGGGAGGGGGAGAGAGAGAGAGGAGGGAGGGGAGGGGAGAGGGAGAGAGAGAGGAGGAGGAGGGGAGGGGAGAGGGGGAGAGAGAGGAGGAGGGGAGGGGAGGGGAGGGGAGAGGGAGAGAGGAGGGGAGGGGAGGGAGAGGAGAGAGGGAGGGAGAGGAGGGGAGAGGCGGAGAGAGAGGAGGAGGGAGGGGAGAGGAGAGAGAGGAGAGGGGAGGGGAGAGGGAGAGAGAGAGGAGGAGGGGAGGGGAGGGGAGAGGGGGAGAGAGGAGGGAGGGGAGGGAGAGAGAGAGGGGAGGAGGAGGAGAGGGAGAGAGAGAGGGAGGGGGAGAGGGAGAGAGAGAGAGGAGGAGGAGGAGGGGAGAGGGAGAGAGAGAGAGGGGAGGGGAGGGGAGGGAGAGAGAGGAGGAGAGGGGAGAGGAGAGAGAGAGAGGAGGGGAGGGAGAGGGAGAGGAGAGAGAGGAGGGGAGGAGGAGGAGAGAGGGAGAGAGGGGAGGGGAGGGGAGGGGAGAGAGAGAGAGGGGAGGGGAGGGGAGGGGAGGAGAGAGAGAGGGGAGGGGAGGGGAGGGGAGAGGGAGAGAGGAGGAGGGGAGGGGAGAGGAGAGAGAGAGGGAGGGGAGGAGGAGAGAGAGAGGGGGAGGGAGGAGGGGAGAGAGAGAGAGGGGAGGGGAGGGGAGGGGAGAGGGGAGAGAGAGAGGAGAGGGAGGGGAGGGAGAGAGAGAGGAGGGGAGGGGAGGGAGGAGAGAGGAGAGAGAGAGGAGGGAGAGAGAGAGAGAGGAGGGAGAGAGGGGAGGAGGGAGAGGAGGGGAGAGGGAGAGAGAGAGGAGGAGGGAGGAGAGAGAGAGGGGAGGGGAGGGGAGGGGAGAGGAGAGAGAGAGGGGAGGGAGGAGAGGAGAGGAGAGATAGGAGGAGGGGAGAGAGAGGAGGAGGGGAGGGGAGGGGAGAGAGAGAGGAGGGGAGGAGGGAGGGGAGAGGAGAGGGGAGGGAGGGAGGGGAGAGGAGAGAGAGGAGGGGAGGGAGGGGAGAGGAGGAGAGAGAGAGAGGGGAGGGGAGGGGAGGGGAGAGGGAGAGAGAGAGAGAGAGGAGGAGGAGGGGAGAGGGGAGAGAGAGAGGGGAGGGGAGGGGGAGGGGAGGAGAGAGAGGAGGGGGAGGAGGAGGAGAGGGAGAGAGGGGAGGGGAGGAGGGGAGAGGGAGAGAGAGAGGAGGGAGGGGAGGGGAGGGGAGGGGAGAGAGAGGAGGGGAGGGGAGAGAGGAGGGGAGAGGGGAGAGAGAGAGGGGGAGGGGAGGGGAGGGGAGAGGAGAGGGAGAGAGAGAGAGGGAGGGGAGGGGAGGAGAGGAGGGGGAGGGGAGGGGAGGGGAGGGGAGAGAGAGAGGAGGAGGGGGGGGGAGGGGAGAGAGAGAGAGGAGGGAGGGAGGGGAGGAGGGGAGAGGAGAGAGAGAGGAGGAGGGAGGGGAGAGGGGAGGAGAGAGGGAGGGAGGAGGGGAGAGGGAGAGAGAGAGGAGGGGAGGGAGGGGAGAGGAGAGAGAGGGGAGGGAGGGAGGGGAGAGGGGAGAGAGAGAGGAGGGGAGGGGAGGGGAGAGGGGAGAGAGAGGGGAGGGGAGGGGAGAGAGGAGAGAGGGGAGAGGGAGGGGAGGGGAGAGGAGAGAGAGAGAGGGGAGGGAGGGAGGGGAGGGGAGAGAGAGAGAGAGGAGGAGGGGAGGGGAGGGGAGGGAGGGAGAGAGAGGAGGAGGGGAGGGAGAGGGAGAGAGAGGGGAGGAGGGGGGGAGGGGAGAGGGAGAGAGAGAGAGAGGGGAGGGGAGGGGGGGAGGGGGGGAGAGAGAGGGGAGGGGGGAGAGGGGGAGGAGGGAGGGGGAGGGGAGGAGAGAGAGAGAGAGAGGGGGAGGGGGAAGGGGAGGGGAGAGAGAGAGAGGGGAGGGGAGGGGAGGGAGAGGGAGAGAGAGGGGAGGGGAGGGGAGGGGAGAGGGGAGAGAGAGAGAGGAGGAGGAGGAGAGGGAGAGAGAGGAGGAGGAGGGAGTGGAGAGGGAGAGAGAGGAGAGGGGAGGAGGGAGAGGAGAGAGAGAGGAGGAGGGGAGGAGGGGGAGAGGGGGAGGAGGAGAGAGGAGGAGAGAGGGGAGGGAGGGGAGAGGGGAGAGAGAGAGGGAGGGGAGGGGAGGGGAGAGGGAGAGAGAGAGGGGGGAGGAGGAGAGGGGAGAGAGAGGGTGGGGGAGGGAGGGGAGAGGAGAGAGAGGAGAGGGAGGGGAGGGGAGGGGGAGAGAGAGAGAGGAGGAGGGGAGGGAGGGGAGAGGAGAGAGAGAGGGGAGGAGGGGAGAGGGAGAGAGAGAGAGGAGAGGGAGGGGAGGGGAGAGGAGAGAGAGAGAGGAGGGGAGGGAGGGGAGAGGAGAGAGAGAGAGGGTGAGGGAGGGGAGAGGGGAGAGAGAGAGGGGAGGGGAGGGAGGGGGGAGGGAGAGAGAGGGGAGAGGAGAGGGAGGGGGAGAGGAGAGAGAGGAGGGGAGGGAGGAGAGAGAGAGAGGGGAGGGGGGGGAGGGGAGGGGAGGGGAGAGAGAGAGGAGGAGGGAGGGGGAGAGGGGAGAGAGAGAGGAGGGAGGGAGGGGAGAGGGGAGAGAGAGAGGGAGGAGGGAGGGGAGAGAGGGGAGAGAGAGAGAGGGGAGGGGAGAGGGAGAGAGAGAGGAGGGAGGGGAGGGAGAGAGAGAGGAGGGGGAGGGGAGGGGAGAGGAGAGAGAGAGAGGGAGGGGAGGGGAGAGGGAGAGAGAGAGAGAGGAGGAGGAGGGAGGGGAGAGGGGAGAGAGAGAGGAGGGGAGGGAGGAGGGGAGAGGGAGAGAGAGAGAGGAGAGGGAGGGGGAGGGAGAGGAGAGGAGAGAGAGAGGAGGGGAGGAGGGGAGAGAGAGAGAGAGGGAGAGGAGGAGGGGAGAGGAGGAGAGAGAGAGGGGAGGAGGGGAGGGGAGAGAGAGAGAGGAGGGGAGGGAGGGGAGAGAGAGAGAGAGGAGGGGAGGGGTGGGGAGAGGCGGAGGAGAGAGGGGGAGGGGAGGAGGGGGAGAGAGAGGGGGAGGGGGGGGAGGGGTGAGGGGGAGAGAGAGAGGGGAGGGGAGGGGAGAGGAGAGAGAGAGAGGAGGGGAGGAGGGAGAGGGAGAGAGAGAGAGGAGGAGGAGGGGAGGGGGAGAGAGAGAGGGGGGAGGGGAGGGGAGAGAGAGAGAGGGGAGGGAGGAGGGAGAGGGGAGAGAGAGGGGAGGGGAGGGAGGGGAGGAGGGAGAGAGAGAGGGGAGGAGGGGAGGGGAGAGAGAGAGGAGGGGAGGGAGGGGAGAGGAGAGAGAGAGAGAGGGGGGGGGAGGGGAGAGAGAGAGAGAGGAGGAGGGGAGAGGAGAGAGAGAGGGGAGGGGAGGAGGAGGAGGAGAGAGAGGAGGGGAGGAGGGAGGGAGAGGGAGAGAGAGAGGAGGAGGAGGAGAGGAGAGAGAGAGGGGAGGGAGGGGAGGGGAGAGAGAGGAGGATGGGAGGGGAGGCAGGGAGAGAGAGGGGAGGGGAGGAGGGAGAGAGAGAGAGAGGGAGGGGAGGGAGGAGGAGGGAGAGAGAGGAGGGGAGGGGAGGGAGGGAGAGAGAGGAGAGGGAGGGAGGGGAGGAGAGAGAGAGGGGAGGAGGGGGAGAGGGAGAGAGAGAGGAGGGGAGGGGAGGAGAGGGAGAGAGAGAGGGAGGGAGGGGAGAGGAGAGAGAGGAGGGAGGAGGAGGAGAGGAGGAGAGAGAGAGAGGAGGAGGAGGAGAGGAGAGAGAGGAGGAGGGAGGGAGAGAGAGAGAGAGGAGGAGGAGGGGAGAGGAGAGAGAGAGGAGGGAGGAGGAGAGGAGAGAGAGAGGGAGGGAGGAGGGAGGGGAGAGAGAGAGGGGGGAGGAGGGGAGAGGAGAGAGGAGGAGGAGAGGGGAGAGAGGAGGGGAGGAGGGGAGAGAGGGAGAGAGGGAGGGAGGGAGGGGAGAGGAGAGAGAGGGGAGGGGAGAGGGAGAGGGAGAGAGAGAGAGGAGGGGAGGGGAGGGGAGGGAGAGAGAGAGAGAGAGGGGAGGGGAGGAGGGAGAGAGAGAGGAGGGGAGGAGGGGAGAGGGAGAGAGAGAGAGGGAGGGGAGGGGAGAGGAGGGAGAGAGAGAGGGGAGGGAGGAGAGGGAGAGAGAGAGGGGAGAGGAGGGGAGGAGGAGGGGAGGGGGAGGAGGGGAGAGAGAGAGGGGAGGGGGAGGGAGGAGGAGAGAGAGAGGGGAGAGGGAGGGGAGAGAGAGGAGGGGAGGGAGAGAGAGGGAGAGGGAGGGAGGAGGGAGGGGAGAGAGGGGAGGAGGAGAGAGGAGAGAGGAGGGGAGGAGGGGAGAGAGAGGAGGGAGGAGGGGAGAGGGAGAGAGGAGGGGAGGGGAGAGGAGAGAGGGGAGGGGGGAGGGGAGAGGAGAGAGGAGGAGGAGGGGAGAGGAGAGGGAGAGGAGGGGAGGAGGGGAGGGGAGAGGAGGGAGGGAGGAGAGGGAGGAGGGGAGGGGGAGGAGGAGAGGAGAGAGGAGGGGAGGAGGAGGGGAGAGGGAGAGAGAGAGAGGGAGGAGGAGGAGGGGAGAGAGAGGAGAGAGGGGAGGAGAGGAGGAGGAGAGAGAGAGAGGGAGGGAGGGGAGGGGGAGAGGAGAGAGGAGGGAGGAGGGGAGAGGAGGAGAGAGAGAGGGAGGGGAGGGGAGGGGAGAGGAGAGAGAGAGGAGGGGAGGGGAGGAGAGAGAGAGGGAGGGGAGGGGGAGGAGAGAGAGAGGGAGGGGAGGGAGGAGAGAGGAGAGAGAGGAGGAGGAGGGGAGAGGAGAGAGAGAGAGAGGAGGAGGAGGGAGGGGAGAGAGAGAGGGGAGGAGGAGGGGAGAGGGAGAGAGAGAGGGGAGGGGAGGGGAGGGGAGAGAGAGAGAGAGGAGGGAGGAGGGGAGAGGGGGGAGAGAGGAGGAGGGAGGAGGAAGGGAGAGAGGAGGGGAGGGGAGGAGGGAGGAGAGAGAGGAGGAGGGGAGGAGGAGAGGGGAGAGAGAGAGGGAGGGGAGGAGGGGAGAGGGAGAGGAGGGAGGGGAGGGGAGGGGAGAGGGAGAGAGAGAGGAGGGGAGGAGGGGAGAGGGAGAGAGAGAGGAGGGAGGAGGGGGAGGAGAGAGGGAGGGGAGGGGAGGAGGGGAGAGAGAGAGAGGGGAGGGAGGAGGAGGGAGAGAGGAGGAGGAGGAGGGGAGAGGGAGAGAGAGAGGAGGGGAGGGAGGGGAGAGGAGAGAGAGGAGGGGAGGGGAGGGGAGGGGAGAGGGAGAGAGAGGGGAGGGGAGGGGGAGAGGGGAGAGGGAGAGAGGGGAGGGGAGGGAGGGGAGAGGGGAGGAGAGAGGGGAGGGGAGGGGAGAGAGGGGAGAGAGAGAGGGGAGGGGAGGGGAGGGAGAGAGAGAGGAGAGGAGGGGAGAGGAGGAGAGAGAGAGGGGAGGAGGAGGAGAGGGGAGAGAGGGGAGGGGAGGGGAGGAGAGGAGAGGAGAGAGAGAGGAGGGGAGGGGAGGGAGAGGAGAGAGAGAGAGGGAGGGGAGGAGAGGGAGAGGGAGAGAGAGAGGGGAGGGGGAGGAGGGAGAGGAGGAGAGAGGAGGAGGGGAGGAGGGGAGAGAGGAGAGGAGGAGGGGAGGAGGAGAGGAGAGAGAGAGGAGGGGAGGAGGGGAGAGGAGGGAGAGAGAGGGGAGGGAGGGGAGGGGAGAGAGGAGGAGGAGGGGAGAGAGGGGAGAGGGAGAGAGAGGGGAGGAGGGGAGGGGAGGGGAGAGAGAGAGAGGAGGGGAGGAGGGGAGAGGGAGGAGAGGAGGGGAGGGGAGGGAGAGAGGAGAGAGAGGAGGGGAGGAGGGAGGGGAGAGGGAGAGAGAGGGGAGGAGGGAGGGAGAGGAGGAGAGAGAGAGGGAGGGGAGGAGGGGAGAGGGGAGAGAGAGAGGGGAGGGGAGGGAGGGGAGAGAGAGAGAGAGGGGAGGGAGGAGGGGAGAGGAGAGAGAGAGGAGGGGAGGGAGGGGAGAGGAGAGAGAGAGAGGAGGGGAGGGAGAGGAGAGAGAGAGGAGGGAGGAGAGGAGGAGAGGAGGAGGAGGAGAGAGAGGGGAGGGGAGGAGGAGGGGGAGAGAGAGAGGAGAGAGGAGGGGAGAGGGAGGAGAGGAGGAGGGGAGGAGAGGAGGAGAGGAGGAGGGGAGAGGGAGAGGAGAGAGAGGAGGAGGAGGGGAGGAGGAGGGAGAGAGAGGGGAGGGGAGGGGAGGGGAGAGAGAGGAGGGAGGAGGAGGGGAGGAGGAGGGAGAGAGAGAGGGGAGGGGAGGAGGGGAGGAGGAGAGAGAGAGAGGGGAGGGAGGGGAGAGGGAGAGAGAGAGAGAGGGAGGGGAGGGGAGGGGAGAGAGAGAGGAGGGGAGGAGGGGAGAGGGAGAGAGAGGAGGGGAGGGAGGGGAGAGGAGAGAGAGAGAGGAGGAGGGGAGGGAGGGGAGAGAGAGAGAGGGGAGGGGAGGAGGGGAGAGGGAGAGAGAGAGGGAGGGGAGGGAGGGGAGAGGAGAGAGAGAGGGAGGGGAGGGAGGAGAGAGGAGAGAGAGAGGGGAGGGGAGGAGGGAGAGGGAGAGAGAGAGAGGAGGGGAGGAGGGGAGAGGGAGAGAGAGAGAGGAGGGGAGGGAGGGGAGAGGAGAGAGAGAGGAGGAGGGAGGGGAGGGAGAGAGAGAGAGGAGGGGAGGGAGGGGAGAGGGAGAGAGAGGGGAGGGAGGGGAGAGGAGAGAGAGGAGAGGGAGGGGAGGGGAGAGAGGGAGAGAGGGGAGGGGAGGGAGGGGAGGGAGAGAGAGAGAGAGAGGAGGGGAGGGGAGGGGAGAGAGAGAGAGAGAGAGAGAGAGGGAGGAGGAGAGGGGAGAGGAGAGAGAGAGAGAGAGGGGAGGGAGGGGAGGGAGAGAGGGGAGAGAGAGAGAGGGAGGGGAGGAGGGGAGAGAGAGGAGGGGAGGAGGGGAGAGGAGAGAGAGAGAGGGAGGAGGGGGAGGAGGGAGAGAGAGGGGGAGGGGAGGGGAGGGAGAGGAGAGAGGAGGGAGGGAGGGGAGAGGCGGAGAGAGAGAGGGGAGGGGGAGGGGAGGAGAGGAGAGAGAGAGAGGGGAGGGGGAGGAGGGAGAGAGAGGGGGGAGGGAGGGGGAGGGGAGAGGAGAGAGAGAGGGAGGGGAGGGGAGGGGGAGAGGCGAGAGAGAGATCCATAGGTGATAAGCCCTTCTTTGGCTACATGAACATCTTCCTGTGCGGTGCCTCCAAGTTTAGATTGGCCAAATTAGAAGTGCTTTACAACAAGCTAGCAAGGTTGATACTCGGCTGCCCTTATGACACTCACGACTGTAAGCTCTAGAGTGCATTAAACTGTCTATCATTTGGTGACAGGATATAACTGCACTTCATCCTTTTCTCCCGGAAGTGTGTCAAAGGCATTGTCCCCTCTTATTTGCACTCAAGCCTTTCCTGCAAGCCCTTTTCTAGATTGCTGCATGCCACTGGATCACTTGTGATGATCGTCCCACATATAAATATGACTCACAGTTAGAGGTGGGCAAACCAGGGAAACTTTGCTTAAAGAAATCATTTGAAAAGTTTCCCTACTTCACAAAACGTGACTTTGCATAGTTTTTTGAATAATGAAGTGCCTTTGTTCTTTGTGAAGGCAACAAGTATTGGCAATACAGTATGTCATCAACATTGCTGGCTCAGTACCCCCCCCCCCAGGCTGACCTCAACAGCACGGCATGCCTCCACTCCCCAGGAGCGGAGAGTAGTGATTTGCACGCTCAATCCTTCCCCCAGTAGTGTTACCACTGAGCCAAAAGGCTGGGCACTCTGTTATTTTCTGTTATTTATTCTTTTAAAAAAAACTCTGTTTCATCTTGCTTGACACATACACTCCCCTCCCTTTGCTGACACTCTGTTTCTCTTTCTCTCTCTCTCTCTCCCTCTCTCTGAACTCTCAGCAAAGCTGTTCTAACCAGTTTCTTTGCTATAGTGTGGTGCATATATTGTGACTCACCACAACGAGATCACCTGTCATGGAGAACACGTACACAGCCTTTTCCAGAACCATTTAACAGATGGTGGAGGAGCTGAAATTCCCTTTCGTGAAGCTGTAACCTTTGGGGGGGGGGTGAAGCTGTTACAGTACAGGCATACTAAAAGTGCTATCTTCCCATCCTACAACTTGTGACTGAATCCAAAATCAGCAGATATGAGATCTGAACTTCCAGCCTCCATGCTGTAGTGACCCATGGTGCTGAGCCACCGCATGAAAAAGAGAAGTATGTGACTCTGGTGGGATTTGAACCTGGGTCCTCTGGTTCCCACATCTATGTGCTAGTTACTTGATTCTGCTATTAATGTAATCAGATTTGTTGTCAAACAGATAAAGAGTATGCACAGCTAGCCATAGCCACTATGGTCCCTGTAGGCAAACTTGCTTTGCACCCCCAACAAGTAAGCTTCTTACTGCCATCCCCAGTCTGTATATCAATATTAAGCCACAAGGTTCTTCACAAAACTACATGAACTGCCAGCTCCCTCCAGCCTGCATACATAGAGGACAGGGTCTCTTGCTTGCCAACATTCATGTGACTGTGATACTTGGTGCTGGTGTAATGGAACCACGACTCTTATGCAGTGTCCCCTAGCATTTTCTCAGTTGTGTGGAGCAGAGACATGGTACAGTATTCAGTTTCAAAGCACGGCCTGCCACATCTCCATCAGCCACAACTCGGGAACTGCTGGAAGCTCATTGCACAAAACTCAGGCTCAGTCCCCTTGGAACAAACACTAGGAATATGAAGCTATAGTCCGTCAGTAGCACACAGCACACAGATAGAAAGAAATGGTGTACAATCAGCCCACACATTAATTCTATATCATTTATCAGATTAATGCACTGGCACCAGTTCCAGCTGTGACCAGAATTTGTAACTGGAAGGTGTTTCTCAGCTTTCCATGACACACTCTGCCTTCGGGTAGCTTTAACTTCAGTTCACCGCAACACCTTTTCAGCAGAAATCAAATGCTTGTTACTTTTTTTGTGTGTATATATGTTTATCAGGGCTGGGGGAAACTGACGTGCACTTTTAAGAAGATAGTCCCACTCAGGCTGTCCCATCTGCATAGTAAATACCAAAGCTCGCCTAGTTATGACGCAATATCTCGTTTTCATTATGGTCCAGCGTTTACTTACTTTTCTCAATGTATTTACTCCAGGTGACCCAGCTGAGAGGTCATTTCATATTTTAAGTGAGGCTCTGCTTTTACCCATTTTTACATTTGCTTGCGCATGCACAAAAAATGTTTTGCTACACTAAACATGGTTTCGGGCGGGGGGGGTCACTGACAAGGCCATTGCATGTCAAACTGGAAGGGGCTCGGTAGTCCAGACCAATGACCACACACTGTGGTTGTGACGCCACTCACTGCTTGCTGGGCAGAAACTTTGTGTACTTGAAAGGACCAAAGCTGCTTCAGTCAGAGAGAGCTTCAGTCCTTTCGTTTGCATGAAGTCGGTCAGCAAGCAGCTGACCGGCTTTCAACATCAGGAGTCTGTCCATCCATCTGTCTGCCACCACTTTACCTGTCCACTCCAGGTGGCTCACACACCCTCCTGCCCTTCCCATATTTATAATTTTTTTTATGTAAGCAGAGCGGGGTGCCCACCTTCTTTCTCCCCATCCCCTCCAGGTTGCTTACCCGTCTGCTCTTCCCAGCTTTATAAATGTATTTTTTCAAATGTATTCAGTTCGGGGTGTCCCCCACTGATACAGTTTCTCTTGACCACCCTCCCCTCCAGATCACCTGCCCCTGCTCCCCAACAGGCCTGACATTGGGGTGCCCAATCCCAGTGTCGGAATGTATCTGAAATAAAGACACTGTCCCCCTGTCTTTTTTTGTAACCTGTATAAAAGAACACTGTCCTTCGCCGATCTGCCCCCCACACACACACCCACACACCCCACCCACCCCACCTGACCTCCCACTCAGTAGTCACCACCCCACATCCCCCATCACCCTCACTCACCTGAACAGGTCCCAGGTGAAGATCCACTCTTGGATCAAAGACATATCTTGCTGCTGGACCTGCTGACTGTAATATGAGAAATAAAGGTAAGTGCAGTTCAATGGATTTCAGTGGGGGGTTGAATATCGATGCATAACTTTGTCATTTTTAATTATTTCAGCCCCAGATTTTCAACATGGCCTTTTTGGGACCCCCACATCATGACCAATGGTGATGTAATTAACCAGATCTAGCCTGGAAGGTGATTTCTTGGTCACATTGCAGAATCATCTTTCAAGCAGGATTTGAACATTTTCTCCATCCTTGTTCATGAGGTAGGATCATAAGAAGGCTATGTAAAAAAGTTTGGGTCAAAATATGTAAAAATGGCAAAGTTATGCACACACGTTGACATTTTTCTATGCTCGTTCGTAACTTTGGTAATTTAAAAAATGTTGACACCAAATTTGCAACATTGCCATTTTGTCACACAACCTTAGACTGTGACAGCTGTCCTTTTAAAATCCTGACCACAATGTGTCATAATACCTGTGGCACTAAATTACATTTTGGTGACGTGGAGTGACGTTTCGGCTGGGATTTGAAAAGTTTCACTTACCAGGTTAATTGGGTCTGGCAGTATAGCCTAGAGGTTAGGGTAATGAGCTGTGAATGAGCTTGGTACCTCCAGCAGACCTTGGTTTGATTCCCATGACCTCTGTCTGCATACGGTGTGACTCTGAGCAAGTCACTAAACCACCCCAGTGCTCCTGGTTCTCCCCTAAAAACAGGCACTTGTGCCTAGTGGGCCTTACCCTGTTACCAAAAAGAGAATATAAAAAAAATTAGGTGGGGTAGTAAGAAGGCTCTGCTGAAAATTTGGTATACAAATATGGTAAAATGCTCAGGTTAGGACTGAATGTTAAACTTTTTCAGTGTTCACTCATAACTTAGCTGATTTTTAATATTTTGACTCCAAACTTTCAACATAGCCAGTTTTCCACACCATCTCATAAATGTGACGCGTCATTTTTTAAATCCTGGATGAGTTGTGTTTTCATGACTGTTGCAAAATGACATTTTGGCCAATATTCTATAAATGGTACATGTCATGTCTGTAAGGCGAATCCTAAAACAAATATCTTCAAATGCTGGGGCAAAATAAACTAAATAAAAAATTAACAACTTTTGTATGTAGTGCCTATCAGTACCAAACACCTGCACAGCACATACCTGCAAGCAAACATTTGGATTTGACAAGCCAGCAATACTACCTGACAGGGTGGGCACCGGACCACCCAGGGGTGTAAAGAGGCCCAAAGCCACAGGCAGAGGGCCTTATAGCCCCTGGAAGGTCCAGTATTGCCCATACCACCCACCATGGTGGGGTAACATGTTATATGAGCAAGTATTATTGCATGTGTCAATATGAGTGACTCAATAATACCGCTCACGCTGAGAGAGAGTGGTGAATAACATCGATATATCCTGTAGAGCCAGTATAGCAGGGAGCTACACTCACTACTACAAGATATAGGATGTTGCGTGGCCATCCCCTGCCAAGCAGCCCATTTAGAGTAGTGTAAAAATACTTAATTTGGTTGTTGTTTTATTTGAATGTAACAACCATCGCTATTTGCGACGGTCATTACAATTTCAGTTGCCCTTTTGATTAAGGGCTTTTTTGTAGTCCCTGTATGTGATCGGTGGTCTTTTAGACTCGCCCTTATCACATGAAACCCCCGGAGGGTATTATTGCGCTTAGTAAATGGGCACTGTATTTTATATGTTTGAAAAAAAATGTTTTATGCTCAAATGTTTTAAACTCCTAGGTGTTTGATTTATTTGAAAATAAAATAGTTCCTCGACCTGTGTTTGAATGGTGTGCTTTTGTTTTTAAACCTGGGACTCTTGTCCTAGTGGAGGCTCCGTCATGGACAGGCTACAGGCCTAGCTTAAAAGTGAAAGCAAGGTATTCCAATCCTCACTGCATAACAAATGCACTTGTATATTGCAGCACCTCATACTTTCGTTGTTGATCCTGCTGGTTCGTGAGCTACATTCTGTGTTTTGTTCCACTAGATATCAACGGTATCTTGTCAGTTTCAGTGCCCCAGATGGAGATCAGTTATGGAGGAGTGTTCCAAAAAGTGTGGAGGGGGGGCAGAATTTCATAGAACACCTCAGCCTGGAACTGTTTAATTCAATGTCTGACCTTTCAACTACAAAAGTGAGGGGTCGCCTGACACCCCCGACCCCCTGGTTCCGCCGCCTATGATGGAGATACAAAGAAAGATGAGCTGCATTCTGCATTTTGCACCACTGGAGATCAGTGGTACCTTGTTGGTTTCCATGCCTGGCTATATGACATAGTGTACTTGTTCAGCATTTTACACTGGGAAACAAAGCGTCCTTTTGGGAGAAGGATTGGGGAACATCTGCATGTAATTGAGAAAACAGATCTTGAAAAGGTATAGGCTAACATATGGTTGGTTCTGATAATACTTATTGTTTCCATTTTATATCAAAAAGGTTACTTTGGGATCACGTGGTGGGAACTTGGACAACAAATTACCAGACCAAGAAGGATTTGGCTGTACAGATTGACATTGTCACAATTCCCTCCTCAGTGACAAGTTCCAGTTTTATCCATTCTTGGCATGATGTGCTAATATGCCACTCACCCTCCCCATCTATATTGGGTCCTCTGGGGTTGCATTAGTATTTCATCTGCCTCATGCCCTGTGATACATGTCTTTTGTTTACTTTCCCTCCTTCCCCCTTTCCCTTCCCCTTATAGCCCTCTCTATGATTTTTCGTGTTTCTTTTTCCTACCAGGTCCACGCATCCCTCTGCTGCTCTCTTTGCCTCCTTTCTCGTTTTCTCCTGCTTTTGTTCTCATCCTAGTGTAACCCCCCCTTACAAATGGGGGTTTACTAAAACGCCTCTAGTATATCTCTTTAAAAGCTGCCCGCTTGCAGACCCAATTAGTCTGCTTAAAGGGGGGGGGAACGTGGGTTCTCCTGCTCGAGTTCCGCTCGAGCCGTTGATCATGTGCCCCGGTTTTGCTGTCGCTAAGCAGGCAAAGCAGGCACCTTTTGGGCTGTACTGTTAATATAATATATGTTGAATGGGTCTTGGAAAATGTAGTTTATCTAACCTGTTTCCCTTGCAGCTGGGACTTTGTGTGCTTGGCTCCTCCATTTTGGATCAGAAGTGCCTCTTGGATCCAATTAGAAGGGAGGGGCACTTAAAATGGAGTATTGAGCAGCCAATTAGGGCTGGGACTCTCTCAGGAGCTGGCTATCAATGGGAGGTACGGCCCGGGATGTTGGGAAGTGAAGTCCAGGAGTGTGGCGCCTTTTCGCACCAATAGAAGAAGGCAGAGGGGACTGGCATCTGAAGCCTTCCAATAGGGTCGGGTGGTGCCCGAATTGTGATTCTCTGCTGAACAGCTGAGGAAGCAGAGTCGTTGTAGCCGTGAGTGAGGAAGGAGCCCCGGCTCCTGCGCTGTTGAGTTTTCGTGTAGGAAGCGCGTGTGGATGGCCAAAAGTCGGGCAGCTTGATCGCCGAGGTAGTCAGACTGAATCCACTGGTGCTGTGGGCAGAAGAGGCTGTGCATGTCGCAGCTACCTACCAGGCTCACCCTGTAGAAGACTGGAGAATCTACTTCATCGCGCTCGGTCTGTCAGGAAAATTGAAGCTATGCTGTGACTCCCCGGTTTAGCAGTGAGTGCAGTCGGGATATAAAGCAGATGTCTGGTATGGTACCCTTCTGTTCTTTACATATAAATGTGTGGAGAGTGTTCCGATCACAGGCCTGTGTCCTGAGGTGGTGTGAGAGGGATCCGGTTACCAGAACCATGAGTAAAAATCAGGGTAGCTTCCTTTCAGCTTATTCACTGAGTGCAAGTTGGTCTGTTTTCCTCGCTGGCTACACAAACTGAGCCTGCTGGCTCTGGATTACAAATTTGGGTATTGTACAGTTGGTTTCATCCTCAGGGCCCCAACCAGCTGCACCGAACTTGGCTAGCCCCTTATTGCCGGGGTACCCAGTGACGGTGACTTATAGGGAACTTAGCCTGTGCACAGAGCACTGAAGTAGTAGAGGTTAAGCTAATTAACTAGATTCCCCCCTGCCCTTGTTATTTCCCCTTCAATAAATCAGATCTGGATGTTTTGCAAGGTATACTGTCTAAACTGTGTGTTTGTGCCAAAATACCATACAGTGGCTATCGCATTACTGCATCTTACTTTACAGGGGGTTCACAGAGTCAAGCTGATCATCCAAGCCTGGGGATAAGTGTATATTGTAGAGATACTGTTGGTAATGTGTGTGGGCCACTAGTGGGAAGAAAGGGGGGTTGCAGTGACCCAGAGGGCTGTGACCAAGTCATTCCAGACTGTCATGACCCCGACCTCTGGGTGGAGGCAAATGCCATTGGACCTGGGCCCCTTAACCTGTCAGCCATTACACAGGCAGGGGTAGTAGTCCTTGGGATAGTGCCACCTGGGGGTTACATTTTGGAGGCATCGCTGGGATTAGCGTCCTCTAGTGGCCAAGTAGACAAGGTACCCCATCATGGCCAAATTAAAGGAAAAACTGGAGGGGGATATCACGTCCAAACTAAAACTCGACACTGTTAAGATGTTGGTGCATAAACTGATGGGGTGGGGTGAAGCTGAGGAATTGGACTCCCAGAAGACTGTGTTACTGTTGGATGTCCCTCTGGGGATAAAAAAACACTGACCTTGTTTCTGCGGTTGAGCGTGTTAAGTGTTTGGGCAAGGTAGAGGTAAAAGGGCGAATGGTTGACCAGCTCGACCAAACCCTGCAGGTGCTGCTCTTATGCAGTGTTACAATAGACTCCAAGAGGGTGCCCCCAGTAATTTTCCCTGAAGGTGCTCAAAAGGGATGGAGGGTCATTCATGTCCGAAGTGGTTTGGTCATCTCAGGGGGGTCCCCTAAAACTAATAGTTTTAAAGACAAGTTACTTAAACTGTTGGCTACAGAAGGGAGGACTGCTTAAGAATTACTACAGGTGTTAGACCTCTCAAGTGATCCCACACCCCTGCCATCCCCAGGTACATCTCCTGGGTCATCCAAGAGCTCCGTCCTGGCCTCACCTCCTGTAGTTGTCCCTCCCATACAATTAGACTCCTATCGGAGATTGAAACTCTTTTCTGGTACTGTGCCTGTGCCCTCGGGGGAAGATGACTTGGAGACTTGGATGGACTGTGCTACACCCCTAGTGCAAGAGTGGCAGTGCTCTGAGGGGGAGAAAAGAAAGGCTGATGGAGAGCCTGAGGGGTCCAGCTTTGGAAGCCATTCGATTCCTGCAGGCTACTAGCCCCGAGGCCACTTCAGTCGAGTACCTTTCCGCCTTGGAGGGGGTATTTGGTAGTACAGAAACAGGGGAAGACCTGTTATGGAAATTCAAGTCAGCTAAACAGTGGAGAAATGAGAAATTGTCTGCCTTTGTTACCAGGATGGAAAGGGCCCTGCAAAAGGCTCACCGAAACGGTGAGTAACTGCCCAAGCATTGAATCAGGTCCGCTTAGACCATATATTGAAGTCAGCCAGGTTTTGCAGTGTGATACTGCTGAAACTCAAATTGCACGACCGATGGGCCGCCACTCCCGAATATTGTCAATTAATGAGAGAAATTCGTGAAGTTGAAACTGATGAAGAGGGGTGGGAGCCCTATGCGGGGGTTGTGAATCTGTGCCAGACTTCTGAACCCAGTGAACCAGATGAGACCCATCCATTGAGAGGATTGATCAAGGGGATGACAGAGACTTATCAGGAGTCAAATTTGTTCCAAGTGTCCCCTGAGCCCCACAGTGAGTGGGGGTGCATGCTGTTTCTTCTGATCCCCGGGTGGAGAGTAATTTGAGGGCAGAGATTAGAGATTTACGGGAGATGGTGAGGGAGTTGAAACAGACTGCTGCCACCCCCCCCCAAAATTGGGAAACCTGAGTTATCTCGGAGCAAACGACCTGGTCAAGAAGAGCCATGTAGAACCCCTGAAGTATCCCAGCAGATGCGATATCTCCCTCCCCCTAAAGACCCCCAAGATACTAAGTTCTGTTACCATTGTGGGGAAGACGGGCACTTCCAGACTGAGTGCCAGTTGCCAGAGCACCTAAGGAGAGTCACCAGCAAGCTAGTGGCCTGGCATCGTAAGGCTTGTGCCCGGCCACAAGGAGGGCCCCCCCGGAAGAGTTTCACCACTAGGGATAATGCCCAAGCAATCTCTCAAACGATGCCTTCTAAATGGTCTGAAGTAGTGGGTCCCTCAATGGAAATTACAGTGAAAGTAAATGGAGTGTCCACTAGGGCTGTGTTGGACAGTGGTTCTCAAGTGACCATCATGTTTCAGGACTGGTATCAGAAGCATTTGCCTGATGTGCCCCTGCAGCCTTTAGAGGGACTACATGTCTGGGGGCTGAGCAAGAAGGTCTACCCTTACTCTGGTTATATCCGTATTTGGTTATCTTTTCCTACTTCTGTGGCTGGGGTGGCCAAACAAGTGGAGACTCTAGCGTTAGTGTGTCCCCCCACTGGACTGTATGATGGGGTGCCCTTGTTGATTGAAACCAATGCTCATATGTTTGGCCACTTAGCGCAGCTGTGTTCTGAAAAACAGGGGTCCAGGACTGGGCGAGCTCTCAGAATTCCGGCCTTAATTCAAAAGGTCTATGAGATTCAGAGAAAGGCTAGCCGAATGGAACCTGAAGGCCCGGTGGGCGTTGTGTGGAAGAAGGATCTGGAGTCTTTGTTGCTGGCACCAAATGCACAGTGTGTTCTACAAGGAGAGGTCCGAATTAGAAAAGATGTTAAGAATAAAATATTGATGCTGGATGCGCCAGGCGATTGAAAATTGCTAGAGGGTTTGTTGGTCAAACCCAATATTTTGCCTGCCCGAGCCCATGCTTTTGTCAGAAGAGTAATGGTTCAGGTCCACAACGTATCTGATCGAGAGATTCGAGTAAAGCAAGGCTGCACTCTGGCCACTGTGCACTGTGCGGATACTGCTGTCCTGCTGAGCCACAAGAATTCAGGGATGAGTTACCGAGTGACCCCTGACCTGTTTGATTTTGGTGACTCCCCATTGCCGGCAGAATGGAAGAAAAGGATTAGTGAAAGGCTCGCTCAGAGGGAACAGGTGTTTTCCTTGAAGGTGGGATGTGGGATGTGCAAGGAGCTGAGCACCACATCCGGCTACATGATGAGAGACCATTCCATAAGCGATCTCGACGCTGGCCCTGCTGATATAGATGATGTGAGATGACACCTGCAGGAGATGCTTGCAGCTGGGGTGATACAAGAATCCAAAAGCCCTATGTCTCCCTATTGTGGTAGTAAGAAAGAAGAACAGAACAGTCAGGATGTGTGTGGATTATCGTACTTTGAACCGGTGAACTATACCAGACCAATACACCATGCCACGCATTCAGGATGCCTTGTGATTGTCTAAATGGTAGCAAATGGTTCTCAGTCCTGGACCTTCGCAGTGGGTACTATCAGATTCCGATGGCCCCAGAAGACTGCAAAAAAACTGCTTTTATCTGGCCACTTGGTTTCTATGAGTTCATGAGGATGCCTCAAGGGATTTTGGGTGCCCCAGCCACTTTTCAGCACCTGATGGAGCGTGCAGTGGGGATATGGAACTTGCTAGAGTGCTTAGTATACCTGGATGATGTCATAGTGTTCAGCAGCTCCTTGAAGGAACATGAAAGCAGACTGTTCAAAGTTCTGGATCGATTGGAAGACTTTAGTCTCAAATTGTCCATTGATAAGTGTCTATTCTTTCAAACATCGGTGAAATATGTGGGCACATAGTGTCCACCGAGGCATAGAGACTGACCCCAGTAGTGGACGCTTTAACTACTTGGCCCCAGCCAAAAAATCTGAAAGAGCTTCAGAGGTTCCTGGGTTTCTGTGGTTATTATAGGTGTTTTATCAAGGACTATTCCCGAGTGATCCGCCCTTTACTTAACCTTACTCAAGGGTATCTTCCAACCCACAAAAAGTACAAGAAAGCAGTGCCCACTGAGGCTGACAAGAGATATTTCTGCCCAAATGATATATTTGGGGCCTGCTGGACTGCTGAATGTGAGGAAGCTTTCTATGACATCATATATCAACTTACCCATGCCCCAGTGCTGGCCTATGCTGACCTGGCCAAGCCGTCGTCCTCCACACTGATGCCAGTCTACAAGGATTGGGGGCTGTGTTATATCAGGAGCACTCAAATGGTCTGAGACCTGTGGCTTTGCCAGCAGAAGTCTGACTCCCTCAGAAAAGAACTATCCAGTGCACAAGTTAGAGTTCCTGGCCTTGAAGTGGGCCATTGTCAATCAATTTCACGAGTATCTATATGGTGCTAAGATACTAGTAGAAACTGACAATAATCCTTTGACCTATGTGCAGACTTCAGCTAAGTTGAATGCCACTGACCATAGGTGGCTTTCTGCTTTATCTACATATGACTATGCTGTTGAATATAGAGTAGGCCTGAACCACATAGATGCTGATGTTTGTCTCGGAAGCCTGTCCTGAATAACTGGGTCAGGCTGTCAGAACCTGATATTCGAGCACTTTGCCAAAAGTTTGACAAGGAGGAACAGGTATCCCTGATGCTGTGGATTGCCTGGTGGATTGTTTGGGGCCCTCTGAGAACTGTATACCTGCTGCTTACTGCCATTTTTCTGCATTAGATACTGGTGCTTTGCCCCAATTTAATAATGACAGTCTTCGGCTGGCTCAATCCTGAGACCCCATGATAAAAATGTCTCTGGAGGCCCTGCAAGCGGGGAAGGATGTGTCCAAACTACGTTCCTCTGATTTGAGAACTGCCTTGTTATACAAAGAAGGCCCTAAGTTGAAATTGATAAATAGACTGTTATACAGAGAAACAGTAGACAAAGGGGGGCAAGTAGACAAACAACAACTAGTGCTGCCCACTGCTTTCTGAGAACTGGTGTTGAGATCCCTGCGTAATCACATGGGACACCTCGGCATAGACAGAACCCTTGACCTAGTGAGATCTAGGTTTTATTGGCCTAAAATGGGGGCTGATGTGGAGCAACATATTAAGATTTGTAGACGACGCTTCAGAGGTTCCTGGGTTTCTGTGGTTATTATAGGTGTTTTATCAAGGACTATTCCATGCTTTTGTCAGAAGAGTAATGGTTCAGGTCCACAACGTATCTGATCGAGAGATTCGAGTAAAGCAAGGCTGCACTCTGGCCACTGTGCACTGTGCGGATACTGCTGTCCTGCTGAGCCACAAGAATTCAGGGATGAGTTACCGAGTGACCCCTGACCTGTTTGATTTTGGTGACTCCCCATTGCCGGCAGAATGGAAGAAAAGGATTAGTGAAAGGCTCGCTCAGAGGGAACAGGTGTTTTCCTTGAAGGAGTGGGATGTGGGATGTGTGCAAGGAGCTGAGCACCACATCCGGCTACATGATGAGAGACCATTCCATAAGCGATCTCGACGCCTGGCCCCTGCTGATATAGATGATGTGAGATGACACCTGCAGGAGATGCTTGCAGCTGGGGTGATACAAGAATCCAAAAAGCCCCTATGTCTCCCCTATTGTGGTAGTAAGAAAGAAGAACAGAACAGTCAGGATGTGTGTGGATTATCGTACTTTGAACCGGTGAACTATACCAGACCAATACACCATGCCACGCATTCAGGATGCCTTGTGATTGTCTAAATGGTAGCAAATGGTTCTCAGTCCTGGACCTTCGCAGTGGGTACTATCAGATTCCGATGGCCCCAGAAGACTGCAAAAAAACTGCTTTTATCTGGCCACTTGGTTTCTATGAGTTCATGAGGATGCCTCAAGGGATTTTGGGTGCCCCAGCCACTTTTCAGCACCTGATGGAGCGTGCAGTGGGGGGATATGAACTTGCTAGAGTGCTTAGTATACCTGGATGATGTCATAGTGTTCAGCAGCTCCTTGAAGGAACATGAAAGCAGACTGTTCAAAGTTCTGGATCGATTGGAAGACTTTAGTCTCAAATTGTCCATTGATAAGTGTCTATTCTTTCAAACATCGGTGAAATATGTGGGGCACATAGTGTCCACCGAGGGCATAGAGACTGACCCCAGTAAAGTGGACGCTTTAACTACTTGGCCCCAGCCAAAAAATCTGAAAGAGCTTCAGAGGTTCCTGGGTTTCTGTGGTTATTATAGGTGTTTTATCAAGGACTATTCCCGAGTGATCCGCCCTTTACTTAACCTTACTCAAGGGTATCTTCCAACCCACAAAAAGTACAAGAAAGCAGTGCCCACTGAGGCTGACAAGAGATATTTCTGCCCAAATGATATATTTGGGGCCTGCTGGACTGCTGAATGTGAGGAAGCTTTCTATGACATCATATATCAACTTACCCATGCCCCAGTGCTGGCCTATGCTGACCTGGCCAAGCCGTACGTCCTCCACACTGATGCCAGTCTACAAGGATTGGGGGCTGTGTTATATCAGGAGCACTCAAATGGTCTGAGACCTGTGGCTTTTGCCAGCAGAAGTCTGACTCCCTCAGAAAAGAACTATCCAGTGCACAAGTTAGAGTTCCTGGCCTTGAAGTGGGCCATTGTCAATCAATTTCACGAGTATCTATATGGTGCTAAGATACTAGTAGAAACTGACAATAATCCTTTGACCTATGTGCAGACTTCAGCTAAGTTGAATGCCACTGACCATAGGTGGCTTTCTGCTTTATCTACATATGACTATGCTGTTGAATATAGAGTAGGCCTGAACCACATAGATGCTGATGCTCTGTCTCGGAAGCCTGTCCCCCGGAATAACTGGGTCAGGCTGTCAGAACCTGATATTCGAGCACTTTGCCAAAAGTTTGACAAGGAGGAACAGGTATCCCCTGATGCTGTGGATTGCCTGGTGGATTGTTTGGGGCCCTCTGAGAACTGTATACCTGCTGCTTACTGCCATTTTTCTGCATTAGATACTGGTGCTTTGCCCCAATTTAATAATGACAGTCTTCGGCTGGCTCAATCCTGAGACCCCATGATAAAAATGTCTCTGGAGGCCCTGCAAGCGGGGAAGGATGTGTCCAAACTACGTTCCTCTGATTTGAGAACTGCCTTGTTATACAAAGAAGGCCCTAAGTTGAAATTGATAAATAGACTGTTATACAGAGAAACAGTAGACAAAGGGGGGCAAGTAGACAAACAACAACTAGTGCTGCCCACTGCTTTCTGAGAACTGGTGTTGAGATCCCTACGTAATCACATGGGACACCTCGGCATAGACAGAACCCTTGACCTAGTGAGATCTAGGTTTTATTGGCCTAAAATGGGGGCTGATGTGGAGCAACATATTAAGATTTGTAGCCGACGCCTACAGTGAAAGACCCTGCCTCTGAGGCTGCCCCCCCGGTTAACATCACCACTAGTACCCCCATCGAGTTAGTCTGTATTGATTTCCTGAGTCTAGAACCAGATCAAGGAAACATCAGTAATATATTGATAGTCACTGATCACTTCACTCGTTATGCTCAAGACTTCCCCACTAAAGACCAGAAAGCAACTACTGTGGCTAAAGTACTTATTGGAAATTTCTTTGTTCACTATGGGGCCCCACAAAGAACCATTCTGATCAAGGGCGAGACTTTGAGAGCTGTCTGATTAAAGAGATGTTATCCCTGTGGGGGGTACGGAAGTCAAGAACTACCCCCTATCATCCCCAGGGGGATCCCCAGCCTGAACAGTTTAACCGCACTTTGCTCGACATGTTGGGCACCCTACAGCCAAAAGACAAGCCCAGATGGAACCAGCAGGTTAGCACCCTGGTACATACGAACATACGAAATTTGCCAGCAGATAAAGGCCTAGAGGTCTATCAAGTCTGCTCGAATGTGCAGCTAGCACCCCTTATTCTGCAGCTTCCCCTCCCTTCCACCCTTTCCCTTCATTAACCCTCCCCCTTGTCCTGTCCCATCCTCGTTTGAAGCAGTCCACTGTTCTACTGCATACCACTTCTGCAGGTAGCGTTCCCACCAGCCACCACCCTCTCTGTAAAAAGTGTCTCCTCATCTCCTTCCTGAACCTTCTTGATCCAGTCTCATATCATGGCCCTGGTGGCCCTCAGCTCCTTACTTTGAACAGCCCTCTGTACCCATCTTGTTTATTCCTTTCATGTATTTAAAGGTTTCAATCATGTCACCCCTGCTCCCTCTCTCCTCCAGTGAGTACATGTTCAACTCCTTTAACCTCCTCTCGTATGATAAGTCCCCAGCCCTTGATCATCTTTAGCTCTATGCACCCCCTCAGTAACCAATGTCCCTCTTCGAATCCGGACACCGGTACTGCCGAGTACTCAGTGTGATCTAACTAATCGACCTATACAGTGGCAGAATCACCTCCCCTCCTCGAGGATATATCCTTGCAATACAACCCAGCATTTGTTGGCCTTTGCAGCTGCCTTCCTACATTGTGCCGAGTTGTTCATTGACCCTGTAATGAGCACACCCAGATCCTTCTCCTCCTCTGTCTGGGCTAGCTGCACTCCCCTAGCTGGTAACTCCTCCTTGGGTTCTTCATCCCAAAATGCAGCACCTTGCACTTTTTGGCATTAAAGCCCAGTTGCCAGGTGTCTGACCAGGTTTCAAGCTTTGCCAGATCATCCTGCAACCCCTGCCATCCCCCTAGGTCATCCACCACCACACCTACCTTGGTATCATCAGCAAACAGACTGATCTTGCTCTTGATGTCCCATGATATGTCTGCAATGAATATCTCAAACAACATAGGTCCCAACACTGAGCCCTGTGGAACACCGCTCGTCACTGCCCTTGGGTGTGAGAGCTCCCCACCCCCTACCACCCTCTGTTGCCTTCCCTGCAGCCAGTTTCCTACCCATCTCACCGTTAAATTCCTCTATTCTCAGCTTTCTTGTTGTGCTTGCCTTTGGCACAGGAAGTATCTCTGAAAAAGTTACTGATCTTCCTGCCCCCTCACATAATTGTGCTAGTTCCTCAAACCTCCTCTGGACTGTATCTACTGTCTTGTCAGCCAGATCATTTGTCCCAAGCTGTATAATTAAATGAGGCTAGTCCCTACCCCTTCTAGCATATTTCAGAACAGACTGTCCCACCCTTTCCGCTGTCATTCCTGGCATGGCCTCCACCCAAATGCGACTATGCCTCTCCCCCTTGCTACCCCACCTAACTCCTCTTAGTAATGAGTCCCCCAGCACTGAGATTCCACCCCCTTACTCCCTGCTTGCTTCCATTCATCTCCCTCTCTCATTTCCAGCTCCTCTTCTTCCTCCTGCACATTATTTCCCCCTTTTACCCTGGTTGCAATTCTCCCAGCAGAACTTCCCCCCGCTCCAGTTTGGTCCAGGCATTTATCAATTACTCCTCCAATTTCATCATTTCCCTCCTCCACCTTCTTCCTCTCTAGCAGTGCACAACTATTTTCTGAAGGCCCTTCACAAATGCCCGCTCCCTCTCTCTTCATAGTAACCTGTTCTCTCCTTTCCACTCCATGACTTTTGCCACTTCTTCGCCTCCCCTCACAAGTCCCTATCTCCTCCTTCCATTTGTCTTTTGTCTCCTGACCTGGTTTCCCCGGCAATTGTTCTTCCTGGCCTGGGCCCCTTTGTCTCTGCTTCCCTTCTTCTGACCCTCTCCTCACCACTGTTGGCTTAAATCGCCCTCCCTCATCTCCCCTTCTTCCTCCTTCCAGTATTGGGCTAAACCCACCCCCAATCTGCCTTGCCTGTCTTAGTTCCTCCTGCAGACCCTCAATCTCCTTTCTAAGTTTCCTACATGCTTACAACTGCACCAAAAGTGATGCCACTGGATTTTCCCCTTATAGACTGATGTTTGGAAGAGAAGCTAGATTGCCAGTAGATGTTTGTTTCGGGGTTTCTCCTAATGGGATCCAAGCAGCTACTCATCTACAGTATGTGCAGAAACTGAAGGCCCAACTAAACCATGCCTACCAACTAGCCCAGACCATGGCTGCAAAACAAAATTTAGCCAATAAAGAAAGGTATGATGAAAAGGTGAAAGCAGTGGAACTCAGGGAAGGGGGTCGAGTGTTATTGAGGAATCTGGGGTTGCATGGCAAGCATAAGATTGTTGACAGATGGCATCACCTCCCTCATATTGTTGTAGGCAAACTGGATGATTTACCTGTATACATGGTGTGACCTGAGAACAATTCGAAAGATGTGAAAACTATACACAGAAATCATTTGCTGCCAATCGGACAGATCCTGATAGAAGCTGAACCCTTAACCAGCACCCCCTCTGGGCCTGTGACTAGAGCCACTGCTAAAAGAAAACTAAGACAAACTGATCCTACAGAAATTGAGCTAAAGGGGCCTCCTCCACCCCTGTCAATTGAATCTGATTGCCAGTCTGTGTCCGAGGACAGTGACTGTAATCCAGAGTACTACCCCTCTTATGAATTGAGTCAGTTGTTTCGGAGCAATGCCCTAATCAACCCAGGAGATGAAGCTGGGCTGTCTGGACTGTCTGAGCCCCCAGCTTTGTCTCTGGAGCCAATGCTCCTGGAGGATGAAGTAAGTGTCATCAAATCCGAAGATGTGGATTCATTGTGCCTGGCTGAACTGTCTGACCTTTCAGAAGGTGGAAGTGATGTGGGGGAGCAAGCTGGTGAAATGCCAGAGCCAGAAGAATATTTTGAGTGCCCTGATAGTTCCCTGCCAGTACCAGAAATCCCCTCAGCTGTTCCAAATGTTGTGAGTTCAGAAATGATGGACCAAGGCACTGAAGTTACCCTGGACTCTAGTTCTCCTGCCCCATAGAGGTTCCCCCAGCAACCCCAAGTAGGGCTGGAATTGAGTCTGAGCATTCAGAGATTTTGCCAGAAACCCCTAGACGGACTGGCCGAGAAGTACGGCCTGTAGTGAGATTGAGTTATGAGTCTCTGGGCCAGCCTGTGGATCTGCCCCTGAATGTGGTCCATAAGGGAGTGTATGTGACCCCGAGCTCTTTGCCCAAATTAAGCCTGGGAGATGACTCCAGATTACTTGTCCTGCCCTATGAATGTGGTACCCCCACTGTTTCCTGTCCCAGGGTGGCTGATAGGGATAAGCTTCCTTTAACCCAGGCCCCACTGTAGGAAATGGTATCTTGAGATTTATACTACTTGTACATGTATTTCTATATATATCTATATATCTATATATCTATCTATATATATATATATATATGTATATATATCCGTATGCATTATTAAGGAAAGTGATCCTGCTATGCATAATATAATGCAACCGTTTTACCCAAAATCAATAGGTTGAATGCTGTCTGAGAAAGCAAAATGCAGAACAGTTTAAATGGCTACTTAACACTGGATTGGGGGTAGTTACTTGATGTGGACGTCAAGCTTTTCCAGGGCAGGAAGGGTGTAACCCCCTTACAAATGGGGGTTTACTAAAATGCCTTTAGTCTATCTCTTTAAGAGCTGCCCGCTTGCAGACCCAATTAGTCTGCTTAAAGGGAGGGATCGTGGGTTCTCCTGCTTGAGTCCCGCTCGAGCCGTTGATCATGTGCCCCGGTTTTGCCGTTGCTAAGCACGTAAAGCAGGCACCTTTTGGGCTGTACTGTTAATGTAATATGTGTTGAATGGGTATTGGAAAATGTAGTTTATCTAACCTGTTTCCCTTGCAGCTGGGACTTTGTGTGCTTGGCCCCTCCATTTTGGATCAGAAGTGCCTCTTGGATCCAATTAGAAGGGAGGGGTGCTTAAAATGGAGTATTGAGCAGCCAATTAGGGCTGGGACTCTCTTGGGAGCTGGCTGCTGATGGGAGGTATGGCCCGGGATGTTGGGAAGTGAAGTCCAGGAGTGTGGCGCCTTTTCGCACCAATAGAAGAAGGCAGAGTGGATTGGCATCTGAAGCCTTCCAATAGGGTCGGGTGGCGCCCGAATTGTGATTCTCTGCTCAACGGCTGAGGAAGCAGAGTCATTGTAGCCGTGAGTGAGGAAGGAGCTCCGGGCTCCTGAGCTGTTGAGTTTTTCATGCAGGAAGCATGTGTGGAAGGCCAAAAGTCGGGTGGCTTGATCGCCGAGGTAGTCAGACAGAATCCACTGGTGCTGTGGGCAGAAGAGGCTGTGCATGTCGCAGCTACCTACCAGGCTCACCCCATAGAAGACTGGAGAATCTGCTTCATCGCGCTCGGTCTGTCAAGAAAAGTGAAGCTGTGCTGTCACTCCCCGGTTTAGCAGTGAGTGCAGTCGGGATATAAAGCAGCTGCCAGGTACGGTACCCTTCTGTTCTTTACATATAAATGTGTGGAAAGTGTTCCAATCACAGGCCTGTGTCCTGAGGTGGTGTGAAAGGGATTCGGTTACCAGAACCATGAGTAAAAATCAGGGTAGCTTCCTTTCAGCTTATTCACTGAGTGCAAGTTGGTCTGTTTTCCTCGCTGGCTACACAAACTGAGCCTGCTGGCTCTGGATTACAAATTTGGGTATTGTACAGTTGGTTTCATCCTCAGGGCCCCAGCCAGCTGCACCGAACTTGGCTAGCACCTTATTGCCTGGGTACCCAGTAACAGTGACTTATAGGGAACTTAGCCTGTGCACAGAGCACTGAAGTAGTAGAGGTTAAGCTAGTTAACTAGATTTCCCCTTGCCCTTGTTATTTCCCCTTCAATAAATCAGATCTGGATGTTTTGCAAGGTATACTGTCTAAACTGTGTGTTTGTGCCAAAATACTGTACAGTGGCTATTGCATTACTGCGTCTTACTTTACAGGGGGTTCACAGAGTCAAACTGATCACCCAAGCCTGGAGGTAAGTGTATATTGTAGAGGTACTGTTGATAACATGTGTGGGCCGCTAGTGGGAAGAAAGGGGGGTTGCAGTGACCCAGAGGGCTGTGACCAAGTCGTTCCAGACTGTCATGACCCCAACCTCTGGGTGGAGGCAACCGCCATTGGACCTGGGCCCCTTAACCTGTCAGCCATTACACAGGCAGGGGTCATAGCCCTTGGGATAGCACCACCTGGGGGTTACACTAGGATATTATTTTCTTTGATTAAGATGTACATTCATTTGCAGTTATTGGTACCTATGTCCTTTTGAAAACAACCTCTACTAATTGCGTATGTCATGACCATCCTTATCTTTTTAGGTGCACATGCTTTGCCTTGCCCAACACCCCTTCCCCCTCCTCCCCCACTTTCTTTCTTTAAGAAGAAGATGCCCACTCTACTGGTGCACCTTCATCCTTAATGGCAGCAGTGTGATTTGACACAAACTTTGTTCGTGCCTTATTAGCTACTACGGTGTTTAAATCTTTTACCTCTCATTTTATTCTGTTTCTGTTGTAAATGTCTGGCTTACAGCCCATTTATGGGAAGTTTTTACACCTGGCTTTTAAAGTTGCATTTTAAACCTGTCTACTATTTTGTATTTATAGAATGACACCTTTTTCTATGCATTACTTGCACTGGACGTGCTGCACCTTCATTGTTTTACACTTGGTTTTTTTAGAACGAACTTTATTAGAATTTTTCAACATGCAAAACAAAAGGAAAAACAAAGATGAAAATCCTGTACCAGGCTTAAATTAACATAGACACAGGTGACATATACAGAGTACGATCATATGAATATACAAAATTTGCCAGCAGATAAAGGCCTAGCGGTCTATCAAGTTTTCTCGAATGTGCAGCTAGCACCCCTTATTCTGCAGCTACCCCCCACCCTCTCCCTCTTTTGACCCTCCCTCTTGTCCTGTCCCAGCCCCTTTTGAAGCAGCCCACAGTTATACTGGATACCAATTCCACCAGTAATGCATTCCACCCAGCTACCATCCTCTCTGTAAAAAAGTGTCTCCTGATCTCTCTCCCAAACCTTCCTCCCTCCAGTCTCATATCATGGCCCCAGATGTCCTTCCCCTCCCTTACTTTGAACAGCCACTCCATACCAGTCTTGTTTATTCCTTTCCTGTACTTGAAGGTTTCAGTCATATCCCCCCCCCACGTTCCTCCTCTCCTCCACTGAGTACATGTCAACTACCACAGCCTACTCTCATATGATAAGTCCCTTAGCCCCTGGATCATCTTTGTCACCCTGCGCTGCACACCCTTCAGTAACTTAATGTCCCTTTTCAGATACGGGTGCCAGTACTGCATGCAGTACACCAGGTGCAGTCTAACCAGTGATCTACACAATGGCACAATCACCTCACCCCTCGTCGAGGATATACCACTTGCAATGCAACCCAGCAGTTTGTTGGCCTTTGCAGCTGCCTTCCTACATTGTGCCGAGTTGTTCATTGACCCTGTAATGAGCACCCCCAGATCCTGCTCCTCTGTCTTGGCTAGCTGCACCCCCCCCCCCAGCTAGTAACTCCTCCTTGGATTTTTCACCCCAAAATGCAGCACCTTGCACTTTTTGGAATTGAACCTCAGTTGCCAGGTGTCCAACCAGTTTTCCAGCCTTGCCAGATCATCCTGACACCCCTGCCATCCCCCTAGGTTGTCCACCACCACTCTCATCTTGGTGTCGTCAGCAAACAGGCTGATCTTGTTCTTTATGCCCAATGATATGTCTTCAAAAAATATCCAAAAAAAGTCCCACCACAGAGCCCTGAGGAACACTTTTCGTCACTGCCCTTGGGAATGAGAGCTCCCCACCCTCCACCACCCACAGTTGCCTTTCTTAAAGCCAGTTCACTACCCACCTCACCAGCTTTGCACCTGCCCCTGTGCACTCTAACTTACTTCCAAGCTTCCCATGGGGCACTGAGTCAAATGCCTTTCTGAAGTCAAGTTACAGGACATCCACTGCATGGCCCCCATCCAGTTGCCTAGTTACCCAGTCACAGTACTCTACCAGGTTGATTTGGCAGGATCTGCCACTTACAAAGCCATGTTATCTGCTCTCCTGTAGCCCCTTGGCATCCAGGAGGGACACCAGCCTCTCCTTCAGGATATTCTCCATCAGCTTTCCCAAGATGGATGTGAGGCTCACCAGTCTGTAGTTCCCCAGTTCATCCTTGGAGCAGCTCTCATGGAGGGGCACCATGTAAGCCATCCACCAGTCTTGAGGCACACACCCTGAGTGTAGTGAGGCATTGAACAGGTCTGCCAAAGGTCCCACCAGGACCTCTGCCAGCTCCTTTGGTACCCTGGGGTGGATGCCATCTGGTCCTGGTACCTTGTCCACCCTCAGTGCCCTCAAACCCTCCAGAACCCTGCCTTCCATGATTTCCTCATCTGTCATCCCCTTTCCCTCTGTTTCTGCCCTTCCTCACCCCCTTCTCCTTAGTAACACTGAACAGAAGTAATCATTTAGTGCTTCTGCCTTATCACCCCCTTCTTCCACCCCCCTTCCTAATCCTTGCTGTATGTTCCTTACAGCTCCTTTTCTCCCTGATGTACCTGAAGAAATTCTTCTCCACCTTCTTAATGCCCTGTGCTAGCCTGAGCTCCTTAGATGCCTTGTCTGCCCTCACTGCCCTTGTCACCTCCTTTGATTCCTTCAGGTACTCCTCCTCCCTGTCCTCCCCGCTGCCTGTTTTTTTGTGTCTCCTAAAGGTGGCTCTTTTCTTCCTTACCTTTTCCAAGACCTCCTTGCTCACCCAGCTCAGCTTCTTTGCCCTAGCCTTCTTGCTCTGGGCCTTGCTGCAGGTTCTGGTTGCCTCCACTGTCAACAGCTTTATGAGCTCCCACCTCTGGCTAGTACCCATACTAAGCTGAATTCTGGCCAGGCACCCTTTTATCAATTCCCCCATCCTCCCAAAGTCGGCCCTCATGAAGTCCAGCACCCTTGTGCCAGATTCCACTCCTTCCTTGCCCATATCCAACGTGAACCATACCGAGTGATAGTCACTCCCCACCAGCGGTTTTCCACCCTCAGTTCCCTCACAAACTCCCCATTTGCCAGCATGAGGTCATGGGTATTCCTTAACCTGGTTGGTTTGCTGACCATATTTATTGAAGATATCGGATAACATACCTTTGAGTCAGATTCCTTTAGAAAGGTTCCATGTCATTATTTACAGAGACATCAGATACAATGGCAACAAATAAGACACAATAGCTACAAAGAAGCTTGTACATTAGCAAAAGTGGTTACAGAAAGTTGCAAAAATAGTTAAAGATTGTAATGAGTTAACAGGGTACATACACTGCAGGATGGTGGCACCAGCCATGCCCTGGTCATTATTTAGTAGTTTAGGCTGGACTGGGGGTGTCCATTGTCCAGGTATAAGCATGTTCTAGGGTGGCAGGACCAGGGTGAGGTCCAAATACGAGGGGGGACATGGGTAGAACAAAAACTCAAGGACAGTCGCAGGCTGAGCCTTGAGAGATTAGGTCATGTAGCTGGGACTTGAACCGGTCACGTCTGGGTTCTGAGAGGAGGGAGTTAGGGAGAGAGAGTTAAGCCAGCTAGGGGCCTGGTGCCTAAATGTTCTTTGACCCGAGGAAGTCTTGCAGATGGGTACATGGAAGTGGGTTGTTGTAGACTGACGGTTGTGGTGGAAGGACAAGGGTGCCAGGAGTAGGGGGGGTGAGGGCAGGCGGGAGTAGACCTGCAGTTATTTTTTCAGCAAAGAGGCATGTCTGATATTTGAGCCTCCCATTGAAGTTATGCCAGTTGGTGAAGGCATACAGGGTGCGTGTGTGTGTGCCTGGCACAAGCAGAGGCTAGTCTACAGGCCTTATTAAGAGCCAGCCTGATTTTGTTTAGGTGTGTGTTGTCAGCTGCCCCATAGATTATGATACAATAATCTATGAGTGACAGTACTGAAGCTGAGACAGTTAGGTGGAGGGCTTCAGGTGGGAGGCAGTGCTTGTACCAGTGCAGTAAGCCAAAACGCACATTAACGGCGGTGCTCAGTGTTCGGATGGGGTCATGGTAGGTGAGCCCTGAGTCTAGGGTGATACCCAGGTACTTGAGAGGTAACCTGCTCAAGGAGGTCATTGAGGGAGTTCAGTATGCACAGGGGTAGCCCACTGTTCCTGCTTTGGGAGTGGGAAAACACCATAGACTTCGTTTTTTTGTAGTTTAGAACTAGCTCATGCCAAACTAACCAGTATTTTGCTTCCATAAAAGATTTTTGGAGTGCATTACAGAGAGCGGTGGGATCAGTGTGGGAGCTGTAGAGGACGGCATCATCTGCATACAGGAGTAGTTTCCCAGAGCAATCTTTGGGTAGGGAGTTGAGGAACAGGGAGAAAAGTAGGGGGCCAAGGATAGAGCCCTGAGGGACTCCTGACCTGACTTGGAGGGGGAGGACTGGATTTGGGCAAGTCTGACTGTCTAAGTTCTGTCTGACAGATAGCTGGCAAAGCAGCCAGTGGTCTCAGAGCCAATTTGTGTGAGGGAATCCAGTAGTACTGTGTGGTGCACCGTATCAAACGTATCAGGTGTTAGTTTGTCATCCATAAAGGACAGACTTTACATCTTTGCACAAGTGAGGTACTGTGATTTCTTCAACTAGTTGTACTAGAACAAATGTTAGGTATATGCACTCAGCTGATAATTGTGGGCATGCCAGTATATAACTGCAGAACCAGCGATGCAGTTTTGTTAACATTAAGAGATGATTACCTAAAGGACATTCCTGTTACCTTACCTAATAAAGAACAATACATTTTCACAGCAGAGTGTATTGTCTCTTTCTTGTTTGTGGTTCTATAAATAACTAAAATGTGCCCTTGTTAAATCACAGTGCCTTGGGAGGGGGTGGGGTGAGGGGATTTAGTTTTGCATGCCATATTCTTCCCGCTTAGTTGATTCCATTAATAAATTAAGGTTCTTCCCATCATATTTAACATTTTGTTTAATGACATCTCTAGCATGCTGTGTATTTCCTCCACCAGTCCTGTCCGTTCATGTATCGTAGGAGCAGTAGGTGTGAGTCAATGTCTTGTAATGGATTTTATAGCTGCCACCACAAAAATCTGAAACAAGTATTTGCTCTGGGGTGACCTTGTTGCTTGAGGTAAGATGTCCAAAGAGCAGGTTTTCAATGATTTGAAGGATTTCGGTTGCTAAAATCTCAGATATGGCACAGGCTAGGTCCCTCCAGAAAGTCTGCAATCTAGAGCAAGACTAAAATAAATGGAAGTGGTCCGCCTTGTCCCAGAGCTTCGCCAGCATCTATCGGAGCTCCCTAATTCGTAGTGCTTTTTTATTGTACACATCCTAAAAAAAGTTAAGTATCTTCCTATGAAATTCTGACCATTGTTGGCAACTGTCCTAGCCAGTCTACCTCTGCTGTCAAGCTCCTGAACTTCCCCATGACTGCAAAAGAGTGCATAGTTCAGGGGTTTGAGGATCTCGCCATTCTAATTTGAAGAGCGGTAGGAAGGTGGGTACAAGTTAGGGGTGACCTGCAAGCTGCTCCTGCCCTCCAACCAGCCTGTGTGTCTGTTTTCCATTTTAAAACAGGTATCACTGGGGAAATTTGGGCAGAAATGTAGTATTCCTGCTTTTTTTTTTACTTACTTTATTTAAGCAATAAGGCATGACAAGGTGTGCGTCGTTGCTGAATAACATCACACCTAGGGTGGGTCGAAGCATGAGGCCATAGACCAAGTGCTTCGGCCACCCTATGTGTGACGTTATTCATGGATGATGCACACCATGGAGTGCCTTATTGCAATTATAATATGGCTATAACAAAATCAGGCAAGACTTTAATGATTAAGAAATAGATATAACAAATCATAAGTTATTAACAAGTAATTTAGACATAAAACAGATATAAAATAGTCCCTTCAAGAGCTTTACCGCATCCCTCCAGATTGCTTGCACTGACTTTTTTTATAGCCGATTTTATTACTTTGGGCTTAGCAATATTTTTTATACTCTTGCTTTTATTGCATTTTTCACATTGCAGAACTAAGCACATTAATATTGACAGTCCCATTTAGTGTCCCTATAGAGATCAATCGTGCTGCGGCAGAGGCATCCATATGGTTATTTTCTGTGTTTTTTTGTTGTTGTTTCTTTTAACAGGAGTAAAGACTGTCCTAACAAACAAACAACAACTAAGCAATAAGGTCTGACAAGGTATGCACTGTGGTTGGATAGTGGCACACCTCGGGTGTGGCATGAGGCATCGCTGAGTGCCTTCACTTCAACCACCTGAGAAGTGTTGTTACCCCACTGCAATCTATACCCTGGAGTGTCTTACTGTGATTATAAAATGGGTCCAAGATGTTTTTTTGGGGGGAGGGAGAGGGGTGAAGAAATGCACCAAATCAAAAAAGAAACATTTTTATGACTTTTTTAAAAATAGCCCCAGCATATCCTTGTACTGACATGCTAGTACAGGTTTAAACATTTAGTACAGCAAAATTCATCTATTTTTAATTAGCTCTTAAATCTTCTAGTTCCCCCAACCCACCCCTTTTACCCATTCCCTCACATTTCTTTCATTTCTTTATATTATTCCCTCCCTTTTCTCTGTCTTGTTTATTTTCTGTCTTGCCAACATTCAATAGATTGAATGCTTATTACAGACAGAATGTAAGAATTCAAACCTCTGCTCAGTTGTTTACTCCCACTAGCACACAACAGAAGGCCTTAGATGGAACCAGGGCTTTTGTTTTATCTGTAGCAGCTTAAAGGACACCTAAACAACATTTTGTCAACAAACTGTTCAAAAATTCAACTTCATAAGGGGCTAAAGGAAAGGCTGCTGTTCACACTGATGCTAATATTGCATTTATGTGAATAACGTAAGTAGTTCTGAAGCATCTGATAAAGTAAGCATCAGCCTTCCCATTTTAAGAAAACCCTCTCTGCCTGTTCCCTAAAATGGCCACCAAATGTGTGAAGTGATGACATAATTGGAGCTAGAGATGGAGAGCTATATGGCTCTCTATAGTGCTAACTAGTTCTGTTTTCCCCCTTTGTTTAGAATTGTTTCACCAAAATGATCAAAACCCTGACTTAACATGTGGATTATTTTGATCAATACATGTGTCAGGTTATGATTGTGTTAATTTTGTTTACTTTAATGTGCCAAAATTGTGTTGTAATCCAATTGAATTTCTCTTTGGCAAACTGCAGTACAGTACACCTCTTCCAATACCTGGTGGTCTAATGATTATGTGATGTCCCAATGGTTGTAGTGAAGTTCTGGTCGGGTCCAATGCCGGTGATCAGGCTTTATTGGTAATCCAAAAATATAAATATGCTTCTCTTACTGCCTTCTGTTTCCTTAAGACCTCCCCCCGCAGCTGGCCCACTAGCCATCAAGCAGTCCACCATTCACACTATGTCCTTAGTACTGCCTGGGGCCACATATGAGCATCTCAGTCCCACAAAGAGGATATCACACTTCAGATTGTAATCTTGTGCCTCAGACAGTAGCTCACACCTATACTGATACACTTCATTGACTGGCACTGTTAAGTGATGCCTCCCAAATCACTATCCTGTCCTCTTTCCTCAGTGCTTCACTTCTGCTCCCACAATAAACATTGGGTGGATCACCACCCTTCTGCACAATGAAAGCAGTGCTTACAGTCCCCTTTTTATGTTTGCCTGCACGCATGTGCAAGAAACATTATGTGGCAGCTTAGGAGAGAAGTGGGTTGTGGAAGTGCGGCACGGTGGCAGCCAACAGAGGCAGTGCATTTGGGGGCTTGGTACTGGTGGACCAATGGAGGCACAGTGTGCCGATGACACTGGTCTTCCAAAAGTGCACCAAGTACAAACGTTTTCACCGCTGCAATGAGGGCCACCTGCGTGTTCAGCATCAATATTCTGCTGCAATGGAAGGGTGACCCATCATTGCAGGGTGGTACCTTCCTAAGTCGAACAATAAATTTAGTATGGCGGCAGATTGCCGCCACCTCACCCCATTTGTTGTGTGCTAAAGGGGTGCCCAATCCCCCTTGGCATCATGCGCCCTCCCCCAAAAAATGTCTTTGTTTGCCGACAGGTGCCCCAATCCCGGTTGGCTTCAGTACCATCCCTGCCCAAGTTTAATTTGCCAACAGGGGAGCCCACTCCCCATTGGCATAATGCCACCCCAAAAGAAAACTGTTGCTTTCTGATGAGAGGGTGACTAATCCCCCTCGACTCTTGTGCCCCCCATATGTGCCAATGGGGGTGCCCAATCCCTCATTGGCTACAGCCCCCCAAAAAGAAACAGTCGGGTGGCATGCTGGGAGCCCACCCAGTGTGCCAAATGCTCCATCAAACTAGAAAACTGTCCCGCGACGTTTTTTTTTTTACCCTGAAAACCAGAAAACGGTCCCTCATCGAGTGGTGTCCCTTCCCCAACCCGCACCACCTCTGTGCCCCTGCCTCTCCACCCCCTTCACCCCATATTTACCTCCAGAGTCCGGTGCGATGATCTTCAGTGGACCAGGAACACGTCTGCACTCTTCAAAGCCAACCGCGAAGTAAGGAAATGCCGGTAAGCTGTATAATGGGATATGTAGATGTTTTTCAACTTTGCTGTATATCTCAGTCATTTTTTGGAATTTTGGCACCAAATTTTCAACATGGGGTTTTTGGGACCCCTCCTCATGAATTCTTGCACTGTCATGGCATTAATCAGCCCTGAAAGGTGATTTCGTGGTCACTGCGCAGAATCACCTGTCAGGACCAATTAACAAAACAACAGTGCCACTTTTCATGAGGTGGGCTCTCAAAAAGTCTATGTTGCAAATTTGGTGGAAAAAATCTAAGAAATTACTGTTTTACAAGCGTCAAGTAAGCGTAGGTCTACAGCACGCTCGTAATTTCGCTAGATTCTGCAATATTTTCACTCCAGATTTTCAACATTGGCATTTTTCTACACCTCCTTATGAGCAGTATAGCTGTCATTTTTCACATCCTGACTGAAATGTGGTTTTGCACTACCGGCGCAGAATAGCACGGTCACTGTGGGAAATCAATGTTCGGGACATATTAAGAAAATCACAGTGACACTGTTCTTGAGTGGAGGTCCTAAAATGCCTGTGTTGAAAATTTGGTGACTGTGGAGGGATTATGGGATGACAGATGGACCAGATACCAAACTTCAGGTTCAACACACAATCTCTGTGTGACGTTTATTCAAAATACAAGAAATAATTTTCTGCAATAGTATATTTCTTTTTCAGTACATCATTTTACAGCAACAGACTATGAATGTCCTTACTCTGCACCAACTGACGCTGACGTCTCATTCTATCCACTAACTACCATGTACCCATAACCCTTATGCAAGCCCTCATTTACTTACATAGTGGGGGCCCAAAAAGGAAGAAAATAAATGTAACCCCTAGATGGTGCTATCCCAGGGGCTACTACCCCTGCCTGATTTGCCACTAACAGGTTGAGGGGCCTGGATCCAATGGCGGGTGCTGTGACAGAAATGGGAAGGAAAGAGTTAATGGTTTGGATTCTGTAGATGCCTTATTTTTTTAGCAGTGTGGAAAAAATACACTGAGGCTGAAATCCTCCAGCAGCAACCAGCTTGTGGAATTTCTAGCTGCTAGATAAGAGCTGGGTCATAAATCTCGAGTGGACATCTCCAGACACACCCAGACCTTGCAGACACGGACACAGGGCAGTTTGAATGGATTGGATCATTCAAATATAAACTTAAGGTGAAAAGGGAATATAATTGGTCACCAATAGGTGTTCACTCTGATTGGGACAATTAAATAGATACATGTTAGTTGGTTGGTGCATTTAAGGGAGAATAGGAATGACCTAGTCTCCATAGACTATATAAGCTTCTGTAAGACAGAGACTCTCTCTCTTGCCTTGGGAAGCTGTGAGGAAACATAAGCTTGGAGCCTACCTGGTATGTCCGTGGGGCTGGCAGTTAGAACAGGGTCCAGTGTCTCTTGTAAGGACAGGAAGGGTAAGTTTAGTGATAGTATATTTCAGTAATAGCCTTCTTCTTTTGCCATCTGTTGTTTAAAACATTTGTTTACTTTTCCTGTATAAGTGTTATTCTCTTGTGTTGTAAATACATTTCCTGTAAATGCTCCATTGCACTTTCTGTTAAGTAAAAGCTGTTTATTTGCTCAACAGTTGTGTCTCTGATGTCATTTTTCTAAGGTAAGATTTGGTTTCCACTGGCTAGGGTAAACTCTGTGTAGCATCCGCCACCTGAAAGAGACACACTACCAGACTTTAACTTGTGCAATTGCACGTGTGATTATTCAAGTTTGTACACTTGAAAGAGGTGCGGAAGGAAAATTCCGGCTGGTGATGAATACCCAAGGACACACACCTCTCTAAAAGCTGTTTTCAGCCCAGAGGAGAGGTGGGTTGTCACAGGTGCCTCCACCCAGAGGTCAGGGTTTGCAATAGTTAAACTTACTTGGTCACAGCCCTCTGGGACACTGCAACCCCCCTTTCTTCCCACTAGTGGCCCACACAATATATCAGAATTATCTTCACAGTATAAACTTACCCCCAGGGCTGGTTCAGGCACTGGGACCTCCTGTAAAATAAGATACAGTGCAACAATCACAGTACAATACTTTAACATAGACAAATACCTCAGGCAGTATAACTTTGCTGAAACAAGCAGCTCTGATTTATTTAGGGGAATATAACAGGAGAGGAAATCAGGTTAATTAGCTTATCACTTTACTCATCTACCTATGGCTCTGTGCACAGGCCTATCCCTACCAGTTACTGTCCCTGGGTACCCAAGCCCTAGTGGCTAGTCCAAACCATGGCAGCTGGTAGGAGCCCTTTCCCACAGAGAAAAGAAAAATTAGTTTAAACAGTCAGCAGTACAGTGATTCCATTTGGATTCAATGTGGCAATTCAACAGGGAGCGACCCTGAATTAGTTCTCATGACCTCCAAACAAGATAGGGTCCTTCAATGTCAGCAGGGCTATTCTTGAGCTCCATGAGACTCCTCACACATTTATATGGCAAACTGCAACAGGCAAAAGTCCTTTAATGGCAGCAGGATTCACTTGAGCTAACCAAGCCTCCTCACACATTTATATGGTGAACAGTAACAGGCAAAAGTCCTTTAATGGCAGCAGGATTCACTTGAGGTACACAAGCCTCTTCACACATTTATATGGTAAAACAGAAAGTACTATACCAGGCAGGCTGCTTCTCTACCCCGATCGCAATTACTGCACAATACCCGGGAAAACACACAGTAGATTCAGTTCCTGACAGACCGAGTGCAATTCAGCAATTTCTCCAGTCTTCTACAGGGTGAGCCTGGTTTCTACTCTTCAGATATCCTTTGATTCTCTTCACAGGACGGATTCACCTGAGAGGGAAAAGGAAATTTAAAGAGGACACTGTAGCATAGTCAAGGGAGGGAGGGGGTGCCCACAGGTAGCCAACCTTATGGACTAGAAGTAGCAAAACATAGACTAGGCTGAGAAATAGAAGAACTGTTGGCAACAGATGTAAGAAAAAGTTAGTCTTCAAGAGTGGCAGGAGCTCCCAGTCACAGTGTCAAAAGTCCATAAAATGACTGTGTTACAAGCATGCATTGTGCAGTTTCCATGCATACTCGTAACTTTGTGAATTTGTAATATTTTCACTCCAGCTTTTCAACATTTCCATTATTACACACCTCCTTATGAAAAGTGCAGCTATCATTTTTCACATCCTGGCCTAAATGTGTTTTTGCACTTCTGGTGCAGAACAGCGCAGTCGCTGTGGGAAGTCAGTGCTCGGGACAAAGTAAAAAAAAAATCACAGTGACTCTGTTCATGAGCAGAGGTGCCAAAATGCCTATGTTGAAAATTTAGTGACAAAAGTCCATGAAATGACTGTTATGAATGTATGTTGCGAAGTTTTCACGCACCCTCATAACTACTCGCATTTGTAATATTTTCACTCCAGATTTTCAACATTGCCATTTTTTCAAACCTCCTTATGAACAGTACAGCTGTCATTTTTCATATCTTGCCTGAAATATGCATTTACACATCTGGCGCAGAATAGCATGATACCTGTTGTAAATCAATGTTCGGGACAGATTAGGAAAATCATAGTGACACTGTTAATGAGCAGAGGTCACAAAATGCCTATGTTGAAAATTTGATGAAAAAATTCCACTAAATGACTGTGTTACGCACATAATTTGTGCAGTTTCCACATAAGCCCGGACGTTCGAGTATTTTTAATATTTTCGCTACAGATTTTCAACATTACCATCTCTTCACAGCTCCCTATGAATGGCACAGCTGTCATTCTTCGCATCCTGCCGGATCTGTGTTTTCGTACATCTAGCGCAGAATGGCACAGTCACTGTGGGAACTCAAGGTTCAAGGCTGACAAAATCACAGTGCCACTGTCCATGAGAAGAGGTCCCAAATGCTTTCATGAGGCGGGGGTCACAAAAAGGCCATGTTGAAAACTTGTAGTGTAAATGCCAACAAACTCCCGGGGTGTTAGGGTGTCTAACCATAATGTCCCACCCTGTACAGACTGACAGGCATCAGAGGTGTGCCTTTGGATTGCCGACTATAATGCTCATGCCACTCCACACCACCCCACCACCCTGCAGCCAGTGACTGAACTCTTCCGCCCCACAGTTCACCTCGTTCTCCTATAATACACCCATTTCAGCGTATGTCCTTATGGAATGGGGTGACTGTACAGCCAAACACCCCAAGGCACACCTCAACACATGTAGGTGTCTGCAGGATAGAGTGAAGTGAAATGGCATGAACGTTCTGAGCGTCCAACCCAAACACATATCCCAATGCCTGTCCATCTCTGCAGGGTGGAGGTGGGGTTAGCTTGAAGTTCAATACTTCACAGCCATTCCTATTCTGCATCCCTCTAACTCCTGCATTTCCAATGCTAGTACCAGCAAGCAAACATTCGGCACTGACAAATGCTTGTTTTTTCTGCCGCATTGACCAACAACTACGTCTTCTTGGAGATCCAAGCGATAAGTACCGGGACACAGCAGAAACCATACTGTTCACACCCTTATTAGGGCTGAACTAACTACGGATAATCCTGACCTCCAGCATTGGTCTATCCCCTTACCTGAGATAAGTGGAATCTAGCAGGACAGTCCTCAGCAGTCCTCTTACAGTCATTGCCTATGCCATGCTCCACAATGCTAGATACCCGGCTCACCATTCTTCTGAATCTTGAATGCAGTATGCAGTCTTCTCAATACAGCCTCAACCTCCATGAAGATATCTCCCTACACTGAATCCAGGTACCCATTTAGGCACCACAGGGCCACTCCGAGTATGTATCATCACTGCCTGCTCTCCTGTATGGTCAGGTAGTGATCATAGTGCTGGTAACCCCCACATCTCAGCTCTCCTAATGATCTGCTCACCTTCCCCCAGTCTTTTCCCATCCCTGAATATAGGTGTACCCTACAGCAATGGCCTCCTTAGTCCCCCTCTAATAGTCATTCTTCACTCCTGCTCCCCACATCAAAACCTGGTGAGCTCGCCACCCTTCTACGTCATGAATGCCATTAGTACAGTCCCGTATTTTTTTTTTGACATTTAAAAAAATAGAAACATTTTTTTTCCAGTAAGCTAGGCTGACAGCAGCAGCGTACAAATGGGGAAAAATGGGCTTTCTTACCCTTATAAGAGCTAGGCTACCTTTGACTAGGAAACATAAAAGGACAGGTGCATGCATCATTATGCAAGTCATGTAATAGTCCCCAGTCATAGGTAGCCTAGACCTTGTAAGGGAAGGAAAGCTCATTTTTCCCCTTGTAGCCTGCTACAATCAGCCTGACTCACTGGAAAGATCATGTTTATTGCTGAGATTACAAAAAAGGGGGGAGACTGTACTATCTATAGTTATAATGTCGAAGGGTGGTGCACTCATCCTTTTTCTGTTTAGGGATAAGAAGTGATGAATAATTGCCAGAGGGGACTGAGGAGACCATTCCTGCAGGGTACAGATATTGTCAGGGTAGGAGGGAGGACAGGAGGAGGGAAAGTCGAACAGATCATTGTGAGATCTGTGATGTGGGTCTGCCAGCACTGTGATCACTATCTAACCATGGATGAGAGCTGGCAACAACAACAAATACTTGAAGTGGCGAGGCAGCACCTAAATTGTTCCGTGCATTCAGTGTAGGGAGATTACCCTTGAGGGGTTTGTTAAAGTTTGTTGTGACAGTATCAAGGGGACTATGTATTCAACATTCAAGATTTGGAAGTGTGGTGAACCAGCCAACTCACACTTTGGAAAGGGAAAACAGAAAAGGACAGGAGGAGGATTGCTGAGGACAGCCCTATGGGGTTCTTCAGATCACAGATAAGGGAGTAGACCAATGTTGGAGGTCAGGTGGATTTGCTCAAGGCATTAGTATGCCTCCCCTGAATGATAATGTTGTTATCCATAGCAAGTCCAGCCATTATGAGGGTATAAACAACAGTTTTCCCAGTGCTTCTTCCTTGGCTCCCCAGGAAGACCAGGTTGTTGGTTAATGGGGTGGGAAAAACAAACAAACAAACAGTGAGACTGTACATACTGCCTTCTTTGTGCATAAGGGGGGTGATCAGCCTGATGTTTATTGTGGTACCAGAAATGAAATACTGATGAAAAAAGACTGGAGAGTACTTTGGGAGGCATAATGTAACAGCACTAGCCAATGAAGCACATAGAGAATAATGTATGGGCAACCATACACAACAAGGCTGTGTTTCCACTGAGGGGTTGAGATGACAGCATATGAACCTTGAGAGCGAAGCTCGAGAGGTCCATTCTATCATCTCAACCCCGAGATGGAAACACATGCCGAGTTGTGTGTGGTTGACCATATTTTATTTTTTTATAGAATATGTTTTTTTACACTAGAGTGACAGACCCCCACTGAAGTGAAAATAAAACATCTTGCCATTTCTCTGTTCTACTCCCATATCAAAATCAAATTTCCAGACTTTTGAAAGGTAAAAGGAATGATTCTAGGCACTGGGTGGTTAGTAAGTAGCTAGGTGTAGCATAAATGAGAAATTTTAAATTGTATCATCTTTGAACTGTGCATAACAACTGTTCAGAATGTGCATAACCATTTAGAATGCGCTTAACGAGGATTTTGAGCAGGCTGATTTTTATACATGACAAAGGGTAACCATATACTATACTATACCAGTATAATTCTCTTTGTGGGACTGGGAAGCTCATATGCAATCCCAGGCAGTAATCAGGACAGAGGGTGAACATTGGACTGTTTGTGGGGAGAGGGATCATAAGAAAAAATAAGACTACAAGAGCAACATATTTTTGGGGTTACCAAGAAAGCATGAACTTTGGCATTCAACCAGACCAGAACTTTGCTGCAACTATAACCACTAGACCACCAGGTATTGGAAGAGGTGTACTGTATTGCGGTTTGCCAAAGAGAAAGTTGGTTAGATTACAACACAATTTCAGCACATTAAAGTAAACAAAATGAACAAAGTCCTAGCCTAACATGTATTATCAAAATAATCTGCATGTTAAGTCAGGGTTTTGATAATTTTGGTGAAAGAATTCTAAACAAAGGGGGAAAACTGAGCTAGTTGGCACTATAGAGAGCCACATAGCTTTCTGCCTCTAGCTCCAATGACATCATCACTTCATATATTTGGCAGCCATTTTAGGGAACAGGCAGAGCAGTTTTTTTTGAACTGAAAAGCTGAAGCTTATTTTTTCAGATGCTACAAAACTACATTGATGTCATTCAGATGACTGCGATGTTAGCATCAATGTAAACAACAGCCTTTCCTTTTCCTCTCTGTGAAGCCAGATTTTTAAATTGTTTCTTTGTAAAAAATAGGTTGTTTAGGTGTCCTTTAAACAACAGATTTCCCTAGTAAGTAGGCGAGGATAGGAGAGGGATTTTTCATGGTCAGCCAAGAAACACCATAAATTACCATTCTAAGTACTGTAGCACTTCATTTTGGAAGTTATGTATGTGAGTGTAACAAGTATTATGAGAGCAAACAACACTTAATTCTTATGTTTATAAATTTAAGACAGTTTTATTTTTAGGGGCCTAGTTGAAGGATTTTAGTGAGTAAAGGAGGCAGCCACATTTGTGATGGCAGTCAGGAATGGCTGGTACTATTTATTTTATTGTGAAGAGGCTACTGGACCTTCTTCCAGTGCTGCATCATGGGATATCAGCACTGGATTCTGAGCTTCTCAGCCAATCAGATTACTGGATTTTTAATAGCTATATTATAATGCAAGTTAACAATACCTAGCATTACATTTCATCTCACAGTAACTAGGTTTAAAAATGAATGGGCCGTACTCACCACTGGAATAACATAACGCTTGTAACACAAGGCAATCAAGTGTTTTAACTTTATAATTCTAACATTAAAACACTTAAACACGCAAACCACTGGCTACATAAGGAATTACTTTAGTTTTGTTTGTTTTTATAACAAAAGAATGACGCAGTCAAATCTCTGCAGATGAGGCAGGGAAGGACAAAGGAGGGGGCATGCTTTGGCGGCACTAGATCAAGATGCCATATTCAATTACAGTGCAGTCAAGAACTGTGCAGTAAATACGGCGCTGACAAAAACAGCGCCCAAGGAAAATGCCACTTGCAATAACAACACTAATGGTACTGGTCCAAAACCACAGGGAGGACTGCTACCACGGCGAAGTAACAAACCAAAACTTTTGTTTGTGAGGGGGGCTCTGCCCCCTTGCACCCCGTGATGTGAGAGGCTGCCCCCCATATTTATATAATTAACTCCACGGATGGGATGAAACTCGAGGATGAGGAGAACCTGGTGGGGGGAACTCAGGCAACACAACAGTCAAAGGTGAAAACTAAAACTTGGGGGAGTGGAAAACATAGTAAACATAAAAATTGGGGGAACAGAAAAACAAAGAGAATGTAACAACTGGGAGATGGGAACCCCAGTCTCTGGGTCTCCTTTGCTCTAGGTCCCAGTGCTTTAGCCTCCTCACCATGGAAGCGGCTCAACTAGGCACCTCACTTCAAACTCTTGACTCCTTCTTCCCATCTGCTTTGACAGCTCCAGGTGTAGCAGCAACTGACTTGTGCTATGCTACCCCTGTCACTGTCAAGGCAGATGTGGTTTCTGAAGCGCTGTTTGGCAGCGCTATTATTAAAATGGCATTTTCACCCAGTACATGCTTTGGCAACTCTTACAATGAATCCAAAATACTCGGTTTCAACATTGGTGTCCAATCTATAAGTATCACCATAAGGCTAATAGACTCCCCATGGCTTAGGCCACCAGGCAAGATTCCGTTTTGTCCAATTTTCTACATACTTATTTGTTCTATCTAATACCCAACAGGACACATAGATACATCGACAGTGTCGGCAGATAAGGGCCTATGGCCCACCCAGTCTGCCCATTTGAGCTTGTAAGTTCAGTTTATGTTTTCCTAGAAGTCTGTTACCCCTTACCCCTGACCTCCAGAATTCCTTTATGTCTGTCCCATGTATTCTTAAATCCGCTGATTGTTTCAGCCCCCACCACTTCCTCTGGCAGGGTGTTCCACTTGTCCACCACCTGTTTTGTGAAGAAATTCTTCCTCATGTTTCCTCTGAATCGTCCTCCCTCCAACTTCATCCCATGCCCTCTAGTCCTTGAACATCTTTTTCGCTTAAAAATAGTGTATTCCGGCACCCTGTTCCTCCCTGTAAGATACTTGTATGTCTCTATCATATCCCCTCTCTCCCTCCTCTCCTCCAGGGAGTACATGTTCAGTTCCTTCAACCTGTCTTCATAGGACTTGTGATGCAATCCATGCACCATCTTTGTTGCCCTCCTGTGAACCTTCTCTACCCTGTCTATGTCCTTACATAGGTATGGTCTCCAGAACTGTACACTGTACTCCAGGTGCGGCCTCACTAGTGTCTTGTATAGTGGAATTATGACCTCCCTTTTCCTGCTGGTGATGCCCCTGCCCATACATCCCAGCATCCTATTTGCTTTACCTGCTGCCTTGTCACACTGTTTCCCTACCTTGAGGTCATCAGAGATGATAACCCCAAGATCCCTTTCCTGCTTGGTGCATGCTATATCCTCACCCCCCAACTGATTTATTGTGCCAGGGTTTTTGCGTCCCATATGCATTATCTTGCACTTCCTTGCATTGAATTTCAACCGCCAAACCTCTGACCATTCTTCAAGTTTCTGCAGGTCCCTCCACATTCTGTCTACACCCTCTGGTGTGTCTACTCTGTTACAGAGCTTTGTGTCATCAGTGAACAGTGAAATTCTGCCTTCTAGGTCCTGCGTAATGTCACTGAGGAAGATGTTGAATAGAACCGGTCCCAGCACTGATCTCTGTGGTACCCCACTAGTCACTCTTCCCTCTGTGGAGTGACAGCCATTTACCACCACCCTCTGTGTCCTGCCACCCAGCCAGTTACCTACCCACCACACTACTGTCCTGCCCACTCCCATATTCCCCAGTTTGTGTAATAGTCTTCTATCTGGAACTCTCCTCAGTAATTGCAAAAAAAAATAAAAAATCCTCTGTAATTGCCTGTCAGTCTTCTTTAGTAGGCGGCTCTCCCAGGAGCCATTTTCCAGATATGGCTTTCACTAGTGCAGCCGCACATATATACCACAACTACAGAAATGTCGTACTGTGTTCCCTTAGGTTTGGCAGGGCCAGGCCCCCACTGGATTTACCCTTTAGAATATATGCTTCTTGATTCATGGATGTTTACCACTCCTGAGGAATCTGGAAATTGCTTGGTCCACCGGTTTCTAAAAAGCGCTGGTAGATTGCACCAGGAGTATGTGAAAGGCATACAGGAATCATGATAATATATTCATTCTAATAGGTTCTATCCTGGCCTTCAGGGAAAGGAAGTAGGTATTCCACCTCCCTGTATCTCTTCTAGTCGCAGGTACAATTAACACCAGGGCCCCCACTATTTAATTTGCAGTTATTTTCCTTGGAGGATCTGTGCGTGTCCTGGAAGAGTTCATCCCCGGGTCTAGTATGCAATTAAAATTGCCCCCTAGAATGCAGCGCTAACATAACATACTAACATACTAATTGCCAACAGATTAGGCCTTACGGTCTATCAAGTCAGCTCAAATCTCAGATCCCTAGTTGGGTGCCAAGGCCCCCCCCCCCTTGTGTTCCAGAAACCCCTATCATCCATCCCCACCCCCCTGGGCCAGGCCATCATCTGATACATCTGCTTTCTGTGTCTGTCCCACCCTGTCTTGAAGCCCTCCACTGTGGATCTCTGAACCAGCTCACCAGGCAGCGCATTCCAAGGGTCCACCACCCTCTCAGTGAAAAACCTCCTCCTCTTTTCCCCCCTCACCCTTCCACCTTCCTACTTCAAACCATGCCCGCTGGTGATACCGCCCTGATTTAGTCTAAAGATCCCCTCCATGTTTACCCTATTTATTCCCTTGAGGTACTTGAAGACCTCAGTCATGTCCCCTCTGTCTTTCCTCTCCTCCAATGAAAACAGGCAAAGTTCCTCAAGTCTGTCCTCATATGTCAAATCCCCTAGTCCTCGTATCATCTTAGTTGCCCTCCTCTGTACCCTCTCCAGGAGCTGTATGTCCCTCTTCAAGTGTGGTCTCCAGTACTGTACACAATACTCAAGGTGTGGTCTAACCAGTCCATTGTACAGCGGCAGAAATACTTCCCTGCTCCTAGAGGTGATCCCCCTTACGATGCATCCCAATATCCTGTTTGCCTTGCTAGCCGCTCTCCTGCACTGCTCAGAGTTATTCAAACATGCATCCACCATGACCCCTAAGTCTTTTTCCTCCTGTTGAGGCCTCCAGCTCCTCCCCTCCCAGGTTGTACCTGTGTTTAGGGTTCCCCTGCCCAAGATGTAACACCTTGCATTCGGTGATATTGAAATTTAATTTCCATGTGTGAGCCCAGCTTTCCAGGGTGTCCAGGTCCCCTTGCAGTGCCAACCTCCCATCTTCTCCCTCAACTACTTCTCCCATCTAGGAGTCATCAGTGGAGAGACTCATTTCACACCCTATACCCTCCCTGATGTCCGATATGTATGCATTAAACAGGATTGGACCTCGGACCAAGCCCTGCGGTACCCCCCACTACCGACCTCTCTAGGGTTAGAAAGCTCCCCACCGACCACTACTCTCTGGGTGCATCCAGCTAGCCAGTTTTCAATCCATCTGACCATCAAAGGTCCTACTCCCAATCCCATCAGTTTCTCCACCAGACCATTGTGGGGCACAGAGTCAAACGCCTTGCTGAAGTCCAAGAATAATACATCCACAGGCTTTCCCCTGTCCAGTTCTGATGTTACCCATTCATAGAACTCCACAAGTTGGTTTGACATGCTCTACCCGGCACAAACCCATGTTGCCGACTATCCAGACCTCCCACCTCCTCCAAGTACACACCCAATCATTCCTCTAGCATACTCTCCATTAATTTTCCCACCACCGAGGTCAAACTGATGGGTCTATAGTTACCTGGTACTGCCCTCGACACCCCTTTTTGGATTGGCACCACATGTGCCTCTCACCAATCCCTAGGTACCCTCCCTTTCTCAGGCGACCTGTTGAAGAGTTCCACCAGGGGTGCAGCCAGTATGTCTGCCAATTCCCATAGTACTCTCAGATGAATGCCATCTGGCCCAGAAGATTTATCTTTCTTTAGGGCCTTGAGGGTTAACCACACCCTTTCGGTGGAGATAGCATCATCCGTCCCCTCCACCTTACTGGCCTTTTTTCCTTATCCTGATGTGACACCCCTGGGTACCTCTCCCCCTCTTGCTCCATTTCTGTTGCTCCCTGATCCTCACTACCACTTCTATCCCCTTGTGCCTTGCTTTGTAGATATCCCATCCCCTCCTAGTGAACACAGAGGCAAAGTACTCATTTAATACCTCTGCCTGGTCCCTCGCCTCTTCCACCCACCCTCCTTCTGATCTCAATCTGTTGAGATGGCCCTTAGTTTTTCTCCACTCCCCAATGTACTGGAAGAAGCCCTTTTCCCCTCCATGTATCCCCTTTGCCAACCGCTGCTCTTTACTGGACTTTGACCTCCTCACCATCCGGATGACTTTTCTAGATACAAGATTTTACATTTCCTTTTCCCTATCCCCTCTTGTTTTATATTTTTTGTAGGCCACCTTCTTTTCTCTGACCACTACCTGAACCTCACTGGACCACCAGCATGGTTTATGTTACCTTGCTCCCTTACGTTTCACCTTAGCGCAGGTCCTGACTGCCTCATGAAGTCCCCGTTTTATGACCTCCCATCTCCTTTCCACACTTGTCATTGATGTAATCCCCTTCAAGTGATCCTTGAGAATATTTCCCATGCCCACAAAGTCTGCCCCCCTGAAGTCCACTGCCAGTGTCCTGAGATCCCCCCTCCCCCCATGCTTATTTGAAACCAGACAGTGTTGTGGTCACTCCCAGTCAGGGGATCCTCTACAACTATGTCCCTTACCAGATCCCCATCTGCCAGAACCACATCCAGGACATGCCCCTCCCTTGTGGGCTCCATCACATGCTGTGTTAAGAACACATCCTGGAAGCCGTCCAGCAGCCTCTGCTCCTTGGCCACCTTAGAGGACATGGTTCCCCAATTTGTACCTGGCATATTAAGGTCCCCCATCAACACCACTCCTTCCCCTTTTGGACCACACTGGGCAATGATGTTGTCCTGCAATCCATCCTCCAGAACGTCACCCATCCCGGGGGGCCTATATACTACACCCAGCTTGACCTTATCTCCTGCTGGGGTTTGTAAGGTGACCCATAAGGCCTCCACGTTTCCCTCTGCCTCTTCTACCCTAGCAATTTCTATGTCACCTCTAATGAACATAGCCACTCCACCCCCTCTACCCTCCTTTCTATTCTTCCTAAGCATAGTGTACCCTGCAGTTTAGGTCCCAGTCATGGTTTTGTTGGCCCATGTTTGTGACCGCAGCCACATCCACCCCAAACAGCATGGCCTGGAACTCTGGCAACTTGTTTCCCAAGCTCCTGGCATTTACTAACACCAACCCCACCCCTTATCCCTGATCCCTTTGTGAACCCCACCAGGTTCCTTATACTTCCATCTCTCTCTGCTCCTTCTGAAACCTCCTCCCCAGTCTGTTTCCCCTCCCCTTGGGTTTGATGGCTACTCCCTCATCTGAGGAAGGGCTTCTGGTCAGCCCCTCCCTTATCCTTCCCCCCCCCTCACAAGTTTAAATCCTATGTTTCTTGAATGTAGTCAGCCAGCCCCTGTTTAAGGACTTCCTTCCCTAATGGGGCAAGATGAAGCCTGTCCTTGGCATTCAGTCCCTTATCCTCCCAGACTCCTTTCCAGTTCCCTAACACCCCCAACCCACTCTCTTCACCCCACTTCCTGAGCCAGACATTAACCTCTGTGATCTTCATTTTTTTCTCCACTGAGGCCTTTAGTACTGGCAATACCTCCAAAAAGGAAATGTTGCATCCATTATCCCGACAGACTCTGGCAAGTTCTTGGAACCTTGCTTGGATTTCCAAAACGCTATTTCCCTCTAGATCGTTAGTTCCCAAGTGCACCAGGAAATCCAGTTTCCCTCCACAATCCCTAACCACTTCGTACACCATGAACTTTGCTGTGTGCACTGTCAGCCCAATGATACTCACTACCTTCACCTGGCTATGGCATCCACCCCCCGTCCCTCCCACTGGATACCCCTAATCATCGAGTCTCCCAATAACAGAACCTTAACACTGCCATCATCCTTATGGTTACCTCCACTATGCCCTCTCAGCCCCCCTACCCCCCCTTTATTCATGATCTCAATTCCATGGGAGTCTTCCTACCTTATTAGAGACCCCCTTGTCACCCTCTCCTTTCTGCCTCCCTTGTTATTTTGCCCACTTAACTCAGACCCCCCCGAATAGGTGTCCTCTTTAACCCTCTCTTATCTGAACCATTTATCCTTTTTTGCAATTAACATTTTATTGAACATTTTAATACATCCACTTGCGGAGACAAGGAAGAAGTAGCAAATACAGTACAAGTAAAATCAAACATAGGACATTGAGTACAATTTAAAGAGTACAGACAAAAACAGCCTCTGCAAGCCCCCTACCTCCCCAAAGAACCATTTATCCTTGACCTGATGGTTTCCCCTTCCCCCACACCACCATCCTCCCCCCCTTGTAATAGTACCCCTACCTCCAGAGGCCCTCTGTGGGTCCCCTTTACCTGGGGCCCCATCCGTGGTACAGACCCCACTGCTGAGGGGGGGCCCTCCCCTGCCTCCTTGTCTCCCAGTTTCTGTCCAGTCGTGCTTTCCTCCCTCATGTCGGCAATATGTTGCATCTCCTCATCTGCTTAACATTTATGTTTCCCCTTCTCCCTCTGGGACTATTTCTATCCTTTCCATTGCCAGTCTGTGATGCCCTATGGGTATCCTACTCCCTCCCCCCCCGGCCTCTGTATCAGTTTCCTCATTTCCACCAACCCCTTCCTCCCGCTCTAGGTTGCTTAGCAGCTCAAATTTATTGTGACACTCTATGTCAGCCTCCATTAAGTAATCCGAGTTTCCCCTGACTGCACCTCTAAACTGCCCCTCTTCTTCCCCGCTTGCTCTGTTCTCCTTAGAAGCTCTCTTCCCACAGTCTGCTCTTTTAGGCTTCCCCACAACAGCCCCTCCCTTCTCACTGTCTGCTCTTCTAGGTTTCCCCATAACAGCCCCTCCTGGCTCTTCCTCCTGCACTCTCTTTATATTCAGAATGTTTACCCTGTACGTTTTCCTGTTAGCGTCAACATCCCCATCTAAGGGTCCTCTGTTTCTAATACCCCCCCCGCTTGCTGTAACATAACGTCCTGTAATTTCAGAGCATTGCCCCAGCCTCCCCTCCGCCCCACCCTTCTGCCACCCATATCCACACCCCTTATCCTTGGACACCCCCAGCTCCCCCAGCTTACTCCTTAACCAATATACCTCACTCCTGATACAAGATAGCTGTCTACAGAGTGGGCAGCCTCCCTCTCTCCAGGCCCAATTGAGAATTATTGCCATCCCACAGCCTGTGCAGCCTACAACCCTTCCGAAGATGCCTGCCATGGTGGAATGTGGCCACCCTGTTTGTCCCTCTCTGTTCATAATGGCACACCCCCTTTTCTCAGTCCCTTCCCCCTGGAATACCTTCTGTCTCTCTATACTGACTACAGTTGTTTATGAACCCAATTTCAACCCCACCAATAAAGTTCCCAAGTCTCACAAACACATACAGTCCAGTGTGTGTCCAGTCCCACTAACAGTGTGTGTATGCAGACATCAGGTACCGTATGATGTCACAGGCCCACCAGTTCCTGTTGCTTCAAATTTCAGTCACTAACAGAAATGCACAGCCCTTCAATCCCAACCCCTAGTGGCTTTTCAGTATCACAGCCCAAGTAACAGTTCTAACTCAAAATAGTAATTTTTAACACACAGAACTTATTTCAAGTACAAAACTATTCAAATATTTCAGTTAAAACAGAAGATAAAACCAAATCTCTTTCCTGAACAACCTCCTACTTCTGTTCCCAGGTGGCTCATGTGCTTTCACCACTATGGTGTGATAAATCTCCTCAAAAAAGTGTGTGAAGCCAGGTTACGGGTGTATATGTTTAGTACATACACCTGTGTATCTTGATATGAACCATTCACTGGCACCCACCTCCCCGTGCCTCCTCCCAATGCCTCTCTGGAACAAACAATGAGTTCTTTAGATTAAAACGACTGGTCCATTTACTTTACCCCCATGATGGGATGAAACATAAACTTCCCCTGCCAATTGCCTGCACAAATTGTTATGCTCCACCTGTGACAGCTAGGACTCTTGAATTAGTGCAATCTCTCTGTCTAATCTTTTCAGGTGAGAGCACCTGAGTTCTATTAATAGGAATGTTTAAGCCCTTTACATTATAGGTCATGAGTTTCGTTGTTGCTATGAGGACTTTGCAGGCTTATGTTTGGTATTTTATAAGCCCTGTTGTCCGATAGGCAGAAGTGGTGACTGCATACCCTCCCTCTTAACTTGTATTTGTTCTATAAGTTGGGTACACCAAAATGCAAAATAAAAATATTCTGTGACAAGATCAGTGGGAAATACCTTTTGTGAGGGCCATCTTGGGGCCCTTAGTTGTCTAGGATATATATTGTTTACTGAATGCAATAGGAGATCATACCTGTGTAGTGTGTCAAGACCTATACAGTGTCCCAGGATGTATCCATCCCATCTCCCCCTTCATTCCATCCTTCCGTCATGCTTGAGTCTGGAAGAATGCAAGACTTTTGCACTGGTAGGATTGCAATACTCACACATAACAATGTGAACAAGTAGAAATGTGGCAACTGGCCAAAAAACATGGTAAACTAATACTCTAAACAAGAATTAAGAACTTGACTTCCATTCCTTTCTGCAAAAAGAGCAAGTACTCTGAAACTCAAGGTGGTGCCTGGATGGAGGGGGGGTACTCCTTCCTGGGGGAAGGGACATATTCTCTCAGACAGATATCCCTCAATATGTATGGTGTCTGTTGCTTTGTGGTGTCTGCCAGGCCACTGTGCAGGAGCACATAAAGAAGAGTTCCAGCCTAGGGGTTAGAGGTCGAGCCTTGCCCCAGCCTACAAACATTGATCGTAGTTGAGCATTCAGGGTTGGCAGTTCACCTGCTTACAACATAACATAGCCCAGTTACTCAGAAAAAGAAGAAAGCCATCTATAAGGTTTTATCCTGTTGTATGGTAGCAGTAAACATTCAGTTAAATTCATATAGGCAGAAACAAATACATACAGTACATGAGGAGCTATGTGCACGAACCAGTAAGCTAAGAGGGCAGGAGCAGGGGGACTGCACCGCTGAGGGAAACTGAGGAGCAATTAGGGAGGTTGCTAGTAGGTTATAGACCCACAGGCTGCCTTAAGGAGATTTTCCAGGCTTCAAGGCTACCAGTAGGGTAGAAGGCTTGTTAGTGGCCTGACTGAGGGCAACAGTATATCTGTCAGGTTGAGCAAGGGGGTGCCTGTTCTTGGACAAGGGGATGCCTGTTCTTGGACAAGGGGGTGCCTGTTCTTGGACTGCCAAGTGCTCCACTAAGAGGTGCCTTGCTCCACAGAGGGCCAAGAGGAAGCATTCTCCCACCAGCTGTGGCTGGAGATGTATCCCCAGATGTTTACCTCTGATATCAGCTGCCACCATGAGCAAGGCCATTCTTTAGCTCTCTCCACACGGCACTTGTGCCGGGAGTGATAGAACTACTTAGATATGACTGCCATCCAGGTAAGATAAAATGCCCCCAGCTTGGAAGGGGAGCCATCTCCTTCTCTTCGGTAGCTTAAGCTCCTAAGTGGCACCAACCATCACATGATCTTCCCTTGTCAATCTTCACCATTCATTACTGCTTGGGTTAACCCGAGGCAGCACCCTTCTGAGAGTTTTTGGGTTTTAGAGTCGGCTCCATGCGCTGCCCTCGAGGACGACGTACCGCGTCATGCGCGAGGGGCAGCCGTTAGGTGCCGCAGACTCCTCCTCCATCTCAGTTCTGTTTCTCCCGCCATCGAGGCTGCACCTGCTGCTCGGTAGCGAATAGTGTTCTCGGTTTTTCCAACCTCAAGACTCCTCATTTTCTCAGACGATTCACTCGACGCCGTATACCGGTAAGACCGTTCCTTTTTCTTTCTATACTGCGGCGCCAAGTTCTTTATTGCCTTTTTTTCCTTGTTTAGTTTGCATCATGTCCAGTTCGGGAGCAAGGCGTAAGTCGAAGGTGGGCCGCGCCCCTATGCGTTGGTGCTCCTGTGGCCGGCATTTTTCCATCTCGGACCGGCATGATGTCTGTCTCCGTTGCCTAGGACCCAACCATGACATGGACGCGTGTGATGCTTGTTTCTCCATGGACCGTCGTATCCTCGAAGTCCACGCATTCAAGCTCGGCAAGGCCCCGCCAACCTTGGGGGGACGGTGTCACTTCAGGGATTCCCAGGTAGGGTCTCTAGGCCCTTCCCCCGGGTCCCCTCCTGGGCCTATACTGTCCACGGAGGAGGAAGCTTCCTCCTCTTCTCTTGCCGAAGAGGAAGCTTCTCTCGAGGCGTCGGGGGAATGTCGTGGTCCCTTCCAGGGCCGTGAAGGGGACACCACCTCGGCAGTCACCTCCTCGGAGGTGCAGGCTCCCCCAGTGTCGAGGCCCACGATTTCTGGGCCTGGCACCGGTGGACCCTCGACGCCGCCCTCCGGTGCTGTTTTGGATACCAGCGCCGCTTGCGGCACCGGGGATCGAGACGGTGCCGTAGGTGGCGCTGCCCTGGCCTTCGGCACCACTTGCGGTGCCGCGGGCCCGGTTTGTGCTCCCGGTGGCGCTGGGTTGGGGTCTGACACCGGGAGCGGTGCCGTGGGCCTAACTGGTGTGGCAAGGGAGCCAGGACCGGGCCTGGCTGTCGCGAGTGGGCTGGGGTTGTCCGGCGCTGTCCCTGGCACCAGCGCCGTTCACGGCGCCATTGCTCTGGGGAACCCTGGGGTTGCCAGCATTGAGGTTCTGCTGGTCTCGTCCTCTTCGGAGGTCGATGACTCAGATGTGGACCCATCCTGGCACCCTGACTCTTCGGGGTCAGGGTCCCCGGTGGCACAGGGTGCTAGGCGGAGCAACGGGCCCCTCCCACTGTCCCCACTCCCATCCTCCCCTGAGGGCTCTCAGGCTAGGGGTGGCCCGGGCCCCAGGGGGGTGATGTGGTGGGGACTGAGGGGGAGGCTCCCCCTCCTAGGGGGCCTGTGACAGCTACCCTCCCGGGTGCTGTTGCCTCCTCTCGGGGTGGGGGAACACTGCAGTCGAGGAGGAGGGCTCTCTTGGAGTCCGAGGGGTCAAGGGGTGGGGGATGGTGGTCCCGGTCTCCACCGGCCATGCCTCGTGGGGTGGCTAGGAGCCGTAGTGCCGAACCCCACCCTTTCCTCTTGGGCCCCGGGGTTCCCTCCGGTGGCAATGTTGTGGACTGCCCTTCTGGATCCATGCAGTCCCGGGTTCATCACAGGAGAGGTTCCCCCCCTGGGCTCTTCCAGGCATCGCATCATCAGGGTCTCGTCTTGTGGCCTGGTTTGTTGTCCGGGATCCTGCCAGCTCAGGCTCTGTTCCCCGGATTTCAGAGCCCTGGCAGAGGTCAGTTGCCTCTTCATAGGTGCCCTTCTCCAGTACCTCTGCATCCACCACCCGCTCTTCCAGGCCATGTCGGTCCTACCGGTCCGTTATCCTAGGAGCAGTTCAGAGGTTCTGCGCGGCCTTCCCCTCATACGTTAGATACATGCATGAGCGGGTCTTTCGACTCTCCCCACCGCCGCAGGAATCTTCTGGACATTCGAGCTCTCCATCATCCTCATCTTCCTCCTCTGAGGGGAACCCCTGCTCATCTTTCTTCGATGCTGATTTCACGGAATATCAGCGATTCCTCTCGAGGATGGTGAGGGATCTTCGAATCTCTTACGTTAGGCGAGACAATACTGAACAGGAGACACGTGAATTCCTTGGAGAATTCAGTGCCCAGCACCTGGTGGTACCTTCCTGGCCTATCCCCTTCCAGGAGGCATCTATCCATTCCTGGCAGTCGCCAGCCACCCTTTCTCCAGCCCTGGCAGACTGTCCTCGAAGGTATTGTGCCCCCTCGGAATCCCTGGGTACCCTTCCCAACCCGTCCTCGGGTTTGGTGTACCTAGAGACTCCTTCCGGGTGCCGCCGCCTGTCGCACAACCGCCCACCAGATTCGGATTCCCTACAATTCGACCGGTGGGGGGAAGAGTGTTCTCTTCTTCTCGTGCGGTGGCTTGCATTGCATCACATCAGGCTCACCACGCTGCCTACAATCGGCATCTGTGGTCGATGCTCTCCCAGCTCCTAGCATCAATGCCTGATATGGAGCAAACCAGACAGGCTATTGCCCTCTCCACTATAGGCCTGGAGCTGGCAAGACACCAAGCAAGGGCATCTTATGACGCCAGTGAGGTGGGTTCCAGGCTTGCGGGGACATCGATCTGCATTAGATGGACGGCATGGCTCCATCTATCAAGGTTGTCACCCCTGGCCCGGCGTAGGGTGATGCACTCTGCTTTCTGGGGTACCCATCTTTTTTCCTCCAGAGCTAGAAGACTTTTGCAGGGGCTTCCTCCGTCTCCCCGTCCTCGGGGCACCTCCTAGCTCTTCTCCCACTTAGGCTTCTCTTCGTGTTAGCCAGGGTCTTCCCCTTCTGTTATTTCACCAACAGGAGGCTGGGGGTCTTGTTCCCTCAGGGTTCTACCACCCCTTTTTTCAAGGGGGGAGGGGGCTTGATACTCACTTAAGCAGTAATGAATGGCGAAGATTGACAAAGGAAGATATGAAAATTACGTACCTACCGTAATTCTTGATCTTCTCTTGTATCTTCACCATTCATTATTGATACCCACCCACCTTCCCCTCAGTGGCCTCCTTCTGTGGTGTCTCCCCCTCCCGTCTCATTCCTCTCTCCCCCCCTTGGCCTTTATGCCAAAAAACAAAAAAAATACAATAATTTTTTTCTGTTATTTTCCCCCATTCTTGTGAATGGATTCTCTTTTTCCTTCAAGGTAGGGTGGAACTAGTACGGTTGCAAATTTCTTTAATTCTGAGGGAACTCTTTCTGACTGCCCTGTGGTGCGATTCCTTACCTTCTTCAGGTCATGTAGTTTCACAGCCTGGTGGCCATGCCCTGTCTTGGCCTCCTCAAAGTTTGGAATCCCCCTGGCAGGTATTATTATTCAAGCTTTTCCAGCTGCTGACTGAACTTGTCAGCTTCAAGCTTCTGTCTGCCTTGTCCTAGCAAGTCTGATTGAGTTCCTCTCTACTTTTCTTACAAACTGCCTTTGAGAAGGCATAGTCTTTCCCATACTCCTCTGTGTTAGCACTTAACAAGTAGCTAAGGAACTTAGTCCTCTTCCTGGATGGGAGCTCTTCTGGAACAGGTTCTGCTCGGACAGTCTAGGAGCCCTCAACTAGGATGAAGGGACTTGGCATGTTGAGAGTTCAGAGAGTCTGCCCTCACTTGGATCTGTTCAGGAGGTTCGGTGGAACCTCTCCTCAGTCCTAGCAACTGGGATTCTTGCTCCCTTATTAGTTTTGAGCGTATGAGCCTCTCAACCAACAATGCTCGATGGGCACTGTTCTCCCTCTCAACATGCCTCTTTCTTTCTTTCTTTCTTTCTTTCTTTCTTTCTTTCTTTCTTTCTTTCTTTCTTTCTTTCTTTCTTCTTCTTCTTCTCCTCTCCCTCTCTCTGTTCCTCCCCTAGAGCCGCCCCAGAAAGGAGGTCCTGCGGTCCCTTAGGGTAGGAATTCTCTCTCCTCTGTCTATTCTCCATCGGCTTATTCCTTTTTCAGTTTATTTCCTTTCCTTTTTCTATCCCTCAGCTCTCTTGCCTCACTTTCTTTTTTCTTACACTTTATTTTCGTCTCTCTGGCTACCAGAACTGAGATGGAGGAGGAGTCTGCGGCACCTAATGGCCGCCCCTCGCACATGACGCGGTACGTTGTCCTCGAGGGCGGCGCCTGTGGAGCCGACTCAAAAAAACCTCCGTAGCGGGTGCGCACCTCCGGCTTAATCCAATCAGTAATGAATGGTGAAGATACAAGAGAAGATCAAGAATTACGGTAGGTACATAATTTTCATTTTTTCACCTCGTCTCCCAGTTGAATTTGTTCCCACTGCATACTCCCCCTTGCATGTGTCGCACCATGCACTTGATTTAACACTAGTACAAGCACATTATCCTTGCATGTGTTGCACCATGCACGTAATTCAACACTAGTGCAAGCACATTATCATTGCATATGTTGCACCATGCACTTGATTCAACACTAGTGCAAGCACATTATCCTTGCATGTGTCACACCATGCACTTAATTCAACATTAGTGCAAGCACATGATCCTTGCATGTGTTGCACCATGCACTTAATTCAACATTAGTGCGAGCACGTTATTCTTGCATGTGTCACACCATGCGCTTGATTCAACACTAATGCAAACACATTATCCTTGCACGTGTTACACCATGCACTTGATTCAACATTAGTGCGAGCATGTTATTCTTGCATGTGTCACACCAAGCACTTGATTCAACACTAGTGTGAGCACATTATCCTTGCATGTGTTGCACCATGCACTTGATTCAACACTAGTACAAGCACATTATCCTTGCATGTGTTGCACCATGCACTTGATTCAACACTAGTGCAAGCACATTATCCTTACATGTGTCACACCATGCACTTAATTCAACACTAGTGCGAGCACATTATCCTTGCATGTGTCACACCATGCACTTGATTCAACACTAGTGTGTGCACATTATCCTTGCATGTGTCGCACCATGCACTTGATTCAACACTGGTGCAAGCACATTATCCTTGCATGTGTTGCACTGTGCACTTGATTCAACACTAGTGCAAGCACATTATCCTTGCATGTGTCGCACTATGCACTTAATTCAACACTAGTGCAAGCACATTATCCTTGCATGTGTTGCACCATGCACTTGATTCAACACTAGTGTGACACGTTATCCTTGCATGTGTCACACCATGTGCTTGATTCAACACTAATGCAAGCACATTATCCTTGCATGTGTCGCACCGTGCACTTGATTCAACACAGTGCAAGCACATTATCCTTGCATGTGTTGCACTGCACTTGATTCAAATACCAGTGTGCTATTATCCTTGCATGTGTCGCACTATGCACTTAATTCAACACTAGTGCAAGCACATTATCCTTGCATGTGTCGCACCATGCACTTGATTCAACACTAGTGCGAGCACGTTATCCTTGCATGTGTCACACCATGTGCTTGATTCAACACTAATGCAAGCACATTATATTTGCATGTGTTGCACCATGCACTTGTTTCTTTTTTTTTATACTTTTTATTTATAAAATTTATATGTTCATACAGTATCTCACTACAGTATACATAAGAGCAAGAGTGAGGAATGCAAACCTCTATGGCAGATGTACAGATATGGTATAACTTATTCATAGGAAAAAAAAAATCCTAATATCTTGAGTCCATATACCAAGAAGGACTGCCAGGTAGTTAATCTAACGAGTAGAAAAAGAGCTGGTTTTTCTGTAGATCATTCATGCTCTCACTACAGTAATTGAAAGAAATAGTGGTTATAGAAAACCAGAACCTCAGCTCACTTGTAGAAATAAACAATTGTGGAGGGTTGTGTGGCCACAGTACAAGTAGTCATGTTATACTACAGTTGTCTAAACTCAATTAAGTTATTTTAACTTCCCGCAGACTTAGGCATAGCAACACGACCTGCCCTGCGGGTAACAGTAAACAGCAATAACAATTAAGATATTTTTAAAGTTCACAAATTGAGTGGTGAACTAATTCACCCCATACAACTACTACTGTGCTTAGGCTTATAGGATTTACGTAGGGCAACGTTTGCGACCCAGCATTAATGGTGGTTAAGCAAACTGAAAACTACTTAAATTATATCTCTTATAGCCCTCTTATTAAGAAATAGAAACCTGAAAACTTTAAATTGTAGGTTTATGTCCAAGTTGATGTAAATTTGGGGTTTAAGCTAGCAGTTCGACTCCCAGTCGGAACATGAACGGAAGGCGCAATCTATAGAAATACGTGGATATTTAACCTAAGTTGAACAATTTACAGCCCAAGATGATTAGGTATACTTCATCCTTCATCATCAGAGTGAGAACTCAGAGGGTTTTTCTTCTCCAGGATTTTTTCTATAAATTGAGTAGCTGCTAACGGGTCCAGAAAAATATGCGTCTTCGCTTCGTGTCTAACTTGTAGGTGAGCAGGGTAGTTTAGGTGAGCCTCAATTCCCTGGCTTAAAAGATTTTTCTTAATTATCTGGAGCTCTTTTTTCTATGCCTAGGTCTGCGCTGAGAGGTTAAGAAAAAAAAACAATCTACTGCCTTCCCAGATCGTTTCTTCTTTGGCTCGAGCTGCTTGCAAGAGTGCAATCCGGACCTCGGGTGGGGAGAGAGTAGCAATGGCTGTTAGTGGTCTTTGCTGCACTCCCGCCCTCACTCTAATTTGCTGTGGCACGGCAAAGACTTTTGTTATTATGGTACCAGAGTCCTGGGGTAGTAACTGTAGATCATCAAATATAAGCCTTGAGACAGCTGAGTGGAGCTCGGTGGATCCAGCAAATCATGGCGGAAAACCCATGATCCGAATATTCCCCTGACGCTGCGTGTTTTCTAATGACTCCACTTTAGCTCTCAAAAAGGTGATGTCTTTAATACAGGCCTCACTACACTCAGCTTGTTTTCCTTGTGCCTCTTTGAGTTCTTCAATAGCCCCTGTGTTATCCTGGATGAGGCGTTCATTTTCAGTTAGTTTCGCCTCTACTTTAGGCAGTCTCTTGTTGGTTTCCTCCCCGTTAGCTTGAAGTTTGGTCGACATTGCCAGTGTTTGTGCGGCAGGGAGTTCTGTAGTATCTAGGCCAGACCCCCGTAGGCCCTGTAGGTGCACTGGAGCTCGCGGGCGAAAGGTAAGTGTCCAGGTTATGCGATGCTCATTTGAAGTCTTTTTTTGGTCCCATGTTGTGCCTCCAAGGTTCCGACTAGTCGTCAGTTATTTTGTTCCACTTCAATTCCACCAGTTCTATCATTCAAAACTTTTATTTTGCAGAGGGTTGAGAGCTACTTTAAATTGCTGCTGCCATCTTGCTGCTCCGCAGCACCCCCCCGCACCGTGCACTTGTTTCAACACTAGTGCGAGCATGTTATTCTTGCATGTGTCGCACCATGTGCTTGATTCAGCACTAGTGCGAGCATGTTATCCTTGCATGTGTCTCTGTGTTGGAACAAAGGCTTATAATATCACTTTTTATAATGATGCATTGGATTCACCTTGGGCCTTACCAAATAATTATTTCATAAATTACCAAAAATAATAAATATTTACATGTGATATTATCCTATGCTCTCCAGATTCAAGTATAATGGTAAATGAGGGCTGGGGGTATACTGGGATGTATAGGGAGAGGCATCATCAACAGAAACAGGAAGTTGTTATCCCTCTGTACAGACAGTTGGTGAGACCCCATCTGGAGTACTGTGTCCAGTTCTGGAGACCCCATCTCCGCAAGGACATAGACAGGATAGAGGTAATCCAGAGGAGGGCAACTAAAATGGTGCAGGGTCTGCAAGAGAAGCCATATGAGGAGAGACTAAAGGAGCTTAATATGTATACCCTGAGGAAAGAAGGAGAGGGGGACATGATAGAAACTTTTAAGTACCTCAGTGGAATCAACAAAGTCCAAGAGGGTAGCATCTTTCAGAAAAGAGACTTGCAAGAACAAGGGACACAATTTAAAGATAGAAAGAGGGGTTCAGGGGCAATATGAGGAAGTATTATTTCACAGAGAGGGTAGTGGATGCATGGAACAGCCTTCCTGAGGAAGTTGTGGGGTCTAAAACTGTGGGAGAATTCAAGAATGCATGGGACAGACATAAGGCAATTCTTGTGGGGGGTAGGAAGAAATAGGCTGTTGGTTAACTAGGATCTGCAGCCTATCCTGTAGGTAGGAAAATGGGCAGACTACATGGGCCTAGCGGTCCTTATCTGCCGTCAAAGTCTATGTTTCTATGTTTCTATGTTTCTATGTTTCTAATGACACTGCTTACCACACTTGTAATTATCTGAAAAATCTATATTTTATTTACACATATGTACAAGTCCTAAATATTCATAATTAGCATAAATATCAACTAATCTTGTAAACATTAGCAAAATTGTTTCAGAAAATCCAGCAACTAATAAAACAAATTTGAGCAAACAAGCAATGTAAATGAGTAAACACTATTCAGCATAATAAATGACAGTTTATATTATTTCTTTAGCATACTTATAAATAGCATGACCTTTCCTTTTTTTTTTCTATGAGAACTTGCAGTTCATTACACCAGTGTTTTAGATTATCTTGGCAGGATACTTGCTTAAACTTTATAGTATGAAAAAGGTATTTTCTTTAGATTTAAATTCAAGCTTAACCATACACCTAAGGTTTAAAGCTAAAATGCACTGTTATCACCCCAGATAACCAAAAAAGTACTAATAGTAATATAAAGGAACACTTACGTTTTAGTTATCTGTAGATGTGGTCTTCTACTTTTTAGCTTTCAAAGTCTTGGTAAGAACTTTTGGTTTTGGATGGCAAATGTCCTCGGTGGTGAGTTTGACTTTAGTCTGCTTTTTGCCCTGAATCTGGAACTGAGAGTCGTTTGACATCAATGAAGCGATGCCAGTTGGATCCTTCTTTGCTTGACATAACTAATCTTCAAAAGTCGCTTCAGGATTTAGTGGGAAAAATAAGACAACAAGATTTCAGCAGTTCAGCACAGTATGTAGAAAGGTTTTTCCCTGTGGAGAGCAATGTTGTTTTGGGTAACTGGACTCTGTGACTCTTTTCTGTTTCAGTTCATTTTTGCTTTTGAACCTGCAAATCTGGACTCTGCTATTCAACAGCACTGCAGACTTGCTGGCTGGCTAATTTCAAAGTCAGTCTCTTGTTCAGGCTTTTAACAGAAATTCCAAAACATTACTTTCAGTCCAAATTCTCAGTATGCAAAACATAGGCCTTGCTTAATCCAATACTTGAAGAAAGTCCTTTCTGTGACAATCAGTTTCAGCAGCTGGACCTGTGGCGGAGTTGTGCAGGCTTTCAGGCTGGTTTACCACTCCTCGAGGTGGCGATGTTCAAGCCCAAGTAATGTTTCCAGCAGGTGTGGCTTCAGGCTTTGGGCCTAGTATAAGTCCAAGCTCACCCAAAATTGTCAACACATTGAACACAGGTCTTCAGACACCAAAGAAGTAAGCAAATCTGGTCTGGCTTTTCCAGCATCCTATTTATGTCCCCACTTACTGGGCGACATCAACATCAAGTTATGATTGGTCTGAGCATTCTTTAAGGGTGCTACTGTTGGCCCCTCCTAAGCCATTTTTTTATCAATATGACCTCATCCAGAAAAACTACTTTTGTTATAAACAACTTTTCTTTCTTATATCTATATGCACTTCTGTACATATATAAAATTTACATTTTTAGTTGCAACTTAAGGAGAAGATTCATTTGAGACCAAACATGATGGTGTCAATTTTAATACAAAATTTATAATTAATAAAAGCATTATAAAACATTTTCCTATATAGATATCTAAAAAGTATTTACAGGTTTCAGAAGTACATTTTTTCCTGTTTAAAATGATGTTACTTTGACAGACCTGCTATAATTAGAACTGTGTAAATGTAATAAAACTTCTTTAAGACAGGGATCTCCTTTGTTCAAAATAAGTGAACCGTGACCTCATGTAATTATCCAGAGGCTTATAATCCCCCTGACTAGTTGTTTGTGTTAAATAAACACGTTATTCTCTTTTCATTGACAAGATGGCAAGGTCAGCTTACTACAGACCCTAAAACTGTCAATAGATTTTAAAAGGGTCTGAGGCTACGGATTTTTGTAAATAGCTCACAATACTCTTTGTTGATGGGTTTAAAAGTTACTCATTGGACAGGTAAATGTATTTCCAATAACCTGTATGATTTTAAAATGTATCAGAGTTTTTGTATATTTTCTATAAATAAAAGTCTTCATTTCTTAAAGCCAGTCTAAATCTTTGTTAACCTCTGAGATGTGCTCTGGCTGGTACTGAAAAACAAGGTTGTAAATTATGTTAGGTTTCAAGCTCTTCCGCTACTAATTGGAAGAGGCCATCCAATTCAAACAGGCCATCCTTGGAACATTTTTTCCTGAAGTTGACCGTGTATTCTGTATCCCCCTTTTCCTGGCATTATTATTCCATTTCAGTATTCAAGCCTTAAGCAGCATCGACCTTGTTTTAAAGATTCATTTAGACATTAATTTGATCAGAAGCATGTATAGGACTTAATAATTAAGCCAACATAAGGATATACAATAATAATTAAGAACATAATAATATTATAATAAAATATTTAACTCAAATTAGTTCTGTTCCTACATCACCATGCGCTTGATTCAACACCAGTGTGAGCACATTATCACAGTGCATTCAGTCAATCTGTTTCAGTGATGTAGGAACACAAGTAGCTCCCTTAAAACCATAATGCCGTGAGTAGTTGAACTGTTTCTCACCTGACAGTTATGTCCTTTACATCTCCCATGGGAGGATGAAGAATGGAAAAAGTCAGTACTGAATGGTGAGTCTAGCTGGTGGAGGGGTTGCCACATACACTGTCAGTCAATCCTATGCACCCCCTCATCACTGTGATGTATGCAAGCTGGGGAAAAATAGGCAAGCGGGGTTGGACAAGCGACCCCTATCTGCTGTCAGATTCTGTTTCTATATTGCCAGTCTCTTGGTTTACAGAGCCGCAATGTCTGTTATGTGGCTGGAGCATTTCTTCCCAATGGTAATGAGGTGGGGGGAGGTACAGATGTTCTCCATCTCCAATCCGTGATGGAGGATTACAGGGAGAGAAGGATAATACTGTAGTTTCTTAATGTGGCTTTCGTGGATATTCTACTAGACCCTTGGTATTACAATTTTGGTTAGTGCAGCTTTGACCACTCCCTCTCTTCCCACACTAGCTTTTTCTTCTGCCCAAAACATTCCCCCATGTCCGCGTCCATCCCCTGCTAATTATTCAGTGGGAATATGACAGCGTTATTGCCCCCCCAACACCAAAGAGTTCAAAGTTACTCACTGTGCTTGGACCGGTGGAAAATTTGAAACACACTGTAGCTGGATGTTTTAGGATTTCTCTTCACATCTAAAAGACTGGAGGAAAGCCATTATTACCATGAGTGTCTGGTCGCTCTGCTGCTTCTCTGCCGCAGCTGAACTTTTGCTTTCTGCAAGTTTTGTTTCTCATAGGGCTCTCGTGGATTCTGGGGCCTTAGAGTCCTGACGTGCTCTTGAATTCTCTGCTTTAAAGGACATATGGTGTACCCAACATAATATCCTAGGCGTGAGCAGCAGGCTACATTCACTATGACAGTGGTTTAAGAGCACATACGGACATACGAAAACAGCCAACAGAAGAAGACCTCCTGGCCTATCGAGTCTGCTCGATATGTAATGCAGGGTCCTGGCCTGGCACATTAGGGCTATAGTAAACAAAGACAGCAGAAATTCTCTGAGTCAGCACTTCTTAGAACCACACAACTCAAACCCTGAGGCAGTGAAATTCACAGTCCTAGAACACATACCAGCTCACCCTCATGGGGGAGATCACACTAAAATCCTTTTACAAAAGGAAATAAGATGGACTGTGAACGTCAATACTACCCACCCAATGGAGTTAAATGAAGAGTAGATTTTACTCCAGTTCTGTAACAACATTTTTCCAATTTCTAACTAGATGTGTGTTCAACTATTCATATAAATAGCACTACTGTAAAATTGCATTTTTGAGAATGAATGTGTGTCCTGAGTAAATGCATTGTAAAATGAGATGTTGCATTTCAGCTGGTCTATCCTGAGTAAATATGTTGTAAAATGAGATGTTGCATCTTAGTCAGGCTATCCTGAGTAAATGCATTGTAAAATGAGATGTTGCATCTCAGCTGGTCTATCCTGAGTAAATATGTTGTAAAATGGACTGTTGCATCTCAGCCAGGCTATCCTGAGTAAATACATTGTAAAATGAGATGTCGCATCTCAGTCGGGCTATCCTCCTCAGTAAATACGTTGTAAACTGAGATGTTGCATCTCAGGTGGGCTATCCTGAATAAATATGTTGTAAAATGCAATGTTGCATCTCAGCTCTGCTATCTTGAGTAAAAATGGTATATAAATATTGCACCTCATCTGGTCTATCTTGAGTAAAGGCAGGCAATCTTGAGTAAATACATTGTAAACTGAAATATTGCATCTTAGCTGGGTTATCCTGAGTAAATTCATTATATGATGAATTCAATGGCCTGTGCAACCAAACAGGTGTTAGGCTGGCGCAACTGTGTTACCTTGCTTTGGCCCTTCATAGTCTCTATTCCATTAGGAATTACTACCTTGTAGGGGTACCAAATTCAAGGGACCCTCGGAGAGAGCCCCCAGAGGTGCCGTGGAAAGGTTCCCTTGGCTAAAGGTTCCTTAGGAAGAATCCCCAGGAGGAGAGAGGTGAGCCACTGGAGGAGGGGAGGATGGGAGGATGGAGGGGAGAAAAAGGAAAAAGTGCTTCAGAGAGAAGCCTGGAGGAACTGTTTATACAGCTCAGGAAGGGGGAGCGACTGGTTGCTCACACATTGAACTACAGGCACAGCCTTTCATTTCAATGGCCTTCGCAACCAGTATAGTATTTTGCTTGTGCAGCTGTGTTACCTTGCTTTGGTTGCTTGCGCTTTCTATTCCAGAGGAACTGCTACCCTATAGGGGTACGAAATACAAGGAACTATTGAAGAGGGGCCCCCCAAAAGGTGCCATGGGAAGGTTCTCTTGGCTAAAGGTAGCTTAGGAAGAATCCACAAAAAAAGCTGAAGCAATGCCAAAAAGAACATTAGCAATTGGTGGCCACTAAGCAGAGAAGTAGAGTGACAGCAACAGGCAGCTTGATAAAACCTAAATGAGATGTGCAGGTTAGTGGAATAGCACAGGTGCAATGGATTGTATTGATGACTTCAGGGCTTCCTAAGGAGAGAGGGAAAGGCAAGTAGGGACACTATTCACCTCCATCCAACAGCGGAATCTACGTAAGTAAACTAGGGAATAGTGACTAAGACTAACTAAGTATTATGACCTGTAGCACGGAGGAGAGAAAAAAAATCCTTTGAGGAGGAAATCTCTGGGGTTCCAAGGCCTAGGTCGCCTTCCCTACAGGCTTGCGATATTTTGTTTAGTGACAGTTCTGCTGCTGTAATTTGGAAACCCAATTAAAGGGGGTGGAAAATGTTCTAATTTGGAGGACATCTCTCACACTGTCCCTCTAACGGGAATGCCGTGACGGGTTGTGAGTGTTTTCTGCAACTGGCCCTCCAAGGTGGGAGAAGGAGAGTGACAATTGCCGAGGTACTCAGCCGGCCTGCCAATCTAAAAACAAACCAAGTAAACCAGAGGCAGTCATGGGGAGAATAACTTAGAAGGTGCTACCAAACCCACTTGGCTAGCCAAAGAAGCCCCCTTGGACTTAAAGGCCCCAACCCTCGCAGCTGGAGTATGAAGTCATTGAGAGATGCCACCAATACATCTGCATGGCTGAGGCTCTGCCCGGAGTGAGGACATTCCCAATATGAGCCAGATGAAAAGGACCCCACCCCAAGTTTCAGTCGCTCAAGATGTGGACTTCGTGGGTGTAGAGTGAGACCATGTGCTGCAGGGTGAGCCTTAAGCGATGGTAACTAATAGTCATAGTTGGCATGCCTCTGATTACGGAGGAAACAAAATGGGAAAGAGAGCTTAAAGGAAGTGCTGAACATTGTAGACCTTACATGGGTCATACATGTATTATAGCAAGCACATAACATACTAAACTTCCAAGGTCAGTGTAAGCAATGATTGGACCTGCGCGTAGGTCTGTGAGGCAATGTCAGCAGTGATCAGACCTGCACGTAGGTCTGTAAGGCAGCAATTCACATGATTTCCAGGGAGGAAAGCCAACTATTTCCATTAAGGAAACCAATTAAAGGTGACATAAATACTCGGAGGAGTTTAGCAACAAATGCAGTATTAGAATATGAGGTTTTTGGACCACATGGGGCCACAACTCTCCACTATAACCCCCAGTCCTCCACCGTAGGAAAAACAAGGGAGCTACAGTAAAGCACCATGACCCACAAGCAAATTGTAAAGCTAGTTTACAGTGACAGCTGTAGCGGAGCTGACCTCCAGAGTATAATGAAGCAGTGTACAGCAGTAGTTGGTCTATCCTGAGTAGAAGCATTGTAAAATGAGATGTTACAGCTCAGCTGGACTATCCTGAGCTGGCATTTATTGAGTTAATGCATTGGAAAACATCAATGTTTAAATAAATAAATATAATAAAATGTTGCATCTTAGCCGGGCTATCCTGAGTAAACACATTGTAAAATGAGATGTTGTACCTCAGCTGGTCTGTCCTGAGTAGAGACATTGTAAAATGAGATGTTGCACCTCTGCCAAGCTATCCTGAGTTCAGATACTGTAAAATAAGCAAAAAAGAATGGAAACATATTTTTGAGAAATACTGCCCAATATTTCCAGTTGTACTAATTTAACACATTCATCCCCGGCAGCTTATTTATTCTTTAAATTAATTAACCCTGTCACGGAGTAAGCATAACAAGTTCGGTAATGAAACTTACAACTTGCAAATGGTAAGGCATTCTGAAATGCTTTTTTTAACAATACTACCCCCTTTCTTTGCAAAACAAGGCCCTTCCCTGTCTGTTATTCAGTCACAGTTTCATCCTCCCTGGCCTGTGGCAGAGGCAGGAATCGCCCACCTACCTACTGCTATTTTCACCATCCAGCCTCTGCCTCAGGGATTTTATATGAAATGTGATGGGACTGCAGCACGCCTCTGACACATTATTCCAAAGAAAAACCTCTGCAAGGCAGGAATGGTAATCCCCAGCCACTTATCTGAAGCTGATAGAATTCCTTTTACAACACGCATTGTGTTCAGCAGAGATTGACACACAGTAAAAACAAAACTGATATGATATGGTGCATACAGGAAGCTGAATATTGCATGTACTGCAGCATGACAGCAGTCATTAACTTGTCATAATTTTAGTCATCTCTCTCTCTATATATATATTAATCATCACTATCTGCTTTATTGTTTACAAGAATAATACAACCTCAAAATATAGAAACATAGAAACATAGAATTTGATTTCAGAGAAGGACTGTTATGGCCCACTTAGTCTGCCAGTTTCCCTACTTAATGGATAAGCTGCAGATCCTAGTTAACCAACAGCCTATTTCTTCCTACTTCCCACAAAGAATTGCCTTATGTCTGACCCATGCATTCTTGAATTCCCCCACTGTTTTTGACCCCACAACCTCCTCAGGAACGCCATTCCATGTGTCCACCACCCTCTCTGTTAAACAATACTTCCTCACATTGCCCCTGAGCCATCCCCCCCTCTATCTTCAAATTGTGTACCCATGTTTTTGCACATCTCGTTATCTGAAAGATGAAACCCTCTTGGACTTTGTTGGTTCCCTTGAGGTACTTGATAGTTTCTATCATGTCCCCCCCCTCTCCCTCCTTTCCTCGAGGGCATACATATTAAGCTCCTTTAGCCTCTCTTCCTATGGCTCCTGGTGCAGACTCTGCACCATTTTAGTTGGCTTCCTCTGGACAGCATCCATCCTGTCTATGTCCTTGCAGAGATGGGGTCTCCAGAACTGCACACAATACTCCAGATTAGGTCTAACCAACTGTCTGTACAGTAGGACAACAACTCCGTGTTTTCTACGGGTGATGCTTCTCCCTATACATCCCAGTATCCCCCCAGCCCTCCTTACTGCCTTCTTACATTGCTTGCCCACCTTTAGCTCTCCAGATATGACTACCCCCCAGGTCCCTTTCCATGTTTGTTGTTGTTAGCATCTCACTCCCCATTGTGTACTCTTCCCCTGGGTTTTTGTTTCCCAGGTGCATTACCTTGCACTTCTTTGCATTAAATCTAAGCTGCCATACATTTGCCCATTCCTCCAACCTTGCCAAGTCACTGCTCATCCCTTGTGCATCAACCTTGTTGCAGATCTTTGTGTCATCTGCAAAGAGACATACTTTTCCTTCCAGTCCCTCTGCAATGTCACTTATAAAGACATTAAGGAGGACCGGTCCCAGTACTGAACTCTACGGTACCCCACTAGTAACACCCCTTTCTTTAGAGTGAACTCCGTTTAGTATTACTCTCTGGATTCTGTTGTCCGGCCAATCTTTTACCCAGGCTACCACCTTGGAACCCACTACAAGGCTGGCTAACTTGTTTATTAATCTTTTGTGTGGGGCCGTGTCCAATTGCCTTGCTAAAGTCTAGGTAGGCCACGTTCACAGCCTCTCCCTGGTGTACTATTTTGGTCACCCAGTCAAAGAAATCTATTAGATTCATCTGACATGACCTTCCCGCTGTGAATCCATGCTGCCTTGGGTCCTGTGCCCCACTGGCCTCTAGGTACTCAACAGTTCTTTCCTTCAGAAGTGATTCCATCATTTTCCCTACCACCGAGGTCAAACTAACAGGTCTGTAGTTTTCTACCTCTGCCTTTCTCCCACTTTTGCGAAGTGGAATCACATCCCGCCCTCCTCCAGTCCTCTGGTACCACTATGTCCTCCCTTGATTTGTCAAAAAAGGGTAGTCAGTGGTGTCACAAGTTCTCCCCTTAGTTCTTTTAGAATTCTGAGGTGAATCCCATCAGGTCCCATTGCTTTGTCCACCTTTAGTTTTAAGAGTTCTTTCAGAACACTTTCTTCTGTAAATGGACCGGTATCGTCACCCCTATGCAGAGTGTTGCTCTTGTTTGGTTTAGGTACTTCCCCCTCTTCTTCCATTGTGAAAACTGAGCAGAAATATTCACTCAGTATCCCTGCTTTTTCACTGTCACCCTCTGCCCACATTCTTTCCTCTTTATTAAGCCTCAGTATCCCTCCCTTTGTCTTTCTTCGCTCCCTAATGTACCTATAAAAAGGTTTTATCCCCCTTCTAAGAATATAGTTGTATTCAAAGGACTTCACTAAATGCAGATTAAAAATGGCATGGCCAACTGATCTAACTTCCATTTGCTATTTTTTGAATACTTAAGGAGATTTCTCGATTTTCAGGAAAAATTTAGTTTATATCAGCACAACTCAGTTATGTAAAATTCCCCCAAAATTTTAGTTTCAGAATCTTGCATTCTTTAATGCTGAAGCTATTTTTATTAAAACAGGGTCTTTTTTTAGATTTCACCAATTTATGCTGCTTATATCTGCTGTGATGTCATGGGGCTCGATCACCCAAGGGACCTCCTCTTTCAGAGGGGTGCTCACGTGTATGGGGAGGAGCAGAGGCCCTGCTCAGTACACAGGGATCTCTGCACATTCCCAGCTCTGTCTATGCAGCCCCTCTGCACTCACTCCCCTACCGTATGCACAGCTACATGTCTTGCTGGGTCAGGATGGGCAAGGGAGGAGGGGTAATCCTGTGTCTGATCCAGGACACCTCAGCAGTGCTGCATAAGGCCAGCAGAGGGGGCCGATGCTGCAAGGCCTGATGGACTGCCACAGCACTTATGTGTCGCCCTCCACATAACCACACAGACTGATACTAGGCCTAATCAGACCTCTTACATACATACATACATATGAAGACGCCATTGGAGAAAGGTCATTTGGTTTATCTAGTCTGCTCATATTGCAGGGTCCACAGCTTGAGCTACTGTCCCTACCTCCTCCCCACTCCTCCCATCCTCCCTACCCATGATCCTTACCATCCCCCATGCCTATCCCAGCCTCTCTTAAAGCTGCCCACTGTCTTCAAGGAGACTACCTCATCTGGCAGAGCATTCCAAGTGTCCACCACCCTCTCCATGAAGAAGTGCTTCCTGACCTCCCTCCCAACCCCACCCTGTTTAAGATTGTGCCTCCTCATGTTATGGTTCCCACTCAGCACACATAGACCCTCCTTAGCCACATTATTTATCACTTCCAAGTACTTGAAGGTCTCAATCATGTTCCCTCTCCCTCTCTCTCTCCTGTCCTCCAGTGAGTACATATGCAGTGCCCTCAACCTCTCCTCATATGCCTTACCCTGCTTATCCACTATCATCTTTGTAACCATCCTCTGGATCTTCTCCAGCAGGTTAATGTCCTTTTTGAGGTGTGGATACTAGGGTATCCCGTTAGGAAGGTGACATAAATTTGTCGTCACAATTAGAGTGACTCCCAATTGCCAACACTGAGAGTGGCGACCATGACTTGAGGTCACCCAATCTTAGTGTTAGCCTTTGTCCCATGGTCATGCCCTACCCCCCCGGAGTTAGTTATTTAAAGTTCAGGGGTGCAGGGGTGGAGCCCCCTGCATGGGGGGGCGAGGGGGGCAAAGCCCCCCTCAAATAAACAACTGTTTCACAGGAGGGTGTTTTGGCACTGTACCTCCTGGGAGAGAAACACCAGGCACTGAGTGCCAGATGGCATTTTGCCGGTGCTGTAATCAACATCAGCAAAACGTTTTTTGCTGTGACATGGTGGAACCAGGTACCAGTACTAAACTCCATACTCTAGATGTGGTCTTACCAGTGACCTGTGTGGCACGTGGACAGCTGGTGCTGATTTCAATATGATATTTTTTCTGCAAAATAAAATATGTATGGGAATGTCTGTCAGGAGGAAATTCTGTCTTGCTGAAATTGACACATCAACCCCCCCCCAGGGATAAGTTCAAAGGACAGGAGGCAGCTTAAACTGCAGATATCTGAGGTGCAATTATCTTGTTAGTTTGCTTTGAAGGCAGGAACCAAGATATCCATTTTATAATGCCCTCAGGGAGATCCTTTGATTTGCACTAGGTGTCATGAGGAAAAGGACATATGCATGTGGTTGGACTGTCTTCCAGGGAAGCCAGCTAAATACATCAAAGAGACTTTGATGTTGGGTGAAGCAGGTCCCAGACTAAATGGGGAAATCCAATATGCATTTGTTTAGACCATCATCCCAGAAAGCCAAGAATTACATCAAAGAGACTTTTGATGTCTGGGTGAAACAGATCACAGACTGGTTCAAGAAGTCCAATATGCATGTGCTGGGGAGTGTTGTCTAAGGAAGCCAGAATTACATCAAAGAGACTTTTGATGTCTATGTGAAACAGACCATAGACCGGTTTTGGCAAGTCACATTTATGTCACCTATTATTTTTTTAAATATTTTAGTAGGACATCCTGTGTTATAAAATATAAATTTTAATACACCAAGGTGGAGTTAGGTGACCTCAGAGAGAAGGCCGGCTCAAGACTGCTTTTAAAAATACTGAGCAAACCTTACACAGTGACATTCATTTCTGACCGAGAAAACAGGAACATCAAAGCAGTGAAAGCTTAAGAAAGTAAGAATACAATTAGATAAGACCAGTCCAGTCTGAGTGTACATGTTGTAGGAATTTGCACTTTTAAACCTGTTTTGTTTTTAAGACTGTATGTGTTGAGATATCTTGTTCTGTATTTTACTGTTTTTCTATTTTACCTATTTTAAAGTAAAGATACATATTTTAAAAACAGAAACTGCCTGGTGTGCCTTGAAACTTCTTTTTATATAAGTGAAGCTTAGATGGTTATAGTTGACACTGTGCATGTGCTTATTGTGATACCAAACTGGGAAACAGATAAGAGTTCTCTAGGTCTTGTATAGAGTTCTAAGGGTTCATTTTGTTATACCTGGTTAGGTGCCCATAGGCAAAGATATCTGGCCCCTTGAAGACAGTTTATCTGAGCCTGACACTTGGGTACACTAAAAAGAGGTTATCAGTTTGAATCCCTCCAGAACTTGGGACAAAGGTGACTCGAACCCACAAAAACAGACAAGAGGGCTACCTTTTTCTGTTAACTGTTCACAATTCTACGCTCAGAGGCTGACACTTTGGGAGTAGAGAGCTGACCTGCTGAGTGGGTTTGTGACAGATTGGTGGCAGCGGTGGGATAAAAAGTTTGGTGGTATAAGCTTTATTGTTCAGTGTGTCAACTTGAGACTGTTCAGCTCACTTGGAAAAAAGAAAGGCATTGTTTTATTTCAAAAGGAAACAGAACTATATCCCTTGGCTTACAGTCAAGTTCCTGCCCATTTTATTTTTTTTTTTCTAAAGTGCCAGAATAGCAGTAGTCAGGAAAGATGGCTTCCAACTACAGCAGGCACACTGTAGAATACTTAAAGCAGTTGTGCGGAGACAGAGGAGTCCTGCTCGAGGTGACAGCCTAAAAGCAGAACGTCATAGAGGCCCTGATGGTAGCAGATACCCAGAGCAGTGAGTCATTGACTGTGACTGAAAAGGACCAAACCGCGAGTGTGGCAGGACTAGTGGCCAGTGCTGTGTCCAGGTCCAGTGAGGAGGACAGCAGGGCTACTGTCAGTGAAGGGCCACAGCAGCAGGGGATGGTCACCAGTATCCTGAATCCAGAGGTACTCAGGCTGCAAATTGAGTTGCGTAGGATGGAGCTAGAGATCCAGAGAGAGAGGGACCATGAACAAAGGGAGGAAGAGGAGAAGAAGGAGAGAGAGAGAGAACCGAGAGGCAGAGCAGGAATGCCGAGAGGCAGAGAGGGAACAGCGAGAGGCAGAGTGACAACAGAGGGAGGCAGACCATGAGAAGCATGAGCGCCAGTGAACTGCAGAGGAGAAGAGAGAGGAGTGCCAGTGGCAGCACAAACTGGAGAAGCTACGACTCCAACGAGCGGCACCAGAGCAGGTAAGTGGCTTGGGTTTAACTGGGACTGCAGGACTGGGTTACAAATTGAACTCCAAATTGATAGCTGAATTTAAAGAGGGGGAGGATATGGATGCCTTCTTAAATTCTTTTGAAAAAGTTTGTATTCAGGCTAAAATTCTTAGGGAGTCCTGGAGCTTCCAGCTATCCCTGCTACTTACTGGGAAAGCTTGGGATGCATTGGGTCAAATGGACAATGAGGACAGCAATGATTACAGCAAGCTAAACACTGCACTGTTAAAAAAATTTGAATTAACTGCTGAATCATACAGAGCTAAATTCCATAAGCTCAGGAGAAGCCCTAATATGAGCTACGAGGAGCTAGCCATGAAACATCAGTTTTTAAAATGTTAGTGGGAAGGAATGGTGGCAAACTCTGTTGATAAAATTGAAAATGTGATTTTATTAGAACAGTTTTATTGGGCATGCCCAGCAGAGCTAAAAACCTGGTTAGAGGACTGAGATTCAAAAACAGTGCGAGAGGCTGCTTAACTCTCAGACCAGTATGCCAAGAGCAGATCTGCTCCGAGAGCAAATGGGGAGAGCGTGGCAGTGCAGAAAGGGAAAAGTGCACCTTCAGGGCAGCTAAAATCCTCACTGCCTCCACCAAAACCAGTTAGCCCCAGGTTTCAGAGAAAAGATTTCTCTGAGAGAAGAACTGAGTGTTGGTTGTGTAAGGAAACTGGGCATATTGCCAGACAGTGTCCCAAAAAGGCCAGCAATAATACACAGCATGGCACCAGGAAACAAGTTGGTTGTTTGTGTGTCCCTGGAAGCATGCCAGTGAACATGAGGGAACACATGCACCCAGTCATGGTGAATGGTGTACAGACGCAGGGGTTAAGGGACACAGGGGCATCCCTGACATTGGTAAAAGGGGATCTGGTACAGCCTGGTCAGCTTATACCCAATAAATACGTCACCGTACAGGACTTTGTGGGTGAAGAGAAAACATTGCCACTGGCCAGTGTTCTCCTGGACTGGGGTAAAACAGGGGGAACTGTGCAACAGGTGGCTGTAGCCAAAACATTAGCAGTGGATGTGATCCTGGGTAACAATCTCCAGCAGGGGATGGAATGTGCAGTTACCCGTAGTCAAGTGGCGAGGGAAAATAGTAGTTCCCTGAACCCCACAGAAACCAGTGTGGAAACCACTGAGAGGCTGGTTCCTCAGCCTGTGTCTCCAGATGGGGAGACTGATAAAAAGGGGGTAGAAATTTCCCCAGTAGCATTTAACCACACAGCTACAGAGGGTTACTCCAAAGAGGGAGAGGTAACCCCTCATCAGAGGGTTTTGATTGACAGTGATCCTGAGGGGCCCTGACACTAGTGCTAGGGACCCTAGTTAAGTGACTGAAGGGGACCTGTCCCATGCCTTGGGACTGTGTGAGGGGTTTGCAGCTGCTCAGAGGAGCGACCCTAGTATAGAGAAGCTGAGGGCTTGGGCAGACTCTGACAGAACCAGGGAGGTGACGGCAGACATAAGGTTTATTGGGAAAATGGACATATGTATACTCAGACAGTACAGACAGAGGAAGGGATGCTAGGTAGGCAGCTTGTCATTCCCCAAGGGTATTGTGAGCAGTTGCTCAAAACTGCACATGATATTCCTTTGTCTGGTCATCTGGGAATCGTGCACTCTATGCAGCGGTTGACCCAGAATTTCTACTGGCCTAACTTCACCCAACAGGTGAAGGAGTATTGCAGGTCTGTCACCGGTGCCAAGAAATAGGGAAGGCAGGCAAGAAAACCCAAGCCACCCTGATTCCACTGCCCATAGTGGAGGAGCCATTCCAGAGGGTGGGAATGGATATTGTGGGGATCCTGACTGTGGTGGATTATGCCACCTGGTACCCAGAGGCAGTCGCCCTATCATCTCTGAGGACAGACAAAGCGCAGATGCATTACTTGGGATTTTCTCCACTTGTTGGGTTTCTGCAGGAGGTAATCACCGATCGAGGAGGTTTCTTCATGTCGGACCTGATGAAATGTTTATGGGAGAAGTGTGGGGTGGTGCAGAGATGCACAACACCGTATCAGCCACAAGCCAATGGACTTGTGGAACGATTCAATGGTACCCTGAAGTCAATGCTCCGGGCATTTGCTGAACAGCATGGGAGGGACTGGGAGAAATACCATCCCCACCTGTTGTTTGCATACAGGGAGGTGCCCCAAGAGTCTACAGGATTTTTCCCCTTTGAATTCTTATATGGACGCTGGGTATGTGGGCCCCTAGACTTGATCCAGGAGGACTGGGAAGGCAAGCACACCACCCAAGGAACACCCATTGTGGATTATGTCCTTAGGTTTAGGGAAAGGCTGAAGGAGCTTATGGGGACAGCCCAGAGCAACTTGGCAGCTGCCCAACAGAAACAAAAAGTGTGGTACAACCGCAGAGCCAGAGCTCACTCATACATGGTGGGTCAGGAAGTCATGGTCCTTATTCCGGTCTGGATAGACAAGCTGCAGGCTGAGTAGGCAGGACCGTACAAAGTGGTTAGGAAGGTAAATGACGTGAACTACATTGTGGAGTTACCTGACCATAGACAGACAGAAAGGATGTACCATGTCAACATGATGAAGCCATATGCAAATGGGGTGACATGGTGTTTGCAGTGTGTAGTCATGGGGAGGGGCTGGACGAAGGAGATCCCCTTCTGGACTTGCTGGAAGAGAGTAAATGGGAGTCCTCTGTGGAGGCAGTAAAATTGTCTCCCCAGCTGACCCCGGACCAGATCCAGAAAGTAAGGGAGGTTTTAGCAGACTTTGCCCCCTTGTTTAGCGCCAAGCCTGGACTAACCCCCCTAGCGACACACGATGTGGAGACAGGGACACAGATGCCCATACAGCAGACAGCATATTGGGTGTCAGAGGCTGTCCAAAAGGACATTAGGAGGGAAGTGGAGGAGATGCTGGATTTAGGGGTAATCCAGAGATCCCACAGTCCCTGGGCCTCACCCGTAGTCCTTGTACCCAAGCCAGATGGCTCAACTCATTTCTGTGTAGACTATCGTGGACTGAGTGCAGTCACAAAGTCAGATGCCCACCCAATGCCTCGGACGGACAAACTCCTGGACAAGTGGGGAAGGGCGACCTACCTTACAGTCATTGACCTGACAAAGGGGTACTGGCAGGTAGAGTTGACGGACAGAGCTAGGGAGAGGTCGGCCTTCATCACTCCGATAGGCTTATTTGAGTTTAAAGTCATGTCTTTCGGAATGAAGAACGTCCCGGCCGCTTTCCAAAGGTTGGTGAACCAGGTGTTAAATGGTGCTGAGGAGTACACTGTGGTGTACCTGGATGACATTGCCATCTTTAGTACCAGCTGGGAGGAACACCTAGCCCACCTTAGGGAAGTGCTGGGCAGGATACAGAAGGCTGGGCTCATTGTCAAAGCTGAAAAGTGCCAGGTGGCCATGGGAGAAGTGGCATACCTCAGGCATGTGGTAGGCCAAGGACAGCTCTGTCCTAACCAAATAAAAATAGAGGTAATCCAGGCATGGCCCAGACCAGAAACTCAGAAGCAGGTCAGGAGTTTTCTCAGGACAGCAGGGTACTATAGAAAATTTGTACCCAATTATAGTGCAATGGCTGCTCCCCATCTGACCTGACAAAGAAAAGGATGCCCAAGAAAATTACCTATGGCCCAGCCTGTGAGGAAGCCTTTTTCAAATTAAAGGAGGCACTGTGCAGTGCTCCTGTTTTGACAAGTCCTGACTATAGCAAACCTTTTATAGTTCAGATTGACACCTCAGACGTGGGTATTGGGGCAGTACTGAGTCAGACATTCAGTCAGGGGAAGGATCACCCAATAGCCTACCTGAGTAAAAAGTTACTTCTCAGGGAGCAGGCATACTCTACGGGGGAAAAGGAGTGTCTTGCCATAGTGTTGGCCCTAAAGAAATTGGAGCCATACTTGTATGGGCAGCATTTTGTGGTGCAGACTGACCACAACCCCCTGATTTGGCTGACGCAGATGGGGAAAAACAATGGTTGAATGCTACGATGGAGTCTTGCTTTGCAAGGATATGACATAACCATTATACAAATGGCTGGAGCGACCAATTAGAACTCAGATGGGCTGTCTCGTGTCTATGAGGAGTGAACTGATTTGGGAAGCTCATCCCATGCAGGGGATAGACCCCCCAAATTCAGTCTAGGTGGGGAGAATTGTGGCACGTGGACAGCTGGTTCTGATTTCAATATATTTTTTCTGCAAAATAAAATATGTAAGGGAATGTCTGTCAGGAGGAAATACTGTCTTGCTGAAATTGACACATCAAACCCCCCCAGGGATAAGTTCAAAGGACAGAAGGTAGCTTAAACTGCAGATATCTGAGGTGCAATTATCTTGTTAGTTTGCTTTGAAGGCAGGAACCAAGATATCCATTTTATAATGCCCTCAGGGAAATCCTTTGATTTGCACTAGGTGTCATGAGGAAAAGGACATATGTATGTGGTTGGACTTTCTTCCAAGGAAGCCAGCTAAATACATCAAAGAGACTTTGATGTTGGGTGAAGCAGGTCCCAGACTAAATGGGGAAATCCAATATGCATTTGTTTAGACCATCATCCCAGAAAGCCAAGAATTACATCAAAGAAACTTTTGATGTCTGGGTGAAACAGATCACAGACTGGTTCAAGAAGTCCAATATGCATGTGTTGGGGGGTGTCATCTAAGGTAGCCAGAATTACATCAAAGAGACTTTTGATGTCTATGTGAAACAGACCACAGACTAGTTTTGGCAAGTCACATGTATGTCACCTATTATTTTTTTAAATATCTTAGTGGGACATCCTGTGTTATAAAATATAAATTTTAGCTGGCCCGGTGGCGCTGAGGGTTGAGGCACTGGACGCCTCACCTCACTCCACACCGGCGACCCGGGTTCGAGAACGAGCCCAGGTCATCAGGGATCGGCAGGGAAGGACTAGAATTGAGCGTCTGACGACAGCTCTCCTAGTTCTGGGGAAAGGGGTGGGTGCATGACACACTCTGGCAGTCCCTGGGGATGCCCAGAGGAACTGCAGCTGTGCGGGTGCACAGTGGGGGGGCAAGGCAGATGTTTGCACGTACTGTGCGGACATCATTGCACATCCGTGCTCCCATTGGGAGAAAACGGGGAAAGCAGCATGGTCCATGGCAGCTTCATGGCCGCTCGCTTCACCGGCCAATGATGCCTGAATTAGGTGTGTGCCGGTAGTGGATCCTCGCCGGACGCAGGGGCTGAAGGGTGAGCCCCTCTCGATGGACGTAGCTGCATATGCCAGCTGGGCACGTCGGCTTCAGGGTCAGAGGTGAAGGTAGGAGTGGTGGCTGGATGAATAGCAGGACTGTGGCTGCAAGGAGGAAAAATAGAGTAGTGATAAAAATAAAATATAAATTTTAATACACCAAGGCGGAGTTAGGTGACCTCAGAGAGAAGGCTGGCTCAAGACTGCTTTTAAAAATACTGAGCAGACCTTACACAGTGACATTCATTTTCTGACTGAGAAAAGAGGAACATCGAAGCACTGAAAGATTAAGAAAGTAAGAATACAATTAGGTAAGACCAGGCTGAATGTATGTGTTGTAGGAATTTACACTTTTAAACCTGTTTTGTTTTTAAGGCTGTATGTGTTGGGATATGTTGTTCTGTATTTTACTGTTTTCCTATTTTACCTATTTTAAAGTAAAGATATATATTTTAAAAACAGAAACTGCCTGGTGTGCCTTGAAACTTATTTTTATATAAGTGAAACTTAGATGGTTATAGTTGACACTGTGCATGTACTTATTGTGATACCAAACTGGGAAACAGATAAGAGTTCTCTAGGTCTTGCATAGAGTTCTAAGGGTTCATTTTGTTATACCTGGTTAGGTGCCCGTAGGCAAAGATATTTGGCCCCCTGAAGACAGTTTATCTGAGCCTGACAATTGGGTACGCTAACAAGAGGTTATCAGTTTGAATCCCTCCAGAACTTGGGACAAAGGTGACTTGAACCCACAAAAACAGACAAGAGGGTTACCTTTTTCTGTTAACTGTTCACAATTCTACGCTCAGAGGTTGGCACTTTGGGAGTAGAGGGCTGATCTGCTGAGCGGGTTTGACACAACCTGTACAAAGACAGTATGACCTTTATTCCCCTACTACTGATCCCCCTTGCTATGCATCCCAGCATCTTGTTTGCCCTTGCTGCTGCTTTCTTGCACTGCGTGGAGTGCTTCAGGTCACTAGTGATCATCACTCCCAGGTTCTTCTCCTCTCCTGATGCAGATACCTGGACTTCACCAAGGTAGTACTCCATCCTGGAATTCTTGGCTCCAATGTGCATAACTTTGCATTTCTTGGCATTGAAGCCAAGCTGCCAGATCCTGGACCACCTCCCCAGCTTTTTCAGATCGTCCTGTAGGTCCTGTATCCCTTCAGCTGTGTCCGTTCTCCTGCAGAGCTTGGTGTCATCTGCGAATAGACACATTTGCCCTTAATGCCATCCCAAATGTCATTGCTGAAGACGTTGAACAACACCGGCCCCAGCACGGACCCCTGTGGGACCCCCACTGGTGACCTCTCTAGTGCCAGATAACTCTCCCCCATGACCACCAGCTGGGTTCTGTCCTTCAGCCAGTTTTACACCCACCTGACCATTTTATTCCAAACCCTGAGACCTGCCAACTTCCTGATCAACCTTTTGTGGGGCACAGAGTCAAAGGTCTTGCTGAAATAAGTCTACTGTTTTAGTGACCCAGTCAAAGAAGTCAATCAGATTTGTTTGACACAATCTCTCCCCAATGAACCCGTGCTGTTTCGCATCCTGGAGACCATGCTCCTCTAAATATTCTACCAACCTTTCCTCAAGTATGGTCTCCATGAGTTTGCCTACAATGCAGATCAGACTGACTGGTCTATAATTCCCTGGGTCATCCTTGGGACCGCTTTTGTGGAGAGGCACCACATGTGCTGTCCTCCAACCCTGAGGTACCATGCCTGACTCCAGTGAACTATTTAACAGGCCTGCCAGTGTCCTGCCAGCTCCTCAGCCAGTTCCCTTAGTACCCTTGGATGTACTCTGTCCAAGCCTGGTGATTCAAACCCCAGGAAATGTTACTGTATTCTGACATATGACGTATGGTCTCACCATAGGACTGCCCTGGAGCTGAAATGGTTAATAGAACCTATGCTAATAATGGCATGCTAGTGTAACCCCCTTGTTACCTGGGTTTACTAGAATCCCAGTAAGACCTAGTGGTAGGCAGGGAAGGCAGCTTGTGAAACTCCAGTTAAATGGATTTCACACTGTCTCACTCTGTTCTCAGTCTCAGCTGAGACTGAGGGATGACATCACCATAGAACTGTCGCAGCTGCATGAGCCACAATGGAATCTGCAGCAGGGAGTTGGAATAGAATGTTGGGAGGTTTGAACAGTAGTCTGTAGGTCAGTTGGAGTTTGGAGCTTGCTGAGAGAGCATCACAGCAACTCTGTGTAGGCTCGTGGCACCTCAGCCCTGACATAGGGCTACATTTAGGTAAAAAGGTGTGTGTTCCACCTAAAGAGAGACACAGAAGATAGTTTTAAAGTCTAGTGGAGAAGCTGCCTTATTTGGTCCAAGAGTTTTTGGGAAACAAGAAGAGTTTGTGATTCACCTGTGGGGCACCTGCAACCAGAGGGTGAGTTTCTGCTCTTTCTAAAGGGCCCATGTTTTCACCCTGGGACTTTGGTGATAGTGGGGATTGGACTACTGAAGTAGTAGGAGGCCTAGAGTAATAGGCTTAGCCAAAAGTAAAAGTATGTTCAAGTCCAGCACATAGGGGAAGTCAAGACATGTAGAGGAGATGTGACATACGTCTACCCAGTAATCTGCATTGCCAAGCTTTCAGAAAAGAGTTGTTTAGTTTCCAGAGAAATGGCCCGGTATGGATTGTGGGAGCTGGAGGTGGGAGACCTCCCATCTTTAGTGACCAGGTCCACCTCTACAGATTTGCTCTGTGGATTTCTACTTTGCCTCATGCACTTGGCCAGTGATGAGGGAAGTACCCAGACGTGGGATTGGAAGAAAAATTCCCTCTAGGAGTCGAAGGCTCTAAGGTGGTTTGGGGAGCCACAACATTAAAATTGGTTCATTTCCCAAAATGGACCACGGATCAAGTGGCCGGCGGGGGAGCCGGGTCAGTGGGGAAAACCCAAGTAGTGTACAAGTCGGGCTGTGTACCCAAAGCTGCGTGCAAGTCTGGGCTGTGTGTCTGGTGGGTTCAGAGCCTGAGGGCTGGAAATAGTGAAGAAGTGTTCTGTGTCTCTATTCTGCATTACCAGGAATGTAGCCTTGTGGGGGTCCGTCTATGCTTTGTTTGTTCAGCTTGGATGTGAATAAAAGCCACACTGTAGAATCCCATTCCTGGTTCTGGACATTACAGTTATTGCTTCCTGTGTTCGGATTTACTTGGGTGCCCCTGTGCAGAGTAGCCAAACCTAGACCCCCTGTGTCGAGTAACCTATTCCTCCCCAAACCCAGTCCCCACCAGGTACTGCTGTCAGCTTCAACAGCATGCCACCTGTCATTTTGGAAAAAGGCAGGGGTGAGGGGTTACACTAGGCTCAAGCTTGGTTTTCAAACCACTGTCCCTAGAATACATCCTGCAACCGTTAGATTCTTTACTCCACTTGCTTAAGTCAGATGCTTTGGAGAGCTAGCCTTCATCTTTCCTGAAGATTTTATTTTCTTGTTTTTTAAAAGTACCTTTTATTTCTGTTAGTTTTTAAAGCACTGTCCTTGGTTTTGGTAGATTAGTCTAGATTTAGTGTTTTTCCGGTAAGTTTTTTGGCTCCCTGCTGGTTCTTCTCAACCGGGAGGAAACCGAACCTTTGTTTATATTTTTTAAGGTAAATTTTCTTTAAAACTACTTCCCTGGGCTGGTTATTTGATTTGGGAAAGAAACCGGGGTGACTCTCAGTTCTTTCATCGGTTGCTGAACTGACCATGAAAAAAAAAAAAAAGGGCAAAAAAAGCTTTGTTTGCTAGTGTGGGTATCTGACTCACAGAAACCCAGTCTTATGTTTTTTTTTCTTTGTTATATCACTACTCAAGAAAATAAATTGCCCTACAGGTTTTCAGCATTGCACAGAGTGTGGTGAACCATTTGCTAAAGCAGAGCCTCACTTGGTTTGTGTTTTCTGCCTAGGGTTTGACCACCTGAAAGCAGATTGTGAAATTTGTAAAAACTTTCCTCAGTCGAGGCTTGATAGGTGATTGAACTGACTGAAAGGAAAAATGTCCGATAAGGCTGCTGATCCGGCCTTGGATAAACTCTCTCCTTCCCATCCTAAAGAGAAATCCAAGGAATCAGCAGAACAACCCTCTGACCAGGGTGAAGGTTCATCTAGTAGAAAACGAACCACAGGCACTGCCTCTGAACCAACAAGTTCTGCTAAGAAGAAAAGGAAGGAGAAACACTCAGGTAAGGAACCACAACCGACAAGCTTGTTGGTTCCTACCACTGAGGAGATAGCTAACACTATTAGAATTATCCAGGTGCTGCAAACTGGTACCACGGTGCTGGTTCAGTGACCCAGTTCACAGCCCTTGGTTCAGGTTCTGGGTTCCTCCTCGGTTCCCAGTTCTTTTGAACAGTATCCTGATGTTTATGTTGAGGGTGAGGATGATGAGGAGGATGTTGGGGGAGCCTCCTGAGCCAGATGTCTCCCCTGATCCTCAATGTCCTGACTCCTGACAAAGGAGCGGAGGACTTTTCTACACATTTTGCTTTTATGAAGCAAGTGGCACAGACTCTGGACTTCTCTACCTAGGAATCTACAGAGGAGAAGGAGGAACCAGATTATATGGAGTTGATGGAAGTGCAAGCAAATAAAAGGCTGTTATTGCCCATCCAAAAATCCCTAAAGAGACGGCCACTAGAATTTTGCAGACCCCCACTTCTATTCCACCAGTGGATAAGAGAATGGATAGGAAATATTGGGTGGCTAAGGCTGGAGCTGAGTTCCTTTTTGGACATCCCAGCCACAAAGGGGTGGTGCAGGCTGTTGCATGTGACAAAGCAGGTATTCTCCTGGCATCACACCCACCTGATAAAGAGTCCAGAAAGATGGATTCTATGGCCAAGTAGTCCTACTTGGGTTCTTCTTTGGTCATTAGACAGGCCACTTATATGGTTTATGTTTCCAGATATCAAAAAAATCTCTGGAACACAGTTTTAAATATTGCCAAGGCTTGCACTGCGACCATGGCATCAGACCTGGCTGAAGCTGCAAAAAGGGGCACAGAGGCTTCAAAGTGCCAATTTCAGATGGTAGTGGATGCCAAAAACACTGCAGCCAGGCAAATGGCAACTTCAGTGTTCCTGCGGAGGTTTGCTTGGCTAAGGGCCAAATCTGTTCCAGGACACCCAGACGAAGGCCCTGGATTTTCCTTTTGAGCCCACATCCCTTTCTGGGGAGCAGACAGAGGCTTGCATGAAGAAGATGGATGAGTATAAGGTGGCTAACAAGAGTGCTGCTGCTAAGGAGAAAGTAGCAACACCTCAGAAGTACCAGAGCAGAGGGGGTAGGGGTATAACCCACTACAGACCTGCCTTCCAGATTCAGGCCCTGCCATCCTATCAACCTCAGAGAAGGTACTTCAGAGGCAGAGGCAGAAGGGGCACAGTTGTGCTAGACCCAGCACTCCGTCAAGTGCACAAGCAAAGCAAACCCCCTTAGGCATCTACCAGGGTCATCTCCCCACTCCCAGTAGAAGGCAGGCTTGTTCACTGTCTCCAGGCTTGGTAATCCATTACCACAGACCAGTGGGTCCTGGAGGTAGCAAGCCAGGAGGCTTGCCCTCAGTTTCAAGGCCTTACCCCAGACTAAGGGCAAGAGTTTTCAGACCTGTCACCCTGTCAGAAGCAGCTCTGCTCAAGAAGGAAGTAGCAAAACTCCTTCAGGACAAGGCAAGAGAACCTGTTCCCTTGGCCCAAAGGGGAAGGGAAGGGGTCTCTACTCAAGATACTTCCTCACTCTAAAAAGAACAGGGGAGTGGTAACCCATACCAGATCTCAGACATTTAAACAAACATTTGACAAAGCCAAAGTTCAAAATGGTCACTCTGGCTACCATTCTCCCTACACTCAGGACGGGAGATTGGCTTACTTCCACATTCCTATCAGGCAATCCCACAGACAGTACCTCAGGTTCAGATTGCCATCAGGCAATTACCAGTTCAGAGCCATGCCTTTCAGCCTGACTTCTGCTCCAAGGGTGTTTACCAAGTGCCTAGCAGTGGTGGTAGCATACCTAAGGAGGCAAGTAGTTACAGTCTTCCCATACTTGGATGACTGGCTAGCGGTAGGCCAGGCACCTCAGCAAGTCAAAGATGTACTGACCACTACTCAGGATACTCTACGGGCATTGGGCTTCCTGGTAAACCAGAAAAAGTCAGTGCTAACACCAGTTCAGCGCCTGGAATTCATAGGGGTGGAGTTGGACACTCTAAGAGGAAAAGCCTTCCTTTCTCAGGGGAAGGTGGACAGCCTAGTACAGTTGGCCAGCACCGTCCAACTGCATAGCCCCAGACCAGCAAGGCATTTTCTTCAGCTGCTGAGACACATGGATGCATCAACAGCAACAGTACCATTCTCCTGGTTCCAGATGAGAGACATCCAGTTCCATGTCAGATCTCATTGGTCTCAGAAAAGAGATTCTCTGTCAATCACAGGAACCCTTCTCCAAGCACTACAGTGGTGGCAGGAAAAGGACAACCTCAGGGAAGTTGTACCTTTCCTTCAGCTGCCACCATCAGCAGTGTTAACAATGGATGCCTCCATCCTAGGATGGGGAGCCCACCTGGGGGGAGCACACTGCATACAGTACCTAGCTCCAGCAGGAGTCTCTACTTCACTTAAATCTGCTGAAATTCAAGGCAGTTTACCTGGGCATTCATTCTTTTGCCTCAATTCTGCAGGGCAAGGTGGTTCAAGTCAGAACAGAAAATACAACCACAATGTATTACATAAACAAGCAAGGGAGCACAAGTTCATCCCCCCCCCCCCCCATGCATAGACGCCATGAAAATTTGGAATCTGGCTTATTCCTTGGGGCTTTCCCTCTCAGCAGTTCATCTCCCAGGGAAGGACAAAGTCCTTGGAGGTGCCCACAGCAGGATCAACCAGAATCACCACGAGTTGTTACTAAACAGACTGGTCCTGCAAGCTGTGTTCTGAAGGTGGGGCACCCCAGAGGTGGACCTTTTCACGGCCCCAGACAATCACCAGCTGCCACAATCCTGTTGCAGGTGTCCTGCAGTGGGCACAGTCTCTCAGGATGCACTGCTGTTGGATTGAACAGGGAAGTTCCTGTACATCTTCCCTCCATTTTCCCTGCTGTTCAGAGTACTTAACAAGCTAAAGTCTCAAAAAGCAACAGTGACCCTCATTGCTCCAGACTGGGCCAGGCATCCCTGGTATTCTGTGCTTCTGACCCTGTCCAGTATCTCTACCCAGGAGGCACAACCTGTTGACCTCCTCTCAGGGCAGGATCTTTTACCCCAATCTCCAGTCCCTCAGATTTAGTGCTTGGCTCTGGAAGACTTAGAGTGTGTTGACCTGTACCACTCTGAAGGGGTGCTAGAGGTTCTTAGGGTTTCTTGAAAACCCTCTACCAGAAAGGCGTACACCTCCAAATGGAAGAGGTTTTCCATTTGGTGCCAGCAAAGAGTTAGACTGCTGCCAGGCTGGTTTGTCAGTCATTCTGGAGTATCTGGCACACCTTCATTCTCTCGGCCTTAGGCCTCCCACCCTCAAGGTATACCTAGCAGCTGTCTCTGCCTACCTCTCAGCTGGTAAAGGGTCATCTCTGGCTGCTAACCAGGTTTTCAGAAAGTTTTTCAAGGGCCTGCTGCACTTGCATCCCCTCACTGGGAACCCACTCCTGCATGGAACCTCAATATATGCATTGGCCAGCTAATGCAACCACCATTTGAGTCAATGTCCTCAGCAGAGTTTAAGCATGTAACATGGAAAACAGTGTCCCTGGTAGCCACGGTAACACCCTATATGTACATCTATTATTGAGTGACTCAATGTGAGCAACTCAATACTAGCGCTTTAAAGTACAGTGACAGGTGAAAAAGGTTGCTATACCCTTTATAGCAAGTGTAGCAGGGAGCTACAGTTGCTAGAGCAGGTTATAGGACTATGTTTGGTCAAGCCCTGCTGAGCTGGCCATTTAGCGGAGCAGTATACGCTACCGCTCCTGAAGCCAGTGACCTGGATTTGGATCTAATGCCCAGCAGCAGAAATTTTGTTCCCCCTAAGTCCGCGTCTCCCATGGAGTTGTTTATGATTAGTTTAGGGGGCAGAGGACTTGCCAGCAAGGACCCAGGCACCAAAGTGACATAAGCAAGACATTTCACCACTGCAATCCCCGTCTTGAGAGTCCAAAATGGACACAATGAAGAGATTCTTCAATGAATTAGGCTGCATAAAAGGAATTTTACTAGCCATGACAGCCGACTTCAGAACATTCAAGCCAGTCATCGAAGAACTGACAAAACGAGTTTTGAATACATGATATAGACAAACATAAATAGTAAACTACATCATCACTGCCTATTTAATATTTATATTGGGACAAAGAAGGTTTCCTCTGATATTTGGTTCTCAAAATTTGCTGATGATACTCGGCTAGGTAGGGTGGTAAACCTCAATAAAGATGCAGAAATATTGCAAACAGCTTTAGGGGAGTTGGAATATTGGCCACAGAACCAAGGATCATCCTTTAATGTAGAAAAGTGCAGTGTGATGCACTTGGGGAAAAAAAATATCCTACATGGTTATAACATGGGGAAAAAATGACTTAAGGTGACCTCAGAAAAATGCAATCTGGGCATAAACATAGATAAAAACCTAAACTTTACACCCCACTATAACCAACTAATAAAAAAGGCTAGTATCACACAGTACTGCATTAACAAACACATTAAACGCAGGGATAAAGGAGTTCTTTTGCCACTGTATACATCGCTGGTGCACCCCCATATGGAATATTGCTCCCAGCTGTGGTCCCCAGGATAAAAGGGAGATATAGCTTCACTGGAGAGGATACAGAGAAGGGCTACTCATAAAATTAAGGAAGTTCAAGGGTTGGATTATACCCAAAGGCTAAGTACTCTGGGGTTATATTCTTTGGAGTTTAGGAGATTAAGAGGGGATATGTGTTTAATATATAGGGCCCTAAATGATCCAATATTATGGGAGCAGTTAGATCTGTAACTCTTAGATCATAATTTCAATACTAGAGCACATCCGTTCCAGATAAAAATGGAAAGATTCCGGTCAAATAAAAGGAAGCAGTGGTTGACAGTGAGAACACCTAGGATCTGTAATAAATTACCAGTGGAAATAATAGTTAGTAGTAATATAGATAGATTTAAGAAAGAGTTAGATACTTTCCTAATTAATAATAATATATTGGGTTACTCATAAAGTATGGTGAGCATATGGACTTTGTCTTCTAAAGCTCTGGAAACCTATGAAACCTATGAAATTATTTCACTATACTTTCGGGGCCAGATATTCAAAGGTTGCCCTGGTGCAGCAAGTTGCGCCAGCAACCCTGCAATGTGCCCCGGCGCGATATTCAAAAGGGTAACTGGTGCAGCACAAGTCTTGATGTGCCGGGGTGCATTGCTAATGTATGCAGCACATCTGCAGGGGGTGTGCCCATGCATATGCAGTGCATCCTGATATTCAGCCCGAGATGTGCAGCACATCTGCTGACACAACCCCTGGATGTGCTGCATACCATGGCACAAAGCTGAACCAGAAAAAAAGGATAAAATGCTGGCCACCCACAGGCAGGCGGCTGTATTGCAAGGTACAACACAGCAGCCACCAGCCATGGGTGGCCACTGGCCAGGCAAGAACACCATCCACAAGCACCCATCATGTTCCTGGTAGTCCAGGGGTACCCCCCCTTCCTCCCATAACCTAATCATGGGTATTTGTGCAGAATCATTATGCACTGGTAGTCTAGTGGAACCTCCTCCATATCCTGACCCTCCGATTGCCATCTGCTGTACTTATGCAATATCCTGGGTGGTCCAGTGGTTCCCCACTCCCTGCCCATACCTGCAATCACCATAAGTCCAGTGATAAAGCAGCCCTGGTGGCCCAATGGTTCTCTTCTCCCTGCCCATACTGCAGATCACACACAAATCCAATTCATATGTCCCTGGTAGTCTAGTGGTACCCCTTCCTGTCCTGAGCCACCGATTGCCATCCTATGTTGATATGTAATATCTCTGGTGATCCAGTGGATCCCCCCTCCACACCCAAAGCCAGTGAAAAGTCAGTGAACAAAGCCCTGGTGGTCTAGTGGTAGCCCCCATCCCCCACAGAGGCCCCCAAGCCCACCCAGCTCCCCCCATCATCGGCTGGTGGCAGCAACCCACCCGCATACCACCCGACTGCCCACTGAATAACAGCTTACAGTATGAGCAGTAAGCCTATTGGTCCATGGTGTGGACCAATGGGCTACAGGGCATACTGCTACTATCTGAGTCAAACTTAAGCGAATGGACTCATTTATACATTTCTGACTGTATAGTACAGTATTCCCTGCAAGCCCATTGAGTCCACACCATGAACAAATAAACTTACAGATCATACTGTAACCTGTCATTGGTAGGCAGACGGGCAGTATGCAGCTGGGTTACTGCTGCCTGTCGATAGCGGGGGTGGAGCTGAGTGGGCTGGGGGTCCTCTGTGGGTGGGGGGATGGGGGTTACCACTGGACCACCAGGGCTTTGTTCACTGACATTTAGCCAGCTTCAGGGATTCAGGTGGGGAAGGGGGGATCCACTGAACTACAAGGGATATTACATATCAGCATAGGACAGCGATTGGTGGCTTGGGATAGGGAAGGGGGGTTCCACTAGACTACCAGGGTATGTAATCATTCACTGTATCCCGTGATCATGGGTTATGGGCAGGTGGAGGACTCCACTAGACTACCAGGGTATGTAATCATTCACTGTATCCCATGATCATGGGTTATAGGCAGGTCGGGGGACTCCACTAGTCTACCAGAGTATATTATGTTTTTTTTATGCCTGCAATTGGGTTCCCGGGAGGGAAGGGGCTCCTCTAGACTATCAGTGCATGTTATGTATTTATTTATGCCTGCAATTGGGCTACTGGGAAGGAGGGGGGTTCCACTAGACAACCAGGGCTTGTGTTATAGTCTTTACACCATGATCATGATTTGGAGGAGGAGGATGCCCAAGGACCCCCCCCAGTCCACACATCATTCTGTATAGGATGCCAGATGCATTTCACTGGGCTGTCCTGCCCAGCTCATGCAAATGGGGCCGCAATAACATGCAAATGGACCCATTTGCTCCTTGCATATATTATGGCCCCATTTGCATGCCCAAGTCTGAATATCACAGGTGATGCACCCAGGACAACTACAGTTGCGCTGGAACATTCCCAGACCTCTCTGTCTGGGGAATACGCTGACGCATTGTACTTGCACTTGCGCATTCTGTGCCATATTCACAGGTGATGCACCGTGGCGCATCACCTCTGAATATCCCCCTGTCTGGCCCCGGCGCATCTCAGTTGTGCTGAACTGCCACTTGCGCCATTGCCTGCCACAGTCTGAATATTGGGCCCTCTTTGTTTTTACCAATCTACATATTTGAGACAATCTTACACTGTAGGAGAAACAGTTTTAATAACACTTGATGAAAATTTGCCAACAGTACTAAACTAACTAGCTCTAATAGACACGTTTTATTGAACATTGAAGCTACAAGTAGGAAATGGATCACCATTCTGCTGCTAGCAGGGATGCTGAGCTTAATCTAGAACCGCAAGTTAAATTGGGAAATCAGTTGTCAATTGAGCATGACAATGCACGCAGCATTGTCAACAAGATGGAATGTTTAGACATTACAGGATTGTCAGAAACTTGGTTAAACTTGAAAATTGATAACAATGACATTCAGTTATTTGATTATATAACATTGTCAGGCAGGACAGAATTAGGAAAGGGTCAGAGACCATGTTGTTTATAAACCATTATTTTGGCATCTATGACATTACTTTCTGATAACACAAAGTATGTGGAATGGATTATTAATTTACATTCATTCCATAAAATTTGCTATAGGAATAATTTAATCACCTCCATGGATAAAGGTAATTTTTTTTTTAAATCTTGGCTAATCACCTGAATGAGAAATTAGATGGCAAAGATGTGATCATAATTGGAGATTTCAGTTTGGATTGGCTTCAAAAAAGGGGTGCACATTTGTAAAATAATCTGGCCCCTTTAGGATTTAAACAAATTGTGGACCCACGAGATGTGCACGTACACTTATGAAAGGTTCAATACATGATTTGATGTTTGTACTGGAAGACATGGAAATAACTGAATGCAAAATACTGCCTTTAAATGTAGCCGATCATTTCCCCATAAGAGCTACAGTTAGACAAACAAAACAAAAAAAATCTATCATTACAGGAGGTCTTAAAAACTGATATGCATAATTTTAACCCAGATCAATTTAAGATTAGTCTTGTGAATGTTAAATGGGATCGATATGAACTAATATTGGACGTGGACTTACCTGTAGAGGATTTTACCTCTACTTCTGTGCAAATGTTAGACTCCTGTGCTCCTAAATTAAAAAGAACTGTAAACGGGATCATCAGCTATGGGTAACTGAAAGGATTCAAACTTATATCAGGATCAAAAATCAGATATGGAAGAAAGCTAGATGCACAAATGATATTTCAGATTGGAACGTTTTTAAATCCTGAAGAAACAAGTGTAACAAAATTATAAAAATTGGAAAGCTAAGTATTATACAACTAGGCTAGACCAAACTAGTGATGCCAAAACATTCTGAAAATTGATAAAAGAACTTCAAAATCCAGAAAAATGGAAATAAAAGATCCAGCTAAATAATGATGGATGTATAATCCAGGAACCACAGCAGGTAATGAAAATTTTAAATAATTATTTTGTTGACCAACCAGAGCTAAATTTGGTATCACCTAAAGATTTTGTACAAGACAAAACTTTGCTAGAAATAAATCAAGACAATCGGATGACAGGATCTCAAAGTATTCCCCCACTTAGATTCCAGATTATAAAACTAAAGGAAGTTATAAAACAGATGAAATCATTGAAAACAAATAAAGATAAAGGCCTAGACAACATTGAAGCAATTTTTCTAAAAATTTGAGCTGAAATACTAGCCTCTGCTATAACATATTTCTTTAATTGGAGTCTTCAACAATGCATTTTCCTGATTCTTGGAAAATACGTAAAATAATTCTAATTTATCAGGGTGGAGATTCTGTAAATCCTTCGAAGTACAATCCCATATCTTTGTTGCCACTTGTCACTAAATTCTTTGAAAGATTGGTGCACCAGCAGTTATATTCATACTTGGAACAATATGATGTGTTAACAAAGAACCAGCATGGATTCTGTTCTGGTCAGTCAATGGACACTATGATAATTGATTATTAATAACCTTGTCTCCAAGTATCTAAATTCCGGTTTGTGTACCAGGGCGGTGTTCATGGATCTGAGTAAAGCCTAAGATCTGGTGGACCACTCCAACCCATTGGACAGACTGGCCCTCGAGGGAGTCCATAGTGAGCCCCTAAGATGGTTCTAGCCATATGTAAATCAGAAGAGGCAGCGTGTTGCCCAGGGGGACTTTATATCCTCACCATGTTTTAATGGACAGGGAACCCCCCAGGGCTCCATTCTGGATCAACACCTACAGTATTTAAATCATTTACTAGATACATTAACTGCTAGTGAGATAGAACTTAATGCTGACAACAATGTTCGGGTCCCAGGGCTCCATTCTGGATCAATACCTACAGTATTTAAATCATTTACTAGATACATTAACTGCTAGTGAGATAGGACTTAATGCTGACACAATGTTCAGGTCCCAGGGCTCCATTCTGGATCAGTACCTACAGTATTTAAATCATTTACTAGATACATTAACTGCTAGTGAGATAGGACTTAATGCTGACAACAATGTTCGGGTCCCAGGGCTCCATTCTGGATCAATGCCTACAGTATTTAAATCATTTACTAGATACATTAACTGCTAGTGAGATAGGACTTACTGCTGTCCTTCCCATCAATTCACCTCTCTCCCCCCAACCCCCACTGATGCTATCCCTTTTTCTATTCCTAGTTTACCTCTATTTTCTTCAGTCTGCCTATTCCTTAATCCTCTCCTCCCCTCTGGTCACCCGCCACATTCCACTCCTCCTCCCTCCTCCTTCTCTCTCCTCCTTTTCTTCCTGGCCCTGTCCCACTTGCAGGGTTCTCTGTCATCCCAAAGCGGTATAGATTCTGGCTCCCTCTCTTCTACCCCTCTTCCTTGATCCCCACTTCCTAGTCCTGACCTCTTGCAGGATTCTCTGCATCCTGAAGGGGTATAAACTGTCTCTCTCTCTTTCCCCCTCTCCCTTCCCCCGACATTCACATCCATTGTCCACCCACCACCCTACATCCCTATCCCTCTCCTCCTCTCCTGTTCTTCCAACCCTCTCTTCTCTGCCTCCCAGCTCACTTTCTCTCCCCTCCCTTTCTGCCTGGTCCTGCCACCCTTGCAGTGTCCTCAGCATCCAGAAAGGGTTAGATCTTGGTTGTCCCTCTCTCTCTCCCTCTTCCATCCCCCCACCTTCTACCCCTCACCTGTCTACTTCCCCACTTGTCTTATTACTGCCCTCCCTTGGTTATACAATAGCACTTCACATTGTGTGCTCAGCCTACTACCTCTAGCACTTCAAATGTGTTATCCATCCTCTAACCTTTACCCTGCTGGATCGCCTGCTCTTGGGTGATTGCAATGTACGTTATAGCCGAACATGGTTTTGTTTACCCTGGCCAGTTGGGCTGGGTTATTTCTGACCTGCAATTGTACTACACTGTTTTGTTTTAGTAAACAGAGCAATACAAGTACAATTACTAAAACAAAACAAGAAAAGAATTGGGAGAACAGGCAAATGCATAGCAATGTGTTTGCCTGATCTACCAGTTCTTGTACCCCCCACTGCTCATGTTGGCTTTTTCTGGTGAAACATTTTCCAAATAAATAAATAAAATTTATGAGTTTGCATCTCTTTGCATTGAATCTTAGCTGCCACTCTCTTGACCACTCCTTGAACCTGCTTAGATCCCTCCTCATGTTTTCCACTCCCTTGCAGTGTCAACCCCATTACAGATCTTAGTGTCATCTGCAAAGAGGCATATCTTGGCTTCCAGCCCCTCTTCAATGTCGCTTATGAAGATATTAGAGAGGACTGGCCCCAGAAGATCATGGAGATTTGCACCTCATGGCATTAAACCTCCATGCTAACAAACATGGCCGCAAGCTCTACCTACAGTCTATCCGAACATAACAAGTAAAGCTGCTTAGATGTACCTTCTCTCAGACACAAAAGCTGGCAAGTACACAATAGAGACTTTAAGAAATGCCAACAATACCTAAAACAAAAGCCAGGAGATTGATCCAGGCAGCTAGGAACACAGAAATGATCCCAAATGGGAAGCAGGCTGCTGTCTCACAAAGTCAAACTCTACCCCAAACTTCTAGATTGAACAGTCTTTATGATGGCATATCCTTCAGAAAATGCTAATTGGGTTTGCCTAAAATGTGTGTGTGGGGGCTCTATCGATCCTTGACAATGGGGCATCACTACCAAGATAGCTCCTCAAAAGGAGACATAGATTTATTGACTAATTTGGTAGCTTCCACATCGAGGATAAGGAAAAGGTGGAAGGAGAGGACAAAACCAGATAATCCTCTTGGAATCTTGATGCATATTGAAGACTGCGGTGCTGCATTGCAGAAGCTATCTGGGAGGGTTCACCATAAGGGTAAGCAAAGCAAAGCAATACTGTTACTCTAAAAACGTAATAAAAGGCAAAGTTAGATTTCTAATTGCCAATAATTTAACACTTGCATCCCTGAATGAGTCTCAAAGGGAAGGGTAAAATGTCAGGATCAAGACACACTGTTGGTAACCCAAACGTGCAGCGGGATACAGTTAGCCCCATGCAAACACAATGCCAGATGACTGATCTGGGAGCACTCTTGGCTGGAACCAGCATGGGTCAGTATGTCAGAAGTGCAGTCCTAGGATCAGAATATACCCTACAACCTACTCACTGGTGCATTGAATAGGGTAGAATAGATAGTTACACTTGAGGAGGGAGGGGAAGGGAGTACTAAAACAGGGAATAGAGGGGTATATATCAACAAAGGTGGATCTAAAATAGGAGGGGGGTGGCGACAGGACCGCTGATAGGAAAAGGGTCCAGAAAGAGGAGTCTAGTGCATTCACCCTCCTAGTTATGGGTAAAGGCAGTGGTGAAGCAGCACAGGGAGGGATGGGGGAAGAATAGGGGTAGGGAAAGAGAGGAGACAGGCTGGAGGGTGGTCTCACTGAATGCAAGAAGCCTGAGAAATAGAACAACAGAGGAGGGGGTGGACATTGCAGACATCATGGAAATGTGGGCCACCCAGTACCAGGACTGGGTTATGATGATCCTGAGGTTCAGGTTATTTAGAAAGGATAGGCCTAAGGGTAATTGGGGGGGTGGATGGCGATCTATGTAAGGGAGGGGATAAGTGCATAAGGGAGGAATCGGAAGAGGGGAGGACAGAAGCACTATCTATTCAGTTCCACGATGCAAAGAATAGGACACTGAGGATGGGGGTGATGTATAGGCCACCAGCTCAGGGGAGTGGTCTGGATAGGGAATTAGCTGAACAAAAACAAGACAGGAAGGGCAAGGAAACCCAGCTGGCCGACACACAAGGTTATGTAAGGGGTGAGGGCCAAGAGGGCTGCATTTTGAAACTACAGGAAATCGGGGAGGGGAGAAGATAAGGATACACACATGGAGAAGTCCAGGGAGGTTATCAGACTGGTCAGGGAGGGCAAGGCATCCAGGGACCTGAGATTGGTACAGGGAATCAAAAGTGGACAAAAAGGCTTCTTCCACTATATCCGAGTGAGAGAAGGAACAAGGATCAGTAAGTGAGGATTAAGAAGGACGGAGGGTGAGTGGAGAAAGGAGCAGAGCAGGCAGAGGCACTGAATGAATATTTCTGCTCTGTATTCAGGCAGGAGATGGGGGAAGATACCCCAGACAACAGGGGTGGGTAGGAGGGAGGAGATGACGGATGTAGGGATTACAGAGAGCAGGGTGCTAGATGGGTTGAGGGCAGTAAGGGAGGACAAAGCACCTGGACTTGATGGCATTCACCCTAGGGTACTAAGAGAGTTGGCAGAGGTCCTGGCAGGGCCACTGGCCAACCTGTTCAATACCTTCCTGGACACGGGATGTGTAGCACAGGATTGGAGAATGGCCCATGTGTTGCCCATCCACAAAAGTGGCCCAAAGGATGAACCAGGAAACTATAGGCCAGTTAGGTTCACATTAACCATAGGAAAGCTCATGGAGACCATCCTAGAAGAGAGGTTAGTGAGCTTCTTGGAGGAAAATGCTCTCCAGGATGGTCAACAGCGAGGGTTTGTAGTGGGCAGATCCTGACAGACAAACCTTGTAGAGTACTACGTCTGGGTGACATGGGAACTGGACCATGCAATGGATGTCCTGTATTTAGACTTTAGCAAGGCCTTTAATTCAGTGCTGCATGGCAGGTAGGGAGGGAAATTGGAACATATGGGGGCTGGACCTAAAATGGTGAAATGACTGACAAACTAGCTAAAGGGAAGGCAGCAAAGTGTGGTGGTGGTGGCGGGGACCTCTCATCATCAAGAGTGGTGACAAGCAGGGTACCACAGAGATTGGTACTGATACCGGTGCTGTTTGGGATGGTTATTGCAGATATCTCACATGGGATCCAGAGCGAGATCAGTCTGTTTGCAGATGATACTGTACCTATATGGGAGCTGTAGTTGATGATGCGGAGGGGTGGAAGCGATTGCAAGAGGACCTGACTAAGCTGCAGGATTGGGCAGGAATATGGCAGTTGGTGTTCAATGCCAAGAAGTGCAAGCTTCTGCATTTTGGAGCCAGGAACCAGGAGAGGGATTATCACTTGAATGTGGCACAGTTGGGGAGCTCCACAGAGAAGGACCTAGGAGTGATCATTACGGGAGGATGAATGACTCTGCTCAGTGCAGGAAGGCGGCAGCAAAAGTCAACAAAATGCTGGGCTGTACTGCAAGAGGGATCTCCTCCAGAAGGTGGGAGGTTATCCTGCCCCATATAGGTCATTGGTCAGGCCCCATCTGGAGTACTGCGTGCAATACTGGTGCCCATTCCTGAAGAAAAACATCAGATTGTTGGAGGGGATGCAGTGAAGAGCCACAAAGATGATCCAGGATTGGAGAGCATGCACTATGAGGACAGGCTGGGAGAGCTGAATGTATATACACTGGAGGAGAGGAGTGATCGGGGAGATATGATCGAGACCTTTAAGTATCTGAAGGGGTTAAACAAGACCAACACAGAAGGGATTTTCCAGATGAGAAAGGGGAGGGACATGAGAGGGCATGGACTGAGATTGGAGGGGGGAAGATTCAGGAGGGAGATGATACTTTTTTTTTTCACTGAAAGAGTGGTGGACAAATTCAACACCTTACCAGACGAGACAGTATCCTATAAGATGATGGGCAGTTTCAAGAGGGGTTAGGACAGGGTAAGGGTAAGAGATACTGGAAAGGGGGGGAAGGGCAGCTGCGAGATGAGGTGCTATCTACACACCCATGCAGACTCGACAGACCATGAGGCCTGTTTCTGCTGGCAGTTTCCTATGTTCATAAAGTTCTGTGTTGAGGAACACACACAGTCTGCTTGGCGGCAAACTTGAGATAGAGTTGCTGACCTGTTTGTGTTTTAAAGTTCTATGTTGTACATCTTCTGTTACTTGTAAAATGATTCTTGATTACTGTAATTGCTTATTAATATCTGGTGAGGCGATTAGCAAATTTGCCTGTTTTCATAGACGACCAGACCGGAGAGGGAGTGATTACAATCGTACCGTGGGTGTGCCACTACAAAGATAGAAAGTGTGATAGCAAAACAAAGCAACATGGCATATTACAGGCATTTACAGGTATTTGAGGTATGGTACATAACCAGTCCTATAATTTGGTTTTGAAAAAAAGAGAGAGACAGAGATAGGAAAGATACACGTGGAGGGAGGAAGTTGTAGAGAAAGGACAGTTGGTAAAGTAAGGCCCTTTGACCAGCAGGTGTTCATAGCAGGGGACTTTTGTAGAGCACACTGGCTGCTGATCGGGTTTGAGTCAGGGAAGCTCTTGGATAGGAGCAGGTGTAGTAGATAGGTGGAGTGCTGTTCGTGACTATTTTTCCATGCCATTGTACCCACGTGAAACTTGACTCAGGTGGACCGGGGGGGGGGGGATGTTGGCCTTTTTGAGAAGGTCACAGTGGTGGATTCAGGGAAGTTGAGTAGCGAATCTAGCGTTTGGTTATACAGGGTTTGACCCTGTGGAACTTGTGTCGGCTGCCATGGAGAAGGGGTTATGCCTTAGTCAATAAGCGGAGCAGGAATGATTTTGCAAGGAGGTGTCTTGTTGGGGAGGGGTTTATCCGGTACAGAGCACCTACCCTCTGGTTCGTTGTTTTTACCAAGTGAGTGATGTGGCTTCTGACAGTTAAGTTGGAGTCAATGTGGAGGCCCAGGTATTTGTAAACCGTAACTTTTTCGATGTTTGCCCCGTTTAAGGTGGTGATTAAGGTGTTGACACTTTCTGGTAGATTTTCTTGCCTGTAGTGAAAGGTCATGTATTTTGTCTTGCAAGTGTTTAATACAAGCTTGTGTTCAATGAACCATAGGTGTGCTGCATCAAAATCAGTTTGGATGGTGCACCGTAGGCCAGTGGTGTTGGCACGTAATGTGAAGATCACTGCGTCGTCAGCGTATAGAAGGATTTCGGTCCCTTTGCTTGCCATGGAAGAGTGTTCAGGAACAAACTGAAAAACAGTGGACCCAGAATGGACCCCTGTGGGAGTCCAATGGAGACCGATTGAACAGTGAACAGTCAGTTGGCAGTCTTTGTTACATGCATGCGCCCTGTCAAGTAACTCTGAAACCATACCAGTACTTCCAACGAGCAGCCTAGGTCACCAAGGCTTCTGATTAGGAGTTGGTGGTTCACAAGGTTGAAAGCCTTGGTGAGGTCAATAAAAACTGTCATTGCTATATGGCCCTGGTCCAGGTACTGGTGGATGGCCTGCGTGAACCCAACCAAGGCTGATTCTGTACTGTGGCCTGGACATAAACCATGCTGGGTGGGGGATTAGAGTCCCTGTTTTGCTCAAGAAGTCAAGGAGCTGGTGGGAGACTATGCGTCCGAAGACTTTGGCTAGTAGAGCAAGTAAGGAGATGGGCATGTAGTTCTGGATGCCGTCTGTACTCCCTGATGTATGTATTGGAATGACTGTTTCTGTTTTCCAGAGGGCTGGAAATTGACCTGTGTGTAAGGAGTGATAGAAAATGTTCAACAACAGGTGGCATAACTGGCCATCCATGTACTTGATCAGCCTGTAGTCCAGTTTATCTAACCCATCAGGGGTCAAGGGTTTGATTTTGTTAGGTATTTAAGAACTTCTTTGGGAGTAAGGGCCTTGAAGTAAAATGGCTGAATTTGATATATCTTCTTGAGACCCAGAAGCAGGGGGTGGGTCACAACTGATACTGGGCGGGATGTATTTCTCTAAGTTAGTGAAATATGAATTGAATTCATCCTTAGTTTTGAGGGGATCTATGTGGGTGCCAGAATCGGTGACTAAGAGGTTGGGGCAGGTCTTGCTGTTTTTAACCCGCATTCTGTTGATTGTTCTCCATGTGGCTGTGGGATCACTGCCTGAGAACTCCCTTTGCTTTCAGTTCAAGAGGTCATGCTTCAGCCTTCTGATCATGGATTTACATCTGTTGCGTAGATGCTTGTATCCCTGCAAGGCTGCTGGGCAGGACGTTTTCCTGACTTTGCATTTTTTGTCTCTAGCCCTCCGGAGATCGATAAGTTGCAGGGTGACCCATTCCTGTTGGTTTCCACTGATTCAACGCTTCTTGAGGGGTGCGTGGGCATTGCAAGCTGCTGTGAACAGATTGCTGAATTGGACTAGCACATCATCTATTGGGGATACAAGGTCTAAGTTCAGCCAGTTGATCTTGCTAACTGCATCTCTGAGTAACGAGACGTTGAGTTTTCTAAAGTTTCTTGACATAACGAAAACCGGGGGAAACTTTATCCTTTTTGCGTCCAGTGGCAGAAGACTGCACGGTGGTCACTTGTGCTGTCTGGCAGAACCCCAGCCTGTTTGATCTTGTAGGTATCGGATACTAGTATCCAGTCAACAGTTGTGGGTTTCCCTGATCTATAGTTATGTCTAGTGGGTTCTTCTATGATCTTGGTAGGCCTTGCATTTGCAAGTGCATCTTTGATGTTGTTGTCTATTCTTCCTTCCTAGTTGTAGTTGAAATCCTCTAGTATTAGCACTTCCCTGCTGTTTAGAAGGCTGCCCTAAAATTACTAACCATCTCCAAGGCCTTAGGTTAGCTGCCCAGCAGAGCATATATAACAGCCACTGACTTGTTTTTTTCCCCTAACACTGGCTGAAGGAGCAGGTATTCGCAGTCTGATGTTAATAGGGTGAAGACCCCTCTGCTAATCGTGAGGTGAAATTCGGGGTATAGTAGGCAACCTCTGCCCCTGTGTTCTGGTCTGTACTCCCTGAATATACTGTTTCCCTGCAGGTTAATCGATTGGCTGGGCACTTTGGCAGAAAGCCAGGTTTCTGTCAGGGCTATAAGATCAAAATTATTGTTAAGTGTCCAGACTTCAAAGCCATCCCTTTTGATAGCTAAACTTTGTATGTTTAGGTGGACAGTTGAGAGGGAATTTGCCTGTTTCCCTGCAGTGGCGGTTCCCCTACGTGCAGGACTTGAGTTGGGGTAAAAAATCCCAAGAAGGGCGGCAGGATGATAATTAGTAACCGTTTAATGAGGGCTGAGAGGTTACGCTTTCTAAGCAGGTTAGGGTAGTAGCAGCAGTGGTCAAGGCTGGTCCCCAGTGTACAAGTGAGTGCTGCTCAGAGAGATACTTTTCAGGTTCTTGTTTGAACTGTTAAGGCTAACGGCTAACTAGTTTATAGCTTGTGGGGAGGGGAATGGGAAATTCCAAGGTGGGCCAGGTGCAGTATTATTACAAAAGAAGGAAGTATTACTAACAACATAGCTGAGACATATACTAACTATACAGCCACAGTGAGTAACAATATTACCTACTTTTCATGGAATGTAAACAGGGCGCAGGTCCAGGACTGACAGAGACCAAATTCTTAAACACACAAAACAACTCAAAACAGCATCATCTTCCTGCAAGAAATACACATATTAACCACAGAATGTAATCTAGCCCACAGAGACTGCATAGGCCAGGCATATGCAGCAGGCAATTCAACAAGGCAGAAGGGGGCAGTGAGTCTAATAGGAAGAAATACCAGGGCCCCAGATTCTAGAGTGCAAAGCTGTGGACTAAACCTTGCAATGCTTCTTGAGATTGCCTGGTAACCTAAGAATGCTATATTCAGTCGAACTGCACACCGGGGCTATTTGACTGAATATAGGGACAATGGCGGCACAGGGCTAAGTCACATAGCACTGCCCCAATATGGATCCCGAAGTACGCTGCCAGAGTGGGTAGAGCCAGGCCATTATCTGCAATATTTCAAGGGACCCCTATGCGAATGAGCCCATTGGCATACAAGGTGCTAAGGGGCCCTTTGCATTTAAATTCTGGCGCCTTTTTTTCTTGAGCTCGGGCTCCTGCTGCACTGATTTTCTCGACTCTTAGGCAAAGGCAAGACAAGGCAAATTTTATTTTTATAGTTCCCAGTCCTGAAGGCTTTGGGCACCTAACAAAGAGAACAATACAAATAACAATATTAAAAGAATAAAAATGCAAAATACACATATTATACAGATTCAAAATACTAAAAGTTCAACATCAGAAATGGTCATATTTCAATCAACAATAAAAGTTCAACATCAGAAATGGTCATATTTCAATCAACAATTAATCAAATAGCTCTCCTCTGGGAATGCATGGCGAAAAAGGTGGGCTTTTAGCCTCTGCTTGAACACCTTGATGGAAGAGACCTCCCGGACTGCAGATGGTAACGAGTTCCATAGGGTCAGTCCAGTGACACTGAAGGCACAGTCACCAGATGTCTTGAGCCGAACCCTGGGAACATACAGGAGGCCCCTGGATGAGGAGCGGTGAAATCAGACTGAGGTGGCAGGTATAAGGATCTGAGTCAGGTAGCCTGGGCCCAGTCTGCACAGGGCCTTAAAGGTGAGCAAGCCCACCTTAAAGAGGACCCTCTGTTTGACAGGCAGCCAGGAGAAGAGCCCGCAGGACCGGGGTCACATGACTGGACCCAGACAGGCCCGTCAGCAGCTGAGCTACTGCGTTCTGCACCAGCTGCAGCCTGTAGAGGGTCCCTCATGTGACCCCGAAGTACAGAGAGTTGCAGTAGTCGAGCCTCGAGGTAACAAAGGCTTGCTCAGCCAGATAAGAAAGGCTTACTCAGCCAGGAGCTCATACTTTAACTTGATTGTAGAGCTCAGACTTTATCTGAATCTCAGCACAGCTTTTAACTTAATTTCAGCACAGCTAGCTGCCCTCTGGCATTTTGCACCGACTCCCCACTCGCCCACTCTATCTGAACTGCTACTTTTATAGCTAGCATGGGGTCATATGACCAAGTGTCTGATTTCACATTTGCTGGTTATATGATTTGTCCACTAGGGACTTTACAATCTTTGCTTTGCTTCTCGGACATTGCTGGATAACTTCCTAAGTGTTAGAATTCTTTTCTGATCGCTGTCCTGCCACTCGTAGTTGTCTTGTGCCTAAGCCCCACCTAGTGCTTTCCTGGCATCTTGCCAAAATGAATAGTGGTTATCCCCTCTGCTAGGTTACGAGGTCCATTTACTTTTTTAACCTGACCACATCCAATTAATTTTGCTTCTCCTCCTGTGAATTGCTAAAACCAGCTCCAGCACCTGACACTGCTATTAGTAGTTGTTTCAACTTTGAAAGGCGATAAGGCTCCTCTACCTCTACATATCCTGGGCTGCCGGCCCAGTCCCTTACTGATCTTTCGACTGTTCTTTGTCTCATTTGCTTCAGGCTTGTATACTACTGCACTCTGCCCCCTTTAACCACCACGTCTCTACCCTTCTAACTCTTACTGCTTATCCTCTCTCTGCTTTTCACTCCCCATTCTATGCTCCCCTTCCCTGTTTCCCCTCTCCCACGCCCTTCCCCTCAACAAGTTCCCCACTTCTTTCCTTACTTTACTTCCCCTTCTCTCTTCCCCCACTTTATCCAGTCCCTTCCCTCCCCCGTCTTTCATGTTACCTTTTCTCGCCTCCTTTCATAGGCTCCCTCTCCCTTAACCTTCTCCTCTCACACACTCTGGGCTACTCCACTCTTTCCTTCTTAACCTCGAGGCTCTGCTCTGCCTCACATCCCCAGCTTCTGAAACCTCCATTCGTAACCCCAGGAGGTCCATATATCCCCTCATCTTCCCCCTCTTCCTAATCCTCCTACTTCTTTCTGGTGACTTCCACCCCAACCCAGACCCTCTAATGACTAGCCAGGCTTTGCCCAATCCCAATCAGTCCTCGCTCCAAACTTTTTTTCTCTGCCTAAGGGACTGCAAACTTTTCACCTAAATGCACACAGCCTCCTCCCTAAACTGGACACCCTCAAAGTATGGATCACCCAACACCCGTCTGACATTCTTTATGGCCCCACCTTACACACCACTGTCTTCTCTATTCCGCCCTTTCTCTTGTTACTTTATCTCACAAGAGAATGGTTCACTGTGCATCCTTTGTTGCAAAGTTCTGGTTTAACAACCTCCCCACCTACCTTTCCTCCCATCTGGCACAAGCCGTCACCTCAAGCTACTCCCTTCATCACAGAGTTCCTCAAACCTTTTCTCTCCCTCGCCCCCACTCCACTTCTGGTTAATCTGCTTTCTCCTGTCGTTTCCCTTATCTCTGGAACAAACACCCTCCTGACCGACGTTGATCCTCTTCCCTCTTCTCTCTCACGAAAGGTTCCTCAGACTCCTACCCTATCTACTGTGCTCTCACTGCATCCAACCACCTTTCGTTAAATATTTTACATTGTCCCCCAGCAGCCACCAACTCCCCTTAGTCCTGAGCTTCCCACCTCATTGGGGATCTTAGCCTTTGTACCGATTACACTGCTCCTGCAGTCATTGTCCTGACTCTGTCGTTACTCTGTGTTACCGCTGGTCCTGTTTCTATGCTAGTATTTATGACTGAGGCTCTAGCGGCAGTTGCACTGCATGCCCGTGTCGGGCTGTTTTCACTTACTGCTTAGGGTCGCTATATGTGACCTTCGATTTTTTTGCTCACTGCTAATTGTTGTTTACATGACTGTTTTGAGTCTTGTTCTAGCGACCCATGTTCGCTAACCTGCTGACTTGCTGTTTCTGTCTTTGTTGTTGGGTCTTGTAACCATGGCCCTTGTATTTACCAAACTGCAATTCTGTTTTGTTATGTCACTGTTTCTCCCTTTGTAACCCTTTTCCCCAGATCGCATCTGGAAATGAGTCTCGGCTCAATGGTGCCTTTTCCAATTATCAACTTTTATATATATATATATATATATATATATATATATATATATATATATATATAGAGCTGTTTGGTCCTCATTGCCTCCTCCACCAACTGGCAACGGGGACACATATGCATTTTTTAGATTTTGTCCCTTGACCCCCTTCCCCAGGGCCCCAGCACATGGCCGCGCGAGTGTGTGGAGGCATGCTTCACACCCCGTGGTGCCAGTTCAACCCCTTCCACCTCCTATTACTTTTGCCGCCCCCTCTCTGCCTTCACTACACACCGGACCTCCACCCCGTGGGAGCCGAACAACGGGGGCACCAATCCACCACCACCACCTTCAGGAGAGGAGAGCTGCCTGCCGGCATGCTCAGTCCTGCTCTGCCCCCCACCGATACCCCAACAACCTGAGGTCATTCCCGAACCTGGGCTGCTGGCATAGCGTGAGGTAAGGTGTCCAGCACCTCAACCCTCTGTGCCACCAGGCTGGCTCCATTTATCAACTTTAAATCAATAAATTGTGGGCTCATTTGCATGGGTATTGAGGCAGGTTAGTGCAGCACCACCCCCCCAAATTGCCCAATCCCAGACGTATGGATTGTTGCAAGTAAATATTTGTGTTGCCATTGGGTTGTGCATTTGAGAAAGAGTAATGTGCTCGGGGACAGCCCTGGTTCCAGTTGTCTCAGTGGCGCAGCTGATTAGTGCAATTGGAATGGTATTCTGGGTGGCCTGGGTTCAAGTCTCAGCTGGGGCACTTACTTCTGTCTCACCTTTGTTTGTATGTGTTCCATAAAATATGCATACCACATTCCTGTGTGATTGTTATAAATTAATATTTGTGTTGCCATTGGGTTGTGCATTTGAGAAAGAGTAATGTGCTCAGGGACAGCCTAGGTTCCAGTTGTCTCAGTGGTGCAGCTGGTTAGCGCAATCAGAATGGTATTCCAGGTTATCCTGGGTTCAAATCTCAGCTGAAGCACTTACTTCTGTCTCACCTCTGTTTGCATGTGTTCCATAAAATATGCACACCACACTCCTATGTGATTGTTACCAGACGTGTGGATATCCCTGGTACTAGTGGTCCCCCCTCCCTCCGATCGCCAGCCTGTACTGTAATAATACTAATCCCTGGTGCTAGTGGTCCCTGTCACCAGCCCCAGCCTCAAGGCATGGTAGGACCTCCTGTTTGTAGAGAGGATCCCCCTGTTTAACAGAGTTCGTGAGCAGTTGTATGGTTCAGAAAGAATAACCAACCTTCCTTTTCCCAGTGGGAGGGTGAAAACTGTAGTTTTGAGTTTCCTTGACTCTGCACTATGTTCAGTGTTTGAATCCCACCACTGCCACTGGCTACCCCTTGCCTAAGTAGTTTTGTAGGATAGCCGAGCGGTCACTATCTTTATCAAGGCACGCGGTCTTTGCAAAACCCTTCTGTCAAAATATTAGATCACACAATCAGACCTCAGGCAGAGCTGACAGGAAAATCATAAAAGTTTACTTACATAAAAGCAATACAGTAAATTCTATAATTTTTAAGAGCTTTGAACTGCAGGCAATAACAAAAATAACACTGGATGTTTACAGAAAACACTAGATACTGTTGTTCTAAACTACAATTTATTTTGATGTTAGAGTCCAGAAAGATTAAAATCCTTGTGGAGATACAGTTCATTAGGTAACATAGTTGTAGCAAGTTTGTGTTCCAGTTCTCTGGATGTCCTTTTAAAAAGACTCTGGGTGCTACCTTAGTGAAAAGTCTTGGTTTACAAAATTCTGACTTCAAATCAGAATTTTCCATTCAGTATGTCAAAAAATCAGTTTCCACAAAACCACAGGTCTTGTTAAGAACATAAGAACCTAAGAATTTGTCAGCAGAAGGGGATATCTTGCTCCACCTAGTCTGCACAGAATACCTACCCCCTCCTCTTAGACTATTTCCTTTTTTGCACTCAGTGTTTATCCCACACAAGTTTGAATTCCCTTACATTTTTTGAGTCTGCTACCTCTTGCAGTAGGCTATTCCAAGGGTTGACCACCCTCTCGGAAAAAATCTCTTCCTGATATTTCCCCTAAATGTATCTCCTGCCAGTCGTAGATTGTATGACTCTCTGATTTCATCTGAAACAGGTTTTCCTTCCACGCCATGCTAATTCCCTTCATGTGCTTAAACATTTCAATCATGTCTCCCCTGTCTCTTCTCTGTTCAAGTGAGTACAGCTGTAAGTCAGCCAGTTTGGTTTCATATGATTCCTGGTGCAAACTCTGCACCATCTTTGTAGCCCTTCTCTGCACCGCCTCTAGTCTGTTGATATTCTTCTTCAGGTACGGACTCCAAAACTGGATGCAATATTCCATGTGTGGCCTGACCAGTGATCTGTGGAGTGGCATTATCACCTCTCTTTTTCTCCTAGTAATACCCCTTCCAATGCATCTGAGGATGCTACTTGCTTTCTGCGCTGCCCTTTCATATTGCTTGCTTGTCCTAAGGCCATCTGTAATGATTACCCCAAGATCCCTCTCCACCTGTATTACTTCAAGCTGGTATCCTAGCTATAAATATTTTTTCCTGGGGTTTCTTTTACCCAGGTGCATGACCTTGCATTTTTTTGGCATTAAATTTCAATTGCCAATTTTTGGACCATCCTTCCAGCCTATTCAGATTCTTTTCCATCTTCAAGACTACCTCTTGGGTGTACATCCAGTTGCAGAATTTTGTATCATCTACAAACAGGTATACTTTCCCCTCTAGCTCATGAGTGATGTTGCTGATGAAAATGTTGATGAGGATAGGGCCTAATATTGACCAGTGTGGCACTCCACTGGTCATCTTGTCCTCCCCTGACTGAGCACCATTAACTAAGACCCTCTGTGTCCTATCCTTGAGTCAGTTTGCAATCCAATTGACTGTCTTCTGACTAAATCCTGTATTCTCTAGCTTATTCATAAACCTTCTATGGGATACAGTGTTGAAGGCCTTGCTGAAGTCTAGGTACACCACATCCACCACTCTTCCCAGATCCATTGTTCTGGTCACCCAGTCGAAGAACTCTTTAATGTTTGTTAGGCATGATTTTCCTCTCTTAAATCCATGTTGCTTGGGGTCAAGCTTTCCGGTTTCTTTTAAATGCTCCACAATTCTATCTTTCAGTAGGATTTCCATATGTTTTCCTACCACTGAGGTCAGACTGACTGGGCGGTAGTTTCCAGGCTTTTCCCTGCTTCCACTTTTATGTAAGGGTACCACCACAGCCTTTTTCCAGTCTAGTGGTATTGTGCCACTTTCCAGTGACTCATTAAAAAGGTCAGTGAGCAGTGTGGCAATTTCTTCCCGTAACTCCTTTAGAATTCTAGGGTGGATTCCATTGGGCCCCACTGCTTTGTCTACTTTTAGTTTGCTAAACTCTTCTAGGACTCTTTCTCTTGAGAAGTGGAAGTCATCTGCTAATCCACTGTTGCACACTGCTTTTCCCATAGTAGGGCCACTGCCTTGGTCTTCAATGGTGAAGACTGAGCAGAAGAATTTGTTTGGCACTTCTGCCTTGTCTTCATCCTTTTCAGCTATCTGTCCTTCAGTTGATTTTAGTCTGATTATCCCACCCTTACTCTTTTTTCTTTTGCTTATGTACCTTAAAATGTTTTGTCCCCTTTTGTTACTCCCTGTGCTATTTTCTCCTCTGTCTGGGCTTTGGCTATCCTAATAGCCTTTCCCACTTCTCTCAGCTTTGATATGTAATGCTGCCTGTCTGCTTCTTTCTTTGTCTTCTTATACTGCTTGAAAGCCCTTTTTTGTGTTTGTTTGTGTGGTTGTGCAAGAAACATTATGTGGCAGCTTAGGAGAGAAGCTGGTTGTGGGTCTGAGTTTCCACACCCCTACTATGATGTCATCTAGCTCCTCCTTGTTAAATATAAAAAATATACAAACAGGATGTCCTATCAGGAGGTATATTAAATAAGGTGACATCAGCAAAAACTCATTTCCCAAATTTCCTTTGATCTTCTGTGGTTTCCTGCTATCCCAAGGAATCAAAGGATATTTATGACTGTTCACACCATGGCATAAAAATGTTTTTTCCTCTAAAACTTCATAAAAGTTTATGATCCCTATATCCTGGCAGCTGGTCAGCCCCAATTAAGTCAGATAAACAGGAGACCCTTAATTAAGACTCTCTAGTCTTTTTAATTACCTCCTGGTTTCAGGTTAATATATCCTGCAATTTCCACTAAAACCTGACCCATGGCACAGCTGCCTTATGGAGACAATCACACACTACATTTTTATATTACAAATATTAAAGAACAATCATAACCAGCTAACCAAGCGTCACACCACCAACTTGAAAAAATGTGGCCGCCACAATCAGGGGGCACCTCATCATTGCAGTGTCAGCCATCCATCTCTCCATTTGGTCAGTAGTGCAGACAGCAAGTTGACGGTGCAAAGGTAGGCGGTCCCTGATTGTTGCAGCCACCCAGTGTTATAGTCTTGTTTAATCTTTCTCTGTCTCTTTCTCTCTATATCCCATCCCCTCTGTCCCCTGGACTGCAGTTTTCTGGTACAGTTAGTGTCAGAGGATCATGTATCCTCCTCTCTCCTGCTGTTATCGTGCCTCTCAGCTGTTGACCGGACAGGCGGACCGAGCTCTCTTCTCCCCTCCTACTTCCCTTCCCCCAGTTCCGAAGCGCTGTCCTGTGCACCAGGACCTGCCTACAGGTTCAGTCTGAAGCTCTGTCCTGTGTAGTTGGACCTGTAGGCAGTCATTTCATTGGAACTAGGACCAATCTCAGATGGGAACTCTGTATCAGCCCAGAGAGCGAGACAGAGAGAGACCAGGACCAGGCAGAGAAAGATCGGAATCTAGTGACCCTATTACAGATTCGGTGCTCTGACTCAGTGTTGGTAGTCAGTGGTGGATTCATGCATTGGCGCCCACGTGCACGCCACCCCCTTTGATGTGTGGGGCATGGGCCCTTTAATTAGCTGCAAATGCTTTCCTTGAAAAATGAAGCTGGTATGTCTTGTAATCCTCCCCCGTGTACTTCAAATAAAAGATAAGCAACAGACACTTTAACGTGGGGGAAGACACATACCAGCTCACTGACATGCTGTCAAAGTAGTACCCTACTAGCAGGGGTCGGCTGGTGATAGTCAGTCTCAGCTCCATCTGACAGAGCCCAAAATTTACGATGTGGTGGATACTTGGATTTGTCCAGCACTCCACTCATGTGTGTTTCACATGCACACAGTGTGGACACTGGAGGCTGGACCAATCTTTATCGATTATGGGATCAGGAATGTTTTATTTTGTAATTCCCGTCAGCATGCCAGCAGTCGTCCTGAGGTGTATGATTGCTCAGGGACTGCTCCAGTCCATAGTAGCTGCTGTTTAACCCCCCGTTCCACTTCATGTGAAGTGCCGCATTTGACCCGTTTCCCTGACTGCCTGCCTGCACTGAGTCCTGTTGCCTGGTTGCCAGATTATCAAGAATGCTTCTAGAACTGCGGTTAAGTTGAACAATTCAGTCCCACTCTGTTCTTTAAAGGTTCACTCTGTTTAGCTGCATGCCCGACTGTGTTCAATCTCTTGTTTTTAATTTTCTCTTTTTTTTTCTCTCACTAAAATCCGCTTTGTGCACCTTATGGCTAGGAAACCTTGTTTGATGAACCAAAAGTGGGCAAGCAGTGCACAGAACCAAACTTGTCAGCATGCTGCTCGCTTTCTGCTGCCAGGTAATGAATGGTGAGCCTGTGCCTCTTTCTGCTGCCAGGTAATGAATGGTGAGCCTGTGTCCTCTTTCTGCTGCCAGGTAATGCATGGTGAGCCTGTGTCCTCTTTCTGCTGCCAGGTAATGAATGGTGACCCTGTGTCCTCTTCCTGCTGCCAGGTAGTGAATGGTGAGCCTGTGTCCTCTTTCTGCTGCCAGGTAATGAATGGTGAGCCTGTGTCCTCTTCCTGCTGCCAGGTAATGAATGGTGAGCCTGTGTCCTCTTCCTGCTGCCAGGTAATGAATGGTGAGCCTGTGTCCTCTTTCTGCTGCCAGGTAACGAATGGTGAGCCTGTGTCCTCTTTCTGCTGCCAGGTATTGAATGGTGAGCCTGTGCCCTCTTTCTGCTGCCAGGAAATGAATGGTGAGCCTGTGTCCTCTTCCTGCTGCCAGGTAATGAATGGTGAGCCTGTGTCCTCTTCTGCTGCCAGGTAATGCATGGTGAGCCTGTGCCCTCTTTCTGCTGCCAGGTAATGAATGGTGAGCCTATGTCCTCTTTCTGCTGCCAGTTAATGAATGGTGAGCCTGTGCCCTTTTTCTGCTGCCAGGTAATGCATGGTGAGCCTGTGTCCTCTTTCTGCTGCCAGGTAATGAATGGTGAGCCTGTGTCCTCTTTCTGCTGCCAGGCAACGAATGGTGAGCCTGTGTCCTCTTTCTGCTGCCAGGTAATTAATGGTGAGTCTGTGTCCTTTTCTGCTGCCAGGTAATGAATGGTGAGCCTGTGCCCTCTTTCTGCTGCCAGGTAGTGAATGGTGAGCCTGTGCCCTCTTTCTGCTGCCAGGTAATGAATGGTGAGCCTGTGTCCTGTTTCTGCTGCCAGGTAGTGAATGGTGAGCTTGTGCCCTCTTTCTGCTGCCAGGTAATGAATGGTGAGCCTGTGTCCTCTTTCTGTTGCCAGGTAATGAATTGTGAGCCTGTGCCCTCCTTCTGCTGCCAGGTAATGAATGGTGAGCCTGTGTCCTCGTTCTGCTGCCAGGTAATGAACAGTGAGCCTGTGTCCTCTTTCTGCTGCCAGGTAATGAACGATGACCCTGTGTCCTCTTTCTGCTGCCAGGTAATGATCGGTGAACCTGTGCCCTCTAGCTCATCCCAGCACAATTTAAATCCCAGATAAATGATTTGACAACATGATTCTTGTGGGACTACCAGCGTCTCTGGTTATTTTGCTTGTTGGTTTATACAGTAGCTATATTCATTTATTTGTGATTTTAAATCCAAATAAATGAATACAGCTTTGGCAATAGCAGACCAGTAAAATAACCTTGCATATCTGGACAGCACCATTTTAAGGGAATCGCCAAATTTCCAAGGGTTTCCTGAAGGAACCCAACAGAAGCAAAGTTGTTACAAAATGGGTCACAAATGTAACTGTATATGTATGGTCACATAACCTGTAGATTGTGCATCACATTTTATTAAATGTTTGATCAGTAACTGTATAATGTAAGTTACACTACAGTTACTGGTCAAACATTTAATAGAAATGTGATGCACAGTTTACTTGTGTGACCCTTGTGCAGTAGTAACAGAGGTGGTTTAAGAAAGAAGGGTTGCATGAGGAAGTATTGGTAGCTTAAATACATAAGGTAGTGGTCTGAGGGGAACAGGGAAGGGGAGACAGGATACAGAAGTGTGGAGAGGCTCAAGAAGTGAAGTGAGGATGGATTTGTGACAATAGCGTTGTTCCTTGAGATGGGAGAACACATGGCCCATTTGATTGAAGGTCATCAGATCTCTCGACTTGCATTGTCAGGCATATAAGTACCCCTCATTATGAGGGGCATCAACCATTTTACCCGTCAAAATGTCTGAGGGTTAAAATGAGGGATGTCCCTCATAATGAGGGACACTTGCAATTTTCTGTCCCTCATTTGCCCTTCTTAGAAAAGGTGCTGCACACCCAGAGAATACACTGTAAATTAAGACTTTTAAGCAGAAATGAATAATATTCTAAGATGCTGAATAAAATAGCAACTTTTGTACAAATAAAGGTAATGGTTTCAGTAGATTCTGAGCTAGTATCTCCATGTTTGCAGACGTGCTCCTCATTGTGAGAGTCCGTGCCCCTCGTCCCTCATTTTGAGTATCAGTGTCCCTCATTTCCGAGACACAAGGTTGAGAGGCATGTTGTCAGGATATGAGTCACAGTTAACTGGGGCAGCACCAGCAGCAAGTGCCTTTCTACCTACAGTACAGTATGTGTTTTAAAGGTTCTGGGGACGTGCAGTCTATGTCTGACCTGTGACATAAGCCTGTGAATCAGCATGGTAAATATGGCTTTGTTACTGTATAAATGTTTAAAGTTTCCAGTCTGGCTACTTTTGCAGCCCCCTCACTCAAAGATTTAGTGAGGGGGCTGCAAATTAGATAGTCAGACTAGAAAGCTTAAACATTTTTACAGTAACAAGGCCTTACTGAGTTTGCAGTGAGTGTCCAGGGATAGTAGCCAAATGTCTGAATACTGATGGCAATGGTGGATGCTGCTGTCACAGCAAGGGCAAACCTGCACATCCTGTTGATTTTCTGCAGGGATGCATGCTTTACTGCCCTATGTGTTTTTACATATTCCAAGGCTGGGAAGAGATAGCTTCATCTTGGAGATAACTTCCTCTTTGGAGGAGATAACTGCCTCTTGTGAAAGCCCAGGCAGCCACAGTGTCAGAATAGCCAGCCAAATTTCTGAAGAGACCTCTAAACTGCATATACATTTCTTTTAAGACTGTCATCTCCCCTTTTCCACCTCTATGTCCCCTTGCCAAGGAGGTGTAGTGACAGAGAAGGGGAGATGACAGTCTCAAAAGAAATGTACGTGCACTTTAGAGCTCTCTTCAGAAACTGGTGAACAGGATGTAAAACGTAGCATTATTGGCCACAAGACCCCCTCTTTTCTTGTTTTCTTCACATCCACTGGAGACTCAGTTCCAGGGCCAACTGCATTCTTCACAGGCCTTCCAGCTGTGCAGCTACTTTGGCCTAGCAGTATACAATCATACAGCAAGAGACACAGCCCTTCCTCCCTGGATGAAAAGAGAATCCTCAGTGATGCTTGATCTTCCTCCACCAGTATATAATGGTGATCTGACTCAAACCTCAGTTGCTGGCATAGCAAATGGCACTTTTATTTATTTTTATGTTTGCTTGTGTGCATGCACAAGAAACATGTTGTGACAGCTTAGGAGAGAAGCAGGTTGTGGAGGTGCGGCACTGTTATGCCAATAGCGCCACTGCTTTTTGTGGGTTTGGCTGTGTGTCATCAATGCAAGGCACGCTGGTGGTGACACTAGTTTGCAAGCATGCCACCAACTTGAAATGATTTGCTGCCGCAATGAGGAGCCCCATCATTGCAGCGCCAGTCCTCCTTCACCCATTTAGGAACTAAGCCGCCATGTCTCAGAGTCTACTGGACAGTTGGAGTGAGAAGAAGTCCAGTGCAGCAGAGCAGCAGAAGAGAGCAGAATGGCTGTGAATTTGAATTGAGCTTGCTGAAGCAGAGCAGTAAGTGGACTGACTGAGCCTGTGAGCGGAGGAGGGAGCGAGCAGCTTGCCAGCACTTGTGGTCGGTTGGGGAGAAGATGAGAGACTCACTCGCTAAAGTAATTGAACAGTTTATTTTTTTTTCTTTTTGAGTGAGTCCAAGTCTCTGCCTGAATTAATTGCATGCTGGCCTACCGTACTCCATTCTACTCACTCGGCTGCCCACCCCCACCACATTGCACAGCTGGTCATCGCGGACTTGTGTCGGGACTTCACTCTAATCTTATAATGAATCCCCCGCCCCGTGCGCACGCCCCCATACTGTTACTCAGCTCCTCAGGTGGGGTTCCTCCTGTTGCACCCACTCTTGTCGCTTCCCTTAGAGAGTGTTTGCCTTTGTCTTGCCTCTGCCTCTTTTAAATGAAGCCCAGATGGGCATTTTAAAGTTAGTCACGACGCGGTTTAAAATTGACAACACCAATGCCTCCCTTGACTTGCACAATAGGGTAACACTTATAGCGATGATGTGACTCAGCTGTGAAAAGCCACAAGTTTAGTTTTCTGCGCCTCTCCCGATGAGAGTGCAGGTGTCTCAGCAAGTATGTTTACTGCCTGAGTGGTGGCTCGGGCAGGTTGAAGGGGGCACTTGTACCCTGGCTTCCTCCTTCTCCTCCCAACACGTTCCTGTCCCTTCCTCTCCCTCCTGCATGGAGCAGGCCACAGCCTGAGCTCCATACGGGCTGGGAGTGGAAAGTGCAACCTGGCACTTTCACTTTTGTGTGGTCGCTCGGGCTGCAGCACATTCTGCTCTTACTAACATTCAAATTTCCTTCCTGCAAAAAAGAAATATCGGGACCCAGAGACCCCCCGCCCCCACCAACTATACCCCAGGCCCTGGGAAATTATTATTTTGATACATTGTTTAGCACAGTAACCAACCCAGTAGGCTACCAGGAATATTTTTAAATGACGTATCCCACATGGGACAGTTCTAGTACCATGGACCACCACTGCAAAATTATTTTATTTGTGCTTAGCCACTAGCCTAAAGGAGTTCCCACTAGCCCACCTGTGGTAGTACTTAAAATATCTAGGGATGATTAGTATTTTTTCGAGGGCTCCCCTCCCTTACACAAACACATATACACACAGCAGCAGCAACATTTTCCTGCACTCCTATCCTATTTATTTTTCCCCAAGTATTCTTTATGCTCTTCTGACTGCAGACTAGCACCTCCTTCTGTTCCCTACTAATTAAGCTACCCTCCCTACTCAGACACAGCTGCTTCTGGTCTCCACACCAACCTGGTACACACCACTGCACTGGGCTCTCTATCTTTCACTCTGGGGCATATGCAGTCAGTATGTTTGGCATTTCCTCCCCGCAGTCATCTGGCCTCCTGGGTCAGAGGTGAAGATGTGGATCTGATCCAGGAGTGCTGCAGCTAGAGTCCGATGTGGGAGTGGATTGCCGGAGGTGTTCCTTCTGACTGTCCCATAAGTGCTGTTTCTGTGTTCTCCCTGGCCCCCACATCACTACCACCACCACCAGGAGTGCACATCAGGATTGGCTGATGGCGAGACCTGATGCAGCCAATCTTTGGGCGCACTACAACAGTCCTAACTGTCACTCATGGATCCCCTTCACTACCACCTGTGGGCACACTCCAACAGTCCTGTCACTCACAGATCCCCTTCACTACCACCTGTGGGCACACTCCAACAGTTCTGTCACTCACGGATCCCCTTCACTACCACCTGTGGGCACACTCCAACAGTCCTGTCACTCACAGATCCCCTTCACTACCACCTGTGGGCACACTCCAACAGTCCTAACTGTCACTCACGGATCCCCTTCACTACCACCTGTGGGCACACTCCAACAGTCCTAACTGTCACTCACGGATCCCCTTCACTACCACCTGTGGGCACACTCCAACAGTCCTGTCACTCACGGATCCCCTTCACTACCACCTGTGGTCACCCAGTTGGCAGTAGAAGAGTGGGATGTGAGACCCCCCCTTCCCAGAGGAGGAGAGAATTCCATGGGATACTCAGTCCTGGGATGTGAGACCCCCCCCCTCCCCAGAGGAGGAGAGAATTCCATGGGATGCTCAGTCCTGGGATGTGAGACCCCCCCTTCCCAGAGGAGGAGAGAATTCCATGGGATGCTCAGTCCTGGGATGTGAGACCCCCCCTTCCCCAGAGGAGGAGAACATTCCATGGGATGCTCAGTTCTGGGATGTGAGACCCACCCTTCCCAGAGGAGGAGAGAATTCCATGGGATGCTCAGTTCTGGGATGTGACACCCCTCCCAGAGGGAGGAGAGCGTTCCATGGGATGCTCAGTCCTGGGATGTGACACCCCCTCCCCAGAGGAGGAGGAACGTTCCATGGGATGCTCAGTCCTGGGATGTGACCCCCCTCCCCAGAGGAGGAGAACATTCCATGGGATGCTCAGTCCTGGGATGTGACACCCCCCCTTCCCCAGAGGAGGAGAACGTTCCATGGGATGCTCAGTTCTGGGATGTGAGACCCACCCTCCCCAGAGGAGGAGAGAATTCCATGGGATGCTCAGTCCTGGGATGTGACACCCCCCCTTCCCAGAGGAGGAGAACGTTCCATGGGATGCTCAGTCCTGGGATGTGACACCCCCCCTTCCCAGAGGAGAGAACATTCCATGGGATGCTCAGTCCTGGATGTGACACCCCCTCCCAGAGGAGGAGAACATTCCATGGGATGCTCAGTCCTGGGATGTGACACCCCCAGAGGAGGAGAACGTTCCATGGGATGCTCAGTCCTGGGATGTGACACCCCCCCCTTCCCATAGGAGGAGAACGTTCCATGGGATGCTCAGTCCTGGGATGTGACCCCCCTCCCAGGAGGAGAGCGTTCCATGGGATGCTCGGTCTGGGATGTGACACCCCCTCCCCAGAGGAGGGCAGCGTTCTCTGGGATGCACAGTCCTGGGATGTGATGCCCCCCCCCGCCAGAGGAGGAGAATGTTCTCTGGGATGCTCAGTCCTGGGATGTGACACCCCTCTCCCCAGAGGAGGACAGCGTTCTCTGGGATGCACAGTCCTGAGATGTGACACCCCCCAGAGCAGGAGAATGTTCTCTGGGATACTCAGTCCTGGGATGTGATAGCCTCCCTCCCCTGAGGAGGAGAATGTTCTCTGAGATGTTCAGTCCTCCCCCTAGCCGGTTCCTCCAATGGTCCTGGCTCATTCTTGAACCCAGATTATTGGCGCTGCAAGCTGTAGCACTACTGCTGTGCCAGAGGGCCAGCTCTTATCTGTTTATTACTTTATTTTCTTTCTCTCTATTTTCCTATCTGCTTGCATTGTCCTGTCGGTACATTTTTATTGAAAGCTTCTTTTTTCTGTACTACTAGCTTTCATCTACCTGTTTCATATTTCTCCACTCTCTCTTTCTCTGTTCTCAATAATGTATTTTCTCCATAGTAACCCATTTTTTCTCATTAATTTAACAGGTCTGACAGGATGTTGACTCTTGCCCATCAGATAAGTATTACTCTAAGTCTAACCTGTCTTATCCTTCCTATTTACTCCCTAAGAACTACGGATCCTTTGTGATCCCTTTCCTATATTTTATTTCAGCTTCATCACACATTGCCTCTTCAAGACTCCTACCTTTTGCTCCCTAGAACACAGGTAAGAGACCCTCAACATATTGCCTATACTTTGTGGATGGACTGTTACCATGTGGCTACGTGTGTGTGTGTGTGTGTGTGTGTATGCGTGTGTGTGTATGTGTGTGCGTGTGTGTGTGTACATAGAGGATGCATAGTTTGCACTGTTATGTAAACAGCAGTTTTTTTTACTGTGATGGGGGTGTTGTGTTGTCAATACTGCCATGGAAGGCTCCGAGTGTGTGTGTGTGTGTGTGTGTGTGTGTTTTTATCCTGACAGTAACCATACCTTGATACAATGGTGGTTTTAATTTGTAGCAATCTAATATTTTGCCACTTATTCACTTTTCTGCACTGTTTAATCCCTTTACAAATAGTGGATGTCACTTTTGTAGAGATTCCCCTTACATAAAGATATGAATGATGTGGGCAGGATTTTTAAACGGGATATGTCTGCCCAACATTTTAAACCAGCTGTGCAGCTAAACTGGGCCTGAAATGACTATATTTTTTTTAAACATGGAGAAACTTACGTGTGAGTTAAAGAGCTGCTGACACAATCTGGGCGGGCTACTCATGGGTGTAGCACCTGGTGGGATAGAGGCCTGTACAAGACAGAACTGCCTCCATCCATCCATCCATGAGCGGAATGGCAGTCCCGGGTGGAAGGTGTAAATGATACTTTGATGGGTATTTAAACTAGCCAATTGGGGGGGTCAGTAAAATGAGGGAGGCAGTGAATGCCACTCCTCTCTCCCCCAAAAATGGAGCAGCAGAGAGAAGTTCAGGTGAAATAAATTTCCCAGGGGTACAGCAGCATGGGGACAAGAGCGAGAAAAAGGACCAGAGGATCAGGAGGTGGATATAAGGCTGAGAGTTGAAAGTAGTAAGGTAGGCAGAAGGAAGACGGAAAAGGGTGGGACAGTACCAGGGGCAAGAGAAAGGCAAAGGATTTAATCAGGATGGGAGGGCAATGCAGGAGGCGGGAAGGACAAAAGAAATGAAGATCCATGCATGCCAACGCAAGGACCCTGGTAAATAAAATTCCTGACCTTGGAGAAACCATTGCAGAGGCAGATCTGGACTTGGTGGCCATAACAGAATCATTGTACACCGATCACCACAACTCAGACTTGGCCATTTCAGGATACACCATGTTTTGGAAGGACAGGACAAGGAGGAATGGGGAGTTGTTTTAGATGTGATTGAAGGATTGAAGGACACAGAAATACAGGGACAGCAGGTGGAGAAGGAAGGCCTTGAGGTTCTTTTGGTTGGGTTTGAGACAGGGTACGGAGCCTTTATTCATGTGAGGGATTGGGTACAGACCACCAACACAGGGAAGAAGTTACACAAGGTTTTGGGGGAGATCATTGGTAGAATGGCAAGCAAAGGCGAGGTATTGGTTATCGGAGGATTTAATCTGCTGGATGTAGACTGTATGATTCTGGCTGCAGAACGTCATGAAGCAGGGCTGACATCAGCTCCCTTCAGGGGGCATTTCTGACGCAGCTGGTTATGGAACCCACTGGAGATGGGGCAGTGCTGGACCTGGTATTTATAAAAGGGGACAGAACTGCAGACGTCACATTGGGTATCCACCTGGATACATGCAATTACTGCATGGTATGGTTTGGCACATAAATTGGTCAGCAGAAAAAAAAAAGCACTAGGATGAGGTACCTGGAATGCATCAGTGCAAATTTTAAGGAAATTGGTCATTGTCTCATAAGCGCCTTGAAAGGGTGATGGCTGGGGGTTGGGAGTGTAGTGGCACAATGAAAAAGGATCAAGGAGGGAATAACTAATGCAACAGAACACTGTTTGAAGAAAGTAGGCAATGGTAGGAGGAGAAAGAGGCCATTATGGTTCTCAAAGGAGCTGGCTAAGACTGTAAGGGAAGAGAAGAAAGCAGCTTTGGGGAAGTACAAGAAGACCAATATGGAGGGGGACAGTGAAGTAAATCTAGATAAACAAGAGGAGGCCGGGGAGGGGGGAGTGAAAGCAGGTAAGGCACAGACAGAGGAGATGTTTGCCAAGGAGGTCAAAAAAGGGCTAAGACTTTCTTCAGGTATGTGAGTGAAAGGAGGAACGCAAGTGGTGGGATACTGAAGATCGAGGTGGGAGACTGCAGAAGAAGATCAAGAAAAATCTAAAATTCTGAATGAATACTTCTGCTTGGTATTCCCATTGGAGGGGGAGGGGGAATGGACCTACATGTATCAGCAGACACTGGGGTGAGGGCAGAGTGGAAAGAAGTAGAAGTCTATTCTCAGAGGATAGAGTTCGAATGGGATTGGAAGCCATAAAAAAAAACAAGGCAATGTGGCCAGGTGGGACTCACCAAAGGGTTCTAAAAGAACTGAGCACGCTGCTAGCTGCCCACTGGCAACACTATTCAGCATCTCATAATGGACAGGGGTAGTTCTATTGGACTCGGAGGTCCAATGGGGTCTCTCTTCAGAAGAGCGGCAGCAGGACGCAGGCTAGCAGTCACACACTAGTCACTCTCGATCAGTGGTGGGGGAATTAATGGCAACTGTACCAAAGGAGAAGCTGATGGAGCAGCTGTGGACAAAGGGCTGCATGACTGTCAGCTGTACAGCTTCATGGGGGGGGTCATGTCAAACACATCTTGTATTGGTGTGCGGTGGAGCTGGAGAGCCATGGATCAGCGACCTTCAAGAACTGTTTTTTAACAGAAACACAAAGAAAGGTCAGATAATAATTTTACTGTCTCTAGCATGAAATTGCAGCTCGGTTGATTTCAGCAACTGGGAGTATTTCCATAATGAGAGAAAATTATATTTTTCTGTTACACCTAGTACTTGTTTTACAGGATTAATATGGCTGCCTGAAAATGTAACATTTTCTGGCAGGCACGGATCACTGTGATACATTTGGGTTGGTATAAATACCAATTGGGATAATATGTGCTCATACTTCTTAGCCAATCAGGATGCAGAAAGCTCCTGACCCATTTTATAAAAAACTTAGCAACCTAGGGGTTGTGTCGGAGGTGGTAAGCTGGGTACCAAAGAGGTTAAAGTATATGAGACAGAGGGGTAGTGGTAAACCATTGGAGTGTCACAGGGATCAGTGCTGAGTCCTGCCCTCTTCAGTGTTCAGTGTTGTCATAACTGACATGACTCAGGAACTGGAAGGGAAGGTGTGTCTCTTTGCAAATGACACAAAAGTCTTCAACAGGGTGGACATACGGGAGTGGGTGGAGAGAATGCAGCGAGATCTGATAGTCATATCTAATGATCTCATGATGGGGCAGTGAAACAGGGCAGTTGATAAAGCTGTTGGAATGCTAGGGTGCATAATGATGGTGTTTTCAAGTAGGAGAAGGAAGGTGGTGTTGCCCTTGTATCGCTCCGTAGTGAGACCCACCTAGAGTACTGTGCATGGTTCTGGAGGCCACAGCTCCACAAGGACATTGGCAGGGTGGAAGCAGTCAAAGGGAGGGCTGCCAAAATGGTGCATGGGTTGCAAAAGAAACCATATGAGAATAGGCTGCAGGAACTCGGCATGTGCTCCCTGGAGGAGAGGAAAGCTTGAGGGGACATGATTGAGATCTATAAGAACCTCACAGGGGTAAACATGGTGCAGAAGGGGAACCTCTTTTAGAGGAGGATCCAGAATACGATGGCATACAAAGAAGCTTCAGTATGGGAAGTTTAAAAGTGATGTCAGAAAATACTACTTCTCAGAAAGGAGTGGTGGATGTCTGGGACAGACTGCCATAGGAGGTGGTGAGGGCAAAGACAGTGGGTGTCTTTAAGCATGCATAAGATAAGCACATGGGCATGATAAGTAGAGGAAAGGAAGGACAGAGGGACATCTGAGACTAAATACAGTCTGGGAATACACACAGATTCACAAAAGGTGACGTAGATAAGAACTGTGTGATCTACTTAGTCTGCCCCTTTCCCTACCTAATGCACTACCACAAACCCTAGCTGATCTGCGGCTTACCATCTCTTCTCTATTGCTAGAGTACTCTTATGTCTATCCCATGCATTCTTGAATTCCACTACTGTTTTTGTCCCCCACCACTTCCGCAGGGGAGGCTGTTCCAAGCATCCACTACTCTTTCTGTGAAAAGTACTTCCTCACGTTGCCCCTGAGCCTCCCCCCTCTAGCCTCATATAATGCTCCCTTGTCCTTACTAGCATACTAACATACTAAAATGCCAGCAGAATAGACCTAATGGAATTTCGAGTCTGCTCGATTTTCAGCACCCACATTCAGGGTTGACTTTGGTGTCCTCCCATCCCCCTTGGGTTATACTGCCCCCAGTCGCAGGTGTGCCACTTGCGATGGACCTGGTCAGATTGACCCTCCCCCTGTACTTGTTCTATCCCCTCTAAAACCCACCCACAGTCTCCTCCTCTACCTGCTCCCTTGGCAGCGCATTCCATGGTGCCACAACCCTTTCAGTAAAATAACACCTCCTCCTTTGCCCTCTGAACCTGCCCTCTTCCAGCTTACACCCATTCCCTCTCATTGTCCCCTCTTCCTTCCTTTGGAGCACCCTGACTGGGACCCCCTTATTGATCCCTTTTATGTACTTAAAGACCTCTATCATGTCCCCCCCGTCCCTCATCCCCTCCAGGGTGTACATGTCAAGCTCCCCGAGCCTCTCCTCATAGCTCCTCTCCCCAGGCCCCGGATCATTTTGGTTGCCCTCCTTTGGACCCTCTCTAGGAGTGTAACATCCCTCTTTAAATGTGGTCTCCAAAACTGCACACAATACTCGAGGTGTGGCCTAACCAAGCAGTTGTACAGGGGTAGGATCACTTCCACCTTTCTGGAGGTAATCCTCCTGGTGATGCATCCCAGCATCCTATTTGCCCTTGCAGCTGCCATCCTACAGGTCTCACTGAGTTGTTCATTTGGACATCTACCACTACCCTCAGGTCCCTCTCACCCTCTGTGACTTGAATTTTTTCTCCTCCCAGGGTATACCCCTGGCCTGGATATCTGACTCCCAGGTGCAGAATCTTGCACTTACTGCATTGAATTTTAGTTTCCAGTTTGCTGACCACTTTTCCAGAGCCTCCAGATCCTCCTGTAAGGCCACCCTCCCCTCCTCCTCATCCACCACTGCACCCAGCTTTATACTAACTTGTGCACCTTCTTTTATGAAAGATGCTACCCTCCTGTACCTTGTTTATACCCCTGATGTACTTGAATGTCTCCATCTTATCCCCCCTTTCTCTCTTCTCCTCCAGGGAATACATATTGAGGTCCTTTAGTTTTTCCTCAAATGACTTTTGGTGCACTCCTTGCACCATTTGTGTTGCCCTTCTCTGGACTGTCTCCATTTTGTCTATGTCCTTCCAGAGATGCAGCCTCCAGAACTGGACACAGTACTCCAGATGAGATCTCACTATTGAGCTGTACAGTGGCATAACCACCTCCTTTTTTCTGCTGGTGATACCTCTCCCTACGCACCATGACATCCCACTGGCTCTCCCCACAGTCTTCTCACATTGTTTGGTTACCTTTAGGTCATCAGATATGATTACCCCCAGGTCCCTTTATTGATTGGTGGCCATCAATACCCCCTGTACTCCTCCCTTGGAATTCTGCACCCCAAGTGCATGATTTTACATCTCTTTGCTTTGAATCTTAGCTGCCACGCTCTCGACCTCTCCTCAGGCATGTTTAGGTCCTTTCTCATTTTTGCCATACACACCCCAGAGTGTCAACACTGTTGCAGATCTTAGTGTCATCTGCAAAAAGGCATACCTGCCACTCACCCCTCTGCAATGTTGCTTATGAAGACATTAAAGAGGACTGGCTCCATCACGGATCCCTGTGGCACCCATCTGGTTACCCTCCCCCCTCTCCTCAGATTGAATGCCATTTAACACCATTCTCTGTGTCCTGTCACTCAGCCAGTTTCTGACCCACTTTACCACCTTGGGCCCGCTTCCAGGCTGCCCAACTTATTTATCAACATCCTATGTGGGTTCGTGTCAAAGGCTTTGCTGCTATCTAGGTAGGCCACATCCACTGCTACTCCCCCTACCTACCTCCCTGATAACCCATTCAAAGAAATCTATCAGATTTGTTTGACAGGACCTTCCCTTTGTGAATCCATACTGCCTTGGATGCTGGGCTCTGCTGGATTGAACAAATATCACCATTCTCTCCTTTAGCAGTGACTCCATTAATTTCCCCACCACTGGGGTCAGGCTGACTGGCCTGTAGTTGTCAGAATCCTCTAACATTTGCCCTCCTCCAGTCCCCTGGAACCACCTGTGTCTCTTTGTTTTGCTTACTTGCCTAACACAAAAGGTTTCTTGCCTCTGCTATGGCTCCCTCAAGGTTAGCCCATTGTTTTTCTACACCCCCCCCCTTCCTTCTTTCCCAGCCAGGGCTTCCTTGAGACGTTCCCCCATTTTTGCAAGTTAATCCGTCTGAAATCCAGGACCCTTGCTATTCTGTGGTTTGACTCCTCCACTGATCTCACGTTGAACTACACCATACGATGATCACTGGACCCCAGGTGGCTACCCACCATTATATCAGTTACTCTGTTCCTATTGGTTAGAACCAGGTCCAATACTGCTCCTTCCCTGGTGGGTTCCGCCACAAGCTGCTTGAGGCAAACCCCCTGCTGGGCATTCAGGATGTCTCTGCTCCTGGCTGTGGCTGCAGCCTGCGTGCGCCCAATCCACATCAGGCAAACTGAAGTCTCCCACCAGCAGCACTTCACCTTTGGCTGTCATTCTGTGGCTGCCTTCCTGTTTCATTTTTAAACTTAGCAAGCATAATGAGCAACATGTGGAGGGAGGGAAGTGTTACCACTGTCAGGTCGGGTGTTTTTTTTTTGTTTTTCATTTTGGAGGGACCTGGAGTCCCGCGTGGAGTAAGGACAGAACTGTCATAGCAGGATGTGGAGAAGGGGAGAGATCTGCTTCAAAATTTAGAGGTGCTGTGCGTCGTTCCACAGAATGTTTTAAAACTGTGTAACTGAACAACTGCAGCCACTCCCAGTTATGAGAATGTTGACAGCCGGGAGGGTGGAGGCCAGAAACTGTAAACTGCTGAAGTGTGTTCGAAAGGGGAGAGCAGCTATGTAGCGTAACAACTTAAAGTGAGTGGAAGCAGTCCCAAACAGTGTGTGTGTGTGGCTCATGACATGTCTACTGTGTTGATAAACAGCTGGTGATGTGTCTATGTGAGATTTCACATTTATACACAAGGACCGAGATATTCAAAGCAGCTGCTCCTGGCGCAACTGAGCTGCTCCAGCGCAACTCCAAAAATGTGCCCCGGATGATATTCAAAGGGGGAATTGTGCAGCACAATTCCGGGGGCGCCGTGGTGAAAAGTTAATGTATGTGGCACATTTCCAGGGGACATGACCATGCATATGCGACACATCCTGATATTCAGGCTTGGATGTGTGACACATCTGCCAGCACAGCCCAGAGATGTGCTGCATTCCTGGGCACAAAGTTGAGCCCGTAAAAAATGGCTCAACTGCTATCCACCCACAGGCAGGCCACTGTAGTTGCAAGGTGCAACACAGCAGCAGCCAGCCGTGGTTGACAACCCCCCCAACACGATGCACAAGCTCCCATTGACTGCCCTGGTGGTCTAGTGTTAACCCCCTCCCTGCCCGTATCCCCGATCAATGTGAAATCCTATTTCAAAACACCCTGGTGATCCAGTGGTACCCCCACCCATATTCCCGATGGCGGAATATCCTTTTGTAATTTCCTGGTAGTCCTGGCACTCTCCCACCCCCACCCACACGGACCTCAGACCACCCAGCTCACGCCCCCCATCATCGGCAGGCAGCATCTCCACCCGCATACCTCCATGGCTGCCTGCTAAATGACAGCTTACAGTATGTGTTGCAAGCTCATTGATCTACACTATGGACCAATGGGCTTGCAGTGCCTACTGTAATAGTCATTCACAACATTGTGACGGGGGGGTTGGGTGAGCAAAAGGATATTTCAGGTGATCTCGAATGCCAGATAGGGAGGGGTTACCACTAGATTACCAGGGAAATTACAAAAGGATATATCAGGTGATCGGGGATATGGGCAGGGAAGGGGATACCACTGGATCACCAGGGTGTTCTGAAATAGGATTTCATGTCGATTGGGGATACAGACACGGAGGGAAGTACCACTAGACTGTCAGGGAATGTACAACAGTTGGTTCGGGCGCTCAGTGGGATGGGGAGGGGGTACTACTGCAGTACCTGGTACAGGGACCGCATGCTGTGCAGGGTGCCAGGCACATTTCGCTCACCAGCCCGGCACAACTCATGCAAATGGGGCCATAAAGACATGCAAATAGCCCCATTTGCACCTTGCATGCATTATAGTCCCATTTGCATACATGTGTCTGAATTTCAGAAATTTGTTCATGGCATATCTCTGATGCACTGGCGCATTTCTCATTCCTAGTATTCAGACCCATCTGGGGGATGCAACAGTGCATTATATTTGCACTCTGGGCATTTTGTGGTGTATTCAGACAAAATGCGCCATGGCACATTTCCTTTGACTACATTCCTTTCTTGCTCCAGTGCTGCTAAGTTGCACTGTGTGACCACTTGCACCACTGCCAGGTGCAATTTTGAATACTGGGCCCACGATGGACAAGTCATTACCATTATCATATAATAACAGCATGTAACAGTGGAGATTTATCTCCACGCCTGTCGCATAAATAACGAAATACACCAGACACACCAAGACGAGAATAAATCGTTTTTATTATGCAGGCATGACAGAGTGATGAATGGTATCATTGTTTGCGTTTTCTGTTGAACCAATTGGTCCTTATAATGTCCAAACACTGAGGTTTAATAAGCATTATAGCCTGTAACATGTGTAGTGACTATATGTATACTGCAGTATCATTTCTGTGTTAGCACTTGACTGCCCTGTGGCCATTGCTAATGCACGTTTCGAGAAGCTTCGAAGGGTAGGGACTGCAGTTTCGCAGCATGTGCATGCCACAGCACACACGCATTGGAGTGGCCTGGGGAACTGAGGACAAAAACAGAAATTTGCCAATCAGGTGGGCTATAGGAAGCCCCGCTTGCTTTCCCTTAACCAGACTACCACTTGGTCTTTGGGGCACATCTGGATTGTGCTCCGGGGGGGGGGACAACCCTCCTCTGGCCCTGCCGTGGGGGGAAATCCAGGGGATATTCAAGCCCCCTGGGGCTGGGAGAGGTGGCAGCTGGTTATAGGAAGCAGGGACAATGCTGAGCAGTCACCTGCATGAACTGAGGATAAAATTCTTTGTGGCAAAAAAAAGAATATAAAATATTTTCTTGCGGGAAATAGCATGGACAGTGGGTGGGGTAGCAACTCTCCGTGTGGTCTGATTCACTGATCCAGTCAGTGCATCTGACTGATTCCACTGTCCCTCTGTTTCCTGAAGCTCTCCCAGATTGTGTGGCACATGGGAGCACACCCAGTGGGCCTTCGTTTAACGGAAAGCCAACTGCATCAGCATCTTCTGCCCCTGCCCCACCCCATTGTGTAGGCACACTGGGAGCTCACCCAGTGTGGCAAACATCACACCTTCCAAGTCATGGGGCACACTAGGAGCCCACCCTGTGTGCCCAACATTTCTTTTCTTTCACCTGTAAAGAAAGAAACCATCCACAGAGTTTGTTTTTTCCTGTGACTGAAACAAAGAAAATGATCCCTCGCTGTCGTCGGCACCCCCAACCCGCACCCACCCTCTGCGCACCACACCTCCCCACACACACACACACACACACCCCTCACCCCATACTTACCTCCAGAGGTCCGGCACTGTGATCTTCAGTAGAGTAGGAACACGTCTGCATTCTTCAAAGCCGACCGCGAACTGAAGAAATGCTGGTAAGCCATATAATGGCATAAATGGAGGGGTTTCAACTTACATGGATATCTCAGTCATTTTTTTTAATTTTGCCTCCAAATTTTCAACATGGGTTTCTTGGGACCCCACCTCATGAACACATGCACTGTCATCTCATTATTTGGTCCCAAAAGGTTATTTCATGGTCACTGTGTGGAATCACCTTGTGGGACCAATTAACGAAACAACAGTGCCACTGTTCATGAGGTGAAAATCTTATCTTGCAAATTTGGTGGAAAAATTCCAAAACATGACTGTTAGGAGTATGTGTTGTGCATTTTCCATGCACACTTGTAACTTTGACAATTTTTAATATTTCACTCCGGATTTTCAACATTGCCATTTCTTCATACCTCCTTATGAACAGTACAGCTGTCATTTTTCACATTCTCCCTGAAATGTGTTTTCATGCATGTGGAACACAATGGCAAGGTCGCTGTGCAAAGTCAACGTTCAGGACACATTAAGAAAATCAGTGACACTGTTCATGAGCAGAGGTCCCAAAAAGCCTGTGTTGAAAATTTGGTAAAAAAAACCAAAACAAATAACTGTATTATAGGCAGGGCTCCAGATAAGGTGTGTACTGGCCTATTTTACTCACCTCATTTTAGGAAATACTCTTCAGAAATTTTTTTAATGAGTACCAGTACTCACCCAACATTTGTAAATACTCCACACACCAAAGAATAATGCTTCATAACATAACTGTGATTCAAAAGGAACAGTTTTTGCCAGATTTACAGCACTTGAATGCATCCCACTTTTGTTTTACTCACTATGTTTTAAAACTGGTGAGTAAATTCCTACCTGCCAACATTATGTGAAGCATTGTTCGCACTTGAAATTCTTATCTAGAAAAAAAAAACACATTTTTTTAATAAATGTACTCTTTAGAAATACATTTGTACACATCTGAATTTCATTTTACTCACCTCACTTTCAAAATGAGGAGTACAGGTACTCATCCCAAGAAATCTTATCTAGAGCCCTGATAACAGGCATGCGTTGCGCAGTTTCTACGCACGCTCGTGACTTCACCAATTTTTCATATTTTCACTCCAGATTTTCAACATTGCCATTTTTTTACACATCCTCATGAACAGTACAGCTGTCATGTTTTTACATCCTGCCCAAAATGTGTTTTTGCACCTGTGGCACCGAATGGCACACTCGCTGTGTGAAATCATCTTTTGGCATTGAGTAACGAAATGATACTGACACTGTTCATGAGGTGGGCTCCCAAAAAGCCCATATTGAAAATGTGGAGCAAAAATACATATGAACATATGAACATAAGAAGCCAGCAGAAGAAGGCCATTTGGTCTTACCAAGTCTGCTCTTATTGCAGGGTCCATAGCTTGAGCTAATGTCCCTGCCCTCCCTCCCCACTTCTCCCATCCTCCCTACCCATGATTCTTACCTTCCTCCAATGCCTATCCCAGCCTCTCTTCAAACTGCCCACTGTCTTTAATGAGATGACCTCTTCCAGTAGTGCATTCCACCCTTTCTGTGAAGAAGTGCTTCCTGACCTCCCTCCTAAACCTTCCACCCTCCAGCTTAAGGCTGTGCCCCCTTGTGATATGGTTGTCACTCAGCTTAAAGAAACTCTCCTTATCAACCTTATTTATCCCTGTCAAGTGCTTGAATGTCCCAATCATGTCTCTCTCTCTCTCTCTCTCTCTCTCTCCTGTCTTCCAGGGAGTACATGTTCAGTGCCCTCAACCTCTCCTCATATGCCTTGCCCTGCTGACTGGCTATCATCTTTGTAGCCCTCCTCTGTACCTTCTCCAGCAGGTTAATGTCCTTTCTGAGGTGTGGACACCAGTACTGAACTCCATACTCTAGAAGTGGCCTTACCAGTGACCTGTACAAGGGCAGTATAACCTCCTCTCTCCTACTACTGATCCCCCTAGCTATGCATCCCAGCATCTTGTTTGCCTTTGCTGCTGCTTTCTTGCACTGTGTGGAGTGCTTCAGGTCACTAGTGATCATCAGTCCCAGGTCCTTCTTCTCCTCTGATGCAGATACTCAGACTCCACCCAGGTAATACTCTGCCCTGGGATTCTTGGTTCTAATATGCATAACTTCACATTTCTTGGCATTGAAGCCAAGCTGCCACATCCTGGACCACCTCCCCAGCTTTTCCAGATCGTCCTGTAGGTCTCTTATCCCTTTAGCTGTGTCCACTCTCCCACAGAGCTTGGTGTCATCTGTGAATAGGCACATTTTGCCTTTAATGCCATCCCCAATGTCATTGAGGAAGACATTGAACAACACCAGCCCAGAACAGAGCCCTGTGGGACCCCACTGGTGACCTCTCTGGTGCCAGATAACTCTCCCTCCACCACCACCCTCTGGGTTATGTCCTCAGCCAGTTTTCTACCCATCTGACCATCTTTTCTCCAACTCCAAGATCCACCAACTTCCTGATCAACCTTTTGTGGGGCACAGAGTTAAAACCCTTGATGAAATCAAGATAGAGGATGTCTACTGCTTGCCCCCTGTCTGCTGTCTTAGTGACACAGTCAAAGAAGTCAATCAGATTTGTTTGACATGATCTCCCCCAGGAACCCATGCTGCCTCTCATCCTGGAGACCATGTTCCTCTAGATATTCTGCCAACCTTTCCTTTAGTATGGTCTGTATCAGCTTGTCCACAATGGAGGTCAGACTGACTGGTCTGTAATTCCCTGGATCATCCTTGGGACCGCTTTTGTGAAGGGGCACAATATGTGCTGTTCTCCAGTCCTGTGGTACCACACCTGATTCTAGTGAACTATTAAATAGGTCTGCTAGTGGCCCTGCCAGCTACTCAGCCAGTTCCTTTAGTACCCTTGGATGTACTCTGTCAGGGCTTGGTGATTTGTCCACTTTCAATGCCAGCAGACCCTCCCTTAATCTATCCTCCTCTATCACTATGTCTGTGCCCCCCCGCTCCTCTTTTTCCTCCTGAAGGCACTGGTCTGCCCTTCTCTCTGGTGAAGACAGAAGTATTCATTTAGTATCTCTGCTGTTCCTCCATTATCCTCCACCCACTCCACCCCTTTCTTAAGCCTAACAATCCCCTCCTTCTTGTCCCTTTTCTCACTTATACAGTGAAAGAAAGCTTTCTCCCCTTCTTAATTCCTTCAGCTGTTTGATGCTCCTTTTGTGCCTTTGCTCGCCAGACTTCCTTACTTGCCCCACTAGCCAATCTTAGGTAATTTTCCCTATCCACCTCTCTCTTGGTCTTCGTATATTTTCTATAGGCCAACCTCTTTTCACTTACTGCCTTGTAACCCCAGAACTGAACCAACTGGGCGCTTTGACCCTTGTGTTCTTCCCCCTGAGCCTAACACACTCATCTGTGGCAACCAATACCAACACATGCCCAGGGTGTTAGGGTTTCCAACCATAACGCCCACCCTGTACAGAATGACAGTCATCAGGGTGTGACTTGAGGTCATCGGCCATAGTGTTCAACCCATTCCACCCCCAACCCCACCCTGCAGCTCCTGACAGGCATCAAGGTGTGCCTTGGGGTCTTCAGCCCTAACATTCACCCTATATTCTTATATTGCACCCATCTCAGCTTATTTCCTTTTGAAATGGGGTGAGCATTAAGGGCGAAGACCTCAAGGCACACTGCGACACCTGTTGGTGTCTTCAGGGTGGGATGTGATGGAATGGCATGACTGTTATGGCCAAGACCCAAAGGCACACCAAAAAGCACAAATAACATGTATTCAGGAGTCACATCTGGAAGAGAAAGAAATGCTGAAACTAAAAAATAAGTGAATTACATCAATTTTCTATAGCACAGGTATTAAAAAAAGTCATAGAGTAGCCATCCTAATTAGGAAGGAGCTTAATTTTCAATTGTTGGATCAGTTTATAGATAAAAATGGAAGAATTGTTATGATTAAAATTAAATTGGATGGTCAGGAAGTAATTATAGGATCATTGTAAGCTCCTTTTGAGAACTATCAGGGCTTTCTTGCCAAAATTGTAGAAGGACTACAGATATTGCAGGCAACTAATATAATACTGGGAGGTGATTTTAATGCTTTAGTTATCCCTATATAAGATAAATCGTCACCTTTTACGAGACGTAATTATTGCATAACTAACAAGCTGATTGATTTTTTAGATTCAGAACAATTAATTGATGTTTGGTGTAATATGAACCCTAATACTACTCAATACTCCCACTTTGATAAAAATAAGATTTTTTTTCATGTATTGATTATATTTTTATTTCAAAAAACCTATTTAAATATGTTAATCAGATAGAAATAGATAAGATTATTATTTCAGATCATGCTTTGATTTGGTTGGATCTTAAACGTGTTAATTTAGATAGGAAATATACAAAATCATGGGCTTTAAACAATGATTGCTTAAAAGACCCTGAGTTCTTTCAAAAAATCAAAGATACAATTAAAGAGTATTGGTACTATAACTATTCAGGTCAATGTTCAATTTTATCACTCTGGGATGCTTTTAAAGCTACAGTAAGGGGTGCAATTATTTCATATCAAATTGCAATGACTAGAAATAGAAATAAATACAATCAGGAGGTAGATAAAAGATTAAAACAACTAGATAACCTTGTATTACCTGAATATGAAAAATATAAAGAGGAGTGGTTTAATTATAAGTTAATAAAAACAGGATATTCTTCAGCAGGAGACATTTAGGCTTGCATATACAATTAAGAAATATAGGTATTTACATACAGGCAAATCAGGTAAATTACTTATTTTTGAGACAGGAAAAACAGAAAAAACTTATAATATCTATTAAGGATGAGCTGGGCATTATGTATAACTCGGATCAAGAAATAGCGAAAGCCTTTTTTGATAGTTATGAAATAATATATTAGAATAAATATACACATGACCAGTCTCAAATGGATTGTTTCTTGAATAAAGTAAAAATAAAGTCAAACGCTTTCTCATTTGTATCAATATCTGAATTAGAGATTATTGAAACTATTAAGTCTTTATCAAGAGGGAAATCACCCAATTTAGATGGCTTGACTAACAAATGTCATCAATGCTTTGCATCTGAATTAGCTCCATGGCTTCAAAAAATTATTGAAGAACTGTTGCAGGAGGGGCAGGAATTTGATTTACCAGAATCTTTACAGGTCGCTAAAGTTATACTGATTCTGGAAGAAGATAAACCTCCAGAAAATGTGGATAGTTATAGACCAATAGCATTATTAAATGCTAATTATAAGCTGATTGCTAAATTAATTAATAACCAGATTCAACCCTATCTTCACCTTTTTGTTCCTGAAAATCAGTATGGCTTTATGAAGAGTCGTACAATACGACAAGCAAATAGAAGGAGCCAAGCGTTGATACATATTCTTAATTCAAACCCTGTTTACTTTCAAGATACTTATAATGCTGTTTCAATTGATGCAAGCAAGGTGTTTGATCTCTTGAATAGAGATTATATGTATCAGATTTTACTGGTGTATGGTTTACAAAGGAAATTATTATACTAATTAAGAGATAATATAAAAAAATAGTCAAATTCCAGATTAACTCATATCTTACTGATTCTTTTGATATGATGAATAGTATAAGACAAATATGTCCCCTTTCTCCCACCTTGTTTATTCTCTCACTTGAACCCTTTTTACAAATTATTAGGGATACTGATTCTGTTGAAGGATTAAGAATGGAGAGAGAACATATTAAGCTGAGCGTTTTTGATGATGATATTTTACTTATTATTACAAATTTGGAACTCTCACAGCTTTTCTTAAAATTACACAAGAATTTTCAATTTTTTCAGGATACGTTATAAATAAAAGTAAGTCTGTGATTATGAAACTATCAAGAGCTAAACCAATACAAACAGGAGAATTTGAAAAGGACATTAAAGTTCAGGATGTTATAAAATATCTAGGTGTTTATATTACTACTGATCAAATAACAAATGTCAAGTTAAACTATGATAAAGCTAAACAAAAGGTAGCCTTCTTGTTGGATAAATGGCATAATTTATCTTTATCCTTGTGGGGGTAAAATTGACAAAATAAAAATGATGGCTTTGCCATATTTTATATTTGTAATCCAAAATATTTTAGGAGCTCCATCTTCAGTATGGTTTCAGGATGTTTGAGAGTCATGACTAAATTTCTTTGGTGTGGTGGTAAACCTAGAATAGCATGGGATGTGTTAAAGGTGTTAAGAGACAGAGGAGGGATGGGATGCCTGGATATTTTATGTTGTCTTCAAGTTCATGTTATTTCAATGCTTTATCAATGGACTTTTTAGCCTAATAAGGATAACATTATATTCCAGGAAGTGATATACCCTGATTTTCAATTACAAAAAAAGATTTAAAAAATATTTTTTGGACCAAGAACTAATCAAACAAGGTTCACATGTATTAACATCATGGTTTTAATTGATTATGAAACAACTTAAACATCCTGTATTACTTCAATTACCTTGGATTTATATGCCTATACATGCCAACAATAGATTATGGGGTCAAGCTTATTCTACCATTCTTTTAAAAATGTTCAAGGAAAAGGAATTGAAATATGGAAAGATATAATAATAGAAGGGCAATTGTGGTCATATCAACAAATGATTACTAAATTAACAGATTATAACTTGAATCAAATTCAATATTACTCTTTACATAAGAAGTTCTTAAAAATGAAGAATATATTTAGTACAAAATCTAGTGATTTGGATAAATTTGTTAAAATTCAGGAGTGCTTACATATGAAAGGGCAACATAAATTAATTACTAGATTTTATAAAATAATGGTGAATAGGAACCCACATATCTTTAATAGAACGAATACTAAATGGAATAATGATTCACAAATTAATTTAACTACAATTCAATGGGAGCTTATATGAATTCAGAATAATTAAATTACATGTTTCTGCAAAAAATAAATCAATACAAAGAAAGATTCTAGATAGAGCCTACATAACCCCATCACAAATAGCTAAATGTAATTCAGGTTACTCAGAACATTGTTGGCATGGATGTAAAGGAAAAGGTACATTGGTTCATTGTTCGTGGTTCTGTCTGAAAATTTATACTCGGTGGGAAAAAAACACAAAAATATCTTAAAGATACTGTGCAATTTGATGTCCCTTTAAGTAATGATAAATATTTATGTAATAATCTTATAGATATGGATTGGAGCTTAGCCCAAAAAAGATTTATATGCTTGCCATGATGTCAACAAAAAGATTAATTTTGGAGCATTGGAAAGATAAAGAACTTTCATCATTTGATTATTATAAATGGTGGTCTATTTTTCAAGAAATTTTAGGGGATGAAAAACTAATTTATAACCTGGTAAAGGAAATGGATGTTGTATACGGGTCAATGTGGAAGGCTATACAAAATGATTCCGCCTATTAAGAGGCTATGTTAGATAAATAAGGGCATTGCCATCCCTCTTGAAAATTATGAATATAATGTATATTGTTCCTATAGGATTGTTAATTATGTTACATAAGTCTACAAACTTTCCCTGTATAAAGGTGAAATAACTATATACATGTCTCCCAAGGATACAGTCATGGGGGAGGGTAAGAAGAGGGAGTTAAGAGAGAAAATGTTTATTACATGAATTATGTTTTGCTCTGAGTTGAATTATATGAAATGTTTTTCTTTGTTGTATTTTTTTTTCTAAATAAAAAGTATTTTTTCAAAAAAAAAAAAAAAAAGATGTGATTGTTCCAGTAGCTGTAGGCTTTAGAGCATTGTGGTTTTTGACCAGTTTCCAACCTCCTGATCTATTTGTCCTTTGGGGCAATGGGCCTGTTTGGTAAAAGACTGTTTTGGGGCAATGGGACCTGTTTGGTGAAGGACTGTTTGTTGGTGCTGTTCTGTTGTGTATAATGGAGAATTGTTCTTAGATAGTTTATCTTGGTCCTTGCTGCATGGAGTTGAGTCCTTGGGTCCCTTAGGGCAGAACATATTGGACAGTGTCTCACTCTCAGGATATATGCTCTCATGTAGAGTGAGCCACAGGTGTTGCAGTTTATGAGTTCCATTTGAGTATGGACAAAAGTAGTATGAGGACGGAAGAAGTGCAGATGTAGAAGTGGACAAGCAAAAATGCTAATTATTTTTTTTTGTTCTGGGGAGTGTGTGTGGATGGAAGAAAAAGATTGTCTAAGGTAGGTGCCAACCTGTCTGTATTCTGGCTGAAAGTAAGGAGGAAGCAAGTAGGAGTTTAGAGCAACGAGACAAAAATTAAAACAAATGTGCTTTTTGGGGGGGGGGTTACCCTGCTTTTTCCCATCTTACAATAGGTTGTGGTAAAGGTAAGTCACCTATAAGGTCACCTATAAGAGTGTCTTAGAGCTTGTTCTAAAAGTAGAACCAAAACCCTATATACTTTAACCCAAAGTATATACTGTAACTGCTTAAAATCTCAGCTCTAAGACCCTCCAAGTCTTCCAGATGTTGACTCCAAGCTAAAACTTCTTAACTGCCTGGTGTTCAAAACGTGTGTCTAATAAATACAGTCTAGTCATTTTCCAAGCCCCAGCCACAGTGTGATGGGGTGTAACAGTTTACCTTTTCCTGTAGGTGTCACTGTGGTTCCTTGTCAGGTTCCATGTCAATCCCAGTAACATTTGATCCATGCATTTGGCTTAACCCCTGACCCCTAGGCCATTCTATGCCCTCTCTCTTGTCACTGGAACTTACATGCTTAGTTTTGTATGATATTTTATGTCTTTCTAGGTCATAAAGCTGTCTCCGGTATCTGGAGAGGTACCAGACCCACACTAGCCATTATAGAAATTCTGGCTATTTTGTATTTACTCCTAAAAGCCTTTTAAAGAGACACTGTCTTACTCAAAAGTATATTACAGCACATACAATAGGAACCCAAATAAAGGATATAGGCCTATCATGCAACATCCCTCCCTCCTAAAACAGAACCTGGGGGAACATGCCCCTATTGGAGGTAGTTCTTCCCAGCTCTGTTACAGATCCAGTATGTGGGATCGGCCATCTGCATTCCCATTCTTGGATCCAGACCTATGCGAAATCTCTGTCATAAGCCTGCAAGGCAATACTCCATCTCAGAAGTTTCCATTTGTCTTCCCTATTTGGCCCAACCATACTAACGGGTTGTGGTCTGTTTGGACCTTAAAATGACTCCCATAAAGGTACAGTTCAAGTTTTTTTAATGCCCAAACTAAAGCAAGACATTCCTTTTCTACTGTTGCATAGGCTTGTTCCTGGGGAAGCAGCTTTTTGGTTAAGTATACAATGGGGTGCTCTCTCCCCTGATTGGATATTTGGCTTAGGACTACCCCTATTCCCACATCTGAAGCATCCATCTGCACCACAAATGGCCTGTTGTACTCTGGGTTAGCCAGCACTGGGGCCCTTCACAGCATGGTTTTCAGCTACGTGAAGGCCTGCTCACAGTCTGTGTCCCATTTTCATTTCCTAGGCTTATTCTTTGTCAGCAACCCAGATAAAGGAGCAGCCAAGGAGCTGCAGTTGGGAACAAATTTTCTATAATACCCTGCTGTCCCAAGCAAACTCCAAACTTGTCTCTGGGATTCAGGCATAGGCCATGATGCAATCACCTCTATTTTTGCTTTTTTGGGTGCGGAGTTGGCCTTGCTCCACCACATGTCTCAAATAAGCATCCTCTGCCATGGCTACCTGGCACTTTTCAGCCTTGATAGTCAGATCGGTGGCCTGTGTTCAAGCAAACACCTCCCTCAGGTGTATCAGGTGTTTCTCCCAGCTATTGCTGAAGATAACAATATCATCCAGTTAGGTGACTGCAACGTTCTCCATATCCTGTAACACCTGATTTACTAACCACTGGAATGCAGCAAGGGAATTCTTCATCCCAAAGGGCATGACCTTGAACTCGAACAGGCCAATTAGGGTGATGAATGCTGACCTTTACCTAGCCCTTTCACTCAGTTCCACCTGCAAGTACCCCTTTGTCAGGTCTACTGTACTCAAGTTTGTCACCCCTCCCACTTTGTCAAGCAGTTTGTCTGTGTGTGGCATTGGGTGGGCTGCAGATTTTGTGATGGCATTAAGCCCACGATAATCTACGCAGAACCGTGTAGTCCCACCCGGTTTTGGTACAAGGACTACAGGTGAGGCCCAGGGGCTGTGGAATTTCTGGATCACCCCTAGATCCAGCATCTCCCCCACCTCCCTCCTAATGTCCTTGAGGACTGCCTCTGACACCCGGTAAGCTGTCATAGGTATGGGTGCTTGGGTCCCTGTGTCTACATCATGCATCGCTAATGGTGTCCTTCCAGGCTTTGCTGTAAATAAAGGGGCAAAGTCACAAAAAATGGTCCTCAATTCTCGGGCTTGTCCAGGTGTCAAATGGGGTGACAGCGTGATGGTCTCCACCAATGATGCCTGCTTGCTCTCGGCTAGCAAGTCGAAAATGGGGTCTTCTCCACCTACCATGTCAGTCCTATTAATATATGGCTTCATCATGTTCACATGATACATCCTGTGAGTGTGTTTTTGGTCAGGTAATTCTACAATGTAATTAACATCGTTTACCTGCAAGACTACCTTGCATGGCCCTGCCCACTCAGCTTGCAGCTTGGCCTTCCAGACCGGGATCAGAACCATTATCTCCTGTCCTACCCCATACGAGTGAGCTCTGGCTCCATAATTGTACCAGGTCTTTTGTTTTTCCTGGGCAGCTGCCAGGTTGCTCTTGGCCATGCCTGTAAGCTCCTTCAGTATCTCACTGAATTTTAACACATACTCCACTATGGGAGTCCCCTGGGTGGCATGCTTACCTTCCCAGTCCTCTTGTATTAAATCCAGAGGCCCCCTCACCCTGTGTCTATACAAGAGCTCAAAGGGTGAAAACCCAGTCAACTCTTGTGGCACTTCCCTGTAGGAAAACAGCAGGTGGGGCAGGTATTTCTCCCCGTCCCACCCATGCTGTTCTGCAAATGCCATAAGCATAGCTTTTAGGGTCCCATTAAATCTCTCTATGAGACCACTGGCTTGTGGTGGTAAGGCATTGTGCACCTCTGTATGACACCATACTTCTCCTACAAACACTTCATTAGATCCAATATGAAGTTACCCCCTCGATCAGAGATAATCTCCTGTAGAAACCCAGCACGGGAGAAAATCCCCAGCAAAGCATCTGCCACTTTGTACGCTTTAGTGAAGGACAGTGCAATGGCTTTAAGATAGCAGGTAGCACAATCAACTGTCAATATATACCTCATCCCTGAGGAACTTGGGGTATTCAAAGGACCCACAATATCCATTTCAACCTTCTGGAATGGCTCCTCCACAAGTGGTAAGGGAATCAGGCAGCCTTGTCTTTGCTTCCGGCCTTCCTTGTTTCCTGACACTGATGACAAGAGTTGCAGTATTCCTTCACCTTCTTGGTAATATTGGACCAGTAGAAATTGTGGGCTAAGCACTGCATAGAGCAAGCAATGCCCAAATGTCTGGACATGATAATATCATGAGCTACCTTGAGCCATAACCCACGATACTACTGGGGAATAACAAGCTGCCTGCCCAACACTCCTCCCTCTGTCCTGATGTCCTGTGTGTATAACAGTCCATTGTCCCAATACACCCTACGCTTTCCATCACCTCCCTGTGTCCCAGCAGACTCTGTGCAGGCTCTCAGCTTCTGTAAGCTAGGATCTGTCCATTGTGCTGCTGCTAAATCATCCCACTTACCCAGTGCACGGGGCATGCCCCCACCAGTTCCCAGGCTGAGGTCCATAGCTGTGGCAGTAGGGGACTCAGTATCACAACCTTCCCCCTCCCTTGGGCTATGTATCACCCCTCCATCCTGAGACCAACCTTCAGTGGCAGTTGGGTTAACTGCCACTAGGGGAAGTTTCATCCCCCTGTCATCACCCTCTTTTACAAGAGCTACAGGTTGGCTGGCCTGTCTCCCAACCTCTCCTGTCTGAATTGCTGTGGGGTCCCGAAAATCACAGGAGCCTCTGTTCTTTTGGCTCCTGGTCACAGCACAAACCACTTCCTGTGGAACATCATTCCCCACAGTAATATCCATAATGAGTTTTTTAGCTACAGTGTCCTTCCTTACCCCTTTCACCTGTATCTCCCCAATCCAGGGTAACACTGGCTAATGGGTAAGTTTTTCTTTCCCCTGTGTAATCCCTCACAGAGACATACTGATCTGGCAGTATTTGTTTATCCCCCACCAAATCCCCTTTCACCAGGGTAGGAGATGCTCCTGTATCCCTCCCTTATTCCTTTAGTTTGTACCCCATTCACCGTGACTGGGTGAATGTGCCCCTTTGTATTGTCAGGGAGAGCCTCAGCGATATAGTGGGCTATTGTCTCAAATTGCACAGGCCCTTTTACCTTCTGGGCTTTCTTAGGACACTGCATAGACAGATGGCCTATCTGGTGACAATACCAGCATTCATCGTGTTTCTTGTCCGCAACCTCCCTTTTGGGCACCTGGGGATTCCTTTCTTTTTGCAAAGACCCTGTGGTTTGTGGTTGTTCAAAAATGGCCACTATTCCCTTTGACCCTTGAATTCCCCTTAGGAGCAGCCCTGCTTCGAGCATAGCAATCCACCAGCTCTGCAGCCTCTTTGTCAGTCTTAGGATCTCTGTCCTCTAGCCACAGCTTCAAGTCAGGTGAGCAAATCCAATAAAACTGTTCAAGCAATACCACCCCTTCAATAGCTTCAACAGAATCTGCTTTCACCCCCTCCCACCAACATTTTAAATATTGATGCTGTTTTGTGGCTAATTCTTCAAAGTTAATTTCCAGCCCCTTTCAGAGTTTCCAGAACATTGCTCTTTATGCATCAGGGTTCAGATTATATTTTTTTAAGAAATCAGTTTTTAACTTGTCAAAATCTTTACTTTCAACATTGTCCACCTGCCCCAATGCTTCCCTTCCCTTGCCAGTAAGTAGTGGAGACAGGTGAAAGCTTCAGGTCTCTTTGGGCAGACTGGCCTGGATACAGACCTTTTCAAATGAATTTAAAAACATGTCCATATCCTCCCCCTCTTTAAACTCTGCCATTAATTTTGAATTTAGCTTGCACCCCAGGCCTGGAGATTCATACGCAACCCCCCACTTACCTGCTCAGGGGTTGTTGTCAGTTGGAGCGTCAGCTTTTTCAGTTCAAACTCTTTCTCTGTCACTGCTGTTCCTCCGCCTCAGCCTGACACTGCCTCTCATCTCTTTGCAGCTGTTTTTCATTGGACTCTCTTTGTGGCTGTCGCTCTTCCGCCTCCTGCCTTTCTTCAACCTCAATCTGTTGCTGCCTTTCCCGGAGTTTCATCTCAAACCTTTTTTGCTGCATCTCAATCCTTTTTTGCTCATTCTCAATCTGTTTCTCTTGCATCTGCAGTCTTCTCAGCTCCAGCTCTTGGTCTGTAGATGGCTCCTTCTCATCTGGGCTCTGGACCTCTGAAGTCACCACCTCTGGCGCTAATTGGGGAGGTGTGTCCTCCATCTCAGCAGTCAGAAGGGCCTCTGTGAGTTGCGTTTTATTTTTCTTTTCACTAGGAATGCCCTTCTCCACACAGACCTTCCTCAGCTGTTCCAGATTCATAGTGCTGTACTGGAAAAAAATTATTACATCTATACTACTCTGCTAAAAAAAAATTCAAATAGGACAGGGTCTACTGTCTGCAACCAAATTTCATTTTCCCCTTTTCCAAATTCTGCCCTCAACTGTGCAATGGTTTTGCAAAACCATTCAAAATCCCAGTAGCTGGCACCAAACTGTCACGAGCCCCACTCCAAAAGGCATGGTAGGTCCTCCTGTTTGCAGAAAGGATTCTCCTTTTTAACAACTTGTGAGCAGTTGTAGGGTTCAAGAACAATTGCAACCTTCCTTTTTCCAGTGGGAGGGTGAAAACTGTAGTTTTGAGTTCCCTTGACTCTACACTATGTTCAGTGTTTGAATCCCACCACTGCCACTGGCTACCCCTTGCATAAGTAGTTTTGTAGGATAGCCGAGTGGTCACTATCTTTATCAAGGCATAAAGTCTTTGTAAAACCCTTCTGTTAAAATGTTAGATCACACAATCAGACCCCAGGCAGAGTTGATAGAAAAATCATAAATGTTTACTTAAATAAAAGCAATACAGTAAATTCTACAATTTGGAAGAGCTTTGAACTGCAGACAATAACAAAAATAACACTGGATGGTTTACAGAAAACACTAGATACTGTTGTTCTAAACTATAATTTATTTTGATGTTAGAGTCCAGAAAGATTAAAATCCTTGTGGAGATAACAGTTCATTAGGTAACAGAGTTCTAGCCAGTTTGTATTCCAGTTCTCTAGATGTCCTTTTAAAAAGACTCCAGGCGCTTCCTTGGTGAAAAGTCATGGTTTCCAAAAATCTGACTTCAAATCAACATTTTCTGTTCAGTATGTGGAAAAATCAGTTTGTACAAAACCACAGGTCTTGTTTTAAAAGTAGAACCAAAACCCCATATACTTCAACCCAAAGTATATACTGTAACAGCTTCAAACCTCCAGCTGTTGACCCCAAGCAAAAACCTCTTAACTGTGTGGTGTTCAAAATGTGTGTCTAATAAATACAGTCTGGTCATTTTCCAAGCCCCACCCACAATGTGATGGGGTGTAACAGTTTACCTTTTCCTGCAGGTGTCACTGTGGTTCCTTGTCAGGTTCCATGTCAATCCCAGTAACATCTGGTCCATGCATTTGGCTTGATCCCTGACCCCTAGGCCATTCTGTGCCCTCTCTCTTGTTATTGGAACTTACATGCTCAGTTTTGTATAACATTTTATGTCTTCCTGGGTCCTAAAACTCTCCCCCTTATCTGGAGAGGCACCAGACCCACACTAGCCATTATAGGAATTCTGGCTATTTTGTATTTATGCCTAAAAGTCTTTTAAATAGACAGTGTCTTACTCTAAAGTCCATTATAGCACATATAGAAACATAGAAGTTAATGGCAGATAAGGACCACAAGGCCCATCCAGTCTGCCCATTTCTTTTTCTACCTTATGAATGTGCCATCAGCCTTTGCTCTGTCAATGGCCTATCTATTCATACTCATCTGTATTGCTCCCTTATGCCTATCCCATGCCTGTTTGAAGCTCTGCACTGTATTCAAATCCACCACTTCCTGAGGTAGGCAATTCCATGCATCCACCACCCTTTCTGTGAAAAAGAACTTCCTCACATTACCTCTTAATTGGCCTCCACTAATCTCATGCTGTGTCCTCTTGTCCTGATATTTTTCTTATGTTGAAACATGTTGGACTCTTTCACCTTGTTAATGCCCTTAAGGTATTTGAATGTTTCGATCATATCACCTCTCTCCCTCCTTTGCTCTAGGGTATACATATTGAGCTCCACTAATCTGTCCTCATATGTTTTCTGATGCAGTCCCTGCACCATTTTGGTTGCCCTTCTCTGGACTGCCTCAATTTGGTTAATATCCTTATGAAGGTGTGGCCTCCAGTACTGAACGCAGTACTCCAGATGGGGCCTAACCAGTGTCTTATAAAGAGGGATTATTACCTCCCTCTTACATCTTGTGACACCCCTACTAATACACCCCAACATCCCCCTAGCCTTACCTACTGCTTTAGAGGTCTGCTTGGATGATTTCAGGCCATCGGTGATGATGATGCCCAAGTCTCTTTCTTCTCTTGTGACTGCCAGCAACTCCCCTCCCAACCTAAAGGTGGCTTCAGGGTTTCTCTTCCCTATGTGCATGATCTTGCACTTCTTTGCATTAAACCCCAGTTGCCACTCTTCCGACCATTTTGCCAGTTTATCCAGCTCTCTTATCATTCTGCCCACCCATCTGGATCATCCACTCTGCTGCAGATCTTGGTGTCATCTGCAAACAGACAAACCTTACCCTCCAGTCCATCTGCAATGGTACTGATGAAGATATTGAAGAGGACTGGCCCCAGGACTGATCTCTGAGGTACCCCACTTGCGACTTGCATCTCATCTGACTGTATACCGTTTACCACCACTCTCTGTTTTCTGCCCTTCAACCAGTTTGCCACCCAGTTGACCAACTTCTGACCCACCCCAAGCCTACCCAGCTTATTAATCAATCTTCTATGTGGAACAGTATTGAAAGCTTTGCTGAAGTTAAGGTAGGTGACATCAACTGCTCCCCCTTGGTCCACCACAATGGTTACCCAGTCAAAGAAATCTATGAGATTAGTTTGACAGGGCCTTCCTGTTGTAAACCCATGCTGTCTTGGATCCTGTGCTCCTATGGATTCCAGGTGTTGCACTATCCTTTCCTTAAGGAGTGCCTCCACAATCTTGCCCACTACTGAGGTAAGACTGACTGGTCTGTAGTTCCCTGCCTCCTCCCTGCTACCACCTTTGTGGAGCGGGATCACATGAGCCTTTCTCCAGTCTTCTGGGATTTCTCCTGTGCTCAGAGACTCACTAAACAGTTCTGATAATGACTCTGCTAGTTCCATGCTTAGCTCCTTTAGTACCCTGGGATGTATGCCATCAGGTCCCATTGCCTTGTCCACCCTGAGCTTAGCCGGCTCTTGTAGGACCCTTTCTTTTGTGAAGGGGCTAGTGCATACCTCCCTCCCCCCTGTGTCCATGGTGCTGAGCTGTGGGCCCTGCCCAACTGTCTCTTCAGTAAATACTGAGCAGAAGTATCTATTTAGTATAGATGCTTTTACATGGTCCTCCTCCTCCTCACACACCCTCTTACCCCCTTTGATCTTAGCAATACCCCCTATTGACTTTTTTCTTTCACTAATCTATCTATAGAATGTCTTGTCACCTTCTTTTACTGTTTGTGCTAGTGTTTCCTCAGTTTGAGCCTTTGCCTGCTTTACTGTCTTCCCTGCTTCCCTTAGGGAAGTTTGGTAAGCCTCCCTATCTTCATCCCGCTTCGTTCCCTTATATTTCCTCAAGGCCAGCCTTTTGGCTCTGACCTTTTCTGCTACTGTTTTTGAGAACCAAAGTGGTTTCCTTCTTCTTTTGCACTTCCTTTTCTCTCTAACACAATGGGATGTTGCTTCAAGTATTGCACCCTTAATGCTTGCCCTCTTTGCCTGTATCCCCTCACCTGTATTTTTTTTTTGCCAGTGCTAGCTTAACTCTGTTGGCCATCTTATCAAAGTCAGCTCCTATGAAGTCCCATATTTTTGCCTTGGAATGGGATGATTTAGTTCTAGTGGCCAAATTGAACCATACCACGTGATAGTCATGGGCCCCCAGTTGACCTTCTACCTGGAGATCTGTGATCCTTTCCCCATTAGTCAGTACTAGATCTAGGATAGCCCTGTCTCTTGTGGGTTGTTGTACCTGTTGTTTGAGGCATTCCCCCTGCAGGGAATCCACTATGTGTCTAGTTCTGGCAGATGTTCCTGTTGGTATTGACCAATCTGTATCTGGCATGTTGAAGTCTCCCATTATCAGAACTCCCCTTTAGCTGTCGTGTTTTGTTTATCTTCTACCAGTAATGTGTCTATGTCCTCCCCCTGGTCTGGAGGTCTATAGACAACCCCAGTTTGTATGGCTGTCCCATTTCCTGTTTCCAGGATGACCCACTGTTCTTCTGGCTCCTTATGTGTATTTTGAATTTCTGTAGCTTTGATATTATCGTTGACATAAAGAGCCACTCCATCCCCCCCCCTTTTTGCACCTCGGTCTCTTCTGAACAGTACATAGCCAGGTACTGAAGTCTCCCAAGTGTGGTTACTGGTAAACCATGTCTTGCTAATGGCTACTATGTCCAGTTTAGCCTCTGGCATTATTGCCTGCAGGTCTGGAATCTTGTTTCCCAAATTATAAGCATTTATGTACATGATTTTCCATTCGCCAGGTTTTGGAGTGTTAGTTGTTGGGCGAGGTCTAGCTTTCCCCTTAGCATCGTATGGGGAGCCGGACCTTTTTCCTTACCTGGTGATGCAGATGAACTACAAGCATGCTAAACTGTTTGACCACTAGCTGAGGGGGGAAGGGTGTTCTTCCCATTCGATGTTTCAGGTGCTGCACCCCTCTCCCCATCTGCTAGTTTAAATATTCTGCGAAGACGTCAAACTTCTGCCCCAGTGCACTGACTCCCTCCTTAGTCAGATGCAGTCCATCAAATTTAAAGAACTTTCGCTCCAAAAACTGTTGCCAGTTCCTACAAATTTGTGTCCTTTTTCCTGGCACCAGCCCTTGAGCCACATGTTTAGCTCCCCTATCTATCTCTCCTTCTCTGACCTTCTGTCCATCTGTGCCCCTCTCCCAGACAGGCATGATTTCAGAGAAGGAGATGCCAGATGAAATGGATGTTAGTTTGTCACCCAGCCTGGTCAGGTATTCCTTGGTGTCCACAACTGACCGGCTGGTGAGATCGTTAGTCCTTATGTGTACCAGGACATCAATGTTTTTCCTGCTTCCTGTACAATTTTAGCAATGCAGTCAGTGTCTCTCCACGCTGATGTGTACCCGGGAGATATCTGACATTCTCCGGCTGGAGATAGGTATCAACTCCCTGAATCATGGAGTCACCTATGATCAGAAGTTTTTGGATTTCCTTTTTGTGTTTTTTTGTTTTGGTTCCTGTTTTGAGTGAGTTTTGTTGTGCTAGCTCCTGTGCTGCAGTGTCCTGCTCTGCAGTATCCTCTGCCCCTTTGTTTGATTTCAGAGATAGAGGCAGATGCCTGTTTGTAGTTTTTATATGGTTTGTGGAGGTGATATGTTGGAGACCACCGAGTGGTAGGGCACCTAATTTGCCCCTTCTAACCACCTGCCAACCTCCTGGACCAACTACCCTCTGCGGTCGAGGTGCTTCTGTTGGATGTTGGGGAAATGGCAGGTGGGTCTTATAATATATTTCCTCTTGAATATGTGATTTGAGGCATGTAATCTCTGCCCATGTTGTCTGAAGCTGAGCCCTTAGTTCTCCAACAGCCCAGCATGTAGGACAGTGTCCTAAATCCTGTAAAACTGCCCTTTTGAAAAGTGTCCTGCAGTACCTGCAGTTAATAATATCCATTCGCAGAAAGGTTTCGGGCACATACAACTCATAAGAGAAAGCAAGTAAAAATTAAAAGTTTATTTCACAAAAATATCCTGACATGTTTCAATCTGGGGATCAGTCCAAAACATGTCAGGATATTTGTTTGTGAAATAAACTTTTTAACTTTTACGTGCTTCTTATGAGTTGTTGGCAAATGAAACCTTTCAATAGTAATCTGCTGGTTTTTGGAGCACTACGTCCCAGTGTGCACTCATTTGGAATGGGGTTAATAATATCCATTCCAGATAAGTTGCTGAGTTTATAACCTGGTCAGAGTAATTAAAAGAATGAAAATGAAAGCAAACGTTTGATTTTGTGTTTTGTTTGTTTTCGGATAATTTGTTATAACAAGTTAAATTACTAGTGCCCCTGTAAATTAGGTCACTGTGTGGATACCCCTCTGATCTGCCCCTTCCTGCTTTGCTACAGGAAATGTCATGACTGTGCTACCCTATAAAAGGACTATAGTGTGGGGTGGTTGGGGATGGGGGTGGGTGGCTGGGCCCTTTCCCAGCTGAAACAGAAGAACCACGGATGAAAGAAACAAGGAGGTAAGAGCAGAAACAATCAGCCAGCAACAAATGCAGTTGCCCTGAAAGCTTATCCTAATGACAGACAAAAGTGTGAAACCTGTAAAGCACCACCTGTAATAATTTCAGAGAAGATATACCCTGTAAGAAACACTTTGCTACAGAGAAAAATAAAGCAGTAACAGAAGATATACCTTGCAAAAGACAATTTGAATCAGAAGATTACAGCAGTAATCTGTAAACACACACCTGTAATCTAAATTAAGGAGGTAGGCCTATCGATGCGATAGTCCCCCCCCTCCATTTGCCAGCCTGTACTGTAATAAAACATGTCTCTGGTGCTAGTGGTCCCCCCTCCATCTGTTTGCCAACCTGTACTGTAAGAAAAAATATCTGCAGTGCTAGTGGTCCCCCCTCCCTCTTAACACAAATCCCTGGTGCTAGTGGTCCTCTTTTCCCTCCAATCACCGGCCCATACTATAAGAAAATAAATCCCTGCTGCTAGGGGTCTCCCCCATCGCTGGCCTGTACTGTAAGAAAACACATCTCTGGTGCTAGTGGCCCCCCTTCCTTCTCTCTCTGATTACCAGCCTGTAGTACAACAGAAAACCCTCCCTGGCATCCAGTGGTCCATGCACCACTGATCCACAGTACCACCTCTCACAATGCCATAATCAATGGTATCTAGCACCCCCCCACTGCAGCACCAAATGCCCATCTGTCCAGTCACCATGGGTGCGTACGGCGACTGGTGCAGCCCTACTCACACCTCTTGGCTGGCCACCATATGTCCAGGTAGTGGGCATACCCCTTATTTATAGACAGGGCATGTCACCCTGTCTATAAATAACGGGCACACTCCCTGCCTGGATATATGACGCAGGTCGCTATATGCACCCGCGGCACCAAGGGGAGTGGTAAGGTGACTGAGGGGATGGATGTTCAGTACCATGGTGGGGGGTCTGCTAAGCCCCAGGGATTGTGGCATTGAGAGTGGCGGTACCATAGATTGGTGCCCGGTGGAACCACTGGATGCAATGGAGGATTTTCCATTGTTCTACAGGCTGGCGATCAGAGGGGGAGCCACTAGGATTTGTTTCATTACAATACAGGCCGGTGATCAGAGGGTGGGGTGAGGGGGGGTCCTCCAGCACCAGGGATTTGTTTTCTTACAGTGTGGGCAGCGATCAGAGGGAGGGGCCACTAGCACCAGGGAGTTTTATTTGTACATTACAGGCTGATGATTGGTGGGGGGGGGTGTCAGGAACCACAGAGGGTAGGTGTGGTCCCCATTGGACAACTGACTAGGTGGCTGCATTACCTCCGGAAGCTGCTAGGGTTGCCTGAAGTAAGTCTGGATTTTGTTTGGCGGTATTTGTGCTGTGCAAAATAGCTGCACTAAACCCTTTTGTGCAGTGCAAAGCCACTGAATATGGGGTAGCACGGCTTTCCATGGCCACACCCCTCCCCTTGCCCACATGCATACATTATGTTTTACACAGATGCTAACCCTCTTTGCCCATGCAACAGCACCTTTTGAATATGGGGATCCAGCCCAAACCCAGTTTGTGTAAGCAAAGACCTGTTAGCACCCATGCAAACTTTTGAATATGGAGCCCAAGGTTTCCCATGGCACAAACCATAGCAGACACAGAAAGGAGATATTAATTTCTTAAAGGCATCCCAGACAATACAAAGGTACTGCTGGGAAGTGTGTATGGACCAAATACCGATAGCCCATAATTCTTCATGTCACTTGCTAACCTTTTATCCCCCTTCCTAAACCTACCTATAATAATGGGTAGAGATTAGAATCTCATCTTCTCTCTAGACATAGAGAGTGGGGGAGAACAAGAGTAGGACTCCTTCCAACCAGCGCAACTTGCTCTCAGGGACATGATGGACTCTCTGGGAACCTGTGACCTATAGATAATTTTGCATCCCACCCCTTTAAAGTTTATTTTGTATTCACCTGTTCATAATTCTTCTCCCCACATTGACTACTTTTCTTGTTAGCCAGTTCCTCCTCCTTTATGGGGAGCATTCTAGTCAAATCTCACCCAGAGTACTGAAAGACCACTCCCTAAATCTAGCTCCAACATGCCTTCATGCAAGGGACAGATAAGAGATACTACATGGAAGTTAAATAATTAATTATTGAAAGTAAATTACTAATAATAAAGATAAAAGAAACCATCAATGACTCTGTACTACACAGTGCAGAGACCATAGAAAAGCAAGATCTAATTTGGGCTGCCTATAAAAATACTCTGACAGGAGAGTTGTTAAGAGTAGCAGCTAAAAAGAAACATACTCTGGTCAGAGCCAAAAACGTCTGGTAATGCGTTACTCTGACAAGGGATATAGAATTAATGTGTAACTTATTTCATTTTTGTCCAACAGGAAAGGAGGGCTAGACAATACTGTCTATTTTCAGCCGTAGCTACATTTGGGGGGAAGGGTACTGATGTAAACCAAGTGAATCAAGCTTGTATTATTGTGGTGTCAAAATCCCACATTTGCATTCAGACAGACACAGTCACGTACTTGAAAATGCACACAAGAAACACAGATGCACACACCCACACACACACACACACGCACAGCCATTGCAAGAGGCCTAGTGTGATTAGTAGAATAGGATAGGTGAGATCATAGTATCGTAGCAATGTGTCAGCAGAAAAGGACCATCCTGGCCCATCCAGTCTGCCCATCTCCCCCCTTCCCTCCTTGTCACCAGTGCACAAGGAGCCTATCCTCTGTCCTCTAACCAACTCCATATGTCTGTCCCACGTTCTCTTGAATTCCTCCACTGTTTTGACACCTACCACCTCCTTAGGTAATCTGTTCCAGGGTTCAACCACCCTCTCAGTAAAATAACACCCCCTTGCACTGCCGTTTAAATCTTCCTCCTTCCAATCTTAAAGTATGACCTCTTGTTTTAACTCTGACTTTCCTTTTAAAGAGACTTCCTTCCCTCACTTTATTTATCCCATTCATGTACTTGAATGTCTCATAGAAACATAGAAACATAGACTTAGACAGCAGTTAAGGACCGCTTGACCCACCTAGTCTGCCCATTTCCCTACCTAGAGGATAAGCAGCAGATCCTATTTAACCAACAGCCTATTTTTTCCTACCCACCCCCCACAAATTGCCATATGTCTGTCCCATGCATTCTTGAATTCTCCCACAGTTTTAGAACCCACAACCTCCTCAGGAAGGCTGTTCCATGCGTCCTCCATCCTCTCTGTGAAAAACTACTTCCTCACATTGCCCCTAAGCCATCCCCCATCTATCTTCAAATTGTGTCCCCTTGTTCTTGCACATCTCTTTTTCTGAAAGATGCTATCCTCTTGGACTTTGTTGATTCCACTGAGATACTTAAACGTTTCTACGTTTCTATCATGTCCCCCCTCTCCCTCCTTTCCTCAAGGGTATACATATTAAGCTCCTTTAGTCTCTATTTGTATGTCTTCTCTTACAGACCCTGTACCCTTTTAGTTGCCCTCCTCTGAACTGCCTCCATCCTGTCTATGTCCTTGTGGAGATGGGGTCTCCAGAACTGGATGCAGTACTCCAGATGGGGTCTCACCAACTACCTGTACAGGGGGGATAACAACTTTCCTGTTTTCAGCTAGTGATGCTTTTCCCCATACATCCCAGTGTCCCCCCAGCCCTCCCTACCACCTTCTCAAATTGCTTGCTAACCTTAAGGTCATTTGATACGATTACCCCCAGGTCCCTTTCCATTTTTGTTGTTGTTACTACCTTCCCCCCATTGTGTAATCTTCCCCTGGGTTTTTGTTTCCCAGGTGCATTACTTTACACTTCTTTGCATTGAATCCAAGCTGCCATACTTCTGACCATTTCTCCAACCTTGCCAAGTCCCTTCTCATCCTTTTCATGCCTCCTTGTGTATCAACCCTGTTGCAGATCTTTGCGTCATCTGCAAAGAGGCATACATTTCCTTCCAGTCCCTTTTCAGTGTCACTTATAAAGACATTAAAAAGGACTGGACCCATTACTGAACCCTGCGGTACCCCACTATTAAGCCCTCTTTCTTCAGAGTGGACTCCATTTACAATTACCTTCTGTGTCCTGTTGTTCAGCTAATGTTTTACCCAGGCTACCACCCTGGGACCCACTCCCAGGCTGGTTAATTTGACTACTAATCTTTTGTGTGGGACTGTGTCAAGTGCCTTGCTAAAGTCTAAGTAGGCCATGTCCACAGCCCCTCCCTGGTCTACTACTTTGGTCACCCAGTCAAAGAAATCAATTAGATTCATCTGACATGACCTTCCTGCTGTGAACCCATGCTGCCTTGGGTCCTGTGCCCCACTGGCCTCTAGGTACTCAACAATTCTTTCCTTCAGAAGTGATTCCATCACTTTTCCTACCACAGAGGTCAAACTGGCAGGTCTGTAGTTTCCTAACTCTGTCTTGGTCCCACTTTTGTGAAGGGGAATCACATAAGCTTTCTTCCAGTCCTCAGGTACCACACCATCCTCTCATAATTTGTTAAAAAGTGTAGTCAGTAGTGTCACTAGTTCTCTGCTTAATTCTTTTATAATTCTGGGGTGAATTCCATCTGGCCCCATTGCTTTGTCCACCTTCAGTTTTAGGAGTTTTTTCAGAACCCTTTCTTCTGTGAAAGGACTGGGTTCAACCCCTCTCTCCAGAGTGCTTCAGTTAATTGGAATAGGCACCTCCCCCATTTCCTGTTTTGTGAATACTGAACAGAAGTATTCATTCAGTATCCCTGCTTTTTCACTGTCACTCTCTGCCCACCCACCATCCATTCTATTCAGCCTCACTATCCCTACTTTTGTCTTTCTATGCTCCCTGAAATACCTATAAAAGGTTTTATCCCCCTTCTTAACTGAGTTGGCTATCTTTTCCTCAGTTTGCACCTTTTCTATTCTGACTGCCTTCCCCACTTCCTTCTGCCTTAACTGGTACAGTTCTCTGTCCTGCTCCTTCTGTGTTTCCTTATACTTCCTAAATGCTATCTTTTTCTCCCTAACCTTCACCACCACTTCTTTTGAGAACCATATTGGCTTTTTCTTTCATTTTGATTTGTTTATTTGCATCACACAAAGGCTTGTTGCCTCTGTGATGGCAGTTTTGATATTTTCCCATTGTTGCTACCCTCCTCCTTCTAGCCTGTTTGCTAGTGCTTTTCTAAGGCAGTCTCCCATCTTGCCAAAGTCAGCCTTCTTGAAGCTCAGAACCTTCACTTTTGCATGGCTTGACTCTGTAACTGAGTTTATCATGAACCACACTATTTGGTGGTCACTTGTTCCCAAATTGCTACCCACTTCTAGATCTGAGATCCTCTCACTGTCCCCATTTGAGAGTATGAGGTCTAAGACTGCTCCTTCACAAGTAGGTCTCTATCATGTGTCCTCTCTCTCTTCTAAACTCCAATAGATGCAGATTTAATTCTCTCAATCTTGTCTCATATGTTTTCCCTTGCATACTCTACACCATCTTTGTTGCCCTTCTGTGAACCTTTTCTGTTACATCTATGTCCTTTCTTAAATGAGGCCTCCAGAACTGTACCTCACACTTAAGTTGCAGTCTAACCATGATCTTATATAATATAATAATATAATATGTTTGTAGCCTCCCCCCTTAGGAGCTACATTAATATCCCTTTAAGGGAGTTTATTACCCTCTAGGTTGATGGCAGTTTCTATGCCCTTGGAGGATTGGGTCAGCTGGTCTGCCCTGGTATTCCAAAGGGGAGGCATCAGTGTTCTCTGCTGTAGAGCAGGGATTGTTGAGTTAAAGTTGGTAGAAGAGGTACTACTGGCACACTTTACCAGCTCCCACTGTCTGTATAGTTTTTCTATAGATCCTGGTGTAACCCCCTACAAATGGGGGTTTCCAAAAGGCTTCCATGAGCTTGCCCAAATGCTCGCTGCCTGGCTGGTGTCGGCGCATTTGCCGTTTAAAAGTATTGCCAGTGAGCGCCTCTAAAGCCTCAGTGTACTGTCCCCTTAAGGGCTGCCTGTAGTGCAGTTCTAATTAATCTGCGAAGGGGTCTAAGTGTTTCCCAGCTCGAGTCCCGCCGACTAATCACTCCATTTCTGCCATCGCTATTTGTGCAGAGGGAGTCCTGCTGAAAAATTTAATTATTCACTGGACATTGATTAGAACAGTAGTGAAAATGTGTTTTGTTCTAACCTGCCTTCTTTGCAGTGAGGACTGTTCTGTTTAGCTCCACCATTTTGGTCCCGAACTGATGAATTGGACCAATCAGTAGGCTGGGACTCTAAAATGGGACTTGCTAAAGTGGAACTGTATGGATTCTCTGTTGGAATTTGTAGTTTTGGGTTGTTGGCACCTTTTGCACCTAAAGGGGGAACTCTTACTGTGATTGACAGTTGGACCAGCCAATCGGACCTTCTGGATCAAGTGGAAAAATACCAAAAGCTGTCTGTAGGCATGCCAGAGTCGAGTTGGAAATTGAGAAGGAAGGAGCTCACATAATCGCGCAGCTGTGTTGCACAGTAATTCATGCAGGACAACTGTGGAAGGCCCGAAACCCCTGCCTCTTGCCATTTTGCCGAGAGAGAGAGAGAGAGAGAGAGAGAGAATTAGTCAGACTGTGATCCGCTCTGTGTGCTGTGAAGCAAACTGCAGAGTGGAGACCAGGCTCAACCTGAAAAAGACTGAAGAATTTGCCAAGCGTGATCGGCCTGTCAGACCTTAGCTCCCGTTATGCTCCTGGGTTTAGCAGTGATTTTGTGATTGGGGTCAAGGAGCAGTCGGCCGGGTACAGTAAACTTCCTTTACATATAAGTGTGCTGTGAACTGGAGGGGGGGGGGTTGCAATCTGCATTATCCTTGAGCTGAGTTGTGTGCTGAGAGCTAGAATCTGTATCCAGCTTGAGTTGTACTGAATGCGCCTGCTGTTCAATGCAGTTGGGCCCTGCCACGAGGGCCTTGTCTCCCTACTCTGCTCCTTCTGGCAATCCAGAACATCCATCATCCATCCTGTTCTCAGCCTTGAGTATCGTGAGTAGCAAACAGGGTAGCCCCCTGCAACACATCTTTTAAATCACAAGTGTGTCATCTGATTCATTTGTTGTGTGGTTTCTATGAACTGAGCCCTCCGGTTCCAGATTACAATCAGTGGGTGTGCATGTTATTTCTTTTCCTCACAGGGCCCCTACCAGCTGCAATGCCAGCCTACCCCGGGCAACGGGTCCTGGCTAGCCCCTTTTTCCATCCTGGGTACCCAGCGAGTGTGACTGATAGGGACACTGACTGCATGCACAACGGTGATATTTATAGTGTGTTTAAACCAATTACCCCGACTGCCCCATCCTTGTTATAGCCCCCTGAATAAATCAGATCTACTTTTCTCTGCCATTTACATTGACTATGGTGTCCATTTATGCCTGAGGTATTGCATAGTTGCTTTTTGTTTTGCATCACCTTGTTTCACTGGGGGTCCCCAGAGCCAAGCCGAAGGAATCAGACCTGGGGGTAAGTGCTAAATCTAGGTGTTTGTGTAAAGCCCATCAAGGGTATTGGGAAGGTAAACATTGTGTACTGTGTGGGCCACTAGCAGGAGACAAGAAGGGGGTCACAGTGTCCCAGAGGGCTGTGGCCTGGCTAGTCAGACTAATACCAACCCTGACCTTTGGGTGGAGGCACCCGTCACTGAACCTAGGCCCCTTAACCTGCTACTAGCAAAGCAGGCAGGGCCAGTAGCCCTTGGGATACGCCACCTAGGGGTTACACTGGCATCGAGCATAAGTGTCCGATCATGGAAGCGGCCGCCTTCTACAGCCTCTTCTGCACCTCTACAGCAGGAGAAAAAAAAAAGTGGATAGAGGTCTGTCTGTGAGGAAGTTGGTGCCAAAGAGTCCAGAGGGCAGGAGATCTGAGGCGATGTCCAGCCTTTATTAGAATGTGAAGTGACTGTGTTGGCACTTTTTAGTCCCCCAGAATAGGTCAGCATCTGACATGATGCAGATTCCTGTCAGGCAATAAGAATTTACCACAGAAAGCAGCGAGTGTGGGCCGGATTACCCACAATAGAAGATCTGTGGTGCCCGCTGGCACCTTAGCTATGCCCAGGTGGGCGCAGTGTCAATGGTCTCAAAGATAAAGAAAAGAGTGTGGAAAGTGAAAAAGAATATGTTGTGTGGGAGGACAGAGTGGGTCACTGGATTTTCTCACCGGATCGTTTGGTACCATATTGTGCCAGCTAGTGAGACTGTGAATTTGCCAAGAGGCTAGTAAAGGTTAAAAATGGGATAGAAGAAGCCCATAGTTTCACACCTAAGTTGTAGGGATGGGGGACTCTATGAGTGCTATTGCCAGTGACAAAAGTGAACAGGAATACACAGTAACTCAGTTCCTGTACCTTTTTTTGCAGCAGGAACAGAGTTCCTGTACTTCATCCCACTGATACTGGAACTGAAATTCTTAAACCAGCAAAATAATGACAGTTTCTGGACTTGTGACCTAAAATCAGAGATTCCATTACAAAATTTGACTTGTACAACAATATTTTCCTAGAAATACTTCAATACCCCTAATTGCATCCCATAAATATCTATACAATTATCCTTCAGACTGAGGAACTTCATTCTACATTTCCTATTTCCAGTGCCTGAGTTCCTGTACTTCTTGTCTACTACTTACACCACTAGCTATTGCCCCCTTGGGCCCATGTAGTATTAAAGTAAAGAACTTTGCTGTGGTTGAAGCCAACCCAGAGGAAAGAGAGCAGCTGATAATTACTCCACAGCGATGTGAAAACAGAGGGCTATGCCAGCTGGAGAAGTGCCATCTTTATCTGAGCTCAAGCTGAAAAAGAGAGGATCCTGTTTTGCTCAGTAGTCCCCTGTTTGGACATTCACTTTCTTTATGCATCCAAGTTCAGCTAACCCCTTAAATCCCCAGCTTCGTTTAGCCCTGCCCCGTGCCAGTGGAGTTCCAAGGTCACCTCAGGCTTCGGAGGTTATTTAAGGTATGTGTTGTTTTCCATGTGAGCTGCCTTCCCAGGTGACCATAGTACCCAAAACCCCTAGACAGCTGGGGGGGGGGGTAAATGTTGTTTTCATTTGGCCCTGCTTTTACACATTTTTGCAAACAATCTACCCAGGTTAGTATAACCAAGAGGCAATATCTTGTTTTCTGTGGGGTCCTGATTTTACTGTTGTTTGCAATGCCCCCCCCCCCCCCGGATAGAGTAGCTCAGAAGCAAAATATCTCATTTTCAGTGGGGTCTTGCTTTTACCCATTTTTTTACAGTTTATTTACCATTGGTAACCCAGATAGATGAACTATCTCATTTTCAGTGGGGTCCTGCTTTACCCATTTTTCTGTTTAAGTCTAAGCTTTGTACCCTGCTGGCATCTATCAGTGGTTATGACTGTGGGACCTAGGTCTCCGGCCTACCCCTCCTTTCCCTCCCTATACCTCGCTAGCCTACCCTAGTCTTGTAAGTCTAGTAAGGCTAGACTTACAAGACTATGTGTATTCACTACACAATTTGTGTCTGAGATTCCTGTTTCAGATGATGGCCAACCTTTGGGACAAAATTACTGTCGACCTCCTTAGTACAGCAAATCCAGGGGGTTCATCTGAAGATAAATGACACCTCACACACCTCCAGCCATCATTATCCCCTTCTTCCCTCTCACTCCACCACCTCCACCCCACTCTCTACTCCGTTCCTCCCTCATCCCTTTAACTCCCCTTTCCATTCTCTTGCTACTTAGTTTCCTACCTCCCCCCCCTTCCAGCTCGCTCTCCTCCCTCTCCCTCTCTCTCTTCAACCTACTGGACAGACCCATTATCTAATCTTCCTTTCTTGACAAGGCTTTGTTGACTGCCCCCTGCTGGATTTCTTCTCTCCCTGCCCCTTGATCTGTTGCATTGAGTGCTTATCAGTTGTTTTTTTAATTCTATTTACAATGTAATTATTAAATTTATAATGCGTTGTTCCCTTTATTCAATTTTACCTGTTGCTACCATTATATGTCTATGTCCTATTCTTCAGCTGTACAACCTTTGTGAAAGAGTTTTGTTGCTCAAAGGTATTTTTTAATCCGAGACTTAATAAATAAAATTAAATTAAAAATAAATAAATCTGTTTTGTCATTCAGACTGTGCTTGATTCTTTCCATCATGTATGTCTGGTTCACTAAAGATCGCCAGTCCAAGGTTGTAGGTGGGAGCATTGGTAGGCATGTCCCGATGATGGCATTACAGGCCATTAGGGTTAGTATAAGTAGTGTGTGTGTGTGTGTATATGTGTGTATATATATATATATATATATTTATAAAATGGGTAGGGAAAATGTAGCGCTTTTAGTGAATAAAAAGCAACACATGACTGTGGGTATATCAGAGCGCAACCGCACACCTGCACTTTTACCTCCCTCCAAAATAATTCTGACATTTTATAAGATAGATAAACCACTCTTAGGTGTGCGGTCACACTCTGATATATGCATGCCTTGGGTGGTTGATGCACTCGACCTGCGGCCTCGTGCGTAACAACACACACCAAGGCGTGCATATATCAGAGAGACCATACCTCAAATGAGTTTATCTATTATATATATTTATATATATATATATATAGAGGAAATAATGGATGGGGAAGTGTGTGTTATGAGAATTTAATGCTCACCCAAAGGTGTAGGATGCTACACATAAACCCCGAGGCGAGAAGCAGAAGTTTCTCAAAAGCATCCCCGCCGAGGGTGAGCATTAAATTCGAATATGACACACTTCCCCATCTTTTATTTTTTATAATAAAAGGTCAGCAATTTTTCTCCTGTTTGAATTCAGTGTTCACTCACACACACACACACACACACACACACACACACACACTCTCTCTCTCTCTCTCTCTCTCAACACAAACACAGACACACACACAATCTCTGACTTCATCTGTCTTCTGCCCTCTAACTCCCTTCCTTAACATAGTTCTTTTGTTTCAGTTTTGTTTATTGCTTACAGCTAGTCTCTGACCTGATCGTGCCTACCACGCTTCCCTGGCACGCCTGCTTTAGCTCTAGTCATTTTGCCCCGAAACGGACAAACGGCAGGATCAACCAGATATTTTGCTGGGGAAAAGGCTGGATCAACCAGATACATGAAACAAATAAAAAAAAAAAAGGATGGACGCAGCGTCTTGTTGTTTCGGAGGCTCCACGGGGCGCGAGAGGCAGACACATGTGTTTGTAAGGCGTTGAGACCCACCCCCGTCAAACATAATCAATGCCGAGCGTCATCGACTGAGTGACTGAAGGCGTGGAATGTCAGAATAACCAGCCGGTTATTACGGAAATAGCAACTGGTTCGGCCCATGGAAAAAATTGCTGACCAGTAATTATATATATATATATTTTTTTTTTTTTTGTAGGGGAGAAAAAGTAAAGTGTATATTTGGCCTTCTGATGGGAAATTAATAAAGAAAGTGGCAGCAATAATTTAGTATACTTCCCCCCAATAAAGCTGGATCACTGGGCAAGACCACAGAATATGTGTGTGGTGTGCCTCTTGGTTGCCACAGTGCCTCAATCAGTCTGCCAAGAACTGTGCTTGGCATTTTGTTTGAATTATTGGAGTTCTGAAGAAGTTCATTTTTAACTTCTAAGAATATTCCCTAAGCGGGGGGGGGGACTAACTCTGTGCGACTCGCTACTGCTCCTTCCCTTTGTGATGTCTGTAATGGTGTATTAATTTCTGTTTAATCTGCATGTGTATTGTTGTGTCTGGCTGTGATTCTTGGGGTGCTTGGTAGGAAGCTGAGATGGGGAGGAGGGCTATGACTGTTTGCCACAACATCAGCGCTAGCTGTGGAGAAGAGTCTGAGTTTTGTATTCTGTGCAAATGGGACAGGAAATAGTGTCTAAGCTGTAGGTATCAGAAATTATCTGACTTGTCTTTAAGGGTCACAGAATCTACTGTCTGAGCCCCTTCAATAAGTTGAAAGAAGTAAGTTGTCCCTTGGTGCCTTCAGCTTCTGTATCTAGGGTCTAGACTTGAGGGGTGGAACTGTGCTGTACAGGCTATGGCTGAGAATGGGGTTAACCACATTTCATTTTTGGTTGCTCTATAAGTCTTGGCCCAGTAGTCCAAAGCGACGTGTGTGTTGGAGTTGTGAGGGGGATGTGGGACTGTGTTTTGGCACAGAGAATAAGGTCTCTTCTAGAGGATGCACCTGGTGCAATGTTAATTACACTTGTTTCCAGTGGTGTTCATATCTAGGAGACAGCCAACAGCAAAACAACGCAGAGTTGAGTTGCTTGGCAGCATAGTTTTAAATTGGGTAGGGCTAGCCCCCCCTTTGCCTTTGAGAGATGAAGAGTTTTCTACTGCATTCATGGTCTTTTGCCCTGCCAAATAAAAATGAGAAAAATGCTTTGGTACATTGTGCAAAGTCTTTTGTGTATAATTGGACTGGTAAGGTTTGAAATAGATAAAGTAGTTTAGGTAGGGTGTCCATTTGTGCTACCAAAATTCTTTGCTGAAGGCCTATCGCTTGCTGCCAAGTTCTTCAAGTCATTTATACACAAATTGACACATGTTGTGGCCTGAACATTTACTTGCATACATTAAAAAAACATGTCTGAGGCCATGATAACACTATTTCCAAACCAGGAAAAGAAACTGACAAAGTGGCAAAATACAGGTCTATATCCTTCCTCAGCCAAGACGTTAAAATTTTAGGCAAGCTTAGTGCCAAACTCCTCAATGCTATATGGGGAGAACCTATTAGACATGAACAGGTGGGATTTATGTCCACCTGAAACTCAGCGGACCACTGGAACTTGTCCATGTCTTCTCAACCTCCAAGGACCTGGGATCCCCCACGGCTCTGGTGTCCTTAGGAAAGGGAAAGAGAAAATTGTTTAACCAGGAAAGGCACACTAAGCCAGAGCTTGTTTCCAGATGCCACCTGGGAGTGCAAGGAAGTTAAGTGACTTTCTCAGGGTCACACAGTATGCAAGTGAGGGCTGTGGTATTCAAACTTAGATGCAGAGTAGGCACTTGACAGATTATCATGGGTCTTTCTCTTCAGTGTTGCACAAATCTGGCCTCCTACCAGATTTTGTAAAACGGGCATAAATCCTTTACTCTACCCTAGTACCCATTATCATTCGCAATAGGGCATTTTCTCCATCATTTGCTCTACCCAGGGTCACCAGGAAAGGATGCCATCTATCTCCCCTCTTAGTCAGTCTACATCTGGAACCACGTATCTTAAAATGCAAAGAAAACCAAGCTATTATGGGCATCCCAAATGGTGTAGAGCAATTTAAAACATTAAATTATGCTGGTGACATACATGTCTTTCACCCCAACATATCCATACCAACAGCTCTAATCACAATAGCTGAAATTGGAAAGCTTTCAGATTACAAACTCGATACTAGCAAATCATTGGTGATGCCACTTAAAGAACCTGAAGAAGAACTTTAAAAACATAATATTTGGACACAAAGCAGCTATTATTTCTCACTAGCTCTGTACTTCCCCAATACTTATTACGGAGGTCATATGCAGCAAACCAGGACAGTGGTTCCTTGAGAGCTCATAAGATCCTATTGCTAGTTCCCATCCTGATGCTATAATACTCTGCTTGTGACATTACAGTTATTCCCATGGCAACAGACGGTGATGTCACAACAGTGGATTATAATTTCAAGTACGGAATTAGTTACAGAGGCAGATAAACTCTAAGGGATAAATATACTGTTTTTGTGGGAATTTCATCAGTAATAAATGACTAAGAGAAAAAACTTATGGAAGCTAAATGAAATACAAGCTGAATGGTGCGTAAATATTATGCTTTCCAAAGTTTTCCAAAGGCGTCAGCTGTTGTTTAATGCTGCTGCTATTTAACAAAGCATCCGTGACCTCGGACTCGTGGGGATGGCCAGCAAGATTCAGATATGCAGCTATAGAATGAACCAGATACACCCAACTACTACACAAACTCCACCGAGAAGACCTGATCACACCTATCAACCAGGATTTAGCATGCTGGAGCTCCCTACCCCTCACATTATGGGATAGAATCAGCATAGTAAAAACGTATGTCCTGCCCTGCATTATACCCCCTTAGTTTGCCACCTGTCGCGCCTGTTATACCCCCTTAGTATGTTACCTGCAGTGCCTATTATACCTCCTTAGTATGTTACCTGCATTGCCTATTGTACCTCCTTAGTATGCTACCTGCACTGCCTATTATACCCCCTTAGTATGCTACCTGCACTGCCTATTATACCACTAGTATGCTACCTGCACTGCCCTATTATACCCCCTTAGTATGCTACCTGCACCCTATTATACCCCCCTTAGTATGCTACCTGCACTGCCTATTACAGCTCCTTGGTATGCTACCTGCACTGCCTATTATACCCCCTTGGTATGCTACCTGCACCTATTATACCCTTAGTATGCTACCTGCACTGCCTATTATACCCCCTAAGTATGCTACCTGCACTGCCTATTATACCTCCTTAGTATGCTACCTGCATTGCCTATTGTACCTCCTTAGTATGCTACCTGCACTGACTATTGTACCTCCTTAGTATGCTACCTGCATTGCCTATTCTACCCCCTTAGTATGCTACCTGCATTGCCTATTGTACCTCCTTAGTATGCTAACTGCATTGCATATTGTACCTCCTAGTATGCTACCTGCATTGCCTATTGTACCTGCTTAGTATGCTACCAGCACTACCTAATATACCCCATTAGTATGCTACCTGCACTGCCTATTATATCCCCTTAGTATGCTACCTGCACTACCTATTATACCCCATTAGTATGCTACCTGCACTGCCTATTATACCCCCTTAGTATGCTACCTGCACTGCCTATTACACCCCCTTAGTATGCTACCTGCACTGCCTATTATAGCCCATTAGTATGCTACCTGCACTGCCTATTATACCCCCTTAGTATGTTACATGCACTACCTATTATACCCCATTAGTATGCTACCTGCACTGCCTATTATACCCCCTTAATATGCTACCTGCATTGCCTATTACACCCCCTTAGTATGCTACCTGCACTGCCTATTATACCCCATTAGTATGCTACCTGCACTGCCTATTATACCCCCTTAGTATGCTACCTGCACTGCCTATTACACCCCCTTAGTATGCTACCTGCACTGCCTATTATACCCCCTTAGTATGCTACCTGCACTGCCTATTATATGCCCTTAGTATGCTACCTGCATTGCCTGTTGTACCTCCTTAGTATGCTACCTGCACTGCCTATTATACCCCCATTATTATGCTACCTGCATTGCCTATTGTACATCCTTAGTATGCTAACTGCACTGCCTATTATACTCCCTTAGTATGCTACCTGCACTACCCATTATACCCCATTAGTATGCTACCTGCACTGCATATTATACCCCTTAGTATGCTACCTGCACTGCCTATTACACCCCCTTAGTATGCTACCTGCACTGCCTATTATACCCCATATTAGTATGCTACCTGCACTGCCTATTATACCCCCTTAGCGTTGCCTGCACTACCTATTATACCCCATTAGTATGCTACCTGCACTGCCTATTATACCCCTTAGTATGCAACCTGCACTGCCTATTATACCCCCATTAGTATGCTACCTGCACCGCCTATTATACCCCTTAGTGCTACCTGCATTGCCTATTGTACCTCCCAATATGCTACCTGCACTGCCTATTATACCCCATTAGTATGCTACCTGCACTGCCTATTATACCCCCTTAGTATGCTACCTGCATTGCCTATTGTACCTCCTTAGTATGCTACCTGCACTGCCTATTATACCACCTTAGTATGCTACCTGCACTGCCTATTATACCCCCTTAGTATGCTACCTGCACTGCCTATTATACCTCCTTAGTATGCTACCTGCACTGCCTATTGTACCTCCTTAGTATGCTACCTGCATTGCCTATTGTACCTCCTTAGTATGCTACCTGCACTGCCTATTATACCCCCTTAGTATGCTACCTGCATTGCCTATTGTACCTGCTTAGTATGCTACCTGCATTGCCTATTGTACCCCTTAGTATGCTACCTGCACTGCCTATTATACCCCTTGGTATGCTACCAGCACTGCCTATTATACCCCTTAGTATGCTACCTGCACTGCCTATTATACCCCCCTTAGTATGCTACCTGCACTGCCTATTATACCCCTTAGTATGCTACCTGCACTGCCTATTATACCCCTTAGTATGCTGCCTGCACTGCCTATTATACCCCTTAGTATGCTACCTGCACGCCTATTACACCCCTTAGTATGCTACCTGCACTGCCTATTATACCCCCCTTAGTATGCTACCTGCACTGCCTATTACACCTCTTAGTATGCTACCTGCACTGCCTATTATACCCCATTAGTATGCTACCTGCACTGCCTATTATACCCCCTTAGTATGCTACCTGCACTGCCTATTATACCCCATTAGTATGCTACCTGCACTGCCTATTATACACCCTTAGTATGCAACCTGCACTGCCTATTGTACCCCCTTAGTATGCTACCTGCACTGCCTATTATACCCCATTAGTATGCTACCTGCACTGCCTATTATACCCCATTAGTATGCTACCTGCACTGCCTATTATACCTCTTAGTATGCTACCTGCACTGCCTATTATACCACCTTAGTATGCTACCTGCACTGCCTATTATACCCCCTTAGTATGCTACCTGCACTGCCTATTATACCCCTTAGTATGCTACCTGCACTGCCTATTATACCCCCCTTAGTATGCTACCTGCACCGTCTATTATATCCCTTAGTATGCTACCTGCACTGCCTATTATACCCCCTTAGTATGCTACCTGCATGCCTATTATACCCCCTTAGTATGCTACCTGCACTGCCTATTATACCCCCATTAGTATGCTACCTGCACTGCCTATTATACCCCCTTGGTATGCTACTGCACTGCCTATTATACCCCATTAGTATGCTACCTGCACTGCCTATTATACCCCCTTAGTATGCTACCTGCACTGCCTATTATACTCTGCTTAGTATGCTACCTGCACTGCCTATTATACCCCTTAGTATGCTACCTGCACTGCCTATTGTGTCCCCTTAGTATGCTACCTGCACTGCCTATTATACCCCTTAGTATGCTACCTGCACTGCCTATTATACCCCTTAGTATGCTACCTGCACTGCCTATTATACCCCCTTAGTATGCTACCTGCACTGCCTATTATACCCCTTAGTATGCTACCTGCATTGCCTATTATACCCCTTGGTATGCTACCTGCATTGCCTATTGTACCTCCTTAGTATGCTACCTGCACTGCCTATTGTACCCCTTAGTATGCTACCTGCACTGCCTATTATACCTCCTTAGTATGCTACCTGCCTGCCTATTATACCCCCTTAGTATGCTACCTGCACTGCCTATTATACCCCCTTAGTATGCTACCTGCATTGCCTATTATACCTCCTTAGTATGCTACCTGCACTGCCTATTGTACCTCCTTAGTATGCTACCTGCACTGCCTATTATACCCCCTTAGTATGCTACCTGCACTGCCTATTATACCCCCTTAGTATGCTACCTGCACTGCCTATTATACCTCCTTAGTATGCTACCTGCACTGCCTATTATACCCCCTTAGTATGCTACCTGCACTGCCTATTATACCCCTTAGTATGCTACCTGCACCGTTTATTATACCCCTTAGTATGCTACCTGCACTGCCTATTATACCCCTTTAGTATGCTACCGCACTGCCTATTATACTCCCTTAGTATGCTACCTGACACTGCCTATTATACCCCCTTAGTATGCTACCTGCACTGCCTATTATACCTCCTTAGTATGCTACCTGCATTACTGTCCTTAGTATGCTACCTGCACTGCCTATTATACCCCCCTTAGTATGCTACCCACTCGCCTATTATACCCCCTTAGTATGCTACCTGCACTGCCTATTATACCCCTTAGTATGCTACCTGCATTGCCTATTATACCTGCTTAGTATGCTACCTGCACTGCCTATTATACCCCTTAGTATGCTACCTGCACTGCCTATTATACCCCCTTAGTATGCTACCTGCACTGCCTATTATACGCCCTTAGTATGCTACCTGCACTGCCTATTGTACCTCCTTAGTATGCTACCTGCACTGCCTATTATACCCCCATTATTATGCTACCTGCATTGCCTATTGTACATCCTTAGTATGCTAACTGCACTGCCTATTATACTCCCTTAGTATGCTACCTGCACTACCTATTATACCCCCTTAGTATGCTACCTGCACTGCCTATTATACCCCCTTAGTATGCTACCTGCACTGCCTATTATACCCCATTAGTATGCTACCTGCACTGCCTATTATACCCCATTAGTATGCTACCTGCACTGCCTATTATACCCCCTTAGTATGCTACCTGCACTGCCTATTATACCCCCTTAGTATGCTACCTGCACTGCCTATTATACCCCTTAGTATGCTACCTGCACTGCCTATTATACCCCCTTAGTATGCTACCTGCACTGCCTATTATACCTCCTCAGTATGCTACCTGCACTGCCTATTGTACCTCCATTAGTATGCTACCTGCACTGCCCATTATACCCCCTTAGTATGCTACCTGCACTGCCTATTATACCCCCTTAGTATGCTACCTGCACTGCCTATTATACCCCCTTAGTATGCTACCTGCACTGCCTATTATACCTCCTTAGTATGCTACCTGCACTGCCTATTATACCCCTTAGTATGCTACCTGCACTGCCTATTATACCCCCTTAGTATGCTACCTGCACTGCCTATTGTACCTCCTTAGTATGCTACCTGCACTGCCTATTATACCCCCTTAGTATGCTACCTGCACTGCCTATTGTACCTCCTTAGTATGCTACCTGCATTGCCTATTGTACCTCCTTAGTATGCTACCTGCACTGCCTATTATACCCCCTTAGTATGCTACCTGCACTGCCTATTATACTCCCTTAGTATGCTACCTGCACTGCCAATTATACCCCATTAGTATGCTACCTGCACTGCCTATTATACCCCCTTAGTATGCTACCTGCACTGCCTATTATACCCCCTTAGTATGCTGCCAGCATTGCCTATTATACCCCTTAGTATGCTACCAGCACTACCTATTATACCCCATTAGTATGCTACCTGCACTGCCTATTATACCCCCTTAGTATGCTACCTGCACTGCCTATTACACCCCCTTAGTATGCTACCTGCACTGCCTATTATACCCCATTAGTATGCTACCTGCACTGCCCATTATACCCCCTTAGTATGCTACCTGCACTCCCTATTATACCCCATTAGTATGCTACCTGCACTGCCTATTATACACCCTTAGTACGCAACCTGCACTGCCTATGTACCCCCTTAGTATGCTACCTGCACTGCCTATTATACCCCATTAGTATGCTACCTGCACTGCCTATTATACCCCCTTAGTATGTTACCTGCATTGCCTATTGTACCTCCTTAGTATGCTACCTGCACTGCCTATTATACCACCTTAGTATGCTACCTACACTGCCTATTATACCCCCTTAGTATGCTACCTGCACTGCCTATTATATGCCCTTAGTATGCTACCTGCACTGCCTATTATACCCCCTTAGTATGCTACCAGCATTGCCTATTATACTCCCTTAGTGTGCTACCTGCACTACCTATCATACTCCCTTAGTATGCTACCTGCCCAGCCTATTATACTGCCATGGTTTGCAACTTGCCCCACATATTATACCCCATTAGTATGCTACCTGCACTGCCTATTATACCCCCTTAGTATTCTACCTGCACTGCCTATTATACCTCCTTAGTATGCACCTGCACTGCCTATTATACCCCATTAGTATGCTATCTGCACTGCCTATTATACCCCATTAGTATGCTACCACCACTGCCTATTATACCCCCTTAGTATGCTACCTGCTCTGCCTATTGTACCCCCTTAGTATGCTACCTGCACTGCCTATTATACCCACTTAGTATGCTACCTGCACTGCCTATTATACCCACCTAGTATGCTACCTGCATTGCCTATTATACCCCCTTAGTATGCTTCCTGCACTGCCTATTATACCCCCTTAGTATGCTACCTGCACTGTCTATTGCAACCCCTTAGTATGCTACCTGCCCAGTCTATTATACCGCCTTGGTTTGCTACCTGCCCCACATTTTACACCCCCTTAGTATGCTACCTGTACTGCCTGTTATACCCCCTTAGTATGCTACCTGTACTGTCTGTTATACCCCCTTAGTATGCCATCTTCCTTCCCTATCATACCGCCTTAGTATGCTACCGGCACTGCCTATTATACTGCCTTAGCATGCTACCTGCGCTGCCTATTACACCCCCTAGTATGCTACCTGCACTGCCTATTATACCCACTTAGTATGCTACCTGTGCTGCCTATTATACCCACTTAGTATGCTACCTGTGCTGTCTATTATACCCATTTAGTATGCTGCCTACACTGCCTATTATACCCCTTTAGTATGTTACCTGCCCCAACCATTATATCCTTTAGTATGTTACCTGCCCTACCTATTATACCCCCTTAGTATGCTACCTGCCCCACCTATTATATGCCCTTAGTATGTAACCTGCCACACCTATATGCTACCTGTCCCACCTATTGTACCCTCTTAGTATGGTACCTGCCCCACCAAGAATGCTGCCTGCCCCCATTATACCCCATTAGTATGCTACCTGCCCTGCCTATTATACCCCATGTGTATGCTAAACATTTTCTGCCTCTGTCCTGGTTTGTAAAGTGCGTGTCTTGATCTTAAACTTCATATAGGCTAGGAAAGGTATCTGCCGTGTTCATCACAAGCTTGTAACCCCCAAGCAAGCAGGATGACTATAACTGCCACTTTTCAATATATACTACTGGGCTAGTCATATTAGCAAACACGTGAGATGAGCAGTTCTAGGCCCCCCAGAAGAAGAAAGAAAATATCTACCCCAGTGGCTAACTACTAAAAAGTGAAAAATTCAGTCTGTAGGCATCTCCATGCAGGCATTTCTCCATATTACTACCAACCGACTGCCAGCGTGCCTCAAAAGTAATGTGATTGGCACCTCAGAAAGAATTCACAGCCAACTGGGCATTACCCAACCAACCTTTGGCAGGCATAACTTCAAAATAGCAGGGAAAATAATCCAAGAACAACCTGGTATAATGCAATATTGCCCACGGTTTCTACTCTCCTGCTGGAAGGACAGTTTGTCCCATTCAGCATTATTCAGGCGACGCACCATCTCACGAATAGCTACCTGTTCCGATTTGTGCAACTCACACATTCAATTGGCAGGCATATGGTGTCCACCTCATGGATGGACACACAAGCAGTTCCACTCAGTTATAGACTAATCAGAGCTCTCCTTTCCTCTGCCGCGAGACAGTCCTATTCTGTGAAAAGTGTCTCACACACAGATGCTCTGGAAATGGCATGTTCTAGGATGATTTAAAAAAAAATTATGTATTATTGATTTAAGGGTACCTAAACAAGCAGTTTTTTAAAACTGCAAACTCCAAAATCTGGCTTCATGGCGAGGTAAAGTAAAGGCTACTGTTTACATTTATACTAAAACTGCATTCATGTAAATAACATAAATGCAGTTTCATATGTAGCCCCCCCCCTACAAATGGGGGGGTTCTTAAAAGCTTTCTCGGAGTTTGCCTAAAATGCTCCATGCCTGACTGGTGTTCAGAGTAAGACCGTTAATTTCGGGCGTTGTGAGTGCTGTTAAATCCTCCAATACTGCCTCTTTAAGAGCTGCCTGCTTGCAGGCTTTAATGGTACAAATCGGGAGGCTAGGGTTTCCCTGCTCGAATCCCGCCTTGGACTGCGGTCTGATTGCTCTGTTTCTGCGGTCGCTAGGAGCGCTGAGAGAGCCCATCTAAAAGATGCAGTTGTTCCCTGAAGAACATGTATAGTGGTGATAAAATTGCAGTTTGTCTAGCTCTTTTATTTACAGCTGGGACTTAGTGCTGTGCCCCTCCATTTTAGACCCGGACTGTGCTGAAGGAGTCCAATAGTACCTAAGGGGCATTTAAAATGGTGTGGAGGCGACCAATCTGGAATCAGAACTATGGATAGAGCCGGCTGACAAATGGGAACGCAGCTTGTAATTCTAGGAAGTGGCATTCTGGCCATGGTGCCTTTTCGCACCAATGAGGGCAATAATGAGTGACTGGCATCTGCAGCCCACCTATAGAGTTGGGTCGCACCCCGAATGGAGAGACTTGCCTTAGCTGTCCAGGGTCAGAAAACATTGTGGCTGTGAGTGAGGAAGAAGATCTGTGCTCCTGCGCCGTTGAGTGTTCACGCGTGAAGCGCGTGAAAGGCCTGAGTCGGATGGTTTGAATAGCCAGCGAGAGTCATACTGCATCTGTGAAATGTCGATCAGAGGAGGCTATGTAAAAGTGCAGCTACCTACCAGGCTCACCCTGTAGAGGACTGGAGAAACTGCTAAATTGCGCTCAGTCTGTCAGGACAGTGAAGCTGCAGTGAGACTCCCGGATAGCTGAGAGTTCGGTCGGGTCCTAGAAGCAGCTGCCTGGTTTGGCACCCCTCTGTTGTTTTCCATATAAATGTGTGAGGAGGCCTCTGAAACTCAGGCTCAGCCCTGCGAGTGCCAAAAGAGTGGTTCTCTGCTGGAGTTGTGAGTACTGAATCAGGGTAGCTCCCTGTTAAAGGTTACCATTAAAGGTAAAATTGTCTTGTGGGATTGCTGTCTGTACTAATTTAGCTTTCTGGCTCCAACTGCTCTGCTCAGGAATTAAATATTCATTTGTGTCAAGGTCCCAACCAGCTGCATCGAGGAACTAGCTGTTAGGGCTTGGGTACCCATAGACAGTAATTAATAGGTTAAGCCTGTGCACAGAGCCCTAGGTAGTCAAACATATATTATAGTGGTAAGCCAATCACCCTGATTTCCCCCGATCCTTGTTGTCTCCGCTTAAATAAATCAGATTGCTTAATTTGCAAACATACCCTGGTTAGTCTGTGTATTAATAGGGAAATATTGCACAGTAAATATGATGTAACTGTACCTTGCTTTTCAGGGGATCCCCAGAGTGAGCTGATTAGTTCGAGCTGGAGGGGTAAGTGTATATGGTAAGGGCACTGAAATTGAACTGTGTGGGCCACTAGTGGGAAGAAAGGGAGGTTGCAGCAATCCAGAGGGCTGTGACCGAGTCAATCTCAATGGTTCTGACCCTGATCTCTGGGTGGAGGCACTTGCCAACGGATCTGGGCCCCTCAACCTGTCCCAGCTAGGGCAGGCAGGGATAGTTGCTCTTAGGATAGCGCAACCCTAGGGGTTACACATAGCTTTTGAAAAATGTAAACATCACCCTTTCACTTACAAAAAACAGCCTTGCCTTCTTCCTAACATGTCTGCCAACTGTGTTAAGTGATGAGTCATGATGACATCATCGGAGCCAGAGACAGAGACCAATATAGATTCCTATAGGCTAACTAGTTCTTCTTTCCCTCTTTGTTTTGAATTGTTTTACCAGAATGATTAACACAGCGTGTTAACATGTGGATTATTTTGATCAGTACACATGTTAGGCTATGATTTTGTTCATTTTCTTTAACTTGCTGAAAATGTATTGCAATCTAGCTAACGTTCTGTTTGGCACACTGCAGAACAGTACACTTCAAATACCTGATGATCTAGTGGTTATGTGATGTCTTGAATTTTTTTTTTGTTAACGAGGAGAGACACACTGTGCTGAAACCTTGTTTACAGATGTGGCCTGGCAGCACAAAGAAGTTGAGTGACTTGCTCAGGGTCACACAGCACAGTACTGGTCTAGTCCTATTCAAAAGTGCATGCATTCTTGTTAATCCACAAAAAAAACTTCTCTTGTATTCTTTTCCCAAGTGACTCCCCTGCACCTAGCCTGACTTCTGTTGAACACCCCACCATCCATACCGTGTCCTTAGTACTGCCTGGGGCTGCATATGAGATTGCGGTCTCATGAAGAGAATTATCACAGCTCAGACTGTAATTGTATACCTCAGAGAGTTGTGCACACCTACACTGATACGGATTATCAGCTGACACTGTTAATAAATACCTCTCAAATCACACTTAAGTCCACTTTTTCAATGTTTGACTTCTGCTCCCTCAGTAAACATTGAGTGGATCACCACCCTTCTGCACAGTGAAGGCAGTATGTACAGTTTCCCTGTTGTGTTTGTGTCCCGCCTCATTAACCAGCAATTGAGTCTTCATGGAGGGCCAAGCAAAAAGCCTCAGGACTCACCAGAAAAACTACTGTTCAGGCCCTCATAAGGGCTACACTTGCTATGGATAACAATATTATTAGCAGGAGAGGCATACTAATGCCTTGAGCAAATCCACCAGACTTCCAGTGTCAGTCTACTCTTTTACCTGTGATCTGCAGAACCCTACAGGACAGTTCCCTGCAAATCTTCTCAAGTACTTTTTAGTGCACTACACCACAATGCGAGCTGGTTGGCTACCACCCTTCTAAATCCTGAATGATCTATACACAGCTACCTCAATACTGTCCTAACAAACATCAACACCCCCCCCCCCCACCTGAGGGTCATTCTCTACACTGAATTCCAAGTAACATTTTAAGCACAGCCTTGCCACTCTGAGTATTTGTCATTGCTGGCTGCTCTGATTCCCAATCAGGTAGTGATTATGGTGCTGGCAGCCCTACATTTCAGATCTCACAATGATCTGCTAAACATCCCCCTTCCTGTCTTCCCCTAACCTGAATATAGCTGTATCCCAGCTGGAATGGCCACTTCAGTCCCTCTCTGGAAGTCATTCTTCTCTTCTGCTCCCCACACCAAAAACTGGTGAGCTCACTACCCTTCTGCATCATGAATGCGGTTAGTATAGTCGCCCATGTAATTTCTACATATTAATAATATACATGATCTTCTGGTAAGCCAGGCTGATAGCAGCAGGGCACAAGGGGACACACAGGTGTTCCTGCCCGTATAAGATCTAATCCACCTATGATTAGGCACTATTAAATGACGTGTATAATGATGTGCACACCTATCATTTAATAATGCCTAATCAAAGGAAATCTAGATCTTTTAAGGAAAGGATGCCCATCTTTCCCCTTGTTCCCTGCTGCTATCAGCCTGACTTACTGGAAAGATTTGTTTATTTTTGATATGTCAAAAAACCCGGGGACTGTACTACCTGCATTCATGATGCAAGAAGGGTGATGAGCTCACCAGTTTTTGGTGTGAGGAGGAGTAGTGATGTATGAATACCAGAGGGGGACTGAGAAGGCCACTCCTGTAAGATACTGCTATATTCAGGGAAGGGGGAAGACAGAAGGGGAGAAATGTGAGCAGATCACTGTGAGAAATAAGATGTGGGGCTGCCAGCACCATGATCACTACCTGACTCCGTTGTCCTGGCCAACATTCTCCTTCCCATAAAACCAGTTCATGCAACTGTCCAAGGCTGTGTGTGGGTATTAATGTATGAAATGGCTGCCACTACACATTTAGTCACTTCACTGCCAGTCTAGCATTGCTTGTAAAGCACTTTGGGATACAATGTGTATGAAAAGCAGTATATAAATATTCATTCTTATTATTTCCCCTGGAAAAAGAAGAGAAGACAAGACAAGAATATGTTTGATGTCTAAGAAAGTATGAACTCTGGCATTGGACTGCAGAAGAACTTTTCTATAGACAAGTGGTGGATCTATGGAGTGGTGAAGGGTGCGGCTGTAAACCCCCTTCCCCATTGTAAAGCACTCACTTGCTGCTGCTGCATTTCACTTTGTTGAAGAAGTCTGATTTATTGATTGTACAATTGTTAACATTCAAAATATGGATTACATTTGTAGTTTCAGTCAAAAACATACTAGAAAAGCACAAAAGCAGAAAATATAAAGGTTTAATAAAAATGTTAAAAAGTGCATATCAAGTATGTACACACTCCCATCCCCCATCCTCCGTAGCATCCTGGATCTGCCATAACCACTAGACCACCAGGATATTCAAGATTTGTACTGCACTGTCATTTGCCAAAGAGAAAGCCAGTTGGATTAAAACACAATTTCAGCATGTTAAAGTAAATAAAATGAACAAAACCATAGCCTAACATGTGCACTGATCAAAATAATGCACATGGTTTTGATCATTTGGGTGAAACAATTCTATACAAAGGGAAAAAAGAACTAGTTAGCACTATAGACAGTCATGTAAGACTGTTGCCTTAAGAACTGTATCTAGCTTTAATAGTTGAATTTCTCTCGGTGCATACCTGCAATGTAATTGATTTAGTGTCTAACAAGCCCTCAACTGAACTTAACTACATAAAAAAGGAAAAAGGTTGAGCAGCCAAACGAGTGTTTACTGCGCTCTGTGAGTTACTCTGATTTCAGGTGCTCACTCACTTCTAAATCCCCTTCCCCTGTTCTCCCACCCGACTACTTAAATCCCTTACCTCACCTTTACTTTCTCCACAGATTTCACTGGAGGTCGAGAGGGCTAGTGGTGTACGGCGCCCTCCCCCACACCCCGAATTGCAATTAAGGTACGTCGGAGTGGAGTGCACTGAGCTACCGAGCAGCGGTGAAGGACTCTGCTGCTTGCATTTGGCCCTGCCGACGTAGCGTGTCGGCTCCCCACTGCCCCCCGCCACCACCCTTGGTGAGCACTCCCTTTTGTAGGCAGCATTAACCAATCAGCCTAGAGCTCCATTAGCAGCTTATACTGTTCAACCACTAGAGGCTACTCTACTACTAGTTATCCTGTGTCACTGTTTCTTCCTTGAGCTTTACACTCTTAGTGTTAGGGTGCTTCCTATATTACTGCTGCTTTGCCATTTGTTTCCCTCTGCTCAGTCCCCCTCCCTGTCTTACCTCAATGTACCCCCCCTCCTCTGCAATTGGCCTCAGCCTGGACTCATGGCAGCTGGTGAACATATGAGTAGCTTCTCTCTCCCCCCATGACCCCGTTAAGGGGGCTGGGCATACAGCATACACTCCTGTCACTCTCTATGAATGCCTGCCTAGGCATACAACTCTGGCTTTGCCCCTTGACGCTGTCCAGACCCAGATACTGCAGAATATGACACTGTCTTCCACCCCAGACTTTCATCACCTCCTTCAGGCCTTCCTCAATGCTAAGGCAACCCATTCCTACCGCCTCCTCCACTATGCCACCTACCCAACTCTCCCACTACAATAAGAGGAAGCGCTCCTGGAACCCCACCTTAAGGTTTCTTCTCCTCCTCCTCATGTCAGGGAATATCCATCCTAATCCTGGACCACCAATAGTCATGATGCCTCCATAACGTACCCCTGGTGCATGCGCATTGCCTCTCTCAATATTTGTAGCATCCTAAAAAAGTGGGACTCCTTCCAGACTGGGTACGACAGCATCAACCAGATGTCATAGCAGTGTGTGAAACCTGGCTCACCCCCTGGACCCCTGATTCTTCGGCATCCCTGCCCTTTTTTACCCTCTATCATGCTGATCGACAGGGTAAGCATGGGGGTGGCTGTGCCCTCTACACTAAGGACATTTTGCAAGGTCACCTACTCCCCTTCCCTCAACTGGGGGCTGGACCACAGTTCCTCAATGTCAAACTGTCATTGGGACGAGCCCAAAACCCTTTATATATCACAACCTGTATACATTCCCCCTTGGGATCAAAAAACAGCCTTCTGGGCTATATTGTCATATCTGGACACACTACTGTCACATTCGGAATTAATGGTACTCGGAGATTTTAATATCAATTGGTTAAGTAAGGATGCCATCCCTCTCACTGATATTGCCACAGCCCAAGACCTAACTCAATTGGTCACTTCCCCTACCAGTTTTGACCTGCGATCTGGATCTTCCTCCCTACTGGACCTCATCTTCTCCAATCACCCACACAAGATCATTAATGTCTCCGTCCTACCAAATACCCTTAGTGACCACTGACCAGTTCTCTGCTCCTGGTCCTGTAAAACTCCAAGATCCCCTCCTAAATTAATTGAGCAACGTAAACTTGGCCCTGGTAAACTGGTACAATTAAAAGCACCCCTCAGGGCCTCGGACTGGTCCTTCATTTCAAACTCCGTAAACTCTGGTAGTGCCTTGGACCTATTCACCCTGTCCTTCAATAATATATGTGGTCTCTTCGCACCTCTCACCAAAAGAATGGTTAAAGGCAATCATGTACCTTGGTTCATTGAATGGCTCAAGACCTTAATGCGAACTAGAGACTCGTTGTGGCAGCTCTCCAGTGAGACCGGCCTCCCCCATGATAGGCATATGTATAAAATGGCTCTGATCAAGTGCACTTGGACCATTCACAAAGCCAAAGCAGAATACTATAAATCTGCCTTAACCTTGTCCTGGGGCTCCGGCCGCAAGTTCTGGAACAACATTAAGGAAATATGCGGTAAGGACTCTAACCCGGTTCCCACTGAAGTCATGGCTAACGGGTCCTTGACCACAGACCCCACTCATATTGCTGCAGTTTTCAGTGATGCCTTCTCCAACCTTAGCCATGTTCTTCCCCCAAATTTCTATGATCCTCCAGCTCCTAGCGCACCTTCTCCCCACTCTGGTACCCCCGCCTTTTATCTGCACCGAATCTTTCCTAAGTCAGCAGAACCATACCTTAATACTGCCCTTAGCCATGCCTCCTCTAGCTCCGACTCCCTTGATCTCAGAATTCTTCAGCTCACTCTTAAGGAAGTCCTTGTTCCTCTCACCCACATTTTAAACCTCTCCCTTTCTCTAGGTAAATTCTCTGCCAAGTGGAAATCTGCATCTATCATGCCCATATTTAAAGGTGGGCACCGCTCCTCTGCTAACAATTACCCCCTATCTCCATACTTCCTCCCCTCTCCAAGGCCTTAGAGAGGATTGCTTCTGATCAGCTCACTGAGCACTTCAGTAAATATAACCTTCTCTGCAAACAACAACATGGTTTCCACAAAGGGCACAGCACGACTACTGCCTTGCTTGAACTTACATCACACATCCATACTGCACTTGATGAAGGCCACATCACGGGTACGATCTTTATAGACCTCACAAAGGCTTTTGATACCGTTCACCATTCTCTTCTCCAAACCTCCTTGATCAACCTGGGTCTCTCTCAGAAAGCTGTGGGATGGTTCTCTGACTACCTCGCGAACCGGACCCGTCATGTCAAAATTGGCAATGCCCTATCCGTCAAATCTTCTGTCCTGTCAGGTGTCCCACAAGGGTCCATTTTGGGTCCCCTTTTATTCAGCCTGTTCCTAAACTCCCTCCCCATATCCTGCCCCTTTAACCTATTACTATATGCAGATGATGCTGTCATCTTCTCCTCTAGCACAGACCCCCTTCAACTCCACAAGTCCCTCCAGTCCTCCTTCAACTCTGTCGAAAGCTGGTTCTCCTCACAATGCCTTATTATTAACTATAAAAAAACAAAGTTATGCTATTCGCACATCTGCAGAATACCAGGATGTGGCTTTTCCCTCAAATACTAACGGCAACCCAGACTCCCTTGGAACTTATGGATTCCTTTAAATATCTGGGCATCACCTTGGACACTGGCCTTACCTATCATGAGTATATTCACCAACTAGCTAAGGCCCTAAATATTAGGCGAGGGCTTTTGCACCATTTCAAACATCACCTTACCCCTGATGGCCTTAGGCTTGCTGTCTCCTCCTCGGTACTCTCTCTGCTCTACTATGGCTTACTGATTTTTGGAGGGGCAAGCACCTCAGCCCTTGGTAGACTTTGACTTGTCCTAAACAAGGCCTGTCATCTGGTATTGGGGTGTGATAGAATCGCCCATACCTGTTCGCTATATAAGGACACCGATTGTCTTAACCTTGACAACAGAATCAGATTCCACACCTGCATTCTGGCAAAAAAAATCACCTTAGGCCTCTCTCCCTTGGCACTTGCCCCTTTAATCACCCCGGACTCCAAAGTTAAACACACCCGTAGCTCACACACCCATCTCTTCTCTATTCCTTCCTGTCGTACCACTCAATTCCAAAAATCCTTCTGCTATAGGGCCTCCTTGTGGATAAACAACCTACCATCCTCCTTGCTTTATGAACAAAGAATTGGTCAATTCAAAACTCACCTTAGGGCCCACCTCCTGTCCACAAGCAACTGCGATTGTACCTGAACCTGGCCCCTCCCTTCCCTTTACCACTGACAATGGTCTCTGGCCCGCCTCCTGCTCATAGCTCTTAGTCCTAGTCTTCCTGGGATTGTTATGCATCCTGTTTTTTAACTGTCTTAAACTGCTCTAGTTCCTGAATGTTAGCCTAACTGTTCCTGTAACAAACTGAACTTTTACTCTGCAACAATCATTGTAATGTCTATCTGTAACTAATCTATGTGACGTGGAACCTTTGTAAAGGAGTCTTTGACTCAAAGGTATTTTTTCCGAATTCTGAAATAATAATAATAATAATATAGTCTCTGACTTTGGCTCTAATGATGTCATCATTCAACACATTTGGCGGCTATTTTAAGAAGCAAGTCAGGCAGTTTTTTTTGAAGATTCAAGGCTGATTTTACGTTTTTCAAATGCTTTGGAACCACATTTAGGTAACTTACATAAATGTACATTTAACATTAATGAATTCAGCAACCTTTCCTTTAGTCCCATTTGAGGTCAGATTTTTAAATAGTTTGTTGTCAAAATGTTGTTTAGGTATCCTTTAAGCTCGATCAGTAATATATTACTACTGCCATGGAGACCATGCTTATGGTTGTAAGGGTGGTCTCACTTACATTCTTACAGTATCAGAATCACTCACCTTCGGTTTGCAATTCTCATACCCTAAGAATGCGAATGAGACCACCCTTACAACCATAAGTGTGGTCCTCATGGCAGTATTAACATACATCTTGTATACAGTGTTGGGTAAGTTACTTTTTCCATTACTTTCTATTATGTTTGGAAACTTGTTCCAGGAAGCTGTGTGCAGTCACTAGCAAGGATGGATAAGTACTAGAAAAAGTAATATACCTGACAGTCACTTATTTCTTTTTATACAAAAACAATACAAAATAGTAAATAACTATAACAGATTACACTTTTTGAAAGTAATAGGTTAGTTACTAGTTACTTTTATATAAATGTAATCAGTTACAGTTATGTATTTCTTTTGTATAAAAAGACATAAATAATTGTAACTGTAAGGTGAATTACATTTTCCAGTACTTCTCCATCCTTGCTAGTGACTGCACAGAGCTTTCTGGAACAAGTTTCCAAAAGTAATAGAAAAAGTAACTTACCTGACACTGCTTGTATACAGCAAACCAGGTAGCCCCATTCTACATCTCAGCTCTACAGTTTCATCTTCACCAGCATCTACACTAACCTAGATGGCACCTACCCCTGTTGGAGCTCAGTCTGACTGCAGAAACCATTTAACGGGGAGTGAATTTGGACAGACCTGTACAAATCCATCAGAAATGACAAACTCTGAATCCCATAGTTCCAAATATTAAACAATATTCATTCCACTCCAGTTAAGATGGCCAAGATGGGAGAGCTTCCAGACCACGCATGTACTCGATGTAGAGGAGAGGAGGGATCATTGAAACAGATATTTTAGGAATTTCCAAAGTCCTACAACTTTGGGAAATCATGAGAAGCAAGAGAGGTGCTCTCATGGGCCTCAATGGCTTGTCCACACCAGAAATCTGTCTTGTGGGGGATTTTATTTAAGAGAAAAGAGATGACATATGGCAATGATCTCACTTACAGTCAAGAAAATATATTACATTGCTACTTAGATCAAGAAGCTATTACAGGTAATGAGTGGTTACAAAATCTTTTTTTAACTTAATGAGTAGAGAAAATGATTGCCTGTATCAACAATGCCAGGAAACCACATGAATCCCGGTGCAGTAAGCTACATGCACTACGCGATCACAAAAACCCCCCAAAGCAAATACATAAATCAGTTATTCATTTCATGTCTTATCTGTTACATGGCATTACAAGTGTGATTTACGACATAGGTATCTTATACCTCCACATCTTAATGAACGTAAATGTACCTTACTATTAATAATGCCCCATCTCCCTGTATGTGTGTGATGCACTTTATAGTAAAAATATTTTTTCTGTATTGTCTGTATCTTGGAATTACAATAAAATAAACTGATTTAAAAAAAAACAACTCCATGTACGACCTATTTCCTAGCCCCGCTTTCCTGGTCAACATAAATGAACCAACTAAACTAAACTTGTTAAGCATAACAATTTCATTATTAAAATTTGTTTCACTAGTTAGCAGCTCCAGAACTAACTAAATTAGAGATACACGGATATCAGTTTTGTACCAAATATCAGATCTGGATAATTTTTATTTTAAATCTGACCGGATCAGTTCAACATCGGTTCGGATATAGGCCGATATCAGTTGATGTTTTGTGGGTTTTTACAACTGAGCTAAGGTGACAGACATCTTCAGAGAACTTTGAACATTGTAAAATTTTTGAATTTCAGAATTTCTGAAGACATCTGTCACCCTATTTATCCCTCCTGCTTTATTTATGTATGTATGTGTAACCCACCGCCACTAGCCCCCTTTGTTCAACTAGCAGGGCTGCTCCTCCCACACTTGGCGCCAACGAGAGGCATGGGGTTGTCACTACAGTTCTGTTTACCAATACTTCTACTTCAGAGCCTGCCATCCTCAGACATGCAAACCAAGTGTGGCAACTACCTGGCTCACACCTGGGGGGACCATTTACCATGGCCATCAACCCGGGTCCCTGGGAGAAAACATTTGCTCACAATTATTCTAGGTTTGTACTTCTGGTCAGGGGCACCCAAGTAAATTCAGACACAGTGGAAGCAATAACAGCACTGTCCAAACCAGGTTGGGATTCTAGAGTGTGGCTTTTATTCACATACACAGAGAATAATCACAAAGCGAAGATGGACCCCCACAGGGCGACTCCTACTGGTAATGCAGATTACTGAGGTACAGAGCACACACACACACACACACACACACACACACACACACACAGTGAACCCTCAGGTTCTGAATGGAAACTGGCACACATGGCCAGAACTGGTACACTTCTCTTGACTAGGCACCCTCGGCCAGTGCTAGGAGACTTTCCCATATTTCATGAGGAATTACTGGTGGCACCCTCGACCACCAAAGAGCACATACAGGCTCACAGAAAATCCAGCCCATGTCTAGGTAAACTATTGGGGGGGGATTCAAGCAGGGAGTTAGAGACCCTAGCCCTGTATGTACCCCAGAAGGATGCCCAGACCATCGGAGTGCATAAATAGAAAGGTAAAAAAAGATTTAAAATTGCATAGTGCCATCTAAGATGAACACATAATGAATCACTCCATCGGATTCATCATTCTTGCTGCCATAAGTTTGTATGGGAACCTGTTTTGGACACCGTTGTGTCCAGGGATTTGATGGGGTAGGGGGTTGGGTATTGTTGCTATGGGGAGTTTTGTATTGGGGTATTTGGGATGGTGCTGTCTGGGGGAACCATGGTTCTGGGCTGGTGGGGCCACCTGGCACTGAAACATGTCCTGCAGTGTGGAGTGCACTGATTTACCCATGCTACAGTTGGCGCGGAAGTGTCAGGTGGTTGTTTGGGACACTGTTACAAATTGTTAAAAAATGGTTTTGGATGCGCAGATTCATACATGAGATCAGCCTGAAGGTGCCTTTGGTAAAATGGAATGTGCAAGGGGAGCTTTGGGGTGGACCCTCTGCGTGGGGGCTCATTAGGGACAGGCTGAGGTCAAGGTGTGTGTTTTATGTATACACAAATGGAGAAGATACTAAATTGGTAACCTGGAACGATAATGGGCTTAAATCTATTATAAAATGTAGAAAAGTGCTCGACGAGATATGGATATTGAAGGGTCAAATAATATTTTTACAAGAAACCCATATGAGCACCACTGAAGCGCAGAAAACTGATGAGTTTATGGGGGGGACATGGGTATCGTCCACTTTCTCATCGAAGGCCCATGGAGCCCCAATCTGGTTTGTAAGGGGTATGCAGGTTGAGATTCAGGGAAGGATCGTGGACCCGGGGGGCAGGTATGCCTTGGCGAGAGTGGCTATCCCAGGGAAGGGCAGCTTTTTAGTTGGGTCTGTTTATGCTCCCAACGTGGGGGATCCAGGGTTTTTTCAGAAACTGGCCCTGGATATGTCTCTATGGGAGGGACCATGGATTTTGGGTGGGTATTTTATTTGCGTCATTGACACAATCCTAGATGGCTCCAACACCAGACCAGTTTCCACCTCTAGGAATGCAAAGGCCCTGGGAGAATTGTAATCTGAGTTGGGCCTGATAGCTGTGTGGAGGCACTTCAGTCCCGCTGGTTAGAGATTACAGCTTCTTTTCACACGCTCATCATGCGTATACCAGAATAGACAGAATCTTGGTTTCAGTCCCTTTGGTAGTGGGGGTGGGGGACACAGCTTATTCACCAATATTGGTGTCTGACCACACTCTGCAAAGTTTCACTTTGAAAGGTGCCAACTCACCCAGGTTGCCGAAGCAATGGAGACTCAACCCCTTACTTTTAAAGGACCAGGGCTACGTATCTTTTATGTCGGAGCATATAAAGAAGCTTTTAATGTTCAATAAGAAAGAAGATACCTCCTATAAGACTAGATGGGAAGCTTTGAAAGTTTTTATCAGGGGCCAGTCTATATCCTATGCCTCCCATCAGAGAGAAAGCTTGAAGAGAGCCGGCCCGCCGGCTCAGAGGTTGGATTTCCACTTGCGACGCCGCGCACCCGGTTCGAACGGATGCGGGTCGCCGGAGGGCCGGGCCGGGGGAGAGATCGAGGCATCCACGACAGATCTCCTCTCCGGGGAGGTGGGATAGCGGGCGGTGCATGGGGACCCCTGGCGGAGGCCGGGAGTTCCCACGCAGACCGCGGCTTGTCAATCCCATTGGAGGCGGGGCGGATGGTGACATCATGGCATGACCCCGCCTCCCCGAAAAGCGGAAAATGGATGGAGCCTGCCCGCCGAGAGTGAAGCCCGACGCCACGGCCTCGATGTGCTCCCCAGGCCAGGCCCCCGACCTAGTCCCAGTGCCTGCGGCATATACGGGGGTATGCCGCAGGCCCCACCGTGGGGGGAAAGCCACGGGGTATCGGGGGACAGTGGCCGATCTGGGGGGCAGAGGCAGGTGGCCCATGACCGGGCTGAAAAATACGGCAGCAAGGCAGCTCGGGAGTAAAAAAAAAAAAAAAAAAGAGAAAGCTTGAAGAGAGGAAGCTATCCTTTTTGAGAGCTAAAATTGACGCTCGTGAGAGTGCTCATAACACCACGCCCTGGGCTTGTATAATGTTATTCAAAAGCTTAAATGGAAATTCAACACCCTGAGCAGTTCCAAATTAGACAGGTCCATTCTTTTGGCTAATGCGGGTATTTATTTCGATGGGGACTGGGATGGGAAACTACGTGCCTGGCAAATTAAAAAGCGGGAAGCTGAAAGAACAGTGGGCAAATCTTCAATAATCAGAGGCAACTGGTGCAGGAGACCGTGGAAATAGGAGGGGCCTTCGGGGATTTTTATAAAACTCTCTACATCTCAGAATGCTACCCCAAACAGAGGGACTACGACTCTTTTTTTTCCAGGGGTCCCTCTCCGTAGGTTGGAGGCCAGTGCGGCGGAGGACTTGGACTCCCCATTAACAGAACAAGAAATCTTGGTTGCAATCAAGTCTTTCGGGGCTCCAGGCCCAGACGGGCTTCCTATTGATATTATTAAGACCTTCTGTACAACTTTACTCGATCCATTATATGATATGTTGTTGGAATGCTTGAGTTCTGGGGAGTTGCTCCCCTCTACACCGTCAGCAATGATCCCAGTCCAGCAGAAGCCAGGGAGGATCTTACAAAATGCGGCTCCCACAGGCCTGTCTCCCTTTTAACAGCTGACTACAAAATTCTGGTGAAAGCCATGGCCCTTAGATCGGATTCTTTGCTGCCAAAACTGATACATGGGGATCAGTCTGGTTTCGTGCAGGGGAGGCAAGGGAAGCATAACATCCACCGCACTTTGAATATTATATATAGATGGGGTAAGAATAAACATAGGCATGGGGCGACTGTTCTGGCACTTGACGCTAAAAAAGCATTTGACCGTGTGGAGTGGGGGTACCTCCTTGACACGCTTGGTAGGTTAGGAGTGGGCCCAAACTTTGTAAATGGATTCGTACCCTCTACACACACTCTTTAGCCCAGGTCACGGTAAGTGGTATTCTGTCGCAGTCCTCCTTTCTGGGTCATGGCACCCGGCAGGGATGCCCTTTATCCCCTTTACTTTATGTCCTCTCTTTGGAGCCCCTTGCTGCCACTATTAGATCACACACTGATATCATGGGTTTTGTGGGGGGGAGAGAGGGAGAGGGGGAACACAAGATAGCCATGTATGCAAATGATCTGCTTCTCTACTTGCAGAATCCAGCACAGGACCTCCCCACAGTGCACCAATTAATGAGAACATATGGGGAAATCTCTGGACACAAGGTTAACTGGACCAAGAGTGAATTACTCCTGGTGGGAACTCTGGATAGAAGCCAGTTGACCGCTAACCTAGGTGGACTGCAAATGGTATCTGAGTTGAAACACCTGGGGGTCCAATTGGCTGTGTCAATTAGATCATTGAACGCCCTCAACTTCAGGTCTCTCTTGACCAAAGTTGCAGAGGATTGCGATAGGTGGTCAACGCTGCCATTATCTCTGCTAGGAAGGGCGGGGGTGGTGAAGATGACCATTCTACCAAGATGTCTTTATCTATATCAGTCCTTGCCAATTAGAATCCCTCTTTCCCATTTCAGGGCCCTGGATGCTGTGATCCACAAGTTCTTGTGGAGGGGGGCACACAAGGATAAAAAGAGCCATCCTGCAGTTGCAGCCCAAGGAGGAAGGTATTGCTTTGCCCAACTTTAGGGTGTATTACTGGGTGGCTCAGTTGACCTACCTCCCCGCTGGCCAGAAACAGCAGAATGTTCATGGCTGGGCCTCGAAGAGGATGCATTGACAAGCAACCTGAAAAATTACACCCTGGCCTCTGCCCTGGGAGTCCCCAGGGAACAAAGATTGCCTAATCCCTTTACTGAAACCTCCTTGGAGGTATTGATCCAGGTACACCAATTCATTGGGCACATTTGTTCTATGTCTTCCAACACTAGTCTGCTTATGGCTCTCACTCAAAGGGGCTCATGCCCTCTCCCCCTGATACAGCGCCTTTGGAGCTGGAGAAGAAAGGGACTGGTGTCTGTATCCCAACTATATGAGGGGGTCTGATAAAGAGTTTTCAAACTATACGCATGGAATGGGATGTCCATTCAGGTGATTTCTTTGTATACCTTTAAGTGCAGCAGAGATGTGGGGAAACACTCACTGTAGCGAATGGGTGGATACCCCCTTCCCCTTTTCAGGAGGAACTTTTTAGGCCCCAGCCGGGGTAAAGACCTCTCTCAGTGTATTACTGAATTATTCAGGGGCATTGGCAGGATGCAGCAGACTCTAGCAGACAGAAATGGAGCCAGGACCTAATCACTCCCATAGATCCTAAGACCTGGAAATTAGCCTGTTCCTGCTTTCAAAATTGCTCATATAATAACAAGCTATTGTTAATTTAACTGAATTATATGCATATGTAACCCCCCAGCAAATGGGGCTTCCCAAAAGTCTTCTAGGAGCTGGCTAAGTGCTCCCAGCCTGAATGGTGTTCGGTGTTTAAACCGCTTAACTGTGAGCACTTTTAGAGTCTCTGTGTATTGTCTCTTTAAGAGCTGCCTGCTCACAGGATAAATTAGTTTGAATGGGGGACTGTGTGTTTTAATGCTTGAATCCAGCCCGAGCTGCTGCCTAGTTGCTCCATTTCTGCAGTCGCTAAGGGCGCAGAGGGAGCCTAATTGAAAGACGTAATTGTTTGCCGTGAATTATTTAGAGTGTTAGTAAAATTGCAATTTGTCTAACCTGCCTTCATTGCAGCTAGGACTCTGTGTGTTTGGCCCCTCCATTTTGGACCTGAACTGCTGAGCTGGGCCAATTGGATTGGGGAGCCCTAAAATGGAGACTGCTTGAGCCAATCAGAACTTGGACACTCACCTGGAGCCTGCAAAAAAAGGGGAATGTATGGCTAGTGCCTCTGGGAAATGTAGGTTGGACCTTGGCACCTTTTTGCACCAACAGAGGGAGCCCTACTGTGATTGACAGCCAAATCCGCCAACCGAACTGGAGGAAACCCAAAGGAAATGCCCTGCACTGTGGCTGGCAAGCCAGTTCGGTAGTGACAGTGAAGAGAGAAGGAGCTCTGCTCTTGTTGTGGTGTGTAGTTCGCACGGGAAGCACGTGGGAGGCCCTAAAGTTGGCCTGCAGCTGTTGTGAGTGCTAGTCCAGATTGAATCCGAGCGTGTGAGGAAGGAGAAGGACGTCAGAAGTGTAGAAACCAGGCTTAACCTGACGAAGACCGAAGATTGTGTTGAAGAGTGATCGGCCTGTCAGGGACTGCTGATGCTGTGTGTACTCCTGGGTTTTTGCAGTGTTTGCGATCGGGATTGAGAAAGCAGCTGCCTGGTATAGTAATTTCCTTTACATATAAATGTGTCTAGTGCTTGTGGGGGATTGTGATTCCATTTCCCCTTTAACTATTAGTTGTGTGCTGAAGCTGGAAGCTGAACTCAATTTAATCAGACTAAATCAGCCTGCTATTCAAAGCCTTTGTGTCCTGTCATGAGGGTCTCATCTCCATGCCCTGCTCTTCTGGCAATCCAGAACAACCACTTCCATTAGGTTCTTTGCTTGGGGTATTGTGAGTACAAATCAGGGTAGCTCCCTGCACCCTTCATTTAATCAAAGTGTGTCAACTGATTTCTTTGTGTTTTCTTTCTACGGACTGAGCCATCCGGCTCTGGATTACGTGTGTGTGTTGTGTATATATTGTCGTCCTACAGGGCCCCATCCATCTGCACCAGCCGGGCAACCCCGGGCAACGGACCTGGCTAGCCCTCCCCCATCCTGGGTACCCAGAGTGTGACTTTTTGGACCCTATATGCATGCACAGTACTGTGATTTGAACCTTACTAAACCAAATCAACCTGATTGCCCCCTTCCGTGTTACTGTCCCCTAAATAAATCAGATTTGTTGTTATTGAACTATATATTGTCTGTGTTGTCAGTGCATATAGAATCAGCATTGCACTGTGTTGTGTATATTGTTTAACCTTGTTTTACAGTGGGTCCTCAGAGACATGCTGCAGAATCAGTCTCGGGGGTAAGTGGTATCTATATGTGTAAAAAGTGTTCATATGTGGGGTATTGGGAAGGTAACTCCCATGTACTGTGTGGGCCACTAGTGGGAACACAGGGGGGTCGCAGTGTCCTAGAGGGCTATGCCCAAGTTAGTTTAACCACCCTGACCTCTGGGTGGAGGCACCCATCATTGAACCTAGGCGCCTCAACCTGTCACTAGCCATGCAGGCAGGGGTAGTCACCCTTGGGATAGCGCCACCTGGGGTTTACACATAGATCATACATTACCCCTGCCTGGCTGCATGCCATAGACAGTTTGAAGTCAGAGATGTGCCCTAAATGCGGGGTGGTGGAGGGAGACATTTTATTCACTTGGCTCTAACCTGTCCCAAGGTAGCTCCTTTCTGGTTCTCTTTTCATAACATCATGAGGCAAGTTCTAGGTTACAAACCCTCAAAGTCTCCTTTGGAATTACTACTGGGGGCAGATCCTATTCACCCTAAAAAGGAATCTAATATTCCCCTTTGGTCCCTGGCACTTATTAATGCTAGGAGAACCTTGGCCCAGGTTTGGATGTCATCCCCCCCAACACACAATTGCTCGGTGGGTCAGCAACCTCATGTCTTGTATGAAATTAGAAAGGGCCCAGTTAATAGCCATGGTTAATCATAACAAATTCCTCAGGGTTTGGCAGCCATTGGTTTCTGCTATAGAGTCAGGTGTCCTTCCAACATGAAAAGTTCTAGTGCTCCATGAGGGTATTGTCTAAGACATTGCAACCAAGCATGGCTCTGGTGACTGCTCCGAGATGCTGCACCCTGCTTCAATGAGGTGTTGATATATAACCTAGGCATGTCTTTAATTAACTGTACATAGTGTATATGCATATAGATGGGTAGACATGTCAAAGTTATGTCTCATAAAATAAGTGGAAATTGTGAATGTCACACATCCATCTATGTGCATGCTCCTTTAAGTGTAAATTGAGAAGACATCATGAAATATAAGCTGTCAATCTGTTTGATCTCTGTACATACCTAACATAATAAATTATTTTGGAAAACAAATCTAACATTTTCTACAACAACATCTGTAGATTCGCCTTAACTGCCCCATGTCTTACCCATCATTGTCTCCTTTACGCTGGCTTAAATTGGCTGTCACCTAAGGATATTCGAGCCTACTCCCTGGGCTGCTTTATCGACTCCTGTCTCAGACCTCTCGGCCCTGTCTATCTTGCCAACCTCCTGTCTTCTGCCTCCACACCTGCACCTCAGGTCTTCCTCTGTCCCCATGCTCTCCACTAGACCTTGCATGACAAAATGGGTGAACAGGCATTTGCCATTTTGCTCCCAAATTCTGGAACTCACCCCCTTATGGTGAAAACTTCAGCCTCCCATTGAGAATTAAAATCATTGTTCACCCACCTCCTAGCCTCTGGCCAATGCAAATGCTCTTAATTTGCTTTGTCCCACTGCAGGCTGTCGGGTCTGACCCTGAGTACTACACTAATGTTCTCCCATGCAATATGTTTGTCTAGGTGGCTATCAACCTTGATGTCTTTACTGTCCTCAGCTGTCTTATGGTTACCCTAATTGCTTTATTTTACATCCTTATTATGATCTATGCCTAAAATGTACCCTTATGTAACTATTACTGTACTACCCAATGTATATCTTGTTTTGTTCCTGTACACCTATATTATGTCTGTGCATTTCTGCATATTGTAACCAATGTCCTGTGCTCTCCCGGGTCATGCCTGAAAATAGGCAGGTCTGTTGCCTAGCGCACTTTCCCGGTTACCAAAAGCTAATAAATAAATAAATAAACATTCTGATTAAAAACAGACATACTCTATATGTACCTTTTTATTTCAAGCTTAAAAAGAATGCAACAGAATTCTGGCATGGTGATGTCAGAAACTAAATACATTTTTCTATTTCCTTTGAAAAAGATCATCCACAAAATGATAGGTTATCAAAAATAGATATCTTTATTGAATACATGCTAATGTTACTGGTGAAAAGTATACAAGAAGGTTTTAACCTCCAGGAAGCAATGAAACTTGGTCTGCAGTTCCCGTTTAAAAATTAAACGTGTTCAATTGCTTTGTGAACCCTTTTATACTCTAAGAAAACCTAAGCAAATGTTTTAAAGTAACCCTTAGAAAATTCCCTGTCCAACATTACAATATTAAAAACAAGCATTTATCAATGCCGAATATTTACTTGCTGGTATTGGCATTGGTACTGCAAGAGTTAGAGAGCTGCATAATGGGAGTAGCAGTAAAGTACTGAACTAACACCAACCCCCAACCTCACCTTGAAGAGACTAACAGGCATTGGGGTTGTGGCTTTGTGTCATCGGGCATAAAGCTCACTCCATTCCACCTCAACCCACCCCACCCTGCAGACACAGACAGGTGTCATTGTGTGCCTTGGGGTCTTTGGCCCTTACGTTCACCCCATTCCATAAGGAAGTAAGCTGAGATGAGTGCGGTATAGGAGAATGGAGTGAATGTTAGGGCCGAAGACCCCAAGGCACACCTCGATGCCTGTCACTGACTGCAGGGTGGGGCTGGTGGTGCAATGGCATGAACATTATAGCCGACAACCCCAAGTCACACCTCCGATACCTGTCAGTCTCTACAGGGTGGGGCGTTGCGGTTGAAAACCCTAACACCCTGGGCGTTTGTTAGTATTTTCACTACAGATTTTCAGCATAGGCTTTTTGGGAATGCACCTCATGAATAGTGACACTATAATGTTGTTACTCAATCCCCAAAGGTGATTTCATATAGCGACTGCACCATTCAGCACAACAGGTGTGAAAACACATTTTGGGTAAGATGTGAAAAAAGACAGCTATACTGTTCATGAGGAGGTGTGAAAAAATGGCAATGTTGAAAACCTGGAGTGAAAATATTAAAAATTGGTGAAGTTGAGGGTGCGGCTTGGCTCTGATCTCAATGGCCGCCTAGAGTGGGAGCTCTTCAATTCCTCGGGGTTTCTCTGCAATTTGCACTGTCCTGCCAACTCCATTGCATTGGTGTAGCAGAAGATCTTATATCAGGACCTAATGGGATCACTATTTTATGTCCAGAATTATTTTTAAAGTAGCTGTTACAATATTATTTCGCTCGGAATGGCTCAACACAATCAGCCCGATGTCTCCACAGGGTTGACTACGCAGCAGACAAACAAAATGTTCACAACCCTTCTTAAATGGCAGAAGTTACTCTTGCCTTGAACAAAACCACAAATGCCATCCAACAACTAGAAGCCAAGACAGGTATAACTGATAAAAAAGCAGATCATGATGCTGAGGCAATCAAACGACTTACCGCCACTATATGTGAGCAAAGTAAAACGATTAACTCGATGCAAAACAAATTAAATGACATGGAGAACCTCAAACGTAGGAACAATCTTAGGTTCCTTGGCTTTCCTGAGGGGGCCAAGCGCGGATATCCACTGGACTTTCTTTATGATATTCTGCCAGAATTGTTACAACATGAAGTTCCCCTCAGGGTTAACCATTGAGCGGGCTCACAGAATGCTGAATCCTATGCCCAAGCCTGGGGAAAGGACTTGGCCAATTATGGCATGCATACTAAATTTCGCAGACAAAGAATGGATCTATGCAAGAGCACGAGAGCTGGGTCCTCTCTCATGGAGATGCCATAGAATCCTAATATTCCAGGATTACTCCCGTGAATTAGCTGCCAAAAGAAAGGAATACACAGAGACCAAAAGAATGATGCACGCTCGTGGCATAAATTTCTCTCTCGATATCCAGCAGTTATGCGGCTTGAGATTAACGGCACCTATATGTCCTGCTCTACACCCAAAAGCCTTACTCAATATCTAAAAGCCAGTAGCGAACTGCAAAGTGGTCCAGAATTGAAAACACAAGATCAGACAATAACAGCACCTAGTTACAGCTTTAAGCTTGCAATAAGTGATGTCACTGCTATTACCACAGACACCAGACCAGCTGGCTTTAAATTCCAAGGCATGCAGACCACTCTCCCAGCCAGATCACGAAAGCGGCAGCAGTCGGGGAGACACCAGAAATGGCATCACCCTCAAGAAAGGATTGGGGATCTGCCATCTTCATCACTAGAATTCTCGGAGAACTCTCTCTCCCAATTCTCTACACCAAACCGATTTGCCCCATTAATGCCTGTGGATACGGCTGAATCTGCTGATCATCAGAGCCTCTCAGTGGAAGAGATTTCGCACGACACCACGAGGCCTGAGCCTGATAGGGACAAAATATAACGCAATCCCCTGGTACGACCCTTAGTGTGGACTACCAGACTATACATCATGCAGTCCAGACACTGGACACTACTGCAGCCGACTGGACACAACAAGTGCCTTCAGATGCTGAATTGCTTCAGGCCGTGGATCAATCAGATCTGTCTAAGATAAGTGTCCATGTCTCTGTACAATTATACTCTCTGTAGCATGCATGGATAGTAAATGCTAATATGTACATCCATAAAGGAAGCATTTTTTCCAGGTCTATACTATTTTCTAAGTGCTAGCAGAACATCCAACTATTAGTCCTCAAGTGATTTAATAGCTTTTTTGATTCCTATGCTGGGGGGAGGACAAGAAGGGGTGGTTACTTCAGTGAATTACAGATATAGTACTACTTAAAGGTTTAATACATCCCTACAATCTGACTCCTTACAGTTGCTAAGTCGAATTGGACATGCTGAACCTCTCTATGGTCCCTGCCTCCCTGCCTTTTACCCCTCCTGTGTATGGTCTCATATGTCTGCTGGCCCTTTCAGTCTTGGCCTGCCTCTGACCTCTGCAGCACATCTAAAAAATTAGATGTCACGGGCAGACATTCCTGACTCATTATATTCAACCCCCGGGGAGGAGTGTCTCCTGCTATGGGTTTGACCATGGCGTTTTGGGTCTCGACTTTCCCAACCCCCCTGACTGGCCTGGTGGGTAGGCTGGTGAGGTCAATGCAACCTCAACTTAAACGGCCCACCACTGCTATTGTGCAAGGTTATGCACCCATTGTATATAGTTCAGATACTCTGTTTACTACTGTGTTATTGCTGTCAACCTTAATTACTGTAATAGTACGAACTGGTATACTTGAAAGTCTGCAGATATATGTTTTTACTGCTTCAACTGACACCGCCCTGAACCTACGATGTAGCACGCTACAGGACCTGGTGTCCTCCCCCTCCTCTGATGTAATTTCCCCATGGTCTATTGATTACATCAGTCTGGTTACCATGCTCCTGTATAACCTTGCTTATGGGTGAAACAGCCATTATAATGTGGAACGTCAGGGGCCTTAACTCTCTGACTAAAAGAAAACAAGTCCTAACCCATTTAAAGAGGCTAAAAACTCAGGTTGCTTTCCTCCAAGAAACCAAATTAAATAAACAAGCTCACAAATACTTGGTGAAAGACTGTGTGGGGCTGGAAATATGTGCCAGCGCCCCAACAAAAAAGGAAGGAGTAGCCATTCTAATTCACAAATCCCTTCCCTGGACAATTCTGCATAGCAAAGCAGACCCACAAGGTAGGTGGGCGATAGCCACATTGGACACACCACATGGCCAAATGTTGGTTCTCAATACATATGCTCCCAATGGGGATAATCCCTCTTTCTTTAAGTACCTTAATGCTAAACTGTGGACAATGTTGAAGCCTGATGTACCAATACTCATGGGAGGAGAGTTTAATCTGACCCTCATTCCCACCCTGGACAGAAACGACCAGGGGAAAGAATCCCATACCTGGGGAGTACAGGCCACAAAAGATCTTAGCTCTGAACACCGGTTAGTGAATATCTGGAGACTAGTTCATCCCTCTGAACATGATTACACCTTCCAGTTGGGGGTACATGGCTCTTTTGGTGGGCTGGATTTTTGGCTTATATCTCAAAATCTTACACCCTGCAACTTAGAAGTTAACATTCTCCCCATGATTATATCAGATCACGCCCCTGTGCAGCTAATACTGCTGTGGGGCCCAACCTCTCCGCAATCCTCATCTTGGAGACTAGACCCCCATCTTATGCAGGGCTCAAAATTCATAGAGTGGGCAAAAGCTGAAACTCAGCTCTTTATATAAGAGAACCCCATCTCTGAGACCTCAGCCCCAAACACCTGGGAGGCATATAAAGCCACTATGCGTGGAAAAATCATTGGGTATGCCATTCACAGGAGACGCTGTAAGGAAGCTGAACTTACTAGGTTAGAAAGTGAATTATTAGATGCTGAACAAGAGTTAAAGACCTTACCCCAACCCTCCCCTTATTCTGAATGCGGTAGAAGACTCTTACAAATACGTATAAAAATTAACGAATTAATATCCAGGAAAGCGGACCTTGCACTTCTCAGAATACGGCACAAGTACTGGGAGGGAGGTGACAAAAATGGAAGAGTTTTAGCCTACCAAATACGCAAGCAACAAGCATGCAGATACATAGCTGGGCTAAAACACCCAAATACTGGAACCATTCAAACCAACTCCCAAAAAGTGAATGAAATTATGGCCATATTTTACTCTCAAATATACACATCTTCCAGACTGACTGCTACTGCAGAAACCCAGGCTTTTCTCCACTCCATTAGGCTACCTAAACTATCTTCCCCCAGAAAGACATTTTAGAAGCCCCCCTCACTCCTCAAGAAGTCTCTACAGCTCTGATGTCTCTTAAAACTGGGAAAATACCAGGAGGAGATGGTTTTTCGGGTGGACTTTCTCCAGGCAGTGTCCCCAGTGATTTCCCCATTGTTATGCCACGTATTTACAAAAGCGCAGACCCAAGGCATTCTGCCACAATCTCTCTGGGAAGCCACCATCCCCGTCCTCCCCAAAAAAGGAACCCCCCCCCCGAGGAGTTGACTAGTTATCGCCCCATCTCACTGATTAATATCAACAGTAAAGTGTATGCTAGAGTGCTAGCTAACAGGCTAAATCCGATACTTACACACCTCATAGACCCCTCTCAGATGGGATTTGTGAAAGGTAGGTACAGTACAGACCACCTTCGAACCCTTCTCAACCTCATACACCTAGCAAAAACTGAGTCCACACCCGTGGCTGCATTGGCAATAGATTTTGAGAAGGCTTTCGGATTCAATTGAATGTGACTACCTGTATGATGTACTTCACCACTTTGGATTTGGGCCCTGGTTCATAACTGTCATAACAACCCTATACACATCTGCCCAGGCAAAGGTGCTCACTAATTCTACAAGATCAGAACCATTCCAACTGTACAGAGGAACCAGACAGGGGTGTCCACCCTCCCCCTTACTCTTTCTCTTGGCAGTAGGACCCATGGCAGCAGCAGTTCAACAACACCCTCTTATAACAGGCATAGGGTCGGGACAGCTGCAACCCTCAACCTTAATGTATGCGGATGATCTACTGGTGATACTAGGAGATGCTACAAAATCTATCCCCCCCTTCTCACCCTGTTAAAACATTTTTCTGATATCTCAAGGCTCAAAATTAATCAAGCCAAAACAGAGATTCTCCCACTTAACTCCAAATGTCTCCCCCATAGCATGTCCCATTTTGGTCTAAAATGGTCCCAACATTTCATTACTTACCTGGGCATTAAAGTAGGATCCAATCTTGGAAAATGTTGGGATAACAACCTAGGCCCCCTAATATCAAAATGCAAAATAGAACTAGACCGATTATCTCGTCTCAGTCTCACGCTTGCTGGCAAAATTGAGGCCTTTAAGATGTCTATTGCCCCCAGGTTTTTCCACTTATTATCTCATATCCTTTTACTTCTCCCCAAACCATGGCTCCTTAGAATGGATAAAATGATTGGTTCTTTTCTATTGACAAGGAAAAACCACGTTTCGGCAAGAACTTACTTCGAACTCACTGGAAACAAGGAGGTTGGGGTCTCCCCTGGATGGGAGGTTATAAAATAGCTTATCAATGCTCCCAAACTATAAACTGGTTCTGACCCTACTCTAAAGACTCCCCTCAGTGGCTACTAATGGAACAAACACTTAGTGGCTTTCCTATGGGAGCTACTATGTTATGGTCCGGGACACTACAGGATCTCCTATCACACCACACTATAGGTTCCTCACTCAAATATTGGAGAGCTCTTCACAAAAAACTTAAGATTACTGATCTCCCCCTATTATATACTCCCCTATGGAACATCCCGATTATCACTATAGGTGCTCTCCCTATAAACTGGACCAAAGGACATGGCAAGGGCATTCTATTCCTAAAAAATGTATTAATGAAAGACTCCTTAATGGTGGACACCTTCCAACAACTGCAGCACAAATGGCAGCTACCCACCCATCTCTAACTTCTAGAAATGTCTTCAACTCAGAGATGGTCTAAGCCATTGCTCTGAAAAGGAGATCTTTCAAATGATCTAGTACCCCCAGTACATACATGGCTTACCCTTCAAAAAGGTATTGCCGGGAAACTATACACCCTAATAAGGGACACCCCGCCCTCTCCAACTCACTCTTCCAAGACCAAATGGGAAAATGTTCTGCAAATATCAATTACAGACCAACAATGAAAGCAATGCTGGCAGATAGGTCATACTGCTTATCCAGATACCCGTAGCAGTCTTATTCACAATAAAATATTACATTAATGGTACAGAACCCCTACTATGCTTAAGAAGATGAAATTACTCCCTCATGACAATTGTTGGAGATGTCTCCAATCCAGAGGAAACCTCTACCATATCCTTTGGCTTTGCCCTCTGATCTCAGAAATTTGGAAACCCACTCTTCAAACAGCAAGTAATGTCCTGCATTGCACTATTCCCTCCAGCGCTCCTCTCATGCTACTAGGCCTGAAACCTGAAGTCCCCAATTTAACCCCCCGCAAATTCAGATGGTTAATGCTACTCAGCATGCAAATGAAACGAATCCTCCTTAAAAACTGGAGAAGTGTCACAACACTCAATGTGACCGAAATACTATCAACGCTTACTACTGTACTTGAATTGGATAGACGCTCCTTTTTGACAGAAGGACAATTACCAAATATCCATCTTTGCTGGGCCCATTACGTGGCCTATTTGGCTGAAAGAGCAGGTGTCGGTAGAACTGTCTTCTTTGTTCAATACTTGATCTCCTTCATGCAGTGTTATGCATATAAGTTTAATAATGATATATTATGACTTTGCCCAAAGTATAGGTTGATAGTGTTGTATATAGTTACTATTATTATAGTTTAATTTAGACACCAACAGAGATAGGCTTATATCATCCCTAAGTAACGAATGATAAAGTTACTTTGGCCAGTTCTGTATTGTTACTATACCTCTGCTGCCTATAGCCAAGGCCAACACTGACAGAAGAACACTCTAGTACTTTGCCATCCATGAACTAATATGCCCCCTTAGTTACTCTGTGGTACCATTCTTTCATATTTCCTCAGGCACTTCCTTTGAATCAGCCATTGGAAGGTACATCTGCCGAATTATATGAAGCCATGTCAGATCAGCAGAAGTACCTCCTTATGGTCTGGAATTCTCAACCACAGTTCAGGTAAGTGCCTGTACTAAAGACTATATATAGTTGCTTTGGTTCTTCATACAAATGTAAAATTCTGCAATTTCTGTTGGCCTATGTACTCTATGTGTAACCACTGAATAAGCTGGTATGTTTTGTTTGGTTGTATTCAATGTCTGTTTCTGTTTCACTTTTTTTTTTTTGGTGTATGCTGAAACAATAAAACATTTAACTGGAAAAAAATTGGTGAAGTTACGAGCATGCATAGAAACTGTGTTACGCGGCTCGTAATGCAGTGGTTTTTGGGAATTTTTTACCAGTTTTTCAACCTAGCCTTTTTGGGACATCCCCTCATGAATAGCGGCACTATAATTTCATTAATCTGTCCCAAAAGTTGCTTTTGCACAGTGACTGCGCCATTCTGTGACACAGGTGTGAAAACACATTTTGGGCAGGATGCAAAAAATGACAGCTGTACTGTTCATAAGGAAGTGTGAAAATGGCAATGTTGGAAATTTGGAGTGAAAATATTGAAAATTGACAAAGTAACGAGATTACGTAGAAACTGCGCAATACACGCTCATAAATCAGTAATTTCTTTGGAGTTTTTTCACCAAATTTGCAACATGGCCTTTTTGGGACCCCATCTCATCAACATTAGCACTGTTGTTTCATTAATTAGTCCTGAAAGGTAATTCCTCACAGCGACCGCCAAATCACCTTTTGGGACTGTAAAACGAAATGACAATTCAAGTGTTCATGAGGTGGGGTCTCAAGAACCTCATGTTGAAAATGTGGGGCCAAAACTCCCAAAAATGACTGAGATATCAACCTAAGTTAAAACTCCTCATTGATGCCATTATAAAGCTTACCGTGATTTTCTTCATTTTGTGGTCGGCTTTTGAAGAGTTCAGACATGTTCCCGCTCCACGAATGATTACAGTGCCAGACCTCCGGTGGTAAGTATTGGGAGAGGGGTGGTGGGGCGGGGTGGATGCAGAGAGGGAGGATGGAGATGGGGGAGGGGGGCCCAGGAAGACAACGAGGGACCTTTTTTTTTTCAGGTTAAAAAAAAAAAACAGGAATGTTTTTTTTCCATTTACAGGACAAGAAAAAAAGCGTGGCACACTGGGGTGGGCTCTCAGTGTGCCACAACAGTGGTGGGTGAGGGGGATGACAACTCATGGATTGGGTACCCTGATGTCAGCAAGGGGTGTTGACGGGCTCGGGGAGTGCACATCCAACACCGGGAGTGAGCATCCCAGTATCGGAAAAGAAAGGTGAAATTGTTTAACCAGGAAAGACACACTAAGGGGGGGATGCTGACATGGGGATTGGGCACCCCATGTCAGTTTATGGAGACTATGTGGTGGGTGGCAGGAGATGCCATATTTCGGCACACTGGGGTGGGCTCCCAGTGTGCCACTTAATGAAGGGGGGTGAATGCCAACACGGGATTGGGCATCCCATGTCAGTTTATGGACACTGTGCGGTGGGCAGCAGGAACTGAGATATTTGGTCACACTGGGGTGGGCTCCCAGTGTGCCTCTTAATGGGGGGGTATGCCAACATGGGACTGGACACCCCAATGTCAGCTTTCCCAGGGGTGTATGTCTGGCAGCAGGAGCTGCCAAGTTAAATTAAATATTTCACCAGGAAAGGCACTAGGGCGGCCGGGGCAGGGGCAGCAGCCGAATGTAGCTGTGCCATGTGCATTACTGTGCACTGTAATGCACATGGGCGGAGAGTCTTGTCGGCTGCATTCTGTGTTCCTGGTTGCGAGGGAGGGGAGCTGCCGCTGCAGTCAGAGATGACCAAACTGCTCCCCTGATTGAGCGGCACATTTCTTTTAAGTCCGGCGCTCTCCCCGAAACTGCCGTCATCAGCAGTTTTTCGGTTGATTGGTAGCCGAGGGACAGGCCCCTGAAAGCAAGGGCTGCATTGGCCACACACTGCCACACCTCTGCAATGCTCTACTCACCTCAATATTTTTCTTGTGCACTACGTGAGCAAGCAGACATAAAAATCACATGCCAGTCATTCCGTGTATCATAAGACATGAAAGCTGCTATTGTATCAATCCCGTGGCCATCCTGACATCACCAGGGAGATCCTGTCACATAGAGTGCTCATCCCATGACTTTGGCTTATTAGATCATACATAGTTAGCCAAAGACCAGAGATTCACAGAAGTTTTGAGAACTTTATTATTATTATTTTTTTTTTTATTATTTCTATTTCTGCTCCTCCAGTCGGCCGCCCCATTCGGATTGACCCCCAGCCCCTGCTGCCCCCAGAATAGCCGATGCCTACGTTATGCCCGGCCCGGGAGCGGAGCCTGCGGGGAGTTGGTCATCATCCTGCTGCTGCCGGTGTTTTCTGCCTCCAGTTGTCACCCAGGAGCCCCAAGAGTAGGAGCGCATGTGTGTGAAAGCGCATGTGCCCTACAGCCCCGGTTACAGCTCCTTTCCCCCACCCCATGGCCTAACGCCTGGCCCCCTCTAAGCCCGTGCCACTCCTAGCCTCCACTAGAGGTCACCATTGGATGAGGGGTGCCGCATTCCCTCCCCGGAGAGGAGAGCCTGCCTGCCAGCAGCTCAATCCAGCTCTGCCCTCCCCCCCCTGCTGCCGACCTCTGACGACCCAAACTCGTTCCCGAACCCGGGTCGCCGGAGTGCTGCGAGGTAAGGTGCCCAGCACCTCAACCCTCAGCACCACCGGGCCAGCTAGAACTTTATTATTTTTACTTTTGGACAGTTCTGTATTAGATGCCGCAGTCTGAGTGCAGAAGTCGGGACATATACACTTTATTGGTTGGGTGGGGGTGCGAGCCCCATTCTTTCTTAACTCAAACTTGGAGCTCTGGTGTGCTTTGTTTTACTCTGGATACTGCTTCTAATTTTTGGATTTGAACTTTATTTCACTACAAGTAACTGTTTTCTTTCGGGGGAGGGGCTGTGGGTATTGATTGTTGGGTGTATGTGGTTTTATTTTTGTTTCGTTGGTTTTGTATTTGTTTTTGTTTGTTTTGTGACTGTTGTTTTGTGACTGTTGTTTTTGTTTGTTTTGTGCCTACTGGGTCATAATGTTGCACACTGTACAGAGCACATGACCGCAAGGTAGGAACAGCATGGTAGGTAAGAATGAGACAGTGCAAAACTGCTAAAGGAAGTGTAACCCCCCCTACAAATGGGAGTTTACCGAAAGTCTTCCTTGGGTGTGCCTAAATGCCCATGGCCAGGCTGGTGTCCTGTGTCTTAACGCTTTAAAAGTGTTTGTATGAGAGTGCCTTAATGCCTCTGTGCTCTGCCTCTTTAAGAGCTGCCTATAACGTGGTGCTTATTTAACCTGGGAGGGGGGCTGAGTGTTTTTATGCTCGAGTTCCACCTGGGCTGCCAGATAATCGCTCCATTCTGCCATCACTATCTGCACAGAGGGAGCTCTGTTAGAAGCTGTACTTATTTGCTGATTATCTATTAGCATAGTAATGATATTGTAGTTTGTCTAACCGGCCTTCTTTGCAACATGGAAAGTTCTGTTTATCAACACCATCTTGGTCCTGGACTGCCAGTCAGCACCAATCAGTACCTTTGGGGACTCTAAAATGGAGCCTGTACCCAAGGGGCTTGTGGGAGCAAATTTCTGTAAGAATTGTAGTTTTGAGACTTTGGCGCCAAAATGCACCTGGAGGGGAAGCCCTTGCTTTGACGGACTGATGGATCAACCAACCAGAACTTTTTGGACCAAAGGGAAATTCCCAAGCTGACTTCTGCAGTAAGGCAGTCTGAGTTGGGAAGTGAAAGAGTGAACAGCTCGAGATAGTCAAGCAGCAGTTCTGTGTAGTTTCATGCAGGAGAACTGTGGAAGGGCTGAGTTCTGGCCTGCTGCCTGCTGTCCCTGAGAGGGAACCTGTGGATATTTCAGACTGAATCCGAATCGAGAGAGAGATTAAAGCCACTGAACTGCGACCAGGCTTGAAACCTGTACAAGACCGAAGATTTGCTGAAGGCGATTGGCCTGTCAGGACCTCAGTTACTGCTGGGTTTGGCACAGAGACTCTGTAATTGCAACTGGACTGCCATCTGCCTGGTACAGTGGTATTTCCTTACTGTAAATGTGCTGTGTGCTGCTAGTGGGTCACGATTTGGTTCCCCACTGTATGTTGAACTGTGTTTAGCTTGCTGGAGGCTGCATCTCGCTCTGCTGGACTGAATCCGCATTCATCTCCACTCGGCCTGGGCCTTGCCACACTGCCCTAGCCAGATTACTCACACCACAGAGAAAACCATAGATGAGAAACCTGCCTGGGGATCAGCCACCTTCTCAATGCATTGAACAGAAATGACGCCTCGGTAATTTGTGTGGGCCCTGCTTCTCCTGGCACTCCAACTCAACAACCTGCAGTCTCAATTTCATCCTGCCTGTGTCCTATGTGGGGTATCATGAGTAAACACCAGGGTAGCTCCCTGCAACAAAAGCTAAATCTCAAGTGTTGTCATCTGATTGCATTGTTGTTTTTCCTTTCATGAACTGAGCCCTCCGGCCCCAGATTACAAATAGGGCATGTGGTGCATGTGTCTTTCTTCCATCGCAGGACTCCAACCAGCTGGGACGCCGGCTGATCCCAGGCAATATTCCAGGCTAGCCCACCCTATTCCCACCTGGGTACCCAGAGTATGTAACTGTGTAGGGACTCTGAATTGCATGCATAACTGTCTGATTGATTTAGCCATTAAGCAAATAAACCTGATTACGCCCCTCCTTTGTTCAGGTCCCCTGAATAAATCAGATCTAACTTTTTTTGCATTCAATCTGACTGTGGCTCCAGTTTGTACCAAAAGCACTGTACTGTTGTTGTTTGCTGTGCCTAACCTTGTTTTACAGGGGGTCTCCAGGTCTGACATGGTGAAACCTGTCCTGGTGGTAAGTGCCAACCAAATGGGGAATTGTATGCTGAATGGGGGTTACTGTGAAAGTGTGTGTTACCTACTGTTTAGGCCACTAGAGGGGAAAGAGGGGGATTACAGTGTCCCGGAGGGCTGTACCCAGGTTAGCTTGACCACTAACAACCCAGTACTCTGGGTGGAGACACCCATTTCTGTACCCAGACCCCTCAACCTGCAACTAGCCACGCAGGCAGGGGTAGTAGCCCTTGGGATAGCGTCACCTATGGGTTACAGAAGTATGCACGGTAGTGCATCCTCTCACTCTTCCCAGTGCAGGATAAGAATCCTGCTGGGAGAGGGGTCCACGGAGCAACTGCCATGGCTCGATGGGATGAGCCATGGGCAGCAAGGGAGACAAGCAGTGCATTTGGGTCCAGGTTTCGATTCCCGGTCCCTGAGGCATGGAAAATTGTTTTTCGCACTTTGTGCAATATTGAGTGTGAACACCCCCCCCCCGGAGTTAGTTATATGAGTTGGAGGGTTCAGGCGCACAGCTCCTGTAACGGGGGATGCGGTGGGCAGAGCCCCTCGCAAAAACAAGAATTATGCCATTTTCAATATATCGCACTGTACTGGCAGTGCAGTATATTGCTACAGCATAATGTCTTGTGACATTATGACTCCATGCCATTTTGATTGCTGCATTTAGGTCTGTGTAGATATGTGCTGGCAGAGATCTCTCCTGGCCAGGTGCTACTCTCTCTCCGAGCTCTGGGGCCTCCATCCCCTTAACTGTCCATCATTGCTGGCAGAGGTTTATGGGCATTGTCGGGCTCTGGGGGTAGTGAGAAGGAGATGTTGGGGGGGCCCTGGACTTGGATGGAGAGTGGAGGTGGGTGGACAGATTGAGATTGTGTTGACAAGAAGATGCCCTGGGGCCAAATGGGTCCCAGAGAGGGGTCCCCCCTGCCTGGTTCCCATACCCAAGGGTTCCACGGTGGGTGGGCAGATGACACGGTCAGCCTCTGTGTTCCATCCTATTTGGGTGGCGTTGTGCAATGCCAGGTCTATCAAAAACAAGATGGCAGAGATTGCTGATCTTGTTGGGTCATCTGACCTGGCTTGCATCACCGAGACCTGGCTAGATGAAAATTCTGTCCCAGTTCTTGAGTCAGCTATTCCAGGGAGGTTCTTGGTGATACAGCACCTGAGAATGGATTGTAGGGGTGCGGGTGTTGCCATTTGCTTTAAAACAGAATTGGGCCTTGTAGATGTGCCAACTAGGGAGACCAGTTCCTTTGAATGCATCGTTGGTGCAGGTGTGGGGGTGCAAGATTCTTCCCATCTACCATCCACCCAGGGGAAATAAGCAATTTCTGCAGGAAGTCATGGATTTCGTCGCCGACATGATTTTGGAGTCTCCCAGATGGATGGTTCTGGGGGACTTCAATGTCTTGGTCACGATGAACTCTCACAGTATGGACAGAACTTCCATCAGCTTATGAATCTGCTGGACTTCACACAGGTTATTTCCTCTGTGACCCATAAACATGGTCATTCGTTGGACCTGGTCTTCCTTCTGGGTATGGAGATCTCTGACCTGGTGGTGGAGCCGGTCGGACGGTCTGACCATCACACTATAAGGTTCAATTTCCAGGCTTCCCCTATAGGTCTGCCCCTATGGAGATGGTCCGTTACCACCCTTTTAGGTGTTTGACCCCTTTGGCCTAGTAGCTGCGGTGGACTTGTCAGGTCTTCATAGTGCAAACTTGGATTCGGACAATCTGGTACTGGCATATAATACGGCCATAACTGAGGCTCTGGATTCCATAGCTCCTGTCTGTGTTCATCCCGTCATACTTCGTCCCCAGTCCCCTTGGTTTTATGAGCCCTTGAAGGAGTTAAGGAAAGAGGGGTGAAGAATGGAACGGCACTGGCGGAAATTGGGCCTTTAGGCCAACAGGCTTAGATTGCTGGTACATTACAAGGACCATCAATTGGCTATCTCCTGTAAGAAGGCAGAGTTCCTATCCAGGGAGATTGCTGCTGTGCAGAATCGACCAGCTCAGCTCTTCTGAAATGTGGACAGACTGTGCAATCCAGCCTGTCTGCAGTTTCGGAGAGCATTATCACAAGAGAAATGTGATGAGTTTGCTCGATTCTTCATAGATAAGGTTACTAACATCAGGTCCAAGATCCATACAACCCATTCTAACAGGGGTGGTGGTGATCAGTGGGGGTTGCAGTGCCTTGGCTGGTCTGGTCTGACTTTGTCAGGTTGGAGGTTGGGGCTCTTGTGAGGATCATTCAGAGTATGCAACCAACCTGCTGTAGCTTGGACCCGGGCCCAACGAGCCTCCTGGTGGGCTGTGTTGAGGTTATTTGCCCAGTCCTTGGCAAGATTGTTTGGAGTTTGTTAGAGACAGGTGTGTTTCCAGCCACCCAGAAGGAGGCGGTGGTTACACCTCTCTTTAAGAAACCTTCTCTTGACCCACACTGTTTCGCTAACTACAGCCCTATCTCTAACCTTCCCTTTGTGGGAAAAGTTATTGAGATGGTGGTCACACAGCAGCTGGAGGATCATCTTACCATCCACAATATCTATGATCATCTTCAGTCCGGATTTCAGAAGAGACATAGTACCGAGATGCTCTAGTTTGGGTACTCATTGATCTCCTGATAGCAAGAAATCAGAAAAGCCATTACATCTTGGTTCTTCTTGATCTTTCTGAAGCATTTGACATAATGGACCATGGTGTGTTTTTGGAGAGCCTGCAACTGATCTGTGGACTGCCTGATACGGTCCTCAGATGGTTCCAGTCTTTCCTCATGGGCAGATCTCAGAGAGTGGTGTCAGGGGTTTATTTCTCTGGCTCCTTCTTCCTGTCTCGCGGGGTGCTGCAGGGCTCCGGTTTATCACCCATGTTCGCAGTGTACATGCTGCCATTGGGAGACATTGTACAGGAGTATGGGCTGCAATTTCACTGCCATGCAGATGATACTCAGCTGTACATGTCCTTTGTGCCTGAGCATGAAGATGCTATCTCTCTGAGATCCAGAATTGAATGAGTTCCAACTGGCTGAAGTTGAATCCAGATTAGACTGAGGTTTTGGTGGTGGACCCTGGTTGTTGGGTAGAGGGGCTTTTGGCTGGGCAGCCTTCTGGGCTTTAGCTTGGTGGCAGCCAACAGATGGCCGCTGACCAGGTGCAAAATCTGGACGTTATTTTTGATGATAGATTGACACTTAAATCTCAGGTGTCATCTGTTGTTAAGTCCTCTTTTTACCATCTGAGGAATATCACCCAAATTAAGCATCTGGTTCCATGTGATGACCTCACAACGTTAGTTCACTCCTTTGTGACCACCTGCCTTGACTACTGCTGCTCCCTGTACCTAGGGCTATGGGGGATTGATATCCTCCACTTGCAGCTGGTGCAGAATGAGGTGGCCAAGCTGCTGAATGGTCTTTATCGATCTAGCCATGTCACGCCTGTTCTGTGCACTCTGCACTAGCTGCCTATTCAGCGGTGGATCACCTTCAAAGTCAGCTTGCTGACCTATTAAGCCCTACACAGACAGGGACCATGCTATCTGCAAGAGCATCTGTATTCCTACCACCCCCTCTGCCCACTCCAATCCACCGATGAGGGATTGCTAGAGGTTTCCAGGGTTTGTTTGAAGACCTCTGGGGCCTGAGCATTTGCATTTGTAGCCCCGACCCTGTGGAACTTTCTACCTCATCAGATAAGGGAGCGCCTGACCATGGAGTTTTAAAACTGCATTGAAAACTCATCTTTTCAATTTTGCTTTTTCTTAGAATTTTGTATGAATTGTCTGATGGTGTTTGTATTTTATGTTTTTATGGTTATTTTAACCAGTTTTATATTTTTGTACAAGCTCTCTGATGTTTTATGAATAGCACTTTATAAATAAACCTGATTGATTGACTGATTGACTGATTGATTGATTGACTGATTGATTGGTTGATTGGTTGACTGACTGACCGATTGACTGACTTATTGATTGACTGATTGACTGATTGATTGACCGATTGATTGATTGATTGACTGATCGATTGATTGACTGATCGATTGATTGATTGGTTGACTGATTGACTGATTAATTGATTGACCGATTGATCAATTATTATGACCAGCTGCAGTGATTCTGAAGGTTTGATGGGTCATCTATCTGACAGTGACATGATGGAAGCTGTTGTAACAATGCCATCACCACAAGATATTTAGTCTAGCTGAAAATGTTTAAAATTTACTGACTTGGATGCTTTTCATTGTACGTAAAAGGCAGCCAGTTTTTGTCTGATTGGTAGTGTGTTTGTTAGATAAAACACAATGTTCAATGGCCTACGTAACCAGTATGGTGTTATGCTTGTTCAGCTGTGTTACTTTGCTTTGGCCATTTGCACTCTCTGTTCCATGAGGAATTACTGCGCTTTAGGAGTACCAAAGGCAAGGAACTCTGAAAAGGGTTCCACCTCTAGAGGTGCCGCAGGAAGGTTCCCTTGGCTAAAGGTACCTTAGGAAAATCCCCGGAGGAGAGAGGCGATGCCACTGGAGGAGGAGGGGAGGATGGTGGAGCAAAGAAAAAGTGCTTCAGAAAGAGACTGGGAGGAACTGCTTATATAGGTCAGGAAGTGGGAGTGGTTGGTTGCTTGTCCATTGAACTACAGGCATAGCCTTTCAGTTCAATGGCCTACACAGCCAGTATAGTGTTATGCTTGTACAACTGTGTTACCTTGCTTTAGCTGTTTGCACGCTCTATTCCATGAGGAATTACCACCATTTTAGGGTTACCAAAGGCAAGGAACCCTGGAAGGGGGTTCCACCCCCAGAGGTGCCGCAGGAAGGTTCCCTTGGCTAAAGGTACTTTAGGAAGAATCACCAAAAAGAAATTGTATTAACACCAAAGAACATTAGCAATCAAAGGCACAGAAGCAGAATGACAGCAACAGCAGCTTGATAAAACATCAGGAGGTGCGCAGATTAGCAAGATAGCATGGGTGCTATGGAATACATTGGTGATTGAGGGGGCCTCCTAAGAAAAGAGGGAATGGCAAGTATGGAGTCGGGGACACCATCCACCTCCATCCAACAGCAGAAACTACCTAAGGGAACTAGGGAATATTAACAAAGACTTACTAGGTTTTATGACCTTCAGCATGGAGAAGAGAAAAAAAAAACCTTTGAGGAGGAAATCTCTGGGGATCCAAGGCCTAGGTTGCCTTCCCTCCAGGCATGGGATAATTTAGTTAGTGATGGCTCTGCTACTGCAATTTGGAAGCCCAATGAAAGGGGGGTGGAAAATATTCCAATTTGGAGGGAAGCTCTCGCTTTATCCTTCTAACAAGAATGCCGTGGAGGGTTGCGAGCCAGTTTGCTCTGCAACAAGCCACATCCAAGGCAGGAGGAGGAGAGTAACAACCGCAGAGGCCCTCACCTGCCCTACCGATCTAAGAACAAACCAGGTGAACAAGAGGTTGTTGTAGGGAGATAGCTTGGAAGGGTGCCTCTGAACCCGCTCGGGCAGCTAAAGAGGCCCTCATGACAGCTCCACCTCTTCACTGCTGAAGTCTTAAATTCTACAACTTGAGGTGCCTTTGGTACAGTTGATGACTGAAGGACATTCCTAGCTATGGACCAGGTGAGAAGGACCCCACCCCAAGCTTCACATGCATGCTCAAAATGCAGACTTTGGGGTGCAGAGCAAAACCTTCGGTGCAGGGCAAGCCCTGCGCCAGGGAACTCTAGGGTGAGGTTGGCATGCCTATGTATTCATGTAGGTATTTCTTATGTATGCATTCATTCATTTATTCACTTATTTAGTATACTGAAGCTATTTATTTAGTTTGCTGAAGTTATTCAGTTTTCAGGAGCTCTATAGCAGCAAAAGCAGAATCAGCAGGGGCAAGCCAACTAAGTTCCAAGAGGGTGCCACTTACAAGGTGACGGGATACTTGCAGGATTTTAGCAGCAAAGGCAGCATTATAGCATGAGGCAATAGGCTGCACAGGGCCATGGCTTTTCAACAACATCCCGAGTCCCCCACCGTAGGAAGAACTAGGATGCAATGGGAAAATGCCATGACCCACCTGCAGCTTTTAAAACTAGTTTACAGCAACGGCAGTACCCAAGCTGACGTCCAGAGTATAATAAAGCAGGGTGCTAAGTAAACGAGCATTGTCCACTAAATGAGAAGCACCCAGCAGCAACTAAGTATAGCTTGAGGGGGTAGCAATCTGAATGAACGTAGAATCTATAGAGAGAGGCAACGTGCTGAAACAACAACAAATATTGTCTTGGGATTAGTGAAATCGGGATTAGTGAAATATGAGCAAAGAGAAAGGATTCTAGAAACAGATGCCCCCCCCCCCAAAGAAAGAGTGCAAAACAGAAACACACAAACACAGAACAACACAAAACAAGCAACACAAAGAAGCACACGGCCAGAGGCAGTAATACAAATCAAACTCAGCAGGACAGGAAAACAGAAGGCCAGCAGAAAACACAGTAAGCCGAGGAGGGGGAGCCCCAGCAGGCTGCAAAGAAGATGACAGGGCCTCCAGATGCAAAGAAAAAGTGCTTCAGAAAGATATTGGCAGGAACTGCTTATATAGCTCAGAAGGGGGAGTGGCTGGCTGCCTGTCTATTGAACTACAGGCATACCCTTTCAGTCATGACTCTATTAGTGTCATTAGGCTCACTACATATTGTTGACTGAAATGTGGGGGCATCTTTTTTTGTGGAGGGTGCAAGCACATCTTTTTAGCTTGTGTTTTGGTGAGGAGGCAGGGCTTGCTTGGGGTGCATGTCCTGTCTTCCACATGTGTTTTCATCTTGGCATTTGTGCATCTGGGAAAAAATGTCTGTGTGTGTATATGTATGTATGCACATGCGTGGAAGGAGATGTCAAGTCATGGAATAGAGGATGGAGTTTCCACCTCAGTTCTTACTGCATTTCTCCTTCTCTTGAGTAAATAAATGAGAGAGGCTGTTTAACATCGGTGTTCTAGGCTAATCCTTGGCCATGGGTCACCCTTTCAAACTTATTTACTTAAAAAAAATGTTGGGGAATGTATATATATAAAAAATTAGCTGTTATATAGGGGGAGATGCACGTTGCCCTACCTAGGTTTGTATCCCAATCTGTAGTAAGCTTATTAGTAAACTTTTCATTATTAATCATTTAAAAAGGTTATCAAATGGCATTCCTATATGCCAGGCTGCAGTTTGTGTATATGCTGAGTGTGTGTACATGCGTATATGTGATGTGCTCTTACACATGCGCGCATGTGCATTTTTGTGAAGGCATCTCCAGTGAGCAGTTGGCTGTGATTATATATAGATACTGTATATATATTTTTTTTTGTATATTCTTTTTTTCCACCCTCCTCATGCTCACTAGCCCCCCCCCCACTCCTTCAGGCTCCACAGGTCCTCCACTAGCCCCGCTGTCCTAACCCAGCCCTCCTCTAACTCCACTAATCATAGCCGATCCCCGGGATATCCTGGCATATCCCTTTCACCGGGCAGGTCCCCCTCCTCCAAGGGGGAAGTCACTGAGGAGAGAGGATGACCCCAGCACACTCTCTACTTAGGGCCCAGAGATGCTGCCACAGAGAAGGAGGCCCTGGAAAGGTACTGAAGGCATTTGGGGACAGAGAGCTGCCATCCGGTGGCCAGCGAGTAATATTTTCTGTTTTTTTCCCTAGGTGCGTGACGTCCGAACATCAAGGCATTAGCCAATGTTTGTCACGCACCACCCAGCAGTGAACCCAACATGTTGCCCTACCCCTGGTCTCCACCAGTGGTCATCCAACACCAGGTCATAGCCCTCCCTCCTCCCTGGAGACAACGAGCTGTCATGGAATGCTCAAGTTGTCTCCCCCCCGGCCAGCCCTCCAGTGACCCGAGCTTGTTTCCGAACCCGGGTCGCTGGTGTTGCAAGTGGAAATCCAACTACTGTGCTGGCGGGCCGGCTCTGTAATTATGTTTTATGATTGGCTCAGCACCCCCAAAAATGATAGTCTGTTAGTGGACTTTAAAAAGTTACAAACAATAAAGTGAAATAGAAAAGAAAAATGGTATGATTAGTCTGCAGGCACTGTGAGAATTGTTCCCATTTCATTTTATTCTGGAATTGCTTATTCCTTATATTCCTAGGTGAGTAGGTGGGAAAGGCTGGTGGTTTATTGATGCGTTTTTGTATTCTTGTGCTTCACAGAAGACAAGTTTTGTAACATACAGTAATACTACTGTCTTATGGCTACCCCCCCCCACATCTAGTGGTGTCAAGTATGGGGATCTTAGGAGAGATCACTTACGTTATGGAAGGCACTGATCTGAGGTAACATAGTGACCTAGTATTTGATAGCAGATAAGGAACACTAGGTCCACCCAGTCTGCTCGTATTCCCTGCCTGCATCAGTGGTCACTGACCCTACTTGGTCATTGGCTTTAGCCCTTACCACCTATCTCTAGGGTTCCCATGTGCCTATCCCATGCATGTTTGGATCCCCCCACTGTGCCAGATCTCACTGCTTCCTGGTGTAGATTTTTATCTTGCCAGAGTTCCAGAGGACCATTACAAAATTAGCTTTTCTTTACATTTCCCCATCTCTATTTTATGCATATGTTTATCACTGTTGCAGGGACAGACGTTGGCAACAGTGGTCCACTGGCCAATTGCCATCCAAGATTGTATTGGGCCAATTTTATGTGGGCAATTTGGAAGGCCAAAAGCCAACATTTCAGAACTGAATTAACAGACTCCTGGGGTAACTGCTGTAGGTTTTGGGAATGCATTAAAACACGGACAGGTAAACCGGGTAAGGCATCCCCATCCTTTCTAAATGTAGAGGGTACTCCCACCCTGGACCCCAAAAGTATCACCAGTACGTTTAACAAGGCATTCACCGACCTCAGGGGAGTTCTACCTCCTGATTTTCTACAACCCCCTAAGGATGACAATCTTATGTGCAGCTCTGAACCTCATTCTAAGTCTCCTCCCTCCTTCTACCTGGAAGTTGTCCCTCCAGCCAAAAAGTACCTCTATAAAGCGCTAGGCAAGTCAAGGGCCAGCAGCGATTCACTCAACCTCAGACTTGTTGAGATTGCTCTTGATTCTATCCTTGTCCCTCTTACCACAATCATAAATGCATCCCTAACCTGAGGTAAATTTCCTTGACTTTGGAAAGCTGTGGTGGTCACACCTGTCTACAAAAGCAGTGACAGTACCAACTACTCAAACTATAGGCCAATTTCAATACTTCCCCCTCTCTCCAAAGCACTTGAACACATTTTCGCTGATCAATTAATGTACTATCTAGACAAATACCAGCTACAGTGTTGACAACAGCACGGCTTTCGGAAGCAGCATAGCACTGCTGCTGCCCTAGTGGAATGTCAATCAATCAATCAAACTTTATTTAACTAGGCTTTTCACCTTGGAGCAAGCTCATTTGCAAGATGGTCCTGGACAACAGTTACAATGGACAACAATACAAAGGTATAGATATACCGGTACACAACACATACAACATTTAAATTAGTTGATGATACATTTTATGCATTTTACAGTATATACAGATTATAGGCACAAAGGATAACATGGGAATACTGCTACAGAACTATAGCAACCTGTAATGATACAACATGACAGAAGATACTAGGTATGTGCTAAAGAGGAAACGGGATTGGAGAGATAAGAAGGGGGAGGAATGGGGCAGTTGAGGAGAATGGGTAGGGGTAAGGGAGAGAGGAGTATAAGTGCTAGAATGACCTGACCAACAAAAGTGGGACTGGGAAAGCAAGGTCTCGAGCAACTATCTACGATATGAGCAAGTTTCTTTCAAGGCAGCTGTGAGAAGAGACTTCAAGATGGATATCCTTGGTACCATAACACGCTTAAGTGCCATCTGCAGGGAATTCCAAAGGGTGGGAACAGCAAAGCTAATAGCGGCAGCACCAGATCGCGTTTGGATCTTGGGGACATCGAGCAAAACAAATGCGTAGCATCTCAAACAGTTGGTCCAATTAAATAGATTGGAGATATAAGAAGGAAGTTTATTTGTAATTGCCCTGTGAAACCAAAGGGCCACATTTCTCTTCCTCCTGATAGTAAGAGAGGACCAGCCAAGCATCTCGTAGAGCTGACAGCGTTGGGTATTTAAAGGAGCGCTAGATACGAATCTCAGGGCACGGTGGTAGAGGGTGTCCAGTGTACTTAAAACTGATACAAGGCAGTTGCTATAGAAGATTTCTGCATAGTCAAGTAGAGGTAGGAAGGTTGTTTGCATCAGTGTCTTTTTTGCCTACCATGTGAGAAGATGTCTAATATGATAGAAGGTGCCCAGGCACTGTTTCAGTTTTTTGGCTAGTTCCTGCAAATGTAATGTAAAATTAAGCTTGCTGTCTAGCCTAAAGCCTAGGCATTTAAAGTTGTCAACAATTTCAGTTGGTTCATCTAGTAAGGTGAGTATCCTATGATGGTGTACAGTTGTCGTCAGAGCGTGGGATTTAGGGGAGATGATGATAGCTTTTGTTTTGCTGGCATTAAGGAGGAGCTTCAGCTGCAGAACATTTTTTTGCAGGATGTTAAATTCATGTTACAGCTCCTTGAACGCAAGCTCGGGGGAAGAGCACACTGTGTATGTCAATGTGTCATCTGCAAATAGATGCACACGTGCCTTGTGTATTTGGGAGTCAATGTTATTAATATAGATTGCTAAGAGTATGGGACCCAGTATGAAGCCTTGGGGTACTCCACACAGTAGAATTTTAAGCAGCGAGAGATCACCTTGGTCTTTGATTTGTTACATTCTGTTGGTAAGGTAATAGTTGAATCATTTCATAGCGGTATCATCAAGTTCAACGTGGCTCAAATCGGCCAATAGCAGGTTATGGTCAACAGTATCAAAGGCCTTGCTTAGGTCTAAAAACAAGGCATAGATGTGCTTCTTTGCATCCATTGCATTTAGCCAATCACTAGAGACTTTGACGAGGGTGAATACAGTGCTGTGCTTTGGTCTGAAACCTGATTGTATGGGGTTTAATAGGTCCTTAGATTCCAGGAAGTCCCTTAGCTGCTGGTTAATTAGTGTCTCCAGTAGTTTTGATAGGATGGGGGTAGGGAAATTGGCCTGTAATTGTTTAGGTCACATGTATTCCCAGACTTGAAAAGGGGGATAATTTGTGCAATTTTCCAGATTGCTGAAAGATCCCCTAGTGAAAAGGAAAGACTGGAAAGGTATGTGATAGGAACAGTTTAGTGAAAATGTCCTAATTTCAGAAAAAAGGTCTTTAAAAGGTCTGCCCCGGTGCTTTTCTTTGTATCCAGTGCCAACAATAGATCCTCAACCTGCTTAAAGGTTACAGAACAAAAAAGAAGGTCTTCTGATTCATAAGTGGCAGAGTGAGGACGCCGCTTTGCGGACACTGTGTAGTTAGATTATTGGCGTGAGGCGTCAATATTAGTCCCATGTGATGAAGTGATTATTGAGTTGCTCCAGGATGTCAGCCTTTTCAGTATATGTGACGTCTCCAACCATTATCTTGGTAGGCGGGGTGAGGAAGATGGTCAGCCCTCGACTTCCTTTAGGATATTCCAGAATTTGGCAGAGTTATTTCTGTTCTCTTCAAGGGCAGAGCTGAAACAGAGACCTTTCTCAGCTCTAATAAGTTTAGTGCAGGAGTTTCTAGTGACGTGGAAGGCAAGCCAGTCAGAATCAATTTCATTTTTCTGGCTTTCCTCCACAACTTGTCTCTGCTCTTAAAAGCTGCTTTCAGGGCAGGTGTAAACCAGGGGGGTGACCTTTTTCTGGACTTGCTTTTGGTAAGGGGGGCACGCTTGTCAATCACATCCCTGACGAGGTTTTGGAAGATATTGTAGGCCTCAGTGATTGATGTAGCTAAATAAAAGCCCTGCCACCTAATCTTGTTTAGGTCTGTTAGGAAGGCAGCCTGGCTAAAATTCCTTAGGCATCTTGTGACTTTGAAGATCGAGGTTGACTTAAGCTTGGGAGTACCCCTTACACAGGCAGTAGCACTATGATTGCTTACACCATTACGGAATACCCCTGCATGGGATATATCGTGAGGCTTGTTAACAAGAATTAATTCCAGGAGTGAGCTGCGGTTTGGGTTTTTGCTATTAGCATGGGTGACATCAGGGGTCATTTACGACGGGCCATGCTTCTCACAAAATTCCTTCAGCGTTTTAGAGCATTCATGCTTCCAGTTGAGATTAAGGTCCCGTATAATAATGCATTCAGAGCGGGTCTTCTCCAAATGCTTGTGGAGGTGCTCTAGTATTCTGAAGCCACCAGACGGCGGTCTGTAGCAGGCAGTTATTGCTATGATTTCCTTAGAGGAAAGTGTTAACTTCACAGGAATGCTCTCAAACTCCTTAGGGGTGAAGGAGATGTCAATAACTATTACGGCGAACCTCTCTTTAAAAAATGATAGTGACCCCCCACCCCGAGTTGGCCTATCTGACCTGAGTACATTGCAGTCAGGGATATTGATGCTGCAGTCAGGTGTGGAACTCGTAAGCCACGTTTCTGAGATCACAAATATATCTGGAGATGCGTGAAATGCCCAAGACTGTATCAAGTCCATTTTTTTAGCAAGCTGCAGACATTTAGGTGAAGGAAGCTAATGCCCTTAGGTTGAGGTAGCTCTGAAGGGGCATCTAGAATTATAGGGGGACCAGGGTTTAGCACAGCATTCCCAGAACATATTAATAAAAGGACTAACAATTTCCTAAGTCTGATTATAATTCCCTTAATAATGCGTGTTTTATGCCGTTTTGTAGGTGGGGTTTTTGAATTGAATTACTGGGAATAGATAATTGCCTAAAAAGGGACAATGCATACAGCGCCATTCTAACAGATATTGAAAAGGGTACCTGGAAGAAGTCTATTGACGTAGGCTGGTAAAAAGGCATGGCGACTGGTAGGAAGACCATTCCAGAATGTTTTGTGGTAGTTGTATCCCTAGGGACTGTTGCATGCGACACTCTAGGTTAAGAGGAGGTTGCTAAGGTTTTGTGGTTGGGGTGAGGTAAGAGGAGGAAGAGGTAACGATAAAGGAAGAAGAATTGTATATATGCCATCACATCGGCGTACACTGAACTGTGCCAGCGGTATAATAGCACAAGATTCACGGGCGGCTAGTAGATGAAAAGCGTAGCTTGGATAGCCAGGTTATGTTTTGGGAGACGCTGGCTGAAAAAAGAGGTGTTTTAAAAGAATTAAGGGGAGAACTAGTGACACCACTGACTACCCATTTTAACAAATCATGGGAGGATGGTGTGGTACCTGAGGACTGGAGGAGGGCAGATGTGATTCCCCTTCACAAAAGTGGGAGCAAGACAGAGGCAGGAAACTACAGACCTGTCAGTTTGACCTCTGTGGTAGTGAAAATGATGGAATCACTTCTGAAGCAAAGAATTGTTGAGTACCTAGAGGCCAGAGGGGCACAGGACCCAAGGCAGCATGGATTCAAGGCGGGAAGGTCATGTCAGATGAATCTAATCGATTTCTTTGACTGGGTGACCAAAGCAGTAGACCAGGGAGGGGCTGTGGACATGGCCTACCTAGACTTTAGCAAGGCATTTGACACAGTCCCACACAAAAGATTAATATACAAGTTAGCCAGCCTGGGAGTGGGTCCCAGGGTGGTAGCCTGGGTAAAACATTGGTTGGACAACAGGACACAGAAGGTAATAGTAAACAGAGTCCACTCTGAAGAAAGGGGGGTTACTAGTGGGGTACCGCAGGGTTCAGTACTGGGTCTGGTCCTTTTTAATGTCTTTATAAGTGACATTGCAGAGGGACTGGAAGGGAAAGTATGTCTCATTGCAGATGACACAAAGATCTGCAACAGGGTTGATGTCAGAAAGCACTTCTTCACAGAAAGGGTGGTGGACCCTTGGAATGCGCTGCCAGAAGAGGTCACCTCATTAAAGACAGTGAACAGCTTTAAGAGAGGCTGGGATAGACATAGGGGGAAGATAAGAATCATGGGTGGGGAGGATGGGAGGAGTGGGGGGGGAGGGCAGGGACATTAGCTCAAGCAGTGGACCCTGCAATACGAGCAGACTTGATAGACCAAATGGCCTTCTTCTGCTGGCTTCTTCGTATGTTCGTATGTTCGTATGATACACAAGGGGGGTAGAAAGGATGAGAAAGGACTTGGCAAGGTTGGAGGAATGGTCAGAGTATGGCAGTTTGGATTTAATTGAAAGAAGTGCAAAATAATGCACATGGGAAACAAAAACCCAGGGGAAGAGTACACAATGAGGGGGAGGTAGTAAGAACAACAAAAATGGAAAGAGACCTGGGGGTAATCATATCAGGTGACCTTAAGGTTAGCAAGCAATGTGAGAAGGCAGTAGGGAGGGCTGGGGGTATACTGGGATGTATAAGGAGAGGCATCACCAGCAGAAAACAGGAAGTTGTTATCCTCTGTACAGACAGTTGGTGAGACCCCATCTGGAGTACTGCATTCAGTTCTGGAGACCCCATCTCCACGGAGGACATAGACAGGATGGAGGTAGTCCAGAGGAGGGCAACTAAAATGGTGCAGGGTCTGCAAGAGAAGTCATATGAGGAGAGACTAAAGGAGCTTAATATGTATACCCTTGGGGGACATGATAGAAACTTTTAAGTACCTCAGTGGAATCAACAAAGTCCAAGAGGGTAGCATCTTTCAGAAAAAGAAATGTGCAAGAATAAGGGGACACAATTTGAAGATGGGGGACATCTCGGGGCAATGTGAGGAAGTATTTTTTCACAGAGAGGGTGGTGGATGCATGGAACTGCCTTCTTAAGGCGGTTGTGGAGTCTAAAACTGTGGGAGAATTCAAGAATGCATGGGACAGACATAAGGCAATTCTTGTGGGCAGTAGGAAGAAATAGGTTGTTGGTTAACTAGGATCTGCAGCTTATCCAGTAGGTAGGGAAATGGGCAGACTAGGTGGGCCAAGCGGTCCTTATCTGCCATCAAAGTTTATATTTCTATGTTTCTATGTTCTATGTTTCAATTTAATGTACTCAGAGTAGGGTCGCTGTGTATCCTACTACTGTCTCTTTAAATTGTTGCAACACCTAGGTGGCAGGGAGCTTTATAATAATTGCAGGGGGTTTATAATAGTGTTCGATGTCTAATTCCAAAGGGGTAGAAGAATTGTAGTCAACATGGTACTTGTCCTTTTAATTACTGGAGAGTGTGCTTACGCCTTTAAGGCTCAGAAGGGTGTGGCAAGTAGTGTATTTAATTAAGGCCGGGGTGGAATAGGCCGAAAATCCCCAGGGAGTGAGCAGCCAGGGCTCTGAGCTCAGTTCGGTACATCCTGAGTTTAGTAGTTTTCTTTTTTAAGGAAAGCCTAAAAACTTTAGCAATTATCCTGGGAATACCAAACTTTGAGCAATTAGAGGGTATAAGGCTCCTGATTACAAGAGCAGAGTTTTATCAATGAAGGCAAAGTGACCCTGCGGTCCACGCTTAAAGCATAGGATAGGAATTTCCAGCAAGTGAGTTCAGTAAAAAAGGCACCAAGTTTGAAAACCAGTGGCACGTCTCCGCGGTTGCCCAGACTATGTCGTACCTTGCAGTTTGTTGCATGGCAAAACGACTGAGGGAGCTGCTCCGAGGGCTGGTTGCCCTGCTCAACCAGGGGGCTAAGGAGGAATTTACTGGATACATCCACAGTGCTTTAGATTGAGGGCTATTGGTGGGGGCAAGTTATATTGACCTCATCAAGTTATGTTGACCTCACCAAGGCCTTCATCACCATTGACCATGAACGGCTGCTGAACCAACTAACCCACATGGGTCTCTCTGCTGAGTAGGTCACCTGGTTGAGGAGCTACCTCTCAGGGAGAGAAAGCAAAAAGTTAAAATCCAAAATGTCCTCTCTGATGGCCTGCCAGTGACAACAGGAGTACCCTAAGGCTTCATTCTTGGCCCCCCTCCTCTTTAGTTTGTTCCTCAACGCCCTCCCACTGTCATTAAAAGACAATACATTATTGTATACAGATGGTGCAGCACTTTATTCAAGCCACTCCAACTCTACTGAACTTGAAAGTCAAATGCAGGCTAATATCTCCACAGCAGAACAATGGTTTCTCAGTTCCAAGTTACTATTAAATTACAAAAAGATGAAAACCATGATATTTCCCTCTGCCCCACACAAGTCCTTCCAATTACACATCCGCAAACATCTTAACTCCCCCTTGAAATGGTACACAGTTTCAAATATCTTGGAGTAATGTTAGACAGCGCACTGTCGTATACTCAGCACATTGATCTGGTAGCCAAGGCAGCATACACTAAATGAGGTCTATGCTACAGAAATGAGCACTGCTTGACCAAAGAAGTTCTAAAAATTGTATTCTCCAGCTCTGTGCTGTCAGTCATTGATTACGGCGTCGTGGTATATGGAGCTGCAACTCCCACGGCTCCCAAGCAGATCAAGACCACTCTCAATGGGGCCCGTAGGCTTGTGTTTGACACAAACCTGTTGACCCACTTCTGTGAACTTTATGCACAATCTGGCTGCTTAACCCAAGCAGTAGAATACAGTATCAGGTCTGCCTCCTGGCTAAGAAATCCACCCTTAGATTTACCCCTTACGGAATACAGAATCTACTAAGCCTGCCTAACTCCATCAGAAGCACCAGGGGCATGAACACCCTCTCACTAAAAGTCTTCTTTCGCTGAACCTCGCAAGGTCAGCGGTCCTTCGAATACCAGGCATTTTCCTGGCTAAACTCCCTAGGGGAAGACGCCCAGAAGGAAGTCAGACTTGGACTATTTAAAACTAAACTTCTTGCATTACTTGCATCAGCTAGTGACTGTGGGAACTAATATCTTTCTACCGCATTATATATACTCCTTGCCTCGGACCTCCAGTAGTTAACAGCTTCTCCCTTACTCTGCCCTTCCTTCCCCTGCTACCCCCCCCACTATGTATACTCAATCTCTCTCCTTCTGACTCCCATGTCTGCCCTTTATCTCCTGCCTACCCCTTTTCCATTTCCAATATCTCGTTCTCCCATTAAGTAGCACCTACCCTAGTGCTTGCCACAGTCACCTTGCCCTCTGGAGTAAGGCTAACCCTTTACCTTATCTACCTTACACTAAGACAAAAGAACGGTTTATAACATTTCTGACTATGTTTCTCAACTCTTTGTCTCTCTTCATCCTCTACCTCGCTCGAACTGAAACCATTGTCTGTTGACTCACTGTGGATATTGATCTATTATATTTCTACTTGCTCGAATTGAAACCATCGTATGGTTGATTACCTGTATAGACTGATGTTTTGTATCTCCTCGCAAAATGACTGTACTTCTGTGACACTCTCATGTTTGTTATTGACATTTAACCTCTGTATTGTATTTATGATGTGGAACCTCTGTAAATGAGCCTCTAGCTCAAAGGTATTTCCAAAACCTAATAAAAAAATAAATAGTAAAATGTTCCTTTAACTAGCCTTGTGTCCTAGACTCCACACTGTGCTAGCTCCCACTGCTTCCTGGTATAGATTTTTTTCTTGCTAGAGTTCCAGAGGATCATTACAAAATTAACTTTAAAAATTAACAGTCCCTCCCCTCTTTCACTACCCTCGACGGGGCAACCATAATTGCTACCGAGTCGTTCAGGTACTTGGGCATTTGGTTGGATAAACATCTTTCTTTCTCGGCCCACATTGATGCCATTATAAAAAAGCTTTGCCCCAAACTTGGCGCTTTATACAGAAACCGCTCCTGCCTGCCGCCTCAGATTAGACGTGAATTGGTCTGAAAAATGATCCTCCCGATTTTTGACTATTGTGACATCGTCTATTGCTCTGCTCCTGCCACCTCCTTAGCTAACTTGGATACCCTCTTCAACTCCTTCTGTCGGTTTGCTCTAGATGCACCTGCCCTCACCCACCACTGCCACTTGCACCGAGCCCTAGCCCTCCCTTCCCTGACAAACAGGCGACAGCATCACTGCATAAATTTCACCTCTAAGTACTGGTTTGGTACACTCCCTCCCTACTTAAATTCCCTAATCTCCCCCCTACCCACCCCCTCCCGACTTCTAAGATCCCACGACCACAGAACTCTCTCTCTGTTCCATTGAGATCCACCTCTAGTGGACAGGCCTCCCCCTCCTACTGCCTCCCTCAACTGTGGAACTCTCTTCCTACCCAGATCCGATCCTCCTCCTCGCCTGGCTCATTAAATCAAGCTCTACACAACTTCCTCTCTGTAAATTGCACTTGCCCCTAGTTCCATCTCACACTCTGCCTGGGACTCTGGTTGCCTTCCCCAACCAATCTATGCACTTACTGTGTCGGAGCCAACCCTGCCTCCCATCTTGCATGCTTGCTTCTTATCTCTCCCTCTCTCTCTCTCTTTCTTTCTCTCTATAGTTCTGCTCTCCAAGCCCTAGGCGTAGCCTCGCTCCTCTACCACCATGTAATCCCACCATCACTTGTCTGCTCTGTGCTACTATAAATCTGCAGTGGGCCAGTCCATTGGTCCCTCTTGATGTTAGGTTACTAGTGTGATTGCCACTGCATGAGGGTATAGCTACTGGATTTGTACCCATGTCTTACTTGTGCTGCTTGCTATGTGTGGTTCACTTATACCCATGTACTCTATGCTATTGTGTAAATTATGCATGCTCATTGCTACTATGTAACTCCCACCACCCTTTCCCCCAGGTCGTACCGGGAGACGAGCAACTTGTTGTTCAGTGTACCTCACCTAGTGAAACTTTTCAGTAAATAAATAAACTTTTCTTTACGTCTCTGCTATCTCTATTTTATGTGTGTGTTTGTCACTGTTGCGGAGATAGAAGTTGACAACACTGGTCCACTGGCCAGTTGCTGTCCAAGATTGTATTGGGCCAGTAAAATGTTCCTTTAACTAGCCCTGTGTCCTAGTGCTGGAGGAGGAAGCATTTCAGTAATTACAGAAGTTGGGCCATTGGATTTTCTCCATTGGTAGCCCTGCTGGGCAGTTGCTGTAAAACTTAATTTTGACCCCTGCTGTTGGCAAATCTAAGCTTTTTCAGTGATATCCCCAGGGCACTATTTGATAGCAAAGAAACAACTAACTAAAAAAACCTTGTTCCTGTAGCAGGGAAAAGGTTAACCGTTCGAAGAATGTCAAGGTTCATAAAAGATGAAAGCTATTTGTAAGCAGAGCAGTCTATAAAGTAGCCAAAAGAACAGAATATCATCAATGCAAGCTTTCCAACCATCACCATTCAGTGGCGTAGATTACAGGGAGGGAGGCAGAGGGGGCAGGCTCCCCCCCCCGAGAAAAGAGACCGGGGCTTCTTGAGTTTGCTGGCTTGCTTTTTGTTTGTTTTGCTTTTTTGCTCTTGGGCTGACTGGTCCTGGCTGGGAGGATTGGAGTGGTGGACGGGGAGGGCGCTGGGCCGGGCTCCGGAGATGTGCAGATTTTTTTATAAATATAGTAAGTATTGTCCAACTCCCGACGATTGTCCCAAATATCCTAATTGGCTGCAAGCATGCCGTAACCACAGCGATGTGCATTTTGCACCCACTCACAGAGCACTGCAGCCACAGTGGTGTGTGTGCCTGCACAAGATGTGAACCATTATGCACCATTTCTTGCCCAGTTGCCACTACCAGTCATGGAGAAGTGTAGAAGTGGGACTGTAGTGCACGTTGTGGTCAGTCCACACTCCGCCACCCGTGAGTGACTCGCCAACCTGTTGCTGTCAGTTTGAGAATTTCTCTTCAGTTGCCGTCGCCAACTTCAACGACTTGCCTGTTAGATAATTCCCTATCCTGGTCCCCGCCGAGAGGCCTGCCCAGTGAACACATGTTGCTGCCAACCAGGCCCAGCCCAGGAAGGAACAAGAAAGCAGAGGCGAGGAGTTGGAGAGTCGCGTAGTGCCCTGGGTGAACCACAACAGCAGGCCGCAAGTTGACCCACGGGTCACAGGCAGCGCCACGGGGGGGAGACAAGAGTGGAGTAGACCACACATTTCGAGGAGGGAGAGCCAGCCAGAGCAGAGGGGCCTACTGCCGAGAGGCGAGCCGTGTGTCAAGATGAGAGAGCCTCCTGATCCTGACCTGGGCAGGAGACACAGATAACTTACTCTTAGGGTTTTAGAGGCCTGGCAGGGACCCTTTGAAGGTCTATTTACAGATTTAGTGGGTTGTGGAGCAGCTGGTTGGCCCATGCCTTGGTCTCGAATCTCTAAAACTTTGACTGAAGATCAACTAACTCAAAGTCAAAATGGGTGATGCTGCCAGGGTAACCTTATGGTATTCCAGAGGGGTTAGTACATTTGTTTTATGGGGGTGGGGGTGGGGCGGGGACGGGGAGTCAGATGAGCATCACAATTCATAAACCATCAATGCCACTAAGACTGAATCTTAGCAAAACCCTGCTACGTGAAAATGAGGTGGAAACAGGGTCACCCATTGCTGGAGGAAATACATAGCAGCAGTTCATCTTTACCTCTTAGTTTAGCTGCTTTCACTGGGTCATAACACACAGATTTAAAAGCTGTGGAAAGCAGCAGAATGGAGAGAACAGGATGGGAGGGAGAGACCAGGGGAGGGAGCTAAAGCAATATGTGGAGACAGAAGGTGGGGGGGTACAGTGTGAGAAGTGCCCATCAGGGACACAGTGTGTCTCGAGGCTGAGGCTGAGCCAAGGGACAGACAGGTCAGCAGAACACCCAGAGAGCACTGTATTACTGTGACCTTACCTTGTGATAAAATGTGTGATAAAAGAAGTTTCATAAATTCACACATTCTAATACAGGGAAGGACACAGTAATACAGGCCTCTCTGAAAATGTATGAGTGACACTGTAAATCACAAACCAAGCTACAGTACCACCACTGCTGGAAATTTCAACCCCATGGGTAGAGCTACCCCCCCCCCCCAATAGGTACGCAGCCTCCAACACTGGAAATAATTAATGGTTTTAAATATTAACAGGAAAGTCAATGAAACTAGATTGCAGTGCACTGAGTAAATATTGTGTCCTTTGTGAGAGATTTGCATTTTTTTTAAGTTCACGTGTTTGTTTATTTGGTAATCTCTGGACAAAGTGTTATGAAGTTTCATGTTCCATTTGGCTGTATTGTACCCTAAAAGACATTATGAACAAACCTTGTCTTGCTACCTTCCTTGAGGGACCAATACTTGAGGTGTGGAATACCAGCTTGTACTACCTCACACTTTGGGGGGGGGGGGTACATTTTTCTCTGTTGTTTGAATGAGTCTGGATGGCATGGGCTTTGGGTTGTAACAGTTGCTGTACCGTACTACAGTAGTATGATCTGTATAACACAATAATTATAAATATACAATCATAATAAAGGCCAGAGGTCAGTGCTAGCATTTACTTGGAGTGGCCTCTGACCTTCATTACGAATACTGTATGTATTGTTTATATTGCAAGATTTGTTTTTTAGCCGAGCAGCTGTGGTCAGTGGTCAGGGACTGTTTGATCGCTGCTACATAGGGCTTTCTTTTACTCTGGCTAGCCAGTCACCATAATTTAATTTGAGACAACAGAGACAGCCATAGACAAAAAAAGTTGTAAATGGTGGTAGCATATTTTATCTTCAGAGTGGTCACTTCCCTTATACTTTATTTTATTTTTAACAGCATTTGTAAACCCAGGCCCAGATATTCAAAAGGGTTGCGCCATGCGCAATAGGGTTGCGCCAGCGCAAGTCCAAAAATGCGCCATTCCGCGATATTCAGCGGGAGGCAGTTGTGCTACTGAAAACATGCTGAGCAACAGCGCAATGCAAATGAAGGCATACGCAACCGAAGGGGGTGGATCCATGCAAAAAAAGCGCAATGCGATATTCAAAGGCTTGCGCAATGCGCAACAGTGGATCAGCCGGAACTTGCGCCACGGCGAAAATAAGCCAAAATAAAAAGGCTCAAGGAAGAGGTGCAAGAACGCGACAGGGAATGCTCATGATGCAGCGACAGAGATCAGGCCACAGCAGCAGCCAGTGCAGGCCAGGGAGTAGGCAGGACAGAATAGTGGCAGCCAAAGGTGTGTGGGGCCACAGAGTTCGGAGGCCAGTAGGTGTACCCGGTGCAGTGGAGGTAGCAGTCAGGACAGTGGAGGGAACAGAACAACAGCGGGGGACACAAGCCAGGGAGAAGGACAGTGCCAGCTTCCACATGGAAGCTGTAATGAAAGGGTGAGAAGGCATGCTGCAGGGGCGTGGCGGTGGAAGGGCCTGGCAGCGATAAGCCCAACAGGTGCACTGCGTCTGCATCAGCTTTGAGCTGTATTCAGATGTAGAGATTGTGCCGGTACCGCCTGAACAGGGCAATGCTGAGGTGGCTCTGTGAGCTGTGCAGTGATGTGATGCAGGCACCCACACGACGGAGTCACGCTCTGTCAGTGGAGACAAAGGTAACAGCCTGCATGTGCTTGCTCGCCATGGGTACCTTCCAGAGACCAACAGGGGACACCACAGGCATAACACAGTTGGCCCGTCATGCATCCTTACGCAATTCCTCAGCGCACTGCTGCCACATGCTGCGGAGTACATCCATTTCCCCAGCACCGCGGCAGAGCGTACAGCAAACATACAGGAGTTCCACAGGGTAGCATGTATGCCTGGCATGCTAGGGGCAATAGACTGCACCCATGTGGCTATTCACACGCCACCTGGCCCCGATGGGGCCACATATCACAACCGGAAGGGGTTCTCCAGTGTCAACTGCCAGGTGGTGTGTGATGCCAGTGGGCGCATCATCATTGTCTGTGCCACGCACCCTGGCGGAGCACATGATTCATTCATATGGTACCAGTCTGCACTGTGCCATCGATTCGATCATGGGGACAGCTCCACAGGACACCTAGTGGGTGAGTATGGATGTAGGAGTGGCAAAGTTGGGGGACAGGTGGGCAAGCCACAGGTGCCATGGGAGTGGCACACAGGGCTAGGGACAATATGGACCTGAACATGACACTAACCTCCACTATCTCCACACAGGTGACAGTGGATACCCACTCCATCCCTGGCTGCTCACACCCTACCGGCGCCCCACGACCCCATCGCAGCAACGCTTCAATGAGGCACATGCCGCCACATGCAACATCATCGAACGGGTGTTTGGGATGCTGAAGGCACGCTTCTGATGCCTAGACACCTCCGGCGGTGCCCTACAGTACAGCCCCTCAAAGGCCTGTGGGATATTCCTGGCCTGTTGTATCTTGCACAACATGGCCAAAGACTGTGGGATAGCCGTACAGGTCGAGGAGGGGGACAGCGATGGGGACGCCGGTGACGCCGGTGATGATGGGGATGAGCAGCACCCCCTTGGACACCTCTGACCTCAACTGATCCGGCTGGCCCAGCTGCACCGAACACCATCACAGAGGTACACCGCACAACACAGGTAAGTCATGGGGCCATGTGCAACCAACACTGTCCAGGAGCAACCCACATACACACGGGTAACACACCAGGGGTGCATGATGGCAAGGGGAGTGGAAGGGTACAGGCGCACAAACACACCACCAGGGAGGGGTGAATAGTTACACGCTACATGGACAGATACACACACACACACACACACACACACACACACCAGGCACACAGTGCACAGGGGCAGGTGCACAGCAGAGTAGGAACAGACATGTAAAACACACAGATCCACAGACCACCCCCCACCACCTGTACTGTCCATGTACGTATGTCAGTTGCTGGGCACCCTTGCACCTTGGTGTACAGTACAATGCAGGCATCATCATGCACACGCACCTGTGGATAGCAGTCGGGTGGGTATGCAGGTGGTCCGTGTGTCGGCGTGTTGGGCAGGGCACCCACCGGTGCACTGCCCAGCAAGACACACATTGCACACAGGGCAGCACCAGACAGGGCCCGCACTGGGAGACAGGTCAGTCAGGTGGCACTGTGCCATGGCCACCACGGATGCGTGGTGGGCGGCCCCGCCGAGACCCAGCAGCACTGGCAGGCTGAGCATGGGCCACATGGGGTGGCACCGATGGACCACCAGGGGTCCCACTGCGCGAGCGCGACCTTGTCTGCACAGGGGTCTGCAGCATGCCGAACATACCCGCACCAGGGGTGCTTGGGATGCCCACAGCAGAACGCAGCATCGACAGGCTGGGTGTCGCACGATGCTGGGAACGGGGAGTGGAGAGCGTACTGTGTGGGATGTGTGGTACTTGGGCACCTGACTATGTGCCCAATGTGGCCACGACAGTGACCAATGCCTGAGTCAGCCTGTCAATGGCGGCGGTCACATCCATCCGCATCTGGACCATCTCTGCAAGGATCATTGCATTGTCCCTGCTGTGCCCCTCCACAGTCACACACAGTGCCTCCATGGATGTTGCAACCCGCATCTGCTGCTGTACTGATGCCCGCAGCAGGCGGGTGTGCTCGTCTAACGGATAGTCTGCCACTTCCGCAACCTGTCCCCCAGGGTATGGAAGGGCCTGATGCTCAACACCCCTTGAGGATGGGCGCTGTTCACCAGGACCAGGTATGGGCAAGTCAACAGGCAGTGCGCATATGCCACCACTGAACCCTGTACCCCCAGACCCGGTGGGTGACAGCCGCTGCTGCCCCTCCACCTGCTGTGCCCAAGGGACCAGTCGTTCCAATGCTGTGTCCGCAACAGTGCCAGAGACCTGCACAGCCACCGGTGCTGCCCCACCGGTGCTGACAGGCACAGCCTGGGACTGTGCTGATGTGCTGGCACACACGTTGGAACCAGCTTGGTCCATGGGCATGGGCTGTCCTGATGTGTGTCCATTATGTGACACACACGTGTCACTGCCCATAGCGGCCATTGCATCATCAATGGTGCAGGTTCATGCCACAGCCACAGCCACAGCATGCTGGCATGCTTGCATGCCAGACTGCTGGGACACAGGAAGGGCACCCCCCACACCTGACTCACCGACATCGGAGATGGCAGCCAGGCATGCACACTGGTGCAATGCACGCCGGCTACCAGCAGAGGTGGATGGACCCTCCTCCAACTCTGGCTGCATGTCCACAGTGCACGGGCCCACCACCACTGTCCCCTGCAGATGCACAGGATCTGTAACAGAAAGTGAGAACATGTTAGTGCATGGGATCAACCGTCCCCCCCCACCATGTCATACCGTGCAGTGATGGGCTTCCACCTGTCTGGAAGCCATCTCCTGGAATGCCCTCGATGGCACTGCGCTGCATGGATGCAGCAAGACGGTCCTCCACCGGGGTCAGGTGCACCACCTCTGGCTGGCCCCCGCCTGTGGCAGCGCGTGCCGCCCTGGGGGCTGCCACCTTCTCCTTCACCCATCTCCTGTCGGTCCCCACCTTCTTCTTACATTCCTGCATGGAGCGCTGGTGGCTTCTGTGCAGATTTATGCGCGAGCTACCCCCTCCCATGCAGCAGCATGGGCCTGAGGGGTGCCCTGCCGTCCACTGAGTAGTGGCTCCTCATCCAGGTAGGCCTCAAAGAGTGCCTCTGTTTCAGCCTTTGTGAAGTTGGGCCTCCTCTTCCACCCACCATCATCCTCCTCACCCAGTCCTTGCTCGGCCATGTCATGGTCTGTATGGGTGGAAGTGGACACCTGTGACTGTGCAGTTTACAGCATTATCCCATGACCATAGTCCATAACATCACACAGCATGCAACCCACCTATCACCTGCAGTAACCGAATATGGCCACTGCAGATCACTGTCGCACATATATAGCGCAATGCATGCAAATTAGGAGTGGAGCAACTTTAATGGGATGCAAATCGTGCCGCTGCACCTTTGAATGACTGATCAGCTGATTTGCATATGATGGCTGAATATCGCGCTGTTGCGCTTTCCGCAATACAGTTGAGCCGGCTGAGCCTATAGCGCAGTTCTGTGACTGCGTAGTACACTGCACTGCGCATGCCCAGGTACCTTACGCAGGCATCTATCGCGCTGATTACATGCTGTGCGCGGCCAGCTATTTAGGACATGGCCACCATTGTGCCAGTGGCGCTAGTCACCACATGGCGCTGAGGCACAACTGCGCAATAGTCCACTGTGGCACTGGCACGCAGGTGACCGATCGCGATGGATGTGTAGATGTCCGATGGCGCTGTGCGTGGCCTTGCGCCAGAGACATGACCTTGTGCCCGACCTTTGCCCCCTTGGCGCTGTACATCTGGCATGTGTGCAGCTCTATCGCGCTGTTCGGTAACAGCGCGATAGGGACCGACGGCACTGCCTGAACAGCGTGATAGGGACAGATGGGGTTGTATTGCGTAACATTTCCATGTGGGGTTGCCACGCTGTGGAGCGCCATATTGCCTACTATCAACCTGTGGAAATGGCACGCAGGAGAGCTCCCCAGTGGAGTGGCTTGGAGGTGGCCAACCTAGTGGCCGTGGTGAAGCCTCACTATGGGCCACTGTTTGGGGGGGGGAACCCCTAGACATGGCCCGCACCCAAGTGTGGCAGCAGGTGGCCACTGAGCTGGAGCAGGTCACAAGGCGGCACCGAACAGCGGAGCAGTGCAGGCACCGCTACAGTGACCTGTGCAGGAGGGAGCAGGCACTGCTGGCACACTTCAGGTCCCATGCCAGGAGGGGCATTATACCTAGGCCAGGTGGGTGAGCCATCTATGCACCTGTATTGTCCGCAGGGGTATAACTGTGTATTGGGACCACAGCATGGGGGAGGGTTGTTCCATGGTTGGCTGTGACAGTGTTTGCAGTGTGTGATGTATGGGTCTGGCTGTGTGGGCAGGCACACTCATTGGGGCAGGGAGCTGTCTGCATTTGGATCTCACTAATGTGTTTCTCAACATTTGTTTCCCACAGGCATGGAGGAGCGGAGGAGGGCCTGAGCTGAGGTGCACAGGGGTGCTGCAGAGGTGGCCGGCAGAGGAGGCAGTGATGTGGGCCCACAACAGCAGCAGCAGCAGCAGCAGCAGTGGCTGGATGAGGGTGAGTGTCATTACATCATGGATGCTATTGCATGCTATGGGGGGATAGGGCATGGCCACCATCCATGGACAACACTGCCATGCATGTGACATGTGACAGTCAGCACTGTCCAGTGGCACTGCATGTCTGTGAGTGCGTCACTGGTGGTCCATGCATGCACTGGGCACATGGCTGTGGCACTACCTTCCCACCACGTAGCCATGTCACTGTACTGCCTTGGTTGTGCTGTGCTGGGCATGGGTGGGGTGTGTGTGTAGTGGCACACATGGCTGTTGCTGTCTGGTTGGGCTTGGCCCATGCACGGTCACTGTGAGTGTGTGCAGTCCATCACAGGGGCGGGGCACTTGGCTGTATGCCATGCATATTGGGTGGGCTTCAGGGTTGTGTACAGTCATAGCCATTGATTCTGTTCCCTTGCCCTAGGTGTCCGGGTCCTGCGCAGAATAGAGCAGGCCATCCACTGCCTGCTGGAGCTGTCTAATGAATCCCTACGCATCCTCAGGGAGATCAACCAGAGGGGTGTGCGACGCCAGAGGAGGACACGGGGTCCAAGCCAGCCTGATGATCTGCAGCCTGGGGGGCGGTAGCTGCCCCACAACTACACCCTTTACCCTTCCCTCACACCCTGCCTTCCCTCACCAAGTTCTTCACCCCTGCCCTACACCCACCCCTACCTTGTACCTGCATCTCCACCCCTGTATTGTATATTTGTAAATAGTTATTGTTGTTCCTGTTGTTGTTGTTGTTCTGTTATTCATTGAATATATATATATCTATTTTGTTATGTATACTGTGGTGGTCTCTGATTTGGAGCTGGCTATAGGTGCTCAGTTGCAGTGGTGTGCATGGCATCTGTGGTGTGGTCCTGGGATTGTGTGTGTGTCTGCGTGGGGGTGTCCCTGGTGTGGTGGTGGCTGTCAGCCAGTCTGGTTGCGCTGCCACACACCACTGTGGGCCCTGGTGGGTCTGGCTTGTATGGTTCTGTGGTACACGGTTGCAGTGTGCCAGGTGGGGGGCATGGTGATTCTGGCAGTGCCAGTCACAGTCACTGCTCTTGGGTGGTGTCTTGGGGTTCCAGAGCAGGGTGTGCTGTGTGCACAGGGGGCTGTGGTACACACCTGGGTGTCCGGCCTTTGTGTGTGTTGCTTGCCAGTGGGTGTGCTGGGGTGCCGTGGCCCAGCTGTGCTTTTGTAGACTTGTCCCCATGGGCCAGTGGAAATTGTGCGTTCTACCGTGATGCTGTGCTTCGGGTGTGGGGGTGTGTTGTTAGTTCTGCAGTATGTTCCTGTGCCCATCTGTGGCATGGGTGGTGGGCCCCTGCCTACCTCCCTGGTTGTGCAGTTCCATTGCTCTGCTGCTGGGGAGGGCTCCCTGCTTGTGCTATGGTGCATCTCGACTGCTCAGCTGGGCTGGCCTTGTTGTGCTATGGCGTGACATATGTGCTCAGCTTCCCCTCCTGGTTGCGCTATGGCGCAGGTTGTGCGATATTCAGACGTTGGCTGGTTGCGCAATTTGACTTGCTCCACATTTGAATATCGCGTCTGTTGCGCATGTGCGCAATTGACTTGTGCTTGCTCCTGCTATTGTGCACATTTTGGGTGCAGTTTGAATATCTGGCCCCCTGTGTGCAATATGGTTCCCAATGTGAACATTTTATGGCTAATTTTTCTGGATAAAAGACGTTTGCGGTTTCCGCTCCTTGATACTGATCAAGAAGTTGCTTTAGATCTGAAATTTTTTATAAAGAAAATAAAAAGCTAGTTATTTTGATAGGGATCGTGGTTGTTTCATAACAAGTCAAATAAAGCTTTAAAAGCAGCCAAACGATGCCAAAATGACCCTTAAAATGCACCAGAAAGCATCAAGAACCTGACAGCTTAGGGGGGCCTAGGCGGCCACCAGACCCCCGGCCTATTGATTTGGGATTTATGAGGAAAAGCAAGACTTTTAGCAGTCTTTGCACCCCCTGTAAAAAAAAAAGCTAACTACGCCCCTGTCACCATTGTTATACTTTCTGATTAAAATCGGGAGATAAAGCGGTTGTGTAATTAGGGGGCAGTGTTTTGAATCTGGAAACCCAGGTTTGAATCCCACACCTGACACTTTGCTCTGCACAATCCTAAGCAAGTCACACAACCTCCTGTAAACTCTCTCTGTAACTAAACCATCACTTCTCAGAGTTTGTCATAGTCAACCTCCTCCAAGCCATGGAAACTATCTTGAGCCTACACCAAATATTGAAATTATCTTGGGCTTCCCCATAGAAAAATGGCATACTTTGCACAGTACACCAGGAATAAAGAGAAACGCCTTTTGAGTAGTGCACTGTCATTTTATTCAACTTATTTTAACACACACACACACACACACCCATTTGCCCCCCCCCTCCCCAGGCCAACCTAGGTGCTCCATTATTTTGACTCTCAAACTATTGTTACCCCTTGCAGCAATACCTTCTTGGGTCGGGCTGCTTTCTCTATCCATTTCCACTATCTGAAATAACCTTACTACCTAAATCTGCCTCTTCCTCTTCCTCTTACTCTGGTCTTAAGCAACTTCTGAGGTATTCTTTTGCTCCCTCCTGCTATTGCTCCCAGTACTGTACCCCTCTGCCTAACCCTTGTATTTGAACTGTTCTGTCACAAGTCTAATTTGTCCATTGTCAGACTAAGCAAACAAGAACCCATAACAGGGCATGTGTTTCTAGAGCATTAATGCATGCCCCAGGTGAATTGGAAGGCACGAGGCCAATGGCCAAGTGACATTTAACGCAACCGGGAAGTGCATGATTCTCAAGAAATCCATGCCCAGGAGTAGGTTATTGTGCTTATAAAATTTAAAATACTTTTTTTTAACAGAGAAAGGTTTTATTTCCCATAGAAACATAGACAGTGTTAGCACAAAAAGACCAATGGTCCATCCAGTCTTCCTGAGTTCCCTGTTTAATCTGGGGACCTAATGTCCCTCCCAGGTCCTAGCCCTTCCCATCCTCCCACCAATTCTCCTCCCTGATTCTGCTACCCCAACCAACCACAGTACCCTTCATTCTGTCCCAACCATGCCTGACACAATCGATGGTTTTCACACCCAGCACCTCAGCTGGCAGATTCTTCCATAGCTCCACCACCCTTTCCATAAAATAATACTTTCTCATGTCCCTGCTGAACCTCCCCCCTGTTAGTTTCCACTTGTACCCCCCCAAAAGATGTTGGTCTTACCTTAAGCTATCTCCCCGGGCTTCCCCTTTTGCCCTCCGGCTGGCCTTGTTCCAGCCATGTGTTCTTCCCTCTTGAACCTGGGCTAGTTTCCAGTTTAAGGTTTGACTCCATTAGAGTGACGTTGTGTACATAGATGCTTCATGAATGTGAAGGCTAGTGCTGTTGTACTATAGCTTTAAGAGCTCTGTACCTATATATAGTGTCACTGGCCTGTGCTGGGTCCAAGTGCTTCAACGCTTAAGTTGCGACTAACCAGGAAAAACTCTCTTAGACTCTACTCTTGCAGTGGATAATAGTGCTGAGGGAGACCTATTGAATGCTGTAAATGTTTAATCTTAAAACTGAATAAATTGTTTATAAAAATGGACTTTAAAGTTGGACATTTAGCTGTCTGCCTTTTGGCAGCCATTTTACCACTTTGACCTTTCAGTTCCAGCCAATGGGAACACAAAGGGTCCTACGGGATCCTTAGCTATGGCTGCTGGGAAGAATAGAGGACTGTGTGTTTACCACCCTCTAAGTGACCAATTGGAAGACTGGAACTGTGATTGACAGCCTCATCTACCAATCATATCACAATATTGTGTTTTCTTCAGTTAGAGAGGGACTATTGAATAGTTCAGTTCTGTGGGAGCCTCCAGACAGTGAGAAAGCTCAGACTGTGTGCTCCACAGGAAAGTTTGGAGGCCTGTTCTGAGTTTCCACAGCAAACAGTGACAGAATGTGTTTAGTAGAGTATCGAGTCTTACAAGGGAGATTGCAGGTGCAGAGCTGTAGACAATATCAACATAGTCAATTATGGGTATAATAGTTTTGGTGACCAGGTCATTCATAGATATCACGTGTGTGTGTGTGTGTGTGTGTGTAGCACCTGAGGTGAGGAGCCAACAAACCTTGTTTAGGGCTAGGGCTATTCGCCAGAGGGCAGTGTCGGTAGCTGATCCATAAACTACAAGACCATAGTCAATTGTGGAACCTTTGTAAAAGAGCCTTGGCTCAAAGGTAATTGTAATCCTAGACTCTAATAAATAAAAAAAATAAAATAAAAATTAATGAGGTGACTGAGCTATGGATAGCAAATGTTAATGCTTCGGCCATCAAACAGTGCCTATGCCTATAGAGCAGCCCATGTGAGTATTCACAGTTTAGCAATATTATGTATATGCGTGGAGTACGATAGAATGCAGGCAAGGGTCACGCCCAGGTGTTTGAACTGGTCTACCAGTTCCAGCTCAGTGCCACCGCTATTACTGATTAGCAGTTGTTGGAGTGTGTGTTTGTTGTGGGTACCATCAAACAGCATTGATTTGGTTTTTGAGTAATTTAGGATGAGCTTGTGCAGCCTGAACCAGGTTTCAGCTTCTGAGAAACTTTGCTGTAGTTGCTGCTGAAGGAGACAGGATTCAGAGTGGCTCATGAAAATGACTGCATCATCTGCATAAAGTAGAATTTGGTCGTGGCATGCGACAGGGAGGTCATTCACAAAGATGCTGAAAAGTAAGGGGCCAAGGATGGAACCTTGGGGGATGCCCAAATGAACTGGGAGGAAGGTCGAGGTGGACTCTCCAATTCTGACCTGCTTGGAGTGGTCACTAAGGTAGCTTTGAAACCAGAGGGTGGCATCCGATGAAAGTCCTAGATGTGATAGTTGTCTGGTTAGTAGGGAGTGGTTGACGGTATCAAACTCCTTTGTCAGATCAATAAAGGTGGCACTGACCAAGTGGTTGAGATCTAGTACCTGGTGGATGTAGGAGGAGAAGTCAAGGAGTGCAGTGGTGGTGCTGTGCCCTCGTTGCATTTAGGTGGAAAATACATAGGCCCCTTGGTGACATAGAGGGAGTGGTGCTTGGTGGGGGAACCCGGTTTAATTTTACATCTCTGGAAAGGAGTAAGAGGAGTAGGTAAAGTGAAAATTGGGAAGGGTACTTAGACCGTTTGGGGATGCGTGAGCATGGATGGGGTGAGGAAAGGCAGACACAGCAGAAGAAGGCCTTGAGATTTAGAGAGGAAGACAAAAGTAAGCTAGGATGTGTAGGTGAGAAAGGAGGAAGGAGGGAAGGAGTAGGAAGTAGGGATCTGCAAATATCTTTTCCCGAATATTTGGTATTCGGGACCCAAATATTCAGTATTCGTTATTCAGCCAGAAAAGGTGTTTATTTAAGGAAACTTTAAAAAAGCACTTCAGGAACATCATAAATCACCCACTGAACCTGGTATATCATATACACCTCAATGACATTTCAACCACCAACATAGAGCTCTCACTATTGCAACACATGCTTCATGGGAATCAAATGTTGAGTACCTAGAGGCCAGTGGGGCACAGGACCCAAGGCAGCAGGGATTCACAGTGGGAAGGTCATGTCAGACAAATCTAATTGATTTCTTTGACTGGATGACCAAAGCAGTAGACCAGGGAGGGGCTGTGAACATGGCCTACCTAGACTTTAGTAAGGCATTTGACACAGTCCCGCACAAAAGATTAATAAACAAATTAGCCAGCCTGGGAGTGGGACCTAGGGTGGTAGCCTGGGTAAAACACTGGCTGGACAACAGGACACAGCGGGTAATAGTAAAGGGAGTACACAGTGAAGAAAGGAGGGTTACTAGTGGGGTATCACAGGGTTCAGTACTGGGGCCGGTCCTTTTTAATCTCTTTATAAGTGACATTGCAGAGGGACTGGAAGGGAAAGTATGTCTCTTTGCAGATGACACAAAGATCTGCAACAGGGTTGATACACAAGGTGGGGTGGAAAGGATGAAAAGGGACTTGGCAAGGTTGGAGGAATGGTCAAATGTATGGCAGCTTAAATTCAGTGCAAAGAAGTGCAAAGTAATGCACCTGGGAAACGAAACACAGGGGAAGAGTACACAATGGGGGGTGAGATACTGACAACAACAAAAATGGAAAGGGACCTGGGGGTAGTCATATCAGATGACCTAAAGGTGGGCCAGCAATGGAGAAGGCAGTAGGAGGGTTGGGGAATACTGGGATGCATAGGGAGAGGCATCACCAGTAGAAAACAAGAAGTTGTTGGCCCTCTGTACAGACAGTTGGTAAGACCACATCTGGAGTACTGTGTACAGTTCTGGAGACCCCATCTCAGCAAAGACATAGACAGGGTGGAGGCTGTCCAGAGGAGGGCAACCAAATGATGCATGGTCTGCATCAGAAGACATATGAAGAAAGACTAAAGGAATTAAAGATGTATAGCCTTGAGGAAAGGAGGGAGGGGGACATGATAGAAACTTTCAAATACCTCAAGGGAATCAACAAAGTCCAAGAGGGTAGCGTCTTTCAGAAAAAGAGATGTGCAAAAACAAGGGGCACAATTTGAAGATAGAGGGGGGACGGCTCAGAGGTAATGTGAGGAAGTATTTCTTCACAGAGATGGTTGTGGATACGTGAAACAGCCTTCCTGAGGAGGTCATAGAGTCAAAAACAGTGGGGGAATTCAAGAATGCATGGGACAGACATAAGGCAATTCTAGTGGGGGATAGGAGGAGGTAGGCTGTTGGTTAACTAGGATCTGCAGCTTATAAGTTAGGTAGTAGTAGTAGTGGTAAAATTTTTATTCATAAAATAATGAATATGGATAACTCTACTGAGCCTAAGCTCATTTACAGAGAGGTCCAAGATACCAATTCCAGTTACACTTCCAGTAGTTATACATAAAAGACAATAACCACAATACAGGCTTACATCAATGAATAAATATAACACATATCCAAAATATCCACATATACATATATCTTATAAACCATACTCAACTAACAAAGTAGTCAGTGCTTAAGCAATAAATACTAATTTCAAAGTCTACCATCTAAATTGTAGATTGTTTAGCTAAGCTGAGTGCCCCTCAGTAGTTAATAGTATCAAGTAATCCATTCTTTTATTAAATACAATTGAAAGTCCCTATCAATGGGTCTAAGCTTCCCAGGCAAATTATTCCATAGAATAGGTCCCATACTTAGAAAATGATTATCCCCCCAGACAGTTCTTCGTTTTGGAACATGACATGCCAGACTATTTGCCGAGCACAAGCCCTCTACTGTATGTTTTATATTAATACTCTCAGTCAAATATTTAGGAATTTTTTCTGAAATACATTTTAACATAAGTATGATTGAACTAATATCGCGCCTTTGGGATAAAGTGTACCAACCCAGTTCTTTATACGTATCCATTCTATGTGTCATTCTTGAGGCACCCAATACAAATCTAACTAATTTATTATATATAACATCAAGCCTGTATAACTGCTGTTTTGAAGCACCCATATAAATCAAATTTCCATACTCCAATATGGGTAATACCACAACTGTAACTACTAATTTTCTAATTTCCAAAGACATACTATTTCTTACTCTATATAATGAGCCCAAACATTTTCCAACTTTTGCCAAAGTACTATCTATATGACTATCCCATTTGAGTTTTACATCTAAGTATCTATATTTATCAACTTGTTGCAATATACCCCCAGAATAAGTTTTAATTTGTAATCCTTCTTGTTCCAATTTAGACCCATTTCCCCTAAGAAACACCATTACCTGGGATTTTTTCTCATTTAGAACTAATTTAGATCCAAGTAAAAAATCCTGCAGATGATCAAATGCCTGCTGCAATACAGTTTGAATAAATTGCACTGAATGATCAGCAAAGTATACAATTGTGTCATCAGCATAAAGATGATATTGCACCCCCTGTTGTTCAAATCTCAGGTCATTTATATATAAATGATATAGCATAGGACCCAAAATGGATCCTTGAGGAACTCCTGAGACAATCAGTTTCAGATCAGATGACCACTCCCCAATAGTTACCTGCTGTTGTCTTGAAGCAAGATAATTTCAAAACCAATTTACCACCAAATCAGACATACCACAGGTTTTTAGTCTGGACAGGAGGATGCCGTGGTCCAAAGTATCAAACGCCTTTGAAAGATCAACAAAGACTGGCAACCCCCTATCCAGACCCTCCACAATATCTCCAGTGACCTTTATTAAAGCCGTATTGGTTCCATACTCTGGTCTAAAACCAGATTGATAGCCATTAAGGATATCTTTGTCTTTGAAGAATCCCTGTAATTGTTTTGCAACAATCTTTTCCAAGATTTTAGAAACAGTTGGTAACAGGGAAATTGGTCTGTAATTTTCCAGAAGCATCCTAGATCCTGACTTATAAATTGGAACAATCTTAGCTGTTTTCCAAACTGAGGGTAATTCCGCAGAAAATAAAGACAAATTAAATAAATTTGCTAGAAGTTGGTCTATAATGGGGGCTACCAACTTTAACAAAATATTAGGGATACCATCCATACCTTCTGCTTTACTGGTGTTCATTTTAAGCAGCTAGTCCCTAACTTCACCTCTCACAATAGGAGTAAATTCAAACTCATCCTGTTCACTAGATTGTACATATACTCCATTATATCTATTTAACTCATATTTACCTTGTGAGGTCAAATTTACATTTTCTCCTCCTAATTTTATTGCCTCGGTACCCATATTGATAAAGAAGGTATTGAACTCATTAACTACCAGATTTCCTATACCCTGTTTATCCTCATTTATGAGAAAATGATTAGGATAACCCATATTAGGACCCTTATGCAACTTATTTATTGTTTTCCAAAATGCCCTTGGATTTTCCATCATTTTTTTAGACAATTTTTTATTACAATAAGTCTGTCTAGCCTTCCTAATTTCTTTAGTATACAAATTTCTTAATTGCCTATACTTAATCCACTCCTGATTTCCTTTTACTAATTTGGCTTGTTTCTATGCCTTGTCTCTAGCTCTTTTGATTTTAAACAGGCCAGACTCATACCATGGTGCATTATTTGATTTTATAAACCTAGCTTTTATGGGGGCGTGTTTATTACAAATTTGTATAAAGTCCTTTTGAAACATATCCCATGCATCTCCCACATTAGGAATTAAATCTAATCTCTCCCAATTATAACTTTCCAAATCTAACATAAATGAGATATAATCAAAACATTTGAATACCCTAGTATGTATAATATTTTTAGGAACCTTTCTAATTTTCTGATTTCTAATACAAAAAATAATCTGATGATCAGACATAGAGTACAGTAACACCCCACTCCTTACATATTTATCTGGGTTTGAAGTAAATATAAGATCCAAAATAGTTGAGTTACTGGGATTTGGTGCATTTAACCTAGTTACATCTTTTATCAATTGTACTATACTCAAAGTTGTAGCCATATCAATTAAACTATGGTGAGCATCTATTTTACCCCAATCCACATTTAAATCCCCAATTACCAGCAACTCATGTGAATTTAGATAATTCTTCAATATATTTTGCATTTCAGAGAAAACTTCTAAACTACTTTTAGGTGGGCGGTATATGCCAAGCAATAATATAGGTTTGGAATAAGATAATTTTATTTCCAATGACAACATTTCTGAATCAGTCCAATTATGCAAATGTTGCTGTTCTTTAATATCAATCCAATGTCTGGCATAAATTATTACACCGCCCCCTCTTTTAGATCTATCTTTTCTCCACATATTGAAATTTTCCAAAGCTATATCATTATCTTGAATTTTTTATTGCAACCTTGACTCAGTAATTACTAAAATATCAGGTTTATAGCTCACCACCCATTCTCACAGATACTCAATTTTCTTAAACAGACTACAAATATTGATATGCACACTCTTCAATCCCTTTTCATTCAACATTTCTAGGGTATAATCATTATTTAAATCAGCAACAGGCCCAGGATTCAATTGTACATCCCCACTTAACATTAACCCCAAAATTACAATCCATTTACCCAATCTGTACAATTTAAATTTTATTTGTTTCCCCTTCCTTTGATTATTTAATATATTGGGACTCTCAGGAATAATATTATATCCCCAACCACTTAAAATGTGACTACATATACACACCCACTTAATAAAAATAGTTTCAGAGTGCATATCCAGCAAGGAAGCCTGAATATCCCCCTGCCACCCAATTAAAACATTTCTCTCTCCCGACATGGTACCCTTACATTCCATAACCATATATGAGCACTCAACATTTTTTTCCCTCTGAAAAGAATCTACACATAAAAAGAATTGGCACCCTGCTAACACAATGCCCCACCATAACACTGACACTATTATAAATCTTTACCTGCTTATTTATCCAACAACTATATTACAAATAGAATAATTAGCAGCTACTCCAATTTAACAGGGGTAATCTTCTGATAGGAGCTATTCCCAACAAACTAATTATCAGAATAAAATAATAAAACTGATAAAACTTGCTTATGTGATTTCCCAACCCAAACTATCTTTTTAAGGAAGACACATAAGCAACACAAATAAAAAATATCATATAATATACATCCGCCTCTATAACAACCCACCCAAACCTCTATACAAGCAGCAAACCCATACCCTATCATCGGACCTAGTTAGCTAAACAATTATAACACTTAAAAACTAAATCTCTACAAGAATGCTGTTCAACTTCTTTTCCCTCTGATAGTAATAAATTTTCTAGTACAGAGTGGCGCTCGCACCACTTACGCTTGCGCTGCAGTGCTCACACTGCAAGCAGCGCGGTTCTTTTATAGTGTACTGCCCCTCCTCCTTTGATGACGTGTGCTCCGTTACACCTGGCCCATCTCACTAGAGCACAGGTATACTGGGCCAAAAGGGGAGCAATGGCACAGGAACAAACAAAAACGCCACACTGGTATCAGGCTCACAATTCTCATCCGATGTCAGGCACACAGTTCGATTCTTCCCACAGGTAACAGACGTTCTCAGTTCTCAATCTCACAGTTCGGGAGACAGATAACAGACGTTCTCAGTTCACAGTCTCACAGTTCAGAAAAGCAGACAGCAGATGTAATTCAAATAGAAAATGCTGTTGCTAGCAGATGGTAAATTTGCAGCGTACCTGTTCAGTGTTTTTAAGCAGTGCGGTTCTTTTATAGTGTACTGCCCCTCCTCCTTTGATGATGTGTGCTCCGTTACACCTGGCAGGGTAGGGAAATGGGCAGACTAGGTGGGCCAAGCAGTCCTTATCTGCCGTCAAATTCTATGCTTCTATGTTTCTATATTTCATAATTTGGTTCTTGTTCCTACAGGTATTTCTTTGCATTTTTGTTTATCTTTTATTGATTGACTGTTTTGCAGTTACGGTTTTAATTGCATTCACTCCATACCCTTCCCCAGGTACTCCTGAAATGAGCCTTGGCTCAGTGTAATTATCCTGGTCACCGATTTGTAAGTAAATACATATATTCCCCTACTATTATCCTCTTTTAGTTTGCCTCATCCTTTCACACAAAAAATGTAATACTTAAAAGTTAAATATAGTACTTTTTCAGAGTTGCTTGAGCCTCCCCTGGAACAGGTTGAGGCCTCACCATTTGAAAAACCCAGATCTAAACTGTCTTAATCTCCCTGTGCATGTGAAATGGCAGTGACATTCCCCTCTGTGTCTCTAATTGTAAATCACTTTGGAACATTGTGTGCATGAAAGACACTATTTTCAATGTCATTGCTTTCCTATAATCTACCTACCTTTCCTTCATTATTCCCCTCTGCCCTTTCTTCTGCTCTATTTTCTACTGCTTTATCTCCTTCTAACCCTCCCTAGGCATGCCTGTTGCACTAGCTGGGTGTACATCGAGTAGTGTTCATACCCTTGGCGTTTTGCTCCTGTGGGTAAGGCTTGCCTCTCCCCCTCTTTTTTGTGCATCCCAGAGGGGTGAAGGCTCATTCTGACTCTCAACTCAACCCCACTCCCACCTCCCCCATTCCTACAAATAATAATAATATTTTATTTTTATAGTGCAATTCTAAAACCAAAGCGATTTACATAATTAAAATATATATAAATAACAAAATGGACAATTCATAACATACCGATAATACAGGGTGCAAACAGATCAGATAAAACAGTCACTGAATGCTCGCTTAAATAAATGGGTGTTCCGGCTACCTTGAAGCTCTCCACAGTCCTGCACTCTCGAATCTGATGAGGTAGAGAGTTCCACAGGGTGAGAGCACCGTGCATAAAAGCCCGGGCCCCAGACATTTTCAGACAAACCCTGGGAACCTCTAACAACCCCTCGTTAGTTGAGCTGAGAGGGGGGCCAGGGCTGTAGGGAGTCAGAAGTTCTTGCAGATAGCTCGGACCCAGACCATGCAGAGCCTTATAGGGCAGACGTCCAACCATGAAGGTGATCCGCCACCGCACAGGCAGCCAGTGCAGTTCACGCAGCACGGGAGTGATGGGACTCGAACGAGGAGTCCCTGTCAATCTTTTTTTTTTTTATAGAATTCAGAGTCTCAGTAACAGCCTTATTATAGGCTTGAACTAGACTTTCTGGATCCTCGCCTACCTCACCTACCCCTAAGAATCCCGATAGGTCCAATACCGCCGATAGACCATCCAGGGTCACATCCCTCAAAGGGCAGTATCTGACCATCTCCACGGGGCAGACCTACAGGGGGGAGCCTGGAGAGTGAATCTTATGGTGTGGTGATCCGACCATATAACTGGTTTCACCACCAAGTCGAAGGTCTCCATCTCCAGGAGGAAAATCAGATCAAGTGAGTGACCGTGATTATGGGTAGCAGAGGCAACAACTTCTGAGAATTTATAAGTTGGAGGAAGTCTTGCTCAAATGGTGAGAGTTCGTCATCAACCCAGGCATTGAAGTAGCTGAGGACCATCAACCTGGGCAACTCAAACGCCATGTTGATGACGAAGTCTGCTACTTACTGCAGGAATAATTTCTCACCCCTGGGTCGATGGTAGATGAGCACAATCTTGCAGCCCACACCTGCTACCATGGTGAACTCAAATGATCTAGTCTCCTCAACTGGCACACCAGTAAGGCCTTCCAATCTAAAACAAATGGCTATACCCCCTTCCCTGCATTCTGATCTACAACAGTGTATTACCAAGAACCAGGGTGGAACACCCGCCCCAAAATGGGGCCTGCATTATTGTCCAGCCAGGTCTCGGTGATGCAAGCCAGGTCTGCTGTCCCAACAAGATCAGTGATACCCACCGCCTTGTTCCTAATAAATGTGGCATTGCATAACACCACTCGAGTTGGACAGGGTTCCAGAGTCAGCCGAGCTAACTGTCCAGAAATACTGGAGCCCTTGGGTATGGAAACTAGACATGGAGAACCACATTCTAGAGACCATTTCACCCCAGGGTGTCTCCTAGTCCATACAACTCTGATACGGCCTCCCAGCTCTCCCCTCCTCAGAGGTCTGGGGTCCCCAACCCACCTCCGCCTCCTACTGACTATACCCAAATCCCTGCAGTGACTGTAAACCGCTGTGGGAAGGGGAAGGCAATAAAAGGGGTGGAGCTCCCAGAGCTCCGAGGGGGAGTAGTGCCTGACCAGAAGAATGACAGGCCAGCACATCTTTAACCCCAAACTTAATTAAAACTAAAACACCACACCCGTACTCCTCTCCTGCTCCCTAAAAAAATCTATGCTAACCCACAACAAAAACCCAGACTGTAATACAGCTCTCTAGGGTAGCCCTAAAAATACTGCCACTTCAAACAACACAATAAACAATAGACAAGAACAATAAAAATTCAGATGAACACCAAACAATTAAACATAAATATGCTATCTGAAGGACCAGAGTGCTCTCACTACTCTGGAAAAATGTTCAAGGGGAACAACCCCACTTACTTCACACATAGTAGGGGAAGATCCATCAGAAAAATAACAGACTCAAATTTCAAACAAAGACAAAAAAATAAATAAAAGAAAAAGTAAATCTGTAACATAACTAAGACATAAAAATTCCAACAGACTGAGTCATAGGAATCTGAGCAAATACGCAACAGATTAGGAGAGCACAGTTTCAGCTCACTGCAACAATCCGTCCAGGGAATTCCACAATCAATGAAGTTACAGCTGTTCCACTATAACTCTATGCTTTTAAAGTGGGGTTACATCAGCATAATATACAGAAAGCAAACAACACTGGACCCATTTCACCACTTCAACACGTGTAATATGTTTCCGCTGAATCGTTAGGGCACATCTAGCCTGCCACAAGTACTATTTACAAATAGTGGGGCAGACTTACAAAGTTCCAGAATGAAATTTAGACCAACTGGCCGTGTAAATGCCCAGAATCAAAATATGATAGGTAATGCGAGAAAAGAGAGTCCACGCCAGGTAGTACCTAAAGTCTGCCAAAACACTTAGCTATAGGGGCAGTCAATAAGAAAATGGAACTGTGTTTCAAGAACCCCTGGGCAGGTAGGCCTAGGACAGAAACGTCCTCTGTAGACTTATGTTTGTGGGAAGCCCTCACTGAAACCTTCCCATGTAGTCCCAGCCACAGTAAGTCCCACACTGGGGCAGGTACATGAGGGTTCGTCAACTGACCCAAGGTGGTGGGAAGCAGGTGGGTGGGGCAAAACTTCAAGGAAACTGAAGGTGCAAAATTCAAAGTTATGACATGTCAATAAAGATTTTGTTGACTCATGGAACTAACATTCTCCATTGTCAGCCTCTAAATCTTAACTTTGTCAACCGTATGAAGAATATACGTTGGTACCATTGGGAGAAGAGCCCACCTATTCCCAGGGACAAATTATTCTTCCAGAAAGAAACTAGTGGAAGAAGCCACTCCTCCAAAGCTGGAGACCAAATGACCCCACCCCCCCATAGATTGCAAACAGATCCAAAATTCCATGACAAAGATAGATTGCACAAAAAAGGCTACAGGATTTATCATTCGTACTACCCCCTTACCATGAGGGCAATAGGTAATACCTCTCTTTAATGGGTTGAGCCTAGGACCCCACAGGCCCTGAAAAAAATATATAATATAAAGCTTGGTCTCCCAATTATGGAGGGGGTGGAAAAATATAACTGATAAAAGAAAACACGGTAACAATAACATTTTAATCAACTAGACTCTCTTCTGTTTGGAGAGAAGTCTATTTTTCCAGACAGATAATAAGGCACCTGCTTTTGTTAGACAGTGTTGCCGATTGAAGAAAGCAGGATTGGCACAATTGAACCAGATACCCAAAATTTTCACAGGGCAGAAACAGAAGGAAATTCCAGTCAAAGTCAAAACTGAATGGTCAGATGGAGTCGTATGTAAAGGTACTGCCACACCTTTCTCATAATTTTCACAAGAACTGGATATTCAAGAGTATACAATCAATGCATCCAACACAGGAGTCCCAGAGGAGGGGTCCCATAAGATGACATAAAGGTCATACGCATAAGCAAATTATTTAATTTCTGGAATGTCAGGGGCCAGGGAAATGCCTCACATTTCAGGGTTATGCTGCATCAATCACAGAAAAGGATCAATGGAAAAATGTATAAACTGGCAGTATAATCTATAGGTTAGAGTAACGAGGTGTGAATGAGCTTGATACATCCAGCAGACCAGACCTGGTTTTACGAACATATGAACATACGAACATGCCAGCAGAAATAGACCACCCGGTCTATCTAAGTCTGCTTGAGTGTGCAGCTAGCACCCCTAGTCTGCAGCTGCCCCACCCCCCCTCCTATTTGTCATCCCACTGCCACCCCCACCTCCATTTACATACTGTGTGACTCTAGCAAGTCACTTAACCACTCCACTGCTCCCGATCACTCTTAAAAGCAAGCAATTGTGCCTAGTGGGCCTTACCCAGTTACCAAAAGAGAAAAAAACAAAACAAAACAGGGACTTTAAGGACATCCTTGTGTTTATGGACACCCCTATGAACCGGAACGGGTGTGCCATTCCAGCCATTGGCATAAGGGACAACAATGGTCTGATCATATAAAACAGAAAGCCAACATAAAGAGGGGTAAACAAGAACCCATGATTCACATGATCAAACACTTTGGGTTGATGCAGTGGCAAAACAAAACTCGCCCCAAGTTCTTTTGTCACCTACCAAACAGCTCACGGAGGAGGATTAAATTATCCTGTATGAGTCTTCACAGAATGGCACACATTTGAGTCAGGGAAATGAGAATCAGGGATGCCAAGGCTAAGCGATGCACCAAAAGTTTGGACAAAATTTTTTGATCAGTATTTGAAAGATATAATGGCCTCCAATTATGCAAAAGAGTCTTGCCGCCTTCCTTATGGATGAAAGTCAAAACAGTTTGTAACATGGATGGGACAAGTGAACCAGTATGCAAAAAAATAATTAAACAAAAATTGCAAGGTAGCGGCAACATAAGAGTGAAATTTAGCATAAAACTCAGTGGGGAGACCATTGGTCCCAGTGGCCGCATTTGTCTGTAAACTATCACTCGCCGCCTCCACCTCAGTAGGTTGAATGTGCTGCACTAGAGAGGACAGCATGTGCTGAGGAAGGTTGGGCACATCAGTGGAATGTAAAACATCCCGAGTATTTGGAAGGTTACCAGAGGTACCAAAGGTGTCGGTCACATAGTCATGAACAACCTGCATTACGTCATCCCGAAAAGAAACAACCCCTCACTCGCAGGTGAAGAAAGATTATACATAAATCAGGAGTTATGGCATTGCTGACTGGCTTTGACGCAATTGAGATGTAGTGTCTTTCCCTGCGTGCCACACTTCATTTCGTGAGGCGGCGATGAGGCCTTATTGTAGTGCAGAGGCTTCATGGCAAACTGAACCTCATTAATAGAATCTTGTAGAATACATAAAGGAGACACATTTATGCAGTCGTGATCTTAATTTGAAACATTTCTGACAGTTCTGAAGTTTCCCCCTTATAGCCCATGGTTTAAAGAGGGATGTAAACTCACTTTCCATATCCTACCACCACTGGGGGACATCGTCATAAGCACCAAGTTCTGACCATCTGTCTCTAAAAAGCTGTTCACATTTGTCGAGGAGGGGAGGACTATCTAAAAGAAAAGTATTCAAGCACCATCGAAAGTGGGAAGTAGGAAAATTCTACGGCAGAGTACAATGACAGGAAATGTCAGAATGATCAGAGGTTTCCACAGGTATTGTCTTATAACCTGGACCAGGAAGAGTAGAGGAAAGAAAGAAGTAATCAGTCCGAGTGGCGAGGATGCCCTTATGGAAAGTGGCCTCTCTGTTTGGGGAGCCCAATGCCCCATCTGCAAGGGAGGCAGTAGAAATCATCTCGGATAAAAAAGCAGTTACAATATGTTTTAGCAGTGGCAGAACGGGACAGAGGCAAGCGGCAATTAAAGTCCCTTCCCAATACAAAAGTTGACTGGTATGGAGGTAAGGCCTTATGTCCTTAAAGTGGTCAGTTCTACGAGTTTGTGATTGGGATGCATAAACATTAATGAGTCACAAGAGGAAAGTGTCATACAGAATATCTAGCAAAAGAGCTCTACTGGGGGCTATATCTAACAGTTTTTGAACTGTACAGGGAAAACAATGAAATACAATTCCATCTCCATCGCAGCTGTCACAGCCTGGGGACCAGAATGAAGGGCCATGCACCCACAACCGCTTTGTGGTCATCAAATCATGCAAAGTTTTTAATCTTATATCTTAAAGAAAAACAACATTATTGCGGAACGTAGAAAGAACCAAAAGGGTCATCAATTGCTTTGTGTAATTTGTTATGATTTTAGCACATTAGAGACGTGGTCCTTGACACATAGGGAAGAATGTCAGATGATGGGGGGGGGGGGGTCATACCGGGTCCTTGTCTGGGATCTAATGTGGCAGCTTTTAGAAGCTGCATCAGGAGTAGAGGAGTCTAGGTTCGAGCCCAAGTCATGGATTGAGGAAGTCTTAGAAGAAACCTCAGTTGATGATTATCTTCTTCCAAGTCCCCCCATTGTCCTGTTCTGGAAAATACTTTGTATTTATTCTCCAAGGCCGAATAAGCCAGAGGGGCATTTTTAACCTAGGAGCCTTATGGCACCATTTTTTATGAGTTAAGCCTTGAGATAAAGGGGCATCCTGCAGGAGTGGAGGTGGGGGCCATGTCCATAGACTCGGTAGGAAGAGTCAAGAGATCCTGCACATCAGGCTTCATGGGGGAGAAGGAGGAGGAGGTAGGGAAGAGGGCAGGTCAGGAGGAGGAAGCTTATCCATCATGGAGAGAGCCTGCTCCACAGCATCAGGAGTGTCCGTAGAAGGTCACAGTACTGACTGTGGTGGTAGGGGTCCGTACACTGAACAGAGTCCGTGTGGGGAGGAGGAACACTTCTAGAACTAGCAGCAGTAGCACTCAGTGCCTGTCCCCTAGTAATAATGTCATCCTGGTTCCAACCCTCACCGGTATTATGTGTGGCCCTGGGACATTATTAAAAGGAATGACCCTGCTCCTCTCACAGGTTACATTGCTGCAATGAGCAAAGTCGGGCATTTATTACAGCACTCAGTATCACAGACTAGACTAACATAGGCAGCAGAACCACATTTATCACAAGTATGGGTCGGCCACCGTAAAAACACACCCCTCTATCCCTGCCTATATAGAAACTATTAGGATAGACTCTGTGATGGGACGTCCTTCAAATATTCCAACCTCCTGCTTAGCTCTGAGTGAATCACCTCTGGACTTCGGTATTGGAAACCTTTACGGATGGCAAGGCTAGGGTACTACTTATGTTTCCAATCTTTCCATGTGTAACCCCTAGATGGCACTATCCCAAGTGCTACTACCCCTGCCTGCTTTGCTAGTAGCAGGTTAAGGGGCCTGAGTTCTGAAACGGGTGCCTCCACCCGGAGGTCAGGGTTGGTAGTGGTCAAACTATTCTGGGCACAGCCCTCCGGGGCACTGTAACCCCCCTCTTTCCTTACTAGTGGCCAGAACAATACACAATAATCACTTTCACAATACCCCTGATTCACCACATAGGTACCCACACTGTTTGCACTTACCATCAGGGCTTTCCTCTGGTTCGCCCTGGGGACCCACTGTAAAACAAGGTTATACACAGTAAATAACAGCAGTACAGTACTCTTGCACAAACTGGAACCACAGTCAGGGTAAATACAAAAAAGAGTTAGATCTGATTTATTTAAGGGGCTTGAAAAAGGGAGGGGCGTAATCAGGTTAATTTGTTTAAAGGCTGTATCAATCAAACAGTTATGCATGCACTTCAGGGTCCATAAACAGTCACACACTCTGGATACCCAGATGAAGAATGGTGAGCTAGCCAGGAACGTTGCAGCTGGTTGGGTTGTGATGGAAAACAACAACATGCACAACACACACTATTTGTAATCATGAGCTGGAGGACTCAGTTCATGAAAAGAAAACAACAAGACAATCAGATGACACACTTTTAATACTTTTAGATTAGGCTCTTGTTGCAGGGAGCTACCCTGATGATTACGCGTGATACCCAAGACTGGACACAGGCTGGACGAAAATCAAGACAGTAGGTGGTTAATCTGGAGTGCCAGGAGAAGTAGGGCCCACACGATTTGCCGAGGCGTCATTCCTATTCAAGCGTGGAGCAGGGGCTGATCCCCAGGCAGGACTCTCGTCAGTGGCTTTCTTTCTATGCAGTGAGGTAGTCTGGCAGGGGCAGTGTGGCATGGCCCAGGCCAAATGGAGATGAATGCGGATTCAGTCTGATTAGGCTGGATAAAGCTTCCAGAAAGCAGAACACAGTTCACATAGTGGAGAACCAAATCATGGCCCACTTTCAATACACAGCACATTTACATGTAAGGAAATTCTACGGTACCAGGCAAACCGCTCTCCGGTCACGATTGCAAAGTCTCTGCACAAACCGGGGATTCAAAAGCAGCTGGAAATCCTGACAGGCCGATCACATTCAACAAAATCTACGGTCTTCTTCAGGTATGAGCCTGGTAAGAAAATTGGATTTAGCCGAAATTATTCTTTTCTCTCCCTCTCAGGGACAGCAGGCAGACATGCAGGCCACAACTCAGGCCTGTCCACAGTTCTCTCATACAAAACTACTCAGACAGCTGCGTGATTGTCTCAAGCTCTTGTCTCTTCAGCTCTCAACTGAGATTTGACTCAACTGCCAGCAAGCCTGCGAAATTCCCCAAGATCCAAAAGGTTTGGTTGGTTGATCCTCCTATCAGTTACAACAAAGGCTCCCCCTTCAGGTGCAAATAGGTGCAAAAAGCCCAAAACTATAATTCCTACAGATTTTGACTCCAGACAGCTCCTGTAGTCCGGCTCCATTTTAGGTGCTACCAGTACTGATTGGTCCAATTCACAGTCCAGGACCAAGATAGTGGAGATAAACAAAACAGTCCTTGCTGCAACGAAGGCAAGCTAGACAAACTACATTATCATTATCACTCTAAATGATTTTCAGCAAATGCCCGTAGTCTGGGTAACAAGCTTCCTGAATTAGTGGCCTTGATGGAGGAGGAACATCTGGATATCGTGGCAGTCACAGAAACATGGTACACACAAAACCATGACTGAGACGTAAACATACCAGCATACACTATCTACAGGAGGGACAGTGAGGGTAAAAGAGGAGGAGGAGTAGCTCTTTACATAAGGGAAGGAATCAAAGCAACAGAACAAAAGGGTAAACAGGGAGGAGAAGAAGCACTGTGGGTCAATTTGGAGATAGGCAATGGCACCACAATCCGCACAGGGTTAGACAGACGTCCCCTTCTCAGGGGAGGAAATGGACAAGGAAATGATAGTAAGTATACTTAGAATGGCAGAAAAGGGAGGATATTGCTGATGGGTGATCTGAATATGCCAGATGTTAACTGGAGTGCAGTTGCAGCAGCCACTTCTAGGAGTGGGTTATTCTAGATGCCCTACAGGGGCATGCCTTAGACAACTAGTATTGGAACTCACTCGAGAGGGAGCAATCTTAGACCTGGTCCTCTCAAATGGAGATGGAGAGAGGATCACAGATGTAGAAGTGGGTAGCCATCTGGGAACTAGCGACCATCGAACAGTATGGTTCACAATAAACACAGCAATAGAGTCAAGCCATATAAAGGCAAAATTACTGGACCTTAGGAGGGCTGACTTTGCCAAAATGGGTGAGTGCCTAAGGAATGCACTAGCAAATGGGCAGGAAGGAGGGGTGGAAGAACAATGGGGAATAATAAAAACTGCCATCACAGAGGTAACAAGCCTTTTGTGTGAAGCAAATAAACAAAACAAAACGATGTAAGAAACCACTATGGTTCTCAAAGGAGGTGGCAGTGAAGGTTCAAGAGAAAAAGAAAGCATTCAGAAAGTACAAGGAATCACAGAAGGAGCAGGACAGAGAATTGTATCAGTTAAAGCCAAAGAAACTGGGAAGGCAGTCAGAACAGCAAAGGCCGAACTGAAGAAAAGATAGCCAACTCAGTTAAGAAGGGGATAAAACCTTTATAGGTACATCAGGCAGCAAGAAAGACCAAGGAGGGAGGCTTAATAAAGGGGGTGCAGAGGTGACTGTGAAAAGCAGAGATGCTAAACAAATATTTTTGCTCAGTATTTACAAATGAAGATGGGGAGGTACCTAAAACAAACAATAGAAACACTCTGGATACAGTAGTTGATACCAGCCCATTTACAGAAGAAAGGGTTCTAAAAGAACTCTTAAAACTGAAGGTGGACAAAGCAATGGGGCCTGATGGGATTCATCCCAGAATTCTAAAAGAACTAAAGGTAGAACCAGTGACACCACTGACTACCCTCTTTAACAAATCATGGGAAGATGGGGTGATACCTGAGGCCTGGAGGAGGGCAGATGTGATTTCCCTTCACAAAAGTGGGAGCAGGGCAGAAGCAGGAAACTACAGACCTGCTAGTTTAAACTCAGTGATAGGAAAAATGATGGAATCACTTCTGAAGGAAAGAATTGTCGAATATCTAGAGGCCAGAGGGGCACAGGACCCAAGGCAGCATGGATTCACAGTGGGAAGGTCATGCCAGATGAATCTAATAGATTTCTTTGACTGGGTGAGCAAAGTAGTAGATCAGGGAGGGGCTGTGGACATGGCCTACCTAGACTTTAGCAAGGCATTTGACACAGTCCCACACAAAAGATTAATATACAAGTTAGCCAGCCTGGGAGTGGGTCCCAAGATGACAGCCTGGGTAAAGAATTGGCTGGAGAATAGGACACAGGGAGTAATAGTAAATGGAGTCCACTTGAAGAAAGGGGGGTTACTAGTGGGGTACCGCAGGGTTCAGTATTAGGACCGGTCCTCTTCAATGTCTTTATAAGCAACATTGCAGAGGGACTGGAAGGAAAATTATGTCTCTTTGCAGATGACACAAAGATCTGCAACAGAGCTGATGCACAAGGTGGGGTGGAAAGGATGAGAAGGAACTTGGCAAGGTTAGAGGAACGGTCAAATGTATGGCAGCTTAGATTCAGTGCTAAGAAGTGCAAGGTAATGCACCTGGGAAACAAAAACCCAGGGGAAGAGTACACAATGGGGTGAGATACTAACAACAACAAAAATGGAAAGGGACCTGGGGGTAGACATATCAGATGACCTAAAGGTGGGCAAGCAATGTGAGAGGGCAGCAAGGAGGGCTGGGGGGATACTGGGATGCATAGGGAGAGGCATCACCAGTAGAAAACAGGAAGTTGTTATCCCTCTGTACAGACAGCTGGTGAGACCCCATCTCTAGTACTGCGTGCAGTTCTGGAGACCCCATCTCCACAAAGACATAGACAGGATGGAAGCTGTCCAGAGGAGGGCAACTAAAATGGTGGCCTACAAAGTCAGAGCATTCTTAAACTTAAGACAAGCTTAGCGATTGTGCAGGGGGTACTGCGACCCAACCTGACTTATGGAATCACTTCCTATAAAGATGAGAACAAGAGACACCTATTATAATGGTATCTGTCGCTTCGCACTATCAGTACCTAGGCACTCCCACCATCACATACTTTACTCCAGTCTGGGCTGGCTCTCTCCCACCTCTTATCGAGTCTGTACCACAGGCTGCACAAATCCGAACTGGAACACCAGTGTCCCTTGTATGCTTGATGAACCTGACCCCTCAGACTTACCTGCTGAGATCTACCAAAAAGTTACTCCCTTTTCTTTTTCAACTTTATTTATGCTCCCTTATGCCTGCAATCTGAACTCTTTCTGATGGGACTTACGGTATGGACTGTTCTCACCTGCCTGAAGCCCCAGACTCCACTCCACGGGCATGGGCCCATCTCCAGACCACCACACCTGGCCGCCCGACCCCCCAGTTCTGAGTTCCCTGAGGCAGGACTGCTGACTCCACTGGCGCGCTATCTAGAATCTAGTGGAGTGACCAGGGGGTGGAGGGAGTGCCTGGGATGAGCTGGAAGCCAGGCATTGGGCGTGGGGAACGACCACTGGTCCCGCCTTCGCCTATCAGGCACCAGGGATTTTCACTTTTTCTGGCCCCACCCCATGGAGCTTGGACATGCAATGGTGGCCAGCGTTCATCGAGCTGCACCCCCAGTGCCATTTAGCAATGTCACCTTGTTCCAGGCTACCCCCGGCCATCACCAGGGGTCACTCAGGAGTGACATGGTCCCTACACCCTTCCCGGGAAGGGAGAGCCATCCAAAGGACACTCAGTCCCTCCCCGTCCCTACTGACCCCCGATGGCCCGGGCTCGTTCCCAAACCCAGGTTGCTGGTGTGGCATGAGTTGAGGCATCTAGTGCCTTAACCCTCAGTACTGCCTTAACCCTCAGTGGCACTGGGACAGTCAAAATGTTGCTCTTATATACACCCAAATGCTCCACTAGGATGGGTGAGCAGGCATTTGCGGTGTCCGTCCCAAAGCTATGGAACTCCCAGCCTTCAACTGTGAAGCGCTCCACTATACACCTGATCTTTAAAAATGAATTCCGTGCCTGCCTCCTGACCTCTGACAGATGCACTTGCAACCTAACCCCTGGGGAGGACACATAATTAGGCTTCCTTTGCATGTCCCTTCAGCACATATTCAGGCACTTATCCCTCTCGCCTGCTTTTAAATAACAGGCAAGGACAGGCTGGGAGGTCTCCCACCATGAGACTGTCTGGAATAGTTTCTCCATTTACTTCCACCCTATGGTCTGTCTCCTTGAAACTGTATTGTATATTCCCCAGTATCTATGGATAACCTAGCATAATGTCTATTTTTTCCTGTACAGTAGGTATCACTGTGTCTGTCTATACTGTAATGTGTTTGACCCAAGTCTGTATTATGTAATAGTAACTACTGTGATATGATGTGCTTTTACATATGTCTGTAACTTTTCCGGGTCGTGACTGACAATAGGCAATTTCTCTGTCTAGAGCACTTACCTAGTAATCAAAAACTAAATAAATAAATAACTAAAATAATTAGGAAGGTGACCGATGCCAGTGCTAGTGTAACAGAATTTTACCCGAATTTCCATCCCCTTGTCCAAACTTGTTCACTACCAATGATTGGAAGAGGCCTGTCCTGGATGTCACACTTTTGTTTCAGCCATTTACAGATGTCAGAAATATGGAAGTTTTCAGTACAAAACAAAATCGTACAGTTTTAGTAGCAGTTTTGGAGAGGTGGACTGCCTAAAAGGGGGACTACTCTGGAGTGTCTTTATGCATTTCAAACTTAATCCAGAAACTGTCCAGAGCAGACGTAGTTCTGAAACTAATATCATAAACCCCTAAAACATGAAGGACAGCAAACAAATCATTAGAAGAGAATCCCATCAAGTCCTTCAGTAGGGTTCTAATAATGAACAGTCTGTCAGGAGGTTGCTTCATACCACCAGCATAAAGGAGGCAGACCACATTATTTATTTATTTAGCCTTTGTTAACCGGGTAAGTGCACTGGTAGGACCCGAAATTATGTCACTGAGGAGGTTCATAGTGGGTGTGTTCAGATCCGTAAGCTAAAACAGCCACATGAGGACCTGTTGCCAACTATTTGTCATACCTCCATCTTTTATCGCCCATGTGCCTATCCAGACCATTTTCAAAAGACTCCAAGGTGCCTGCTTCCACCACCTTGTCTGGAAGTCCGTTCCAGACGTTTACCACCCTCTGGCTAAACCATCATCCTCTTCTGCTAGTTCTTTATTTCTCACCTTTTAGTTGTTTATCATGAACCCTTGCACACCTCCATATATCTTCTTTCCAAACTAAACCTGACGTTTCACTAGCTATACCATCCTTCATTGCTTTATAAACATAACATGACATAAATCTCCCCTTAGCCTTCTATATGCTATGGAATATAAACTCCACATTTGCAAGTCTGGCGTCATAATCCTGTTTGTTTTCTGATCTTACTTTCTTGTTGAACCTTCTTTGTACTTGCTCTACTCTTTTACTCCCCCGATACTCTGTACGGAGTTAAAAGGTTCCTTAACTGAGACAAAAAAGTGCGACATCTGGAAAGGTCTGGCAGCTGCAGAAGAAGGAATTGATGAGGTACAGGAGTGGACACCAACAGGTGTAGAAACAGTAGGCAGTTCAGAACAGGGAGGGGACACAGATGATGTTCCAGGAGAGGCTGTGGGGCCTTTAAGATCCTAAAGGGGAGAAGAATAATAAATCATAAATGTGATGAACTTATGTATACCCTTCTTCAATTGAATATCCATGTATGTGCAGTAACAGAGACTTGGTAGCAAGAAAATGATACATGGGATAAGAGCATCCCGGGTTACACATTGCTCCATAAGGATAGGAATGATACTAGAGGGGGTGGGGTAGCAGTCTATGTCTCAGGTAGTATAAATACTGAAAACATAGAAATAACCCAGTGGCCCAGTATTGAAGCCCTATGGGTTAAAATAATTCCAAAGACTTTTGAATGCATTAACCTGGAGTTATCTATAGGCCCCCATCTATCTCTCAGAGCGACGATTCCCAAGTATTAGAATTTATAAATAAGTTCTCATCTACAAATAGTGCCATACTCATGGGGGATTTCAATCTACCAGGAATAAACTGCAGTACACTTCCAACTAAAACCCTTGTAGAAAGTACTTATTTAGAAACATTACTAGAGACTAACATGAATCAAATAGTTAAACTAAATACTAGGGGTGAAAATAGTTTGGATTTAGTTTTGAATAACCTGGGCAATAATATTATAAATTGTAGGTCACCCCCTTGGGTCCAGTGATCACTCCATCATTAACTTTACTTATAAAGTAAATTTAGGATACAATACCTGTAGTACGATCACATATAATTTTAATAAGGCTAATTTTTTGGATTTCCGAAATGAAATGGCTATTTGGGATTGGGAATTAGATTACAAATATAAATCATTTTTGGAAATGTGGCAGATTTTAAATGCCAAACTTTCTATTGCCACTAAGAAATATATACCCAAATGAAGAAAATAGAAAATAAAAAACCTAAGCTACCCTGGATGAATGTAATAGTTAAGAAACATATAAAAAATAGGAATAAAGCATTTAGGAGGGCTAAACTAAGTGGTACCCAAGAAAATTGGGCAAAATATAAAGACCAGTTAAGGATGGCAAAAAATAGCATCAGACAAGCCAAACGAGATTATGAATACAGGCTAGCTAAAAATGTAAAAGATAATTACAAAACTTTTTATAAATATATAAATAAAAAAAGGGGTGGTACACCTATTATAGGCCCATTAAAAAATCAGACTGGTGATTTACTAACTGATAAATCCCAAATGGCTACAGCATGTAACAAATACTTTTCTTCAGTCTTCAATAGTAAAACCAAACCAAATGGAAGTCATAGTGATTAGCCAATAAATGAGCAATTGAAAAACTATTACAGGGACTGGACCCAAATAAATCAGCTGGCCCTGATGGACTCCACCCTTGTATTTTGAAAGAACTAGTGATCCCCCTATCAGGCCCCGTTGCTGCACTCTTCACAAAATCTATTATAGAGGAACAAGTTATTGAAGTATGGAGACAAGCCACAATGATTCCTATTTTTAAAAAAGGATCTAAGCAGGATGTAACTGATTACAGACCTATTAGCTTAACATCTGTTCTGTGTAAGATTCTCGAGGACATAGTAAAAAATCATATTGGTAAAGTTATGCAGATTGATACTACCCAGCATGGCTTTGTGAAATCAAGATCATGCATGACTAATTTGTTACATTTTTATGGTGGTGTCAGTGAGGCACTGGATAAAGGAGAAGCTGTGGATGTTATCCTTCTAGATTTTTCTAAGGCCTTTGATAAGGTCTCCCATGGTGAATTAATTGATGCAACTATAACAATGGGTTTAGAGGGGAATATTACTAAATGGGTAGAATCCTGGTTGACTGGGAGAACTCAGCGTGTTTGCATAAAGGGCTACTATTCTGGTTATGAACAAGTGACTAGTGGGGTCCCTCAGGGATCGGTTCTGGGCCCCTGTTTTTTTTTTAATATCTATATTTCTACATTAACTACATCTACGGAGGTTTGGTTAACCCAATTTGCTGATGATACCCACATAGGTTTTACAGCTAATAATCCTGAAGACATCAACACTTTACAATACGCCTTGGGTGAATTAGAAAGTTGGGCGAATGTAAAGAAACTTATGTTTAACATAGACAAATGTACCGTGATGCATTTTGGGAAGAAAAATCCAAAAGCAAATTATATACTGGGTGGTAAATCACTTGAAGGTGTTGAGGATGAACAGGATCTGGGAGTCAAGGTAAAAAATATCCTAAATCTTGGATTACACTGTCAACTAGTAATCAAAAAGGCTGGGGGCATACTCCACTGTATAAATAAACATATAAAAAGTACAGGCCAGCCCGGTGGCGCTGAGGATTGAGGCGCTGGATGCCACACCTCATACGCTGGCGACCGGGTTGAGGGCGGACTCGGAGTCGCTAGTGGGCGGCTGGGGAGATTAAACTGAGCGCCCAACGACAGCTCGCCACCCGGGAGGGTTACAGGTGTACGCCCGTACACTTGTCTGACTCCGAGCGGAGGCTCAGAGTACTGCAAGCCCCTAAGATCAGGGGGAGGGCTGCCACGATACAGCGTGATGTCGGTGCCTTGTGCCTTGACGTCAGGGGTCTCACGCTGTAAGGGGTGGGGAAAAGTGGAAAAAATGCCTGCCATCGCCAGGAAGATGGAGCCTCCGGAGACATGCCCTCGATGTGCCTTCGCCCGCCCGATGGCCCCTGGACCGATGACAGTTGATTGATGGGGTAAGGGGGCCCTGCCCCATCCCTGCTCGGGGGGTAATCCAAAGCTCTATGGGGTTCCAGAGGGGCATACGGGCAGGGTGGAAGGTAGAGGGATGTCTGCCTTGAGGCTCCAGAAGGGTCAGGGATGGCAGGCAAGGAAGGTGGATAAAAAAAAAAAAAAAGTACAAGTAGTAAGGTTTTGCTCCCACTGTTTTCCTCCCTGGTTAGGCCACACCTCGAGTACTGTGCTCAGTTTTGGGCACCAGGAGATAAGGGTTCTAGAAATGCCCTTGAGAGAGTTCAGAGGAGGGCAACTAAAAAAATTGATGAAGTGAGGGGATTAGAGTATGATGATAGACTGCAAAAACTCAGACTTTATACTCTGGAGTATCGTAGAATGAGGGGGGATTTATGTATGGTTTACCGAGCCTTACATAATGCTCGATTATGGGAAATGTTGGGTTTTGTACTCAGAGAGGTGGTATATGAAACCAGAGCTCATCCATTACAATTAATGGTGGAATGTTGTAGAACTAAACAGAGAAGTTTGTAGTTCTCAGTTAGAGTTTCTAGGATATGGAATGGTTTGCCATTGGAAGTGGTTGCCAGTGAGACCATGTATCTTTTCAAAAATCGACTGGATGTTTATTTAAGTTCAGATTCCATTAAGGGTTATAATTAATTTATGGTGAGCAATATCGACCGTTGGTCTTTTCGGCTCTGATTAACCTATGACCTATGACCTAAGAAGAGGTGCCAGGGGAGGAAGCAGACCTAGTGAAATCAGAAGGTACTGAACAAGTTGGAGAGGAAGAAGTGCCATAGCATGATTTATCCAAAGGTTCACAGGAAACGCCACCAGTGTCATTCTTCCATCCTGCCACCAACAGGGAAGCCTCCATGGACTATTTCTCAAGTTGTTTCTGAGTCAAAACAGTCCCCTCTGCATCCTTGAGTCACTACATGGAGGAAGTGTAGCCATGGAGGTGGAAGGCAGGTCAATGGGGATTGAGGGGGCCAGGGCTTTTTCTTCATGTGAAAGTCCAGAATCAGAAGCAGCAGGAGCAGTAGGAGAAACAGCGGTTGAAGAGAAGGGTCCAGAAAGAGGCATTACTTCAATGCTTGCCAACAAGTGAGAAGCAGACCGGGAGGCTGGCAAAACTAGTGGCTGCAGCATGTCAAAGGAAGTGTCCATAACTGGCACCGCAGCTGCTGCAGGGGTCTGAGAAGTCTGGGGAACAGAAGCAGCATGTCCCAGTATAGTGTCACCACTCAACTTAGGACTCAGTGACAGCATGGAATTTGTGACCTGCCCAGAAAGTGTATGTGAGGCCTCCATTCAGAAATAGAGAAGTCTGCGGGGTGAGCTGTAGACAACCACAGCTCCGAGGAAACAGGTGCAGCTCTGTTCCCAGCAAGTATCACAAAGTAGGACTCCTCTTCCTCCAGCATTGTCAGGAGTTGCTGTCGACGTACAGCATAAGCTGCAACAAGGGAGTCCTCAGGGGAAAGGTCTTTGGACAGTCTGCAGGCATCCGGAATCACCATGGATCGTAACCCTCCAACATTGTCAGGAGTTGCTGTCAACGTAAGGCATAAGCTGCAATAAGGAAGTCCTCAGGGGAAAGGTCTTTGGACAGTCTGCAGGCATCCGGAATCACCATGGATCGTAACCCTCCAACATTGTCAGGAGTTGCTGTCGACGTAAGGCATAAGGTGCAACAAGGGAGTCCTCAGGGGAAAGGTCTTTGGACAGTCTGCAGGCATCCAGAATCACCATGGATCGTAACCCTCCAGCATTCTCAGAAGCACCCACTGAGGGCTCAGGATCAGCCTGAGACAGGGAATTTCGGCTTTCATGGGTTTTTGAATGCAGCAGCCCAGTGGGGTGTCTCTGAAAGAGCAGAATGTAGTGGTGGTTAGATTCCAGCAGGTGGAGCACTAGACAGCGGAAGAGCCAAAGAAGTAGCAGATTCTCACCCTCCACTCAATCCCCAAGCTGTCAGGGTAGCATTAGCAAGAATCATCGTACCACCCAAAGCGGGGGTTCATTTTAGGGCAAGTGGCATTCGGCTTGCATAAGCCATTCCCAAAGAATCACCTGCTGTATTACTCACGTCAATACTCATACCATCCATTGTAGGAAGCTGAACTGTAGGTCCTGTCTGTATCAGGAGAGTGTCCACGATGGGCACTGTCCCACCCAATGATTCTTCAGCGGCACTGATGAGCAGCAGGGCAGACAAGTGAGCCAAGCACCCGCAGAGTTTGAAAACATCCAAACCCAGCCATGACAGCTCTCCCTGTAGCTGTGTCCATTGTTTCTGATACAAAATGTCTTCCAGGTAAAGTTGCTGAAGCAAACATTCCTTCTGGTTAATGGCAGGTAGTGCATCTGGTCAATTTTCATTCCAAGGTGCACCCATAGGAGTCCCAATGCACTGCTGCAAGCTTGCATCCTCCTCCATTGGCAGAGTGGCATCCAAATCAACTAGCGCAATGTTCCATACAGGCTCCGTCACTGGGGCCTCTTGTGCTCTACAGGCAGGGTAGGAGACCAGCTCTCCAGCCTTGGGGACATCCATCCGATCTCCCATCTCTTCAGATATAGCCATCTTGGCAAGCCGGCGATGACCAAGGGTTCCCCCTACTGCTGGAGTAGGGGAATTTTTTATTATAACTTCAAAATAAAATGTAATAGCAGTATTGAGTCATAAAGAATGAAGGAAATACATATGCAACATGAAAAGAAATGAAAAAGAAATATTTCAGACATACTTTCAGTGGCGTCCTTCTAAAAGAAGAAAGCATTACTTTAAACCAAAAATACATATTAGTGCATGCTGGTCCCCTCCAAAAGAGTTAAAACAAATGTTGTAAATTATAACATATCCCCCACTCCAAAGAGAAGGAGAATTTTTAATATAATTTCAAAAGCAATTAATTACAAATTGTGTTAATGCACACGGAATATTAATGCTAGAAAACAGATTATATGCATAAAAGCTAATAAAACATTACTGTCATACATCAATTTGAATATTGAATCCACTCTACCATCAAAAATACCAGAAAAAACAATCAAAAAATCAAAGTCCCCCCCACCACCACCACTCCCCAAATGTAGGGGAAATTTGTTAGTATAACTTGGAAGTAAATTCATACAAATAGTGTTACGTCACATAAAGGAATACAAAATACATACCAACTAGTGCCTCTCCCTATGTAAGCAGGAGACAGAAAACAAAGCGTAATGAAATATTACTGCACAAAGTGAAACGCAGCTGCTTGTGAGGATGAGAACCTTATGAGCAAAATCACATTTCTACTGTAGTAGTGAAACATTTTGCAGAATCATGTTATGAAAAAGGAAACCGAAATGTGATGTCTGCTGTATACACCATAAAATCCCTTTTGCTCTAGAAAAAAAGGGTGTGTCTTAGACTCTTTCCGCCGTCTGTTCATGCACAGCAACACAGAGACTACTTACACTTGTCAGGTTCCCATCTTACAGAATCCAGTGGATACTCCCCCACCTGTGTTGGAAAACCTGTACAGACAAAAAAGACTTATCTTGATTTCTAATTTTTAAAATGGCAACTTCTGTCATACTAAACAATTGATCTACCATGATAATCATCTGTTGACCTGTCAAACAGCATCTCACATTCCAAATGTAATATTTGAAACAGGCCAACGTAACCCACAAGGTCTGTGTATCGTAAATGGACCATATATGGAGAACTAAACCCCATAATAAGAATTCTCATGTGGGGCTTTGAAAAGGGGTATTACTCCAGCTATCATTAATTAAGTCCCAGAACCAAGAAATGAAAGGACAATCAAAGAATAAACAGCCCATAGTTTCAACAGTGGCAATACAGGTGCTTCTAGGACACTATCGTTCCTCTAAACCTTTATGCTTGAGATTACCTTTCACATTTATTTTACCGTGAACAGACAACCAAGTAACATCCCACATATGGGACAGAATATGGGGACAAGTCAATATTTTCCCTATAATGTCCCTGTCCTGTATGGATCTCATAGCAAAATATGTGGGCTCAACAAAGACTCTTCCCATGATGTGATCATATAACGCTTTGCTAGAAAGTGTGAGAACATGATTCTTAGTGAGACCCCATTGTTTAATTTTGTCAAAACAAACTTGAAAATAATCAGATAAAGAATGCAGAGTTCTTTGTTTTGGGATCTCCCCATGTAGTGGCCAATATGGAAGTAAAGGCCCCAAAGCATCCCTCAACCATGGGATCCACAGTTCATCCTTACTCAAAAGAACTGGCTTCATGTTTACATTCACATAAATAGAAAAGTAAAAAGAGCTGGATTAATCATTTTCAGACCACGATGTGATTTCTGTAAATACAAGACCACCCCCTTTTAATGGGGTTAAGCCTACTCCCCCATATACATGTACATGTAAAGAAATAACTGTACAGCTTGGTTTCCAGCTGTTTCGGGAGGGCATACATCCCACTAATGTGTAAAAATAAGTAAAGTAAAAAAAGTCTTAAGTATAAAAACCCATTTAGTCTTGGCCATCCTCCATTTATTTTGCATAGTCACTTTATTTTGAGCCTGTTGTAATTTGACCTGGCAGTTAGCCAATGCCATATCCCCGTGTCCAAACAAAACCCCTAAAATTCGTTAGCAAGTGATATTCCAATAATGGTATCAATAGTCTGATCGCCCTTCCCTATAAGCATGCATTTACTTTTGTAGAAGTTAATTTCGGAATCTGAAATATGGGAAAAGGAAGACACTATCTCATCCGCTTGAATACAAGAGGCATTATCTGCCAATATGAGGCAGAGGTCGTCCGCATAAGCCATTGTTCTAATCTCAGGATCAGTACTAAAAAAAGACAATCCTATCAGGTCAACTGATTGATTTATTTTCCATAGTAAGGGGTCAATTAAAAATATATACAATAACGGGCTTAGGGGACACCCCGACGCACCCCTCTCCTGACCTCACACCCTTTCCCCATCCATCCATTGCAATAAGGTTTTACAACGGTTCGGTTATAACAGGCTTGTATCCATCCAATAAACTGAACTGGAATCCCATTTCTATGTAAACAGCCCCGTAAGTGCTCATGCAAGATGCAGTCAAATGCATTGCTTTGGTCCAGGGCTAACAAGAATCCGGACACTTCCCATACGTCCTCGTTCCATAATTTCTTGTATCTGAATTAATGAATCCAACATGGATCTACCAGGTATGGCACAAGTCTGGGAAGGATGTATAAAATGCTCAGTTACTAGAGCTAGTCTATTTGTTAAAAGTTTGGTAGAGATTTTAAAATCTGTGTTTAACAAAGAAATCGGTCTCCAGTTAGTTAGCAATGATTTATCTCCCAATTTGTATAGTAGTGAAACGGAACCAACATACATATTAGGGGGCAAAGTAGGTCTTGAGAACATATTATTAAATAACTCCACCAATTCCTCAATCAAAGGTCCTGCAATGTACTTATACATTTCAAGTGGCATACCATCTGGTCCAGGGGCGGAGCCTTCCTTTAAAGTTCCAATCACTCCCAGAATCTCCTGCTTAGTAATAGGTTGAAGTAGGCTATCCTGGTCAGACATAGATAAAAAGGGGAGATCGCAATCACTGAACCACTAGTTCCTTTCGTGGTGTGGTAGGGTAGGAGAGGAGAGTGATACATCTGCTGGAAATGATGTTCTGTTTCCAAAAAGATGTCAGTTTTTTGTGTCACCACCTTACCATCAGTAGTAGTCACTTGTGAAATATTATTTTTCTGTTTTTGTGCTAAACCAAATTGAAATGGGTTGACATAATCTTGTTTCCCTTTTGTACCAAAGAATTGTCCAGCTTCCAAAGATCTATACTGATTATACTGTAGGTCAGACATTTTTTGTTTTAAATCCAAAATTTGGCCGGCCCGGTGGTGCTGAGGGTTGAGGCGCTGGACGCCACACCTCGCGTCACGCAGGCAACCCGGGTTCAGAAATGGACTTGGGTCGCTCGGGGGATGGTGGGGGACACAAGGATTGAGTATCACAGCTCTTCTTCCTCAGGGTGCGGGTCTGTGCTGTGAATGACACAGCTAGGGGGGCTCACCTGCACCCAGGGTGCTTGGTTGCCTCTGCGGAGGTGGAGACAGCTGCTGCACCCATTGCATGGTGCGCGGGTGCAAAGGGGAGAAAAGGAGGAAAAAATCCACAGTGGCAGGATGATGCCCGACTCCCCATAGGCACTGCTCCAGGGCCGGGCATAAGGTAAGCCCCGGTAATTCTGGGGGACGGAGCTGAGGGGGCAGGCAGAAGAGGGCTGTCGGGGAGGCATCGAAACAGCAGCTGTGATAAAAATAAATCTGAAATTTGTGCCAAAGAATCTTTTTGTGTCTGGGACTACTGTGATATCAAGGAATACAGCTCTGCACATTATTTCTTATATGCATCAGTTTTGTATGTCCCAGTAAGTTTCCCAATATGTTTAAAATAGTCCTGGATATCCACTTTGGAGTCCTTCTACCAATCATACAGATCATCATACAGCATGTTGACTGATTTCCTAGCTGCCAATAACCCTAAAAACCCGTCATACACCAGAGGAATAGATAAGAGGGTGAGATTCATCCTCCGATAACCAGGGCCCCTCCCCATTGTCTCATAATTTGATATTTTGAGACCAAGTATAGCATGGTCATGAGATGGAACAGGAATCACCTGTGTACCAGTCATCTGCAGAGCATCAGAGATGAACCAATAATCAATTCTAGTAGCATACGAACCTCTAAAATAAGTCTTGTGTGGTACAACCCCAGGTTGCACAAATGTATCCCTAAGCCTAGTTTAGGACAGGAGAGCATTTAGACAGGAAACATCATAAACGGTTTTGTCTGTGTGAGACCCCCTATCCGTCTTGTGCCTATTACAATTGAAATCTCCCCCCAACAACACATGCCTAGAAGTAAATAAGTAGGGCTTTATGGCCTGCAATGAATCTATCCTAGACACCTTCGTTTGGGGAGCATATACATTTAAAAGTCTAAAATCCATATTCTGAAGTTGAAGATCAGGCAATAATGCTCTCTCAGGGACAATATCCACCTGATGAACTACCTTGGCCTCCACAGCATTAACACAAATGCCTACCCCACTACAGGTTTCAACCCCCATAGACCAAAATATGTCCCCTCCCACCCATGCAGAGCTTGCACCCTGCATTTCTGATACAGAGTGTAATCGGGTACAAGGTGGAATCAAATTGTGCAAAAGTCAAGACTCTTTTCCTTTCTGATTTGATGCTGTTCACATTCAATGATGCGGCAGCAAGATTATACAGAGGGGAAATCGGCCAGATGAGGTCATCAACAATTTTTTCAAACCCAAGCTCTTGTTCTCATTCATCTAGCTGGGGGTTTAGGATCAGGATCATCAGACGGGAGCTCTCCCTCAGACCCCCTATCTACTACTGAAGAATGGATCGAAGTTGAATCAGATTCTGTACCAGGGTCCCCATCATCCACTGGTTATATGGCATGCTTAGTACGGGAAAGAATAGGTACATCAGAATCCTTTTTTCTCTTCTTTTCTTGTTTTCTGATCCCCACACCTCCTCATTACCTGAAAAGGTTCCATATCAGGGAGGGGAAGGGGTGGCATAGAAGTAGAAGCTACCTCAGTCTGAGGCAAAACATTATGACCAGGTTCACTGCTCCCCTCAACAGAAGGTACTGCATCAGTACGGGTTCTATTACTAAAGGCACTGGAAGGGGAGGTGGGAGAGCAGGCAGTGAGGCAGTTTTGGGGCTTACAGAAGGTTGGGTGGGAGGCATCATCCACCTCACAGATCTCAGGGCAGAGTTAATATAAAAATCTTGGATAACATAATCCCTGTGATCCGTATTATGGGCTGTCCAGGGACAGTCCATAAATAAATGTTCGTCCTCACACAGGCAACATTTTAAGGGACCCCTACAATGGAACATCGAGTGACCAATGTCTCCACACTGTACACATTTAATTACATCACAGGTATGGCTTAGATGTCTAGGGGACCCACATTTATAACTGTGGTGAGGTTGCCCAGCAGGGTAAAAAATAAATCCCTTATCACGTCCAATATAAAAGTAGTTAGGGAGGTGTTGTAGATCAATCTCACTCTGTTGAAGATTAATTTCTACCCTCCAGCCACCATTCCAGAACCCTTCATCATCCAGTATTGGTTCTGGGTTGTCCTGCACCATACACTTTTTCTCAAGCCAGTACAAAATGTCTGAGATGTTCACACCCTCATTACGGAACAATACCGTTATAACCTTAAATGTTTGTTTGGTGAGGGGAATAGCCTGAAATCCTGCCCAGGCAGGATGTGTTTTCAAGATAGCGTATTTCTCCCGAAAGTGATCCAGGATAGCAGAAGTTCTAAAGCTAATGTCAAATGTGGTTTCCCCTTGAGTATGAATTAGGACATACACCTCCGAGGGGGGAAATCTCATGGTCTGTTTCATTAATACTTTCCCCACAGAGTATCTATTTGACATGTCCTCAGTAGACCCTAAATACCTGAGCTGCACAGCAAAGTGCTGTTTTGCTAATTCCACAGGTTTTTTTAAATAAACTAGCATAGGCAGGTGCAAGTGTAGGTGCAGCAATATCACCATCAGGCTGGTCCCACTGAGGAATATCCCCCTTCAGTTGGCATACTGGTACTGGCAACAGTTCAACTCCATAATTTTCCAACCCTCCCCCAAGGTCAGTCTGAGTCCCTGATGGGGCATCAAAAAACACATCCTGGCTAACGTTATCAAGGGGGGAATAAGAAATTGTACTTGAGGCTGCTTCTGAGGCCTGTCTTGGAAGTTGCAATGGCTTTGAATGTTCCTGCTGCTGATCCAAGCCATCTGTGTCTGCACAAATTATTTTGCCCAAAATCAGCTTCTCCATAAGTAGAGAGCAACAAGGAGCCCCCAGTAAGGGGTAGCTAGGTCCCTAACCCATGTACCAGAGTTAACTTGGACCCAACCTGCACCCTGTAATGCCTTCTCCGGAGACTATGGCGCTGACTCACCATGCTGTTGTTGCTGCACAGCAGGAAGCTGCCGTGTGTCATTCAGAGGAGTACCCGTAGATGCGCTGACAAACACTTTTGCTACACTTTTCAGTGTATACTGTGTTGAGGTAGAATCCTCCTGTTTCTGCTTCTTTTCTTCCTCCACTTTACATTTGGCAGCCAGATAAATCCTTTCAGCAATAAGAAGCTCTTCTTGCATGCTGCTCAGCTCGGAACTGGTGTCTGAAACATTAGCCCCCCTGGGAGTTTGAATTATAGCTGCAAAAGACGGAGGTGCCACCTGTACACAGTCCCCTACTTTGGTGCCACTTGCACCCGACATTTCCATCTGAGGAGGCAGGTTGGAAGAATCCCTATGCTGGCCTTTAACCTGGCATTGCCAGCCATCTCTCTCGCTGCTGTGGAAGGAGTGTACTGACCGTCCGCAGCACAACCTCCACCACTGTCATCCTCCATCGTTGTGGGATCCAATCCTGATAGACAGAGACACAGAGCCCTCTGTCAGTAGAGTAGGGGAAGTTTTGTATTGTGAGAAAATTGAACAATACTAGGGGACAATCATTTTTTTGAAATCTCTAAGACTATTCGGGGGGGTAATTTATCTAGGAATTATCTCTAACTAGACTATAAATTTGTATAAATTATATCAATCTCAACCACTAGCTTTCTAACCTTCTCAATTTTATCTGAGACAGAGCCTCCTTACTATGTGAAGTTCCCTATCTGTAGACTCCATTTTACAGACTCCAAGGACCTATTGGGATTGGACCCCCGCCCTTCAGTTCATCCTAGTGTATGACTATTCCGTGTCCCTTTTTGTTTTCTCTTTTTCCTATTTTATCCACCCCAAACAGTGTTTCCATAACACATCTATTTGCTTATCATGCTTCAGTTTTTTATCTAACTTGTAGCTGAGTCTAGCTTGTCCTAATATAAGTCTAACAAGCTCTTGCTGAGAGATGTACTGTTTTTGTAGTACCCAATGACACCTGGCCTGCCAAATGTGATATTTCAAAATCCCACATATCAACCTAAGGGTACTAACAGTGTATTTCTTCCATGGGCCATTATATATACCTAAAACTAAAACGTTGTATGTCATAGTTAAAAATGTTTGATCCTGAATCATAAAACTTATATAAATTCCAAAAGGAAACCACAAAAGGACATTCAAAAGAAAGGTGCTCTTGTGATTCCAGGATCATGTTGCATGTGTCTCTAAGGCAATACCTCTCTTCTACTTTCTTGTGTTTGTGGTTATTTCTTACCCCAAGTCTTCCATGACATGCCAACCACGTAGTGTCCCATAAAAACTTGAGGATTCTAACATCCATTAACTGTCATGTTGTAACCTCCACCTCCTGTGGAGTTCCTTTTGGAAAGGAGAATGGTTCTGTGAAATATGTTGGCACTATTTGTTGGTACATCAACTGTCTTGAAAGGGATGTTAAGTCTGTTACGGTAATCTTCCAATTTCTAACTTTTTGCAAAGCAAAACCCATGTAAGTGGGGATACCTGTATTCTGTAACTTAAAGGTCCATTTATTGAGAGACCAGACTGGCAGAATCCTTTTCAGCCATTCCTGTCCCCAGGTTGTCCAGATCTGTGTCCCTTGTTTGAGAGTGGGGAGTAAGATCTCATACCAGAAAATGGAGTGAAAAAATACCAATGGATGGATCATCCCAATGCCACCCTGTGCAATGGATCTGTATGTTATGTTACGTTTAATCGGGTTCAGACGACTCCCCCCAAATAACCCTTAAAAATACACTATACAACCTAGAATCCAACATGTCAGGTAAAGGGAGTATAGATCCCACAAATAATAGGAGTGGAATTATAAAAGTTTTTATCAGATAAACTCTTTTAAGTTTAGTAACTTGTAGGCCTTGCCATGCCCTTATCCATGCATCACATAATGTTAACTTAGGATCCCAATTTACTTTCTCCATTTCCCTAGAACCAAATTTAATGCCAAGAATGACTGCTTCTTGAGTTAAAGGCACTCCACAAATTTGGTCTGTAAGTGCTACTGAACCAACTGTCAGAGCTTTGCTTTTATGAAAATTAATGCTAGCTCCTGTTGCCGCTGAATAATCTGTCAATGCCTTATGTGCAATCTCTCCTTCCACTTGTGAATTTAAGAAGAGGCAGAGATCATCTACATACTCCAGTACCTTGACAGGCAAAGTACATGGAGAGAGTCTCATGCCTACAATTTGCCCAGAATACTCAAAGTGTTGCACCAAAACATCAATATAAAAGATGTACAGCAGGGGGTTCAACGGGCCCCCCTGCCGTACCCCTCTCCTAAGCTGTATTCGATGACCAACTGTACCATTCACTAGCAAGTGCAAGTGTGCTGAGCTATACAGTAACTGTAAACATACAATAAACTGCTGGGGGATACCATAAAAGGCTAAGATCTGAAACAGTATATGATGCGACACCCGATCGAAAGCCTTTTCTTGGTCTAGTGTAACCACCACATACCCCTGCAGTAACCCCAAATTTCCTCATGAAAAAACCTCTGTCAGGCAAATCAAGTTATCCTTCATAGTACGTCCTGGCATTGCACAATTTTGAGAGGATGAAATAACTAATTTAGCTACCCCACTAAGACGGTTACTTAGAATAATTGAAAGCAGTTTAAAATCCACATTCAATAATGAAATGGGCCTCCATTTATTCACATACAACCTATCCCCCTTTTTATATAGCAAGATCAATAAAGCTTTTACCATAGACTCGGGTGTATCCAAGCTACATATAATATAATTAAATGTTTCTACCAATAGGGGGATAAGGGTATCCTGAAATGTTGTATAGAATTTGGAGCCTAATCCATCAGATCCCAGGGCCGTGTTAGGTTTTAACGTTTTCATAGCTGTACAAATTTCCTCCTCGGATATCGGGGTTGTCAATTTGGAGGTTTCACTTGGATCAAGTGTTAGACTTTCAAAATCCATTAAAAACTGTCCCAACTTATCCTCAGTCCAGAGTGGGGTTCCAAACGAGGAATGTAAATATGTATGTACTATTTCCATGATCTTGTGAAAATCAGAGTGTACTGCACCAGTTTTATCTTTAACTGCATCCCAAATCTTTCTCCCCACCCATGACTGGCAATCCTTAAATATGTCTAATGATGCCTTTGTACCTTGAGTCCCTGCAGATTGTTCCATCTGCAAGGATTTTGAGTATAAATTGGTTTGCATTTTTTTTTTTATAGCCTGAATCTGCATGGAGTGGTCTATATGGTCCATGTTCTGTGCAGTAATTAGTTGATAAAGACACTTTCTGAGCTTCAAGTATGAAAAATAAGCAGATTTCCCTTTCTGTCTCCCCCATTTCTGAAATGATTGACAGAGGAACACTTTCGTGTCCATCCACCAGTCACCAACCGAATCATACCAAGCCACCAATGTAGCTCTGGCCAAGAGATGTTCTTTTACCTTATGTACTATGTTGGAGTCAGTTAATAGAGTGTTAGTCAAGTGCCAATAACTACGTCTTATGTCATTCCTATGCAACTGACCCAAACTTATCTCCAAACTAAAGTGGTCTGATGAGGCTGAGGAAAAGGTAGCTGCAGACTGTATTGACCACTGTTTAGACACAAATACATAATCAATCCTGGAGGACAATGAAGTCCTATAATATGTGTGTCCCCCCTGTGTTATGTAAGGTTCTATAGGTATCCCATAATTCTGCTGTGTTTAGGATTTGTTTTAACATATTGGTATCACAATACATTTTAGACGTGATCCCTGCCTTGTCTTTTAAATCCAATGGGCAATTGAAATCACCTCCTAAAATGAGTTTACAATGGGTATGTAAATAAGGTTGGAGGGATTTGAACAACTGCACCCTAGCTTTCTTGGTTTGTGGTGCATACACCACCCCAACCCGTAGATCCTGTGCCTGGTAGGTAATATCAATAAATAATTCTCTCCCTGGCTCTCTCTCTATTATTTTAGACAGTTGAATAAAGATTTTAAATAATATACCTACACATGAGCACACCTCCTCCCCCAAAGACCAGAGAGATGAACTCCCAACCCATGCTTTTTTTGCTTGTTAAATAGCTGCCTCTGAGCAAAGTCTGGTATCTTGCAAAAGGCAGATATCCACCTGTGTGTCCTGTAGAGCCTGAAAAGTGATACACCTGCGTTTGTAATTTTTTATGCTATTAAAGTTTAAGGAATGGACCATAATACAATCCTCAGCAGAATTGGGCATTAAGACTTAATATAGCGGGGAAGGATTATTCAGGATGGTTTCTTCCAGGTTCGTTTTCATACTCTGGGCCTCTTCTCCACCTCTCCTTCCATGTCCGAGATTTCTTTTGAGATGAGGCAACCAAAGAGGCCTCAGAATCCTCCTCCTCTTCTACTGGATCTTTCAGAGCTGCATATTTGTTGGAATCCACAATGGATTCTGTTCAGGGTAGCTTTGATTTAGAGATATTTCTGGCAGATCTTCTCTTCCCTGTCACAGGTTGAAAGCCCTTCTCCAAAAGGGGGGTGGGGTGGCATTTCCCCAGGCTGGTTTACCACAGTAGAAGGCCCTGCCTGCTCGTCTGCAATTTCCACTGTAGCCTGCTGGATATTTATGTCCTTTTTGGGCTGCTGGCCCTGAGTAGAGTGATTGGTAGCAACATCCACTATCTCTTCCTAAGAAATTTCAGGCCGGCATACTGTTGCTTCAGGCTCCTTTTCATTGCTTAAGTATTGCTGTTGACCCGACTGTTTCTCCTGGGCTGCATGCACTATGATGTCATGATCCCAAAAGGAACCCTTGTTATGCACTGCCCAAGGGCATTGTAGAAACAAGTGTCCATGATCGTCGCATAAGTTACATTTTGGAGGGTTTTTGTACTGGTTGCTAGGATGTCCCATTTGTTGACAAAAACTGCAAATGAGTGCCTCACATGCATTGCTGAGATGTGAGAAGGACCCACATCTGTGGCATGTTTTGCACTGGCCTGGATAAAAACAAAAACCTCTATCCAATCCTAAGTAAAAGCAACCATCCGTAACTTCACTTTGATCTTCCAATCTCCAGTCCATATACTTTCACTATCAATAATCAGAGCTGGTCTATCCATAACATCTGCTCGCTGCTTCACCCAGTATAAGATGTCCAAGACATGCACATTCTCGTTTCAGAATAATATGGTTATGAATTTCACTGATGGCCTTGTCAGAGGAATGGCCACAAAGGGAGCCCACACAGGAGTTTGTTTCAGATAAGAAAACTTTGCCCAAAATTTTTCAAGATGGACTGGCGTGTTAAAGCTTATATCGAAAATGGTATCTCCTGATATGTGGATCAAAGCAAAAAATGTCTATTGCCTGGAATTGCATCGATTCTTTTAACAGTTTTCATGCCACATACACTCTATCAGGTGGAGCTTCCAGGCCTCCCTTGTATTTTATGCGTACTGCAGTTCTTCTAGGTAGAGGTTTTCCTAAATTTGCAAATAAGTCTGCCATCCTTCTTCTGGGGTTTTGCTGGGGTCGAGGGGGAGGGGGAGAACATGATTTGGATTGCGCTCCTGACCCTCTACTCCTCTAGCTTCTGGCTTTTCTGCTATCGTCTGGCCAGCCCATGATGTAGAGGGGAACCTCCTGGCCATCCCTAGTGTCTATTGGTTGTACTACAGGTTTTGGTGGCCCAGGGCTACTAATCGCATTTGACTCAGGCCTAGTATGTGTATCTGTAGCAATTGGTATATTTACCCTGGTAGCATTCATATTAGTTAAGCAATAATACCCGAGAGGGTGGGCGGTATTGGGCAATACCGGACCGCCCAGGGGCGTAATGAGGCCCGGACGCCGCAGGCGGAGGGCCTTATAGCCCCTGGAAGGTCTGTATTGCCCATACCAACACCCCTCAAGGTATTATTGTGCTTAGAAAATGGCACAGTAAAAAGAAATGGCAGAGAAAAATTGTTAATAAAATAGTTTAGTTACATTAAGTTTTGTAATTAAATAGTTCCTCCGCCTGGCATAATGGGATAATATAGCCCTCTGGTAAGTTTCAGGTCCTTCAGATATGCAGTTCATTTTAAAAGCCAGGGTTGTCACGGAGTTTGGCAGCATTAAACAATCATTTTTAAATGTCTAAGTCCTTAAGATATGGCGGGCGTCTGCAGTTCATTTTAAAAGCCAGGGGTTTTCACGGAGTATGAGTATTGAGTATGGCAGCATTACACAATCACAATTATGGCTTTTTTTTTCTGATCACGGGGAGATAATGCGGCACAATGTGGGAATAGGTAAGCTAGAGTAGCTGCTACGAAACAGCAGAGGAGGAGAGATGTGAAGGCTTTATTTTTATCAGTGATCTAGGAAAGTGTACGGCTTTTTTTCAATGTCAGTTTGGTTGTCATAGTAACGCCCCGCGCACCAGCGTACACACACACGGCTTAAAACAAGTGTGTGTGTGTGGTTGCAGCGCTGCTTTTTTCCTTTTTTTTTTTTGGGCTTAGATTTCATACAGCGCGATTTCATACACCATACAGTGTGTGAAAAACATCAGCGGCGCACAAGTGGGCTCATCAGTAGCGGAGCTGTGACAGAATCAAGTGTTATGTTTTAAATGTAAAAGTAGTATTTGTATGTAGCGCATGTAAACGCTGGTAAATCTTGGGGGTTGATGTTTCAGTTTTCTTTTGTAGTGTTTTTATGGTGATGTTTGAGTAGTGGGGGAGGTGTTAAAGGACCTTTAAACAGCGAGAGAAAAAAAATGGTGGTTGTTTGAAATGAGTGCCCACTGCTTCAGCCAATGGTGAAGCAGGCTAGGCACAATGATATCGGAGTGGGCATCAGGCAGGTTAGGGCTGGCACTTTTTATTTGGTGGGCATCTATTGAAAGTTAATGTACCCCTGTGGAATGGGTACCAGCCAATCAGATGCCTCCAAATAAAAAGCCCATTTTCTAATAGCATTTACACCAGTGTCAGACAATATGACAGTACCTTGTGTAGAGTTTTCCATCACTGTGGTTGCTTCCAAATGCTGCACTGTAGTTTCTGCCAGAGACTGCTGATCCCACTGTGATACACCTGCATCAGGCTGAGTAGTCATTTCCCTGGTGTTGATATTGAAAACATCCACAGTTGGCTGGGAAGCCAAAGCCAATATTTGGGCTGCCATTGGAGCATCCCCAGGAAGCCAATGAACTCCGTCTGGAGCAAGGAACCAATCTACTGCAGCAAGAGCCCTCTCCGGTGACCACATCCCCACATTTGTCACTCTGTCTGGATCCTTGGCTGAGGAATCTTCCATCATCTCATTACGATCTGTAATAGTACTCCCTTGCATACCTTCGGTACCCTCCAGAATCATGGTAAGCAGCTTACTTGTGCCAGCTGCTTGTCTCGTAGGGGAACTCATCCCAGAAATGCTTTTTTCTGTCTCCATAGGCACAGGTCTCAAAACCCCCGTGTCTGCGAATTTACTCTGGCCAATCCACCTGTTATAGCCGCTTCTTCCATTGGGACAGATATCGTCTCTGCCACCAGTATGTCCATAGAACTAGAAAAAATATCTCTTGTACTTGCAGGGAACTGTTCTCCGTGACCTCCTTCTCCTCCGTCTTCCATCTCAACACTGTCGGACATTCTGCCGACTGAAGTGACACAGTGCCACCTACTTTCACTGCCAGTCACTTTTTCACTAAGCAGGTTCTCTGTATGTGGGACAGTCATTGATGAGGCTTGAGTTCTACCATCGGCTGCACAAACTGGATGCTGATTATCAGAAGACAAATTATCAACTTCAGCGGTGATCTGTGCTTGTTGTACTCAACCCAGTTTCTGTTGCAGATCTTTTTTCCGTTTAAAAAAATAACAATTCTTCCTTTTGTATTTGTTTCCTTATAGTCACAGCTTCATCTGAGTCTACAGTCAAATCCATTGTATGACATACCTCTGAGCCAGATTCCATGTTAATGTCCATACCAGGGTCATTTCCTTGCCAATCCTGTTTTTCCACCATCGTGTTAGGAGTTTGAAATTCTTGCTGAAGCATTTGTCTTTCTACAGCCTCTAGGTTTATGTGGTCAGAAGAGGAGGCCTGCTGTCCTGCCACATCAGCACTTCTTCCTCCTGCATCCGGCTCCAAAACGGGTTCCTCCATCCTGTCCACATAGTAGGGGAATTTTTTATTGAAATGAAAATAGTACAAATAACAAAAAGAAAACATATGCAAATCACATAATTACAAAAACAGCCTCAGGAAATAATAAAGAAATAGAAGGAAATACAATTAAAAAATAATATCTAATACTTATAAATGGAGAAAACAAATCTGCCTGTACAAAAACAATTGTAACTTTTGAGTGCATGTCATCACAAAAAGAAGCTTTCAGATTTAAACCACAAGTGATTTTTCCAAAACTCAAAACATTTTTTTTGCTCTTTGCAATATCTCCTTTTTATAGATAGTTAATAAATTCTAAGATACTTGTACAACCACTTGACTTGTGTGATACTCTTTTTTTGTTGTAGCACTAAAGCACACCTTGCCTGCCATAAATAGAGCCTGCAAAGGGAAAAAATAAGCGTAGTATGCTACTGTGCTTAAAGCTGAACCAGCATAATAATCTGTGGTGATTTGCATATGCAGCCTATGATGCTTTGCATTGTGTGGGCATGTGTGATTTTGTATTTCCTTGAAACTTGACTTCCCAGCCAGATGCCCTTTGGGGTAACCATTGCCTCAGTGTTTGCGCACAGAGGTTCTTTGTGTTTTAAATAGTTTTTTGTTTTAATGGGTTCAGCACAACATAACCCAGACAGACCATCTTAGGGTAGCTGCTTCATTCCATTGGGGTGTCAAACAGACGAGGCATACTGATGAGTCCTGGTAGGACGAAACACGTGTCTATGTCATCTCTTAGCACCCTTTGCAAACTGTGTGAGAGGCCTTTCCGCACCGCGCAATTCAGCTTAAAGTTGAAACAGCATAATATTCTGTGGTGATTTGCATATGTAGCCCATGATGCTTTCCATTGTGTGGGCATGTGTGATTTTGTATTTCTGTGCTACTGTTGTACTTATTAAGGATGGTTAGATATAACCCATAAACAATTGTCTCATAGGAGAATTGGGATAAATTCTTGTGTCCCCAGGACATGAGAATGTCAACCCAGAATTGCTCGGCAAAAGGGCAGTGTAAATAGAAATGTTCTTGGGTCTCTAAAATTCCAGGACAGGTCACTCTGGGACACATGCGCTCTTCTAGTTGCTTGTGTTTGAGGGAGTTCCTGACCCCCAACCTGCCATGACAGGAAAGCCATGTAGTGCCCTATGCTTTGGGAGGAAGCCGTTTATCTGTCAATTGGCTGTAAATACTGCCTAATCTGTCTTCATATGGTGTAAGTTTATCTGGGGTTTCTAAAAACTGATCTGAAAGTATTACAGAGTAGCAAGCCTTCCTAGAATTCCCTATACGCTGTGAAGTGGAAACTTTCCACTCCTTAAGTTTATTATAGACTGGGAGCAAATAACCAGGGAGATTCAATTTCTTCAAGGATCTGGATAGGCCTTGTGCTGAGGTCCAGAACCCTAAAAAGTCTTGAGAAATGGACTTTAAATGTGCTAGCCAGAAGGGGCATGTGTCAGTTAACATAGGAACAATGTTCTGGTACACAAAAATACACAAAAAAGAATAAGACCGGATGGCTCCTTCTTATCCCACCCAGACTGTAATCATGATAAGTGCGCCTCCTCTTCACAGCGTTTAATCTGCCCCCCAGAGCCCTTGAAAGAAAATGTTCATGACTTTCACTTGGGGGTAATGGGAAAACATAAGCCACATGGAGCAAAACTCAAACAACTAGGGAGTATAGCAGAGAAACATGGTTCTTTTTAGAAATGACCTTGTTTTTCCAAGACACTACTAACCCTTCAGCTTTTTGTAATGCTGAGACCCAGTTTAAAGTGGCATCATCCTGGCTACCTAACTGTATGCCTAGAATTGCCACTGGTTCCATGGATATTGAGATATTTGCAAAGGAGGTGGGGGGGGGGTCCAGCCTTTGAATCAGTGGAGCTGGGTGTAGAAGTCCCTTGCTTTTCTCAAAATTTAATTTTGAGCCTGAAATATTTTCAGACCTAGAAATCTGTTTTTAATGCTGACTCTTCCATGTCTGGGTGGAGCAAATACTAATATCGTCTGCATTGGCGCAGATGTTTGGGAGAGGGCCGTGTCCGTCTACTCGAATACCTAATATATTTTCAGATTTTAGTATTTTCCTCAATAGAGGGTCAATTTGAAACATGCATAAAAGAGAGCTCATGGGGCATCCTTGGAGTACCCCTTTCAAGCCTTTGAACTGTCTCCCAAGGGTGCCATTAATATAAGGGGCTATGTAATAGGAACCATACATCATACACACCCACTTAATAAATTTATCCAGGATACCATATGTTTTCAAAACAGAGTTGATGCACAAGGTGGGGTGGAAAGGATGAGAAGGGACTTGGCAAGGTTAGAGGAATGGTCAAATGTATGGCAGCTTAGATTCAATGCTAAGAAGTGCAAGGTAATGCACCTGGGAAACAAAAACCCAGGGGAAGAGTACACAATGGGAGGTGAGATACTAACAACAACAAAAATGGAAAGGGACCTGGGGGTAGTCATATCAGATGACCTAAAGGTGGGCAAGCAATGTGAGATGGCAGCAAGGAGGGCTGGGGGGATACTGGGGTGCATAGGGAGAGGCATCACCAGCAGAAAACAAGAAGTTATTATCCCTCTGTACAGACAGCTAGTGAGACCACATCTGGAGTACTGCATGCAGTTCTGGAGACCCAATCTCTGCAAAGACATAGACAGGATGGAAGCTGTCCAGAGGAGGGCAACTAAAATGGTGCAGGGTCTGCACCGGAAGACATATGAAGTGAGACTTAAGGAGCTTAATATGTATAGCCTCGAGGAAAGGAGGGAGAGGGGGGACATGATAGAAACTTTCAAGTACCTCAAGGGAATCAACAAAGTCCAAGAGGGTAGCATCTTTCAAAAAAAGAGGTGTGCAAGAACAAGAGGGCACAATTTGAAGACAGAAGGGGGCAGCTCAGAGGTAATTTAAGGAAGTATTTTTTCACAGAGAGGGTTGTGGATGCATGGAACAGCCTTCCAGAGGAGGCTGTGGAGTCAAAAACAGTGGTGGAATTCAAGCATGCATGGGACAGTCATAAGGCAATTCTAGAGGGTGGGGGTAGGAAGAAGTAGGCTACTGATTAACTAGGATCTGCAGCTTATCCATCAGGTAGGGAAATGGGCAGACTGGGTGGGTCAAGCGGTCCTTATCTGCCGTCAAATTCTATGTTTCTATGTTCTATGTTTCTATGTAAATAACAATGATCTACCCTGTCGAATGCCTTTCTTGATCTAAGTCCAAAATTAAGTGTTGTGCGTTACTATCTCTTGTCCTGGATAGAATTTCTCTTAAAAAGGCAAGAGTATGGAACATGGGTCTTTTTGGAATGACGCAGGTTTGTACTGGACAAATAACTGTTTCTGCGGCTTTAGATACTCTATTTAAAAGAATCATTGGCAGAATTTTGTAGTCTATATTCAGAAGACTTAGGGGGTGCCAGTTTTTAAGTCAGTCTTGCCCCGTTTTTTATATAATAAGATTAAAAGAGCCTGAAATATATTTTTAGGGAGAACCTGTGAGACTTGTATGTCTGAGAAAACATCTGTTAAAATGGGGACCAAGTATTTAGAATATGCAATTTAGAATTCTGCCGTCAGACCATCCGGACCTGGGGCCAAATTGTTCTTTAATTTAGATAAGGCATATTGAGTTTCTTCTAATGTAGTAGGTGCAGACAAACTGGTCACTAACCCTGGATCTAAAGTGGGAACAATCATGTCATTGAGATATTCCTCATTCCAAACTGCCGTGGAAGGAGTCCCAAACATTTTAAAAATGTGATTCTGTGCTAAATCTTGTACAGTATATGGAAAACATCCGTGAAACTCTTTCTAGTATGTGGATCCATTACTTGATCTAAATTAGTGTGATATATTCCATCCTGACAACTTTTGTAAATGTCAAGTGAAGGTTTTGAGCCCTGTGTGTCAAATTGGGCCTCTCTTTTTAAAGATTCTGCTCTATTGTATTGCACCTTAAACATTTCAGCTTTAACTTCTTGAATTTCAGCTGACAAATCTATTGCATTCTCATAAGATCTAGAAATAAGAGAAAATAATATTTCCCTTAAACCTAAATAATGCAAATATTTTGTTCTTAATGCCTTTGTAGCGGCCTGAATAAAAAAAAGCTCTACAATCTTTCTTTACCTCCACCTACCATTCCCTTAGGGAGTCAAAAGCTTCTAGTAAAGTATATTTTGCAGCTAACAGAGAGTATATTTTGCTTTCAGCATAAGGCAGTGACAACAGCTGATTATTTAACTTCCATCTAGCAAATCTGTTCTTCCCAGCTGGGGACTCAGAAGGAAGTTCACATACAACTGAGACTGCCAAATGATCAGAGGTTTCGCATGGAATGGTGGAAGCCTGTGTAGTAACCAGATCTTTTGAGAGAAAAATGTAGTCTTATTCTTGTGGCCAGTGAGCCTTTAATGAAGGTTCTAGCCCCAAGGTCATGAATAACCCTACAACTGTCCTTTAAACCAGCTGTTTTTAAAATAGAGTTTAAACAGTTAGTGTCCCCAAGTAGCTTAGTGGTGCGCCCCCCTTTATCTACTAAAGAGAGTGGACAATTAAAGTCCCCACCAAAGATTACATGTTTATTTGTATGGAGATAAGGCTGAATGAGCTTAAAAATGTCTGACCATGCTGCGATACCCTGTAGGGCATATGTATTGATTAGCCTAAAGAACAGAGTACCAAAGCAGCCATCCAGCAATAACACCCTACCTGGAGAAACATCTAGCACTCTGCGGATTGTAAAGTCAAAACTCTGGAAAAGAATCCCCACCCCAGCGCATCTATCTGGACCCTGAGACCAAAAAGATGGACCTAAATTCCAGTAATGCTTTGCTTGATTAACTTCATAAATGGTCTTAAGTCTAGTGTCCTGTAAAAATATGATGTTATTAGGAAGGCCCTTCACGATCTGAAAGGTTGTTATATGTTCCCTGTAGTTCTTAATATTACAGGTATTTAGAGTGAGGACAGAGAGATGATGCTTCCATCCCATAACTTAGAAAACAATAGAAATCATCAAGGGACTTTCCTATGGTGGGTGTCTTTTGATCTATGCTTCAGAGAAACTTGTGGATCCGAAAGAGACTCAGCTTGAGCAGAGAAAGAGGAGGAATCGGAGTCACCATCTTTCTCTACCAAGTCCCCCCACTGGCATCACTTCGCTAATGCTTGAAACCTATTTCTGGTCACTATAGTGGAAGTTTTGGGAGGCATTTTCTTAGCCTTTCTTTTACTCCTTTTTTTCTTGGGACACACCGAGGTATACTGAGAAGCATCAGCGAAGGCGACATATCAGTGGATTCCATGTCTTCAAGGCCTGTGTTTGAGGCCTCATCTTGAGACTGCTCAGTGGCCCTAGAAGGAAATGAATGTTCAGATATGCTTGTGGAGGGCAGGGTTGCAGAAGACTGGGGGGTGCTGCCTCTTGGGGGGCAGAGTCCCTCGCTTTTTTGTTTGCCTCCTGTGCTTGGCACTTTTCCAGTAAGTGTACTGGGTCTTGTTGTGCACTATCTAGCCTGTTTCTTTCTGCCCAGGGACATCCTTGATAGAAGTGCCCTTCCTCCTCACAGAGATTACATTTCAGAGGATCAGGACAGCCCAGGCTGACATGTCCATATTCGAGGCACAAATTGCATCTGGGTTTGTCACACACCGAACTGAGGTGTGTGTGAGCACCACATTTGTGGTACGTTCTAGGCTGTCCCTGGTAGAAACACAACCCCCTGTCCCTTCCAATGAAGAAACTCCCTGGAAGATGTAAGATACCTTGTTCAGTATTTTTTAGTTGTACCTTTATCTTCCAGTTCCCTGTCCACAAAACATCTCCATCTAAAATGGGGGTAGGAGCTTCTAAAATTTTGCAATCCTGCCTCAACTCATATTGAACATCAGAAATGTTTACCCCCTCGTTTCTAAACAGTAAAGTGAGTGTCTTAATCGTTGGCTTTGTTAGGGGAATAGGAAAAAAAGAATACCATAAGTTCAAGTTTGAAACCTGTGGTTACATTACCCAGAATCTTTCCAAAGTGTGATTAGTCTTAAAACTAATATTGTATATAGGTCCCCCCCCCGACATGAATTACAGCAAATAATTCATTAGGCTGAATTCCAATATCCTCCTTCAACATTTTATATAACAGAGTTTTTCTGTCCGGTGCAATATCAATGTTCCCATTAAATTTTAGCTGCACTCACCTGCATGTTTGAACAGATCTGCCATGAATAGTCTCTTAGGTTCCTCTGTTGCCTCTCGCTGCACTGGTTCCTCTTCTTGTCCCGGGACAGGGTTAATGCGAGCAGCAGCTGTGTCAGGGAGCCCCGTACGCACAGGAAGTCTATCGGTGGGTTTCCAGCGTCTGTCTCTATGGAAACCTCGCTGTGGGCAAAAAGTTAACAGAAGACGCCGTGTTCAGCTAAGAAGCACAATAAAGTCCAATTTCCTCAGCTGAAACAGGGGGAGGAGAAGTCCAAACACATTGATCTGTATCCCTTTGCCAACCCGCAGCCTGCAAGGCTGCCTTAGGTGTCCAATTAGTGTGTTTTTGCTGCAATTCCATTGGGTGGCCTTTCCTTAGCGAAAGAAGTGATATTTCTGGTCGGGGAGCAGAATTTAAAGCTATCAGTGGATTACCTGGATGTACAGAAGAAAACTGGGATGGAATTGTCATAACGAGTGAGTGAGGCTCACAATCAGAAGAAACATTGTCCGTAAGTTTAGCAGCACTTTCTTCCTCATTCAATAATTTTAGCAAGAATTCTCTATTTGATTTCACTGCATCACTAAGCAACATTTCCTGGGTGAGAATAGTCCTGCAGTTTCTTGAGAAACATCTGTAGGTCTCACATCTGCATTATTTAAAGGTACCTGTTGAGAATCCATGCTCTGTAGATTATTTTTTGAGGAAATAGAAACAGAAGAGGTAGAACCAATATCTTCACACGGACTTTCTTCTGTATGTTGCTGAACCAAACCAGACCTGCTCACAGCAGCACCACCATCCTCAGACTGATCGTCCGCCATCTTGGAGAGACGGACATGGGTTCCCCTACAGGTGAGTAGGGGAATTTTTTATTTAAACCATAAGAAACAAATATAAACAAATCATTATTACAACATACAAACTCATTATGAAAAAACATAAATAATCATTTCATCATACAATGCCCCAAGCATAACCAAATCCCCCCCCCTTCCACACACACTAAAAGAGTAGGGGAATTTCCCCGATGTCCTGGCCAAATTTCCCCCATTCACTAGAAATACCAACAGCGGCTTAATCTGGTTCAATTTCAGTTGGTCTCCATCTGTATTCCCCTTCCCTGGGACGATGCTGAAAACAGGCAGATTGTCTAGTCCTCCTTTCCCAGTCAAAAAAAACAAAATAAAAAGGCTCTGTCAGCATCAGATTGATAAAATGCACTGTAAGTGCACCTAACTGTTTCTCTGATGTGTACGAAGTGTTAGCATCAGGTACTAGTGTTACTTAGCCTGCTCCTTTGTACTATTGTTGTTGCCAGTATTTACTTTGTTTGTACAACTGGTCGCATGTGAAAACGGGGCTAGTCTGGCTCCTCGTGCTCTTCATTATTCAAAACAGAAATTAAATGAAAACAAAAGTGGTGGGAGTATAACCAGCTGTCTGGCAACACATTTTATAGCCTGAACCTCTCTCCCCAGCTCATTATAACACCATTGGCCCTGCAGATCTTCCTGGCGCTATCTTTTTCTTCTGCACTGACTAAGCACAACAATTTCAAAAACTGGCACGCAAACATAATTGGCATTGTTGTTACGGTGTCCTGCAAGCAAATAACAGCATCGACATGACATGAGTCACGTACAATCCCAAACAGCAGTTTGATTTTCAGGGTGTGCCATTCATTATTTCTAATGCAATTTGTATACTGTCTGTTTATTCCTTAGACTTTACATCCGTCTTGGCTGCGTTTCCTGACCTGGAGTTATAATCCTGTTTGTGTTCCATACTTCTGTGTAATAAGCAAGTTAGGACTGCGTGTAGTCACCTTACATAGAAACATAGAATATGACTGCAGATAAGGACCGCTTGGCCCAACCAGTCTGCCCATTTTCCTACCTAATGGATAACCTGCAGATCCTAGTTAACCAACAGCCTACTTCCTCCTACCCCCCCTTTAGAATTGCCTTATGTCTGTCCCATGCATTCTTGAATTCCTCCACTGTTTTTGACTCCACGACCTCCTCAGGAAGGCTGTTCCATGCATTTACAACCCTCTCCATGAAGAAATACTTCCTCACATTACCTCTGAGCCGTCCCCCCTCTATATTCAAATTGTGCCCACTTGTTCTTGCACATCTCTTTTTCTGAAAAATGCTACCCTGTTGGACTTTGTTGATTCCCTTGAGGTACTTGAACATTTCTATCATGTCCCCCCTCTCCCTTCTTTCCTTGAGGCTATACATATTAAGCTCCTTTAGTCTTTCTTCATATGTCTTCTGGTGCAGACCCTGCACCATTTTGGTTGCCCTCCTCTGGACAGCTTCCACCCTGTCTATGTCTTTTTGGAGATGGGGTCTCCAGAACTGCACACAGTACTCCAGATGTGGTCTCACCAACTGTCTGTACAGAGGGATAACAACTTCTTGTTTTCTATTGGTGATGCCTCTCCCTATGCATCCCAGTATCCCCCCAGCACTCCTTACTGCCTCCTCACATTGCTTGACCTCCTTTAGGCTATCTGTTATAACTACCCCCAGGTCCCTTTCCATTTCTGTTGTTGTCAGTATCTCACCCCTCATTGTGCACTCTTCCTCTGGGTATTTGTTTCCCAGGTGCATTACTTTGCACTTCTTTGCATTGAAACTAAGCTGCCATACATTTGACCATTCCTCCAACCTTGCCAAGTCCCTTTTCATCCTTTCCACCCTACCTTGAGTATCAACCCTGTTGCAGACCTTTGTGTCATCTGCAAAGAGACATACTTTCCCTTCCAGTTCCTCTGCAATGTCACTTATAAAAACATTAAAAAGGACCGGCCCCAGTACTGAATCCTGCAGTACCCCACTAGTAACCCCTCTTACTTCACTGTGGACTCGATTTACTATTACCCTCTGTGTCCTGTTGTCCAGCCAGTGTTTTACCCAGGCTACCACCCTGGGACTCACTCCCAGGCTGGCTAATTTGTTTATTAATCTTTTGTATGGGACTGTGTCATATACCTTGCTAAAGTCTAGGTAGGCCATGTCCACAGCCTCTCCCTGGTCTACTACTTTGGTGACCCAGTCAAAGAAATCGATTAGATTCGTCTGACATGACCTTCTTGCTGTGAATCCATGCTGCCTGGGGTCCTGTGCCCCACTGGCCTCTAGGTATTCAACAATTCTTTCTTTCAGAAGTGATTCCATCATTTTCCCTACCACTGAGGTCAAACTGACAGGTCTGTAGTTTCCTATCTATGTCTTGCTCCCATTTTTGTGAAGGGGAATCACATCCACCCTCCTCCAGTCCTCCGGTACCCCACCATCCTCCCATAATTTGTTAAAAAGGGTAGTCAGTGGTGTTACTAGTTCTCCTCTTAGTTCTTTTAGAATTCTGGGGTAAATCCCATCAGGCCTCATTGCTTTATCCACCTTCAGTTTTAGGAGTTATTTCAGAACCATTTCTTCTGTGAAAGGACCAATATCAACCCCCCTATCCAGAGTGCTTCTGTTAACTGGATTAGGTACCTCCCCCTCCTCTTTCTTTGTGAATACTGAGCAGAAGTATTCGTTCAGTATGCCTGCTTTTTCACTGTCCCTCTCTGCCCAACCACCCTCCTCTTTATTCAGCCTCAGTATCCCTGCCTTAGTCTTTCTTTGCTCCCTACTGTACTTATAAAAGGTTTTATCCCCCTTCTTAACCAAGTTGGCTATCTTTTCCTTGGTTTGGGCCTTTGCTATGCTGACTGCCTTCCCCGCTTCCTTCTGCTTTAACTGGTACAGTTCTCTGTCCTGCTTCTTCTGTGTTTCCTTATACTTCCTGAATGCTATCTGTGTCTCCCTGACCTTCCCCATCACCTCTTTTGAAAACCATAGTGGTTTTTTCTTTCATTTTGATTTGTTTATTTGCTTCACACAAAGGCTTGTTGCCTCTGTGATGGCAGTTTTGATGTTTCCCATTGTTGCTCCACCACACCTTCTTGCCGGTTTGCTAGTGCTTTTCTGAGGCACTCTCCCATTTTGACAAAATCAGCGTTCCTGAAGTCCAGTACCTTCACTTTTGTATGGCTTGACTCCGCAACTAAGTTTATCATGAACCACACTGTTTGGTGGTCACTTGTTCCCAGTTGGCTACCCAATTCTAGATCTGAGATGCTCTCTCCGTCCCCATTTGAGAGTACCAGGTCTAAGATTTCTCCCTCCCGAGTGGGTTCCAAAACTAGCTGTCTGAGGCATGCCCCCTGTAGGGCATCAAGAATGGCCCTGCTCTTAGATGTGGCTGCAGCAAAGGTGCTCCAGTTAACACCCAGGTCCATCTTGCAAATGAGCTTCTGCTCAACGATGAATGCCTGGTTAAATAAAGACTTGATTGATTGATTGGCATATTCAGGTCCCCCATCAGCAATATCTCCCATTTCTCTGCCATCCTAAGGATGTCTTCTATCATTTCCTTGTCCATTTCCTCCCCCTTAGATGGGGTCTGTATACAACCCCTGTGTGGACTATGGTGCCATTTCCATTCTCCAGGGTGACCCACAGTGCCTCTTTTTCTCCCTGTTTACTCTTCAGTTCCATTGCTTTGATCACTTCCCTTACATAGAGAGCTATTCCTCCTCCTCTTCTACCCTCCCTTTCCCTCCTGTGGATTGTGTACCCTGGTATGTTGACATCCCAGTCATGGTTCTCTGTGTACCATGTTTCTGTAACTGCCACAATATCCAGGCATCCCTCTTCCATCAAGGCCACCAGTTCAGGGAGCTTGTTACCCAGACTACGGGCATTGGCACTTATTACCCTCCATTTTTTATGGCCTTATTCCTTTTTGCCCCATCCCTGTCCTTACTGCCTTTGTCTTTTTCTCGATTTACTCCTGTCCTTCTCCTTATCGACTGCTCTATAACCTTCCTGTTGTGTGTTGCATATTATAGTTATAAACCCCCCCCCCCGCCTGAAGTAACATGTGGTTATGGGGAAGAGTTTGAGGTCCTGTAATAACTCTGGTTCATGTTGCATACGTATTCTGCCTTCTGTAGAAAATATATTGTAACATTTTGAAATCACTACACCAAATATAAGTAATAGGCAGTGAAAGAAAAGGTCAAATTCTAAACGAAACAAAGACCGAAAATAAAATTCTTGCGATAAGGTGATATGTAACAATAATTTTGTAATGTTTTTCTTTTCTTTTCAATTAGCTCTACCTACTGTGGGGACAGAGATGGGCTGGGGAAATGGCATTGAAATTGTTGCCAAAGGTCAGAGCAGCTGCCCCTAAGATGTAATTTCAATCCCTTTGTCTTGGAATAATGAGACCCCATGGTCAGTTAATGAGAAAGCTTCAAAGAAGTCAGTCTTTTGTAACCCCTAGATGGTGCTATCCCCAAGGTTACTACCCTGCCTGTATGTCTGAGCACAAGTTGAGGGCCTGGATTCTATAGTAAGGTGCCTCCACCCACAGTAACAGTACTGGAGATGTCTGTCTAGCTTGTTATAGCCCTCTGGAAAGCTACAAGTTACAACCCCCCCACTTACCCTCCTAGTGCCTCTGTACCTTTAACAGCAGTTAACACACAGTCAGTAAGTAGCAGTAATAATATGCTCACACCCTTCACACTTGCCACCAGGGATGGACCTTCAGCAACTTCCAGGGAGATCCCCTTTAAAATAAGGTTAGCAATACAAATGCACACTGTAAATGCAGTAACCCAGCTAATAATATGCACACTAGCCAGGTTAAACATGAAAAAGACGATCAGGTTTATTTAGGGGTGGTCATTTTCAAAAACTGGCACACAAACATAATTGGCATTGTTTGCTACAGTGTCCTGCAAACAAATAGCAACATCGACATGACATGAGTCACACGACGTGACACGAGTCACGCGACATGACACGAGTCACGTACAATCCCAAACAGCAGTTTGATTTTCAGAGCATGTCATTCTTTATTTCTAATGCAATTTGCATACAGTCTGTGTATTCCTTAGACTTTATGTCCATCTTGGCTGCGTTTCCTGACCTGGAGTTATGATCCAGTTTGTGATCCATACTTCTGTGTAACAAGCATGTTTGGACTTCGTGCAGTCACCTTACATAGAAACATCAGGTTTATTTAGGGGTCATGAACAAGGAAGGTGTGTGAATTTAGTCAAAGGATTTGTACTCTGATTTAAATCAGGTTTTTCTGCCATGCACTTTAAGTCTCAAATGTACAGTTCAACAACATTGGGTACCCAGGATGGACAGCTGGCTAGCCAGAAACGTTGCCTGGGGGTGGCCGGCATTGCAGCTGATGTTGGGGCCCTTGATGGAAAGAAAGACAGTTAGGATGCACAATAACAAGATGATTATTTGCAATTTGAGATGATCGGCTCAGTCTCTTGAAAACCCAGAATGTTAAAGCAATCAGATGGTACCACAGATGATTTAAATACTTGTTGCAGGGAGCTACCCTGAGTGTACTCATGCTACCAGATTTCTGCAGGATGGCAGGTGACACGGAGACCTCGTAGTGTTCACCATTGAGCATGGGGAAACAGGGCTAACACAACACACCTCCTCTTCATGGCCTTTCCCTCCAGGTGGCTGCATCCTGCAAGTTGTTGTGCAGAGGCTGGATGCCCAAGCCAATTTCTCACTGAAACAGTCTCCGGTGCAGTGCAATTGGTCTGGGCCAGCTTGGCAAAGTCCCAGTCAGGATGAGCAACATGGCACGGTTTGTTTGTTTCTTGCTAGTGAAGCATCCAGTGGGCATAACAGATTGGGTCACGGGCAAGCAGGTCTTGACCCATGAACAACATTCAGTACATTCACATTTCAGACACATTTGGTATGGTTAAAGAAGATAGGGCTTCTTCAACCAGGGCCCTGGTCAGTTTACTTAGATTACAGAAATCAATTCCAAAAGACTTGAGGTCTCAGTCCTTTTTGTGGTACATGGCTGTAGCTTGCAGCTCCACTGGACGTCTTGACTGGATAGTTTAGAACACATTTCAGCACATTCATATGATACTCTGGACTCACTTGGGTCCCTCAGAACAGTTACACGATACTCTGGGCTCACTTGGGTCCCCCAGAACAGTTGCATGATACTCTGGGCTCACTTGGGTCCCCCAGAATAGAAAGGTCCACCTGCGCTGGGCAAGATTGGCACAGCAGTTGCAAGGTACAGACCAGAAAGAACAACCCAGAGGCCCTGACAAAAGCATGGAGATAAGTAGATAGGGACTACTATAGGGGAGAGAGGGATGATCTGCCCAGAAGGCCTGGTCAAAGGGGAAGGAGGGGAGGTTAGGTAGGGAGCGTGAGATACATGGGCAGGAGGGTAAAAGGGAGGGTAGGGAATAATTAAGAGAGGCAAGGAAGTGCTACGGTCATGAAGAACCAGGAGGGAGGCAAAAAACTGAGGTTAAATGCAGAACACTGATTGTGACTAGCTAGTGGAAGCAGTCACAGCTGGCATTAGCAACTAGATGTTGTCTAAGCTTCCATTTAAAAGAGCCCAGTGTGGATACAGAGGATATACTTGACGATGTGTCACATGGGCCTGGCATCTGAAAAGTCAGGTTTAGGGACTTGGAGCATTTAACATCTAAGGTTGGAGTATGCCCTGATTCGCCAAGGTGTCCGATAAATCCCTTCTACTTTGGGAGAGTTAGGAGTTATAGTAAGATTTTTCTGTGTATATCCTCTATTATTTAAAATAGTTTATTTTTATCTCTGTAGAGGTACTGCTCCCCATTGTCTTAGTGTAGTATCCTGTATTATACATGTAAATATCTTGCAGTATTACAATATTATTTTGTATACTTCAAGTCTCTGTGACTGAGTCCTTTGAGGTACAGATAAAATAACTGACAACAATTGTGTTTCCATCTCCGAAGAGAAGGCTACTGTTACCATAGTTTGTTTCTAAAGTGAGGTGTTCTCAGCTGTGACAGAGAGAGATAGATCATTTGCCCTTTCACAGGGAACACTGTTCTGTGTGGGCAGTGGCTGTGGTGGAATTCAGACCTAGAGATACCCCAAGGGAGCATCTATGCTAAGTGGTGGCAGCTATTAAGGTACCCTTACAAGTGTCTGAAGGGTTTGAGAAAGCTGGTTAACAGAGTACAGGCTAAGACTGGGAGAGACCAGTCTGCCACCTCAAACCAGTTAACAGCTTGTTGCCATGAGAACATGTAACTCTCTGATTCTGGTTTTGCTCCCTTCTCATTCTGAGACTGTTGTCATTAAATGCTGCCAGTGTTTGTAAACAATTTAACATTTCCGTTTTTCTGTTTCATGACCTTCCTGAGTGTTGTGAGTCAAGCTTTTTTGAATGATGTTTAAAAGCTTCTACTTCTTCACTGGACCCCCACAAGGATGTGCATAGATTAGGGTGGGGGTGGGGGGGGTGCAATGGGTCAGCAGAAATGTGTGCTGCCTGGCTCAGGTGCTGATGAAAGTTCATTATGCTGTCCAAACAGGGTGTTTGGGCTTGATTGAGGACATCAGGCTGCTGAGATTGGGGGTCACTATGGAGGAAACAATATACTCATAAATTGAGGGAGGGGCTACGGCTTGACTGTCACAGCCTGTGCAGCTCCTGTGGTGACTGGCCTGGTTGCATCATTGTGGTTGATCAGGTGATGTTGGTCAGGACCCCTCCAAGACATTACGCTGGAGGAGTGGAGAGACAGAGGAGTAGGCAGTGACTAGGGAGAAAATGAAAAGCCAAGCCCAAAGTAACCCTCTGTAACTGGGTGACCAGAATTTCCAGATGAAGAACGGGGACCCATGACATTGTCTACAGCTGGCTGTTACATCTACCATTATTTCCTATAAGTTTGAGCCTCACAGAAAACCAGGACAAATTAAAGATTAACTAGAAATGACCAGGACAACTGATTGAAATCCAGGACTGTCCGTCCTAAACAGGGACACTTGGGCTACCCTATCCTGCAGCACACAACAGATAATGATTCAACTGATCTACTTATACAATACTTACTTTGTATGAACCCTATGAATGTGTTTTTACATTTTTTTTCCCATTCAGGTCTATTTTATAATCACAAGAATGCACATCAGGTCATGTGTTAGATTTACCTGCTTGTCATGTGGTTAAAGTCACTTGGCTATACCTCAAGCCATAAGACATGGGCAAATCTTGCAACACACACTCTGTTGTACATAACTGCATAGCTGCACTACAGCATACCATTCTAGAACTGGCAAACAAAATGAGGAACTCCACTGCAGCACAGCATTCTAGAACAAAAAGTACTAAATACGTCACCCAACAGTAGTACACCATGTCACAGATTCACTCAGCAGGTCAGCCCTCTACTCCCAAAGTTCCAACCTCTGAGCATAGAATTGTGAACAGTGAACAGTACAAGGTAACCCTCTTGTCTGTTTTGTGGGTTCAAGTCACCTTAGTCCCAAGTTCTGGAGGGATTCAAACTGATAACCTCTTGTTAGCGTACCCAATTGTCAGGCTCAGATAAGTCTGTCTTCAGGGGGCCAGATATCTTTGCTAATGGGCACCTAATCAGGTATTTCAAATGAACCCTTAGAACTCTATGCAAGACCTTAGAGAACTCTTATCTGTTTTCCAGTTTGGTATCACAATAAGCACATGCACAGTGTCAACTATAACCATTCCAAGCTCCACTTACAAAAAGAAGTTTCAAGGCACACCTGGCAGTTTCTGTTTTTAAAATATATATCTTTACTTTAAAATAGGTAAAAAATAGGAAACAGTAAAATACAGAACAAAATCTCCCAACACATACAGCCTTAAAACAAACAGGTTTAAAAGTGCAGATTCCTACCAATAATAACACTCAGACTAGTCTTGTCTAAGGTCCTTACTTCTTAATCTTTCAGTGCTTTGATGTTCCTCTCTTCCTTCCGTCAGAAATGAATGTGTCTTCTAAGGTTTGCTCAGTAGGTTTAAAAACAGTCTTGAGCTGGCCTTCTCTCTGAGGTCACCTAACTCCACCTTTTGGTGCATTACAATTTATATTTTATCACACAGGATGTCCTATTAAGATATTTAAAAAAATAATAGATGACCAAATTAAATCTCTCTCTTCCTGGCTGGTCCAAACCGGTCTGTGCTCTGCTTACGCAGACATCAAAAGTCTCTTTGATGTAAGTCACTGTATATTCAAAGCAAATGTATATTGCACTCCTTAATTTAGTCTGGGACCTGGTATCCCCAGACATCAAAGGACTTTTTGATGAAATTAGCTGGCTTCCTGGGATGATAGCCATAACACTCTCTGGTGTCCCTTTTCTCAGGACACCTAGTGTACATCAAAGGATCTCCGTGATGGTGTTATAAAATGGATAGCTTGGTTCCTGCCTTCAAAGCAAACTTAACAAAGTAATTGCATTCCAGAAAGCTGCAGTTTTAAGCTATGTCCTGTCCTTTGAACTTATCCCTGTGGGGTTTTGATGTGTCAGTTCCAGCAAGACAGCATTTTCTCTTGACACAGTCCATCACGCATTTTTTTATATTTACAAAAAATGATACAGGGATCAGAACCAGCTGTACAAGTGTGACAATTCCTCTCCACCTAGACTAAATTTGGGGGCTCTATCCCCTGCATGGGTTGAGCTTCCCAAATCAGTTCACTCCTCATACACACAGGACAGCCCATCTGATTTCTGATTCTGTTTTCCAGCCCTATGTAGAATGGTCATATCATATCTTTGCAAAGCAAGACTCCATCTTAGTAATTGACCATTGTTTTTCCCTATCTGCGTCAGCCAAACTAGGGGGTTGTGGTCAGTCTACACCACAAAATGCTGCCCATGCAAGTATGGCTCAAATTTCTTTAGGGCCCACACTATGACAAGACACTCCTTTTCCACCGTGGAGTATGACTGCTCCCTGGGAAGTAACTGTTTACTCAGGTAGGCTATTGGGTGGTCCCTCCCTTTTCTTAATGTCTGGCTCAGTACTGCCCCCATACACACGTCTGAGGCATCAGTCTGAACTATAAAGGTTTTACTATAGTCAGGACTTGTCAAAACAGGAGCACTGCACAGTGCCTCCTTTAGTTTGGAAAAGTCTTCCTCACAGGTTGGGCCCCAGGAGATTTTCTTGGGCATCCTTTTCTTTGTCAGGTCAGATAGGGGAACAGCCAGGGCACTGTAATTGGGTACAAATTTTCTATAGTACCCTGCTGTCCCAAGAAAACTCCTAACCTGCTTCCGTGTTTCTGGTCTGGGCCATGCCTGGATTACCTCTATCTTTATTTGGTTAGAAAGGAGCTGTTCCTGGCCTACCACATGCCCGTGGTATGCCACTTCTCCCATGGTCACCTGGCACTTCTCGGCTTTGACAGTGAACCCAGCCTTCTGTATCCTGTCCAGCACTTCCCTAAGGTGGGATAGGTGTTCCTCCCAGCAGGTACTAAAGATGGCAATGTCATCCAGGTATGCCACGGTGCACTCCTCAGCACCATTTAACACCTGGTTCACCAACCTTTGGAAAGTGGCCAGGGCATTCTTCATTCCAAAAGGCATTACTTTGAACTCAAATAAGCCTATCAGAGTGATGAAGGCCGACCTCTCCCTAGCTCTGTCCATCAACTCTACCTGCCAATACCCCTTTGTCAGGTCAATGGTTGTAAGGTAGGTTGCCCCTCCCAACTTGTCCAGGAGTTTGTTCGTCTGGGGCATCGGGTGGGCATCTGACTTTGTGACTGCATTCAGTCCACGATAGTTTACACAGAAATGAGTCAAGCCATCTGGCTTGGGTACAAGGACTATGAGTGAGGCCCAGAGACTGTGGGATCTCTGGATTACCCCTAAATCCAGCATCTCCTGCACTTCCCTCCTAATGTCCTTTTGGACAGCCTCTAACACCCGATATGCTGTCCACCGTATGGGCATCTGTGTCTCTGTCTCCACATCGTGTGTTGTTAAGGGGGTTAGTCCAGGCTTGGCGCTAAACAAGGGGGTGAAGTCTGCTAAAACCCTCCCTTACTTTCTGGATCTGGCCCGGGGTCAGCTGGGGAGACAATTTTACTGCCTCCACAGAGGACTCCTGCTTACTTTCTTCCAACAAATCCAGAAAGGGGTCTCCTTCGTCTGTCCCCTCCTCATGACTACCCACTGCAAACACCATGTCAGCCCTATTTGCATATGGCTTCATCATGTTGACATGGTACATCCTTTCTCTCTGTCTACAGTCAGGTAACTCCACAATGCAGTTCACGTCATTTATCTTACTAACCACTTTGTATGGTCCTCCTGCCCACTCAGCCTGCAGCTTGTCTTTCCGGACCAGAATAAAGACCATGACTTCCTGACCCACCATGTATGAGCGAGCTCTGGCTCTGCGGTTGTACCACACTTTTTGTTTCTGTTGGGCAGCTGCCAACTTACTCTGGGCTGTCCCCATAAGCTCCTTCATCCTTTCCCTAAACCTTAGGACGTAATCCACAATGGGAGTTCCCTTGGTGGTGTGCTTGCCTTCCCAGTCCTCCCGGATCAAGTCTAGGAGCCCATGTACCCGGCATCCATATAAGAGTTTGAAGGGGGAAAATCCTGTCAACTCATGGGGCACCTCCCTGTATGCAAACAACAGGTGGGGAAGATATTTCTCCTGGTCCCTCCCATGCTGTTCAGCAAACACCCAGAGCATTGACTTTAGGGTACCATTGAATCGTTCCACAATCCCATTGGCTTGTGGGTGATACAGTGTCGTTCATCTCTGCACCACCCCACACTTCTACCATAAACATTTCATCAGGTTCGACATGAAGGAGCCCCCTCACTCAGTGATTACCTCCTATGGAAACCCAACACAGGAGAAAATACCAAGTAAGGCATCTGCCACTTTGTCTGTCCTCAGAGAGGAGAGGGCGACTGTCTCTGGGTACCGGGTGGCATAATCTACCACAGTCAGGATGAATCTCTTCCCTGAGGAGCTTGGGGTATTTAAAGGCCCCACAATATCCATTCCCACCCTCTGGAATGGCTCCTCCACTATGGGCAATGGAATCAGGGAGGCTTGGATTTTCTTGCCCGCCTTCCCTATTTCTTGGCACCAGTGACAAGACCTGCAATACCTCTTCACTTGCTGGGTGAATTAGGCCAGTAGAAATTCTGGGCCAACCACTGCATAGTGCACGCGATTCCCAGATGACCAGACAAGGGAATATCATGTGCAATTTTGAGCAACTGCTCATAATACCCCTGGGGAATGACAAGCTGCCTGCCTAGCATCCCTCCCTCCCTCTGTCTGTACTGCCTGTGTATACATAAGTCCATTTTCCTAATAAACCTTATGTCTGCCGTCACCTTCCTGTGTGCCCTCTGAGTCTGCCCAAGCCCTCAGCTTCTCTAAACTAGGTTCATTCCCCTGAGCAGTTGCAAACCCCTCACACAGTCCCAAGGCATGGGACAGGTCCCCTTCAGTTGCTAAACTAGGGTCCCTAGCACTAGCGTCAAGGCCCTCAGGCTCACTGTCAATCCCAACCCTCTTACAAGGGGTCACCCCTCCCTCTTTGGATTAACCCTCTATAGCTGTGTGGTTACTTGCCACTGGGGAAATTTCTACCCCCTTTTTATCAGTCTCCCCATCTGGAGACACAGGCTGGGAAACCAGCCTCTCAGTGGTTTCCACACTGGTTTCTGTGGGGTTCAGGGAGCTACAATTTTCCCTTGCTGCTTGGCTATGGGTAACTGCACATACTATCCCCTGCTGGAGATTGTTACCCAAGATCATATCCACTGCTAATGTTTTGGCTACAGCCACCTGTTGCACAGTTCCCCCTGTTTCACCCCAGTCTAGGAGAACAGTAGCGAGGGGCAATGTTTTTTCCCCACCCACAAAGTCCTGTACAGTTACATATTTATTGGGTATAATCTGACCAGGCTGTACCTCATCCCCTTTTATCAATGTCAGGGATGCCCCTGTGTTCCTTAACCCCTTCGTCTGTACACCATTCACCATGTCTGGGTGCATGTGTTCCTTCATGTTCACTGGCATGCTCCCAGGGACACACAAACAACCCACTTCTTTTCTAGCACCCTGTTGTGTATTGTGGCTCACCTTTTTGGGACACTGTCTGGCAATATGCCCAGGTTCCTTACACGACCAACATTCAGTTCTTCTCTCAGAGAAAGCTTTTCTCTGAAACCTGGGGCTAACTGGTTTCGGTGGAGGCAGTGAGAGTTTAAGCTGCCCTGAAGGTACGCTTTTCCCTTTCTGCACTGCCACGCCCACCCCATTTGCTCTCAGAGCAGATCTGCTCTTGGCATAGTGGTCTGAGAGTTCAGCAGCCTCTTATACTGTTTTTGGATCTTGGTCCTCTAGCCAGGTTTTTAGCTCTGCTGGGCATGCCCAATAAAACTGTTCTAATAAAATCACATTTTCAATTTTATCAACAGAGTTTTCCTCAATTCCTTCCCACCAATGTTTTAAAAACCGACGTTGTTTCATGGCTAGCTCGTCGTAGCTCATGTCAGGGTTTCTCCTGAGCTTATGGAATTTAGCTCTCTATGATTCAGCAGTTAATTCAAACTTTTTTAACAGTGCAGCTTTTAACTTGCTGTAATCATTGCTGTCCTCATTGTCCATTTGACCCAATGCATCCCGAGCTTTCCCAGTAAGTAGCGAGGATAGCTGGAAGCTCCAGGACACTCTAGGAATTTTTGCCTGAATACAAATTTTTTCAAAAGAATTTAAAAAGGCATCCATGTCCTCCTCATCCTTAAACTCAGCTATTAATTTGGAGTTCAATTTGTAACCCAGTCCTGCAGTCCCAGTTAAACCCAAGCCACTTACCTGCTCTGGTGCTGCTGGTTGGAGTCATAGCTTCTCCAGTTCGTGTTGCCACTGGCACTCCTCTGTCTTCTCCTCTGCAGCTCACTGGTGCTCATGCTCCTCACAGTCTGCTTCCCTCTGTTGTCGCTCTGCCTCTCGCTGTTCCCTCTCTGTCTCTCGGCGTTCTCGCTCTGCCTCTTGGTTCTGTCGCTCCCTCTCTTTCTGGACCTCCAGCTCCATCCTGTACAACTCAATTTGTAGCCTGAGTACCTCTGGATTCAGGTTACTGGTGACCTTCCCCTGCTGCTGTTGCCCTTCACTGACAGTGGCCCTGCTGTCCTCCTCATCGGCTCTGGACCCTTCACTGGCTGCTAGCCCTTCCACACTTGAGGTTTGGTCCCTTTCAGTCATGGTCTGTGACTTGCTGCTCTGGGTATCTGCTACCATCAGGGCCTCTATGAGGTTCTGCTTTTTGGATGTCACCTTGAACAGGACTCCTCTGTCCTCGCACAACTGTTTTAAGTATTCTACAGTGTGCCTGCTGCAGTTGGAAGCCATATTTCCTAACTACTACTATTCTGACTGGCACTTAGAAAAAAAATGAAACGGGTAGGGACTTGACTGAAAGCCAAGGGATATAGTTCTGTTTCCTTTTGAAATAAAACACTGCCTTTCTTTTTTCCAAGTGAGCTGAATGGTCTCAAGCTGACACGCTGAACAATGAAGTTTTTACCACCAAACTTTTTTATGCCACCGCGTCCAACCAATCTTTCACAGATTCACTCAGTGGGTCAGCCCTCTACTCCCAAAGTGCCAACCTCTGAGCATAGAATTGTGAACAGTGAACAGTACAAGGTAACACTCTTGTCTGTTTTGTGGGTTCAAGTCACCTTAGTCCCAAGTTCTGAAGGAATTCAAACTGATAACCTCTTGTTAGTGTACCCAATTGTCAGGCTCAGATAAGTCTGTCTTCAGGGGACCAGATATCTTTGCCTACGGGCACCTAATCAGGTATTTCAAATGAACCCTTAGAACTGTATGCAAGATCTTAGAGAACTCTTACCTCTTTTCCAGTTTGGTATCACAATAAGCACATGCACAGTGTCAACTATAACCATTCCAAGCTTCACTTATAAAGAGAAGTTCCAAGGCACAAAAGGCAGTTTCTGTTTTTAAAATATATATCTTTACTTTAAAATAGGTAAAAAATAGGAGACAGTAAAACACAGAACAAAATATCACAACACATACAGCCTTAAAACAAACAGGTTTAAAAGTGCAGATTCCTACCAGTAATAACACTCAGACTAGTCTTGTCTAAGGTCCTTACTTCTTAATCTTTCAGTGCTTTGATGTTCCTCTCTTTCTTCAGTCAGAAATGAATGTGTCTTCTAAAGTTTGCTCAGTAGGTTTAAAAACAGTCTTGAGCCGGCCTTCTCTCTGAGGTCACCTAACTCCTTCTTTTGGTGTATTACAATTTATATTTTATCACACAGGATGTCCTATTAAGATATTTAAAAAAAATAATAAATGACCAAATGAAATCTCTCTCTTCCTGACTGGTCCAAACCGGGCTGTGCTCTGCTTACCCAGACATCAAAAGTCTGTTTGATGTAAGTCACTGCATATTCAAAGCAAATGTATATTGCACTCCTTAATTTAGTCTGGGACCTGGTATCCCCAGACATCAAAGGTCTCTTTGATGAAATGATCTGGCTTCCTGGGATGATAGCCATAACACTCTCTGGTGTCCCTTTTCTCAGGACACCTAGTGTACATCAAAGGATCTCCCTGAGGGCGTTATAAAATGGATATCTTGGTTCCTGCCTTCAAAGCAAACTTAACAAAGTAATTGCATTCCAGATAGCTGCAGTTTTAAGCTATGTCCTGTCCTCTGAACTTATCCCTTGGGGGTTTTGATGTGTCAGTTCCAGCAAGACAGCATTTCTTCTTGACACAGTCCATCACACATTTTTTTATATTTACAAAAAATGATACAGGGATCAGAACCAGCTGTACAAGTGTGACAATTCCTCCTCACCTAGACTAAATTTGGGGGCTCTATCCCCTGCGTGGGATGAGCTTCCCAAATCAGTTCACTCTTCATACACACAAGACAACCCATCTGATTTCTGATTTTGTTTTCCAGCCCTATGTAGAATGGTCATATCATATCCTTGCAAAGCAAGACTCCATCTTAGTAATCAACCTTGTTTTTCCCCATCTGTGTCAGCCAAACTAGGGGGTTGTGGTCAGTCTGCACCACAAAATGCTGCCCATATAAGTATGGCTCAAATTTCTTTAGGGCCCACACTATGCCAAGACACTCCTTTTCCACCGTGGAGTATGACTGCTCCCTGGGAAGTAACATTTTACTTAGGAAGGCTATTGGGTGGTCCCTCCCTTCGCTGGATGTCTGTCTCAGTACTGCCCCAATACACACATCTAAGGCATCAGTCTGAACTATAAAGGTTTTACTATAGTCAGGACTTGTCAAAACAGGAGCACTGCACAGTACCTTCTTTAGTTTGGAAAAGGCTTCCTCACAGGCTGGGCCCCAGGTGCTTTTCTTGCACATCCTTTTCTTTGTCAGGTCAGATAGGGGGGCAGCTAGGGCACTGTAATTGGGTACAAATTTTCTATAGTACTCTGCTGTCCCAAGAAAACTCCTAACCTGCTTCCGTGTTTCTGGTCTGGGCCATGCCTGGATTACCTCTATCTTTATTTGGTTAGGACGGAGCTGTCCCTGGCCTACCACATGCCCGAGGTATGCCACTTCTCCCATGGCCACCTGGCACCTCTTGGCTTTGACAGTGAACCCGGCCCTCTGTATCCTGTCCAGCACTTCCCTAAGGTGGGATAGGTGTTCCTTCCAGCTGGTACTAAAGATGTCAATGTCATCCAAGTATGCCACGGTGTACTCCTCAGCACCATTTAACACCTGGTTCATCAACCTTTGGTAAGTGGCCAGGGAGTTCTTCATTCTGAAAGGTATTACTTTGAACTCAAATAAGCCTATCGGAGTGATGAAGGCCAACCTCTCCCTAGCTCTGTCCATCAACTCTACCAGCCAATACCCCTTTGTCTGGTCAATGGTTGTAAGGTAGGTCGCCCCTCCTAACTTGTCCAGGAGTTCATCCATCTGGGGCATCGGGTGGGCATCTGACTTTGTGATTGCATTCAGTCCATGGTAGTTTACACAGAAATGAGTAGAGCCATCTGGCTTGGGTACAAGGACTACGGGTGAGGCCCAAGGACTGTGGGATCTCTGGATTACCCCTAAATCCAGCATCTCCTCCACTTCCTTTCTAATGTCCTTTTGGACAGCCTCTGACACCAGATATGCTGTCCGCCGTATGGGTATCTGTGTCTCTGTCTCCACATTGTGTGTTGCTAAGGGGGTTAGTCCAGGCTTGGTGCTAAACAAGGTGGCAAAGTCTGCTAAAATCTCCCTTACTTTCTGGATCTGGCCCGGGGTCAGCTGGGGAGACAATTTTACTGCCTCCACAGATGACTCCCGCTTACTTTCTTCCAGCAAATCCAGAAGGGGTTCTCCTTCGTCTGTCCCCTCCCCATGACTACACACTGCAAACACCATGTCAGCCCTAGCTGCATATGGCTTCATCATGTTGACAAGGTTTCTGTCTGTCTATGGTCAGGCAACTCACAATGTAGTTCACATCATTTACCTTCCTAATCACTTTGTACGGTCTGCCCACTCAGCCTGCAGCTTGTCTTTTCAGACCGGAATAAGGACCATGACTTCCTGACCCACCATGTACAAGCGAGTTCTGGCTCTGTGGCTGTACCACACTTTTTGTTTCTGTTGGGCAGCTGCCAAGTTGCTCTGGGCTGTCCCCATTAGCTTCTTCAGCCTTTCCCCTAAACCTTAGGACGTAATCCACAATGGGAGTTCCCTGGGTGGCGTGCTTGCCTTCCCTGTCCTCCAGGATCAAGTCTAGGGGTCCACGTACCTAGCATCCATATAAGAGTTCAAAGGGAGAAAATCCTGTTGACTCATGGGGTGCCTCCCTGTATGCAAACAACAGGTGGGGAAGGTATTTTGTCCCAGTCCCTCCCATGCTGTTCAACAAATGCCCAGAGCATTTACTTTAGGGTACCATTGACTCGTTCCACAATCCCATTGGCTTGTGGGTGATACTGTGTCATGCATCTCTGCACCACCCCACACTTCTACCTTAAACATTTCATCAGGTCCGACATGAAGGAGCCCCCTCAATTGGTGATTACCTCCTGTGGAAACCCAACATGGGAGAAAATTCCAAGTAAGGCATCTGCCACTTTGTTTGTCCTCAGAGAAAATAGGGCGACTGCCTCTGGGTACCGGGAGGCATAATCCAACACACTCAGGAAGAATCTCTCCCCTGAGGAGCTGGGGCATTTAAAGGCCCCACAATATCCATTCCCACCCTCTGGAATGGCTCCTCCACTATGGGCAATGGAATCAGGGCGGCTTGGGTTTTCTTGCCCGCCTTCCCTATTTCTTGGCACCAGTGACAAGACCTGCAATACCCCTTCACTTGCTGGGTGAAGTTAGGCCAGTAGAAATTCTGGGCCAACCGCTGCATAGTGCATGCGATTCCCAGATGACCAGACAAGGGAATATCATGTGCAATTTTGAGCAACTGCTCATAATAATCCCTGGGGAATGACAAGCTGCCTGCCTAGCATCCCTCCCTCTGTCTGTATAGCCTGTGTATACATAAGTACATTTTCCCAATAAACCTTATGTCTGCCGTCACCTCCCTGTGTGCCCTCTGAGTCTGCCCAAGCCCTCAGCTTTTCTAAACTAGGGTCACTCCTCTGAGCAGCTGCAAACCCCTCACACAGTCCCAAGGCATGGGACAGGTCCCCTTCAGTTGCTTAACTAGGGTCCCTAGCACTAATGTCAGGACCCTCAGGATCACTGTCAATCCCAACCCTCTTATAAGGGGTCACCCCTCCCTCTTCGGAGTAACCCTCTGTATCTGTGGGGTTACCTACCACTGGAGAAATTTCTACCCCCTTTTTATCAGTCTCCCCATCTGGAGACACAGGCTGGGAAACCAGCCTCTCAGTGGTTTCCACACTGGTTTCTGTGGGGTTCAGGGAGCTACAATTTTCCCTTGCTGCTTGGCTATGGGTAACTGCACATACTATCCCCTGCTGGAGATTGTTACCCAAGATCACATCCACTGCTAAGGTTTTGGCTACAGCCACCTGTTGCACAGTTCCCTCTGTTTCACCCCAGTCTAGGAGAACACTAGCGAGGGGCAATGTTTTCTCCCCACCTGCAAAGTCCTGTACAGTTACATATTTATTGGGTATAGTCTGACCAGGCTGTACCAGATCCCCTTTTACCAATGTCAGGGATGCCCCTGTGTCCCTTAACCCCTGCGTCTGTACACCATTCACCATGACTGGGTGCATGTGTTCCCTCATGTTCACTGGCATGCTCCCAGGGACATACAAACAACCCACTTCCATCCTAGCACCCTGTTGTGTATTATGGCTTACCTTTTTGGGACACTGTCTGGCAATATGCCCAGTTTCCTTACACAACCAACATTCAGTTCTTCTCTCAGAGAAAGCTTTTCTCTGAAACCTGGGGCTAACTGGTTTCGGTGGAGGCAGTGAGGGTTTAAGCTGCCCTGAAGGCATGCTTTTCCCTTTCTGCACTGCCACGCCCACCCCATTCGCTCTCAGAGCAGATCTGCTCTTGGCGTAGTGGTCCGAGAGTTCAGCAGCCTCTTGTACTGTTCTTGGATCTTGGTCCTCTAGCCAGGTTTTTAGCTCTGCTGGGCATGCCCAATAAAACTGCTCTAATAAAATCACATTTTCAATTTTATCAACAGAATTTTCCTCAATTCCTTCCCACCAGTGTTTTAAAAACTGACGTTGTTCCATGGCTAGCTCCTCGTAGCTTATGTCAGGGCTTCTCCTGAGCTTACGGAATTTAGCTCTGTATGATTCAGCAGTTAATTCAAACTTTTTTAACAGTGCAGTTTTTAGCTTGCTGTAATCATTGCTGTCCTCATTGTCCATTTGACCCACTGCATCCTGAGCTTTCCCGGTAAGTAACGGGGATAGTTGGAAGCTCCAGAACTCTCTAGAAATTTTAGCCTGAATACAAACTTTTTCAAAAGAATTTAAAAAGGCATCCATGTCCTCCCCCTCTTTAAACTTGGCTATTAACTTAGAGTTCAATTTGTAACCCAGTCTTGCAGTCCCAGTTAAACCCAAGCCACTTACCTGCTCTGGTGCTGCTGGTTGGAGTCGTAGCTTCTCCAGTTCATGTTGCCACTGGTGCTCCTCTCTCTTCTCCTCTGCAGCTCACTGGTGCTCATGCTCCTCACAGTCTGCCTTCCTCTGTTGTCGCTCTGCCTCTCACTGTTCCCTCTCTGCCTCTCAGTGTTCTCGCTCTGCCTCTTGGTTCTCTTGCTCCCTCTCTTTCTGGACCTCCAGCTCCATCCTGTGCAACTCAATTTGCAGCCAAAGTACCTCTGGATTCAGGATACTGGTGACCTTCCCCTGGTGCTGTGGCCCTTCACTGTAAGCGGCCCTGCTGCCCTACTCATCGGCTCTGGACCCTTCACTGGCTGCTAGCCCTTCTACACTTGAGGTTTGGCCCCTTTCAGTCGTGGTCTGTGACTTGCTGCTCTGGGTATCTGCTACCATCAGGGCCTCTATGAGGTTCTGTTTCTTGGCTGTCACCTTGAACAGGGCTCCTCTGTCCTTGCACAACTGTTTTAAGTATTCTACAGTGTGCCTGCTGTAGTTGGAAGCCATATTTCCTAATTACTACTATTCTGACTGGCATTTAGAAAAAAAACTAAAATGGGTAGGGACTTGACTGTAAGCCAAGGGATATAGTTCTGTTTCCTTTTGAAATAAAACACTGCCTTTCTTTTTTCCAAGTGAGCTGAATGGTCTCAAGCTGACACTCTGAACAATGAAGCTTATACCACCAAACTTTTTTATGACACCGCTGCCAACCAATCTGTCACAGATTCACTCAGTGGGTCAGCCCTCTACTCCCAAAGTGCCAACCTCTGAGTGTAGAATTGTGAACAGTGAACAGTACAAGGTAACACTCTTGTCTGTTTTGTGGGTTCAAGTCTCCTTAGTCCCAAGTTCTGGAGGGATTCAAACTGATAACCTCTTGTTAGCGTACCCAATTGTCAGGCTCAGATAAGTCTGTCTTCAGGTGGCCAGATATCTTTGCCTATGGGCACCTAATCAGGTATTTCAAATGAACCCTTAGAACTCTATGTAAGATCTTAGAGAACTCTTATCTGTTTTCCAGTTTGGTATCACAATAAACACATGCTGCAGTGTCAACTATAACCATTCCAAGCTCCACTTATAAAAAGAAGTTCCAAGGCACAACAGGCACTGATTTTAAAATATATATCTTTACTTTAAAATAGGTAAAAAATAGGAGACAGTAAAATACAGAACAAAATATCACAACACATACAGCCTTAAAACAAACAGGTTTAAAAGTGCAGATTCCTACCAATAATAACACTCAGACTAGTCTTGTCTAAGGTCCTTACTTCTTAATCTTTCAGTGCTTTGATGTTCCTCTCTTTCTTCAGTCAGAAATCAATGTGTCTTCTAAGGTTTGCTCAGTAGGTTTAAAAACAGTTTTGAGCCAGCCTTCTCTCTGAGGTCACTTAACTCCGCCTTTTGGTGTATTACAATTTAAATTTTGTCACACAGGATGTCCTATTAAGATATTTAAAAAAATAATAGATGACCAAATGAAATCTCTCTCTTCCTGACTGGTCCAAACCAGTCTGTGCAGTGCTTACCCAGACATCAAAAGTCTCTTTGATGTAAGTCACTGTATATTCAAAGCAAATGTATATTGGACTCCTTAATTTAGTCTGGGACCTGGTATCCCCAGACATCAAAGGTCTCTTGGATGAAATGAGCTGGCTTGCTGGGATGATAGCCATAACAATGGCAGGTGTCCCTTTTCTCAGGACACCTAGTGTACATCAAAGGATCTCCCTGAGGGAATTATAAAATGGATATCTTGGTTCCTGCTTTCAAAACAAATTTAACAAAGTAATTGCATTCCAGATAGCTGCAGTTTTAAGCTATGTCCTGTCCTTTGAACTTATCCCTGGGGGTTTTTGATGTGTCAGTTCCAGCAAGACAGCATTTTCTCTTGACACAGTCCATCACACATTTTTTTATAATTACAAAAAATGATACAGGGATCAGAAACAGCTGTCCAAGTGTGACACACTAGTCAAGAACCGAGCACTAAAGGAGTGACTGCATTACAGCACATGGTTCTAGATCTGATAATAAATGAGTTGATTTCCTGTAATGCAACATTATAGAAAGGTCAACACTAAATGGTCACAACTTTGCTACAGTAAAACAGTCTAGGACTGACAAAACAAGATCAGTAACTCCATTAAAGCACTACATTCTAGAACTGACAATTTAAAATGTTATAGTAAGTAAGTAAGTAAATTTTTATTTCTTGAGTGCCCAATCCCATAGGCTCTGGGCACTTTACAAATGTAGAGATGCAGTAAACAGACATAAAATAACAACTTACAATAAACAGATCTCAACAGATCAATAAAACTCTATGAAATCTTATCTCAATAAAATAACAGTGCTTCGATAATAATCAAAAGTATAATTGGCTTCCAAAAGCTTCTCTAAACAGATGTGCCTTCAGACCCCACTTAAAAGCCTTCACTGATGGAGCCTCCCTCAAGGATCTTGGGAGCAAGATTTAAAGGGCTGGGCCAGCCAGCTCAAATGCATGGTCTCCCAAGGTTTTCAGCTGGGCCTTTGGAACTGCTAGGAGGCCCTCGGTGCAGGAGCAGTGTGAGCAAACAAGCCAGACGGGGGTCAAGAGGTCACTCAGATAGCCCGGGCCCACACCATACAAGGCCATGTATGTGAGGAAGCCCACTTTGAAGGTGATTCTCCATCTCACCGACAGCCAGTCCTGATCACGCAGGACAGGGGTCACGTGGCAAGATCTCAGAGGTCCTGTCAGCAACCTGCTCACTGCGTTCTGCACCAGCTGCAGGCAATGAAGAACCTCTCCACTGACCCTGAGGTAGAGAGCATTACAGTAGTCGAGCTTCGATGTAGCAAAGGTATGTGCCAGTGAGGGCAGATCACCAGGCAGAATTAAGGCTTTGATCCGAGTGACGTTCCTTAAAAGGTAAAAACCACTCCAGATGACAGATGACACCTGAGCCTCAAGTGTCAATCTCTCATCGTGGATGATGCTTGGACTTTTCACTTTAGTGGAAGCAGCCAATGGGGTGAGGCCCAGGAACAACCCTGTTCCCCACCCAGCAGCAACCCCATCACGTTGATGACAGGCTCAATCACTAGGACCTCCGTCTTGTCAGGGTTGAGTCTCAGCCAGTTAAAGGATGTCCAGTCTTAGATCTCGGCCAGACATTTATTGAGCACCTCCACAGCATCTTTCTTCCCGGGAGCAAAGGATATATACAGCTGGGTGTTACCTGCATAGCAGTGGAAACCCATGCTGTAATGTGTAATAATCTTACTCAGGGGAAGCATGTACACTGCAAACAACATAGGAGACAGGATTCAGCCCTGGGGAACTCCACAAGGCAGGGGCTTTGGGCAGGAGGAGAAATTTTACTTCACTACCCATTGCATCCTGCTCATGAGAAAGGACTCAACCCAATCAATGACAGTACCAGTAGAGTCCACAAAGCTCCCTAAGGCGGCCGAGTGGCACTACATGGTCCACAATGTCATATGCTGAGTTGCCTTGACCAAAATCCAGACTGGAATGGCTCGTAGATGTCAAAGGCCACAAGTTGCACCTCGAGCTGCGGAGCCATCACTTTTTTAAGAACCCATCCCCAAGAACTTGAGGTTGGAGATTGGTTGATAATTTACCAAGACGTCAGGGTCAAGTGATGGTTCTTCAGGAAGTGCTTTGCCAGCACCTTTTTCAAGGCATCTGGGAAAAGTCCCTCTGAAAGCAAGCACTGGTCGATCTCAGTGAACACTGGGCCAATGGACTCAACGCATCTGACTAAGAGACGATTCAGGCCCTGGTCCAGTTCACAAAAGTGGTCCACATCTTTAAGATTACCTCAACAACCTCTGCCGCCCTCACCAGCCTAAACTAATCTCAGACAATAAGAGTGCCTCTGACAATGCATGGCCCACCACTGCAGGGCTGCTCCCGGCCCACTGGAAAGATCCCAGTCCTAATGGAGGACACTCTATCAGAGAAGAACTGAGCAAACTCCTTGCACTGGGTGACTGAAATTGCTCTTTTCAGCTGCAGACAGGCAGGATGATGTAGCCTACAATTCTGGCACACAGCACAATGATCTGTAACTGACATTTATGACTACTTCTGCACAGTGTTCTAAAACTAACATCACTAAATGTCATAACTCTGCAACAGTTTAGAAAATCATTCTAGAACTGACAGCACTAAATGCAATGTCACTACAGTGCAACATTCTTGTACTGACGTAACTGTGCTACAGCCCTGCATTCTAGAACATGCAGCACTAAATGCAATGATACTACAGTGCAACATTCTTGTACTGACGTAACTGTGCTACAACCCTGCATTCTAGAACATGCAGCACTACATGCAATGTCACTACAGTGCAACATTCTTGTACTGACGTAACTGTGCTACAGCCCTGCATTCTAGAACATGCAGCACTAAATGCAATGTCACTACAGTGCAACATTCTTGTACTAGCGTAACTGCTTTCTGACCCTGCATTCCTGAAGAACATGCAGCACTAAACGCAATGTCACTACAGTGCAACATTCTTGTACTGACGTAACTGTGCTACAGCCCTGCATTCTAGAACATACAGCACTAAACGCAATGTCACTACAGTGCAACATTCTTGTACTGACGTAATTGCGCTACAGTCCTGCATTCTAGAACAGATAGCACAAAATACCATAACTCCATTACAACACAACATTCTAGAGCGTACAATACTGGCATACAATAACTTAAATATAACACAATGCTCTGGATCCTATGTCTGATAGTCAGAAAACTCCAGCATTGCAGTAGCATTCAGATCCTGGAGTCTGGAGGTAGATGCAATTTGAAATCATTTTGTTTTACAGCATTCCTTAGAGATCTGAGACCAGAGATATGAGCCGCTGCAGCCCCTCTCTAATCATAGATGTTTCATATAGATCACAGGCCTTAGCATCCAAGAATCTGGATGTAACAGAAAAAATACCCGCAATATATTTGCTAGCAAATAACAGCAAAGAGAAATTAGGACTAGATTAGAAAAACATGTATTTTACAGCAGGCTTATGTGGAGGGAGAGCTTGGTTTTGTTGTTCCCACAGAAGCTTCTGCTGGGAAGGCCAAGGTGAGTCCCCTGACAAGTGTGTCTGGATCTTCGCCACAGTCAGATGGCCACTGGGAATTCAGGGGGTTGATTAGATGGTGGGTGGGGGTGATAATCACATCTTGTTGCATTGCAGTGCTCAGTGATCACACAGGTCCAATGACTTCTGGGACAGGAAGTTCAGGGAAAACTACAAGGGGAAGGATGAATCACACCCCTCCTTACAAACCTGACCTGCCCCACATCCCTCAAGTTGTTCCACTAGAGGGCTCAATCTCAAGGGGTAACTTGTGTGGCAACCTTGGAGCTGCTGTTCCTGGGGAGGGAACAAATGGAACCTCCTGGGGTGGTTCATCCTCACCTCAGTATTAAAACAGCAAACATAAAAATGGACTTCTTTGAAGCTAACAAAAGTGACCAAAATATAGATCCTCTCTCCCCCCAACAGGGACAAGGACAGTTTCTAAACTGGTCACTGCTAGCTCTCCCCTTTTTATCTCAGATTGGCTACTGAACTGACCCTAAATGTAACACCGACTTCCACTTTTAAGTAAAATATTCCATTTTTTTTCTAAAGCAGCAGTATTTTTTAAGAAACAAACAATGTAATCACATGGTTTGTTAAATGTTAAAAGGGTTTCCAAGGGATGTCTCTTATGGTATAAGAGACTCCAAGGCTGAGGTCTGGGTGAGATGACTGGGAAGCAAAGCTGAGCAGGTCTGTCTGCCCAAACCTCTGGAGATTGCAAGCTGATTGGCTGAAATCATGTTAGTGATTTATAACAGCAATAATATATTTTTCATATAATTAGATTAGTCATTGATATGTTATTATTTCTCTCAGTTTTTAAAATGCCTTTTATTACTAATGTTATAATGACTGAAGTCATTAAAGATGGCCGCCGTTATCAATTTTTAAAAGTTCTTTCCCGTGAGGTTACTTTTAGTCTTTACGTGCTGGATTCATACTGAGGATATACTAGGAGGACACATTTCTGATGGTAACCAGCACAGTGTCACACCCAAATGTTTAATGTATTCATAGTGGGTGTGACCAGAGAGCAGGGACTTTAAAAATATCAAAACCCTATATCTCAGTTCAGAAGTGAAATGAAACAAAAAAATAATATATTGATTTTTTTGTTTGTTTCCCTCCCCAGACAGCCCTCCTTTCCTGCCAGTCTTCCCAGCCCTGTCATCCCAGCTTCCCCCAGGACTTACCTTCCCATAGAACCTCACAGCTTGCCCTCCATGGTAGGGTGATGGGAAGTGCCTCGACCCTCCAGGACTGGTTCCAGATTCTGGGAGGAGCCTGAGTCACCTGGTGCGGGGTCTACGGGGGCCAACTGTCATTCTGTACACTGGGAGACCCTTTTTCCATTTTTCTCCCTGGGAGATGTGGCATATGCTTGATGTCAAGGCGAATGCGATGACATCTGCCACGTCTCCCCCACCTTCTAGGCTTGAGCTGCCTTTCCTTTGGCTTCCACCAGAGGCCAGTCTAGCACTGAGCTCTACCCTCCCTCCAGAGAAGGAGAGCGGTCCTTTGGATGCTCGATCCTCCTTCTCCCCCGGCCATCCCTCCGACACTCTGGGCTCACTTCCAAACCCAGGTCATTAACATTGCAAGTGGCAGCTCTATCGCTGGTAGGCCAGCAATATATTGATGTTTTTGCCAAAAACACATTATTACAAAAAAAAAGACGCCCCCCTCTGTTAACAAATGCTGTAGCTTTAAATAACAGAACCCCCATGTTTCATACCAGCAATGGAAAATGCTGTCAGTGATAGCGACTGGACATACTCGATAGGAGCTCTGTCAGGAATGTCAAATTTAAATAACATTTCCAAAATAACATCTTGTTTACAGAAATAACAATCATCGAACATGGTGATAACTTCTCTGGTTCCTACACCAAAAGTAGAGAAGAGGTTACATTTTGAATTGGATGATGATTACGTTGGTTCTATATTTACAACAAAGGTTTGCATGTAAGTATCTGTGTAAGTGGCACTTAATGTGCTGGAGAGTAATACAGAGCGGCAGTTCATTATATGACAAGCTCTTCCTGTGTTACCTTGCTCATGTTGAGTAACTCATTGCCAGAAGCAGCGCTGATGGTGACCCCAACAGGTGCGTATGGATATCAATAGCGGGACGACAGCTTTAGGGTGGCAGTTCAAGGGATGAGATGTTGCATATTCACTGATATCCAAACAGAATGCAAAAAACCTGCTTCTCAGCAAGGCAGTCTATCTTGCACTACTCAGAACTTGCTGTTTAAACAACTTCATCATTCTGCAGCAATCTGAGTGGCTGAAAAGTTATGAAGCGTGAGGGCTGATGAGGCAGTTTCCACTAGTGCAGCAACAAGCTGGTTTCAAAATAGAGACAGCCCCACACTGTTGCCACTCTTACAATCGTTCAGTGTCTGATCTGGCAGCTTAGTTGTATGCAGTAAAAGCCCAGCACAAGGGCTGAATAGGACAGCAGTGCATAGCTCTCAACTATGCTTGACTGTGAGGGACATCCATCATTTTAACCCGGAAACCTGTGCTGTCCCTCATCTGTCCATCATAGAAAAGCTGCTGCCCACTCAGAGAAGGTGCTGTAAATTTAGACTCTAAAGCAGAAATTCATAATATTCTAACCTATTAAATCAAAAACAAACATTGTACAAGTAAATGCAATAGTTTCCACCACGTTTTGAGGTCTTCTCTCCATCTCCAAAGATGTGTCCCTCATTCTGAGTGCCAGTGTCCCTCAGTTCAGTGACAAAAGGCGGAGAAGTATGCAGCAGTGCAGTGCAAGCTTTGAACAGAGGAGGCTTAAGAAAAATCCCTTAGGGTTTTGTTTTTCTTTGTTTTCTCAACTCCCAGCATTTATGCAGTTCTTGGAAAGTCAAATGTTAGAGTCGTAGATCGCTTTGCTGCAGGCTTCCTGGACTGGTGTTGGCCCCTCCTCCTCTTCGGAGTACCTGCATTCCTGTGCTTCTTTCTGGATGAGCGTTTCCTCGCTGACGGGGACTTTGAAAAAAGAAATAGCAGAGAGAATTTGATTACACAGGCTGTTCATATAAATTTGTTTATCCACAGCTTATTAATCCCCAAACTCAATGTCTGCATTGGCAAACATCATAACATAATATGATGACGAAAGGGACTGAGGGGTCACTATTGGGCTTGGAATCACCTTCAATGCCATTCTCCATCAGGAATCTGTCTAGTCCTGTGTAACCCCCTAATCATGCTATGTAACCCTCAATGCCACTCTTCCTCAGGAATCTTAGTCCTGTGTTACCGCTACTCATGCTGTGTAACCTTCAATGCCATTCTCCCTCAGGTATCTGTCTAGTCCTGAGTTACTACTACTGATACTGTGTAACCCTCAATGCCATTTTCTCTCAGGAATCTGTCTAGTCCCATGTTACCCCTATGCATGTTGTGTAACCCTCAATGCCATTCTCCCTCAAGAATCTGTTTAGTCCTGTGTTACCCCTGCTCATGCTGTGTAACTCTCAATGCCATTCTCTCTCAGGAATCTGTCTAGTCCTATGTTACCCGCTACCCATACTGTGTAACCCTCAGTGCCATTCTCTCTCAGGAATCTGTCTAGTCCCGTGTTACCCCTATGCATGCTGTGTAACCCTCAATGCCATTCACCCTCAGGAATCTGTCTATTCATATGTTACCCCTACTCATGCTGTATAACCCTCAATGCCATTCTCTCTCTCAGGAATCTATCTAGTGTTGTGTTACCCCTACTCATGCTGTGTAACCCTCAATGCCATTCTCCCTCAGGAATCTGTCTAGTCCTGTGTTACCCCTACTCATGCTGTGTAACCCTCAATGTCAGTCTCCCACAGGAATTTGTAGAGTCCTGTGTTACCCCTACTTATGCTGTGTAACCCTCAATGCCATTTCCCTCAGGAATCGGTCTAGTCCTGTGCTACCCTACTCATGCTGTGTAACCCTCAATGCCATTCTCCCTCAGGAATCTTGTCTAGTCCTGTGTTAACCCTGCTCATGCTGTGTAATTCTCAATGCCATTCTCTCTCAGGAATATGTCTAGTCCTGTGTTACCCCTACTCTTGCTGTGTAACCCTCAATGCCATTCTCTCTCAGGAATCTTGTCTAGTCCTGTGTTAACCCTGCTCATGCTGTGTAATTCTCAATGCCATTCTCTCTCAGGAATCTGTCTAGTCCTGTGTTACCCCTACTCATGCTGTGTAACCCACAATGCCATTCTCTCTCAGGAATCTGTCTAGTCCTGTGTTACCCCTACTCATGCTGTGCAACCCTCAATGCCATTCTCTCTCAGGAATATGTTGAGTCCTATGTTACCCCTGCTCATGCTGTGTAACCCACAATGCCATTCTCTCTCAGGAATCTGACTAGTCCTGAGTTACCCCTGCTCATGCTGTGTAACCCACAATGCCATTCTCTCTCAGGAATCTGACTAGTCCTGAGTTACCCCTACTCATGCTGTGTAACCCTCAATGCCATTCTCCCTCAGGAATCTTGTCTAGTCCTGTGTTACTCCTGCTCATGCTGTGTAACCCACAATGCCATTCTCCCTCAGGAATCTGACTAGTCCTGAGTTACCCCTGCTCATGCTGTGTAACCCACAATCCCATTCTCCCTCAGGAATCTGACTAGTCCTGAGTTACCCCTGCTGGTACTCCACCCTTACGGCAACACCAACACAATGAAATACACACCTGTTGGCAAAATCAACACTTTGCCGACAGGTCACTGTGTTGGTGTGCCTGAGACAGGGGCATGCTATCTCCTAGTCCTGCGCCCCCACCCCAAATCAACCCCGACTGGAGTTGAGAATCCTAAAGTCAGGGAGGCAGAGCCCCCCACATGAGGGGTTCGAGGGGCTTCATAAAAATATAGGACTGGGAGACACACAAGAATCATGTAGACTGCAACTTGCAGTCAACATGATTCCTGTTGGCGAGATGCCGGTTGACATAAAGGATGTCGAACTGGCGTGGTAGAGTCACCCCTACTCATGCTATGTAAATCTCAATGTGATTCTCCCTCAGGAGTCTGTCTAGTCCTGTGTTACCCCTATTCATGCTGTGTATGCCGCAATGCTATTCTCCCTGACGAATCTGTCTAGTCCTGTGTTACCCCTACTCATGCTGTATAACCCTCAATGCCATTCTCCCTCAGGAATCTGTCTAGTCCTGTGTTACCCTTACTCATACTGTGTAACCCTCAATGCCATTCTCTCTCAGGAAGCTGTCTAGTCTTGTGTTACCCCTACTCATGCTGTGTAACCCTCAATGTCATTCTCTCTTAGGAATATGTCTAGTCCTGTGTTACCCCTACTCATGCTGTGTAACCCTCAATGCCATTCTCTCTCAGGAATCTGTCTAGTCCTGTGTTACCCCTACTCATTCTGTGTAACCCTCAATGCCATTCTCTCTCAGGAATCTGTCTAGTCCTGTGTTACCCCTACTCATTCTGTGTAACCCTCAATGCCATTCTCCCTCAGGAATCTGTCTAGTCCTGTGTTACCCCTACTCATTCTGTGTAACCCTCAATGCCATTCTCCCTCAGGAATCTGTCTAGTCCTGTGTTACCCCTACTCATGCTCTGTAACCCTCAATGCCATTCCCCCCTCAGGAATCTGTCTAGACCTGTGTTACCCTGTAACCCTGAATGTCATTATCCCTACTGGTCTCAATGACAATGTGTCCCTATAATGATTTTTATCCCTTTCTTTTATTAATTAGCATTTAGTTATTAATTCACTAAAAATACAACTAGCAGCTTAATCTGGTTCAAGGTCAGTTGGCATTTACCTGTATCCCCCTCCCAAGGGTCATACCTGAAAACAGACAGAATTTGTCTAGTGCACTTACCTTGTCAACAAAAACTAAATAAAATAAAATAAATAAATAATTTATGTCAGGTTTAAATTCTTCCATCATGTATCAATAGTTGGGTAAATTGTTTTTAAGGTTTAGTTATTTACATTTGGGTCTATGCACTAAAAAAAGGTGCCTACATGTCGCGGATCTGCTTCGCATAGGCAACCCTAAGTGTGCATGCCATGCACTGGGAGTCCTGTGAACCCCCCTGTGGCATTCACATGCAGCTCACAAGCCTATAATGCGGAGAAACCTCCGGCTGCATGGACAGCAACATGTGGGGGTTGTTCGGGGGCCATGTCAGAGGCATGCCTGCACCACGCGCTATTCACTAAGGCACATTGTGCCAGGCACAGGGGGGCTGCAGATTATGGCAGCAAGGACCCTGCTATAATCTGGTGTGTGCCCCCATGGACTTCACCCTCCAGTCACAGTGAGACCAGGAAACAACCCCCCATGCTGCCCCAGCTCACTAGTGCCCAGTGCCTACCCAAATCTATCTTAAATGCATATCCGTGGATCTGCGCGGCAGATGCACAAATGTTCCATGGGTGCAAGGGATCCACTATGGACCCGCACTGTGCATCTGAATGGATGACTGCCCGGGTCCACCCCTCCACAGTGGGCTGCCTCCCATGAACCTGTGCACCCTGGGGGGTGGGACTGCAGACAGGTGCTCCCAGGTGCATGTGGCAGTGAATACCACACACCCTGTGCTTGTCTGGGGCTGCGGAGCTTCACGGTCGGGGTACGTGCGTTTGGCACATACCTTCCACCTCTAAAAGTGCATAGCACCAATTGTTTGGGTTGTTTTGTGCAGAGAACACTGTGCCACTTCATTAGCACTTCAGTGTGCACTCTTTGATAAGTTTGCACTTTTAAGCACTGTCACTTTAAATTTTGTAGTTTTAAGTGGCGTGTTCTTTGGTGTTGGCACTCTGAGTAAGACATCATTTTCTGACATCAAAACATCCATCTCATGGGGTCAGGTCCATGAGGGATGACCACCACTGTGGCAGTAAAACGTTTACATTTTGTATAATATATTGTACTTTATTTGACCACACTGGGAAGCAGTGAATGAATTGCGAAGATTTAGGCCTGCACCTGTATCTTGGTTTTTACCGTGCTGCTGAATTTCCATAAAGCTGGGACAGAGTCCATTTGGAAGTGGCTGTGGGAAGCCTTTATGTAATACAAATCACTACAGAGGTGCTGAGCTGCCCGTTATGGCGGTGTTGTTGTGTTTCATTAAATCCTGGGTATAAACAAACTCTCTGTATGTTGGTTTGAGCCACCGCACCTGTGACTGTTGTTTAACTGACTAGGTTGTTTTTGGGTTCGGACCTTGCGAGTGGGCTCCAACATGGTGGCAGCAACAGTTAATTTGGAAGTTCTGTCTGTCTCTGATGATGTGGGGGCAGTCCAGAGGAGGGGAACTAAAATGGTGCAGGGTCTGCACCAGAAGCTGTACAAAGGGAGATTAAAAGAGCTTAATATGTATACCCTCGAGGAAAGGAGGGAGAGGGTGGACATGATAGAAACTTCCAAGTACCTCAAGGGAATCAACAAAGTCCAAGATGGTAGCATCTTTCAGAAAAAGAGATGTGCAAGAACAAGGGGACACAATTTGAAGATGGGGGGGTGACTCAGGGGCAAAGTGAGGAAGTATTTTTTCATGGAGAGGGTGGTGGACACATGTAACAGCCTTCCAGAGGAGATTGTGGGGTCAAAAACAGTGGGGGAATTCAAGAATGCATGGAGCAGACATAAGGCAATTCTGGTGAGGGTTAAGAAGAAGTAGGCTGTTGGTTAACTAGAATCTGCAGCTTATCCAATAGGTAGGTAAATGAGCAGACTAGGTTGGCCAAGCGGTCCTTATCTGCCGTCAAAGTCTATGTTTGTATGTTTCTATAGATTTTCATAGGAACAAACTGAGGAATTGTTTCATGGGAAACTGCAGACAGCCCTCGGATCAAGGATACACATTTATTGAAAGAGTTGAAAAAAATATCAAGTTAAATTTCACTTGCATACTGTATCTCTTTCACGATACTGGAGGGAGAAAAGAATACCACTCTGTATTCAAAAGCCACCCTCCTTTAGTCTAGACGACAAGGAATTCATAGCTGACTGAGAGAAAGTTTTGAATAAGGGGAGTCTAGATCTAATGTTGTCAGTGATTAAAAAGGCTAAAAAGGAAGGTGAGAAATTATCAACAGGAGATACAACAACTTGAAACCAAAATAAATGGATGCTATTCAGCTGAACAGTTTATTTTTATTTATTTTAGTCTTTTGTAGCCGGGTAAGACCCACTAGGCACAAGTGCCTGTTTTCAGAGGCGACCTGGGAGCACTGAGGCAGTTAAGTGACTTTCTCAGAGTCACACAGCATGCAAGTGGAGGTTGTGGGAATCAAACCCAGGTCTGGTCTGCTGGATGTATCAAACTCCTTCATAGCTCATTACTCTAACCTCTAGGCTATACCGCCAGCCCAATTAAGTGAGCTAAAAAGTAAAATGGAGATAAAAGAGAAATAAATGCAGAAATTAAATTATATAAAGAAAGGAGACTTGAAAGAGATACAACAGATTATGCAGATGGGACTTTAAATCAATGGCATGGAAAAAGGAAACAGTTTAACTATAGAGCATTCTGCAAAACATTCAAGGATGGTAATGTTTCAACTGAAGCAGAACGTGACATATCTGATACGAGACTACTAGGCAACAAACTCGTATTTTAGGTTGCAATATCAGACAAGAAGGGGAGGCCACTCAACAAAATGTAGAAATCAATCACAAATAAATCAGGATCACAAATGGGACACCCACTACTAGCCTCACGCATCACCACACGTTATAGCTTTCAGTGGCTGCTGTGTGTGCCAAGCATCTAATACTTTAGCACTGAAAAGACCGCAAGGCACCCTCCCTGTCTGAATGGCTCAACATGATGGGCTCTATGATGCCGGTTCGACAACTACTCCGTCGACCGGCACCACAGTGATTGATTTATGTCAACCGCAATTTGCATAAGGAAACCCAGTCTGTTTTTCTATCGGGGGACTTTGCCCCAGAACACCCCATGGGGGGGTATGCAGGACCAGGAGACAGAGTGCCAGGGTCTGTGAACTGTCGATGGTGTTGGCACTGATGTTGTTTGTTGTAATGGTCTCGCTGTTGGGTGGGCATACTGACATGATGAGCTATACAGAAAATAATGAAAGACTTTCCAACATGATTTTGTATAGGTTGGATAAGTTAATTCACATTTAGGGTACCTTCCTTCAGGTAACTACTTGCTGAGTTGTCAAGTCCAGTGTTTAGATCTGTGAGATATGTTATGTAAATTATGAATTGATGGCCTGTGAAACTCAACAGCTGCTATTTCGTACTGTTTGATGATAAGATATTGGATATTAGTTGGTAAAATCGTGATCTTAGTCACTCATCAAGTTACTAACTCGTTTATTTGCTCAAGTCTTCCTAATCTGCCCATTTTCATGCTCCTGCAAGGGCATACCTCTCCATTAACAAAGCCACTAGTGATGCTGTACTATGTCCTATTTTCAGTTATTTCTATTTTTATTAAATAGTGATGTTTAACACTTCACAAAGGTGCACTCCATTTGTATTGCCCATAGAGAGACCTGCGTGCCGCTCCCACTTACTGCAGGCACTTTCCCAACATGATGTCTATGCGTCTTTACAGTGGGAGCAGCAGTGTACCTCAGAGCAGGACCACGCTTGTCAGGGGCTGTGGGGAAACAGTGGTAGAAAATGGTATGTAACTAAACTTTTTTTATCACCACCAGACACTTAATTGGAAAGGCTTTGCCTGGAGTTCGGTGGCCAAGCAGCCAGTCGCTCCCACTTCCTGAGCTATATAAGCAGTTCCTCTCAGCCTCATTGTGAAGCACTTTTTCTTTGCCCCACCATCCTCCCCTCCTCCTCCAGCGACAGCACTTCTCTCCTTAGGAGGATTCCTAAGGTACCTTCAGCCACGGGAATCGTCCCATGGCACCTCTAGGGGTGGAACCCTCTCCGAGGGTTCCTTGCCTTATATATCCCTACAGGGTGGTAATTCCTCTGGAATAGAGAGTGCAAATGGCCAAAACCAAACTAACACAGTTGCACAAGCATAACACTATACTGGCTGCGTAAGACAGTGAATGATCCTATGCTCCGACTAATCAGTCTGCACCGGGTTATAGTGTTGGTGTTAGCTGCTCTTTAATAAAATATGAATTACAAAAAAAAAGTAGATAACATCCTACTGTCATAGCATGTTTTAACTAACTGTGTACTAGTTGTTACATCTGATTTGCTACTAGGAAATCATTAGTTACTGTTCACACCTATATTTTTAGTTTTCTATAGTAAATCTTAATGGTGTTCTTAACTACAGTATAAGTAATTGTAAGTTGCTGATTTCCTCTTACTGGAACCACTACATTTTGCTATCAGCTTTATTTCCGTTGTGTTTCATTGCCTAGCAAATCTTTAAGCAACCTCAGAAGTTTAGTTCTTATAGACTTAGTTTTCTTTTAAGTGTTGGTGATACAATACAAGAGTGTAAATTTGTTATGTGGAATATGAATGGGATAGGCTCTCTCATAAAATGAAAAAAAAAATCCTAAATTATCTGAACAAAAATAAAAAGCAGATATTGCTCTGATTCAAAAGACTCACTTAAATTCAGAGGAATCAGCAAAACTGGCTAGGTCATAGGTTGCGAGTGTGGAATTTAGCTGCTACTCCCCTAAGAAAAGGGACACAGCCATCTTAATATGAAAAGGGATACATTTTGTGAGAAATCAACACATAGCTGACCCAGAAGGGAGGTTCTACACTCTCTCTGGAACCATAGATGGGCAGAGATACCCATTTGTAATGTTTACGTGCCCAATTCACATCAGAGGGACTCGTTTGTCTCCCTGTCAGCACATCTGAGTACATATGTAGACCATGAACAATATTAGGTGGTGATTTTAATGTGGTTATGGATCGGGTGTTGGATTGCTAATCTCCTAATCCCTACCTAAAGAAATTAAAACCCAGAAAGGGAGTCTCTGATCTTTTGATCGTACTAAATTTGGCAGGTTTTTGGAGACGTGTGCATCCCTCTGATAAAGATTACACTTTTTTTTTTTCAAACAGGCATTCTGCATCTAATAGACTGGATTATAACTTTATTGCCCAGTCATTGACTAAGTCTGTGTTGAATGCATATATTAACAATATCATGATTTCCAACCACGGCTTGGTTGAGATGTGCATTCTTGTAAGAGAAGGACACCCCAGACAGTTAAGATGAAGACTTAATATCCACCCATTCCAGGATACATACAGTATTTTCCAGATTGGTTGACAAAATGACAATGGTAAGGTTTCTAAAGGCTGTTTGTGGGAAGCCTATTAGTTTATTTTCTGCCAAAAAGAAGGCCAAACAAAAAACACTGGTGGACAAAGAATCACAATTAACGTTGCTGGAACAGCAACTTAAACAAGTACACCCACTGGACCATTTTCTCCTTTAGAGGGTCACTCAGCTCAAATACAAAAAAACCTAAATCCTAGCTAAACATGCAGAATGTGCCCTCTTCTGTGTCAGGCAAAATTATTGGGAATCAGGGGAGAAGGCTGGAAAACTGTTACTGTTCAGACCACAGAAGACCTTGGCCCAGAACATAATACTGGAGATCAAATATATATAGGGGAAGGTTTTAACAATAAATACAGATATTAGGGACATGTTTAAGAGTTTCTATGAATTTTTATACTCTAAAAAACTACAAATGAAACAGGATAAAGTGCAAGAGTTCTTTAACTCAGATAACCTTCCAAAAATTACTACAGAACAGCAAAAAACGCTAACCCAACCCATATCTCTTCAAGAAGTGACTAATGCTATTAATTCTTTGCCATCAGGTAAAACTGCAGGACTAGACAGTTTCCCAGGCAAATGTTATAATCATTTTGCCTCTAAATTAAGCCCTTATTTACTCAAAATATGTAAGGGGGCCAGGAAGAAAAACTCAGCCCACATCATTATATCAAGCTTTTGCACCTTGATGCATGAGAAGACTAAAGACCCGCTGAATTGCTTCCATTATTGCCCTAGTTCCCTAATGAATCTAGATTATACAATACTAGCGAAAATGATGTCAGTCAAGATACAACAACCAAATTCAGATTTATTGGAAAGCAAATTAAGAGCAAGCTCTTATTTACAATTGCATCCAGTACAAAAATAGACATTGTCAATATAAAAAGTCAGTACAATAAATAAACATAAAATCGATGTGCAGCATATAAATGAATAAGTAAGACTAAATTAGAAAAAACAAATCTAGTTGGAGATGTGGTGGGATTAGAACAAGTAGGGCCTGTACCAGGAAGGGCCGGATTGGATGGTATAAGACGCCTTTTAAACGTAATACAGGTTGCAAATGAAAGTAATGAACCTTGGTAGCATTTTTTTCATTGGATCTTCTCAAGGCATGTGAATCCCTTATGTGATCTTATAGGCTTACTGCACTTGAGCTATTTGGTTGGGGGGTAGCAAATGGGTTGTCATTCTGTATAAGGATGCGAAGCCTCAGATTCTTAGTAATGGTCTATTATCAGGTCCAATTGGATTATCAAAAGGTACCAGGCAAGGATGCCTGCTTCTGCCATTCTTGTTCATTTTATCAATCAAACCATTAATTAGATTTATCAAGCCTAATCCTGCCATTTATGAGGTTCAGGTTAAAGACAAGGGGCAGGATTCTCAAAGAACAGCAAAAATCTCACAGCTGCAAGAAAAAGGCTTGCAGCACTGCAGAAATGTAGCTGCGCCTTATTCTGAAAGAAACATTGCACAGTTCTTGAATTCATAAAAGTCCCATGACTGCGAGTTCCAACAACTGTGGGAATTCCTCAAGAGCTGTGAATCCACAGCTGTGGATCCGCAGCTGTGGAAATGGCCGAGGAGGCACAACAATACTACAACAAGTAGCTGAAGCAGCAGCCTTTAACATTGCTGCCATAGCATGAGGCTGACAGTACCCACAAAGATATCAGCAACCAGTCCCTCAACTGGGACCACTGCAGTACCATAGGTACCAGCAATACCATGGCACCACAGCGGCCGACTGTCACCACTGGTCGTCTCTCCCTGGGGCATTCCTGTTGCCTGCAGGGGTAGCACTCGCTGCAGGCTGGTCAGGATCTACTGCCTGTGGGGCTCCGTCATGGGCTGCACTGTGTCTGGTGTTTGTTGCCTGTTGCCATAGCATGGCAATGAGAGTTTTTGTTGCTGTAACATCAGCCACTGCTATACTCACTGGGATGCTGTTACCTGTGCCTCACCTACACCTTGATTCCAATTGTTGGGGCACTGCTGCAGTTTGCTGAGGGAGCGTTACACCTCATTCCACTGTGTGTAACATTTTTTCCGCAACTGCGGAAAACAACTGGGGAGAATAGCCTTTCAGGGGCTGTGCCTTACTTATCTCACACCTTTTTTCCCTCAGGAACTTCCGCAGCTGCACTTTTTTCCATAGTCCATAGTGGGTTTTCTTCTGCAGCTGCGGAGGTTTTTGTGAATAGCACGTAGAGTAATCTCCCCTTTTTTTTCCATAGCTACAGCAGTTTGGGGACTTAGGGAAGGTTTTGCACCTTCTGAAAGCTTTCTGAATCCAACCCAAGGTTCACAAAGATTTTGTTTTCTCCTTCTAACAATTACCAGGCCCCTTTAACCTTGTACTGCATTAAAAATCACCGTTGCTGAATTCAAAAGTATTTCAGGCCTTCAGATGAACTGTGGGGGGTGGGGTGGGGAGCTCAAGCTCTGTGTTCCAATACTACATATTTCGTTTGTGAACAGTTAACAAAAATGTTTGATAAGGATCGGATTACAAATCAAATAAGCTTCTTAGGCCTACAAATGAGCACACGACTAGAGACACTGATGGAGATAAATTTACAACCATTACTAAAGGAGATCAAAAACGACTTAACCAGGTGGACCCATCTCAAGCTCTCTCTCGCTCTCTCTATGAGGAAAAAGCAACTCCATTAAAATGATTATACCCCAAACATTTTATATATTCTAAAATATCCCCATTCTATTAAATAGCAAATTACTGAACAAATTAACATCCCTTATAAAGTTACTACTTTGGAGCAATGAACCACCGAGGCTGAGTTTAAAAACAACAACTCCTGGCACCATATGATGAGGGAGGCATGGCTCTCCCATGTTGGGAGAGTTACCAGCTGGTATTCATTTTTAAACAAGCATCCCTGCACCTCCAAAACTAATGTGAATCTTCTGATGGCTATGTATGGAGAAAGTGATTATGTACCCATGTATACTTTCTGATTTTATTTATTTGCCTATTCCAGTTTGTTTTCGAGGTAAAGCTTGTCTGGTTGAAACTTCTAGGTCTCTAAAAAAATTAATCAGACATTGAATCCTGAACATTTGTTCCTACACAACACCCCCATTTGGTGTAACCCCTTAATAACTAATGGGAAAATATTTCTAAACAACCTGGATTGGGCATAAACAGACTTCAAGATCGTCTGTCTGAAGACATTAACGTTATGATGTCATTCTTGGAACTCAGAGATAAATTCCAGCTTCAGAAATTTCAATTTCATTATTATTTGCGACTTAGGACTTTACTCCAGAAATATGTTCTGCTACCTGATTTTTCACTCCCCAGTAATGAACAGTGGGGGCAGATAATTAAATGTGTTCCCCTAAGAAAAGAAGCCAGCATCATTTATAAACTCCTTGCTAACGTTTCTGATTCTCAATGTCTAACCTTATCAGTTAAATCCAAATAGGAAACAGAGCTCCTCAGTCAGTGATTGGCACACCACATGGAAACTTGCCTATCGATGTAGTAGAGAGAGATCCAAGGTAAGCTGATACAGTATAAAACATTGCATGATTTCTATTTCCCTCCAAACAAACTATTTGAAACGAGTCATTCTAGAAATAACAATTGTGGGAAATGTAGACAACCAGATGGAACTCTGTTGCATATGTTATGGGACTGCCCCAGTCTTGTTGACTTATGGGAGGGTGTTCAAAACATATGTAAACCATGTGTCAACATAGATCCACCCTTCTCCCCACAATTGTATATTTTGGGGATATTTAAGCAATAGTGCACGACAGAGTGTGTGTTGTGCTGGGATAATGTCATGCTGCAGGTGGTTGGGCACGAGGCCGCAGGCTGAGTGAGTCCAACACCTGAGAAGTGACGTTATCCCAGCACGACACACACCCTTGAGTGTATTATTGCTATTGTACAATGGCTCATTTGTGAAAAGTAAAAGAAAACTTTAAAAATGTTGTTTAAAACTTTTTTTTTAATCAAAAATTCAATGGGTATGTATACTGAGTAAAACAAATAGTGCCGATTCCTGTTTTGGTCAGTAGGTAGTGACCTAGCTGAGTTATCTGTTCTACCCTTCAGGTTTCTGTCTCTGTGTCTGTCCCACTCTCCCTCCATCTCAGGGGCTATGTTTTTATGTGCAATGTTCCATTGTCAAAAGTCAGCAATTGATGTTTGCAACTTGTGAGCACTCTCTCCCACTATTGAATGAACAGAGCCTTTGCAGTTCGCCAGCTGTGAGGCCCCCCCCCAAATTCGTTATGCAGTTTACAGATGTAAAAGCGGGACCCGGGAGTGTCGCTTTCTTAATGCTGTCAACTTCCACTTAGTATTTTTTTGTTAACAGCATTCCAAACTTCTGTTTACCTGAAGGAGCGGGGTAAGAAAGTCAGAAGCTGGCTGCCGAGTGGGGGTAATGTGATCTCGGCGACAACTTAAATTTGTTTTTATAAATTTGGTGCAAGATGTTAAGTGTCCTCAGGTAATGTGTCACACTTTGGGGAAAATAACAGAGCAAAGGTGAGTGCATGTGGTTGGTAAAGGATTTACATTTTTTTATGTTTGCTTGCACTCACGTGCAAGAAACATAGTGCCACCATACGAGTTTTTGTAGGTGTGCCTCCCCCACTTCCAATGCCCTGCTCATTTTTGCAGGCATGGCTGCACCGCGCCAATGAATGTCTGAGCTGTCTATGACAGCCATTCAGATGCAGTGGCGTACAGTTCTGAGAAAAACACCGCTACAATCAGCGGTGGTACCATGGAATTTCCATACTGCCAACAGCAGTATGCAAATTACCGACATATCAACACTGCATCTAAACTGTCATAGACAGTTGCTCCCCCGAACACCCTCGTAGCATGCTGGGGCCCCCAGCATGCGCTCACCGCGCACCGGCTGGCGGGAATTTAATCAATCGCTCCACTGCCCCAAAGCAAACCACTGTTGCCGCTGGCGCCACCAAGTAGCAAATCCATCCTGTACGCTGAAGCCCCCCAACGTGCTCGCCCTCCTCACCCCCACACTGTGACTGATAGATGACCCCCAGTAACCCTGCCCCAAAAGCAAACTTCCTGGTGCCATGCGAGAACCCACAGCGTAGCGAGATCTATTTACAGGTGTCAATCCCCCCATCAGCTCCACTGCCCTTGCCCCAACAAACTTGCAGGTGGCACGCTGGGAGCACACCCCAGCGTGGCAAAAGTCCCACATCATCTTAACAAAAAAAAAAAACCTAGAGCAAAAGAAAACGGTCCCTCATTGACCCTCTTGCCCCCTCAACCCAACCTGTGCCCACCCTCTGCGTAGCCGACCTCCCCACAACCCCCTTCACCCCATACTTAACTACAGAGGCTGGCACGATGATCTTCGGTGGACCAGGAACACGTCTGCACTCTTCAAAGCCGACCGCGAACTGAAGAAATGCCGGTAAGCTGTATAATGACATAAATGTTTGTTTTTTTTTCAACTTTGGTGCATATCTCGGCCATTTTGTGGAATTTTTTCACTAAACTTTCAACATGGGGTTCTTGGGACCCCACTTCATGAACTTAGCCACTATCATTTTGTTATTCTGTCCCAAAGGTGATTTACGCAGTCACTGTGCAGAACCACCTTTTGGGATGGATAAAAAAGCGACAGTGTCTGATCATGGGGTAAACTCTAAAACCCATTGTTGAACATTTGATAAAAAATTCCCCAAAATTACTGTTTTACATGTGTGCGTTGTGCAGTTCCTATGCACGCTCGTAACTTTAAGAATTTTTACTATTTTCATTCTAGATTTTCAACATTACCATTTTACCACACCTCCTTATGAGTAGTATAGCTTTACTTTTGCACATCTCGCCGAAAATGTGTTTCCGGGCATGTAGCGCACAATGGCACAGTTGGTGTGCAAAATCAATGTTTGGGACACATTAAGAAAATCACAGTGACACTGTTCATGAGCAGAAGTCTTAAAATGGCTATGTTGAAAATTTGGTGACAAAAGTCCATAAAATCACTGTGTTATGAGTGTGCATTGTGCAATTTCCACGCACCCTCACAAGTTCACGAATTTGTAATATTTTCAGTCCAGATTATCAACGCTGACATTTTTCCACACCTCCTTATGAACAGTACAGCTGTCATTTTTCACACCCTGGCAGAAATGTGTTTTCGCACTTCTGGCACAGAAAAGCATGGTCGCTGTGGGAAATCAGTGTTCGGGACAGATTATGAAAATCACAGTGACACTGTTCATGAGCGGAGGTCCCAAAATGCCTGTGTTGACAATCTGCTGTAAAAAATCCCCAAACTACTTACATTACGAGTGTGCATTGCACAGTTTCTACACACACTCGTGACTTCACCAGTTTTGTTATATTTTCACTGCAGATTTTCAACATTGCCATTTTTTGCACCTCCCCATGAACAGCACAGCTGTCATTTTTCACATCCTATTCGAAATGTGTTTTCGCACCTGTGGTGACAAATGCCGTAGTCACTGTGCAAAAAAATCAGCTTTCGGCTAACTAACTGAAATTGCCGCTGTTCATGAGGTGGGGGTCTCAAAAAACTCATGTTGAAAATTTGGAGTGAAAATACCAATGAACACCTGGGGCATTAGGGTTTCCAACCATAACGCCACACCCTGTAGAGGCTGACAGGAATCAGTGGTGTGACTTGGGATTCTTGCCTGTAATGCTCATGCCATTCCACCCCTACCCCCACCCTGCAGCCAGTGACAGGCATCAAGGTGTGCATTGGACTCTTCGGACCCAAAGTTCATTCCATTCTCCTATACTGCACTCATCTCACTGTATTTCCTTATGGAATGAGGTGAGCATAAGGCCCAAAGACCTCAAGGCACACCGTGACACTTGTCGATGTCTGCAGGGTAGGGTGTGGTGAAATGATGTGAGCGTTATGCCTGACGACCAAAGGCACACCCCAATGCCTGTCAGTCTCTGCAGGGTGGGGGTGGGGTTGGCTTCAGTTCAGTGCTTCACTGCCATTCCTATTATGCATCTCTCTAACTCCTACACTATCAATGCCAATGCCAGCAAGCAAACATTCAGCATTGACAAATGTTTGTTTTAATTGGGAACAAGAAATACAGGGCAGAGCAGAGGAACAGATGAACACGAGACCAAGTGTGGGACCACGCAATTCACTGAAGCTGCTCTGCTTTGGTAAAAGAAGTTACTGTAAAAATAAAAATGAATATGTATGCTGAAGTACAATTGGCATGACTGCCAGGGCTGACTTGCAGTTCACAGACAAGTCTGTGAATGGGGGAGGGGGGTACAAGGTGCTTGTCTGACCTGGCAATAACTGAGAGGTATTGAAGTCCCCTCTGAGTAGAGCGGTGAAGTGTGAGGGACTCGAGGTTCTCAGCTGAGTCTATAGAGCTGCGTCTGTGAAGTTCCTCCTACCACGGTAGTCTGTAAAAAACAGATTTGCTGTTTGGTTTAGTGGCTGATTTCTTTGGAGAGTTGCAGTCTTTCAAGACAGTTGATGGGGAAGGGGCTCTATGGGATGATGGGAGCTTGTGAGGGCACTATGGGGAGATTATCTTTAATGTGAGATGGTCATGTGCGTGTCTGGACTTGATACAGTGATGTTATACTGAGATAACATCACTGTCCCAGACACACACTGACCAATCAAAGTTGAGGAAAATGTCTTGCTATTGTATAATTTTATATAACTGCCCCTTTATTTACTCCCAAACACTTTGGTTAATGACAGCAGCACTGGCAGTCAAAAGGTTCATTTTAAAGTACTGGCAAGACCCATCAACGCCACTATATCACAATGGTTTAACATGATGAGTTACACCGCGAATAATGAAAGAATCAGCCATTTGATACTGAACAAAACTGTTCAGTGAGGTCTGGGACTTCTTTCTCCAGCTGAATATCACTTAGTTACATCTGCAACTGTTCCTACATCTGTTAAGTTTATTGCAACTATTGAGTCACTGATTTCACTAGAGAAGAGATTTGACTGTTATGATAGTATTCTGTTTTACTGTAGTTGTATTGCATTTCTTGTAGTTATCTTAACACTGATTCGACTGCAACATGAATAGTTGTTTTTATTGTTTATTTCTTGTGCTGTTTGTAATTATTGTTGTTTTGAAAACTTAATAAACAAGCATTTGCCAATGCCGAATGTTCACTTGCTGGCATTGGTAGTGCAGAAGTTTAGAGAGATGCATAATAGGAATGGCAGTGAAGTATTGAAGTGATGCCAACCCCACCCCCACCCTGCAGAGATTGACAGGCATTGGGAGTGTGCTTTTGTGTCATCGGCCATGACGTTCATGCCATTTCACCTCATCCTACCCTGCAGACACCAACAGGTGTCACCGTGTGACTTGGGGTCTTCGGGCCTTACGCTCACCCCATTCTATAAGTAAATATGCTGAGGTGGGTGCAGTATAGGAGAATGGGGTGAACTTTGGGGCCGAAAACTCCAAGGTACACCTTGATGACTGTCACCGGCTGCAGGGTGGGGTGGGGGGGGTGAAATGTAGTGAGCATTACAGGCGAGATCCCAACTCACACACCAACGCCTATCAGTCTCTACAAGGTGGGGCGTTACAGATGGAAACCCTAATGCCCCGGGCATTTGTTGGTATTTTCACTCCAAATTTTCAACATGGGCTTTTTGTGACCCCACCTCATAAACAGTGGCACTATTAGTTTGTTAGCCGAAGGTGATTTTGCACAGCAACTGCATCATTTGGCGCCACAGGTGCGAAAACATATTTCAGGCAGGATGTGAAAAATGACAGCTGTACTGTTCATGAGGAGGTGTAAAAAAATGGCAATGTTGAAAATCTGGAGTGATAATATGAAACATTGGTGAAGTCATGGCGTGCGTGAAAATACTAGCTGCGCCTGTAGCATTAATCATTTTTTGGTTTCATTTTACCAGATTTTCCAACATAGGCATTTTGGGACCTCCCTCATGAACAGTGGCACTGTGATTTTGTTAATCTGTCCCGAAAATTGATTTTCCACAGCGACCGTGCCATTGTGTGCCACAGGTGCGAAAACACATTTTGGGCAGGATGCAAAAAAGTGACAGCTGTACTGTTCATAAGGAGGTGTGAAAAAATGGCAATGTTGAAAATCTGGACTGAAAATATTAAAAATTGGCAAAGTTATGAGCGTGTGTGCAAATTGCACAATGCACACTTCTAATGCAGTCATTTTTTGGAGTTCTTTTCACCAAATTTGCAACATGGGATTTTTTGGGACGCTACCTCATGAACAGTGACAATGTTGTTTTGTTAGTTGGTCGTGAAAGGTGATTCCATACAGTGACCGCGAAATCACCTTTCAGGACTGAGTAATGAAATGACAGTCACATGTTCATGAGGTGGGGTCTCAAGAACCCCATGTTGAAAATTTGGAGCCAAAATTCCAAAAAATAGCTGAGATATCCACCTAAGTTGAAACCCCCAATGGGTGCCATTATAAAGCTTACTGTGATTTTCTTCAGTTTGCGGTCGGATTTTGAAAAGTTCAGACGTGTCCTGCTCCACCGAAGATCGCAGCATTGGATCTCTGGAGGTAAGTATGTGGTAAGGGGGCGTGAGGGGAGGTGGGGTGCGAAGATGGTCAGTGCGGGTTGGGGGAGGGGCGGCAGGACGACGAGGGACCATTTCCAATTTTACAGGTGTAACCCCCTTGCAAATGGGGGTTCCTAGAAATGCCAGTCTGGGTTTACCTTAGCCCGGTTTGTTCAGTCCTTCTCCCGCTGTCTCTTGGGCTTCTCCTGACTTGGCCTCTAATTTTTCTGGCTTCCCAGGTCCCGTTTGCCCTCACGTGTGCCCCAGCTTGCAGTCAAATGAAAATCCAGCCCCTCAGGGCTTAAACTGCTGACCGAGAGCTCCCCCTGCAAAAGTGCTGCCTTCAGGGCAGCAGGAGTCGCGTTGGCACGCAAAGTGCCTTTGATGTGGAGCCGCTTGTTTTGCGGTCGCCTCGGGGACTATGCCGTGGGTCCCGGGATCCTTTCACCTATTTGGGACCCGGTGACCACGGACAGCCTGCTGGGGACCGTTCAGATGGGACTTAAAGGAGTTCTGACCGGGGCTCATTTGAGTATGCCTGGGCAGGGCCCCGGTCATCTGAATAATGCATAACAGTGTGTCTGGCTGCCTCCAGGGTAGCTATGTTCAGCTCCAGCTGAAAAGTAAAGAATTAAAATGTTTTACATAATGGAACTGTTGCTGCTTGTTGGGAATATACTGTGCATCTGGGGAAAAATGCTTAAAGTTAAAATGAGTACTGTTTCCCTGGCAATTCCAGTATCTGGGACTCCGTGTGTCAGCCTGTCAGCTGCTGCAAGGGGAGCTTGCATAAGTGCAGTAGCGACAGGGAAAGTAAAAGAGCCATGTTGTTCATCTGTGCAGCGACTGCAAGTACAGCCTTTAAGCTACATAACTGTGGGGCATGTGGGGCAAATAATTACTTTGTTCTGGCTGCACCAGGACATTATTCAGGACTGTATCTAATCTGCTATAAGGGACAGTGGGTTAAGCAGCCATTTCCAGCAGTACAGCCAATTGGAATTGCAGCAACAGAAAGCCAGGACTTGTGGGACACTCACTGCATCTCATGGGTAAGCACCCAAGTGCTTATGGGGACTTACAGGGACATTATTTTAGGCGCAAATTCCACAACCCAATTGTGCCTCGAGTGTTCTGATTGATAGGTCCTTCAGCAACTTGGAGACATGTCACCCCATCCCAGCTACCAATCAGGAGTTGAGCTAGGAGCTCTATAAAGAGACAATGTTGCCAGTTTATCTGGAGATTCAGAGAGAGAGATTTGGAGAGAGAGCAGAGAGCATATTCCAGCCTGCTGGGAGCCCCCATGGGGGAAGGGCTCAGGCTCCAGCCATGCCATCAGGCCTGGGCCACTTAATTCAAGCCCTTTCAGTCTTCAGAGGGCATTTGCTATTTTCTTCAGTTAACAGTTAACTAGTTACAGTAATTGTGCTTTCTGCAACAGCAAGTCTGGAGGTTGCCAGTACTGTCCTCCAGAGGCTAGCCTTCCCTCCCACGTCATGGAAAGATGTGGACCAAAGAATCAGATGTCCAGCAGCGGTGAGAGCACTGACCAGACCAGATGACATCATGCAGTGGTGAGAGCGCTGACCAAGTACCTCAGCGGTGAGAGAGCTGAAGAAGTCTTCAGGATGCCTTCGATTGCGGATAAGACCCATGGAGGACCTGAGTGAGTACCCTCGTACCCCCAGGTGCGAGGGAGAAGCTAAGCAAATAATCTTGGGGGCTCCATGCCCCATTAAGAAATGTGTGCTGTTAAGTGTGAAGTATTGAAGTCATCAGTCTGGGCTACTAACCCCATAGGAGACTGCCTAGTTCAAGTAATGGATGCATCTTGTCTGTGGCCCAAATGGCTAAGTTGCAGATGCAGCAAGATGCTGGGCTTAGTGAATCATATAAATGTGTAGCTATGGGTTAGAGTACTGCCACTGTGGGGCTGTCTGCCAAGACGTGCTTGCCACTTCATGAGACAGGAGGCCCTAGAGCATATTAATGTCTAAGATACCTTAAAGAGACTGTACTTGTGTCTGCACAGAATTTCATCTGAGAGCGCTTGGTATAAGTGTTAAATGTCTAGACATGCTGGATAGGACTCCGCTTGTGGATAATGTTCTTGGTATATAGAATGTACTGGATGTGACTGCCTGTGACTAAAGTATGGGATGCTTGATAAAAGTGTCGTTGCCACCTTACTCTGGATGGATGCCTTTTGGTATATAAAGTACTGGATGTGACCGTGTTTAAACTGTGTTTAGGATGCTTGACAAAAGTATCACCCTTATTGCTTTGGGATGGGACTTTCAAATATTGTGCTGAATGTTCTGGATGTAAGATCCACATAGTTTGTTCTGGAATGTCGGAAGTCTGCAAGTGCAGGGCAATCCCTGATTTGTCTGTTAAAGTGCAGGGCAATCCCTGCTGTGGATGTAAATAGTAATTTGCTGCTTTACAAAAAATCTGTTTCCAAGTTGCCCCACCCTCAAATTAATAGCCAGCCACCTCGACCAGCTGCAACTCCATCAGGCCTGCAACATCTTGGACTGTGGTATCTGTTTAACCAGTATGTTATGAGATTGCGGGGTTTCTGCTGTACCTGGGACTGGTACCAGTGTGGGTAATATTAATAATTATGTTTAGCATCTGATTTATCAGCAGTTAGATAGCTAGGGCTCTGAATGTCCTAAGTCGAATGGTAAAATGTGATTTACATCTGCCTGTTAATATGTAGCCACCCAGCTTGAGGGCTTACCAGCAAAAATCCAAATGATCTCTGTACATGTGTAAATACGGTAAGATATCCTCTACTCCTCCTGTTTTCCCTTTCCTAGCTCCTTTATTTCCCTCGAAATAAATATCTTGTTGTTGTTTGAAATCCTATGTGAGCATATTATTAGAGAGAGTCTTTAACTCAAAATGTTGAAATGTGGGGAGCTGTGTCTTGGGACATGTCTGGGGAAGGTAAGTGGTCACCGTGGGTGGTGTAGCAGCTCAGGGGGCTACACCCAGTACCATCTCACCCACATAAAGCACCCTGAGTGGAGGCACTGTGCAAAGGTTTTAAAAAATGTTATGAGCTAGCGAACCCAACCCCCTCAGCCTATGTCCAGGGTAGTAGGCAGGGGTGTAACACTGGGGGGTGGTGCCACCCAGGGGTTACACAGGGATAATAAAAATGGATGTTGGGGAAGGTTTTCTTTATTTACAGGTTTAAAAATATTTTTGGGCACACTGGGGTGGGCTCCCAGAGTTAGACATGAGTTTGGGGCGATGGGGACTGATGCCAATGTGGATTGGGCACCCCATTGGAAAACAAAGTGAGGGGAACATGATGCCAACAGGGATTGAGCACCACCGTCGGCAAACAAATTAAGCTTGGGTGTGGGATACATGATGCCGACGGGCAATGGGTACCCCCGTCGGCAAACAAATTAGGCTTGGGTGTGGGGATACATGATGCTGACGGGCATTGGGTACCCCAGTCAGCAAACAAATTGAATGGGGGGGCATCCCAACACAGAGATTGGGTACCCCTGAAGTTGGATTTCTGGGGATTGTGTGTCAGATGGCAGGAGCTGCCATATCTATTGAAATGTTTCACCAGGAAAGGCGTGTAATAGAGGCGTGTCATCTGATACTCCAGTGAGAAAACTGCACCTCATTGGAGTGGCAGATTTCTTTCAACTCCATGGCTCTCTTTGAAACTGCTGGCATCAGCAGCAGGCTCACTCATTGGTGGTTGAGGGATGAACCCATTAAAGCGTTTCCTGCATTGGCGACAATACTGACACACCTCCGAAATGCGCAACTGCAACAAGACGTTGCTTGTGCACATGCAAGCCAACATAAAAACTATTATTCTAAAAAAGAAAAAAATAGTCTTCTGTATCTGTGTATACTTCACCCTGTCTATCCCCTTTAGCATTCAGAACACAGTGATCATGTCCTTTCTCCATCTTCTGTATCTGTGTACACCCCACCCTGTCTATCCCTTTAGTATTCAGAACACCGTGATCATGTCCCCCTCTCAGCCTTCTGTATCTGTGTATACCCCACCCTGCCTATTCTCTTTAGTATTCAGAACAATGTGATCATGCCCTTTCTCAGCCTTCTGTATCTGTGTATACCCAATCCAGTTGATTCCTTTTAGTATTCAGAACACCGTGATCATGTCCCCTCTCAGCCTTCTATATCTGTGTATACCCCACCCTATCTATCCCTTTAGTATTCAGAACAATGTGATCATCTCCCCTCTCAGCCTTCTGTATCTGTGTATACTCCACCCTATCTGTTCTCATTAGCATTCAGTACACTGTGATCATGCCCTTTCTCAGCCTTCTGTATCTGTGTATACCCCACCCTTGTCTATCCCCTTTAGTATTCAGAACACAGTGATCATGTCCCCTCTCCACCTTCTGTATCTGTGTATACTTTGCGTCTATTCCGTTTATTATTCAAATCAGCATGATCATGTCTCCATTCAGCTTTCTGTTCTGTATGCTGTCATTTGAGTTTGTTTAATCTCTCCTTATAGCTGTTGCTTCCTAGAAGGCACTTTTCAGCTCGATTGTCCTGTGCTAGACTCTCGATCTCTTGAATGTTCTTCCTTCACAGTGGGAAGCAGCACCAGATGCATTACCCCAGGTGGGGTCAAACCCATGCCTGCTGGAGTGTGGGGGGGAATCACCTCCCTTGACCTGCTCCTTCACTTCTCCTAATGCATCCCAGAGTCACACTGGCTTTAATCACTGCGTCATCACACTGCCTGCCGGGCTTCATCTTACTGTTCACGATAGATACCGTGCCTCAGTTGTTCTGTCCACTTATTGGCCAAACTGCTGTCTATGTGTGTGTGTCTGTGTGTGTGTGTGTGTGTGTGTGTGTGCGTGTGTGTGTGTATGTGTGTGTATGTGTGTGTGTGTGTGAGACCCAGATGATTTCTGTCTGCTGCTTCTGGTAGTTCTGCAGGTGGCTATTAAAGATTTTGTGGCACATTTTTGACCCCCCCCCAGCAGATTACCTCACCCCCAGGACAAGACTAAAAATAGCAATACGTATCTCCTAGCCTTCATTCCCAGCTTTTAAAAACAAAATGAATAAATAAATAACTTTTCTTTATTTTGCGATACTAATACCCCTGACCCTGTGTATATATCTGTGTGGATATGCTTGTCTAAAGGCATGTGTCAGTGTGTGTGGATGTTTACACAAAAGGGGTGAAGTGATATGTAATCACTTAAATTCCACTATCAGCAACACTGACTGATATTGAAAAGATGACGCGTACACAGTAAAATTCACTTCAAGTCATCTATGTAGTCTACACGTCACCAGCAAATATCAGTACTTCACAATATCAGTACTGTGTACACGTCACAACACTAACGTGCCAAGCTACACTTACACCCCTTAAAAAAATAAATTAAAAAAACCCTAAGACAGCCAAATAAAATGAATCTGAAAACAACACTTGCGTTTCCTGTGTAGACTGCAGCACAACAGGAAACAAAACTCAGCCAGAAGAAGTGGTGTTACACGAGCAGTAAGAGTGTAAGAGCATGGAACAACACCAAACAACTGAACACTACACAAAACAGGTAAAAACAAAGAATAAGTAACATTAATGCACCAAAACTCACACAATGGCACAACCCCTATTGCATAAAATGGATACGTGCTGGGACCTTATGTGATGGCTGATATAGCAGCACTTCTGGCCAGTGAGCTCGGGTTCAGTCACTCATGACTCCGCTATGCAGAATCACCCGTGATAACCCCGGGCTCACTTGCCACTCGTGCTGATATATCAGCCATCACATAAGATTCCAGCACGTATCCCCTTAATATATGTGTGTGTGTGTGTCCGCGCGCGTGTGCGTGTGTGTGTTGCTATGTGTTTATAATACAGTAATAATATATTTTTTTTTTATTTAAAAACAAATTGGAAGATGACAAAGATTAACACTGGCATCACATAATCACATTGCAACTGTTACTGAAAAAAAGACATTACAAAACTGATTTGTGCAGTACACCAAATACATATTTATAGGAGACTCAAAAATAAGATGCACGGTGTGTGTGTGTGTGTGTGTGTTCATTCCAATGTGCTTGTGTGTGTGTGTGTGTGTGTGTGTGTGTGTGTGTGTTCCTGTGTGGGTTCCATGTGAGTAGGTGTGCTTGTGTGTGTTTGTGTGTGTGTGTGTATACATGTGTGTGTTTCTGTAAGAGTGCATGTGTTTCTGTGTTTGATTTTTACGTTCGCTTGCGCGCATGCGCTAGGAACATTTTGGGAGAGTAGCACACTTTGGAGGTGTGCCTCTCCCTTGCAATCCAGTGCTCCGTTGAGCCGGCATGGCGGTCCTGCATCATCGGTGCGGAGTTTCAGGCGACAGCGGTGGTCTTCGCTTCAAAGAAACCACTGCTGTCATACGAGCACCACGCCACACCGCCCTCACGCCACGTGCTCCCCCGCATCACGCCGCCCCCCAAAGCTTTGGTGCCACGTTGGAGCCCTACCCAGCGTGGCAAACGTTAGCTTGCCGACGGGGTGCCCAATCCCATTGGCTCCACGGCCCCCAAGCCATCCTTCTGCCATGCTGGGAGCCCACCCCAGCGTGGCAAACATCCCGCTTTTTTTGCTGGACGGGGTGCCCAATCCCCCTCGCTCCACGGCCCCCAACATCCTTCTGCCATGCTGGGAGCCCACCCCAGCATGGCAAACATCCCGCTTTTTTTGCTGACGGGGTGCCCAACCCCGCCGGTTCCTCAGCCCCCCGCAGAGTTTGTCGCACGGGGTGCCCAATCCCCCATCGGCTCCTCGGCCCCCCGCCATCTTTCTGCCATGCTGGGAGCCCACCCCAGCGTGGCAAACGTCCCACGTAGTCCATTTTTTTTTTAAACCTGTAAAGAAAAAACAGTCCCACGTAGTCTCCCAGTCCCCCTCCCACAACCCGCACCCACCCACCGCGCACACAGCCTTCCCACACCCCCCTCACCCGCATACTTACCGAGCTCGGGTGCGACGATCTTCGTGGACTGGGAAATATGTCTGCACTCTTCAAAGCCACCGCGAACTGAGGAAATGCCGGTAAGCTGTATAATGGGCTAGATGGGCGGTTTCAACTTTATTGCATATCTCAGGCATTTTTTGGAATTTTTGCACCAAATTTTCAACATGGGGTTTTTGGGACCCCTTCTCATGAATGATGTCACTGTCATGGCATTATTCAGGCCCGAAGGGTGATTTTGCAGTCACTGCGCAGTCACTGCGTGAAATCACCCTTCAGGCCTGAATAATGCCATGACAGTGACATCATTCATGAGAAGGGGTCCCAAAACCCCATGTTGAAAATTTTGCAAAATTCCAAAATGACTGTTTTACGAAGCGCATGCTATGAGTTCCTATGCAGGCTCGTAAGTTCGCAAATTTTCAATATTTTCACTCCAGATTTTCAACATTGCCATTTTACCACATCTCCTTATGAACAGTACAGCTGTCATTTTTCACATCCTGCCCAAAACATGTTTCCGCCCATGTAGCGCACAATGGTGCAGGTAGTCAGTGTGCGAAATCAATGTATGGGACACATTAAGAAAATCACAGTGACACTGTTCATGAGCAGAGGTCTTAAAAGCCTATGTTGAAAATTTGGCAAAAAATTCCTAAAATGACTGTTTTACGGCGCATGCGTTGGCAGTTCCTCACATGACGCCGTAGGGTTTGCTAATTTTCACTATTTCCACCCAGATTTTCAACATTGCCATTTTACCACACCTTCTTATGGTAGTACAGCTGTCATTTTCACATCTCACCCAAAATGTGTTTCCGCCCATGTAGCGCATCAATGGCGCAGTTGTGTGCAAATCAATGTATGGGACACATTAAGAAAATCACAGTGACACTGTTCATGAGCAGAGGTCTTAAATGGCTATGTTGAAAATTTGGTGAAAAATTCCTGAAAATGACTGTTTTACGAGCGTATGCAGTGCTCCCACGCATGCCTCTTTAGCTATGCACTTTCAATATTTGCACTCCAGATTTTCAACATTGCCATTTTACCACACCTCCTCATGAGCAGTACAGCTGTAATTTTCACATCCTGCCCAAAACATGTTTCCGCCCATGTAGCGCACAATGGCACAGTCGCTGTGTGAACTCAGTGTATGGGACACATTAAGAAAATCACAGTGTCACTGTTCATGAGCAGGATCTTAAAATGGCTATGTTGAAAATTTGGTGAACAAATTCCTAAAAATAACTGTTTTACGAGCGTGCGTTGTGCAGTTCCTACGCACACTCATAAGTTTGCGAATTTTCAATATTTTCACTCCAGATTTTCAACATTGCCATTTTATTACACCTCCTTATGAGCAGTACAGCTGTCATTTTTCACATCCTGCCCAAAACATGTTTCTGTCCATGTACTGCACAATGGCGCAGTCGGTGTGCAAAATCAATGTATGGCACACAGTAAGACAATCACAGTGACACTGTTCATTAGCAGAGGTTTTAAAATGCCAATGTTGACAATTTGGTGAAAAAATTCCTGACAATGACTGTTTTACGAGCGTGCATTGCACAGTTCCCATGCACGCTCGTAGGTTTGCGAATTTTCAATATTTCCACTCCAGATTTTCAACATTGCCATTTTACCACACTTCCTTATGAGCAGTACAGCTGTCATTTTTCACATCCTGCCCAAAACGTGTTTCCGCCTATGTAGCGCACAATGGGTGTAACAAAAAGGTCATGCTGAAAATTTATTGTGCAAATACCAGCAATCGCACAGGGCATTAGGGTAAAGCACCATACATGCCAAACACCACTGCAAATACCTGCAAGCGAACGTTCTGCATTGACAAATGCTTGTTTAATTTCTGTTTATTCGTCTCCCAGCCCACCACCCCTGACATATCAGGAGAGGCATGGCAGACATGCCACTGCCAGACACCCTACCCGGAGTAGTCTCTGAGACCCCATGGAGGCAAGGCTTACCCCTTGAGTGGGGATGAGGTGGGGCCCGAACACCCCAAAACTTATGTTGCATAGGTCTGAAGCCATTGGGTGGTCGTAGGCACATGGTGGGCACATCTCCTGGCTCCCCATCTCCCCAGAGGTGGCAGGCTCTTTTCCCATTTTCTGTGGGTGTTGCACATGCCTGGACATCAAGGCATAACCGCCGATGTCTGCAACGCCCTTCCCCTAGCTGCTTGCAAATGTCGTTGAACTCCAGACCTTCGCTGGGGCCAATCAGACACTGAGGTGCTCAGCATAATGTTACAGCACCCCGGCCTTTAGGGGTCAAACCGAGATGCTTCCCAACCTCCTCCTGAGCAGGCGAGCTGTCAGAGGATGCTTCAGCCTGCTTCTCCCAGCCAGCCCTCTGGCAACCCAACCTTGCTTCCGAACCCAGGTCGCCGGAGTCACAGACGGAAATCCAACCACTGCGCTGATGGGCCAGCCTGTGAGCAAGAGTTTCTGTGTGTGCGTGTGTTTGTGTGTGCTTGAGTGTGTGAGTGTGTGTTTGTGTGCATGTGTATGCTTGTGTTTGTGTGTGTGTAGGTGTGCATGTGTTTTTGTGGCTATGTGTCTGCATTTCTATGTGTGTTTGTGCATGTGAGTGTTTGTGTGTATATATTAGGGTGTGTTGTGTGTTTGTGTGTGCGTTTGTGTGTATTTGTGTTCCTGTGTGCATTTGTGCATGTGCGCATGTGTGGTTTGTGTGTTTCTTTGTGTGTGTGTGGGTGTGGATGTGTGTGTGTGTGTGTGTGTGCATGTGTGGTTTATGTGTGTGTTTCTGTGCATATATGTATGTGTGTGTGTGTGTGTCTGTGCTTGTGTGTGTGTTTGTTTTACGTAAAGGGAAGGCTGTTGAATAATAAGGACATGATCTGTGTGTGTGTGTGTGTGTGTGCATAGGGGTGTGTGGTTCTATATTTGTGTGTGTGTGTGTGTGTGTGTGTGTGTGTGTGTGTGTGTACATACAGGATATGTGTGTTGGGGGGGGGAGACAAACAGAGAGTCATACCTTTTGTCTTCTTCTCCTGTCTGAAGATTCTCCTCCTGTGAAGGACGTAGACACAGGTTAGTACAAGCCCCAGAAATAGTGCAGCAAAAACAAAAGGCACTGCAGTGTCCACCGGACGGTATATATGCGGGTGCCCTGCAACAGAGAAAGAGTTTCATTTATGCACTGCAGCAGGCGCAGTAATAACAAGCATTTGTCAATGCCGAATGTTTGCTTGCTGGCATTGGCATTGGTAGTGTAGGAGTTAGAGAGCTGCATAATAGGAATGGCAGTGAAGTATTGAACTGAAGCCAACCCCACCACCACCCTGCAGAGAGTGACAGGCATTGGGGTGTGCCTTTGGGTCAAATCAGGCATAACGGCCATGCCATTTCACCACACCTACCCTGCAGACACCGACAGGTGTCACGGTGTGCTGGGGTCTTTGGCCCTTATGGCACCCATTCCATCAGGAAATACGGTGAGATGGGTGCGGTATAAGGAGAATGGGGTGAACTTTGGGGCCGAAGAGTCCAAGGCATACCTCGATGCCTCTCACTGGCTGCAGGGTGTGGAATGGTATGAGCATTACAGGCAAGAATCCCAAGTCACACCCCTGATGCCTGTCATTCTCTACAGGGTGGGGTGTTATGGTTGGAAACCCTAACACCTCAGGCATTCGTTGGTATTTTCACTCCAAATTTTCAACATGTTTTTTTTGAGACCCCCACCTCATGAATAGTGGCAATATCAGTTTGTTAGCCGAACACTGCTTATGCACAGCGACTACGGCATTTAGCACCACAGGTGCAAAAACACATTCCGAACAGGATGTGAAAAATGACAGCTGTACTGTTCATGTGGAGGTGGAAAAAATGGCAATGTTGCAAATCTGCAGTAAAAATATTAAAAAAACTGGTGAAGTCACGAGCGTGCATAGAAACTGTGCAACACACACCCGTAATGTAATTAGTTTGGGGATTTTTTACAGCAGATTGGCAACTCAGGCATTTTGGTGCCTCCGATCATGAACAGTGTCACTGTGATTTTCTTTATCTGTCCCGAACAATGATTTCCCACAGCGACCACGCATCTCTGCGCTGAAAGTGTGAAAACACGTTTCAGCCATGTTGTGAAAAAATGACAGCTGTACTGTTCATAAGGAAGTGTGGAAAATGCCACTGTGCAAATCTGGACTGAAAATATTACAAAGTCATGAACTTACGAGGGTAAGCGCAGAAACTGCTAGAATGCTCACTGTAACACAGTCATTTTATGGACTTTTGTCACCAAATTTTCAACATAGCCATTTTAAGACCTTTGCTCATGAACAGTGTAACTGTGATTTTCTTAATCTGTCCCAAACATTGCTTTCGCACACCGACTGCACCATTGTGCGCTATACATGCGGAAACACATTTTGGGCGAATGTGAAAAATGGCAGCTGTACTGTTCATAAGGAAGTGTAATAAAATGGCAATGTGGAAAATCTGGAGTGAAAATATAGAACATTCAAGAAACTTACGAGCGCATATGAGGAACTGGCGCGAACGCATCGTCAGAACAGTCATTTTAGGAATTTTTCACCAAATTTTCAACATAGCCATTTTAACACCTTTGCTCATGAACAGTGTAACTGTGATTTTCTTAATGTGTCCCATACATTGATTTAAGACACCGACTACGCCATTGTGCGCTACATGGGCGGAAACACGTTTGGGCACATATGAAAAATGACATCTGTACTGCTCATAAGGAAGTGTAATAAAATGGCAATGTTGAAAATCTGGAGGAAAAATATTGAAAATTCAAGAACCACGAAGGTGTTGTGAGGAACTGCGCAACGCGCGCTAGTAAAACAGTCATTTTTAGGAATTTTTTCACCAAATTTTCAACATAGCCATTTTTAGACCTCTGCTCATTAAAAGTGTCACTGTGATTTTCTTAATGTGTCCCATACATTGATTTCGCACACCGGCTGCACCATTGCACGCTACATGGGCGGAAGCACGTTTCGGGCAAGATGTGAAAAATGACAGCTGTACTGTTCATAAGAAGATGTGGTAAAATGGCAATATTGAAAATCTGGAGTGAAAATAGTGAAAATTCGCGAACTTACGAGCGTGCGTAGGAACTGCGCAACGCACGCTAGTAAAACAGTCATTTTTAGGAATTTTTCACCAAATTTTCAACATAGGCTTTTTGAGAGCCCACCTTATGAATAGTGGCAGTGTCATTTCATTACTCAGTCCCGAAAGGTGATTTCGTGCAGTGACTGCGAAATCACCCTTCGGGCCCGATGAACGCCATGACAGTGACAGCATTTATAAGAAGGGGTCCCAAAACCCCCATTTTGAAAATTTGGCAAAATTCCCAAAATGCCTGAGATATGCAGCAAAGTTGAAAACCTACCCATCCCATTATACAGATTACCGCATTTCTCAGTTCGCGGTCGGCTTGAAGAGTGCAGACATGTTCCTGGTCCATCAAGATCGCCGCGCCAGAGTCCGAGGAGGCATGGTGTGGTGGGGGGGCAGGTGCGAGTGGTGGGCAGGTGGGGCAGACACAGCGAGGGACCGCTTTAAGTTTCAGGTTTGTTTTTTAATGACGACGACGGACGCTTGCCATGCTGGGGTGGGCTCCCAGCGTGGCAGAAGGACAACTGGTTGAGGGTGTGGAGCCGACGGGGATTGGGCACCTCGCCGGCCATAAGATCTGTTGCCACGCTGGGGTGGGCTTCCAGCGGGCACCCTGTACTTGGGGTAGATAGTGGAGCCGACGGGGATTGGGCACCCTGCCGGATGTATACGATGTGTAGCCACGCTGGGGTGGGCACCCAGCATGGCATATGGAACTGTGTTTTTTTGGGGGGGCGCAGCGCAGCTGACGGGGGATTGGGCATCCCCTGTCGGCTATACAGTGTGTGTGTAAGGGGAGCTCGCATGAGCAGGCGATATCTGATCGCTGCTCACTGAAGCGTAGCTCCCCCTTTCAACTGTACGCCACTGCATTTTGAAGCTGTCATAGACAGCTCAGCAGGCATTGGAGAACTGCGGCCGCGCCTGCAAACACACTGACTGAATTGGAAGAGGGCTGCCACACCTCCGAAAACTTGGATGATGGCACTATGTTTCTTGCACATGCATGCAAGCAAACATAACAAGAAGCACTGCAGTGCCCACCGGATTGTACATATACTGGTGCCCTGCAACAGAGAATGAGTTTCAGAGAGAGAGAGAGAGCGAGAAGAGAGAGGGAGAGAGATTTATGCACTGCAGCAGGGTGGGGGAAGGGATGAAAGACAAACAGCTGTTGCTCAATATCAGGGCAAGCCAGGGACAAATACTGCAATACCAATCTCTTGCTCCCTCCCCAGTAATAACCTATTGCATCCCTCAGTGCCCCAGTAACATTCTTTTGCACCCTTCTGTGCCCCAGTAACAACCTATTGCACCCATCTGTGCCACAGTAACAATCTGTTGCACGCTTCTGTGCCTCAGAAATAATTTGTTGTACCCTTCTGTGCCTCAACAATCATCTGTTGTACCCTACTAAGCCTCAGTAACAATCTGTTGCATCCTTCTTTTTTTTTTTTTTATCTTTTTACCACACAGGCCACCTAACCCTCAGCTCTGCCCTGCAAGCCTGTGTCTCGTCTCAGCCATCCCCCGACTGATACCCCCCGACTTACCCCTTGACGTGGGGCTGATGCCCTATCCAGTCCATCTCTGACAGGAAAGGCAAGGCCTCCCTAGCTTCCCCCCAGGGCGGGGTTCTGTGCTGGATGGGGCAGAGGAACTCTGATTGGTCAGTGGAGGTGGCTGAGGCTATTAAAGTCCTAGTGCCCGGCACACATCATCAGTGGCATCCTGCGAGCTATTTTGTGGGCTTGCCCCAGGGGCGGGGATGTGCAATCACGCCTGCGTCTGCCCTGCCCCTCTGGAACTAGGCAGTGGCAGCTTGTGCTACCACCAGCCTCCGCCAGGAGTCTCTAACCACTGGACACACACCCAGCCCCTCCCAAGAGAAGGAGAGTAGCCCTGCAGTTGTTCTATCCTTCTCTCTCGCCGGCCATCTGGCTCCCCAGGTCCGTTCCTGAAGCTGGGTCGCCGGCGTCGCAAGCGGAAAACTAACCACTCTGCTGGCAGGCCAGCCTGTTGCACCCTTCTGAGACCCAGTAGCAATCTGTTGCACCCATCTGTGCCCCAGTAACAAACTATTGCCCCCTTCTGTGCTGTAGTAACAATCTGTTGCACCCTTTTGTCCCTCAGTAACAACCCTTTCCCTCTTCTGTGCTGCAGTAACAATCGTTGCCCCTTTCTGTGCCTCAAAAACAATCTGTTGCACCCTTCTGAGCCCCAATAACAATCTGTTGCACCCTTCTGTGTCTCAAAAACAATCTGTTGCACCCTTCTGAGCCCCAGTAATGACCTGCTGCTCCCTTCTGTGCCCTGTTAACAATCTGTCCCACCCCATTCTGTGCCACAGTAACAATCTGTCCCACCCTTCAGTGCCTCAGTAGCAATCCGTTGCACATTTGTGTGCCCAGTTAACAATCCGTTGCACCCTTCTGTGTCTCAGTAACAATCTATAACCATCTGTTCCCCAATGACAATCTGTTGCGCCCTTCTCTACCCAGCAGCAATGCAAAACTGCCAGTGTTGTCCAGATTGAAAACGAAGTGCCCAGAAACGTGGCCTCCTTTCCTTTCCATGCCCCAGTCATCCTTAATTCCCGGAATCCCTGGACCAGCATCATCTCTCAGTCAGGTCTTGATCTTGCAAGCCAGGTCAAGTGAGGGAACAAGATTCACCATAATAGCAGATTTATTTCTCATCGACCTGGCTGTGCACAACATCACCCAAAGATGATGAAGGGAGAAAGCTGGCCCCTCAGCTTCCTGCCCCCTCGGACTGCTGGGACACCTGAGTACTGTAACTATACATATCTTCCCAGTCTCCAATCTCCGTCACCCCTCGGGGCATCTCCTTGTCCTCACAACTAGGGTTGTCAGAACTAGTTCGGGAAAGATTCGAACCCATCACGAACCCTGGTGTTCAAGTTCTAATTCAGAACTCGAACACTAGTGGGTTCATAAGCAGGTTGAATCAATCTGCTTTTTTTTTGCCTTAAGAAGCCGCAACCACAACGCAAGCTTGCCTAGCCCTATAGTGTCAGCTCCGAAGGGACGTGAGAGAGGTTGAAGGAGCAGGATGGGATTGGGAGGCAGCACAGTGCCACAGGAGGCAGAAAGGAGGTGGAATGAAGGGAAGGGTGCATGATGGCATGTACAAACTTGTGGGGGCTGAATGGTGTGGACTGCACTGGAGTCGGACTGCACGCCTGCGTACTTCATCCCCACAGTCCTGTTACCACCGGACCATCTGCTCTGCGGTCAGGTGGTGGATGGTAGACGTAAACCGACGTGTGGTTGCAGCTCAGTTCATTTACCCAGCCAGTGCCATAAAGGAGTTGCAGGCTGCAGCAGCTTGTGCTACTCGCTCGCTCCCTCTGTCTGGGCTAGCTCTGCTCTCTGGCAATTGCTTGCTAATTAAATCATCGTGTGTATATTGCGCAAACTAAAAAAATAAATAAAAAAGCTAAGGGGTGGGTGGGAGTGAAAACTAAAGGTAGGGACTGGGGGGGGACTCGGGGTTGGGAGTGGGAACCGAGGAAAGGAAAGGGCCCGAACTTAGGAACAGTTGGTGAGAAGCTCAGCCTCAGGATGAGACGGACAGAGCGAGGGAAGTTAAAGTTGCTGAGTATTTGAGTGAAACTGAGAGAATTTTATCGTAGTCTCAAACAACAGTTCCAAAAACTTCATTTTAGCGTGGCGTAGTTGTTTCACACTGGGAAGAAGGAGCGAGCATCAGATGGCTGGGGGAGGGGAGAAGAAATTATAACAAACAGATTGTGACTCGAGGAAAATTAAGTTTAACTTTAATGTGTGAGTCTTTGAGAAGTTGAAACATTTGAATTTGATGGCATTTTTATTTACTACTTTATACCCTACTCCACAAAACAAAGTAAAATAATCAGGAGGACAGGGAGGGGAAGGGATTCTGTGGTACTGTGCTGCTGAGCGTTCTTCTATTCCACCCTATAAAATTCCTGATAGAACAACACCAGGCTGTTTCATTTTATTTTTTTACACAGTACTCCCTACTTGTGTGTTGTGTGTGTGACTGCACTACACTGTATCTCTCTATTCTCCTGTGGTGTTCCCATCACCCTGCTGCGGCTGCTGAGTGTGTACCCTACCCATTGTGTGTTACTGCGAGAAGCCCATTGTTGGGCAGTCGTGTGGTGGCATTATCCTTAAATGCATGACAGAAGCCCAGAAATATATTTCCCTGTTGGGAGGAGAGACAGAAAAATCTCTTTCCTTGGGTTGTATATGTGTGTGTGTGACTCTGTCTCCTGTGGTCAGCCCAACTGCTGTGTGCCTTTTGACTGCACTGTACCCTACCCAGTGTGTGTTACCGAGAGAGGCCCAGTGGCCAGTTGTCGTGTGGTGGCATTATCCTTAAATACATGACAGAAGCCCAGAAATATATTTCCCTGTTGGGAGGAGAGACAGAAAAATCTCTTTCCTCGGTTTACTCCGTCTCTTGTGGTCAGCCCATCACCCTGCTGCTGTGCGCCCCTTCACTGCTATGCGTATGCCTATGCCCAGCAGCCCAATCATTCTATAAGCCTTGAACCTGGGATCCTTTAGTTGCAACCATCATATTCTTCAATTACTTTCAGTCCACTGCATCACAGTGTCACATAGCCAGCCAAAATAAAATTTTGGAGTTGTAGCCAGTGATCATAGATCACATTGCTTCCTTACACAGGAATTGTGTGGGTATATTCACTGCAGTATACTGGTTCTGTTATGGCTGACACCAACACAGATGAAGCAGCTAGTGCTGGTGTTGGAGCAGGTGTTGGTGGTAGTGGTAATCCTGGTGCTAGCAGAAATAACCAAAATGTTTCATGTGATAAAAATTCAACAAACAGCAAAAGAGCAACAGCGAAGTGTGGTAAAGGGGGACCTTTTAAGAAAACCTGTGCAGCTGCTGGGGTCACATGGAGAGGCACCATAAGGTATGCCGTTCATGCTGTTAAAATCCCTGTGACTAGCAGTAATAATGCAAGTGACAGTGAGTCCCTCTCTGACTCAGAACAGTAGCTCTTTGTCTCAGTCTGACACTGCTGTGTCTTGCGACGTATCATTACTTCCTCAACAAAGTGAAATGAGCAAGTCTGCTGACAATGAATCAGGTAGTGCACTTGCAAATACATCCAGTACTGTTGGCAATGAAAAGGACATATCCATTGAATCCACCACTTCTGTGTTGGCCAGCAATGAAAATCCATCAGAGTCTTCTGCCCACTCTTCTAGTACCATGGAGCATGTCCCGGGTTCTGTTAGGACAGGTGAAAAGACACAAACAGTCTTTAGCTATCTTCCTAGCACTCGAACAAAATCTGTCACATCTGAGGTGTGGAGTTATTTCTCTGTCAGTAAAACTGATCCATGCAGAGCAGTTTGTTCCCTGTGTAAACAGAGTGTAAGCCATGGTAAAATTGTGTCATGCCTTGGCACTACAGCTCTAAAACGCCATCTGAAAAAGCATTCAGTTTTGCTTGATCATCCAAAACTCATGTCCTTCATCTTCCAGACCACATGTGAGAAGGGTCAGGAATCTGAAATGGATACTGAATTGTCTGAACTTGATGCGGACAGAACCACTGCCAGCCCTAGGATCACTGTTACCACCAATGCCAGCACCATTAGTACCAGTTGCACATCCAGTGATGGCACTGAATGTGTAAGTCCTAGTCTACCATCTCCGCGTCCATCTACCCATCGAAGCACGGTGTATAACAAACCAGCAGGGACATGTTGTAAACAGCTAACATTGTCTCAGGCATTTGAAAGGAAGAATACCTTTATTAGAAATCATCCAAAGACCCTTCATCTTAATCACAGAATTGGTGAACTGTTAGCCGGAGCCCTTCTCCCATACTCTTTGGTAGATCATGAGGATTTTAGGGAGCTCATGACATTAGCAGAGCCTCGCTAAATGTTCCTCATCAAGGTACTTTTCCTATGTTGAAATACCAAACATTTATCAGGCTTTAAAAGCGACAGTGATGCTTGCACTTAAAACTGCAGAGGGTGGGTTATTCATGTCACAACAGATATGTGGACCAGCACTCAAAACATAGATTACATGTCCCTTACCACTCATTGGGTCACGTTTCTTGTGCTTCTTCAAAAGCAAAGACACCTCAAAAGATGGCGCTGCTGCATATAAAGACGTTTGGGCAAAGTCATACAGCTGCAAACATCTTGCAGGAACTAAATGACCTCCTTGATGAATGGGTTTATTCTCATGGTCTAAAATGTGGCTTCATAGTAAGTGACAATGGAGCCAAAATCTTGAAAGCAGTACAGGATGGAGGATTTCTGCATGCTTCTTGCTTTGCACATTGCTTACATTTAATTGTCACGGGATTTCTCAGCAATGAAACACAAGTGGATGGTATGATTGCTGTTTGCAAAAAAATTGTGACTCACTTTTCACATTCAACCAAGGCTATACGGACATTGTCCGAACTGCAAAGAAAACACAAGCTGCCCCAGCAAAAGCTGATTCAAAATGTTTCCACTCGTTGGGACTCAACGTTTTATCTGCTGCAGTGCCTCTTAGAGCAAAAGGAAGCTGTACATGAGTATTGCTCCAGTTACATTATTGGAGATGGCATTATGCTGTCTGTGCTGCAGTGGAAATTAATGGAGACAGTGTGCTGCATCCTAGCTCCTTTTGAGACAGCTACAAGGGACATGTCTTCTGAAGGCACATCTGTGAGTCAGGTTATCCCACTCATAATGCTAATTTCACATCATCTTAGTGTTCTAAATCTACAAATAGAAAAAGACAGATCTGAAGTGCAGACAACATGTCGCCTGTATCATGGGAATCTTGTAAAGAGAATGAGCAAGCGCTTCAAAACCAATGACAAATTAGTTGCAATGACGAAATCAAAACACTACATCCTTGCAACTCTCTTAGATCCCAGGTTCAAGACTATACATCTTCCAAAAACAGATGATATAGAGCAGTACAAATGTTTGTTGCTAGATGAGCTGCAGCACTCACAGGAGTCAAACACAGACACGCACAGTACCCTCAGGTTGTCATCACCACAACATGCAGGTTCATCTTCACAAAGGCATACAGAACTGGGAAAGTCACCAAACATTAACAGTAGTTGTTCCACAACTGCCACTTCTTCAACCCTTAGTAGCAAGCTAAATCTGTGGTAAAACCTTTCCCAAATTGCTGCCATACCAGCTTCTGCTGATTCCTCTTCTTAGCGGTCTGTGTCCATCATGGTAGACAGTTACCTGCAAGAACTGCCTATTCCTATTGATGCATGCCCTTTTGAATACTGGAGATCAAAAAAGTTGATTTGGACAGAGCTGTATGATGAAGCCTGTAAATATCTTGGTTGTCCTGCAACAAGTGTCTCTTCAGAACGCATGTTTAGTACAGCTGGCAATATTGTGACAGACACCAGAAATAGGTTGCTGCCAGAAAATGTACACAAGTTAACTGTTATTAAAGTTAATAAGTCAAGATTTTCGTATCCCTAGAAGAGTATACAAACTGATCCTGAAGTGATTGATGTTGTGGATGTTGATGGTGATGACAACTCAGATGGTGGTGGCTGGTAAATACTGTGTGGGATAGAGTCTCTCTGTACCAAAAAGGAAACTTTTACAGACTGTGATGACTTTGGTTGTCTCTCTCCTTTCTCGATCTACTACCTTGGACTATATACCCCCAACAACTTTCACCATTTCATGGCAAACTGCTTTGTAGCTAGGGTCTAAACTAAAGTCAACAAGTTTTATATACAGGGCAATTTTAACATCAGTGGGAACAGGCCCAAAGTTGGCATAAAAGGGACATTGTCACATCAATTCTTTCTGTATCATATTATTTATAGTTAAAGTGCAAACATATATTTTTGGATTTACCTTCTGTGACTTTGTGGTGCATCAGTATGGGCTGGGACCAGAGGCAGTTATTTTTCAATTTTAAAGAGGACAAAACAATGAGTTCTAATTGGTAGCTGTTTATTATTTTTTCAATTACAGAAATGTTAGCCATAAACCAAAATGGATGCTAGTACATGGGTGATGGTTGGGGGACTGGGTTTTAACATGGGTGAGGGACGGAGAAGGGTGACATGAATGGTAGTTCATGACTAAGTGTGGGGGTAGTTTAAACATTTGGGTGAGGGAGGAGGGTGGAATACATGCTTGATGGGGGTGAGAGTTGTGGGTTGGTTTTAACATGGGTGTAAGGGCGGTATGGGTGCTACTGCACAGATGAGGGTGGTGGAAGAAAAGTGGAATGGGTGATGGGGTGAAAGGTGGGTGTTGTTTTAGTCCTTTCATTTACAGATTCGTGATCGGCTGGGGATGGTGAGGAAAAAGATGATGACAGACCAAACCTACTATACATAAAATACATATATATATTTTTTTTTATTATTATTATTATTATTATTAAATACATTGCAAACTGCTGCCACCTAGCACAAGTGTCCTGTCCCCTTTAAAAAAAAAGAATAAAGGAATCAGAAATAAAAGAAAATCTGCATCAGCAGTTTTCACAGAATGTGACCTATCATAAAGTTGCTTTACAAGTAGTGATAATTTGATACATAATGGGGTTGACAGACACTATCCCTTAAATATCACATGCCAACTGCTGCAGCTACATTAAATGTTCCTTAAGTTAGTATGTGGTGAGGAAACCACTTTTTTTATTTATGTGACTGAAATACAGATTTTATTGATGTATCAGCTGCAAAAATTCATCATCTTAGAAAGTTGTATGTATTACTTCAATTTGCCAACAAGAATGTTGGTATATGTATGCATTACCTTAGAAAACTGCATGCATTTTTTGCCAGCAACGACTAGCATATTTTTTTACTCAAATGTCTTGACTGACTACGTTATGACATAATATGTTTTGCAACAGTTCCATGTACTGCGGCTGCAGTACCTTGGCTTGACCTTGTTATAAAAGCTTTCTTTTAAACACAGCAACTTTTGATTTACTCATTTAAAACACAAAGCAGCAAATAGCTGAGATGAGGTAATATCAGTTATTTTTTCTCATAATTCACGACGATGAGTATATATAACTGAGTACATAAATGGCTAATGTGCCTCTTTCTTTCACTAGGGAACTATGATGCAGCTGCAACGGGAAAACTTTTAACATATGGGTGGTGGGCCTGTTACGTATTAAGTTGCTGGCTTTAGCAAACAGAAGAAACCATAGATAAACCTAGTTGTATTCCTATCAATGTCACACATGATAATTTCTCTCCCCCTTATATTGAACAGTTTTTCCTTTACATGTATTTTATTACTATCTTCATTACTGGCAGCACAATAAAAAAATAGGGTTTGAGTTCTAAAAAGTTCTAAAAAAGATTAGAACCCTAGAACTTTTTCCAAAGTTCTAGACTAGAACTAGAACCCGAAACTTCAGAGGGTTCTGACAACCCTACTCAAAACCCCTCACCCCATATCACACTATCCTCCTAGTCCTCCTTCCAATCCCCACTTCTGTGCACTGCCAATACACATCACCCAGCGGGGGGTCACAGAAGAGGCATAGGCCTTTAAGTAAACACTGGGAGTACCAAAGCCTCGGGGTCTGTAGCAGGCAGCACATCCTAGAGACTACTTACTCTAAAACCACTCACTGCTTCTCTGAACCCCTTCCAGCAAATAAGAAAGGGAATAAGCCAGTCTGCACCAGGGTTAATACCAGGAGGACGTGGACAAGGCCAGTCTGCACCAGGGTTAATACCAGGAGGACATGGACAAGGCCAGTCTGCATCAGAGTTAATACCAGGAGGACATGGACAAGGCCAGGCTGCACCAGGGTTAATACCAGGAGGATGTGGACAAGGCCAGGCTGCACCAGGGTTAATACCAGGAGGACGTGGACAAGGCCAGTCTGCACCAGGGTTAATACCAAGCGGACGTGGACAAGGCCAGGCTGCACCATGGTTAATACCAGGAGGACATGGACAAGGCCAGTCTGCACCAGAGTTAATACCAGGAGGACGTGGACAAGGCCATTCTGCACCAGGGTTAATTTATTTATTTATTTATTAAATTTTGGTGACCGGGTAGGCCCACTGGGTCCCGAAGGTCCCTTTTTCAGGGGCGACCCAGGATAACAATACTAGTTAGATACGAGGAGCAAAAAAGAACATTTGTATGCATAAGTTACTACAGCATGCGGAAGTTACAAGAATAATTGGATACAGGCATGGTTATCATCATCATGACACAATTTGAGTAGGTAATTGGTTGCATTTAGTCTAATTCAGGTGTTAGTAAATAAGCCCAGGAGAGAAGAAGGGAGAACTAGAGGAGGTAGGATTAATACCAGGAGGACGTGGACAAGGCCAGGCTGCACCAGGGTTAATACCAGGAGCACGTGGACAAGGCCAGTCTGCACCAGGGTTAATACCAAGCGGACGTGGACAAGGCCAGGCTGCACCAGGGTTAATACCAGGAGGACGTGGACAAGGCCAGTCTGCACCAGGGTTAATACCAGGAGGACGTGGACAAGGCCAGGCTGTGCCAGGGGTAATACCAGGATGACGTGGACAAGGCCAGACTGCACCAGGGTTAATACCAGGAGGACGTGTACAAGGCTAGGCTGCACCAGGGTTAATACCAGGAGGATGTGGACAAGACCAGGCTGCACCAGGGTTAATACCAGGAGGATGTGGACTAGGCCAGGCTGCACCAGGGGTAATACCAGGAGGGCGTGGACAAGGTCAGGCTGCACCATGGTTAATACCAAGAGGATGTGGACAAGGCCAGGCTGCACCAGGATTAATACCAGGAGGACATGGACAAGGCCAGGCTGCACCAGGGTTAATGCCAGGAGGGTGTGGACAAGGCCAGTCTGCACCAGGGTTAATACCAGGAGGATGTGGACAAGGCCAATCTGTGCCAGGGGTAATACCAGAAGGGAGGGAGCTGGTTGGGCTGTGCCAGAGGTAATACCAGGAGTGCAGGATATCAGGCCAGGCTTTGCCAAGGGCAGTAGCAGGAGGGCAGGGAGCAGGCCAGGCTTTGTCAGGAGTAATACCAGGAGGGCAGGGAAAAGGCCAGTCTGCTCCCGGGTTAATACCAGGAGAACAGGTAGCAGGCCAGGCTGTGCATGGGGTATTACCAGGAGGGAGGGAGCTAGTTGAACTGTACCAGGGGTAATACCAGGGGAGCAGGAAGCAGGCCAGACTGTACCAGCGGTAATACCAGGGGTCAGGAAGCAGGCCAGACTATAGCAGAGGTAATACCAGGAGGCCAGGGAGCAGCACAGCCTTTGCCAGGGACAATAGCAGGAGGGCAGGGAGCAGGTCAGTCTTTGTCAGGGGTAATACTGGGGAGGCAGGGAGCAGGTCAGGCTGTGAAGGGGTATTACCAGGAGGGCAGGAAGCAGGCCAGGCCGTGCCAGGGGGTAATACCAGCAGGGCAGGGAGCAGGTCAGCTTGTGCCATGGGTAATACCAGCGTGACAGGGAGCAGGCTAGGCTGTGCCAGTCGTGTACCAGGATGGCAGGGAAAAGGGCAGTCTGCACCAGGGTTTATACCAGGAGGACAGGGAGTTGGTTGGGCTGGGTCAGGGGTAATACCAGGAGGGCAGGAAGCAGGCCAGGTGGTACCAGAGGTAATACCAGGAGGGCAGGAAGCAGGCCAGGTGGTGCCAGAGGTAATACCAGGAGGGCAGGAATCAGGCCAGGCGGTGCCAGAGGTAATACCAGGAGGGCAGGAAGCAGACCAGGCGGTGCCAGAGGTAATACCAGGAGGGCAGGAAGCAGGCCAGGCTGTGCCAGAGGTAATACCAGGAGGGCAGAAAGCAGACCAGGCGGTGCCAGAGGTCATACCAGGAGGGCAGGAAGCAGGCCAGGTGGTGCCAGAGGTAATACCAAGAGGATAGGGAGCAGGCCAGCCTGTGCCAGAGGTAATACCAGGAGGGCAGGAAGCAGGCCAGGCGGTGCCAGAGGTAATACCAGGAGGGCAGGGAGCAGGCCATGCTGTGTCTAGGGTAATACCAGGAGGGTAGGGAGCAGGCCAGCTTGTGCCAGAGGTAATACCAGGAGGGTAGGGAGCAGGCCAGCTTGTGCCAGAGGTAATACCAGGAGGGTAGGGAGCAGGCCAGTCTGTGCCAGAGATAAAACCAAGATGGCAGGAAGCAGGCCAGCCTGTGCCAGAGGTAATACCAGGAGGGTAGGGAGCAGGCCAGCCTGTGCCAGACGTCATACCAGGAGGGTAGGGAGCAGTCCAGCCTGTGCCAGAGGTAATACCAGGAGGGTAGGGAGCAGGCCAGCCTGTGCCAGAGGTAATACCAGGAGGGTAGGGAGCAGTCCAGCCTGTGCCAGAGGTAATACCAGGAGGGTAGGGAGCAGGCCAGCCTGTGCCAGAGGTAATACCAGGAGGGTAGGGAGCAGTCCAGCCTGTGCCAGAGGTAATACCAGGAGGGTAGGAAGCAGGCCAGCCTGTGCCAGAGGTAATACCAGGAGGGTAGGAAGCAGGCCAGCCTGTACCAGAGGTAATACCAGGAGGGCAGGAAGCAGGTCAGGTTGTGCCTGGGGTAATGCCAGGAGGTCGGGGAGCAGGTCAAGTTGTATCAGGGACAATATCAGGAGGGCAGGGTGCCAACCAGGCTGTGGCAGCGGTAATACCAGGAGGACAGGGAAAAGGTTAGGCTTTGCCTGGAGTAATATAAGTGTGGTAGGGAGCAGGTCAGACTGTACAAGAGGTAATACCAGGAGGGGAGAGAGCAGGCCAGGCTGTGTCTAGGGTAATGCCAGGAGGGCAGGGAAAAGGTTAGGCTTTTCCTGGAGTAATACGAATATGGTAGGAAGCAGGCCAGCTTGTGCCAGAGGTAATACCAGGAAGGTAGGAAGCAGGCCAGCCTGTGCCAGAGGTAATACCAGGAGGGCAGGAAGCAGGCCAGGTTGTGCCTGGGGTAATGCCAGGAGGGTAGGGAGCAGGCCAGGTGGTGCCAGAGGTAATACCAGGAGGGTAGAAAGCAGGCCAGGCGGTGCCAGAGGTAATATTAAGAGGGAAGGGAGCAGGCCAGCCTGTGCCAGAGGTAATACCAGGAGGGCAGGAAGCAGGTCAGACTGTGCCTGGGGTAATGCCAGGAGGTCAGAGAGCAGGTTAGGTTGTATCAGGGGCAGTATCAGGAGGGCAGGGAGCCGACCAGACTGTGGCACGGGTAATACCAGGAGGGCAGGGAAAGGTTAGACTTTGCCTAGAGTAATAGAAGTATGGTAGGAAGCAGGTCAGACTGTACATGGGGTAGTACCAGGAAGTCAGCTAGCAGGCCAGGCTGTGTCAGGAGTGATATCTGATGGGTAGGGAGCAGGCCAGGCTGTGTCAGGAGTGATATCTGATGGGTAGGGAGCAGGCCAGGCTGTGTCAGGAGTGATATCTGATGGGTGGGGAGCAGGCCAGGCTGTGTGAGGAGTGATATGTGATGGGTAGGGAGCAGGCCAGACTGTGTCAGGAGTAATATCTGATGGGTAGGGGGCAGGCCAGGCTGTGTGAAGAGTGATATCTGATGGGTAGGGAGCAGGCCAGGCTGTGTCAGGAGTGATATCTGATGGGTAGGGAGCGGGCCAGGCTGTGTCAGGAGTGATATCTGATGGGTAGGGAGCAGGCCAGGCTGTGTCAGAAGTGATATCTGATGGGTGAGGAGCAGGCCAGGGCTGTGTCAGGAGTGATATCTGATGGGTAGGGAGCAGGCCAGGCTGTGTCAGGAGTGATATCTGATGGGTAGGGAGCAGGTCAGGCTGTGTCAGGAGTGATATCTGATGGGTAGGGAGCAGGCCAGGCTGTGTGAGGAGTGATTTCTGATGGGTAGGGAGCAGGCCAGGCTGTGTGAGGAGTGATATCTGATGGGTAGGGAGCAAGCCAGGCTGTGTGAGGAGTGATATCTGATGGGTAGGGAGCGGGCCAGGCTGTGTGAGGAGTGATATCTGATGGGTAGGGAGCAGGCCAGGCTGTGTCAGGAGTGAAATCTGATGGGTAGGGAGCAGGCCAGGCTGTGTCAGGAGTGATATCTGATGGGTAGGGAGTGGGCCAGGCTGTGTCAGGAGTGATATCTGATGGGTAGGGAGCAGGCCAGGCTGTGTCAGGAGTTATATCTGATGGTTAGGGAGCGGGCCAGGCTGTGTCAGGAGTGATATCTGATGGGTAGGGAGCGGGCCAGGCTGTGTCAGGAGTTATATCTGATGGGTAGAAGGCCAGGCTGTGTCAAGAAGTGATATCTGATGGGTAGGGAGCAGGCCAGGCTGTGGTGATATCGATGGGTGAGCAAGCCAGGCTGTGTGAGGGGTGATATCTGATGGGTGAGGAGCAGGCCAGGCTGTGTGAGGAGTGATATCTGATGGGTGGGAGCAGGCCAGGCTGTGTCAGAAGTGATTTCTGATGGTTAGGGAGCGGGCCAGGCTGTGTCAGGAGTGATATCTGATGGGTAGGGAGCAGGCCAGGCTGTGTCAGGAGTTATATCTGATGGGTAGGGAGCGGGCCAGGCTGTGTCAGGAGTGATATCTGATGGGTAGGGAGCGGGCCAGGCTGTGTCAGGAGTAATATCTGATGGGTAGGGAGCAGGCCAGGCTGTGTCAGGAGTGATATCTGATGGGTAGAGAGCAGGCCAGGCTGTGTCAGGAGTAATATCTGATGGGTAGGGAGCAGGCCAGGCTGTGTCAGGAGTGAAATCTGATGAGTAGGGAGCAGGCCAGGCTGTGTCAGGAGTGATATCTGATGGGTAGGGAGCGGGCCAGGCTGTGTCAGGAGTGATATCTGATGGGTAGGGAGCAGGCCAGGCTGTGTCAGGAGTTATATCTGATGGGTAGGGAGCAGGCCAGGCTGTGTCAGGAGTGATATCTGATGGTTAGGGAGCGGGCCAGGCTGTGTCAGGAGTGATATCTGATGGGTAGGGAGCAGGCCAGGCTGTGTCAGGAGTGATATCTGATGGGTAGGGAGCGGGCCAGGCTGTGTCAGGAGTGATATCTGATGGGTAGGGAGCAGGCCAGGCTGTGTCAGGTATAATACCTTTTGCAGAATGATCAGTGACAGGGGCAAGGCTTATGTGGGTGACAGGCCATTCTAGCTGGAGAAGCAGGTACCCTCCCTTGTTGGACGTGACATATTAAAAAAAAATGCCCCCCCTCCCACTTTTGTTAACATTTTTACAGGATTTTATCTCAATCATAGTAAGAAAGAGACAGTGACGCCAGAAAAAGGCATCATGGCCCACCCAGTCTGCCCAACCCAAGCTGTGGAATGTAGCCAGTACCCCCGTGGTCATTTGCTCTCCCCCCCATGCTACCCTCCCTCTGCCGTCACTAGCCCCATGTGCAATCCCCCCTATACTTGTATTGCACCACTGATTTTGACACAGAGCACTTCCTTTTGTAGTTTGCTCCACTTCTCCTCCTCCAGCCTTTCTATAAAGAAATATTGAAGTCCTTTTTGGCTCTGCTTCCCATTTACTAGCTTCATAGGGTTCCCCATTGTACTCCTGTTTGCACTCACTGTGAGCAGTCCCTGCTTCCCCACTCTGTTTATTCCACATAACAACTTGTATGTCTATATCTTGTTCCCCCTCTCCTTCCTGGCTTCCAGCATGTGCACGTTTAGGCCCTCAGGCCTCCTCATATAGGCTTTCCCCTGCTGTGCCAGGGTCATCTTTGTTACTGTCCTCTGCACTGTCTCTACCCTACCCTGTCCTTCCTCTAGTGTGACAACCTCACACACAAGTACAAGTGTGACCACACCAGGCTTCTGTACAGGGCCAAGACCCCCATCTGCTACTTGTCTCCCCTACCTATGTACCCCAGCGTTCCATTTGCCCTCCCCACTCTTCTGTTACTGTGTACTGATTGTTTTTGGTTGTCTACAATTATCACCCCAAGGTCTCTCTCTCCTGTCCTTGTAATAGTATATAGAAATCGTGCTTTATTGGGTAGCTTGGTTAAGCCGTTACCTGCTACTGAAATATTATGCACAAATACAAACTGGAAAAGGAAAACTGACTCAGCTCACTAAAAAAACGCAAAGTCCACTTGTTAGGACACAATAAAAAATCTTTATTTTAGTAACAGACTACATGGAACTGCACCCCATTACAGAGTCACCTGGTCGATGTTTTGTGTCGCTCTGACACTTTATTAAAGACGTAGGAGGATTGGCTAAACCTCCTGTTTATAGTACACATTAAAATAAGGCACCTCTCTCCTTAGAGTGATCCACCCTAAAATATATAATGAGGGCTGACATTTTATGGATACTATCACTCTAAGGAGAGAGAGGCCTTATTTAAATGTGCGCTATAATTAGGAGGCTTATCCAATCCTCCTACATCTCTGATTAAGACTCAGAGCGACGCGAAATGTTGACCACGTGACTCTGTGAGGGCGTGCACTTCCATATAGTCTGTTGCTAAGATAACATTTTTATATTGTGCCCTAACAAGTGGATTTTGTGGTTTTTAGTTAGCCAAGTCGCTTTTCTTTTTCTGCTTCAGCGTCTGTCTTGACTGTGGCTCCTTCGAGAGTTGTTGAGCCGCCACCTTTGCTTGCAAAAATGCAAACTGTATTGGGAATCAGCAGCTAGACCAAGATAATCACATCCAAAACATATAAGGTGCAAGTTTACATTCATGGAGCAGGTGGCAAATAATTCCTGAGCTTTACCACTGTACAGGGAATAGTTCATCCTGATTTAGGACGTGACATGGGTGGGAGGTAGGGTCCAAAGAATTTCATAAAACAATAGCACAAGCAGTAACAGTGACTTACCTGTTTCCCCTTTGGATGTGGTTATCTCTCGTTTAGTGATACCCGTGTCTGTTGGGGGAAGGGAGAGGCAATATTTTATTTTGCATTTACACTATAAACAGGCCATTAGAATTCTGCTTGTTGTATCCTGCATGGATTTCATCTGATGGTGCTGCTGTGTTCCTCCTCGTGTGATTTGTACATTTTGTTTACCTTGCTTGCACCCTGGTGCCATCGTTGTACGCAATACTCTCAACAGTGTAAAACTACTGTATAAACTGCATACCTTTTTATTGGTAGGATCTTGTTGTATAACTTTCTGTATAGCTAGGTGCACATCAACTAAACATTTTACTACAGGTTTTGACTACCTCTCAGGTTGAGGCATGCATCACACCGAGGTAACTAATTAGCGTTAGTTAGTGATCAGCTAATAATCAAACAGGAGTTCAGCGTGTTTGTGGCTCATTTGCATCACCAGGTAAGGAAAAAGGTCCGGCTCCCCATACGACGCACAGGAGAAATGCCGGACCTCGCCCAACAACTAACACACTGAAATCTGGCCAATGGAAAATCATGTACTCAAATGCTCGCAGTCTGGGAAATAAGATCCCAGACCTGCAGGCAATAATGACAGAGCCTAAACTGGACATAGTAGCCATTAACAAGACATGGTTCACCAGTAAGCACGCTTGGGAGACTTTAGTAGCCGGCTATGTACTGTTCAGAAGAGACCGAGGTGCAAAAGGGGGGGGGGGGTGGAATGGCCCTTTATATCAATGAAAATATCAAAGCTACAGAAATTCAGAATACACATAAGCAGCCAGAAGAACTGTGGGTTACCCCGGAAATAGGAAATGGGACAGCCATATGAACTGGGGTTGTCTACAGGCCCCCAGACCAGGGGGAGGACATAGACACATTACTGTTAGAAGATATACAAAACATGACAGCTAAAGGAGAGGTTCTGATAATGGGAGACTTCAACATGCCAGATACAGATTGGTCAATACCAGCAGGAACATCTGCCAGAACTAGACACATGGTGGAGTCCCTGCAGGGGGAATGCCTCAAACAACTGGTACAACAACCCACAAGAGACAGGGCTATTCTAGATCTAGTACTGACTAATGGGGAAAGGATCACAGATCTCCAGGTAGAAGGTCAATTGGGGGCCCATGACCATCATATGGTATGGTTCAATTTGGCCACTAGAACTAAATCATCCCATTCCAAGGCAAAATATGGGACTTCTGATAAGATGGCCAACAGAGTTAAGCTAGCCCTGGCAAGAAGAAATACAGGTGAGTGGGTAAAGGCAAAGTGGTCAAGCATTAAGGAAGCAATACTTGAAGCAACATTCCATTGTGTTAGAGAGAAAAGCAAGAGCAAAAAAAGAAGAAAACCACTTTGTTTCTCAAAAACAGTAGCAGAAAAGGTCATAGTCAAAAGACTGGCCTTCAGGAAATATAAGGGAACATAGCGGGATGAAGATAAGGAGGCATACACAACTTTCCTAAGGGAAGCAGGCAAGGTAGTAAGGCAGGCAAAGGACCAAACCGAGGAAACACTAGCACGAACAGTAAAAGGTGACAAGACTTTCAATAAATACATTAGTAGAAGAAGAATGTCCAGAAGGGGTATTGCTGCGATCAAAGGGATAAGGGGGAGTGTGAGGAGGAGGACCATGTAAAAGCATCTATCCTAACTAGATACTTCTGCTCAGTATTTACTGAGGAGAAAGTAGGGCAAGACCCACAGATCAGCACCATGGACATGGGGGGGGGGAGGTGTGCACTAGTCCCTTCACAAAAGAAAGGGTCCTACAAGAGCTTGCTATGCTCAGGGAGGACAAGACAATGGGACCGGATGGCATACATCCCAGGGTACTAAAGGAGTTAAGGGTGGAACTAGCAGAGCCATTATCAGAACTGTTTAGTGAGTCTCTGAGCACAGGAGAGGTCCCAGAAGACTGGAGAAGGGCTCATATGATCCTGCTCCACAAGAGCGGTAACAGGGAGGAGGCACGGAACGACAAACCGGTCAGTCTTACCTCAGTAGTGGGCAAGATTATGGAGGTACTCCTCAAGGAAAGGATAGTGCAACACCTGGAATCTATAGCAGCTCAGGATCCAAGACAGCATGGGTTTACAACAGGAAGGTCCTGTCAAATTAACCTCATAGATTTCTTTGACTGGGTAACCAGAGAGGTGGACCAACGGGGAGCAGTTGAAGTCGCCTACCTTGACTACAGCAAAGCTTTTGATACTGTTCCACATAAAATATTGATTAATAAGCTGAGTAGGCTCAGTGTGGGTCAGAAGTTGGTCAACTGGGTGGCAAACTGGTTGATAGGCAAAAAACAGAGAGTGATGGTAAATGGTATACAGTCAGAAGAGATGCAAGTCACAAGTAGGGTATCTCAGAAATCAGTCCTAGGGTCAGTTCTCTTCAATATCTTCATCAGTGACATTGCAGTTGACACCAAGATCTGTAACAGAGTAGATGGTCCAGATGGGGTGGGCAGAATGAGAAGAGATCTGGATAAACTGGCAAAATGGTCAGAAGAGTGGCAAATTGAGTTTAATGTAAAGAAGTGCAAGATTATGCACATAGGGAAGAGAAACCCTGAAGCCACCTATAGGCTAGGAAGGGAGTTGCTGGCAATCACAAGGGAGGAAAGAGACTTTGACAACATCATAACAGATGACCTGAAATCATCTAAGCAGACCACTAAAGCAGTAGGTAAGACTAGAGGGATGTTGGGGTGTATTAGTAGGGGTATTGCAAGTCATAAGAGGGAGGTAATAATCTCTTTTTACAAGACACAGGTTAGGCCCCATGTGGAGTACTGTGTGCCGTACTGGAGGCCACACCTTCACAAGGACATTAACAAAATAGAGGTAGTCCAGAGATGAGCAACCAAAATGGTGCAGGGACTGCATCAGAAAACATTTGAAAACAGATTAAGGGAGCTCAATATGTATACCCTAGAGCAAAGGAGGGAGACAGGTGATATGATCGAAACATTCAAACACCTTAAGGGTATTAACAAGGTGAAAGAGTCTAACATGTTTCAATATAAGAACTATAGCAAGAAAAGAGGACACATCAGTTAAGCTAGCCCTGGAAAGAAGAAATACAGGTGAGGGGGTACAGGCAAAGTGGGGAAGCATTATAGATTCAATACTTGAAGCAACATCCCACTGTGTTAGAGAGAAAAGCAAGAGCACAAAAAAGAAGGAAACTACTTTGGTTCTCAAAAACAGTAGCAGAAAAGGTCAGAGTCAAAAGGTTGGCCGATTCAGGGGGAATGTGAGGAAGTTCTTTCTCACAGAAAGGGTGGTGGATGCCTGCAACGGCCTACCTCAGGAAGTGGTGGATATGAATACAGTACAGGGCTTCAAACAGGCATGGGATAGTCATAAGGGATCAATACAGATAAGTATGAATAGATAGGCCATTGACAGAGTAAAGGCCTATGGCACATTCAAAAGGTAGAAAAAATGGGCAGACTGGATGGGCCTTGCGGTCCTTATCTGCCATCAACTTGTATGTTTCTGTTTCTGCTTTTTAGACCCACTTCAACTACGATCCAAGGCTGGATTTTCAAAGCCCCTAAAATTCCCCCAGCTGCGGGAACAAACTGTCACAAGTGGGTCTCCATTTGCTGAGCCGCAGTTTTTCCCGCAACCACATTATTCTTAAAGGATGAGATAGTTTATAACTGGCATCAAGATTTACGGTAGCTTGCAGTCATTTTTTCAGCTCAGCTGCACCAAAATGTTACTTCTTGGTGGGACCAGGCATTACATCCCCTGCTACTGCGCCAAAGTGTTATGTCTTGGTAGGGCCAGGCGTAACATCTCCTGCAGCTGCGCCAAAATGTTACGCCCTGGTGGGACCAGGTGAAAAATCCCCAGCAGCTGCACCAAAATGTTACACCCTGGTGGGACCAGGTGTAACATTCCCTGCTGCTGCACCGAAGTATTATGTCTTGGTGGGGCCAGGCATAACATCCCCTGCAGCTGCAGTAAAATGTTACACCCAGGGGGGCCAGGCATAACATCCCCTGCACCTGCCATGGGGGGGAAGGTGTAAGTGGACCAGGCATAACACCCTCTCCAGCTGCACCACAATGGTAGACCTTGTTGGGGCCAGGTGTAACATCCCCTGCAGCTGTGCCAAAATGTTATGCCCTGGTGGAACCAGGCATAACATCCCTTGATGCTGCACCAAAATGTTACACCCTGGGGAGGGGTGGCAGGCATAACATCCCTTGCAGCTGCACCAAAATGTTACACCCTGGGGGGGGCCAGGCGTAACATCCCCTGCTACTGAGCCAAAATGTTATGCCCTGGTGGGGCCAGGCATAACATCCCTTGAAGCTGCACCAAAATGTTACACCCTGGGGAGGGGGGGCAGGTGTAACATCCCCTGCAGCCGCATCAGAATGTTACACCCTGCTGGGGCCAGGCGTAACATCCCTAAAGCTGTACCAGACTGTTATGTCCTGGTCGGACCAGGCATAACATCCCCTGCTGCTGTGCCAAAGTGTTATACCTTGGTGGGGCCAGGCATAACATCTCCAGCAGCCACACCAAAATGTTACACCCTGGTGGAACCAGGCATAACATCCCCTGCAGCTGCGCCAAAATGTTACACCCTGGTGGGACTAGGTGTAACATCCCCTGCTGCTGTGCCAAAATGTTACACCCGGTTGGGCAGGTGCAACATCCTCTGCAGCTGTGCCAAAATGTTATGCCCTAGGGAGGACAGGTGTAATATCCCCTGCTGCTGAGCCAAAATGTTATGCCTTCATTGTGCCAGGTGTAACATCCCCTGCAGCTGCACCAAAATGTTACGCCCTGGTGGGACCAGGCATAACATCCCCTACTGCTGCGACAAAAGATTACACCCTGGTGGGGCCAGACATAACATACCCTGCAGCTGCACCAAAATTTTATGCCCTGGTGGTGCCAGGTGCAACATCCCCTTGAGCTGCGCCAGCATGTTATGCCCTGGTGAGACCAGGCGCGACATCCCATGCTACTACACCAAAGTGTAATGTCTTGGTGAGATCAGGCATAACATCCCCTGCAGCTGCACCAAAATATTATGTCCTGGTGGGGCCAGGTGTAACATCCCCTGCAGCTGTGCCAAAATGTTATGCCCCGGGGGGGCAGGGCGTAACATCCCCTGCAGCTGTGCCAAAATGTTATGCTCTGATGGGATCAGGCATAACGTCTCCTGCAGCTGCACCAAAATGTTATGCCCTGGGGAAGGGGGCCAGGCATAACATCTCTTGCAGCTGCACCAAAATGTTATGCCCAGGGGAGCCATGCATAACATCTCCTGCCGCTGTTCAAAAATGTTATGCCTTGGTGGTGCCAGGCGTAATATCCCCTGCTGCTGTGCCAAAATGCTACACCCTGGTGGGACCAGGCATAACATACCCTGCAGCTGCACCAAAATGTTATGTTCTGGTGGGGCTAGGTGTATCGTCCCCTGTAACTGCACCAAAATATTATGTTCTGGTGGAGCCAGGAGTAACATCCCCTGCAGCTGTGTCAAAATGTTATGCCGTGGTGGGAGCAGGTGTAGCATCCCCTGCAGCTGCTCCAAAATGTTACACCCCAGGGCGAGGCATAACATCCTCTGCAGCTGTGCCAAAATGTTATGCCCTAGTGGGACAAGGCATAATATCCCCTGCAGCAGCACCAGAATGTTACACCCTGGTGGGGCCAGGTGTAACATCCTCTGCAGCTGCACCAAAATGTTACACCCTGGTGGGATCAGGCATAACATTCCCTGCAGCTGCGCCAAAATGTTACGCCCTGGTGAGAATGAATGTAATATTCACTGCAGCTCTACCACAATGTTACGCCCTGGCAGGGCCAGGCATAACATCCCCTGTAGCTGCACCAAAATGTTATGCCCTGTGGGGGCAGAGCAAAACATCCCTTGCAGCTGTGCCAAAATATTATGCCCTGATGGGATCAGGCGTAACATCTCCTGCAGCTGCACCAAAATATTATGCCCTGGGGAAGGGGGCCAGGCATAACATCCCTTGCAGCTTCACCAAAATGTTATGCCCGGTGGGGCCAGGCATAACATCTCCTGCCGCTGTGCAAAAATGTTATGCCCTGGTGGGACCAGGCGTAGTATCCCCTGCAACTGCACCAAAATGTTACACCCTTGGGGTGAGGTGTAACATCCCCGCAGCAGCACCAGAATGTTATGCCCTGGTGGGCCAGGTGTAACATCCCTGCAGCTGCACCAAAAATGTTACACCCTGGTGGATCAGGCATAACATTTTCTGCAGCTGCACAAAATGTGCAGCCCTGGTGGGAACAAATGTAATATTCACTGCAGCTGCTGCAATGTTACGCCCTGGCAGGTATGCGTAACATCCTGGAAACTGCACTAAAATGTGATGCCCTGGTGGGACCAGGCGAATATCCCATGCTCCTGCAACTAAAGTGTTACATCTTGGTGGGGCCAGGCATAACATCCCCGTAGCTGCACCAAAATGTTATGCCTGGTGGGACCAGGTGTAACATCCCATGCTCCTGCGCTAAATGTGTACACCTTGGTGGGGCTGGCATAACATCCTCTGCAGCTGCACCAAAATGTTATGCCCTGGTGAGACCAGGTGTAACATCCCCTGCTGCTGTGCCAAATGTTCACCCAGGGGGCAGGTGTAACATCCCTGCAGCTGTGCCAAATGTTATGCCCTGGTTGGGCCAGGTGTAACATCCCTTCAGCTGCGCCAAAATATTACAGCTGGTAGGACCGGCATAACATCCCCTGCAGCTGCACCAAAATGTTACACCATGGGAAGGGGGCCAGGCGTAATGTCCTTTGCAGCTGCACCAAAATGTTATGCGCTAGGGAGGCCAGGCGTAACATCCTCTGCTGCTGAGCCAAAATGTTATGCCTTTGTGGGGCCAGGTGTAACATCCCCTACTGCTGTGCCAAAATGTTACACCTGGGGGGGCAGGTGTAACATCCCCTGCTGCTGCACCAAAGTGTTACACCCTGGTGGGGCCAGGCGTAACATCCCCTACTGCTGCACCAAAATATTACACCCTGGTGGAGTCAGACATAACATACCCTGCAGCTGCACCAAAATGTTATGCCCTGGTGGTACCAGGTGCAACATCCCCTGAACTGTGCCAAAATGTTATGCCCTGATGGGACCAGGCGCATCTCACCATGCTACTGCACCAAAGTGTAACGTCTTGTTGAGGCCAGGGCGTAACATCCCTGCAGCTGCACCAAAATGTTATGCCTTTGAGGGTAGGGTGTAACATCCCCTGCAGCAGTGCCAAAATATTATGCTCTGATGGGATCAGGAGTAACATCTCCTGTGGTGCACTAAAATGTTATGCACTGGGGAAGGGGCCAGGCATAACATTCCCTTGCAGCTGCACCAAATGTTATGCCAGAGGGCCAGGCATGTATCTCTACCCTGTTGTTAATGTAGTATGCCTTGGTGGTGCTGACACTAACCCTACAGCTGCACCAAAATGTTGTGTTCTGGTGGGGCCAGGTGTATCATCACCTGTAACTGCACCAAAATATTATGTTCTGGTGAAGCCAGGCATAACATCCCCTGCAGCTGTGTCAAAATGTTGTGTTCTGGTGGGGCCAGGTGTATCATCACCTGCAACTGCACCAAAATGTTATGTTCTGGTGGGGCCAGGTGTATCATCACCTGTAACTGTGCCAAAATATTACGTTCTGGTGGAGCCAGGCATAACATCCCCTGCAGCTGTGACAAAATGTTACGCCCTGGTGTGATCAAGCATAACATCCCCTGCAGCTGCACAAAAATGTTATGTCCTGGCGGGACCAGGCGTAGTATCCCCTGCAGCTGCACCAAAATGTTACACCCGGGGGTGAGGTGTAACATCCCCTGCAGCTGTGCCAAAATGTTACTCCCTGGGGGGGCCAGGCATAACATCCTCTGCAGCTGTGCCAAAATGTCACACCCTAGGGGGACGAGGCGTAACATCCCCTGGAGCTGCTCCAAAATGTTCACCCTAGTGGGACAAGGTGTAACATCCCCTGCAGCAGCACCAGAATGTTACACACTGGTGGGGCCAGGCGTAGCATCCCTGCAGCTGCACCAAAATGTTACGTCCTGGTGGGACCAGGTGTAACATCCCCTGCAGCTGCTCCAAAATGTTCACCCTAGTGGGACAAGGTGTAACATCCCCTGCAGCAGCACCAGAATGTTACGCCCTGGTGGGGCCAGGCATAACATCCCTGCAGCTGCACCAAAATGTTACGCCCTGATGGGACCAGGTGTAACATACCCTGCAGCTGGCAAAATGTTATGCCCTGGTGGTCGGGCGTAACATCCTGCAGCTGCACCAAATATTGCGCCCTGGTGGGACCAGGTGTAACATCCCCTGCAGCTGTGCCAAAATGTTACAGCCTGGTGGGACCGGGTGTAACATCCTCGCAGGCAGCAGGCTGAAAATACAAATCTCTATGGGTGCAGATTGCGCCCCACATTGGTGACTGCAGAGTAGGACTTAGTCCCTGATCCTTTAACAATCCTGCCCACTGACTGCACATTAGATTAAGGTTTTGGCTTCACAGAGGTGCACCTAATTAGGACATTTGAGACACACATCAATGACACTTTGGTTACACTGTAAGTGCACTACTATTGAGCCCCACATGCACCTCTCATACAGTAGAGCAGTTGATATGCATGCCTCCAGGTTTACCAAAGTGTACACCTCCATTTAAACTTTAGCTACATCAGATACGTCTCAACTGGGTCATGTTGTAAGCATGCCTTACCATGTGTCACTGGGGTTGTGTCTGTTTGTGATGCCAGTGCCTGTTGGGGTAAGACAACAGAGATCAAGTTAAGGAAACATAGGGAACAATGACACAGTCAAGGTTTCTCTGGGCAATCCCAGCAGCAATGTTCACCATGAGCCATTTGTAATGGGGATGTGACTTCCACAAAGTACTCTTGGTCCCCAGAGTGCATTACTGCTGTTTGAAAATTAGGTAAAGTAATTTATTTACTGAACAGTTGGTTTTGAATGTCAGTCCCAGGAGGAGTCACTGTAGACAATGGTGTAGGAGTGCTGGTTGTATGGGAACTCACAGCTACTGCAGCTCCAACCTCTACCAGCAGGAGTCACTATAGGAAATGGTGTAGGAGTGCTGGCTGTATGGGAGTTCACAGCTACTGCAGTTCCAACCTCTTCCAGCAGGAGACACTGTAGGTAATGGAGTAGGAGCACTGACAGTGGGGAGCTCACAGCAGCTGCAGTCCCAGCCTCTCAAGCAGGAGTCACTGCAGGTAATGGTGTAGAAGCACTGACTGTGGGTGGATCCCAGCTACTTAGTCCCAGCTCTCCCAGCAGTAGTCACTATAGATAATGGTGTAGGAGCACTGGCTGTGGGGAGCTCACAGCCACTCTAGTCCCAGCCTCTCCCAGCAGCAGTCACTGTAGGTAATGGTGTGGGATCACTGACTGTGTGGAACTCTCAGCTACTGCAGTCCCAGTCTGACCCAGCAGGGGTCACTGTAGGTAATGGTGTAGGAGCACTAACTGGGGGGAGATCACAGCTAATCATAGAAACATAGACTTTGACAGCAGATAAGGACCACTTGGCCCACCTAGTCTGCCCATTTCCCTACCTACTGGATAAGTTGCAGATCCTGGTTAACCAACAGCCTATTTCTTCCTGCCCCCACAAGAATTGCCTTATGTCTGTCCCATGCATTCTTAAATTTTCCCACAGTTTTAGAACCCACAACCTCCTCAGGAATTCGGTTCCATGCGTCCACCACCCTCTCTGTGAAAAAATACTTCCTCACATTACCCCTGAGGTGTCCCCCTCTAACTTCAAATTGTGTCCCCTTGTTCTTGTACATCTCTTTTTCTGAAAGATTCTACCCTCTTGGACTTATGATTCCACTGAAACATAGAAACATAGAAATATAGATGTTGACGGCAGATAAGGACCGCAAGGCCCATCCAGTCTGCCCATTTCTTTTTCTACCTTATAAATGTGCCATCGGCCTTTGCTCTAGTCAGTGGCCTATCTATTCATAGTCATTTGTATTGCTCCCTTATGCCTATCCCATGCCTGTTTGAAGCCCTGCACTGTATTCATAGCCACCACTCTTGTGGTAAGCCATTCCATGCATCTACCACCCTTTCTGTGAAAAGAATTTCCTCATTCCCCTTAATCAGCCCTCTAATCTCATACTGTGTCCTCTTGTCTTGCTATTTTTCTTATATTTAAACATGTTAGACTCTTTCACCTTGTTAATGCCCTTAAGGTGTTTGAATGCCTCAATCATATCACCTCTCTCCCTCCTTTGCTCTAGGGTATACATATTGAGCTCTGTTAATCTGTCCTCATATGTCTTCTGATGCAGCCCCTGCACCATTTTGGTTGCCCTTCTCTGAACTGCCTCAATTTAGTTAATGCTCTTGTGAAGGTGTGGCCTCCAATACTGCATGCAGTACTCCAGATGGGGCCTAACCAGTGTCTTGTAAAGAGGGATTGTTACCTCCCTCTTACAACTTGTGATACCCCTACTAATACACCCTAACACCCCCCTAGCCTTACCTACTGCTTTAGAGGTCTGCTTGGATGATTTCAGGTCATCAGTGATGATGATGCCCAAGTCTCTTTCATCCTTTGTGACTGCTAGCAACTCCCCTCCCAGCCTATAGGTGGCTTCAGGGTTTCTCTTCCCTATGTGCATGATTTTGCACTTCTATTAAATCCAGTTGCCACTCTTCTGACCATTTTGCTAGTTTATCCAGATCTCTTCTCATTCTGCCCACCCCATCTGGATCATCTACTCTGTTGCAGATCTTGGTGTCATCTGCAAACAGACAAGCCTTATCCTCTAGTCCATCTGCAAGGTCACTAATGAAGATGTTGAAGAGGACTGGCCCCAGAACTGATCCCTGAGGTACCCCACTTGTGACTTGCATCTCTTCTGACTGTATACCATTTACCACCACTCTCTGTTTTCTGCCCGTCAACCAGTTTGCCACCCAGTTGACCAACTTGACCCACCCGAGCCTACCCAGCTTATTTATCAATCTTCTATGTGGAACAGTGTCAAAAGCTTTGCTGAAGTCAAGGTAGGTGACATTAACTGCTCCCCCTTGGTCCACCACTCTGGTTACCCAGTCAAAGAAATCTATGAGATTAGTTTGACAGAACCTTCCTTTTGTAAACCCATGCTGTCTTGGATCCTGTGCCCCTATGGATTCCAGGTGTTGCACTATCCTTTCCTTAAGGAGTGCCTCCATAATCTTGCCCACTACTGAGGTAAGACTGACTGGTCTGTAGTTCCCCACCTCCTCCCTGCTACCACTCTTGTGGAGTGGGATCACATGAGCCCTTCTCCAGTCTTCTGGGACCTCTTCTGTGCTCAGAGACTCACTAAACAGTTCTGCTAATGGCTCTGCTAGTTCCACCTTTAGCTCCTTAAGTACCCTGGGATGTATGCCATCAGGTCCCATTGCATTATCCACCTGAGCTTAGCTAAGCTCTTGTAGGACCCTTCTTTTGTGAGGGAGTGGTGCTCACCTCCCTCCCCGTGTTCGATGCTGAGATGCTGAGGTACCGAGCTTCTATCATGTTCCTTCTCCTCCTTTCCTCAAGGGTGTACATATTAAGCTACTATTCTCTCCTTATATGGCTTCTCTTGCAGACCCTGAACACTATTTAGTTGCTCCTCTGACTACCTCCATCCCATCTATGTCCTTATGGAGATGGGGTCTCCAGAACTGAGCAGATACTCAGATGGGGTCTCCAACAACTGTCTGTACAGAGGGCTAACAACTTCCTGTTTTCTACTAGTGATGCCTCTTCTATACATCCCAGTATCCCCAAGCCATCCTCACTGCCTTCTCACATTGCTTGCTAACCTTAAGATCATCTGATATGATTACCCCAGGTCCCTTTCTATTTTGTTGTTGTTACTACCTCCCCATTGTGTACTTTTCCTGGATTTTTTTTTCCCAGGTGCATTTTTTGCACTTCTTTGCATTGAATCAAGCTGCCATACGTTTGACCATTCCTCTAACCTTGCCAAGTCCCTTCTCATCCTTTCCACCCCCACCCCTGTCACCAACCCTGTTGCAGATCTTTGTGTCATCTGCAAAGTGGCATACATTTCTTCCAGTCCTCTGCAATGTCACTTATAAAGACATTAAAAGGACTGAATCCAGTACTGAACCCTGCGGTACCTCACTAGTAACCCCCTTTCTTCAGAGTGGACTCTGTTTACTATTACCTTCTGTGTCCTGTTGTCCAGCCAATGTTTTACCCAGGCTACCACCCTGGGACCCACTCCCAGGTGGCTAATTTGTTTATTAATCTTTTGTATGGGACTGTGTCAAATGCCTTGCTAATGTCTAGGTAGGCCATGTCCACAGCCCCTCCCTGGTCTACTACTTTGGCCACCCAGTCAAAGAAATCAATTAGATTCATGTGACATGATCTTCCTGCTGTGAATCCATGCTGCCTTGGGTCACGTGCCCCACTGGCCTCTAGGTACTTAACAGTTCTTTCCTTCAGAAGTGATTTCATCATCTTCCCTACCACAGAGGTCAAACTTGACAGGTCTGTAGTTTCCTGCCTCTGTTTTGCTTCCACTTTTGTGAAAGGGAATCACATCTGCCCTCCTCCAATCCTCAAGTACCCAACCATCCTCCCATGATTTGTTAAAAGGGTAGTCAGTGGTGTCACTCATTCTCCCCTTAATTCTTTTAGAATTCTGGGGTGAATCATAAGTCAGGCCCCATTGCTTTATCCACCTTAGTTTTGGAAGTTCTTTCAGAACCCCTTTCTTCTGTGAAAGGACTGGGATCGACCCCCTATCCAGAGTGCTTCTGTTAATTGGATAGGTACTCCCCTCTTCCTCTTTTGCGAATACTGAACAGAAGCATTCATTCAGTATCTTTCCTTTTTCACTGTCCCTCTCTGCCCACGCACCGTCCATTCTATTCAGCCTCACTATCCCTCCCTTTGTCTTTATACACTCCCTAATGTACCTATAAAAGGTTTTATTCCCCATCTTAACCGAGTTGGCTATCTTTTCTTCAGTTTTGACCTTTGCTATTCTGACTGTCTTTCCTGCTTCCTTCTGCCTTAGCGGGTACAGTTCTCTGTCCTGCTTCTTCTGTGTTTCCTTATACTTCCTAAATGCTATCTTTTTCTCCTTAACCTTCCCCGCCACCTCTTTTGAGAACCATAGCAGCTTTTTCTTTCATTTTGGTTTGTTTATTTGCTTCACACAAAGGCTTGTTGCCTCTGTGATGGCAGTTTTGATGTTTCCCCATTGTTGCTTCACCCCTCCTTCTTGCCTGTTTGCTAGTGCTTTTCTAAGGCATGCTCCCATTTTGACAAAGTCAGCCCTCCTGAAGTCCAGTACCCTCACTTTTGTATGGCTTGACTCTGCAACTGAGTTTATCATGAACCACGCTGTTTGGTGGTCACTTGTTCCCAGATGGCTACCCACTTCAAGACCGGAGATCCTTTCACTGTCCCCATTTGAGAGTACAAGGTCTAAAATTGCTCCCTCCTGAGTGAGTTCCAGCACTAGCTATCTGAGGCATTCCCCCCACAGGGCATCGAGAATGGCCCTGCTCTTTGATATGGCTGCAGCAAAGGTGCTCCAGTTAACATCTGGCATATTCAGGTCCCCCATCAACAATATGTCCCCTTTCTCTGCCATTCTAAGGATATGTTCTATCATATCCTTGTCCATTCCCTCCCCCTGAGATGGGGTCTGTACAACCCCTGTGTGGATTGTGGTGCCATTTCCTGTCTCTAAGGTGACCCACAGTGCCTCGTCTCCTCCTGTTTACTCTTTTGTTTCATTGCTTTATCCTTCCCTTACATAGGCGCTTTCCTCCCCCCTCTTCTACCCTCACTGCCTCTCCTGTAGGTTGTGTACCTTGGTATGTTAACATCCCAGTCATGGTTCTCTGTGTACCATGTTTCTGTGACTGCCACGTATCAGGCACCCCTTTTCCATCAAGGCCACCGGTTCAGGGAGCTTGTTGCCCAGACTACGGGCATTGGTACTCATTACCCTCCATTTCCTGATGGCCTTACTCCCTTTTGCCCCATCCTTGTCCTTACTGCCTTTGTTGTTTTCTCCATTTACCCCAGCCCTTCTCCCTATCAACATCTCTGTCTTGGTGTTTGCCTCACTAACTATCCTGATATTTTGTGGGGGGAAGGCTAAGATTTCCCTGCTCCTTTCCAGTGCCCCCCCCCTTGGCTAGTTTAAATGCTTGCCAGTGAAGCATTTAAACCTATCACCTAGGATCCTGGTTCCCCTCCTTGACAGATGCAGACCATTGTGTCAGTAGAAGCCTGCATCACTCCAGGTGGACCCGCAGTCCCCAATGAATTCAAACCTCTGAGCTCTGCACCATTCTTTTAACCACTGATTGAATCCCATGGTGTGGAGCACCCTAGCCTCGCCCATGCCATAGACAGGCAGCACCTCCGAGAAGGTTACTGTGCGTTTTTGTCTAACGCCCTCCAACTACATAAACTCCTCCTGCACTGTTCTGATCCTTTTCCCAGCCAGGCTATTTGTCCCTAGGTGGACAATGACATCCAGCTCCCTCACCCATGCAGCTGTGCCCACGATCCTGAGGATTCACTCCGTGTCCTTCCAAGCCATGGTCCGAGCATTTCCCAGCAGGAGTTCCTGTAGGTAATGGTGTAGGAGCACTGACTGTAGGTGAGCTCACAGCTACTTCAGTCCCAGTGTGTACCAGCAGGAGTCACTGTAGATAATTGTATAGGAGCACTGACTGCAAGGGAGCTCAGAGGTACTCCCTGTCACTGGGTTAGTAGAGAAACTAAATTTCAACAAAGCAAACTTTCCAGGATTAAGAGCAGAAATGGCTGCTTGGGAATAGGAAACAGAGTTTGCAAACCAATCAGTGGAAAATATGTGGGTAAAACTAAATAATACGATATTAAGGGAAGTACATAGCTACATACCAAGCATGAGAAAAGCTAGTGGGAAAGGTAACAAAGGATGGTTTAATACTAGGATTAAGAAATTGGTTAAAGAAAAGGATAAAATCTTCAAACGGGTAAACAAAAAAAATAACCAAGAAGGGTGGTTGGTTTATAGGCAGAAGGTCAAGCAGCTACAGAAAGTAAGAACAAGCATTTGTTGATGCCGAATGTTTGCTTGCTGGCATTGGCAGTGGTAGTGTAGAAGTTACAGAGCTGCGTAATAGGAATGGCAGTGAAGTATTGAACTGAAGCCAACCCCACCACCACCCAGCAGAGAGTGACATTCATTGGGGTGTGCCTTTGGGTCGTCAGGCATAACGGCCACGCCATTTCACCACACCCTACTCTGCAGACACTGACTAGTGTCACGGTCTGCCTTGGGGTCTTTGGCCCTTATGCTCGTCCCATTCCATCAGGGACTATGGTGAAATGGGTCCTGTATAGGAGAATGGGGTGAACTTTGGGGCCAAAGAGTCCAAGGCACACCTCGATGCCTCTCACTGGCTGAAGGGTGTGGAATGGTATGAGCATTACAGGTGAGAATCTCAATTTACACCCCTGATGCTTGTCAATCTCTACAGGCTGGGGCTTTATGGTCAGAAACCCTAATGCCTCAGGCGTTCGTTGGCATTTTCACTCCAAATTTTCAGCATGGGTTTTTTATAATCCCACCTTATGAAGAGTGGCAATATCAGTTTGTTAGCCGGAAGCTGATTTCGCAGAGCGACTACGCCATTTGGCACGGCAGGTGTGAAAACATGTTTCAAACAGGATGTGAAAAATGACAGCTGTACTGTTCATGGGGAGGTACAAAAAAGGGCAATGTTGAAATTCTGCAGTGAAAATATTAAAAAAACTGGTGAAGTCATGAGTGTGCACAGAAAATGCGCAACGCACACCCCTAATGCAATTAGTCTGGGGATTTTTTATAGCTGATTGTCAACACAGGGATTTTGGAACCTCCGCTCATGAACAGTGTCACCGTGATTTTCTTAATCTATCCCAAACAGTGATTTCCCACAGCGACCACACATTTCTGTGCTGGAAGTGCGACAACGCATTTCGGCCATGGTGTGAAAAATGACAGCTGTACTGTTCATAAGGAAGTGTGGAAAAATGCCAGTGGTGAAAATCTGAACTGAAAATATTAGAATCCATGAAGTTACGAGGCTGCGTGGAAACTGCGCAATGGTCGCTCGTACCACAGTCACTGTATGGACTTTTTCACCAAATTTTTAACATAGCCATTTTAACACCTCTGCTCATGAACAGTGTCACTGTGATTTTCTTAATCTGTCCCGAACATTGATTTCGCACACCGACTGTGCCATTATGCGCTACATAGCCGGAAACACATTTTGGACAAGATGTGAAAAATGACAGCTGTACTGCTCATTAGGAGGAGTGATAAAATGGCAATGTTGAAAATCTGGAGTGAAAATATTGAAAATTCACCAACTCACGAGAAGGCATAGGAACAGCAAGAACTATGCTCGTAAACAGTGATTTTGGGAATTTTTCACCAAATTTTAATACAGCCATTTTAACAACTCTGCTCATGAACAGTGTCACTGTGATTTTCTTAATCTGTCCCAAATATTGATTTCACACACAGACTGCGCCATTGTGTGCGCTACATGTATGGAAACACATTTTTGGTGAGATGTGAGAAATGACAGCTGTACTGCTCATGAGGAGGTGTGGTAAAATGGTAACAATAATAGGATTAAGTCAAGTTCACATAGAGGTCAAATTTTGATAGAGTGTGAAGAGGTATTAAGAAGACTGAAGGATATTAATAGCAATAAATCCTCAGGGCCAAACGTGTAATACCCAGAATACTTAGAGAATTGGCAGACAGCATAGCCTCAGTACTGACTTATATATTTTGAAAATCTATGGATCAAGCCATAGTGGTGCAGGGCTGGAGAGATGCATTGTCGTACTTTTATTAAAGAAAGACCTAATGCAAAGCCTGAGAACTTCAGACCGTTAGCTTAACCTCTATAGTGGGTAAAATACTAGAGGGAATTATAAAAGAATATATTAGCTCATATAACATTATACAAACTAACGGATGAAACTCAACACGGCTTTACAAAGACTAAATCATGCCAAACAAGCGTTAACGTTTATGAAAAAGCAATAAGACCTTGGATATGGAAATGCAGTGGGTATTATATTTCAGGATTTTTCCAAGGCATTCGACAAATTACCCCATAAAGAATTGATTGAGGTTCTGATTAGTGCAAAATTGCCTGCTAACTTAAGTAAATTGGGTGGAGGCATGGTTGGGTAACAGAAGACAGAGAGTTGTTATAAGCGGGACGATATCAGACTGGGAAAGGGTTATAAGCGCAGTCCTACAGGGGTCAGTATTGGGGCCGTGTTTATTTAACATTTCTGTCTCCTCAGTGAGGTGCAATTTCCCAAACATTTGGATGAATAAGTTTGCAGATGATTGCAGGATTGGGGCTTAGTAAACACAATTGGAGAGCAACAGAATGTTCAGAAAACGATGGATATGGTGAGAAAATGGACAGAGCAGTTCAAATTAGAATTAAACTTAAACAAATGTGCACTGATGCACCTGGGTAAAGAAATACCAACTTCAATTACAAATTAGGAGAAATTGTACTTCACAAGACTGAAGAAGAGATCTGGGGTGAGAGTATGGCGACTGGAAATTTAATACACATTGTGGGCTGATTGTCAAGAAGGCAAACCTGGCATTGAACTGCAATTTTAAACACACTGGTGGCAGAGATAGCAGGGTGATTTTTCCCCTTTACCAATCGTTGGTGAGGCCACATCTTGAATACTGTGCGTAGGTATGGTCCCCATATGTTTAGGCTGATATAAGAAGGTTGGAGAGGGTACAAAGAAGGGCAACAAAGAGAATTTGTGGCAAGGAGGAAAAACTACATCATGAGAGATTACAGGAGCTGGGATTGTATACATTACAATACCGTACACTCAGAGAGGTATATGCATGATTTATAGGGCTTTCCAAGATGAACAATTAAGTAGGAACTTGGGACTTACAGTAAGAAAGACTTTTTGTACAAACACATAGGGTCATAGCTTGCAATTAGAACAGGAACATTTGAGTACCTTAAAAAGGAAAAACTGGTTCAGTTAGAGGGGTCCGCTGTGGAACAGTTTACCTAGGGATATAGTACAAAGCAAAACCATGGACTAGTTTAAACTAAGTCTAGATAAATTCTATAAAGACAAGAGTAATTTAATACAAAGTAGGTAAGACAAGCATTAAGGATGAAAGTCTATATAGCTTGAAGAACCTATGAAACCTATAAACCTATGAATGCGCCAGCCTCTACCAGCAGGAGTCACTGTAGGTAATGGTGTAGGAACACTGACTGTGGGAGAGCTGACAGCTACTGCACTCCTAGAACTTTCTCAGCAGGAGTCACTGCAGGTAATGGAGCTGGAGCACTGACCGTGGGAGAGTTCACTGTTACTGCAGTCCCAGCCTCTCCCAGCAGGAGGCACTGTAGGTAATGGTGTAGGAACACTGACTGTGGGGAAACTCACAGCTACTCCAGTCCCAGCCTCTCCTAGCAGGAGTCACTGTAGGTAATGGTGTAGGAGCACTGACTATGGGGGGGGCTCACAGTTACTGCAGTCCCAGCCTCTCCCAGCAGGAGTCACTGTAGGTAATGGTGTAGGAGCACTGCCTGTGGGGATATCACAGCTACTCCAAAGCAAGGCTCTCCTAGCAGGAGTAACTGTAGATAATGGTGTAGGAGCACTGGCTGTGCAGAAGTTCACAACAACTTCAATCCCCACCTCTTCCAGCAGGAGTCACTGTAGGTAATAGTGTAGAAGCACTGACTGTGGGGATATGACAGCTAATGAAATCCCAGCCCCTCCCAGCAGGAGTCACTGTAGGTAATGGTGTAGGAGCACTGACTGTGGGGAGCTCACAGCTACTGCAGTCCCAGCCACTCCCAGCAGGAGTCACTGTAGATAATGATGTAGGAGCACTGACTGTGGGGGAGCTCACAGCTACTGCAGTCCCAACCTCTCCCAGCAGGAGTCACTGTAGGTAATGGTGTAGGAACTCACAGCTATTGCACTGCCAGACTCTCCCAGCAGGGGTCACTGTAGTAATGGTGTAGGATCAGTGGATGTGGGAGCTCACAGCTACCATGCCCATCCTTTCCAGCAACAGTCACTGTAGGCAGAGATGTAGATGTGACGACTGCGGGGGCGGGGCGAGATGTGGTGTAACTAATGAGATATCAATATTACCTGATTTTGTAGTTGCTGCTATACACTGGAAACACTCGGGTCTCTGCACTGCATCCCTTCTTACATGTACACTGGAGTTACTCATTAATGTGCAATTTTCAAGTAGATAAAATCTAGTAAAACAAAACAAAAACAAAAACAAAAGTAAATTGGCAAGCATGTTTTTTTTTTTGTATGTGCAACGTGGGTGGGGCTGGAGTCTCTTTACTTTACTCTGAATAGGAAGAGCTGAAAGGGTCAGTTTGTGTTAAGAGTGTGATACAACCCAGTCAAATGGATACCAGAATGCCTTTTCGGGAATTTTTAGGCCTGATACATTATTTCACACAGCAGGCGGTGGGCTATGCTGCAGAACTAGCAGGTTGGATATAGAGCACAGGCAGTGAATTGTGTTTTCGACTTGGAGATAAGGGGTCAAATTGTGACTTAAGAAACAATGTCAACACTGTTGGGCATTTACTGATGAATAATATGCAGCACCAGGTATAGCGGATGGTCATTCCCGCCAGTCTGAGTGCTAATCCCTGGAAATACCCACCTGTAACAGCATTACTATGATGATAAGTTGCAGTAAAAAAGACTAAGTGCTTTTGCTTAAAATTGTAAAATGAAAGTAACACGGGCCATGCCACTTTGAGTGGTTACTGTGCATTTCTGGGGATTTCTGGCTAGTACAGCAGTCAATGAGAGACGTGTAGGCTATGAATAATTAATCAGCTTCTCAATGCTCTTGGAGGCCAGCTGGGTGCAGGCCTATGAATAATTCATTAGCTTTATAATATTCTTGTAGGTCTAGCCGGTGCAGGCTTCATGAATTATTAATTAGCTTTATAATGCTCATGCAGGCCCAGCTGGTTACAGGCTTCATGAATAATTAATTAGGATTATAATACTCTTGCAGGCTCAGCGGGGGCCAAGTCTTTAATAGAGGTGAAGTGTTCAGTCCTGGGAGAGGCAGGGAGTTTGCACTCCCTATCAGCTAACCAGGAGTGGCATTGTCAGTACAGGTAGCAGGTTGTGCACCAGTGGTGAGGAGGCATTTGTACATCCTTTGGCTGAACAGGAGTGGTGCTGGCAGTAGCAGCAGCTGGTCATGTGCCTTTGGGATGGAGGCATTTATGCACCTTACCAGCTGATCAGGAGTGGTTCTGGCAGTAGCAGCAACCTGTCATGTGCCCCTGGGATGGAGGTGTTTGCGCACCTTGTTAGCTGACCAGGAGTGGTGCTGGCAGTAGCAGCAGCTGGTTGTGTGCCCCTGGGATGGAAGCGTTTGCACTCCTTGCCAGCTGACCAGGAATGGTGCTGGCAGTAGCAGCAGCTGGTCATGTGCCCTGATGGAGGCGGCGTTGCACACCTTGTTAGCTGAACAGAACTTGTGCTGGCAGTAGCAGCAGCTGGTTGTGTGCCCTGGGATGGAGGCGTTTGCACACCTTGTTAGCTGAACAGAACTTGTGCTGGCAGTAGCAGCAGCTGGTTGTGTGCCCTGGGATGAAGCGTTTGCACTCCTTGCCAGCTGACCAGGAGTGGTGCTGGCAGTAGCAGCAGCCAGTCATGTGCCCTGGGATGGAAGCATTTGCGCACCTTGTCAGCTGACCAGGAGTGGTTATGGCAGTAGCAGCAGCTGGTCAAGTGCCCCTGTAATGGAGGCATTTACGCACCTTGTCAGCCGACCAGGAGTGGTTATGGCAGTAGCAGCAGCTGGTCATGTGCCCCAGGGATGGAGGTATTTGTGCACCTTGTCAGCTGACCAGAAATTGTTCTGACAGTAGTAGCAGCTGGCCATGTGCCCCTGGGATGGAGGCGTTTGCGCACCTTGTCAGCTGACCAGGAGTGGTTATGGCAGTAGCAGCAGCCTGTCATGTGCCCCTGGGATGGAGGCATTTGCGCACCTTGTCAGCTGACTAAGCACAGTAGCTCCTTTGGCTTACCTGCAACTGTTCATGTGGTCCTTGGTGGGGAGAGGGTGCAGCCGTTGTGATCACCTATTGTCAGGGCTGTCCCAGGGGAAATAAAGCTGTGTAAAATCCTCAACAAGCAGCAGAACTACTGGAGTGCTAATAGTGACCAATGCTAGCTCACTTGTGATTTTCACTCTCTCAACCCCTATGCTACTTTGGGTCTGAAATTACGAGACAGAGGCTAAAACACTGTCAGTAGATGTGGTTCTTTTATTTCACCTTCCATCTGTTGTTAGCATCCCAGGTTCAACACCCACCACTAACTCACTGTGCAGCCCCAGAGTTATATATATACACAGTGTGTTACAAGGAGAAGTCAGGGGTCCCAGGTTTGAGTCCCACCACAGTCACTGACACACTCCATAAAACTAGATGTATATACTGTACATACAGTGTTTTCAGGGGTCCCAGGTTCTACTCTCACCCCAGTCTTTTCCTCACTGTGTAACCTTGGAGTTACGTATACACAGTGTGGTACTGTGGAAGAGTCATTGGGGTCCCAGGTTCAACTCCCATCCCAGTCTGTGACTCACTGTGTTACCCTGGCATTATATATACACAGTGAGTTACAGAGTCAGGGGTCCCAGGTTTGACTCCCAACACAGTCACTGACTCACTGTGTAAACCTGGAGTTATGTATACACCGTGTGGTACTGTGGGAGAGTTGAGGGGTCCCAGGTTTGACTCCTACCCTGTCACTGACTCACTGTGTGACCTTGGAATTATACATTGTGTGGTACTGGGGTTGGGGGTTCCAGGTTCAACTCTGACCCCAGCAACTGACTTTCTGTGTTACCCTGGAGTGATATATATACACACACAGTGTGTTATGGAGGAGTGTCGGGTGTCCCAAGTTCGACTCCCACCCCAGTTAGTAAATCACTGCGTAACCTCAGAGTTATATATACACAGTGTGTTACACAGGATAGTCAGGGGTTCCAGGTTTCACATCAATCGCTTACTCACTGTGTAACACAGGAATATACACCCAGTGTGGTACAGTGGGGAGTGGGGGGTTGCAGGTTCCACCCCAGTAACTGACTCACTATATATCCCTGGAGTTATATACACGCTGTGGTACAGGGGAGCCTCAGAGGGTCCCATGGTTGACTCCCAGCCCAGTCACTGACTCACTGTGCAGCCCTGGAGTTATATATATATATATATATATATATATATATATATATATATATATACAGTGCATTACATGGGAGAGTCAAGGGGTTCCAGGTTCGACTCCCACCCCAGTCACTGACTCACTGTGCAGCCCTGGAGTTATATATAAATAAATATATATATACAATGCTTTACATGGGAGAGTCAGGGGGTTCCAGGTTCCATGACAGTTGTTGGCTCACTGTGTAACACAGGTATATACACCAAGTGTGGTACAGGGGAAATTCAAGGGAGCCAGATTCCACCCCAGTCACTGACTTACTGCATAACCCTGGAGTTATATACACAGTGAGTTACAGGGGGAGAGTCAGGGGGTTCCAGGTTCGACTCCCTCCCTAGTCACTGACTCACTGCGTAACCCAGGAATTATGTATACACAGTGTGTTACAGGGGGAGTGTCAGCAGTCAGGGGGCCCAAGTTCCACCCCAGTCCCTGACTCATAGTATAACCCTGGTATATACACCCAATATGGTACAAGGGAGAGTCATGGGGTCCCAGGTTCGAGTCCCACCCAATAACTCATTCACTGTGTAACACTGGTGTATACACCCAGTGTGGCACAGTGGTGAGTCATAGGGTTCCAGGTTCAAGTACCACCCCAGTCACTGACTCACTGTGTAACCCTGGAGGTATATACAGTCAGTGTGGTACAGGGGGAGAGAGTGAGGGATGATTCCAGGTTAGACTCCCACCTCAGTCACTGACTCACTCTGTAGCCCTGAAGTTATATAATCACAGTGTGGTACAGGGGCGAGAGTGAGGGGGTCCCAAGGTCGACTTCCACCCCAGTCAGTGAATCACTGTGTAACCCTGGAGTTACATAATCACAGTGTGGTGCAGAGGCAGAGATTGAGGGGGTATCAGATTTGATTCCCACCCTAGTCACTGACTCACTTTTGTACCATGGAGTTATATACACAGTGTTGTACAGTGGGTAGAGTCTGGGGTCCTCAGGTTAAATTCCTACCCTAGTTGTTGACTCAGTGTGTAACCTTGGAGTTATATATGCACCACATGGTACACTGGAAGAGTTGGGAGTCCGAGGTTAGACTGCACCTTAATCTCTGACCCACTGTAGCTCTGGAGTTACATATACACAGTGCGTACAGGGAGAGAGTCAGGGGTCCCAAGCTCGACTCCACCCCAGTCAGTGACTCTCTGTATAACCCTGGAGTTATGTATACACAGTGTAGTACAGGGAAAGAGTCAGGGTCCCAGGTCTGACTCCCAGCTAAGTCACTGACTCACTATGTAACTCTGGAATTATATACATAATATGGTACTGGGGAAAGTCAAGGATCCCAGGTTCAACTTCCACCCCAGTCTCTGACTCACTGCATAATTCTTCAATTATATACACAGTGTGTTACAGCAGGAGAATCAGGAGTCTCAGGTTCAACTCTCATCCTAGTAATTTACTTACTGTTTAACCTTGGAATTATATATACAGACGTTACATGAAGAGATGCTGGAGTCCCAGCTCACCTCCCCCAGTCACTGACTCACTGCGTAGCTTTGAAATTATATATACTCAGAGTGTTACAAAGGAGATGCAGGGTCCCAGTTCAACTCTCACCCCAGTCACTGGCTAACGTGTAACCCTTGAGTTATTTGTACAGAGTGTGTTACAGGAAGAGAGTCAGGGTGTCTTAGGTTCAACTCTCACCCCAGTCACCTACTTACTGTGTCAGGAGTCTCAGGTTCAATTTCCACCCCAGTGATTGATTCACTGTGTAACCCTAGAGTTATGTATTCACAGTTTGTTACAGGGAGAACGTCAGGGGATCCCAGGTTCACATCTCACCGCAGTCACTGACTCAGTGTGTAACCCTGGAGTTATATACACAGTTTGGTACAGGGGGAGACTGGGGTCCCAGGTTCAACTCCCATTATAGTCACTGATGCACTGTGTAACCATGGAGTTATGTACACCATGTGGTACAGGGGTAGAGTTAGGGGGTCCCAGGATTAACTCCCATTCCAGTCACTGACTCACTGTGTAACCCTGGAGTTATGTACAGAGTGTGAAACAGGTGAGAGATGGGGGTGTCAGGCTTGACTCCCCCCCCCCCAGTCACTGACTCATGTAACCCGGAGTGCACAGTACACATACAGGAGTTCCATAGGGTAGCATGGTTGCTTGGTGTGCTCGGGGCCATAGACTGCACCCATGTAGGCATCTACATGCCACCTGGCCCGGAGGGGGTGGCGTACATCAACCGCAAGGGCTACCCGAGTGTCAACTGCCAGGTGGTGTGCGATGCCAGGGGGCGCATAATCAATGTCTGTGCCATGCACCCTGAAGGAGCACACGATGCCTTCATCTGGCACCAGTCAGCACTGTGCCACAGGTTTGAGAGTGGTGGCATCCCCACTGGCCATCTGGTAGGTCAGTATGCATAGCATGCTGGACGATGGGTGCAGACGTGGGGGGGTGTGGGGCATGGGCAGGGGTGCCATGGGTAATGGCCATGATGGCCCATGGCACAGTGACGCAGACCACCATGCTAATGTCTCCCCTCTACACACAGGTGACAGTGCTTACCCGCTACGGCCCTGGCTGCTCACACCATACTGGCACCCCATGACCCCAGTGCAGCAACAGTACAATGAGGCACATGCCACAACACAGAATGTCATCGAGCGGGTGTTCAGGCTGTTGGAAGCGCACGGTCGTGCCTGCACACGCCAGGCGGTGCCCTATAGTACAGCTCCTCAAAGGCCTGTGGGCTATTCCCTGGCCTGCTGTATCCTGTACAACATGGCCACTGACTGTGGGATAGCCGCTGAGGTCAAGGGAGGGGACAGCGGTGGAAAGATGAGGACGCTGGTCCAGCTGGTGTAGGCAGCCACCCCTGGGCGAGGGACCCCGGCTGGCCCAGATGGCACAGCAGTACCGGGACACCATCACAGAGGAGCACTTTGGACAACACAGGTAAGCAACGGGGCCATGTGCAACCACCAAGGGCAAGGTCACAGCCCACAGACAGGCAGGGGTGGACACCAGGGGTGGATGGCGTCAGGGGCATGGGACTGCACACAAAGGCAGGGACGGGCAGGGCTACACATGTCATGCACACACACGCACACACACCACAACACATGCCCAAAGGGCAACAGGCACGTCCACCCCAACAGGCACCCCCACACCCACACAGGACCACACACAACCATGCTCAGTGGCAGGCATGGCGCGTGCCTCAGATGCTGAGCACATTGCACAGTGGCAGACAGCGCTACACAGGCATCATAATGCACATGCCACAGTGGCCAACAGCCGGGAGGGTGTGCACAGGGACCATGTGTGTGCAGGGCTGGGCACCTCACCCATGCATCACACAAAGAACACCACAGTGCACACAGGGCAGTGGCAGACAGTGGCCATGGAGGGAGATGGGTCAGTCATGCGGCACAGTACCATGGTCACCACGGATGCGTGGGCCCACCTGAGCCCACCTGGCCATCTGGCTGGTCAGTGGCCTCATGGGGTGGCACTGATGGGCTCTAGGTGTACGCTGCATGAAAGTGACTGTGTCTGCACAGGGGTCTGCAGGCCACCAAACATGCCCGCACCAGGCATGCTTGATATGCCCACAGCGAACCCAGCATCTACATAGCAGGGGTCGCACGATGCCGGGAATGGGGGGTGGACATAGCACTCTGCGGGGTGTGTGGTGGTTGAGCACCCAACTAGGTGGCCAGTGTAGCCATGACAGTTGCCATTGCAGTGGTCTGCCTGTCAATGGCAGTGGTCACATCCACCCGCTGCTGGGCCTACTCTGCCAGGGGCAAGGCATGGTCCCTGCTGCACCGCTCCTCTGCCTGGTGCAGAACCACACTGAGCGCATCCACCGCCACCACGAGCCACATCTGCTGATCTACTGAGGCCTGGAGAAGATGGCTGTGGTCATCCAATGGGTCGTCTTCATGTCCAGCATGCTGTACCCCTGGGGTTGCTGGCCCTGATGCCCAGCACCTCTCAACAGTGGGCGCTGCACAGCCTGCCATTCTGGGGTATGTCCACATGTGGTGCACTGCCACCACCCCCGTCCCTGTCCCCACGCTGACATTGGCCATCTGCTGCCACTGCCCTCTGGCTGCCGTTCGCCAGGTGACACTGATGTGGCGCAGCAGCAGCAACAGCCACACCACCCTGGCTGCACACCAGTGCTGCCCCACTGGAGCATGCAGACGCAGCCTGGGAATGGGCTGTTGTGTAAGCAGCCACGCCCAGCACTACCCGCTGAACCACCTGGGTGGATGCCATCTGTGGGACCATCCTGTGTCCCACATACTTCACTGGGATGTGTCACGTCATCATCAGTGCTGGAGCCAGCCCTGATCCATGTCCCAGCACACTGGACACCGGGGTGTTGCTGCTGGGACACAGGCAGGGCCATGTCCGCACCTGCACCACCGCATTAGTCCAGACAGATGTGCAGGGCTGCAGACGGTCGGTCCTTGGACACCTGTGGAGGTGATGGGCTTTCCACCATGTCCAGGGCCTCCCCTCAGTGGACACACCCACCACCGCTGCCCCATGCAGATTCTCAGGAGCTGTAAAGAACACAGTACTGTTAGTGGCTCGCCTGGCCCTGAACCTGCCCCTGCCACCCACACACTGCCAGCGTGGACCTACTAAGTAATGATGGGCTGCCACCCATCTGGAAGCCACCACCAGGAACACACTCGACAGCACTATGCTGCATGCTGCTGGACACCTGCTCCTCCCGTGGCGTCAGGTGGGGTACGTCCTGCTGGCACCCACTGGTGGCAGCACGTGCCACCCTGATGGCTGCCACCTTATCTTTAATCTGCTTCCTGTCCACGCCAACCTTCTTCTTGCACTCCTGCATGGACCACTGGTGGCTGCCCTGCTGGTTGACGGCACGTGCCACCTCACCCCACACCGCAGCATGGACCTGTGGTGTTCCCCTTTCCACTAAGCAATGGCTCCCTCTCGAGGTATGCCTCAAACAGGGCATCAGATTCTGCCCTGGTAAAGTTGGGCCTCCTATTTTGCACCCTTCCCTGCTCCTCCTCTTCCTCTCCCTCGGTCATGCTCGTGCCTGGCGGATGGACAGGTATTACCTTGGACTGTGCAGTCCTATACAGCCCTCCCAGACTACTGTCCCCACATCCCTACAGCATGCAACCTACCTCAAAGAACTGCAATACCGGTTCATGGCCTATGCAGCCTCAGGTGGCATATTTATAGCGCAATGCATGCAAATGAGAGCAGGCACATCTGTAATTGGATGCTAATGCAGTGGATGCGCGTGGAATGGCTCATGAGCTGATTTGCATATCCTGGCTGAATATCACACGGTTGCACCTTGCACAATGGTGTTGAGCGTGCTCAGCTATGGCGCACCACTGTGAATGTTCAATCGGCACTGCACCACGCATGCCCGCGGTGCTGATGCCGATGCTAACAGTACTGCTAATGTGCTGTGCATGGGAGGCAGTACAGGGCACAGCCACCACTGTGCCCGTGGGGCAAGTCCACTGTATGCTCAGAGGGGTGCTCGTGCCATGGTGCGCTGTGGGTGCCATGGCGCCACAGCATAGTAGGCCACTGCAAGGTATCACACACATGCACCCTACCACGCTACACATAGGGCTTCCCAATAGCACTGTGGCACTCCGTGCACGGACAGACCCTTGACCCAGTGCCTGACCTTTTCCCCCAGGCGCCATGCGTATGGAAGGCTGCACCCTTATTGCACAGTCCAGTGCCAGCACGATAGCGACTGGCAGCGCAGTACTGAGCTGCCTCCACATGTGGAGCATGTACACTACAGGGTGCCATTTTGTGGCTGATAGGTACAGCACTATGCCACACACCAGAGCGCCCATGTGGATGGCAATTGAGCTGGCCAACTTGGTGACATTAGTGGAGCCCCATGCAGGTGCCCTCTTTGGCCACGTACCCCTCCTGAGGCCACGGACAGCAGTGTGGCAGGAGGTGGCAGAGGGCCTTGAGGAGGCCATGGGATGCAGCAGGACCGCTGAGCAGTGTCTCCACCACTATGGGGGCCTCCAGCGGTGGGACTCTGACCGCCTAGGGCAACTGCAGGCACATGCCCGGTGGGGCACCATGCTATGGCCAGGTAGGTGCTCCTTCACAACACTGGTAGTATCTGTCATATTGCGGTGGTCATCAGGCCAAGCTGCCGGGGGGGGGGGCTGTACCTGTGTTGCCGGCGTTGGGGGTGCCTCATGTACACCCTGTGCCACCACGTCACAGCTGGGCTGTGTGGGCACGCACACAGTGGGGGGAGGGCTATGTTACTGGCCTGTACTGATGTTACCCTCTCCATGTTTGCACTCTAGGCCCAGAGGATTGCCATAGGGCCCAGTCGGCCTGTGAGCAGGAATGGCAGGCTGGAACTGGGGGAGTGGCCTTGCAGCCAGGGCACAGTGGTGGTGCCGGGGGTCTGCAGCACCCTGCTGACCAGGATGCAGGTGAGTGCCATGTTTCCCCTTACATCTGTGCATGGTGGGTTGCAGGAGTGGTGGTGGGACATAGCCCCCTGCACATATTCCCACTGCCGTGCACACCCCATGATGCACTCCGCACTATCTTGTGGGACTGCACGTGTGGGTGGGTGTCGCAGGTGGGCTGTGTATGCACTGGGCACCTGGCTGTGCCACTGCCATCACACTCCATAGCCATGACACTGTACGGCCACGCTGGTGCTGTGCAGTGCATGGGCGATGGGGGTGTGCAGCGGTTTGCATGGCTATGGGTGCCTGGGTAGGCGGGTCATATGGGCGCATCCACTGTGGGTGGTCACATGCCATCACAGGGGTGAAGCCCACAGCTGTATGTCATGCACATTGGGTGGGCTGCGGGGGTCTGGCCAGTCACACGTTCTGACTCTGCTCCCTCGTCCTAGGTGGACAACGCTGGACAACCCTGGAGTGTCACATTCAGGAGACACTGCTGGTTACCCAGGCCACACTGGAGCTGCTGCAGAACTTGGAGCAGAGTGACCAGTGGCAGCACAGAAGGTGCCACAGGGAGCGCAGGGACGAGAGGGGCCGCCAGTAGGACATGCGGTACCCGCACTGTTCCTTCCCCTTCCTGGACTGTCCCTCACACACCTTTGTCCCCTTTCTTGCTATTCCCCTTTGCCCCATGCCCAATCCCCCCGAGTTGTAGCCTTGTACCCCCTTCCCCACTTTGCATATAGTACTGTATATAGTTCTTGTTCATTCTGTTACCTTTTGAAATATAGATAAGTTTCATACTACAACTGTGGTAGTCTCTGATTTGCAGCAGGCATCTGGTGCCTTGCTGCAGTGGTGTGCATGGCATCTGGGGGTGGTGCTGACCTGGTCGTGGGTGTGTCTGCTAGGGCCCCTCCACTGGTGTGGGTGGGGGCCATGGATCCTGTCTGTGGTATGTGTGTTGTGCCCTGTGCACTGTATGCCTGTGTGCAGCAGTCTCAGGTGCATGTGCTGTGTCCTAGTCGCCCCTGGCAATGTGTGCCTGGCCTGTGTGGCTGTGCCCCTTGCGTATCTGTGGTACGCATGGTCATGCCGACCCCACCACTGCATGCATGTCTGCTGGCATGACATTGGTGGCAGTCCATGCCAGCCACCCTCTGGGCACGGCGCCCTGGCAGCTGGCATCTTGACTCCATATCTATTGCATGTCTGCCTCAGGTGACACTGCGGGAGGTGCTGTTGTTGTCCTCCTTCATGCTGTCGATGGTGTCAGTGGTGTCTGTGGCAGTGCCTGTGGTCTGCTGTCTGTCACATGTGCTCCAGCTGCATGCTGGCAGCGGACAGGTTCATGGTGCGTGCAACACATGGCTAGCTCACCAGCGCCATGGTGGTGTACAGGCCGTGTGTACATGACATCGCTGGACATGCGACTGCGGCATCTGTTGTCCTGCTATGTGTGGTTCTGTGATGGGGTACCCTTGGGACCGGGTGGGAGAATTGTTCGTGCCCTGTGTTTCATCCTGTGTGGCGCATGCCTCCATGCACCACAGTGGGCTGCTGTGCTGTCTGGTGGGGTCAGTGCTGGGACAGGGTGTGTGCACGGTTGGGTGTGTGGGATGCCGTCCTGCTGGTGGTGGCATCCAGGGCCTGACCTTGTCCCATGCGGGGTTCCTCGGGTACTGACGCAAGGTTGACCTCTTTGCTGTGCCACTGTAGGAGCCATAGGGGGCATTGTTTATGCTGCGGTGGTGTCAGTGGCTGGTGTCACCTGCTGCGGGGGTATCACAGTGGGGCTGTCATGCATGGCACCATGGGGCACTGGGTTGCATTGTCATGGTGGTGGTGGTGGTGGTGGCATACCTTCGGTGCCATGCACTGTTTAGGAATGTTCTGGGCGGGTGTCTTGGGATCACTGTACAGGGGTGGTCAGCATTGTTGGGGTGCTGTGGTGTGGGAGGGTCCAGCCCTCCTTGTGTTGTGGTCACTGTTTGCCGAGGGTGTGCTGGGGCACCGTGCCTCTGCCACTGGATTGGTGCTGGTGTTCATGGGCTGGTGGTCCTTTCTGCTCACCTCTGGTTGTGCTGCTCATGGGGCCTTGGCCTGGTGGGTGGCGGGGGTTCGGTCTGTCTGTCCTGCTGCATGCTCCTCCGCCCATGGTGCTTCCATGGCTAGTGCACGCCTGCTTCCTGTCCTTGTCCCTGCGCATCCCTGGGTGTGCTACTGCGCATCGGCCCTGCTCCACTGTGCATCCCTTGTTCCGCCATGGTACATGAGCGTGATATTCAGCTGTGTTGCTCAGGTGCACCTTGGCCTGCGCTTGGTTTGAATATCGCGCACATTGCACAACGGCGCACTGCTCTTGCGCCTGCTCCCTATTATGCATCTTTTGTCTACAGTCTGAATATCCCACCCTGTGTATTCAGAGGGAGAGTCAGGAGGTCTCAGGTTTGACTCCCACCCATGTTTCCAACTTACTGTGTATCCATGTAGTTATATATACACAGTGGGAGAGTCAGGGTGCCCCAGGTTCTACCCCAGTCACTGACTGACTGTGTAACCCTGGAGGTATGCACACAGTGTGGTACAAAGGGAGAGTCAGGGGGTCTCAGAGGTTCAGCTCCCACCTCAGTTGCTGACTGATTGTGTAACCCTGGTATGTACACCCAGTGTGGGATAAAGGAGAGTCAGGGATCTCAGGTTCAACTCTCAGTCCAGTCTCTGACTCACTGTGTAACCCTGGAGTTATATACACACAGTATGTACAGGGTGAGAGTCAGGTGGTCTCAGACTCAAATCCCACCTGTCTCTGACCCATTGTGTAACCCAGGAGGTAAAGATGGTACAGGACTTGTACCAGATAACAGCTGAGGAGAGAGTAAAATATCTGAATATGTAGTCACTGGAGGAAAGGTGGTAGCGAGGAGACATAATGGAAACCTTCAAGTATCCTATAATCATAAACAAGGTGCAAGAGGGTGACATCTTTCAATTTTGGAAAAGTATAAGAGCGAGTGGGCATGATATGAGATTGGAGGGGGTAGGATAAAGGGGAATGTGAGGATTTTTTTCAAGGAAAGGGTGGTGGATGCATGGCATAGCCTGCCACATGAGGTGGTGGCAGCAAGCACAGTGAGGGGCTTTAAACACATATGGGATAGTCCTAAGGGAACCCTGGAGGTGGGAAGGAGAGGCTGAAGCTGATGACCAAGCAGGGTCAGCGACCACTGGTAAAGACAGCATAAAGGGCAGACTAGATGGACCTAGAGGTCCTTATCTGCCATCCATTAATTTTTGCTTTAAAGGTTTTATTAGTTTCCAGTAACACAGGATACAGCAAAGATTCACAGTACGATATTTAAAACAGTAATAATAACTAGCTAAATGCATAACTAATTTTAGGTCTCATAACATAAAATACATACACAGATAATTAAGTTAATAAATTTACTAAATAGGTAATTAATTAAATTATAGTTAAAACCTCAGTCATGGAGAAACAAACCCAGAACAGAAATAAGCACAAGATACTGGTTTAGAACTGTATCAATATTCCTTATGTCATGTAATGACAAGATAATTTAGGAAGGGGGCCCAGACTGTGTCAGATAGTTCTCTTTTACCAACATCTTGGAGCGCCAATCTTTCATTATTGATTACTTCGCTCGTTTTATTGCCCCATTCTTAATAATCAGGCGGGGAAGGAGATTCCCAGTGCGAGAGTAAAATCCTTTGAAGAGACAGAGCTGCTGACCATATGACGGAATTTTGATGATTGCTTAAAACTCCCACCTCCCCTTTTATCCCAAGAATGAGGAATTTAAGAGTAAAGGAGATTTTCATCCCAAGAGCAGATTCACTGACTTTATGGATGGGACCATACTCCAGATCCATTTAATACAGGGGCAGAACATGAGCATATCAAGGTCTGCATCTTGCCTTTGACTCCTCCAGCATTTCCCATCTGGCTAGAAGCCATGGAAGCCAATCTCTTAGGGGAATACTAAACAGAAACATAAAATTTTATACAGGATTGCCCTGCTTTGGACTTCCCAACTACTGCTGTAAGCGTTGTCCGATACTGAAGGCCATTCTGAATCAAATAACTTCCCTGACCTCTCCCTCCCACTTTGATTTGGCGGAAGCTGTCAAAAAAGAGGGATCTTGTGTGTTCATTAGAAGTTTATACATCAGGCTCACCCCTTTCTTCAGCTTTACCATGTGCCATCAATTTCTATGTTTTTATGTACAAGGGGAAGAATTAAGGGGTCTCAGATTTGACTCCAACCCCAGTCACTGACTCACTGTGTGACCCTGATGAAATGGCTTGACTTTCTTGTATTTTAGTACTTCCCAGTTGTAAAACAGGGTAAAAAAATAGGTCTCACACCTGCCCTCCATGAGGTGGTGCAGCTTAGCTGGGTGGTCTTGGGTAAGGAAACTGTTAAACAATAACAACTGTCACTGGCTGGGTGTCATGCACTGCACAGGGCAATCTTTAATAATCACATCTCACCATATTTCAACAGAACAACTAGAATTTACCATTTCGGCAGGGACGGCAGGCTTCACACTGGTACTTAAAATTCCAGTCGCTGTTATAGCTGCTCCCCTCTATGCAGGGTGCACACTTTGTGTCAGAGGACTCGCTGCACCGTTGAGTCATTTTTTGACCTACAGTTTTGAAAAAAAATATATAGTTATTAATACTGCTGTGACCAGTCCAGTAAAATAACATCCAAACGTCGCATAAAATGTGGGAAGTGCTCCATATATTGAACGGACTGAAACCGCTGCATTACTGTGGGGAGTAGGCACAACCTAATGAACGATTTGAATTGTTCCATCCCTCTCCCCATGTTCTATTGGTGGTGGTAGAGTCTTGCCTTGCACTTCTGTCTGGAACAGTTAACCTGTATGTCTTTGCCCTCCTCCGCCCTTCAAGTCTCTTTTTCCTTCATGTTTGGTTCCTGGTTTTCTCTCTGCTTATTTATGTTCCCTTTGTCGATGCTTTTGAATGTCAGTTACTATATGTCCTGTGCTTCCTGCAACAACAGCCTACAAAGGACCTGATACAGCGTCTGAAGAACCATCCTCCCACTTATATTACACGCATGGACAAGAGTTTCTTCTTTATTTCTTTCAACCCATATTTGACACTTTTCATGTGTTTAAAGTGACACTACAGAACATTATCAGTAGGAGTTGAAGCTAAAAGTGGAAATCTATTACCCAAAGGGTAAAAAGAGACTGGCAGATGGTTAGTGCCAAAATTCACGGGCTGGGGCATTTTATACCGCTGTTGGCGATCCTTTTTACCCAAGGAAGAAATAGTTTTCACAGTTTCTCAATAAGAATGCCAGTCTGTATTTGTTTTTAAAACCCTTTTGTAAAATTTGAAGCACTAGTAAACCTTTAAGTGCAGGAATATTTTTAAGGTTTGATATTTTCAGGGTTTGAATTTAAAGAACAGCAACATGTTCAGGGGTGTGACACCTCTTATTGAATGAATGACACTTTTCAGAGCGACTGCATTTTGAGAGACGTGCACCCTTCATTGGGTCAGTAACTCTCAGAAGCCAGTCTCTGAAAACACCTTTTATAAACCTTTTGTATTTTCTGGACTAGCAGAACTGTCACATTCCTTTGATCAAAGTGTGAATCCTAGCCAACTGCCCACATGACTTCACCTTTGTTACATGTCCTGGAGGCAGGTCCTGTGCTGCAGAGGGTCCCAGGCATACGACGCAGTCAAGGGGGGGGGTCTGTGTGATAACAGTGAACGCCTAAAGGTGACCGCCATTATCACTCAGTCAGAGTGACGAACACATTTTCGACACTCTGACAATCCTGGAGCGCCAGCACAATGGCACCAGGACATATTTTTACTACTTTCTGTGGGAGGCTGCGCCCCCAAACACACCTTCGCAGGGGGCTTGCCCTGCACCCCTACTTAAGAATTCTCAACCCAGGGGTGCATGTTGGGAGTAGTAGTAGAAATAAAAAGGTTCGGGGCAGGCACAATAAAAATCGCACCACGCCCGGACCTGAACCCAGTACCTCACCCCAGCCATTGTCCAATCCCGATGCCATGGCGCAGCTCAACCGACAACTGCAGCATCACCCCTACAGCCTCTCCACCCTCCTAGCCCACGCTTGTGCCGCCTCCCAACCCCTCGAAGATATGTGATAGTGACATCCTGTCACCTAGTTCGCCCATCCTCATCTGGTCGCCCTACCTGTCAGTCGCCTTGAGTGGATTGTGCAAGGAAGGTGCCACTGTAATGGATGGCACCCTTCCTCATGTGCCCACTTCACAGTTACCATCAAGGGGGTTTGCAGACTTTGTTGTTCCCGGATGGAGCAGGCTCGCAAGGGCACCTCGGAGATGTTGGGTATGTTCCCACATCTGATTCACCAAAGCCTGCTGCTCTGCCAGTCCCCATTGCTGTAATAGTCCCTGGTGCACCCACTGCTGTAATAGGCCCTGGTGCACCCACTGCTGTAATAGTCCCTGGTGCACCCACTGTTGTAATAGTCCCTGGTGCACCCACTGCTGTAATAGGCCCTGGTGCACTACCCCAACCATCACTAGGGGTCAGACTGTTCTGGGTGCTGTGTCCCGCTTTGCCTCCCTGGAGGAGAGCAGTCCACCAGGCACTCACTTCTCCTCCTCAAGGCTGACCTGCCAAGTTCCAGGTTCATTCCTAAACCCAGGTTACTGGCGCTGCAAGTGCCAGCACTGCCGCCGTGTTGTTGAGCCAGATTGTTTAGAATTACAGTTCTTTATGGTGCTTACTATTGTAAAGCACCCAGAGCCTTCGATAGGGTGCCAAACAAATTAGATGACCTTGCCTTGCTTTGAGCAAGTCCACTCTAGCTCCCTGAATGGCAGATGGGGGTGGGGTACATACACAATGATTTTTAAAGTTAACACAGGGTGCTGCTAGTATGCTGCCGCACTTCCCCAGTGCCCCTCTGTGGCATCACTATACCTAGGAACAAACAGAACTGCACTATGGCGGGGGGTGCTCAGTGACAATAGTGATCAAAACTGGAACAAAAACTCGCAGCACTCTCCAAAAGTACACCTTCCAATGAAGAGTCCACAAGTGTAGATATTAGGACTTAATCCTCATTTTAATGAAACACACAGCCAGCAAGATTGACCCTCCTGGGTCAGGGACAAGTCACACGATGCTCTGACATTTTACCTCTGAAAAGGCTTTGTCAAAACAAGTAAGTGTAGCGGCTTTTTATGTTTGCTTGCATGTGCAAGAAACATAGTGCGATGATCCAAAATGCAGTGCCATACAGTTGAAAGGGAGAGCTCCACTCAGTGAGCAGCGCCTCCCAACGCGCAGACACACGACATTAGGGCATGCTGTGCTCTTCCCCTGCACACACTGTATGGGATTGGGGTGCCCAATCCCCATCGGCTTACGCCCCCAAACAACCTTTCAGCTGCCAAGCTGGGAGCCCACCCAGCGTGGTAACGTCCCGCTTCGTCTTCCTTAAATAAACAAAAACCTGTAAACAAGAAAACGTTCCCTCAGCGGTCTCACTGCCCACCCGCTCCTACTCTCTGCGCACCCTGCCTCCCCACACCTCAACCTCACCCCATACTTACCTCCGGACCTCGGCGCGATGATCTTCGGTGGACCGGGAACACGTCTACAATCTTCAAAGCTGACCACGAACTGAGGAAATGCCAGTAAGCTGTATAATGTAATAAATAGGTTTTTTTTCAACTTTGCTGCATATCTCAGGCATTTTTTGGAATTTTGGCAGCAAATTTTCAACATGGGTTTTTTGGGATCCCTCCTCATGAATTCTGTCACTGTCATGGCGTTAATCTGGCCCAAAGGGTGATTTTGTGGTCACTGCGTGAAATCAGCTTTCGGGACCGATTAATGAAATAACAGTACCAGTGTTCATAAGGTGTGCTCTCAAAAAGCCCTATGTTGCAAAATTTGGTGAAAAATTCCTAAAATGACTGTTTTATAAAGCGCAGCATTGTGCAGTTCCTATGCACGCTTGTAAGTTCACAATTTTAATATTTGCACCGGATTTTCAACATTGCCATTTTTCCACACCTTCTTATGAGCAGTACAGCTGTCATTTTTCACATTTCACCCAAAATGTGTTTCTCGCATGTAGCTAACAATGGCGCAGTCGGTGTTCACAATCAATGTTTGGGACAGATTAAGAAAATCACAGTAACACTGTTCATGAGCAGAGGTCTTAAAATGGCTATGTTGAAATTGGTGAAAGTTCCCAAAAATCACTGTTTTAGGAGCGCACTTCACGCAGTTCCTATGCATGCTGCGTTAGCGAATTTTTAATATTTGCGCAACTGATTTTCAACATTGCCATTTTACCACACTTTCTTATGAGTAGTACAGCTGCCATTTTTCACATCTCACCCAAAATGTGTTTCCGTACGTGTAGTGCACAATGGTGCAGTCGGTGTGCGAAAGCAATGTTTGGGACAGATTAAGAAAATCACAGTGACACTGGTCATGAGCAGAGGTCTTAAAATGGCTATGTTGAAAATTTGGTGACAAAAGTCCATAAAATGACTGTGTTACGAGTGAGCATTGTGCAGTTTCCATGCACCCTCGTAAGTTCATGAATTTGTAATATTTTTGGTCCAGATTTTCACCAGTGGCATTTTTCCACACTTCCTTATGAACAGAACAGCTGTCATTTTCACAACATGATCGAAATGTATTTTCACACTTTCAGCACAGAAATACATGGTCGCCTGTGGAAATCATTGTTCAGGACACATAAAGAAAATCACAGTGACACTGTTCATGATCGGAGGTTCCAAAATGCCTGTGTTGACAATCTGCTATGAAATCCCCAAACTAATTACATTACGGGTGCGTTGCTGATTTCCTACAGCACGCTTGTGACTTCTGATTTTTTAATATTTTCACTGCAGATTTTCAACATTGCCATTTTTACACCTCCCATGAACAGTACAGCTGTCATTTTTACATCCTGTTCAGAATGTGTTTTTGCACCTGTGGTGACAAATGCCGTAGTCGCTGTGCAAAAGCAGCTTTCGGCTAACAAATTGATATTGCCATTGTTCATGAGGTGGGAGTCACAAAAAAAACATGTTGAAAATTTGGAGTGAAAATACCAACGAATGCCTGAGGCATTAGGGTTTCTGACCATAACGCCCAACCCTGTAGAGAATGACCGGCATCAGGGGTGTGACTGGGATTGTTGCCTGCAGTGCTCATACCATTCCACCCCTACCCACACCCTGCTGCCACTGAAAGGCATCGAGGTGTGCCTTGGACTCTTCGGCCCCAAAGTTCACCCCGTTCTCCTATACAGCACCCATCTCACCATATTTCCTGATGGAATGGGATGCATATAAGGGCCAAAGACCCCAAGGCGCTCCGTGACACTTGTCAGTGTCTGCAGGGTGGGGTGTGGTGAAATGGCGTGGCCGTTACGTCTGACGACCCAAAGGCACACCTCAATACCTGTCACTCTCTGCAGGGTGGTGGTGGGGTTGGCTTCAGTTCAATGCTTCACTGCCATTCCTATTATGCAGCTCTCTAACTCCTACACTACCACTGCCAATGCCAGCAAGCAAACATTTGGCATTGACAAATGCTTGTTGTTTCAAGCATCACTATACCATCTACAGTTAGCCCCACTGATTTTGTCTTTATTCTTATACTGGATTAATTTATTTAGTTTTAAGCTTTATATATTTGTTTATGTTACATTGTATTACTATTTCTTTTATTTATATACTCTTAATAATATTTCTGGAATGGCGGGAGATTTAGAGCTGGTAGGAAGAAAGTATACACTGGTCTGTGGCACAAGAGTCATGGTGGCTAAGGGAATAACTTAAGGAGGTGAGCCACAAGGAGGCCTGTTAATTCAGAGGTTAAGGATTTTTATGATGTTAGTTTAGAAGCTAATATGATTGTTTATGCTATTCATTTAAAAGTTAGTATGCTTTAAGGTGTTAGTTCAGAGATTAATGTGTTTTATCAAGTTACCATTCTGGTTTGTATTTATGAGATTCATGCAGTGCTCATTATGTCTAGTGGAGTAAAATATGTGTGAGATGCAATATGTGAAACTGTACATGTGTGAGATGCAATATATGTGGGATACAATATGAGCGAGATGCAATATGTGTGAGCTCCAATATCTGTGAACTACAATATGAGTGAGCTACAATATGTGCAAAATGCAATATGTGTGAGATGCAATATATGTGAGCTGTAATACATGTGAGCTGCAGTACGTGTACGATGCAATATGTGTGAACTGCAATACATATGAGCTGCAATATGTGCGAGATGCAAGCTGTGTGACATGCAATATGTGCAAGATGCAATATACAGTAAATGAGATGCAATGTGTTTGGCATGCAATATGTGCGAGATACAAAGTATGTGAGCCTCAATATGTGTGAGCTGCAATATGTACAAGATGCAATCTGTGTGACATGCAATATGTGCAATATGCATTCTGTGTGGCATGCAATATATGTGAGTTGTAATATGTGTGAGTTGCAATATATGTGATCTGCGATATGTGTGACATGTAATATGTGCAAGATGCAAGATATGTGAGCTGCAATATTTGTGATCTGCGATATGTGTGAGCTGCAATAAGTGTGAGATGCAATATGTGTGACATGTAAATGTGCAAGATGCAAGATATGTGAGCTGCAGTAAGTGCAAGATGCAATCTGTGTGGCATGCAATATGTGCAAAATGCAATATATGAGAGCTGTAATTTGCATGAGTTGCAATATATGTAAGCTGCAATATGTGGGAGATGCAATATGTGAGTTGCAATGTATACGAGATGCAATATGTGTGACATGCAATATGTGCAAGATGCAAGATATATGAGCTGCAATATGTGTAAGCTGCAATATTTGTGATGTGCAATATGTGTGAGCTGCAATAAGTGTGAGATGCGATATGTGTGAGCTGCAATATGTGTGAGCTCCAGTCTATGGGAGATGCAATATGTGAGAGCTGCAATATGTGTGAAAGGCAATATCTGCAAGCTGTAATATGTAGATAATATAACAATAATAATAATAATTCTTTTCTTTGTTTGGCGTCTTTCCAAAACCAAGGCACCTAACAATCTATAAAAACAAATAAGCCATAAATTCACACAGTAATAAATACATTAAAATCTAATTAAAACAATAAACAAAATGTTGATCATTCACTAAATGCCAGCTTCCACAAATAGGTTTTGAGAGCCTGTTTAAATCCCTCCATGGTCGCGCACTCCTGTAGCTGATGGGGTAGAGAATTCCAAAGGGTAGGGGCCACATGCATAAATACATGGGCCCCTGATGATTTTAAACAAACCTTTAGAATCTCTAGCAACCACTCATCAGACGAGTGGAGTGATTGCCCAGGGCAGTAAGAAACCAGAATCTCTTTCAGGTAGTCTGGGCCCTTTCCATGTAGGGCTTTGTAAGTCAGAAGTCTGACTTTAAAGGTGATCCACCACTGTACAGGTAGCCAGTGCAGTTCTCACAACACCGGAGAAACATGACAGGACCGAGAGGTCCCCATCAGTAGCCAGACTGCTGCATTATGCACCAGCTGCAAGTGGTGGCTATCAACCCCAGGAAGCCCTAGGTACAGGGAGTTGCAATAATCCAAGCACGAAGATACAAAGGCATGGACCAACGTAAGGAGGTCACCAGACGGAACAAGATGCTTAACCATGGAGAGATTCCTCAGATGGTAGAAAGAGGATCTGACAGCAACTGACACCTGTGAATGCAAAGTCAGCCCTTTGTCAAAACGTACCCCCAGGTTTCACACCTGTTCAGAGGTCAGGAGTGGAAATTCCTGAAGAAAAATTCTTGAAGCGAGCCCACCTCTGACCCCTATGCAATCTGTGTGAGCTGCAATATGTGTGAGAAGCAATATGTTTGAGCTGCATTTTGTGGGAGATGCAATGTGTGAGCTGCAATATGTGAGAGAGGCAATATGTGTGAGCTGCAGTATGTAGATGTAATATATGCGAGCTGCAATATGTGTGAGCTGCACTGTGTGGGAGATGCAATATGTGTGAGAGGTAATATATGCGGGCTGAAATATGTAGATGTAATACATGTGAGATGCAATATGTGTGAGATGCAATATCTGTGAGCCACAATATGTGTGAGCTGCAGTATGTGTTAGAGGCAATATGTGTGAGCTGCAATATGTAGGAGATGCAATATGTGATAGCAGCAACATGTGCAAGATGCAATACGTATGAGATGCAGTATGTGTGTGATGCCATATGTGTGAGCTGCAATATTTGTGAGATGCAATATGTGTCAGATGCAATGTGTGTGAACTGCAATGCGTGAGAGATGCAATATGTGTCGGATACAATGTGTATGATTTGCAATGTGCGTGAACTGCAATGTGTGTGAGTTGCAATATGTGTGAGCTGCAATATTTGTAGGATGTAATATGTGTGAACTGTAATATGTGTGAAGTGCAATATGTGAGAGATGTAATATGTGGGAGATTTAATATGTGTGAGAGGGAATATGTGTGGGCTGCAATATGTAGATGTAATACAGTATGTGTGAGATGCAATATGTGTGAGCTGCAATATCTGTGAAATGCAATATGTGTGAGCTGCAGTGTGTGCAAGATGCAATGGGCCAGCTATTCAAAACTTTGCCCCTGTGCTAAGATAACACTGCCTGGCGGGCAAACATAGCCCGGAGCACAAAGCAAGCTGTATTCAAAAGGAATTGCCCGGGGCAAACAGTCCCTGGATATAGCATGGGAAAGAAGCGGTGCAAACTGGGCTGGGAGTGCAGGGCAACCGTAGCCCTGGAATTTGACAGCACTGAACATAGCAACCAGGAAGTGCAAACCACAACAACAACAAAGTGCACAGCGACATGAGGGTAGGTAGAGAGGAACTATGTGGCCAATATGTGTGCCAGCAAATGTGTGGACCCAGTACAGCTGCAGGCAGCAGCAGATATAAAAGAACAGTGATTAGAACTGTAAAATATTCCCCAAACTGTTAACAGCTTTAGCATGGAGCTAAGCAGTTTGCCTGGTGCAAACACGTTAGCCCAGTGCTAAACTTTGCCATATTCAAAGGTGAAATGCAAATGAGCCTACTTAGATAGCCTCTGGGCAAACAGCCACATTAGCATCTCATCATGCCCTGATTTGCTTGCAGTTTGCCCAGCGTTACCTGCAGGGTCCCACAGCTTCACCTGTAGGTCAGTCTGGAAGCACGGGGCTGGCCAGGTCTGGACCGCAGCTCCACCTGTAGGTCAGTCAGGCAGTGCATGATGATAGCTGCAGGCTACATGTGAACAGTACAGCATACCGCAGCATATTGTACTCCAGGAGACAACACAGCATAGGCACAGGTGGGTCATGCTACAGTGCACAGCAGACACTACAATAGCAAGGGGCTGGTAGTGTGAGGGACACAGCAATGCCTATAATATGTAGGGCAGTGCTGACCACTGCACAGTACACAGTGACAGGCCCAGCTTGCAGGTAATTACAGACAGTGGACAGTACTATTTCACTGTTGTGAGATCCACAGCTGCTGCACCTGTGGCATGGGATGCACACAGTGTCATGTACATGGCTGGCTGTGTGTGCTGTGGCATCTGTACAGTTGTGTGGTGGGTGGCTGGGGGGGCCTGTAAGATCCGACAGGCACACAGGTGGTGGGGAATTCCCACTACTGGCCCATGTGCACTGCATGACGTGTCCCAGCCTTGTGGCCACACCTGGGCTGTGGTGAGGTCTGGCCACCAGTACACCCTTCCCTTCACTGCCACCATGCCCACAGTGTTGCATGTGTGTGCTGGTATCTGTTAGGCACCACAGACGTATGGTTTGCAGTGTGTGCTAAAATGGCCACACTACCATGCTGTTCCCTGTGGGTTGGATCATCCTCACTGTCTGTGCATGGCTGGGACTGACGGCAGTTGCTGGCAACATGGTGGTGCCATCAGTGAGCAGCACGTGTCCTCCATGTCTGGCATTTTCTAAGTGTCATACTCCTATGTTAGGGTTGCACAAGCTGTGCAAATCCCACGCAAACACTGCACAATGCACCAATGACATGAAAAGCAGTTTGACCAGGGTTAAGACCAGCTTTTCCTGGGTGGTAAATTGTACCACACTAAGGGTCACGCTCTGTCATGCTAAACACCTTAGCGTGGTGCTAGCCACCAACATCTCATAGCACCTTATTCATGTTCACTATACCCCTTGCATATCAATATGCTTTGCCCTGCGCTACTGCTGTTTGCCTGCATTAGTTGACCTTTGAACATGGCAGTTCCGCTAATCCCACGCAAACTGTTTGTGAACTGCACAACGCTTAAATATCTGGCCCAATATGTGTAAACTGAAATATGTGTGAGAGGCAATATGTGAGCTGCACTATGTGGGAGATGCAATATGTGTGAGAGGCAATATGTGCAAGTTGCAATACATGCGAGATGCAGTATGTGTTTGATGCAACATGTGTGAACTGCAATATGTGCAAAATGCAACATGTGTGAGATGCATTATGCATCAGCTGCAGTATGTAAGAGCAGCAATATGTGTGAGATGCAATATTTGTGAGATGCGATATGTGTGAGATGCAATATGTATGATTTGCAATCTGTGAGAGCAGACGTGTGTGAGATACAGTATGTGTGAACTGTAATGTGTGTGAAATGCAATCTGTGTGAGATGTAATTTGTGTGGGATGCAATATGTGTGAGATGCAATCTGTGTGAGCTGCACTATATGTGAGATGCAATATGTGTGATTTGCAATGTGTGTGAAATGTAATATCTGAGAGCTGCAATATGTGTGAGATACAGTGTGTGTGTGCAATGTGTGAGATACAATATCTGTGAGCTTCAATATGTGTGACATGCAATATGTGTGGAACACAATATCTGTGAGATACAATATGTGTGAGCTGCAGTGTGTGCAAACTGCAATATGTGCAATGTCTCAAATGCAGAATGTGAGCAATATGTGTGTGAGCTACAGTGTGTGTGAGCTACAGTGTGTGTGCAATGTGTGAGATGCAATATGTGTAAGATGCAATATGTGTGAGCAGCAATGTGTGCAAAATGCAATATGTGTGAGCTGCAATATGTGGAATATGCAGCATGTGTGAGCTGCACTATGTGTGGGATGCAATATGTGTGAGCTGTAATATGTGTGAGCTGCAATATGTGTGGGATGTAATCTGTGAGCTGTAATATGTGGGAACTGCAATATATGTGAGCTACAATATGTGTGAGCTGCAGTATATGTGAGCTGCAATATGTGTGAGCTGCAAAATGTGTGAGCTACAATACATGGGAGATGCAATATGTGTGAGATGCAATATGTGTGAGATGCAGTATATGTGGGATACATTATGCGGGGGGGCTGTAAGATCCAACAAGCACACAGGTGGTGGCATATTCCCACCACTGGCCCATGTGCACTGCATGATGTGTCCCAATATGTGTGGGAGGCAATATGTGTGAGCTCCAACATGTAGATATAATATATGTGAGCTGCAATATGTGTGAGCTGCAGTATGTGTGAGCTGCAATATGTGTGGGATGCAATCTGTGAGCTGTAGTATGTCGAACTACAATATGTAAAAAGTAATATGTGTGAACTGCAATATATATGAGCTACAATGTGTGAGCTGCAGTATGTGCAAGATGGAATATGTGTGAGCTGCAAAATATGTGGGATGCAATATGTGGAGATGCAATATGTGTGAGCTGCAATATATGTGGGATGCGATCTGTATGAGCTGTAATATGTGAGAGGCAATATGTCAAGCTGCAACATGTAGATGTAATATCGTGAGCTGCAATATGTGTGAGTTTCAGTATGTGTGAGCTACAATATGTGTGAGCTGCAATATCTGTGAGCTGCAGTATATGCAAGATGCTATATGTGTGAGCTGTAATTGTGAGAGGCAATATGTGAGCTGCAATATGTGTGAAAGGCAATATGTGTGAGCTGCAGCATGTAGGCGTAATATGTGTGATGCAATATGTGTGAGCTACAATATCTGTGAGCTGCAATATGTGTGATCTGCAATGTGTGGGAGATGCAATATGTGTGAGAGGTAATATATGCAGGATGCAATATGTAGATGTAATATGTGTGAGATGAAATATGTGTGAGCTGCAATATCTGTGAGCTGCAATATGTGTGAGCTGCAGTATGTGTTTGATGCAATATGTGTGGACTGCAATATGTATGAGAGGCAATATAAGCGAGCTGCAATATGTGGGAGATGCAATATGTGTTAGAGGCAACATGTCCAAGATGCAATATGTGTGAGATGCAGTATGTGTGTGCGTGATACAATGTGTGTGTGAGCTGCAATATGTGCAAAATCCAATATGAGTGACATGCAATATGTATGATTTGCAATGGGTGTGAGCTGCAATGTGTGTGAGATGCAATATGTGTGAGCTGTAATGTGTGTGAGCTGAAATGTCTGTGAGATAAAATTTGTGTGATATGCAGTATGTGTGACCTGTAATATGTGTGAACTGCAATATGTGTGAGCTGCAATATGTGAGAGATGCAATATGTGTGAGATGCAATATGTATGATTTGCAATGGGTGTGAGATGCAATATGTGTGAGCTGTAATGTGTGTGAACTGCAACGTGTGTGAACTGCATTATGTGTGAGCTGCAATATGTGAGATGCAATATGTGGGATATTCAATATGTGTGAGAGGCAATATGTGTGGGCTGCAATATGTAGATGTAATATGTGTGAGATGCAATATGAGTGAGCTGCAATATCTGTGAACTGCAATATGTGTGAGCTGCAGTATGTGCGAGATGCAATATGTGTGAACTGCAATATGTGTGAGAGGCAATACGTGCGAGCTGTAATATGTGTGAGAGGCAATATGCTGGATATGCAATATGTGTGAGAGGCAATATGTGTGAGTTGCAAAACGTGCAAGATGCAGTATGTGTGTGATGCAATATATGTGAGCTGCAATATGTGCAAAATGCAGCATGTGAGATGCAATATGTGAACTGCTTATGAGCTGTAATATGTGTGAGATACAATATGTGTGAGATGCAATATGAGTGAGATGTAATATGTGTGAGATGCAATGTGTGTGATGCAATATTTGTAAGATGCAATATGTGTGAGATGCAATATGTGTGATATACAATATGTGTGAGATGCAATATTTGTGAGATTTACCAGTAAGTATAACTAGAAAGTACTGTCTGGATTGTAGAGGTGACAAAAAGAAAAGGAACAGAACCAGGTGGAACCACAAGAATGGCAAATAGAACAGAGTTAGAACAAGAACTTTAAGCTCGTGATCTGGAACAGAGGAGGCTGGGACACTGCTAAAGAGAACCAGAGTATTAGGTAAACTCAGATAACTGGGGGCTGATGTGGCCAGAATACAAGAGACTCGTGTATCTCTAAAAGAATCTTGGAAGTCACCAAAAATGGATAAGCATAGTGTATGGCATGAGGCTGTCCCACGGTCCCACAAACTCCTTCTGGCTAAGCTCACATTTCCGTCCTCAACTCCACTTTTTGTCGGATTATTGTATGCTCTCCCCAAACTCCTTCCCTCCTCCCTTGTCTCCTGCATTACCTCTACTATCTCACATGCATCCACAAGCGAATTGATCCTTCTCGGTGACCTGAATCTGGACTGGCTCTCCTCTTAATCACAAAATGTATTCCTGCAGGTAGATGCACTAAACCTCACCCAGTCGATAACTAAGTCAACTCACCTTAAAACTCATTGTACCCAATAGCTCCGTATGAAGTCCGAACCATCCATTGATTCTCCTGATACAAAATGGCTGCCCAGGGTAAAATGAGTTAACTATCACTCCCAGACCCATACCTTGCTTGACTGAGTTCTATCATCCCACCCTCACTACATCGGCTCTGCTGGTGTACTTCTCGATGTACTCCGCGATCACTGCCCCACCTTTTGTGTCAAAAAGATACATCCTCCTCCAAACCCCCCCTGAATATATCCAGTACTGGCCCCTTAAAAGTTAAACTCCAATAAAGTTATCCTTGACCTGGCCATGGCTGATTGGTCTCCTGTCCTATCTACCTCTTCTGTGGATGCTGCCTCAACCACTTCACTTCTACTTTCCTTAAAGTATGGGCTGTTCATGCTCCCAGCAACCTTTCCAGGGCAAACACCATCACAATCCCTGGATCTCTTCAGAGATCCTATCTTAATGCAGAACCTGTGACCTCGCCTGGCGACACTTCAAAACCTCAAGCGACCCAGCTGACCTGTAAAATTACTGATCCCTGTAACAGTTGTATCAAGCGATTCGGCATGCCAAATCAGAAAACTTAAAACTGGCTTCACACCTCAAACAACTGTCCATCCTCTTTCTTGCACGAGCTCTGTTCACTCCTGCATCCCACCTCAGACCCCCCACCCACTCTTTGCATGGCAGGATCCCTTATTTCCGATCCTACCTCTGTCGCTAATGTCCCAAATGGGTTTTTTACCACCAGTGCCCTCCCACATGACCCCCTTCCTCTTCTGCCCCTCCCCCTTCTCCCACTTGGACCTCTGGTTTTCAACTGCCCCCTATATCCCCAACTGAAGTCCTCAGAGCTCTTGGCTCCCTAAACTCCTCTAAATCCAGTCCTGACGGTGGACACCCTAGACTCCTCAAAATCTCTGTACCCTCTATTCTGACCCTGCTAACTTACATCCTTAATTTATCTCTTTCCTCCTCTTCCATCCCTTGGGTCTGGAAGTCAGCTACTGTCATTCCCCTTCATAAAGGGAGTGACCCCACTGTCCCTGGCAGCTACCACCCTATTTCTCTTCTCCCCGCACTTGCCAAGGTTCAAGAATCACTTATCCTTTCAAGGGTAAATGACTTCCTCACTGCTTTCAACTCTCTCTCTCTCTCTCCCCCCAGTTCATTAGGCTTTAAAAAACTCCACTCTACCACCTCCTTCTTTCTTCTCTTTACAGATGCCATTCACTCTGCAATGGATCGAGGGTAAATGACCTTGGCTATTCTCACTGACCTTGCCAAGGCCTTTGATTCCATCTCCCACTCCCTCCTGCTAAGCATGCTAAGTGTCATTGGCCTGTTCCCATCCTCTGTTTCCTGGTTTAGCTCCTATTTAACTGGCCGGTCCGATCAGTTAAAATCATTAATGTCCTATCTTCTTCCCACTCCATTCTCAGGGGGTCCCACGGCTTGATCCTTGGACCTGTCCTCTTTTCCCTACTTATTAATGACTTTTCTTCTATATGCACCCATGCCAAAATCCACATGTATGCGGATGACAGCATCCTGTTCCTATCCAGTCCCTCTGCCTCAGTCCTCTCCAATATGACTTTTCCACAGTATCAAAGTGGTTCAAAGACAACTGCCTAAAAATAAACACCAAAATGACCATTGCCATGACTTTTGGTGCCAAGCAGAAACTTGCCGGGCTCCGCACCCTCCCTGTTTTTTCTATCCCATCCAACACTCCTCTTGATGATGTCCACATCTACAAATACCTAGGTGTGTGGCTAGACCCCTCTCTTGACTTCTCATTGCACTTTAAGGCCCTCCACTCCAAACTATGCCCCAAACTCGGCCTACTCTACCGATACAAGATAGTCTTCCCACCACAGTCTGACATAACTTGCTTATCAAATTGATCCACCCTGCCTTTGACTACACCGACATAGTCTTCAGTGCTGCCCCTACCACCTCCCTTGCAAATCAGACATCCTCTTTGATGCCTTCTGCTGTTTCACCTCAAACTCCACTCCCCGACCCATCACTGTGACTTCTACTCCTCCCTATCCCTCCAATCCCTATTGCAGCGACACACGTCCCACTGCTCCATCTTCATCTCCAAATATTGATTTGGATCTCTTCCTTCCTATGTCCCCTCCCTCCTGACCCTTGCCACTCCCTCTCCCTACAATTCATGAATGAATTGCCTCTGTTCATTTGCCCTCCCACGTGTACGCAACTCTTCTGGAAAATTAGCATTCTTCTTGTATTCCTCTCCCTGGAACAACCCTCCATTCCAACCCACCTCACCCCTCCTTTCCTGCACTTAAGTGCCTATTCAGACCACCCCCAGTCATATCTTGCAGCTGTCCAATGCCATAATCCACAGCCATGCTACAGGCTGTCTCCCTCTCTTCCATTGCCTGTATTTAACTTGTAACCTTGTACAATACTCTGTAATTTTCTGTCATATAATGTACATTTCCTGCTGTTTGTACTATACTATATGAAACCTTTACTCTCTTGTATTATACTGTACATTTTATTTTTATGTTTCCTGTATTATGCTATATTAGTTTGTTGTTATCCCTTTGTTATGCTGTATCAGTTTGTTGTTATCCCTTTGTTATGCTGTATCAGTTTGCTGTTATCCCTTTGTTACACTGTATCAGTTTGCTGTTATCCCTTTGTTATGCTGTATCAGTTTGCTGTTATCCCTTTGTTACACTGTATCAGTTTGCTGTCATCCCTCTGTTACACTGTATCAGTTTTTTATCTCTTTTGTATGCTGTATCCCTTGTTGTTATCCTTTGTTACGCTGTATCAGTTTATTGTTATCCTTGTTACACTGTATCAGTTTGTTGCTATCCCTTTGTTACACTGCATCAGTTTGTTGTTATCCTTTTGTTATGCTGTATCAGTTTGTTGTTATCCCTTTGTTACGCTGTATCGGTTTGTTGTTATCCCTTTGTTACGCTGTATCAGTTCTTGTTATCCCTTTGTTATGCTGTATCAGTTTGTTGGTATCCCTTTGTTACGCGGTATCAGTTTGCTGTTATCCGTTTGTTACACTGTCTCAGTTTGTTGTTATCTCTTAGTTACGCTGTATCAGTTTGCTGTTATCCCTTTGTTATGCTGTATCCATTTGCTGTTATCTCTTTGTTGCACTGTATCAGTATGTTGTTATCCCTTTGTTACACTGTATCAGTTTGTTGTTATCCCTTTGTTACATTGTATCAGTTTGTTGTTATCTCTTTGTTATGCTGTATCAGTTTGCTGTCATCCCTTTGCTACGCTGTATCAGTTTGTTGTTATCCCTTTGTTACACTGTATCAGTTTGTTGTTATCCCTTTGTTACGCTGTATCAGTTTATTGTTATCCTTTGTTACACTGTATCAGTTTGCTGCTGTTCCTTTGTTACACTGCATCAGTTTGTTGGTATCCCTTTGTTACACTGTATCAATTTGTTGTTATCCCTTTGTTATGCTGTATCAGTTTGTTGTTATCCCTTTGTTACGCTGTATCAGTTTATTGTTATCCCTTTGTTATACTGTATCAGTTCTTGTTATCCCTTTGTTCGCTGTATCAGTTTGTTATTCCTTTGTTACACTGTATCAATTTGTTGTTATCCCTTTGTTACGCTGTATCAGTTTGCTGTTATCCCTTTACTATGCTGTATCAGTTTGTTGTTATCCCTTTGTTATGGTGTATCCGTTTGCTGTTATCCTTTTGTTACACTGTATCAATTTGTTGTTATCCCTTTGTTACTCTGTATCAGTTTGTTGTTATCCTTTGTTACGCTGTATCAGTTCTTGTTATCCTGTTGTTATGCTGTATCAGTTTGTTGGTATCCCTTGTTACACTATATCAGTTTGTTGTTATCTCTTAGTTACACTGTATCAGTATGTTGTTATCCCTTTGTTACGCTGTATCAGTTTGTTGTTATCCCTTTGTTATGCTGTATCAGTTTGTTGTTATCCCTTTGTTATGCTGTATCAGTTTGTTGTTATCCCTTTGTTATGCTGTATCAGTTTGTTGTTATCTCTTTGTTATGCTGTATTAGTTTGTTGTTATCCATTTGTTACGCTGTATCAGTTTGTTGTTATCCCGTATCAATTTGTTGTTATCCCTTTGTTACACTGTATAAGTTTGCTGTTATCCCTTTGTTACACTGTATCAGTTTGTTGTTATCCCTTTGTTATGCTGTATCAGTTTGCTGTTATCCCTTTGTTACGCTGTATCAGTTTGTTGTTATCCCTTTGTTACACTGTATCAGTTTGCTGTTACCCCTTTGTTATGCTGTATCAGTTTGTTGTTATCCCTTTGTTGTATCTGTCACCCTTGTCCCTTGGTCGCACCTGAAAATGAGCCCTGGCTCAGAGTACTTTTTCCGGTCACCAAATTTTTAATAAATAAATAAATATGCCAACTCTTACCTCCCTCTGTAAAGATAGGGGTCAGTGCATGTTTTTTAATTCCTGCCCAGAAGATAAAAGGGTTGAAGTGCTCAGCCCACAAAGACAGCAAGAGAAATGTATTTAGATGCCAGCCAGAAGGTGCTTAACCTTGGATACAAATCACACCCAACTCTCCCCCTCCCCCTCCCAAAAAAAAATCACTTTGGGAGGGGTGGTGCCGCTCTACAAATATAGAATGCAGGAATGGAGCCTGTGGTCTCAAGAATGCATGGAATGAGAAATTAAATGCAGTCATTGCAGATAAAACAAGGGGCAATTGTATGAAGCTGGCATGCAAAGCAAGTAGAGACACCTCAGCTAAACTCGTTTAATTTGAGGTACTGCACACCTGGTATTACACCTCAGTGTAGTTAAACCAGCTGCACCTACTAGAACATGACAAGTGCTGGAGACAACACAGGGCAATGTGAAGAAGTATTTTTAGTATTTTTTTACGGAGAGGGTGGTGGACACATGGAACAGCCTTCCTGAGGAAGTTGTGGGGTCTAAAACTGTGGGAGAATTCAAGAATGCATGGGACAGACATAATGCAATTCTTGTGGGGGGTAGGAAGAAATAGGCTGTTGGTTAACTAGGATCTGCAGCTTATCCTGTAGGTAGGAAAATGAGCAGACTAGGTGGGCCAAGCGGTCCTTATCTGCCATCAAAGACTATGTTTCTAAGTTTCTAGGCACATCTAATGCACATGTTAAGGTCCCATTCCAAGATAAGAGAATTAAAACTGTTAACATATCTCTTGGGAGGCACCATGAAACTTCCAGATTTGAACTGGAGACAAAGAACTCCAGCCTCTAATGCTCTCCTCACAGCCAGAAGACTACTGCTGGCTCAGCGGAGATACAAAAACTCATCAATCTTTGAGGACTAGTTCATGACATTGGCCAATTCTGCAGCAAATGAAAGAATAGGATGGCTTGCCATTAACCAATGGAACACTTTAACAAAAATAAATAAACAGAGAGAGGAAAGAGTAAGCATATAAAACAACAGTTGAGGGGACACAAATAAGACACGATGGGAGAGGTACAGTGCAGTGACTGTGGGGTGGCAGTCTTCCGGGAGACGTTCTGGAGGATGTGGTGTTGTCCCATCTGCAGACACCTCTCTGGGCTGAGGGAAGACGTTGTTCATCTCCTGGCTGAGTTGGTCTGGATTTGGGGGACCTCCTCTCCCACCCAGGGACCACCAGGGCCGCCGCCACTGCCTCAGAGGTTGCCAAGAAAGAGAAGTGGTTGGACCAAAGTGGGCTCAGGGAGGGTGAGGGTGGTGGAAGAGAGTCTCATCCCTCCAGTTGTTCCTTTCCACAATCCGTACACCATTCTGGCAGAGTGTGATTCCTCTATGGAGGCACCTGCAGTGGAGCCCAAGGAGGATGCTGGGAACCTCCACAAAAGAGACCCACAGAAGGGTGGCAAGGAACCCCACAGGGGAAGGAAACAACTCCTGTTGGGGGACTCCATTGTTAGGAGGGTAGAACTGGGGGTGGGGGGGAGGAATGTAAGGTGTCTGCCTGGCACCATTGCTTGGCGGGATAGGGAGCAAATCCTCATGATCATGGGAGCAGCTGCATGGGGGAGGGAGCTGAATGTCATTGTCCACCTAGGAACAAATGACCTGGCTGGGAAAGGGATCAGATCAGTGCAGTAGAAGTTTGTGGAGTTGAGGAGGGGCCTTAGACAAGTAGCATGCACGGTAACTTTCTCGGAGGTGCTGCCTGTCTATGTCATAGGTGAGGCTAGGGTGCTTCGCACCATGGGATTCAATCAAAGGTTACAAAACTGGTGCAGAGCTCAGGGTTTTGGCTTCATTGGGGACTGTGGGTCCACCTAGAGGGATGCTGGTCTATACTAGCATGATGGTCTGCATCTATCCAGGAGGGGAACCAGGATCCTAGGTCATAGGTTTAAATGCTTCACTGGCAAGCATTTAAACTAACCAAGGGGGGAGGCACTGAAAAGGAGCAGGGAAATCCTAGCCCCCCCGAAAAATGAGGGCAGTTAGTGAGTTAAACACCAAGATAGAGAAGTCGATAGGGAGAAGGGCAGGAGTAAATGGAGGAAAAGGCAAAGGCAGTAAGGACAGAGATGGGGCAAAAAGGGGTAAGGCCATCCAAAAATGGAGAGTAATGAGTACTAATGCCTGTAGTCTAGGTAACAAGCTCCCTGAACTGGTGGCCTTGATGGAAGAGGGATGCCTGGATATCACAGCAGTCACAGAAACATGGTACACAGAGAACAATGACTGGGATGTCAACGTACCAGGGTACACAATCTACAGAAGGGGCAGGGAGGGTAGAAGAGGAGGAGGAGTAGCTCTCTATGTGAGGGAAGGGATCAAAGTGATGGAACTAAGGGGTAAACAGGGAGGGGAAGAGAGGAGGCACTGTGGGTCACCCTGGAGACTGGAAATGGCACCACAATCCGCAGGGGGTTTATACAGACCCCCGTCTCAGGGAGAGGAAATGGACAATGAAATGATAGAAGGCATCCTTAGGATGGCAGAAAAATGAGAGATATTGTTGATGGGGGACCTGAATATGCCAGATGTTAACTGGAGCACCTTTGCTGCAGTCATATCCAAGAGCAGGGTCATTCTTGATGCCCTACAGGGGGCATGCCTCAGACAGCTAGTATTGGAACCCACTCGGGAGGGAGCAATCTTAGATCTGGTACTCTCAAATGGGGATAGAGAGAGAGAGGATCTCAGCTCTAGAAGTGGGTAGAAATCTGGGAACAAGAGACCACCAAAGAGTGTGGTTCACGATAAACACGGTCGCAGAGTCAAGCCATACAAAAGTGAGGGTACTGGACTTTAGGAGGTCTGACTTTGTCAAAATAGGAGAGTGCCTCAGAAAAGCACTAGCAAAAAGGCAAGAAAGAGGGGCGGAGGAACAATGGGGAAACATCAAAACTGCCATCACAGAGGCAACATCCTTTGTGTGAAGCAAATAAACAAATGAAAACGAAAGAAAAAAAACACTATGGTTCTCAAAAGAGGTGGCAGGGAAGGTTAGAGAGAAAAAGATATCATTCAGGAAGTATAAGGAAACACAGAAGGAGCAGGACAGAAAACTGTACCAAATAAAGCAGAAGGAAGCGGAAAATAGTCAGAATAGCAAAAGGCGCAAAACCGAGGAAAAGATAGCCATCTCGGTTAAGAAGGAGATAAAACCATTTACAGTATAGGTACATTAGGGAGCAAAGAAAGACCACAGGAGGGATAGTGAAGTTTAATATAGGGGAGGTGGGTGGGCAGAGAGAGACAGTGAAAAACAGGGATACTGAATGGATAAGTCTGCTCAATATTCACAAAAGAAGGGGAGGTACCTAATCCAGTCAATAGAAGCACTCTGGATAGGGGTCGATACCAGTCCTTTCACAAAAGAAAGGTTCTGAAAGAACTCCTAAAACTGAAGGTGGACAAAGCAATGGGGCCTGACGGTTCACCCCAGAATTCTAAAAGAACTAAGAGGACAACCTTCTAGGATAACATTAAACAGTTAAATGGAGGGCACACTCCCCCACCCACCCAGATCAACATTAATGGCGTGATCTCTTCAGACCCAGCCCTCATAGCCAACCACCTCAACACCTCATTCACTGACCTTAGCCTATCCTCCTACAATTTTTTGACCCTCCTCCCCAGCGCCTGCCGTAAATCTTTCTAGCCTTATTTTCTCCTCCACTGTGTTTCTGCCCAAGAACTTAGGCCGCACCTTGTCACTGCCCTCAAGAGGTAATAGTACGGGCAGTGACACCCTGATCCGGTATCCTCCGACTGGTCTTAGACACAGTCCTTACCCCTATCACGTGCCTCATCAACCACTCTCTTTGCCTGGGGAAGGTTCCAACTGCCTGGAAAGTCACCACTGTCACCCCTATCTTTAAAGGTGGTGATAGGACTGTGGCTGGAAACTATCGGCCAATCTCCATTCTCTCTCTCCTCTCTCCAAGGCCTTGGAAAAAGTGGTAGCCTCTTAAATCTCTGACTACCTCTCCACCTACAATGTCCTATGTCCTGAGCAGCATGGCTTCCGAGTGGGCCACAGTACCAACACAGCCCTCCTAGAGTTCTCCAGCTTTCTCCACTCCTCCTTAGACACTGGTTCTCTGGCTGGTGCGGTCTTCATTGACCTCTCTAAAGCTTTCGACACTGTCTCCCACCCCCTCCTTCTTGATGCCCTTAGTCTCTCTGGTTTTGCTGCTGGGCCTATCTCCTGGTGCACCAGTTATCTGTCTGACCGCTCACAGCGTGTAAAAATTAATGGGACCTACTCAGACATCTGTCCCATCTTTTCTGGGGTTCCCCAGGGCTCCATTCTGGGTCCCTTACTATTCTCCCTTTACCTTAACACCCTTCCACGCTCTTGCTCGGGGAACATTCTATTGTACGCTGATGATGCAGTCATCTTTGCCTCAAGTCGTAACCCTATTGCCATCCAGGACTCGCTGCAGAAGTCCTTCGCTGAAGCCGAGGGCTGGTTCAAGGAACATAGATTGGTGTTAAATCTTAAAAAAACCAAAACCATGTTCTTCACTCATCCTCAAAACAAGTTCTGCAACTTCAAACTCCTCATTCACTCTGGGTCCTCTTTCCCACTCGAACAAGTTTGCTCCTATAAATACCTAGGGATCCATTTTGACTCCTCCCTCTCCTTCCATGGACACATCGCTGCCCTAGCCACTGCCACTAATATCCGATTGGGCATCTTACATTGGTATAAACACTGCCTCCCCCCGGAGGCTCTTCGACTCGCAGTCACCTCCTCTATCCTGTCCCTAGTGGACTATGGACTGCCGGTGTATGGTGCTGCTGATCAGACCGCACTCCATAAAATTCGTACTACTCTGAATAAGGCCTGCAGGTTAATTACTGGGGCACCTAGGCTAACACACACCTGTCTACTGTACGCTAAAGTGCTGGTATTTGATCTTGACGAGCGCCTCAAATATCTGACCTGTACCCTTATAAAAAAGACCCTCCTTGGGCTATCCCCACCTGGATTGACCACCACCATCCACCGCTCTGTCCCACTAGTTCATACTCGGACCTCTGGGAAAACCTCTCTTGGTATCCCTAGAGCTAGGACCTCTCACGGCCAAAGAGCCTTCAGCTTTAGGGCCCCCTCCTGGTTCAACACACTGCCCCCCCCCCCATCTCCGAGCTCCAACTATACGTGCTTCAAAACGTCCTTCAGGAACCACCTTGTTAACACCGAAGCTGTAATTGCCACTAGTCAAAGCTGTACTCAATACTAATGACAAAGCTTACTACTAAGCTGCTAAGGACAACATAACTCTGGTATTGTTTGCATCAATCCTACCTGTACCAGCTTGTTTGTATCTATGTCTTAAGTTACTGTTATACTGTGTTGTACTGTTATACTGTGTATTTCGTTTGTCTTACTGTGACAAGGTACCTTTGTAAATGAGCCTATGGCTCAAAGGTTTTCCAAACTGCTGTCTAAATAAATAAATAAACTAGTGACACCCTGACTACCCTTTTTAACAAATCATGGGAGGATGGTGTGGTACCTGAGGACTGGAGGACAGTGGATATGATTCCCCTTCACAAAGTGGGACAAAGCAGAGGCAGGAAAGTAAAGACCTGTTAGCGTGACCTCAGTGGTAGGAAAATGATGTAATCACTTCTGAAAGAAATAAATGTTGAGTATCTAGAGGCCAGAGGGCACAGGACTCAAGGTAGCGATGGATTCACAGAGGAAGGTCCTGTCAGACAAATCTAATAGATTTCTTTAACTGGGTGACCAAAGTAGTAGCCCAGGGAGGGGCTGTGGACATGGCCTACCTAGACGTTAGCATTGTATTTGACACAGTCCCACACAAAAGATGAATAAACTCAGCATTTGTCAATGCTGAATGTTTGCTTGCTGCCATTAGCATTGGAAGTGCAGGAGTTAGTCAGATGCAGAATAGGAATGGCAATGATGTATTGAACTGATGCCAACCCCACCCCCACCCTGCAGAGATGGACAGGCATTGAGGCTTGCCTTTGGGTTGTCACCCATAACGCTCACACCATTTTACCTCACCCTACCCTGCAGGCACCGACAAGTGTTGAGGTGTGCCTTGGGGTGTTCAGGCTTTACACTCACCCCATTCCATAAGAAAATACACTGTAATGGGTATAGTATAGGAGAAAGGGGTGAACTTTGGGGCTGAAGAGTCCAAGGAACACCTCAATGCCTTTCACTGGCTGCAGGATGGAGTGGGGTGAATTGCATGAGCATTGCTGTCGACAATCCAAAGTTACACCTCTAAGCATTTCTTGATATTTTACCCAGGTTTTCCACTTGAGCTTTTTGACTGCACCACGTGAACAGTGACACTATCAGTTTGTTAGCCGAAGGTGATTAAGAGAGCGACCACGCCATTTGGCGCCTACAGGTGCGAAAACACATTTCAAACAGCATGTGAAAAATAAAAGCTGGACTGTTCATGAGAAGGTGTAAAAAAGTGGTAATGTTGAAAATCTGGAGTGAAAATATAAAAAAAATTGGTGAAGTCATGAGTGTGGGAAGAAATTGCTCAATGCACACCCGTAATGCAATTATTTGGAGGATTTTTTTTCACCAGATTTTCAACATAAGCATTTTGGGACTGCCGCTCATAAACAGTGGCACTGTAATTTTCTTAATCTGTCCTGAATGTTGATTTCGACAGTGACCGTGCCATTAGCGCCACAGGTGCGAAACATGTTTCAGGCAAGATGTGAAAATGACAGCTGTACTGTTCATAAGGTGGTGTGCAAAAATGACAATGTTGACAATCTGAGCATAAATATAAACAAGCATTTGTCAATGCCGAATGTTTACTTGCTGATATTAGCATTAGAAATGCAGGAGTTAGACAGATGCAGACTAGGAATGGCAGTGAAGTATACTGAACTTGACATGAACTGCTTCTCCATCCTGTAGAGACGGACAGGATGTGGGGTAGATTTTTGTCGTCACCCATGACGGTCAAGCCATGTCACCTCACCCTATTCTGCAGACACCGCACATGTTGAGCTGTGCCTTAGGGTGTTTGGCTTTACAGTCACCTCATTCCAAAAGGACATATGTTGAAATGGGTGCAGCACAGGAAAATGGGGTGCAGTCTTGGGATGAAGAGTCCAAGGTACACCTTGATGCCTGTCAGTGGCTGGGGGGTGGGGGTGGGCTGGCATGAGCAGTACAGTCGGCAATCCAAAGGCACAGCCCAATGCCTGTCTGTCTGTCTGTACAGGGTAGGATGTAATGGTTAGAGACCTTAAAGCCTCGGGTGTTTGTTGGTATTCACAGTACATATTTTGAACATGGCCTTTTGTGACCCCACCTCATGAAAGCATTTGGGACCTCTTCTCATGAACAGTGGCAGTGTGATTTTGTCAATGTGTCCTGAAAACTGACTTCCAACAGTGACAGTGCCATTCTGTACCACATGTACTAAAACACAGATCGGGCAGGATGTGAAGAATGACAGCTGTACCATCCATAGGGAGGCATGAAGAGATGGCAATGTTGAAAATGTGTAGTGGTAATATTAAAAATGGTTGCAGTTCAGACCATACGTGGAAACCACGCAATGCATGTGCATAACACAGTCATTTTATGGACTTTCATCACCAGATTATTAACATAGGCATTTAACGACCTCTGCTAATGAACAGCGTCACTGTGATTTTGTAATGTGTCCCAAACAGTGATTTCCCACAGCGACTGCGCTATTCTCTGCCGGAAGTGCGAAAACACATTTCGGCCAGGATGTGAAAAGTGACAGCTGTACTGTTCATAAGAAGGTGCGGAAAAATGGCAATGTTGAAAATATGGCGTGAAAATATTGCAAATGTGCAAAGTTATGAGCGTGGGTGGAAACTGCGCAATGCACGCTTGTAACACAGTCATTTTATGGACTTTTGCCACTAAATTTTCAACATAGCCATTTTAGGACCTCTGCTAATAAACAGTTTCAGTTTGATTTTCCTATTGTGTCCTGAACATGGATTTACCACAACGACCACGCTAGTCTGTACCGCAAGTGCAAAAACACATTTGGGATGGGATGTGAAAAATAACAGCTGTACTGTTCATAAGGAGGTGAGGACAAATGGCAGTGTTGACAATCTGGAGTGAAACTATTGCAAATGTACGAAGGTACAAGTGTGTGTAGAAACTGCGCAAAGCACGCTCATAACACGGTCATTTTTAGGAATTTTTTCACCAAATTTTCAACATAGCCATTTTAAGACCTCTGCTCATGAACAGTGTCACTGTGATTTTCTTAATCTGTCCCAAAAATTGATTTTGCACACCAACTGTGCCATTGTGCGCTAAATGCCCGGAAACACATTTTCGGCGAGATGTGCAAAAGTAAAGCTATACTACTCATAAGGAGGTGTGGTAAAATGGCATTGTTGAAAATCTGGAGTGCAAATATTAAAAATGTGCGCACTTACGATCGTGCGTAGGAACTGCTAGCGCATGCTCGTAAAAACAGTCATTTTATGTTTGCTTGCGCGTACAAAGTAACATAGTGCCATCATCGGAGATTTTGGAGTGTGTCACCTCCTCCTCCAACTCAGGCAGCGAGCTGGCAGCGGCCCTGTAAGCCAATGCATTTTGGAGCTGTCATGACACGCTCCAAAATGCAGTAACATTCAGTTGAAAGGGGAACTATACTTGAGTGAGCAGTGATAAGAAGCTGCTCACGTGCAGCTCCCAAGCCGCAGGCGTCTTGCGCCCTCGCATAGCGTATAGCGCACGGTGCCCAATCCCGTCGGCTGAGCTCATCGTCTCCCCTTTCCAGTATTTGGTGCCACGCTGGGCCCACCCCAGCGTGGCAATCAACAATTTTGCCGATGGGGTGCCCAATCCCCATCAGCTGAGCAACCCACCCAAGGTACTTGTGCGCCGCTGGGAGCCTACGCCGTGGCAAGCGATCTATCGTTTTTTGCCGGCGGGTGCCCAATCCCCTGTCGGCTGAATCCCCCAAAGTCGTTGTAGCCACGCTGGGAGCCAACCCAGCGTGGCAAGCGATCCCACGGCGTTTTTTTTTTTCCTGTAAAACAAAAACTGTCCCACGGCGCGTCTCGAGCCCCCTCCCACATCCCGCACCCACCCACTCGCACCCAGCCTCCCCACCCCCCCTCACCCCATGCACCTCCGGACTCGGGCGACAATCTTGTGGACGGGAACACGTCTGCACTCTTCAAAGGCGACCGCGAACTGAGGAAATGCCGGTAAGCTGTATAATGGGCTAGACAGGAGGGGTTCAACTTTATTGCATATCTCAGGCATTTTTGGGAATTTTTGCACCAAATTTTCAACATGGGGTTTTTGGGACCCCTTCTCATGAATGATGTCACTGTCATGGCGTTATTCGGGCTCGAAGGGTGATTTCGCGCAGTGACTGCGCAGTGACTGCGAAATCACCCTTGGGACTGAATACCACCATGACAGTGACATCATTCATGAGAAGGGCTCAAACCCCATTGTGAAAATTTGCGCCAAAATTCCAAAAGTGACTGTTTGACGAGCGTCGCCGGTGCAGTTCCTATGCAGGCTCGTAAGTTCGCGAAATTTCAATATTTTCACTCCAGATTTTCAACATTGCCATTTCACCCACAATGTCTTATCAGCAGTACAGCTGTCATTTTCACATCTCACCCAAAATGTGTTTCCGCCCTTGTGGCTGAGAATGGCGCAGTTGGTGTCTCGAAATCAATGTACGGACAAATTAAGAAAATCACAGTGACACTGTTCATGAGCAGAGGTCTTGAAATGGCTATGTTGAAAATTTGGTGAAAAATCCTAAAAATGACTGTTTTACGAGCGTGCGTTGCGCAGTTCCTACGCATGCTCATAGGTTTGCGAATTTTCAATATTTCCACTCCAGATTTTCAACATTGCCATTTTTCCACACCTTCTTATGAGTAGTACAGCTGTCATTTTTCACATCTCACCCAAAATGTGTTTCTGCCCATGTAGCGCACAATGGCGCAGTCGTGCGAACTCAGTGTATGGGACACATTAAGGAAATCACAGTGTCACTGTTCATGAGCAGAGATCTTAAAATGGCAATGTTGAAAATTTGGTGACAGAATTCCTAAAAATGACTGTTTTACGAGTGTGCGTTGCACAGTTCCCTAGCTAAGTAGGTTTCTTGATTTTCAATATTTCCTCCAGATTTCCAACATTGCCATTTTTCACACCTCCTTATGAGCAGTACAGCTGTCATTTTCACATCCTTCCCAAAACTTGTTTCCGCCCATGTAGCGCACAATGGCGCAGTCGGTGTGCAAGCTCAATGTATGGGACACATTAACAAAACCACAGTGACACTGTTCATGAGCAGAGGTCTTAAAATGGCTATGTTGAAAATTTGGTGACAAAAGTCCATAAAATGACTGTGTTACAGTGAGCATTGTGCAGTTTCCCGCATCCGTTAGGTCATGACTTTGTAATATTTTCAGTCAGATTTTCACTAGTGGCATTTTTCAACACTTCCTTATGAACAGTACAGCTGCCATTTTTCACAACATGGCGAAGTGTGTTTTCACACTTTCAGTACGAGATCGCGTGGTCGCTGTCAAATCATTGTTCGGCACAGATAAAGAAAATCACAGTGACACTGTTCATGATCGGAGGCACCAAAATGCCTGAGTTGACAATCTGCTATAAAATATCCCCAACCTACTTATATAATGGGTGTCGTTGCACAGTTTCTTATGCATTTCTTGACTTCACCATTTTTTAAATATTATTACTACACATTTGCAACATAGCCATTTTACACCTCCCCATGACAGAGTACAGCTGTCATTTTTACAGCCTGTTAGAATATTTTTGCACCTGTGGTGCTAAATCCGTAGTCACTGTGCATAAGCAGCTTTCGGCTACCAAACTGATATTCCCCCTGTTCATGAGGTGGGGTCACAAAACAAACATGTTGAAAATTTGGAGTTAAAATACCAACGAATGCCTGAGGTATTAGGCTTTTCAACTAAATCGCCCAATCCTATGGAGAATGACAGGAATCAGGGGTGTGACTTGGGATTCTTGCCTGTGATGCTCATACCATTCCACACCCTGCAGTCACTGAGAGGCATCGAGGTATGCCTTGGACTCTTTGGCCCCAAACTTCACCCCATTCTCCTATATTGCACCCATCTACCGTGTTTCCTAATGAAATGGGGTGCGCATATGGGCCAAAGACCCCAAGGAACACGTGACACTTGTCAGTCTCTGCAGAGTGGGGTGTGGTGAAATGGCGTGGCCGTTATGCCTGACGACCCAAAGGCACACCCTAATGCCTGTCACTCTCTGCAGGGTGGTGGTGGGGTTGGCTTCAGTTCAATACTTCACTGCCATTCCTATTATGCAGCTCTGTAACTTCTACACTACCACTGCCAATGCCAGTAAGCAAACATTCGGCACTGACAAATGCTTGTTAGGAATGTTTTCACCAAATTTTCAACATAGCCATTTTAAGACCTCTGCTCATGAACAGTTACACTGTGATTTTCTTAATGTGTTCCGTACATTGATTTCGCACACCGACTCCGCCATTGTGCCCTACATGCGCAGAAACACATTTTGGGTGAGATGTGAAAAATGGCAGCTGTACTGCTTATAAGGAGGTGTGGTAAAATGGCAATGTGGAAAATCTGGAGTGCAAATGTTAAAAATTCATGAACTTATGAGCATGCATTGGAACTGGGCAACGCACGCTCATAAAACAGTCATTTTTTGGGATTTTTTCACCAAATTTGCAACATAGCCTTTTTGAGCCCACCTTATGAACACTGGCATATGGATTTTGTTAATCAGTCCCCAAAGGTGATTTCATGCAGTGAATGTGAAATCACCCGCCGGGCCCGATTAACGCTATGACAGTGACAGAATTCATGAGGAGGGGTCCCAAAAACCCCATGTTGAAAATTTGGTGTCAAAATTCCCCAAACTGCCAGAGATATGCATCAAAGTTGAAAAATCCCTTTCTATCCCATTATACAGCTTACCGGCATTTCCTCAATTTGCGGTTGGCTTTGAAGAGTGCAGACGTGTTCCTGGTCCACCGAAGATCGTCACGCCGGACTCCGGAGGTAAGTATGGGATGAGGGGGGTGTGGGGTGGCAGGGTGCGCAGATGGTGAGCGCGGGTTGCAGGAGGGAGGGCTGGGAGACCGCAAGGGACCATTTTGATTTACAGGAAAAAAAAACAGACAATGCTGGACAGTTTTCCATTTAACAGGGCATTTGGCACGCTGGGGTGGGCTCCCAGCGTGCCAACAAGTCTTTGTGAGGGAGCTGTAGCCAACGGGGGATTGGGCACCCCTGTCGGCACATAAGAAAATGGGGTGGGGGTTCGTCATGCTGACAGGGAGTGGGCTCCCTCATCAGCAGACAATAAAAGTGGGTGGGGAGGGGTTACATCATGCAGACGAGGAGTGGGCTTCCCCATCTGCAGACAACAAAATTGAGTGGAGACTGGCGCACAGAAACCAGTGGGGTTTGGGGCCCCCGTCGGCAAACAAAGACCGTCTGGGGGGCACTTGCTGATGAGGGGGATTGGGCACCCCCTCGGCATGGGGGCAGCATAATATTGTTTGTGAACGTGGCGGCAAGCCACTCACGATGTTCACAAACAGTATTAGGCTAGCTAATGCTCCGCCCTGCAATGACGGGTCGCTCCCTCATTGCAGCACAATGACTGATGCTGCAATGACGAGACGGCCCCTGATTTGCTGCGGCGAAAACATTACAACTTGGTGCACTTTTGGAGACCAGTGTCATGGGCACACTGTGCCTCCATTGGTCCACCATTGCCAAGCCTCCTAATGCAGTGCCTCCCTTGGCTGTAATACTGCCGCACCTCCACAACCCGCTTCTCTCCTAAGCTGTCACTTCATGTTTCTTGCGCATGCGCGCAAGCAAACATAAAAATTGAAGTTACGAGCATGCATAGAAACTGTGCAACGCATGATGGTAACCCAGTCATTTTTTTGAATTTGTTCACCAAATTTTCAACATGGGTTTTTTGGGACCTCTCATGAATGCTGTCATTGTAATTTTCTTAATTTGTCCCGAACATTGATTTTGCACGACTGCACCATTGTGTTCCAGATGCGTGAAAACACATTTCGGGGAGTATGTGAAAAATGACAGCTGTACTGTTCATAAGGAGGTGTGGAAAAAATGGCAATGTTGAAAATCTGGAGTGAAAATATTAAAAATTCTCGAAGTTAAGAGCGTGCATGAGAACTGTGCAATGCACGCACCTGACAGTCATTTTTTTGGAATTTTTTTACCAAATTTGCAACATAGGCTTTTTGGGAGCCCAACTCATGAACAGTGACACTGTCATTTTGTTAATCAGTCCGGAAGGTGATTCCATGCAGTGACATAAAATCACCTTTCGGGACTGAATAATGCCATGACAGTGACTGAGTTCATGAGGTAGGGTCCCAAGACCATATTGAAAATTTGGTGACAAAAATTGCAAAATGGCAGAGATAACCAATTTAAGTTGAACCCCCACCCATTTATGCCCTTATACAGCTTGCCAGCATTTCTTCAGTTCGCGGTTGGCTTTGAAGAGTGCAGATGTGTTCCTGGTCCACGAAGATGTCGCTAGGCTCCAGAGGTAAGCATGGGGTGAGAGAGGTGTGGGGAGGTTGGGTGCGCAGAGGGTGGGTGCGGGTTGGGGGAGGGTGGCACCGGAGACAACGAGAGACCATTTTCTTTTTTACAGGTTAACAAAAAAAGAAAAACTTGGTGGAAAGGTTTACTTTTTTACAGGTACAGTTGGCATGCTAGGGTGGGCTCCCAGTGTGCCACTTGGGTGTTTTGGGACTACTGGAGGCAACAGGGATTGGCACCTCATCAGCAAAGAAAATGGGTCTGTGTTTGGGGGGGGCATGATGCCGAGGGTGATTGGGAACCCCCTTAACATACAAATTAAACTATAGGTACATTATGCTGATGGGGACTGGGCCTCTGTTTGCAAATGAACTGGGGAGGAGGCGTACCGACAGGGGGATTGGGCACCCCTGACATCGGTTTTCAGGCGGGACTGTGAGAGGCGGACGGTGACAACCGCCGCCATGTTTATTGAAATGTTACACCAGGCAAGGCACACCCTGCAATGATGGATCACTCTCTCATTGGAGCAGCAACATTTTTCAAGTTGGTGGCATGCTTTTGAGCTGCTGTCATAGACAGCATGCTTATTCATTGGTGCCACACAGACAAGCCCTAAGAAGCAGAGGTGGCACTGGCCACAACATGGCCACACCACCACAACCTGCTACTCCAGCCAGCTGTCACACAACATGTTTCTTGCGCATGCTCACAAGCAAACATAACAAATTAGCCAGCCTGGGAGTGGGTCCCAGGGTGGTAGTCTGGGTAAATAATTGGCTGGACAACAGGACATAGAAGGTAAGAGTAAACAGACTGCACTGTGAAGAAAGGGGGGTTACTAGTAGGGTACTGTAGGGTTCAGTACTGGATCTGGTCCTTTTTAATGTCTATATAAGTGACATTGCAGAGGGACTGAAAGGAAAGTTGTCTCTTTGCAGATGAGACGATCTGCAACAGGGTTGATACACAAGGAGGTGGAAAGGATGAAAAGGGACTTGGCAAGGTTGGAGGAATGATCAGACGTATGGCAGCTAGGATTCAATGCAAAAGTGCAAAATAATGCACCTGGGAAACAAGAACCCAGGGAAGAATACACAATGGGTGGGAGGTAGTAACAACAACAAAACAGGAAAGGGACCGGGGGTAATCATATCAGATGACCTTAAGGTTAGCAAACAATGTGAGAAGGCAGTAGGGGGGCCGGGGGTATACTGGGATGTATAGGAGAGGCATCAGCAGCAGAAAACAGGAAGTTGTTATCCCTCTGTACAGACAGTTGGTGAGACCCCATCTGGAATACTGTGTCCAGTTCTGAGACCCCATCTCCGCAAGGACATAGACAGGATAGAGGCAGTCCAGAGGAGGGCAACTAAAATGGTGCAGGGTCTGCAACAGAAGCCATATGAAGAGAGACTAAAGGAGCTTAATATGTATACCCTCAAAGGAAAGGAGTGAGAGGGGGGACGGGATAGAAACTTTCAAGTACCTCAAAAGAATCAACAAAGTCCAAGAGGGTAGCATCTTTCAGAAAAAGAGATGTGCACGAACAAGGGGACACCATTTGAAAATGGGGGGGCAGCTCACTCAGGGGCAATGTGAGGAAGTATTTTTACACAGAGAGGGTGGTGGAAGCATGAAACAGCCTTCCTGAGGTGGTCGTGGGGTCAAAAACTGTGGGGGAATTCAAGAATGCATGGGCAGAGATAAGGCAATTCTGGTGGGGGGGTACGAAAAAGTAGGCTGTCGGTTAACTAGGTTCTGCAGCTTATCCAATAGGTAGAGAAATGGGTAGACTAGGTGGGCCAATCAATCCTTATTTGCTGTCAAAGTCTATGTTTCTATGTTTCTACTTTCTTCCAAGTAACAGAACCTGTCCTGATGGCTTAATAGTGTGCAGATTAGAACTTCACAGATTCATCCCACCTTCAACATCCAGGCAGTTAACACAACTATTTACTACATCAACTAATTGCTCAAGACCCACCCCATTCACAATGGGAAGGCATTACATAAGAATAAATATCTGTTTCTCAGCAGGAAGAGTATTCCCGTTGGTAATGACACAGATAAATATGGGTCTTTCAGCGTGTTATGTTAAAGAGTTAAATTACAATATTGGACAGTCACATCTGTGATTTGTAAACTGCTATGTTTCCTAGCTGAAATCAGCAAATGAACAGAAAAATCTTTAACTGTGCATTCCACTGACTATGTGTGAATACAGTTCAGAGCACTGGTTCCACTGACAGACTGACAGCAGAGGCTTTATGTAAGCAATAATACCCAACAGGGTGGGCGATACTGGGCAATACTGGACCGCACAAGGGCATAATAAGGCCTACCACTGGAGGTGGAGGGCCTTAAAGCAGTATAGCCTAGAGATTAGAGGAACGAGGTGTGAACAAACTTGGTACACCTAGCAGACCAGACCTGAGTTTGATTCTCACAACCTCCACTTGCATACTGTGTGACTCTGAGCAAGTCACTTATTTATTTATTTATTTAGTTGTTTAACCAGGTATAGCACACTAAGCTGAAAGCTTTTTTACATGAGTGACCTGGGAGCACAAGGAGGTTAAGTGACTTGCTCAGGGTCACACAGTATGCAAGTGGAAGCTGTGGGATTGAAACCCAGGTCTGGTCTGCTGGATGACACCAGATTTGCAGCTCAGAGCCTTAGACCACTGCGCTATACTGCCTTAACCACCCAGTGCTCCCAGGTTGCCCCTGAAAATAGGCACTTGTGCCTAGTGTACCTTACCAAAGACTAAAATAAAAAAAATAAATAAAGCCTCTGGAAGGTCTGGTATTGCCCAATACCACACACTCTGGAGGGTATAACTGCGCCTAGAATATGGGCTACAAGTGTCATTTTTCTAGGATTACAAGCAAACCCTAAATAATGCGATACAAAATGACTACAATTGGTTTTTAGTCCTTTTTTGGTAAAGTAGTCCCTCTACTACAGGCAGTAAAGGTTGCTGTTATGTTTTCTTGTGTGCTGTTTCAGTCCCCTCCCCCCTTCAGTCTGTCCCCTTCTTCCTTCCTTGTTTTGCTGCTGCCATCCCCGGGTCCAAATGTTTTCACAGCCCTGCCAGTGAAAGCGAGAGGGCAGCGAGGAGAAAGAAAAATGCCATTGCTCCACAGAAAACTGGCTGTCAGACAAAAAACTCTCCTGCTCTGATCACTGGAGTGCCTGGAACACTGATCGCAGTAATTTGTGCACTGTGTTGAAGTCCTCGGATGTTGTTTTTGAATTACTTAGAAGGTTTACGTGGAAGGCAGTCAGGAACAGCAAAGCAGTTGGGAGAGATGGCTTTTTTCACTATTTTATGTGTTTGTGGGAGATGACCAGTGTATGGCAAGCAGCACTTGTATGTTTAGCTAGTATGGAGAGGCGTGCACTGTCCTTTTGAAAACCGTGCTGGCCACTGCACACCTCCTCCTCCATCCTGTCACTTATTGATTACAGGATTATCTTCTATGGTGCTGTCGACAACACCTCCCTCAACAAAAGTAGGGTTTCCCAGAATAAAGCCTGTAGACTGGCCACAGGATGTGAGCAGCTTACGCACACCTGTACGCTGTATACCAGTACAAACTGGCTTAATTTTCGCCTAAAGTACCAGACCTGTCTCCTTGCCAAGAAAATCACGAATGGCCTCATGCCCCCTGCTCTTGTGACACTGCTCCCCCCTCTAACAGCACCAGATGCACACGTCACGCTGAGAAATCGCCTACCAGGTTCCCCGCTGTAAAACCTCCATGGGGCAAAGAACTTTCAGATACCGCACCCCCAATTGGCTGAACTCACTGCCCATACCAGTCCTCCTGGCTCCTACCCTGGGACTGTTCAAATCCCTTCTCCATAGCAATATCTTGCATGACTCCACCTGTGACTGTACCTGACCTACCCATGACCAAAAAAAAGCAAGACAATGGACCCACTTGGTCCTGCTTCTAAAGTGCCTGTCCCTGGTTTCAGTCTTACCCGAGCCTTAGACTAGCTGATACTCACCGGACGTGCACTGCAGTCATAAATACTTGTCTACAAAAACTACTGTACTGTATGATTGCCTTGTAGTTACTGTATTTATTGTATTTTGCCACTGTACTGCATTGTTTATGACTGTTGTAATTATCCTGTACCACATCCACCTGTTGTACTTTACCATGTATCATTCGTAAGGTGTGATATTTCCCACAATGCTGTTTTTACTGCGATGTCTGTACACTGTATGCTCTGTATTGTTTTCTATGACGTGGAGCCTTTGTAAAGGAGTCTCTGACTCAAAGGTATTATTCCGATTGTATTCAATAAATAAAAATTAAATACAGCTGCTGGTTACGTGAAGCCAGTCTCACTGATGGCTTCCTTTTCCCTTATTAATGTATGGCTACTTTTTAATTTTATTTATTTCCCTTAAACTAAGACAGACATGGGGGAAGGGCTCGGCCAGCCACCAACTTTCAATTCAATTCAAGTTTATTACAGGAAATACTCCATTGAACAGGCTCATTCACAGGAGATCCTGATAACATTGACGATACAAAACATATGAGAACATTAACAGAGAGGTTGGGTGGCACAAGCAAATAACAAACAGTAAATAGCAGGGGAAAGGGAAAGGGAACATTCCTTAACCAGGAGAAGCACACTAAGCCGAAGCTTGTTTCCAGATGCAATGTAGGAGCACATGGAAGTTAAGTGGCTAGCTCAGGATCACACAGTATGCACCTAGATGGCTCTGAGATTCAAACCCAGGTGTCCAGATCTTCAGCTCAGAGCCTTAACCCACTGCGCCGGCAATGCAGGTACAGTTACACTAGCTAATACAAACAGGGAACTGACTAATGAGAAGACATGTATATTACTCATAAAATTCAGAATAGCTACATTTGAGAGTGGAGAGAGGAAGAAAAAAACTTGCCTGCTAAACAAGAGAAAAAAAATGGTGGCAGATTGATTTTCAAAATTCTAAGTGGTACCATGATTTTAGTAATCAGGTTGGTTGGGACTGGCAGCTTTTTTACCCAGGCTCTATTGCCTGATAGATGCCCACCTTGCCAGAGGTATCAGCCAATCAGAGCCAGGGAATTTCTTAGCTCATTATGTTGGCTTGTGCGCATGTGCAAGCAACATCTTGTGGTGGTAGCACAAATGCAGAGGTGTGTCAGTGTTGGCCAATGCAGGGGACACTTTAGTGGGTGCGTTCCTCAGCCCCCAATCAGTGAGCACCCTGCCGATGACAGCAGTTTCAAAGAGAGCCACGGAGATAGAACAAATGTGCCGCTGCAATCAGAGACAGGCTCATCATTGCAGCGGCAGATGGCACGCCTCCGTTACGTGTCTTTCCTGATGAAACATTTCAGTAAAAATGGCGGCTCCTGCCATCTGCCACACAATCTGCAGAAAGCCAACATCGGGATGCCCAATCCCCGTGTCGGCATGTTTGCAGCTGCCACCCACCACAATCGCAAACTCCCACTTCTGCTGCCTCCCCACTTCCTCTGTTCCTGTCCCCGACAGACAATAAAACCCTCCCTAACCTCCCTGCTGCTGCCCTCCCCACTTCCTCTGTTCCCTGTCCCCGACAGACAATAAAACCCTCCACAACCTCCCACTTCTGCTGCCTCCCACTGCCTCTGTTCCCTGTCCCCAACAGACAATAAAACCCTCCCGTAACCTCCCACTTCTGCTGCCCTCCCACTTCCTCTGTTCCCTGTCCCCGACAGACAATAAAACCCTCCCGTAACCTCCCACTTCTGCTGCCTCCCACTTCCTCTGTTCCCTGTCCCGACAGACAATAAAACCCTCCGTAACCTCCCACTTCTGCTGCCCTCCCACTTCCTCTGTTCCCTGTCCCCGACAGACAATAAAACCCTCCGTAACCTCCCACTGCTGCTCCCTCCCCACTTCCTCTGTTCCCTGTCCCCGACAGACAATAAAAACCCTGCCGTAACCTCCCACTGCTGCTGCCTCCCCACTTCCTCTGTTCCCTGTCCCCGACAGAACAATAAACCCTCCGTAACCTCCCACTTCTGCTGCCCTCCCACTTCCTCTGTTCCCTGTCCCCGACAGACAATAAAACCCTCCCATGACCTCCCACTTGCTGCTGCCCTCCCCACTTCCTCTGTTCCCTGTCCCCGACAGACAATAAAACCTGCCGTAACCTCCCACTGCTGCTGCCCTCCCCACTTCCTCTGTTCCCTGTCCCCGACAGACAATAAAACCCTCCCGAACCTCCACTTCTGCTGCCCTCCCCTTCCTCTGTTCCCTGTCCCCGACAGACAATAAAACCCTCCGTAACCTCCCACTTCTGCTGCCCTCCCACTTCCTCTGTTCCCTGTCCCCGACAGACAATAAAACCCTCCCGTAACCTCCCACTCTGCTGCCTCCCACTTCCTCTGTTCCCTGTCCCCCGACAGACAATAAAACCCTCCCGTAACCTCCCACTGCTGCTGCCCTCCCCACTTCCTCTGTTCCCTGTCCCCCGACAGACAATAAAACCCTGCCGTAACCTCCCACTGCTGCTGCCCTCCCCACTTCCTCTGTTCCCTGTCCCCCGACAGACAATAAAACCCTCCCGTAACCTCCCACTTCTGCTGCCCTCCCCACTTCCTCTGTTCCCTGTCCCCCGACAGACAATAAAACCCTCCCGTAACCTCCCACTTCTGCTGCCCTCCCCACTTCCTCTGTTCCCTGTCCCCCGACAGACAATAAAACCCTCCCGTAACCTCCCACTGCTGCTGCCCTCCCCACTTCCTCTGTTCCCTGTCCCCCGACAGACAATAAAACCCTCCCGTAACCTCTCACTGCTGCTGCCCTCCCCACTTCCTCTGTTCCCTGTCCCCGACAGACAATAAACCTCCGTAACCTCCCACTGCTGCTGCCTCCCCACTTCCTCTGTTTCCTGTCCCCGACAGACAATAAAACCCTCCCGTCAACCTCCCACTTCTGCTGCCCTCCCACTTCCTCTGTTCCCTGTCCCCCGACAGACAATAAAACCCTCCCGTAACCTCCCACTTCTGCTGCCCTTCCCACTTCCTCTGTTCCCTGTCCCCCGACAGACAATAAAACCCTGCCGTAACATAGATACATAGATACATAGATACATAGACAGTGTCGGCAGATAAGGGCCTATGGCCCACCTAGTCTGCCCATTTGAGCTTGTAAGTTCAGTTTGTTTTCCTAGAAGTCTATTTCCCCTTACCCCTGACCTCTAGAATTCCTTTATGTCTATCCCATGCATTCTTAAATCCCGTGATTGTTTCAGCCCCCACCACTTCCTCTGGCAGGGTGTTCCACTTGTCCACCACCCGTTCAGTGAAGAAATTCTTTCTCATGTTTCCTCTGAATCGTCCTCCTCCAACTTCATCCCATGCCCTCTAGTCCTGAAACATCTTTTTCGCTAAAAATAGTGTTTTCCTGCACCCTGTTCCTCCCTGTGAGATACTTGTATGTCTCTATCATATCCCCTCTCCCTCCTCTCCTCCAGGGAGTACATGTTCAGTTCCTTCAACCTGTCTTCATAGGATTTGTGATGCAACCCATGCACCATCTTTGTTGCCCTCCTCTGAACCTTCTCTACCCTGTCTATGTCCTTACGTAGGTATGGTCTCCAGAACTGTACACTGTACTCCAGGTGGGCCTCACTAGTGTCTTGTATAGCGGAGATTATGACCTCCTTTTCCTGCTGGTGATGCCCCTGCCTATACATCCCAGCATCCTATTTGCTTTACCTGATGCCTTGTCACACTGTTTCCCTACCTTGAGGTCATCAGAGATGACAACCCCAAGATCCCTATCCTGCTTGGTGCATGCTATATCCTCACCCCCCAACTGATATATTGTGCCAGGGTTTTTGTGCCCCATATGCATTATCTTGCACTTCTTTGCATTGAATTTCAACTGCCAAACCCTTGACCATTCTTCAAGTTTCTGCAGGTCCCTTCTCATTCTGTCTACACCCTCTGTGTCTACTCTGTTACAGAGCTTTGTGTCATCAGCGAACAGTGAAATTCTGCCTTCTATATCCTGTGCAATGTCACTGATGAAGATGTTGAATAGGACCGGTCCCAGCACTGATCCCTGTGGTACCCACCTGGTCACTCTTCCCTCTGTGGAGTGACAGCCATTACCACCACCCTCTGTGTCCTGCCACCCAGCCAGTTACCTACCCACCACACTACTGTCCTGCCCACACCCATATTCCCCAGTTTGTGTAATAGTCTTCTATGTGGCACAGTGTCAAAGGCCTTGCTGAAGTCCAGATAGGCCATGTCCACTGCCCTCCCCTGATCCACCTCCCTAGTCACCCAGTCAAAAATTCAATGAGGTTGGTCTGACGATGACCTCCCCTGGTGAAACCATGCTGCCTTGGGTCCTGTGGTCATTGACAACCAGATGTTCCACCAATCTCTCCTTCAGTAGTGCTTCCATGATCTTTCCCACTACCGAGGTGAGGCTGACTGTCTGTAGTTCCCTGCTTCCTCTTTGTTCCCACTTTTGTATAAAGGGACTACATCTGCTGTCCTCCAGTCTTTGGGTACCTCCCTGTTTCCAGTGATTGGCTGAACAGGATAGCCAGAGGTTCTGCCACCACCTCTCTTAGTTCTTTAAGGACCCTGGGGTGCACCCCATCTGGCCCCATTGCTTTGTCAACTCTTATTACTTCCAGTTCCTTCAGGACCCTTTCTCGTGTAAAGGGACTTGTGTCCATTTCTGCACCATTCTCACCCTTGTACTCCTTCAGACCCATTACCCCTCTTCCTTAGTAAAGACTGAGCAGAAATACCTGTTCAATATGTCAGCTTTACTGTTGTCATCCTCCACACTGCTCCCATCCTCCCCTTCAGTCTAACTATCCCTCCTTTGTCCTTCTTTTTTCACTATGTACCTGTAAAAGGTTTTGTCCCCTTTAACCACTGATTTTGCAATGTGTTCTTCTGTCTGAGCTTTGGCTTCCCTTACTGACTTCCTGCCTCCTTTGTTTCTCCTGGTACTTCTCCCTATCCCCTTCTGCCTGTGTCTTTTTGTATTGCCTGAATGCAGTCTTTTTGGCTTTCACTTTCTTTGCTACCTCTTTGGAAAACCATAATGGTCTCCTCTTTCTTTCCTCTTGCTAACCTGCTTAATGCATAATTCTGTTGTTCTTATAATCCCATTTTAAATACTGCCCACTGTTCCTCAATCCCTGATTCCTGTCCCATTCCCTTAATGCCTCTTTCAAGCATCTCCCCATTTTCCCAAAGTCTGCCCCTAAAATCCAGGATACGTGTTTTTGTGTGGTTTGGTTCTGCTCTTTCTGTGATTTCAAACCACAATGACTGGTGGTCACTGTTACCCAGGTGCTCCCCCACTGTTACCCCCATCACACTGTCCCTGTTTGTGAGCACAAGGTCCAGTATTGCCTTCTGCCGAGTTGGTTCCATGACCAGTTGCTTGAGGAAGGCACCCTGAAGGGAGTCCAGGATAAATCTGCTCCTAGTTGATGCTGCTGCTGGGATGCTCCAGTCCACATCTGGTATATTGAAGTCTCCAACCAGTACTACCTCACCCTTGTCAGCCATCCTTTGGGAGGTTACGGGGGACAGGGAACAGAGGAAGTGGGGAGGGCAGCAGAAGTGGGAGGTTACGGGAGGGTTTTATTGTCTGTCGGGGGACAGGGAACAGAGGAAGTGGGGAGGGCAGCAGAAGTGGGAGGTTACGGGAGGGTTTTATTGTCTGTCGGGGGACAGGGAACAGAGGAAGTGGGGAGGGCAGCAGCAGTGGGAGGTTGCGGGAGGTTTTGTTGTCTGTCGGGGACAGGGAACGAGAGGAAGTGGGGAGGGCAGCAGAAGTGGGAGGTTACAGGGAGGTTTTGGTCTGCCGAGGGGTTGAGGAACAGAGGAAGTGGGGAGGGCAGCAGAGGTGGGAGGTTGGGAGGGGTTTGTGTCTGTCGGGGACGAGGGGAACAGAGAAGTGGGGAGGGCAACCAGAGGTGGAGTTGCGGCCAGAGGTTTTATTGTCTGTCGGGGACAGAGGGGACAGAGAAGTGGGGAGCAGCAGAAGTGGAGGGATACGGGAGGGTTTTAATGTCTGTCGGGGGACAGGAACAGAGAAGTGGGAGAAGCAGCAAGTGGGGTACTGGGTTTCGCTGTGTGGACAGGAACAGAGGAAGTGGGAGGGCAGCAGAAGTGGGAGGTTACGAGGGAAACCTCCACTGCTGCTGCCCTCCCCACTTCCTCTGTTCCCTGTCCCCCGACAGACAATAAACCCTCCCGTAACCTCCCACTTCTGCTGCCCTCCCACTTCCTCTGTTCCCTGTCCCCGACAGACAATAAAACCCTCCGTAACCTCCACTTCTGCTGCCCTCCCACTTCCTCTGTTCCCTGTCCCCCGACAGACAATAAAACCCTCCCGTAACCTCCCACTTCTGCTGCCCTCCCCACTTCCTCTGTTCCCTGTCCCCCGACAGACAATAAAACCCTCCCGTAACCTCCCACTGCTGCTGCCCTCCCCACTTCCTCTGTTCCCTGTCCCCCGACAGACAATAAAACCCTGCCGTAACCTCCCACTGCTGCTGCCTCCCACTCTCTGTTCCCTGTCCCCGACAGACAATAAAAACCCTCCCGTAACCTCCACTTCTGCTGCCCTCCCCTTCCTCTGTTCCCTGTCCCCACAGACAATAAAACCCTCCGTAACCTCCCACTTCTGCCCTCCCCACTTCCTCTGTTCCCTGTCCCCCGACAGACAATAAAACCCTGCCGTAACCTCCCACTGCTGCTGCCCTCCCCACTTCCTCTGTTCCCTGTCCCCCGACAGACAATAAAACCCTCCCGTAACCTCCCACTTCTGCTGCCCTCCCCACTTCCTCTGTTCCCTGTCCCCGACAGACAATAAAAACCCTCCTAACCTCCCACTTCTGCTGCCCTCCCACTTCCTCTGTTCCTGTCCCCGACAGACAATAAAACCCTCCCGTAACCTCCCACTTCTGCTGCCCTCCCCACTTCCTCTGTTCCCTGTCCCCCGACAGACAATAAAACCCTCCCGTAACCTCCCACTTCTGCTGCCCTCCCCACTTCCTCTGTTCCCTGTCCCCCGACAGACAATAAAACCCTGCCGTAACCTCCCACTTCTGCTGCCCTCCCCACTTCCTCTGTTCCCTGTCCCCCGACAGACAATAAAACCCTCCCGTAACCTCCCACTTCTGCTGCCCTCCCCACTTCCTCTGTTCCCTGTCCCCGACAGACAATAAAACCCTCCGTAACCTCCCACTTGCTGCCCTCCCACTTCCTCTGTTCCCTGTCCCGACAGACAATAAAAACCCTCCACAACCTCCCACTGCTGCTGCCCTCCCCTTCCTCTGTTCCCTGTCCCCGACAGACAATAAAACCCTCCCGCAACCTCCACTTCTGCTGCCTCCCCTTCCTCTGTTCCTGTCCCCGACAGACAATAAAACCCTCCCGTAACCTCCCACTTCTGCTGCCCTCCCACTTCCTCTGTTCCCTGTCCCCGACAGACAATAAAACCCTCCATAACCTCCCACTTCTGCTGCCCTCCCCACTTCCTCTGTTCCCTGTCCCCCGACAGACAATAAAACCCTCCCGTAACCTCCCACTTCTGCTGCCCTCCCCACTTCCTCTGTTCCCTGTCCCCCGACAGACAATAAAACCCTCCCGTAACCTCCCACTTCTGCTGCCCTCCCCACTTCCTCTGTTCCCTGTCCCCGACAGACAATAAACCCTCCCGTAACCTCCCACTTCTGCTCCCTCCCACTTCCTCTGTTCCTGTCCCCGACAGACAATAAACCCTCCGTAACCTCCCACTTCTGCTGCCCTCCCACTTCCTCTGTTCCCTGTCCCCGACAGACAATAAAACCCTCCCAGAACCTCCCACTGCTGCTGCCCTCCTTGCTCCCTCTGTTTCCCGTCCCCCAACAAACAATAAAACCCTCCTGTAACTTCCACTGCTGCTGCCCTCCCCACTTCTGCCCCCCCACAGAATTGTAGCACACTTGGACCCCACCCCAGTGTGCCTATTTTTTTGCTTCTTAACCTGTAAATGAAAAAAACCTTCCCTTGTGTTTCTTTTTTTAATTTTTCCCTACAGACAAGAAAACAGTCCACAGATGTCTCCTCACCCACACCCTCCTCTGTGCACCCACCTCCCCTGCACACCCTCACCCCATACTTACCTCAGAGGTCGGATAACCGTGAGCTCTGAACCGGATGTCTGCACTCTTCAAAGCTGAACTGTAATGTGAAGAAATGACAGTAAGCTTTATAATGGGTAGCAATGGGGTTTCAACTTAGGCTGATATCTCAGCCATTTTTTTGGAATTTTGGCCCCAAATTTTCAGCATGGGGTTCTTGGGACCCCACCTCGTGAACATGTTACAGTAATTTCATTTGTTGGTCCCAAAAGATGATTTTGCGGTTGTTGCACGGAGTCACTTTTTGGGATGGATTAATGAAATGACACTGCCACTGTTCGTGAGGTGGGGTCCCAAGAAGCCCATGTTGCAAATTTGGTGGAAAAATTCCCAAAAATGACTGCATTACGAGCATGTGTTTTGCAGTTTCTACACACGCTCATAACTTCACCAATTTTTAATGTTTTCACTCCACATTTTCAACATTGCGATTTGTTCACACCTCCTTATGAACAGTATAGCAGTCATTTTTCACATCCTGCCCAAAATGTGTTTTTCGGCCTGTTGCGCACAATGGGTGTGGTTGTTGTGTGAAATCAACTTTGGGGACAGATTAACAAAATCATAGTGCTACTGTTCATGAGGAAAGATCACAAAATGCCCATGTTGAAAATTTGGTGAAAAAAGTCCAAAAAATGACTGTGTTACGGGCGTATTTTGCAAGTTTCTACGCACGCTTGTAAGTTCACGCATTTTTCATATTTTCTCTCCACATTTTCAACATTGCCATTTTTTCACACCTCCTCATGAACAGTACAGCTATTTTTTGCATCCTACCTGAAATGTGTTTTTGCACCTGTGGCATCCAATAGCGTAGTTGCTATGCAAAATCACCTTTCAGGACTGAGTAACGAAATGGTAGTGCACTGTTCATGAGGTGGGGTACCAAAAAGCCCATGTTGAAAATTTGGAGTGAAAATACCAACAAACGCCTGGGGCATTAAGGTTTCCAACCATACACTCACCCTGTAGAGATTGACAGGCATTGGGAGTGTAACTTGGGTTAATCAGCTGTAATGTTCATGACATTCTACTCCCACCCGCCTACCCTAAGCCACTGACAGGCATCAAAGTGTGTCTTGGGGTCTGTCGCCCTAACATTCACCCCATTCTCCTACACGGCCACATTACTCCTGCCTATTATTCCTGTAAGGCCACAAATTGCAAGCTGGGTTTGGTGCACTGAGCCAAAGTTGTCTCCTGCAGCTGCCCGTCTTGCCCTCACAAAAGGGGGTCTTCTCCCCATGCTCTGCTATGGGCTCACCTCCTTCCTGAACGCTCCAAAAACCTGGCTTACTAAATGGGACACAGCGTACAATAACATATGTCGCTTCGCCCTGGCAGCCCCCCGCCTCACGCACCACTGTCAGCTCTACTCAAGACTTGGATGGCTCTCTCTGACAACCACTGAACCTTTGTCAAGGGAAACCTCATTGACAACATTGCCAGAATGTCCACCCCAACGGCTCTCACCGAACTGCTCAAGCTTGTCCCCCCTGTCTACCAGCTGAAGTCCAGTGACTCCCAGGCCCTCAAGTTCCCCAAAACTCGCTCCCTTGCAGGGGATCGCACCTTTGCTGCCCTCACCCCCAGAACATGGAACCTTCTGCCTGTGTAGGTAAGGTCTGGCCCCTCACACACCAGCTTCAGGTCCTCCCTCTGGGGCTACTTGAAGCAAGCATCCTCCTGCCCTTGTACATAGTGCCCCACCCTGTGTGGTGGGCCCAGTGTTACTTGGAGTATGTGTGGTTACCGCATGTGTCTAGGGAAAACTCTGTATCTGTCCTGCTGATATCTGTTACTTTTTGACTGTTCCTTGTTAACTGCCATGCCTTGACTCTGTAATGTTTACCATGTTGTTACTGCCTGTACCTGACTGCTCCTTGTCGATTGCCGTGCCTTGACTCTGTATTGTTATTGTCTGTACCTTGTAACTCTCCCGGGTTGCACCTGAAAATAGGCAGTTGACTGTCTAGTGTGCTTACCTGGTAAACAAAAGCTAAATAAATAAATATACTGCACCCATCTCAGCTTATTTCATTATGGAATGGGGTGAGCATTAGGGCCGAAGACTCAAAAGCACACAACGACACCTGTTGATATCTTGAGGGGTGGGGTGAGGTGGAGCAGTGTAAGCGTTATGGCCGGCGACCCAAAGCAACACTCTAACGTCTTTTCAGTCTCTGCGGAAGTGTTGTTCAATATTTCCTGCCGTTCCTATTGCATTCTCTCTAACTCCTGCACTTCCAATGCCTATGCCAACAAGCCAACATTCGGCATTGACAAATGATTGTTTTCTTAGCTGAAGTTATATCACAGACTGAGACCTTGGATCATGACTTACATCTCTGAGCTGAATGTCAGTGCTTTCCGAATACAGTTGGTGATATATCTGCATGGAAACTGTTATTACACCCTTATCAGCTTTGTTCAATGTCAGTTTTACAAAATGCTAAATAAAAAAGAATTATTAAAACTTAGAGGATACTATTCATTTTCCTGACATGGAAGGGTTACAGACTTTACACAGCAGCAAATCTGCAGGGTTGGGGGTGGAGAGCACAGCGTGAAACTGGAGGGTGGTCATTTCAGAGGTAATAAGAGAGGGCACTACTTCACTGAGAGGGTGGTGGGCTCCTGGAATGGGCTCCTGGAAGGTTTGGGTGAGCCATCATCAGTGGGAAGGGGTTCAATATTGCATGGGACAATTACATGGGTTTAAACAAAAGACGGAGGGATACATACACTTACAGGAATAAGGGGTTGGGAATCTATGGGAGAGGACACGTAAGTGATGTGTAGGGTGGGAGCGTCATGGTTACCTATGGGGAGTGAACAAGGGCAGACTATATGGACCAATGAGGTCCTTTTCTGCTGACAAAGTTCTGTGATTCTATGAGAGAAGTCAAGGTAAGAAAATTATAGCCACTGTGTTTTTTGTGTTTTTCTCTTTATTCCCCCATTGACTCCTCACATGCCACCAGCTCCTACTTCTGCCTACCCAAGCTTTTTTGCTTGCCAGAGCAGTCTTCCAAGAGTCCAGTCTCTGAATGCAGCCCACAACTTATCACCCATGGGTGAGACCACCCCATTCCCAAGCCAGGGTGGGGTGGGAAACTATGTCTTTGAACAACTGAGGTCCGAGAGGGCAGCTGGAAAGCAGTGGATGGAGACACTGGGCACTACAGCTGTAGTGTGCGGGTTGGAGGAGCTTCATCTATTTGGGGTCCCTGAGGTGTCTTTCCCTTTTAAATTTCTCTCCATATCTCACCCCCTAGGGCATGATCTTTAGGAGTGAATTGGCTACCAGCTTACCAGGGCTGTTGGAAGGGCAGTTAAGCCCCACCGACCCTGCTTTGGGCATGCCAAGCCTCCATACCACTCACCAGATCAGCGGGTACATTCCAATGAAATGTATAGAGGCCACTTCATTCCTTCTTTCATGACACTCCACCCCCAGGCCACCAGGGGGCAGTCTTGCAGCTATTAAGGCAGGTGGTGTGTCAAGATGGAGGCCTCCGTCTTGTCTTGCTGGTTGTCCCTAGACACCTCAAGCTCAGAGCGTAAGGCTGGGTCATCTGAATGGGGTGCAGTAGCCACCACAATGCTAGCTGGCCTCCAATGGGAGACAATCTGAGTGGTGAAATACATGGGCCGTCCAAGCCCAACTTAGTATTATTAGTTTCATGGTAGTTGTCTGGAGTCAGACTGCATGGTAAAGTGAAGATTGTCTGTGGGGGGAGGGGGGTCAGGGCCTTCTGGGCACTGATAGGCCCCTTCAGAGTTTGAAATCCAGCTGGAAAAACAAGAGTGGCAAGTGAAAACGGCTGTGCTGTATGGGGCTGGATGAGCCTGAGCTGCAATGCTCAGTGACTGCCACTGGGTGTCAGTGGTGCGCTTCCTTGCTGCAGCAATTGATTCTTTTTTTTTTTATCTTTTAACTGATTTTTTTCTTTACTAAGTAAGTACGCTAGACATAAAATAGCTATTTTCAGATATGACCCAGGAGAATACAAGAGAACAGCCACACATCTTTCGGTGATTAGAACCATAACCACAGAATTACATACAATAAATACCAAATAACAGAGTGTGACTGGTCTATACACATCACAAAAAGGAAGAGTACTGGAGTGTTTAGTACAGACACAGACTGAAAAGGCAAGTAAACCCTTCAGAAGTGCACTCCTGAAAAGCACATGACGAGGGGATTAGAAAATGCCTGAAAATATCTCTGTCTGTGTCAGACAAGACTGAACCCTGTTCCTCTCCGTATCCTGACGGAGATTCAGGACTGAATGGCATCAAGCTGGCGAGGACTCAACCCAGAGAGAACTGAGATGCCAGTGGTTGATTCAGGGCAGAGGAGGGAAGTAGAGGCGGCTGAAGAGGGCATGGAGCTTATGATTGGGTCCTCGAGGCTAGAGGCGTCCATAAAGGTGAAAGATTTGGAGGTCATTCTGGATGACAGGCTGTTATTTAAAGCTCAGGTGTCAGCAATAGTCCGGAGTGGCTTTCACTATCTTAGGAACATCAGCAAGAGCTATCTTTCTTTCTTTCTTTCTTTCTTTCTTTCTTTCTTTCTTTCTTTCTTTCTTTCTTTCTTTCTTTCTTTCTTTCTTTCATTTTCCTTCCTTCCTTCCTTCCTTCCTTCCTTCCTTCTTTCTTTCTTGAATGGGTAAAATTTCTTATCCTCTTAGAAGACGTGGCAACACTGGCACACCCTTTTGTGACACCCGGACTCAATTATAACAATGTTCTGTACCTCAGGGTAAGTGGAGGTGTCCTGTGATGGCTGCAGCTGGTGCGGAACGCAGCAGCCAGGTTGTTGACCAACTTGTCTGGATCATGCTGTATAACTCCAGTCCAGCATGAACTGCAGTGGTTACCAATGAAATGGCAAACCACCTTCAAGGCTAACCTATAAAGCCCTACATGGGATGGACCCTGGCTACCTAAACTCCTGTATTTTCATTCATCTTCCTACTCTCTCCGCACCACTGATGTGGGTCTCCTTGAAGTACCCAGGGCTAGGTTGAAATCCTCGGGTGACTGGACATTTCACGTTGCAACTCCGGTGATCTGGAACTCTTTCTCAAGATCCCAAAAGGTAGTCCCTTCGGTGGAGACCTTCAAACGAGGTCTGAAGTTCTAACTATTTAAGGAGGCTTTAGAGACCTCAGGATGAACCCCTGAATTTTCATTTACAGTACCTGCCGCTGATCTCATTGGGACTTTTATTTGAAATTTCTGAATTTTATGTTTACATATTATGTTTTACTATATTTTCTTGCCTTGTTTTCTGCTGTATATGTTGTATGGTGTTCTGAGCCTCTAAGGAGGGAACCATATTAAATAAACTTTACCTACCTCATTATAAAGCTCTCCTCTCTAATATTAGCAGGCTGCTGTGCCTCAGTTTCATGAAATCCCATCTCCACCCTCATTATAAGGCTCTCTGTTCTAACACTCTGATAGAAGGCTGCTGTGCCTCAGCTCCCAGCTCCATGAAATCCCATCTCCACCCTCATTGAAAGGCTATCTGTTCTAACACTTTCTGATATAAGGCTGCTGTACCTCAGCCCCTGGAATCCCATCTCCACCCTCATTATAAGGCTATCTGTTCTAACACTCTCTGATATAAGGCTGCTCTACCTCAGCTCCCAGCTCCATGAAATACCATCTCCACCTTCTTTATAAGGCTTTCTGTTCTAACACTCTCAGAAAGTGAGAATGACAGAGAGAGAAGGGGAAGAAAGCAAAAGTGACAGAGCGAAGAAGGGAGAAAGTGAGTAAGAGGGAGAGAAAAAAGCAGGGAGAGGTGAGAGAGAAGGAGGGAGAAAAGGAGTGAGCATGTGAGAGGGAGGGAGCAAGAGAGGCAGAAGGGAGAGAGTGATAAAGAGATGAAGAGAAAGACATAGAGAGAGAAAAGGAGAGAGAGGAAGTGGAGAATAAGAACGAAGAAAGGAGAGAAAGTGGAGTAGGAGGAGCAAGACAGGAGGGGGGGAGAGGAAAAGAAAGAGGGAGAAATGGAGGAAGACAGTGAGACAGAGGGAAAGGGAGGGAGGTAAGGAAGGAGAGCAAGAGAGGGAGAGAGAGAGTCAGCAGGAAAGAGAGAGAGGGAGATGAAAAGAGAGAAACGTAGGGAGAGGGAAGGAAGGAAAGCAAGAGAGAGTGAGTGAGAGAGCATGACGGAGGGAGAGTCATAGAGAAAGAGAGGGAGGGAGGAAGAGTAAGAGGGAGGATGAGAGATGTACAGTATAAAAGCATGGTCACAGAGCACACAAGTGTTTTTCAAACTCACAGCAGGGGTACAGGAACAAATCGATGTATCCTATTATATGCAGTATTTTCTCTTTCTTTCTTTCTTTCTTTCTTTCTTTCTTTCTTTCTTTCTTTCTTTCTTTCTTTCTTTCTTTCTTTCTTTCTCTTTCATCCTTCCTTCTGTCCTTCCTTTCTTCCTTCCTGCTTTCTGTTTTATTGCATTTTTCTTTAGAAACACAGAAACATAAAATTTGTCAGCAGAAAAGGACCACTTGCCCTGCTCATTCTGCCCAGAAGGTTCATGTCTAGTCTATCTCTGCAGGCTCTCTCTGGTCTCCAGCAACCCTCCTTCCTCCCGCCTATTTACTAATATTGTCCTATGTCTATCCCACATGCTTGAAGCCCCTTCTGTTTTGCCTTCAACACTTCCACTCTAGCCTGTTCTAGGTGTCCATTTCAGTGAAGTAGTACTTCCACACATCCCTCTTACCAGCTCCCCCTTCATTGCATGCCCCTGGTCCTGGTGCTTTTTTCATTTGAAAGATCTCCCTTCCACCAGTTTGTTTACTCCTGTGAGGTACTTGTAGGTCTCTACCATGCCCCTCTGTCTCCTCTTTCTAGGGTACATTTGTTGAGATCTCTCAGTCTCTCCTTGGACGGATTTTGGTGTAATCCTGCACCATTTTAGTTGCCCTTCTCTGGACTGCCTCCACCTGTCTATGTCCTTTCTAAGGTGCAGCCTCCTAAACTGGACACAGTACTCCAGGTGGGATTTCACCAGCGAACAATATAGCGGCAGTACTACCTCCCCCTCCTACTGGAGATACCTCTCCCTATGCATCCCAGCATCCCACTAGCCCTACCCACTGCTTTGCCACACTGGCCTGTCACTTTGAGGTCATCAGTTATGATAACCCCAGGTCCCTTTTCCGCTTGGTGACTGTTAGTACGCTCCCCCATCCTATACTCAGCTCCTGGGTTCCTATGCCCTAAGTGCAAGATTTTGCACTTTTTGACATTGAAACCCATTGCCATGCTCTTGACTGCTCCTCCAGTTTCCCAGGATCCCTGTACGTTCTCTCTACCCCCTCCTGAGTGTTCACCATCTTTTATTTTTTATTTTATTTATTTGTTACCTGTGTCAGTACACTGATCCCAGGGTTCATTTTCGGGCCTGACTAGCAACATCAAGTTGCCACAGGCAAGACAAAAGAAAAACAGGTATAGGGAACAGTGAGTGCTTACAATACGAATAGAAACAAATGATACAAAATGAACTGTACAGAATGGAGTGAAATTGGGCATAAAGTGACTACAGTGCAGGCAGTTATAGAATACAGAGTTTAAATGGCAGCATAGCGCCCAACATTTTACATTACAGTAACAAGTTTCCACAGTCAAATATAAGAAAAGCAACAATTTCCAGTGTCAACTGTGGTACTCTAGTTGCCCTTGGACAGGATCTGTCTGTTGTTGTCCGGGGAAGGGGGGCAATTACAGTTGGTGGTAACAGTGAGGGAAGTCTTGTAGGTGGATTTAAACAAGGGTTGTAAACTCAGGGTCCATAGAGGAGCAGACAGGCTGTTCCAAAGATTCGGGACAGCTGAAGAAAAGGCCTTTTGATCCATGGTGACTTGTGGACACTATAATATCAGGATGGAGGAGGTCCTGAGGCCTCGATGGAAGGGCTTTGGCCAGAGTAGGGGGAGAGGGGAAACACCTTTTCCCTGATAGATTTGTCAACTATGGAGCCTAGGAGGTAGTCACAGAGGGCCTGATGGCGGAGACATCCTGGGACTTGGTAGAGGGAGCAGTGATGTGTGGAGTCAGGTGCCATCAAGGCAAACCTATGGATGCTGTTTTCTTCCAGTTCTTCTGCAATGTCACTTATGAAGACATCGAAGAGGACCAGTCCCAGTGCTGAGCCCTGCGGAGCCCCACTGCTCACTCTTCCCTCACTAGAGTGAGTGCCTTTAACCACCACCCTCTGTCACCAATTCATTAACTAGTTCCTTACCCACTTCATCACCTCTAGGCTGCTCATTTTCTTTATCAGGCTCCTGTGCAGCATGGTGTTGAAGCCCAACCAAAAGTCCAGATAAGCCACATCCACTGCCCTCCCTTACATATTTCCTGGTCACCCAGTTGAAGAAATCAATCAAATTTGTCTGTCAAAACCCCCCACCCCACCCCACCCCGTGACTCCATGCTGGCTTTGGTCTTGCAACCCACTGGATTCCAGATACCCTACCAACATTTCCTGTAACACGGTTTCCATTAATTAACTCACCACTGATGTGAGACTAACCAGCCTGTAGTTTCTAGCCTCCTCCCTGCTGCTGCTCTTATGATGAGGGACCACGTCTGCTGTCCTCCAGAACGACACCTGTTTCCAGAGAGCTGTCGAATAAGGCCACCAGTGGTGCAGCTTTCACCTCCCTGACTTCTTTTGGTACCCTTGGGTGAATCCTGTCTGGTCCCATAGTCCTGTCTGATTTCACAGCTGCAAGTCCCTTCTGGACTCTTTCCTCTGAAAATGAACTTATGTCCATCTCCACCCCCCCCCCTTTGTTCCTGCTACTTCCTGTTGGTTCGCTCCCACCTCCCTTTACTGCGAAGACTGAGAAGTGGCTGTTCAGGACGCCTGCTTTTTCTTGGTTCTCTTCTGTACAGTCTCACTCTGCCACCCCCCTTATCGCTCCCCTTGCTTTCCTCTTCCCACCTACTGAAGAAAGGCTTATCCCCATTTGCAGTACCTTTGGCTATCCTTTCCATTGTCTTCACCTTTGCTCCCCTTGCTGCCTTACCTGCTTCCCTCTGTTTTACTTGCCATACTTCCCTGTCTTCATCCCTCTGTGTTTCCTTATATGCCCCGTGTGCCACCCTTTTTCCCTCACCACTTTGGCCGCTTCCCTTGAGAACTGTAGCCGGTTTGTTTTTCCTTCTATTTTAACTCACCTCCTTCATGCAGTGGTTGGTTGCCTTAATTTACCTTTGAAAACAAGGCAGACAACTCCCCAAAAAGTCTGACTTGATCTCTAAACAAGGCAGATTCACCCTCAAGCGAGGCACACATATCCCCAAACCAAGACAGACCTATGTAACAAGACATACACACCCCAAACAAGGCAGACATACTCTCAAACAAGGTAGACATACCCCAAACAAGGCTGACATAACCCCAAACAAGGCAGACATACCCCAAACAATGCAGATATAACCCCAAGCAAGGCAGACATACCCCCAAACAAGGCAAATGCACCACCAAACAAGGCAGATTTACTCCCCCAAACAAGGCAGATCCACTGTCTCAAAATGAGGCAACCTCACTCTCCAAAAACAAGGCAGACTAACACTCCCAAAACAAGGCAGACTCACACCCACCAAGGCATACATAGCCCCCAAACAAGGTACCCCCAAAACAAGGCTGACACTCCCCAAACAAGGCACATTTACTCCCCAAAACAATGCACACTTATTGCCTCAAACAACCAGACTTACTAAAAATAAGGTAGACTTACTCCCCCCAGACAAGGCAGACTTACCCTCCTCCCAACAGACTTACCTGGGGGACAATTCGAACAGCACTTTTCAATGTTGCCTCTGGAGGTTTTCACAGTCCAAGGGTACTGCTTACTTTGGTCACATGTGTAAGCCAGCTTCAGAGCTAACAGGCAGAATAAGCATCCAATGAGTAGAACATCATGTGTGGAGGTCATGGCTAGTTCCTTTCTTGGTTGTCCCTGTGGCAGAAGCAGAGGTTAGAGGCCAGAGTGTCTGTGGAGCTGTGTGGAGGGGCCAGTGGAGGATGGAGTGTCTATGTGTGTCCTTGTGGCAGGACCATAAGAGACCAGAGAGTCCACTCTGTGTCTGTACCTGCATATGTGTACAGTATGTCCTGTCTGTGTGTGTCTCTCTCTCTCATAGAGGCTTGTTCCCTTGCCTGTTTCACCTTTTAAGTCGTGGTCTCACAGTGCTACATGTGTACCCACACGGGTGACTCATAATCTGTTTCTTAATCACTGTGAATAATAAAGTGACTGATTGCTGAGAGAGACACAGAGAGAACTTAACAGCAAGCATATTAGTAAGTGATTCCTGATAAATACCAAAAGAAATTGACTTCTCTCCCCTAAAGCATGCGAGTCCACAGAATTTGCTGAGTCAGAGTTGTAGTGCTTAGAGATTGCTAACTCACAAGTTTGATCTAGTAATCCTCATTTAACCCTCCTTCCATCGATGTCCTATGACTTATAGTCAAGCTTGTTCATCACAAGGGGCAGTAAAGGCTAATTCATCCCCTCTGATGTGGTGAGGGACTGTGTCAGGGACACGAATACAGCATCATTAGCAGCAGAAGCACACTGGATGCATCAGAGATTTCCTAGCGTGTGTGTGCGTGTGTGTATGACTGTAGTGTGTGTGCATATCTGTGTGTGTGCATGTCTGCCTGCGTGTGTGTGTGTGACTGTGACTGTGTGTACAAATATGTATGTATTGGCTGGCGTGTGTGTGTATATGTGTGTGTGTGTGTGTGTGCATGCGTGCCTGCGTGTGTGTGTGTGTGTGTGTGTGTGTGTGTGTGTGTGTGTGTGCAAATGTGTATGTATTGGCTGGCATGTGTGTGTGTGCGTGTGTGTGTGTGCACACACATGTTGTATGTGTATGTATTTGCCCAAGTGTGTGGGTGTGTGTGTGTGGGGGGGGCTGTGAGTGTGTGCATGTGTGTATGTATTTGCTGGTGTGTGTGCATGTCTGACTGTGAGTGTATGCACATGTGTAGTATTCGCGAGCGTGTGTGTGTGTGTGTCTGACTGAGTGTTTGCATATGTCTAGTGTTCGCTGGTGTGTGTGCGTGTGCGTGGTTGTTCAGTATGGCTATGAATGTGCTTGTGTGTATATATATGTGTGTGTGTGTGTGTGTGTGTGTGGGGAGGTCTGTTGAGTGTTTGCATATGTGTGGTATTCGCTGGTGTGTGTGTGTGCGTGCGTGCATGTACATGCGTGTGGGCTTGTATTTGAATGTGCTTGTGCCTGTGTGTGTGGGGGATGGGCTGTGAGTTTGTGCTTATGTGTATGTATTTTCTTATGTGTGTGTGTGTGTGTGTGAGTGTGTGTGCATATGCGTATGTGCTTGTACAGTATGTCTATGAATGTGATTGTGTACATGTGCGAAGTGGTTTAGTGTCTTGGACTGCAGTTCACCATGGTGCAGTGGAGACCATAGTGGTACCACAGCTTGTTTCTGAACCTGTGTCCCCAGCAGTGAAAAGGCAGTGCATTACCAACTAGAGACCCTGACAAGTTTTCCTCAGGAGGTGATCCTTGGCCAAGAGCATATCACCTTTTGTTTTGCAATTACTATTTATGCCCCTTCCGCTTACTGGCACTGTCATCTGACCTTACCCACCTGACAGCACGACCCAACCGAGGACCCCCCCAATGGAGCCTTGGCTTTACCCCCCAGGTGGGGATGTGGTTGGAGCCCCCCATTCAGGCCACAGAATGTACCTTCAACATTTCAACGAGGTCCTCACTGGGCAGGTAACAGCGTGAGCGGGTGAGGACAGCATCCGGGCCATCTCACCTGTGTTGTGCTGAGAAGTGTTTCTTATATATGCCCTCCTGGAGGCATGATGTGCACTGACACAAAGGCCTTACGCCAGTGTCTATCACACCTCCTCCCCACTGAGTCAGACTCGGGCTCACTGTAACTCCGGCCACCGCCAGAGGCCAGGCAGGTACCAAGTCGGTGCACCCCCCTCCCTCCCGAAGGAGCCGAGCAGTCCCTCGGACACTCAAGCATCCTGCCCCCGGCTGGCACTCTGATGACCCTGGCTCATTCCCAAACCTGGGCTGCCAGCGTTGTAAGCAGTAGCGCTACCGCTGCATTGGGGGGCCAACTGAGCATATCACTTTTATAATACAGTTCATTAACACGTACCTCCAGTGCTCATAGAAAAACGTGCTGGTGTGTAAATTAAAGAGCAATTTATTTATTTATTTATTTTTATTTAAACCTTTGTTTACCGGGCAGGTACAATGAGCCAAGGCCCGTTTTCATATACGACCCGGGACCATAAATATACAGTCAAGATCTTACAACTAAAATTAACAAACTTACAATACAATACATTACTAACAAGTATTAAATATACATCACAATATTACAATACAACACTCATTAAACTAATATACAAATGTAAACACTCACTCAAAAACAATGACAATGCAGTTTGCCAAGAAAATAATTTCTTAGCTTAATTGTAAAAGTTTGGTGGGTAACATTCCCATATAAAACAGTAGGAAGCTCATTCCAAATTTTACCAGCAGAATAAGAAAAGGAGCCATCCCCATTTTGGTCTTGGTTTTGGGAACATTTAATCTGATAATTTGAGCAAGTTCCTTGAATTCCTTTTAATTAATAATAATGAATATAATGGAGAATTTGTACCCTGAGAGAATATTATCAGTTAGGGAACATAGACTATATAGACAATTAAGCCTAGGTGGAAGCCAGGCAGATAGTCCATATAGCTCACAGTGATGAGTAGAATAAGGCAATTTAAGAGTAAATCTACAAATGCCATGAAACACACTAGTAAGAAGGGATAACTCTCTATTAGACAAATTTAAGAAAATAAATGAATTGTAATTTAACTGTGGAAGTAATACAGCCCTGGCTATTGCCTGCCTAGCTGCTACGGTCAGCAAAGATTGAAACTTAAATAGGACAACCAATCTCTGATTTATTTATCGAGAAATAGAATTTACATGATTGGAAAAAAAGTTTTGGTCCAGCAGGACTCCAAGATATTTAAATTGTTTCACCTGCTCCATCTTATTACCCAATGTATCCATAATTCCGGAAAGGGGAAGGAAGAGGCCGGTGCGACGATGAACAGTGTCGAGGAGGAGTGCACGGAGCCGAAGCGGCACTACGATCATTGATTCAACCATTGGTTTGCCAAAAAGTTCTTGAAGGAGGACCACAGCGCCGAGCCATGCACGGAGCTCTTCAAAAAGTACCAGCTGTACGTCAAGGTGAGAGGTGGAGCAGGCTCAGGTGTATGCGCCCGAGACTAGGTGAGTTCTGTATTAGCAAATTTGGGGACTGGGACCAGATGTGCATGAACAGGTAATGGGAGCTGGGACCAGCCTTGTGAGTAGGTAGGTGGGCGTGTGTGTGTGTGTGTGTGCACGCGCGCACGCGCGCGGGGCTAGACCAGGTGTACATGTATGAACAGGAAAGGGAACATTACCTATCATCTATGCACAGGTGAAAGGACCAGGGTCAAGAAAAGTGTAAGACAGCCAGGGTTAGGTGTGTGTGTGAGCATAATGCCAACATTGGATTTCAAAAATAAGGGCCAGTCCCCCCCCGGCCACTTCCTAGGCAGACACCGAAGAAAGGTACCCCATCTATGCAAGGACATAGACAGGATGGAAGAAGTCCAGAGGAAGGCAACTAAAATAGTGCAGGGTCTGCATCAGAAACCATATGAAGAGAGACTGAGAGAGCTTAATATGTATACCCTTGATGAAAGGAGGGACAGGGAGGACACATGATAGAAACTTTTAAGTACCTCAAGGGAATCAACAAAGTCCAGGAGGGTAACATCTTTCAGAAATAGAGATGTGTAAGAACAAGGGGGCACAATTTAAAGATAGAGGGGGGACGGCTCAGGGGTAATGTGAGGAAATTTTTTTCACGGAGAGAGTGGTGGATGCATGGAACTGCCTTCCTGGGGAGGTTGTTGGGTCTAAAACAGTGAGAATTCAAACATGCATGGGACAGACATAAGGCAATTGTAGTGGGGGTTGCAGGAAGTAGGCTGTTGGTTAACTAGAGTCTGCAGCTTATCCAGTAGGTAGGAAATGGGCAGACTGGTGGGCCAAGTGGTCCTTATCTGCCGTCCAAAGTCTATGTTTCTGTGTTTCTAATTGACAAATTCTGAGCTCTATTAAGTCTAATTCTAGACCCAAAAAGCATGCATTTTATTTCTGTGTTATTTAATGCCAAATAATTCCCTTGTAGCCAACTACAGAGTACAGCAAAGTCCTTATTTAAAGACTCATTTATAAGTTCCACTGAAACAGAACTTTTATACAGAATAATATCATCTGCATAAATCAGACAATGGGTACCTTTCAATAAAGATGGAACAATGTCTACAAATACAGTAAACAGAGGTGGGCCCAGAATGGACCCCTGGGGCACCCCCTGCAGTAAAAACCTACTAGAAGAAAAGGCTCCATTTAATCCTACTTTCAAAAGTCGTTTGGTCAGGTAACTGTGAAACCAATTAACAGCAATTTCTGCTAAACCATAGTTTCGGAGTGTCCTGACCAGCAGGGGATGATTCACTAAATCAAAGGCCTTGGACAGGTCCACGAACACAGAACCAGTGAGCTAACCTTCATCCATAGCTACACTGGTGTGGTACGTGAACCAGGCCAAGGCCGTCCCCATCCCGTGAAATTTTCGAAACCCATGCTGATCAGGTGTCCTAAAACCATTATCCTGTAAATAAGCAGAAAGTTGCTTATTCACAAGTCTCTCGAAAATCTTACCCAAAGGTGGCAAAAGGGAAATAGGACGATAATTGTCCATATTCATTCTGTCACCAGATTTATAAATTGGTTTGATTACTGTTTGCTTCCATTCGTTTGGGAAACACCTAGTAAGCAAAGACAAATCGAAAATAGAAGTAAGTGGATAAGTAATATATTCAGATATCGATTTTAAGAACCTAGTCTGAGTTCTACGCACTTGAACCAACAGCTATTTGTTTCAAGAGTTTATAAACCTGATGTGGTTCAATTGCTGAAAATAAAAAGAACCAAGTTCAGAAGTATCACAGGACTGTCCATCTACACTCAGACCCAAATTAGAAGCCTGTGTATGTTTGAACAAATCAAAACATTTATCCAAAAAGACTCACAGACCACCTGTGCATCAGAATCACATGGCCATCATTAATAAAATTTCTGAAGTTTCTTTCCTAGATGGATTAATTAAAGTATTTACTGAAGACCAAAACTTTTTGGTCATTTAGACCAAGTTTGTAAATTTTGAAAAAACTAGATTTACTTTGTCTGACTTTTATTTTACATTCATTTCTAAGCTCCTATAGCTATTAAAATCTCTCACTGATTTAGTTACCTTATAAAACTTCCAAGCTGTATCTCTCAATTTCATTAAGTGCAGCAAGGGGGCAGTAATCCATTTATTCAAGGAACCTCTAACTCTCCTAACCACTTTAGGAAAATGTTTGCTTTGTGACTCCAAAAGAGTAAATGTCAATATTCACATCAGGAATTGCATCCAAGAAAGTCCAATCAAGCTTCTGCAGGTGAACAAGTAGATCTCCACTCACCTCATTAACAAACCTACGTTACGAAAAGGACATATCACTTCATACTGAATACACCTCAGTAGCTATGTAGCTGCCACTCGATATCCAGTAAAAAAAAATAGTAGATGTTTATTAGCAAGCACACAGATACTAAAAGAGAGTGATCATTTAGCAGAAAGCATTTGATACCGTTGTCCATCAAGTATTGATCACAAAACCTTATGCACTTGTGCTATCCTCTGAGACAGTGAGCTGGTTCAGAAGCTACCTTACCCAGAGAACCCAACAAGTAAAGAGAAATGGCATACTGATAGATAGCAAACAGGTCACACTCGGTGTCCCCCAAGGGTCCATACTTGTACCACTGCTCTTCAGCCTTTTCATAAACACCCTCCTAGACGCATGCCCATCTAGAACTCTGCTCTATGCAGATGATGCGCTGTCTTCGCTCGTAGCCCTTGGATAAGCTCGCTGAATCAGGAGCTCCACCTAAGCTTCCAAGAACTAGAAGAGTGGTTTAGGAAGATTAAACTACTGCTAAACCACAAAAAAAAAGATCGGGCCAGCCCGGTGGTGCAGAAGAATTGAGGGCACTGGACGCGCACCCGTCCACGCTGGTGACCTGGATTTGGGACTGACCCTGGGTCATCGGGGGTCGGTGGGATGGGGAGTCCGGGAGCTGGATTGAGTGGCTGTAACGAAGCTCTCATCTTCTGGGTAGGGACCCAGTTACTCCTGCTGCAGGTCTGCCTGAGGGCGGTGCAGATGGGAGCGGCTAGAACAGGGAGGGTGCTGTGGATCATTGCATGAGCATGCCTCCACATGCGCCTGAGAAGCCGCGGCAAAGGGAGGGGAGAAAACATAGAAAAAACGGAATTGTCAGGCTCCATGATGGGCCTTGTAGCTCTCGCACTGGACCCCGGAGCCTAGATGTTGACTCCGGGGCAGGAAGTTGATGCCTTTGCCCTTGGCCCTGCCACGAAGGGGCAACTGATGGGGACCTTCTGGGGGTCAGTGCGGAAGCTGTGGATGGGAGAACAAGCCCCTCCAAGGTGGGGGCACGTAGGTGCCTGCCAGCCCCAGGAAGGAGAAGATAAAAACCTTAATAAAAAATAAAGGATCATGGTATTCTCCAACCCCAAGAATAAGGGCAAAGAGAACAAATGGTTATTTTGAACAGCAGTAGGGAGAACGCTGACCAAGTGTGCACCTTCAAATACCTTGGAGTTACACTAGATAACTCCCCCTTCACCACACACATTGACCAAGTGGTTAAAACAATAACTGCTACACTAGGTGCCTTCTATAGGCATAGAACTATCTGACACGAGAGGCCATAAGACTCACTGTTAACAGTTCAATACTGTCCATTATAGAGTGTGGACTAATAGTGTACTGTGCAGCCTCTGAAACAGCTTTAAAAACAGTTAAGGTGGCACCAAATGAAGCAGGCAGACTGGTTCTGGGTGCTGGGAAACTAATACACACCTGCGACTTCTATGCCCAATCCAATGGGCTCACACTCCAGGGGAGGATCATGTAGCAAGTTCGCCTCCTTGGTAAAAAAGCATGCCTAGAACACCCCACCCCCACCCCCGATATACAAAAGCTCCTCCTCCTCCACACTGCCTGCACCTCACTAGGAGCACCATCAGAAATGCCCTCAAGTGCCTTTCAGAAATACCTCATTAGCCCAGCGCTCCTTCACCTACAGGGCTCCTCTGTTGCTCAATGGACTCCCTACTACTCTCACAACTGTCCAGGACATTGGGCAGTTCAAAAGGGAGCTCCATTCACATCTGGTTCTGATGGGTAAATGTGAGTGCACCAATAAGCCTGCTTTACCTCTGCCTACAACAATGCCCACCCGTGGGTATTCTCCTCTGCCCCATAATACCTACACCCATTACTTTATTTTTCTTTAACTTTATAGTTATGCTCCCCCTACCCACAGCACTCCACTCCCTTCAGGAGACACCTACGGCCTTCTAGGCCCCACCCTCTTAACTGGTGCCTGGAGCCTTCCATCTTCCATATAGCCGTGGCTTACCCCCCCAGGCTGGTATGAGGTGAGGGGCTCTTACACCCCAAAGTCTTCTGGTTTTGTTGGGATGCCATCACTGGGACAGGTAGGAGCATTGGGGATCAGGGCCTGGTGCTCCATCTACCCAGGAGTGCTGCAAGTGATTTTCTGGTGTTGCGGGTGTGATGTGATCCCTGACATCAAAACACTGAGCACCGACGTCCATCATGCCACCCCCTTCCTAGTGGCTTGGGCTTGCTGTACCTAGGGTCTCCACCCGGGGTCAGACAAGCACCAAGCCCTGGTTCCCCTCCTTTTCCCTGGGAGAAGACAAGCTGTCTCTGGGATACACAGATCTTCCCCCCCCCAAGCCGGCCCTCCAGCTCCTGGGCTCGTTCCCGAATCAGGGCCACTGGCGTCGCAAGTGGAAATCCAACTGCTATGCCAATGGACCAGCCCTACCTATACCATTTACTCTCGCATCCTCACACCTCCCCCCCTAAATATTCCCTCTTTTCCTATCTATGCTTGGTGCACCAGGACCAGTCTTGTAAGGCTAGTTTCGGCCCCTGCCCCATCACCCTGCTCTTCCCCATTTGACACGGCTGTATTTGGCTGCCATTTCCCCCTTCCTACTGACAGAGCTAACCAGGCCGCACCTTGCATTGGCCTACATTGTGCTGTTCCTCACATTGTGTAACTCTGCAGCTGATTGTGCGTAAGTTAAATACGTTTGTGTATCTCATTGTTTGTACTGGGCGTGGAACCTTTGTAAATGAGCTACTAGCTCAAAGGTTGCTGTAATCCGGACATTAAATAAATAAAAGAAATAATCAATAGGTCAGGGAAAAAGAACCAATATATAGTGCTTTTAAGTCCAATAAAACACATTCTGTTAATCATATATTATTTAACCAGCAATCATTTAGTGCCAGAACTAATCTAGGACCCCAATACCTGTATCAGCATTACTTGATATACACCAGTGTGTATAAAAATGATAGTAAAACAAAAGGAAAAAATATGTAACATTCACTTACAGGTGCTGCACTGGCTTATTTTCTGGACTCATCACTGCTCGGAGGATTGTTTCATTTTTATGTCTGTGCATTTATATTTAAAAAATGGGTAAAAGTAATGCAGCCTTCTGATTGGCTGAGGCACTCCTCTAGCTGGGCATCTATCAGACAACAGATGCCCGGCTATTAAAATTACCAGCCCTGTGCCGGCCTGCTAGCGCAGTGGTTGGATTTCCACTTGCAATGCCAGCATTCCGGGTTCGGGAGCGAGCCCGGATCACTGGAGGGCCAGCCGGGGGGAGAAGGATTGTCGTCCTCGACAGCTCTCCTTCTCCGGGGAGGCTAGAGTTGAGTCCGGCGCCTGTTGGCTCCTAGCGGAGGCTGGGAGTATCTGGGGCGCACCCCAAGTTGACTAGGGAGGCGGGCGTCGGCGTTTGCCATGGCGTCCTGCGCTGCTGCCCACGAAAAAAGGAAAACTGCTCGCTGGCCTCCAAGATGATGGCTCTCCGTTCCCGGAGTGCCCCAGTACCTGGCCAGGGCCTCCTCTTCCTCAGCAGCATCCCCGGGCCCTAATGAAGTGTGTGCTGGGGTCTCCCCTCACTCCCTGGTGCCCTTCCCCCTCGAAGGAGGGGGACCCACCCGGTGATAGGGATACACCGGGATATCCCGGGGATCGGCTGCGATTTGAGGACCTGAGGAGGGCTGGCTAAGGTCAGTGGGGATGAAGGGAACTTGTGGAGCCTGAAGGAGTGGGGGCCAGTGAAGCACGGGAGACGGTACAAACACATAATGCAAAAAAAAAAGAGTACCAGTCCAGCCAACCCATCACCGGAATCATACTGCCCAGCCTGATCTGTAATTGGCTAAACCCTCGCATTTAGTTTTTAAGCGTCTGCCATTTTTTTTCTCTAGCTTAGCGAGATACGCTGACACACAATGCCATGGATTAAAACTACAGCCTAGTAACTGTAAGCACTGCCTGTCTTCCTTATTGTCAGAGCCCCCCAAAAAGTCTTGTAATCCTTATGTAACCCCTAGGTGGCGCTATCCCAAGGGCGACTACCCCTGCCTGCTTGGCTACCAACAGGTTGAGGGGCCTAGGTCCAATGGCGGGTGCCTCCACCCAGAGGTCAGGGTTTGTAGTGGATAGACTAGCTTGGTCACAGCCCTCTGGGACACTGAGACCCCCTTTTATTCCCTCTACTGGCTCACACAGTACACAGGAGTTACAGTCCCAATACCCCACGTATACACACTGTTCACTCATAAGGTACCACTTACCCTCGAGACTGATTCTGCAGCACGTCTCTGAGGACCCCCTGTAAAATAAGGTTAAACAACATACACAACGAAATACAATACTGTTTCCATAAGTACCAACAACACAGACAGTATATAGTATAACAACAACGAATCTGATTTATTTAGGGGACAGTAACACGGGAGGGGGAAATCAGGTTAATTGGTGGCATTAAATCACAGTACTGTGCACACATACAGAGTCTGAAAAATCACACTCTGGGTACCCAGGTTGGTGAGGGGGGGCTAGCCAGGTCCGTTGTCTGGGATTGGCCGGCAGGTGCAGATGGTTAGGGTCCTGTAGAAGAAAATATATGCACAACACCCAATTATAATCTGGAGCCGGATGGCTCAGTCCATGAAGAAGTGAAACAACAAGAATTAGATGACACATTTGTAATTGATAACAGGCTGCAGAGGAATACCCTGATTTGTACTCACAATACCCAAGCTGAGGACAGGATGGTGGATGTTCTTCTGGGTTGCCAGAACAGCAGGGCATGGAGACAAGGTCCTTGTGACTGGACCCCACTGCAGTTTGTAGCAAACAGATTTAGTCCGAGACAAGCTGGGGTTTGCTTCCAGCTTCAGCACACAGCACACAGCACAGGGGATTAGAAATAGCGATTCCCCACAAGCACTAAGTACATTTATATGTAAAAGGAAAGTTCTATACCAGGCAGGCTGCTCCTCGATCCCGATCGCTTACTGCAAAATGCCGGGAGCACACAGCAGCTTCAGTTCCTGACAGACCGAGCACGATTCAGCAATTTCTCCAGTCTTCTACAGGGTGAGCCTGGTTTCCACAATTCTGGTGCTTCTTTCTCCTCACAACTTGGATTCAGTCTAACTGGCACTCACAACAGCTGCAGGCGAACCTCAGGGCCTCACACACGCTTCCCACGCGAAACTATACACTGCAGAAGCACTGAGCTCCTTCTCTCTTCACTGTCACAACTGATCTCAGCTTTCCAGTAACAGAGCAGGGCATTTCCTTTAGCTCCACACCATTCTGTTGGCTGGTTCGGCTGTCACTCACAATAAGACTCCCTCTGTTGGTGAAAAAAGGCACCAAGGCCAAAACTACATTTCCCAGAGTCACAGCCCATACAATCCCCTTGTGGCTGGCTTAAAATTGAGAGTCCAAGTTCCGATTCGTCTACAGACTCCATTTCAAGGTCTCCCTATCATCCTGATTGGTCCAAGTCAGCAACTCAGTACCAAAATGAAAGAGCTACACTGAAACAGTTCATGCTGAAATGAAGACAGGTTAGACAGTCACTCTAAATGATTTCTGGCAGTTATATATTTCAACAAGGCTCCCTCTGCACATAGCGATGGCAGAGATGGAAGAATTGACAGCAGCTCGGGTGGGATTTGAGCATTAAATACACAGTCCCCCCCATACAAATTAGTTAAGTCTGCAAGCAGACAGCTCTTAAAGAGACAGTATGTGGAGGCTCAAATAGAGCTCACTTGGAACCACATTTAAACAGCTCAGATGCCGAACACCGCCCAAACTCAGAGCATTCAGGCAAGCTCCTAGAAGACTTTTGGGAACCCCCATTTGTAGGGGGGTTACACTTACATTTGTTCTTTGCTGCTGCTGTTTCATTTCACCTCCCTTGGTCTGCACCTCCTGACCTTTCACCTCGTGTGCTGCTTGCGGCAAATCTAACGACCATGTTGTGCATTGTACTCGCGGCATATTTACCAACTGCATCGCGCTACATTAAAACGTAACAAAAATTAAAAAAAATACAAGAAACAATACTGCTACAGAACTTGGAGAGCAGGGGGTGGGGAGAATTCAACAAAGTATTAACAAACAAACATGCTACTTCTCAACTCTACCCCAGTACTTCCGAGTAATGCTGTCAGCTTTTGTCAACTCAAAACACGCACTCTCAGATCCCTTTTCCTAGACAGAGGAAATGAAGCTGCATCACTGCAACGGTTTGTGTCTCCTGCTTTGGAAGTATATAAAAGAAATCCATTCTCTTGTTTTAAAGGTGCTGTTCGGAGTTGGGGGGGGGCAACAGGAGATGGAACAGCACACAAATGGAGGGACTATTTTACCAAGTAAGTTTTTTTTCTGAAATCTCATTTATTTTCACAGTGATTTCCTTATTAGAATTATTACATAATTAAAATTTACACACGTGCCCATTTTCTAAGTGCAATAATACCCTCAGGGTGGGGCGGTATTAGGCTGTACGGACCTTCCAGGAGATATAAGGCCCTCCGCCTGCGGCATTAGGCCTCATTACGCCCTTGGGCGGTCAGTGTAGCCCAATACGCCCACCCTGTCGAGTATTATTACTACACTAATATCTGCAAACGATCACTCCCTTTCAGTGTGTGTGTGTTTGCTAACGAACATGTACTATTATTTTTTTACTGGGTAGTGAGTGGCAACTGCATAGATACTGAGGTGTATTCAGTATGAAGCGATATTTCAATTCCTATTGTTGTTTAACTGTTATACACCTGCACGTTTTTCCTATGAGTACTGGCAGCACGAGTTAATTGATTGTATCATAAAAGTGACTCATGGCCAAGGACCGCCCCCTAAGGGAGACTCGTCAGAGTCGATAATGAAAGTGTACCTGGTCGGCAGTTCTCTGAGCACCAGTAAACACTCACTAGTATGTGCTTGGTGCGTGCATGGTTTCTTTGCTTTTCGAAATTTACATTTGTACGCTTTGCACCTTTGGAAGTCAGGTGTGCTTCACATTCTCCTTTTTGACTCATTACCAACTAGAGACCTGAGATAAGAAAGACTGATCTGTGACAGTGACTGCTCTCTTGCGTGGCAGGACATTTTGAAGTTTTATAGAGAACATCGTTATGAGTTTCCTTATACCCTCCCCTACCTTCCTACACCAAAATCCATTCACTACCCTCCTTCTCCAAAGCCAACACCCTCCTTCTCCTCCAAACTGGTGAATGAAGTTTGGCAAGACACAGTACGATGGAGTTAGATAGTGGTATTGTATCTAGACTACCATACGCAACAAGCATTTGTTAATGCCGAATGTTGTCTTGCTGGTATTAGCACTGGAAGTTCATGAGTTAGACAGGTGCAGGATAGGAATGGCAGCGAAATATTGAACTGACACAACCCCCACCCCCACCCTGCAGAGATGGACAGGCATTGGGGTTTGCCTTTGGTTATCGCCCATAATGCTCAAGCCATTTCATCTCACCCTACCCTGCAGACACTGACAAGTGTCGAGGTGTGCATTGGGATGTCCAGGCTTTACACACACCCGAAACAGGCTGAAGTCACTCCCATCCATAAGTCCAGGGACCGAACACTACCAAATAACTACAGGCCCATCTCCATCCCCCCCCCAAAGCCCTGGAAAAAATAGTATCCACACAGCTCATAGAATACCTATCTAAATACGACATCCTATGTCCTGAGCAACATGGGTTTCATCCGGGCCACAGCACATCCACAGCCCTTCTGGAAGTCTCCCACCATATACACTCTGTGCTTGATGATGAGCAACTTGCAGGGGCAGTATTCATCGACCTATCCAAGGCCTTTGACACTGTGTGTCACCCCCTGCTGTTAAACTTCCTTAGCCAACTGGGTTCTCATCTGGCCCTCTGAACTGGTTCTCAAGCTACCTACACAACAGATCCCAAGGAGCTGAGCTAAATAGGACCTTGTCCACAACCTACTACGATGCGCTCAGGGGTCCCGCAAAAGGCTCCATCCTTGACCCACCCTTTTCAGTCTCTTCCTAAACACCCTCCCAGCTCCTGCTCTGACAAAATACTGCTCTGTGCTGATGATGCAGTAATCCTAGCATCACACTCGGACCCATTCCTACTCCAAAGCGCACTGCAAAGCACCTTCCTCCAAGCAGAAAAATGGTTCAGTAACCATTGGCTAGTCCTAAACCTGAAAAAAACAAAGTCAATGCTTTTCGCACATCGGCAAAACAGCACCAAGGATACTCCCCTTCACATCACCCCCAGCACACTCCACCCACTTGAACAGGTAACAACATATAAGTAAGAAAACTGCAAGACAGCTCAAACAGTGAACAGAGTGTGCGAGTAAAATTAAAGATATATAACGTCACAGCAATAACCGCACCATAGAGCTCCAAAAAGGCAATATTTAATAATGAAAAACAGCGAGTTACAATACATGCAGGTAAATGAGTAGTACAACCTCTACGGTTTAACACGATTGCGTCAAATCGATGCGAGAAACGCAATAATACTTCATTACCTGCATATTAACATACACAATTTCATATTAATATTACTGACCTGAACTCGATATACTGCTAACGTTGCTGCTACTCTAAGTACCTGGGCATCACTTTTGGCGCTGGGTTTTACCTTCCACGCCCATCTAAAAACCTTGTCATCAGCCATGAACTCCAGGATTGGGCTCCTCTACCGCCATAAAGACTGCCTCCCAGAATTTGCCTTAAAACTGGCCATCACCTCATCCGTGTTGTCACTGGCCGACTACGGACTTCCAGTCTATGCAGCTGCAGACCCTACCGCCCTCTCTAAAGTCCAGACCTCTATTAACAAAGCCTGTAGGCTCCTGACCGGCATCCATAGCAGAACTCACACATGCCTGCTATACTCTGCCACAAACATACTCACACTTGAGGAACGGCTGAAATACCACACCTGCCTGCTGGTTAAAAAGTCCCTGTCTGGGTTATGCCCCCCAGGGATCTCCGCATCCCTGCAACCGGCTGTCTGGCCTATGCTAACCCGTAACTCCACTAAAGCCACCTTCCTGTACCCAGAGCTAGGACCTCTCTCTGCCAAAGATCCTTTCATCATAAAAGCCCCGGCCTGGTATAACTCCCTCCCAGAGAATCACAAAAATTCCAAGATTGGCCTGTTCAAAATAGCCCTCCATAAACACATTATTGACAATTGGTGCTGTAACTGCCTGTAGTGGAACATAACTCTATCTAGACTACTCCCCTAAGTCTTCACTGGGTTCCACGGACGACTAAGTACTGGTTTCTAGGTCTGAGTATGACTCTTCATGAGTAACTGTAACAACTGTGTTTATTTAACGATGCGTGTAACTCACCTGTATGTAACCTCTGTCTAAACTTCACTTAATTGTTGTCCCACCCCCCCGAGACGAGGTACCTTTGTAAACGAGTCTCTGACTCAAAGGTTGTAAAACTGATTATTTTAATAAATAAATAAATACGCTGAAATGGGTGTAGTATAGGAGAATGGGGTGAACTCTGGGGCCAATGAGTCAAAGGCACACCTCGATGCCTGTCACTGCCTGCAGGGTGGGGGTAGGGGTGGAATGGTGTGAGTATACAGCGGCAATCCAAAGGCACAACCCTAGCGCCTGTCAGACTGTACAGGGTGGGATGTTATGGTTATAAACCCTAACGCCCAGGGCATTTGTTGGTATTTGCACTAGAAATTTTCAACATGGCCTTTTTGTGACCCCACCTCATGAAAGCATTTGGGACCTCGGTTCATAAACAGTGGCACTGTGATTTTGTTAAAGGAAATTTCCGATATAAGGTATTGGGCTTTATAGCCCAATACCTTATATAATCTAAACTGACTGGTGGCAACACTTTAATTTTAAAGTTATTACTTTTTGTTTTGGAAGGGATCATAACTGGCGCCGGAGCCTCGGCTACCCGATCCCTTCCAGCTTCCTGGTGCCGGTGGTCCGCCCAACTCTGCCCCCGCCTCTCAGAAATCGTGACATGTGGCCAGGGAGAGCACGGGGGCGAGCCCCATACAAGTTTATGGGGGGTATTTTTAAAGCGGGTTTTTAGCCATTTTAAACAGTCGTAGGGGAAAATTAAAGCAGTCGCTTTACTAGTAGGGTCCCTACTAGTTAAGTGACTATTTTAATTTTCCTCTAAAACTATTTAAAATATTAATAGCAAAATAACCCCCCATAATTACATGGGGCTCGCCCCCAGCATCTCCTAATACCTCTAATTTCTGAGGCGCGAGGAGATTGGGCAGCCAGGAAGCTGGAAGGGATGCGGCGTAGGTCAGCACCAATAAGATCCCTTCCAAAACAAAGGCAACAACTTTGAAATTAAAATGTTCTCCTATCTGCTCACACAGCAATAAGGTATTGAGCTATGAGCCCAATACCTTATAGGCGTAAATCAGAACATCACTTTAATCTGTCCTGAATGTTGATTTCCCACAGTGACCATGCCATTCTGTGCCAGATGTGTGAAAACTCAGTTCGAGCAGGATATTAAAATGACAGCTGTACCATTCATAGGGAGGTGTGAAGAGATGGCAATACTGAAAATCTGCAGAGAAAATATTAAAATTCTTGAACTTATGACGCGTGTGTGGAAACTGCACAACACATGCTCATAACAATCATTGTGGAAATCTTTCACCAGATTTTGCAACATAGGCATTTGTGACCTCTGCTCATGAACAGTGTCACTATGATTTTCTTAATTTGTCCCGAACTTTGATTTCCCACAGCGACTGTGCCATTATTGCCAGGTGTACAAAACACATTTCAGGCAGGATGTAAAATGACAGCTGTGCTGTTCGTAAAGAGGTATGCAAAATGGCAATGTTGAAAATCTTAAGTGAAAATATAAATTCGAAGTTGCAGTGTGCGTGGAAACTGCGCAACACACACTCACAACATAGTAATTTTGTGGAATTTTGTCACCAAATTTTCAACATAAGCATTTTGGGACCTCAGCTCATGAATAGTGTCACTGTGATTGCCGGGGGCCAGGCATAACATCTCCTGCCGCTGTGCAAAATGTTATGCCCTAGGTGGGACCAGGCGTGTATCCCTGCAACTGCACCAAAATGTTACACCCTGGGGGTGAGGTGTAACATCCCCTGCAGCAGCACCAGAATGTTATGCCCTGGTGGGGCCAGGTGTAACATCCCCTGCAGCTGCACCAAAATGTTACACCCTGGTGGGATCAGGCATAACATTTTCTGCAGCTGCACCAAAAATGTTACGCCCTGGTGGGAACAAATGTAATATTCACTGCAGCTGCACCACAATGTTACGCCCTGGCAGGGCCATGCGTAACATCCCCTGGAGCTGCACTAAAATGTGATGCCCTGGTGGGACCAGGCGTAACATCCCATGCTCCTGCAACTAAAGTGTTACATCTTGGTGGGGCCAGGCATAACATCCCCTGTAGCTGCACCAAAATGTTATGCCCTGGTGGGACCAGGTGTAACATCCCATGCTCCTGCGCTAAAGTGTTACACCTTGGTGGGGCCAGGCATAACATCCTCTGCAGCTGCACCAAAATGTTATGCCCTGGTGAGACCAGGTGTAACATCCCCTGCTGCTGTGCCAAAATGTTACACCCAGGGGGGCAGGTGTAACATCCCCTGCAGCTGTGCCAAAATGTTATGCCCTGGTTGGGCCAGGTGTAACATCCCCTTCAGCTGCGCCAAAATATTACACGCTGGTAGGACCAGGCATAACATCCCCTGCAGCTGCACCAAAATGTTACACCATGGGAAGGGGGCCAGGCGTAATGTCCTTTGCAGCTGCACCAAAATGTTATGCGCTAGGGAGGCCAGGCGTAACATCCTCTGCTGCTGAGCCAAAATGTTATGCCTTTGTGGGGCCAGGTGTAACATCCCCTACTGCTGTGCCAAAATGTTACACCTGGGGGGGCAGGTGTAACATCCCCTGCTGCTGCACCAAAGTGTTACACCCTGGTGGGGCCAGGCGTAACATCCCCTACTGCTGCACCAAAATATTACACCCTGGTGGAGTCAGACATAACATACCCTGCAGCTGCACCAAAATGTTATGCCCTGGTGGTACCAGGTGCAACATCCCCTGGAACTGTGCCAAAATGTTATGCCCTGATGGGACCAGGCGTACCATCCCATGCTACTGCACCAAAGTGTAACGTCTTGTTGAGGCCAGGCGTAACATCCCCTGCAGCTGCACCAAAATGTTATGCCTTTGAGGGGTAGGGTGTAACATCCCCTGCAGCAGTGCCAAAATATTATGCTCTGATGGGATCAGGAGTAACATCTCCTGTGGTGCACTAAAATGTTATGCACTGGGGAAGGGGGCCAGGCATAACATTCCTTGCAGCTGCACCAAAATGTTATGCCCAGAGGGGCCAGGCATAACATCTCCTGCCGCTGTTCGAAAATGTTATGCCTTGGTGGTGCCAGGCATAACAACCCCTGCAGCTGCACCAAAATGTTGTGTTCTGGTGGGGCCAGGTGTATCATCACCTGTAACTGCACCAAAATATTATGTTCTGGTGAAGCCAGGCATAACATCCCCTGCAGCTGTGTCAAAATGTTGTGTTCTGGTGGGGCCAGGTGTATCATCACCTGCAACTGCACCAAAATGTTATGTTCTGGTGGGGCCAGGTGTGTCATCACCTGTAACTGTGCCAAAATATTACGTTCTGGTGGAGCCAGGCATAACATCCCCTACGCTGTGACAAAATGTTACGCCCTGGTGTGATCAAGCATAACATCCCCGCAGCTGCAAAATGTTATGTCCTGGCGGGACCAGGCGTAGTATCCCTGCAGCTGCACCAAATGTTACACCCGGGGTGAGGTGTAACATCCCCTGCAGCTGTGCCAAATGTTACTCCCTGGGGGGCCAGGCATAACATCCTCTGCAGCCAGCTAAAATGTCACACCCTAGGGGACGAGGCGCACATCCCTGGAGCTGCTCCAAATGTTCACCCTAGTGGGACAAGGTGTAACATCCCTGCAGCAGCACCAGAATGTTACACACTGGTGGGGCCAGGCGTAGCATCCCTGCAGCTGCACCAAAATGTTACGTCCTGGTGGGACCAGGTGTAACATCCCTGCAGCTGCTCCAAAATGTTCACCCTAGTGGGACAAGGTGTAACATCCCCTGCAGCAGCACCAGAATGTTACGCCCTGGTGGGGCCAGGCATAACATCCCTGCAGCTGCACCAAAATGTTACGCCCTGATGGGACCAGGTGTAACATCCCCTGCAGCTGGGCCAAAATGTTATGCCCTGGTAGGGTCAGGCGTAACATCCCCTGCAGCTGCACCAAAATGTTACGCCCTGGTGGGACCAGGTGTAACATCCCCTGCAGCTGTGCCAAAATGTTACGCCCTGGTGGGACCAGGTGTAACATCCCCTGCAGGTGCGCAGGCTGAAAATACAAATCTCTATGGGTGCAGAGATTGCGTCCCACATTGGTGACTGCAGAGTAGGACTTAGTCCCTGATCCTTTTAACAATCCTGCCCACTGACTGCACATTAGATTAAGGTTTTCGCTTCACAGAGGTGCACCTAATTAGGACATTTGAGACACACATCAATGACACTTTGGTTACACTGTAAGTGCACTACTATTGAGCCCCACATGCACCTCTCATACAGTAGAGCAGTTGATATGCATGCCTCCAGGTTTACCAAAGTGTACACCTCATTTAAACTTTAGCTACACATCAGATACGTCTCAACTGGGTCATGTTGTAAGCATGCCTTACCATGTGTCACTGGGGTTGTGTCTCGTTTTGTGATGCCAGTGCCTGTTGGGGTAAGACAACAGAGATCAAGTTAAGGAAACATAGGGAACAATGACACAGTCAAGGTTTCTCTGGGCAATCCCAGCAGCAATGTTCACCATGAGCCATTTGTAATGGGGATGTGACTTCCACAAAGTACTCTTGGTCCCCAGAGTGCATTACTGCTGTTTGAAAATTAGGTAAAGTAATTTATTTACTGAACAGTTGGTTTTGAATGTCAGTCCCAGGAGGGTCACTGTAGACAATGGTGTAGGAGTGCTGGTTGTATGGGAACTCACAGCTACTGCAGCTCCAACCTCTACCAGCAGGAGTCACTATAGGAAATGGTGTAGGAGTGCTGGCTGTATGGGAGTTCACAGCTACTGCAGTTCCAACCTCTTCCAGCAGGAGACACTGTAGGTAATGGAGTAGGAGCACTGACAGTGGGGAGCTCACAGCAGCTGCAGTCCCAGCCTCTCCAAGCAGGAGTCACTGCAGGTAATGGTGTAGAAGCACTGACTGTGGGTGGATCCCAGCTACTCTAGTCCCAGCCTCTCCCAGCAGTAGTCACTATAGATAATGGTGTAGGAGCACTGGCTGTGGGGGAGCTCACAGCCACTCTAGTCCCAGCCTCTCCCAGCAGCAGTCACTGTAGGTAATGGTGTAGGATCACTGACTGTGTGGAACTCTCAGCTACTGCAGTCCCAGTCTGACCCAGCAGGGGTCACTGTAGGTAATGGTGTAGGAGCACTAACTGGGGGGAGATCACAGCTAATCATAGAAACATAGACTTTGACAGCAGATAAGGACCACTTGGCCCACCTAGTCTGCCCATTTCCCTACCTACTGGATAAGTTGCAGATCCTGGTTAACCAACAGCCTATTTCTTCCTGCCCCACAAGAATTGCCTTATGTCTGTCCCATGCATTCTTAAATTTTCCCACAGTTTTAGAACCCACACCTCCTCAGGAATTCGGTTCCATCGTCCCACCACCCTCTCTGTGAAAAATACTTCCTCACATTACCCCTGAGGTGTCCCCCTCTAACTTCAAATTGTGTCCCCTTGTTCTTGTACATCTCTTTTTCTGAAAGATTCTACCCTCTTGGACTTATGATTCCACTGAAACATAGAAACATAGAAATATAGATGTTGACGGCAGATAAGGACCGCAAGGCCCATCCAGTCTGCCCATTTCTTTTTCTACCTTATAAATGTGCCATCGGCCTTTGCTCTGTCAGTGGCCTATCTATTCATAGTCATTTGTATTGCTCCCTTATGCCTATCCCATGCCTGTTTGAAGCCCTGCACTGTATTCATAGCCACCACTTCTTGTGGTAAGCCATTCCATGCATCTACCACCCTTTCTGTGAAAAGAATTTCCTCACATTCCCCCTTAATCAGCCCCCTCTAATCTCATACTGTGTCCTCTTGTCTTGCTATTTTTCTTATATTTAAACATGTTAGACTCTTTCACCTTGTTAATGCCCTTAAGGTGTTTGAATGCCTCAATCATATCACCTCTCTCCCTCCTTTGCTCTAGGGTATACATATTGAGCTCTGTTAATCTGTCCTCATATGTCTTCTGATGCAGCCCCTGCACCATTTTGGTTGCCCTTCTCTGAACTGCCTCAATTTAGTTAATGCTCTTGTGAAGGTGTGGCCTCCAATACTGCATGCAGTACTCCAGATGGGGCCTAACCAGTGTCTTGTAAAGAGGGATTATTACCTCCCTCTTACAACTTGTGATACCCCTACTAATACACCCTAACACCCCCCTAGCCTTACCTACTGCTTTAGAGGTCTGCTTGGATGATTTCAGGTCATCAGTGATGATGATGCCCAAGTCTCTTTCATCCTTTGTGACTGCTAGCAACTCCCCTCCCAGCCTATAGGTGGCTTCAGGGTTTCTCTTCCCTATGTGCATGATTTTGCACTTCTTTGCATTAAATCCCAGTTGCCACTCTTCTGACCATTTTGCTAGTTTATCCAGATCTCTTCTCATTCTGCCCACCCCATCTGGATCATCTACTCTGTTGCAGATCTTGGTGTCATCTGCAAACAGACAAGCCTTATCCTCTAGTCCATCTGCAAGGTCACTAATGAAGATGTTGAAGAGGACTGGCCCCAGAACTGATCCCTGAGGTACCCCACTTGTGACTTGCATCTCTTCTGACTGTATACCATTTACCACCACTCTCTGTTTTCTGCCCGTCCAACCAGTTTGCCACCCAGTTGACCAACTTCGACCCACCCGAGCCTACCCAGCTTATTTATCAATCTTCTATGTGGAACAGTGTCAAAAGCTTTGCTGAAGTCAAGGTAGGTGACATTAACTGCCCCCTTGGTCCACCACTCTGGTTACCCAGTCAAAGAAATCTATGAGATTAGTTTGACAGAACCTTCCTTTGTAAACCCATGCTGTCTTGGATCCTGTGCCCTATGGATTCCAGGTGTTGCACTATCCTTTCCTTAAGGAGTGCCTCCATAATCTTGCCCACTACTGAGGTAAGACTGACTGGTCTGTAGTTCCCACCTCCTCCCTGCTACCACTCTTGTGGAGTGGGATCACATGAGCCCTTCTCCAGTCTTCTGGGACCTCTTCTGTGCTCAGAGACTCACTAACAGTTCTGCTAATGGCTCTAGTTCCACCTTTAGCTCCTTAAGTACCCTGGGATGTATGCCATCAGGTCCCATTGCATTATCCACCCTGAGCTTAGCAAGCTCTTGTAGGACCACTTTTTGTGAGGGAGTGGTGCTCACCTCCCTCCCCGTGTTCAGATGCTGAGATGCTGAGGTACCGAAACGTTTCTATCATGTTCCCCTTCTCCCTCCTTTCCTCAAGGGTGTACATATTAAGCTACTTTAGTCTCTCCTTATATGGCTTCTCTTGCAGACCCTGAACCATTTTAGTTGCCCTCCTCTGGACTACCTCCATCCCATCTATGTCCTTATGGAGATGGGGTCTCCAGAACTGAACGCAGTACTCCAGATGGGGTCTCAACAACTGTCTGTACAGAGGGCTAACAACTTCCTGTTTTCTACTAGTGATGCCTCTTTCTATACATCCCAGTATCCCCCAAGCCATCCTCACTGCCTTCTCACATTGCTTGCTAACCTTAAGATCATCTGATATGATTACCCCCAGGTCCCTTTCTATTTTGTTGTTGTTACTACCTCCCCCCCATTGTGTACTTTTTCCCTGGATTTTTGTTTCCCAGGTGCATTATTTTGCACTTCTTTGCATTGAATCCAAGCTGCCATACGTTTGACCATTCCTCTAACCTTGCCAAGTCCCTTCTCATCCTTTCCACCCCCCACCCCGTGTACCAACCCTGTTGCAGATCTTTGTGTCATCTGCAAAGTGGCATACATTTCCTTCCAGTCCCTCTGCAATGTCACTTATAAAGACATTAAAAAGGACTGAATCCAGTACTGAACCCTGCGGTACCTCACTAGTAACCCCCTTTCTTCAGAGTGGACTCTGTTTACTATTACCTTCTGTGTCCTGTTGTCCAGCCAATGTTTTACCCAGGCTACCACCCTGGGACCCACTCCCAGGTGGCTAATTTGTTTATTAATCTTTTGTATGGGACTGTGTCAAATGCCTTGCTAATGTCTAGGTAGGCCATGTCCACAGCCCCTCCCTGGTCTACTACTTTGGCCACCCAGTCAAAGAAATCAATTAGATTCATGTGACATGATCTTCCTGCTGTGAATCCATGCTGCCTTGGGTCACGTGCCCCACTGGCCTCTAGGTACTTAACAGTTCTTTCCTTCAGAAGTGATTTCATCATCTTCCCTACCACAGAGGTCAAACTTGACAGGTCTGTAGTTTCCTGCCTCTGTTTTGCTTCCACTTTTGTGAAAGGGAATCACATCTGCCCTCCTCCAATCCTCAAGTACCCAACCATCCTCCCATGATTTGTTAAAAGGGTAGTCAGTGGTGTCACTCATTCTCCCCTTAATTCTTTTAGAATTCTGGGGTGAATCATAAGTCAGGCCCCATTGCTTTATCCACCTTTAGTTTTGGAAGTTCTTTCAGAACCCTTTCTTCTGTGAAAGGACTGGGATCGACCCCCCTATCCAGAGTGCTTCTGTTAATTGGATTAGGTACCTCCCCCTCTTCCTCTTTTGCGAATACTGAACAGAAGCATTCATTCAGTATCTTTCCTTTTTCACTGTCCCTCTCTGCCCACGCACCGTCCATTCTATTCAGCCTCACTATCCCTCCCTTTGTCTTTATACACTCCCTAATGTACCTATAAAAGGTTTTATTCCCCATCTTAACCGAGTTGGCTATCTTTTCTTCAGTTTTGACCTTTGCTATTCTGACTGTCTTTCCTGCTTCCTTCTGCCTTAGCGGGTACAGTTCTCTGTCCTGCTTCTTCTGTGTTTCCTTATACTTCCTAAATGCTATCTTTTTCTCCTTAACCTTCCCCGCCACCTCTTTTGAGAACCATAGCAGCTTTTTCTTTCATTTTGGTTTGTTTATTTGCTTCACACAAAGGCTTGTTGCCTCTGTGATGGCAGTTTTGATGTTTCCCCATTGTTGCTTCACCCCTCCTTCTTGCCTGTTTGCTAGTGCTTTTCTAAGGCATGCTCCCATTTTGACAAAGTCAGCCCTCCTGAAGTCCAGTACCCTCACTTTTGTATGGCTTGACTCTGCAACTGAGTTTATCATGAACCACGCTGTTTGGTGGTCACTTGTTCCCAGATGGCTACCCACTTCAAGACCGGAGATCCTTTCACTGTCCCCATTTGAGAGTACAAGGTCTAAAATTGCTCCCTCCTGAGTGAGTTCCAGCACTAGCTATCTGAGGCATTCCCCCCACAGGGCATCGAGAATGGCCCTGCTCTTTGATATGGCTGCAGCAAAGGTGCTCCAGTTAACATCTGGCATATTCAGGTCCCCCATCAACAATATGTCCCCTTTCTCTGCCATTCTAAGGATATGTTCTATCATATCCTTGTCCATTCCCTCCCCCTGAGATGGGGGTCTGTACACAACCCCTGTGTGGATTGTGGTGCCATTTCCTGTCTCTAAGGTGACCCACAGTGCCTCGTCTCCTCCCTGTTTACTCTTTTGTTTCATTGCTTTTATCCCTTCCCTTACATAGAGCGCTATTCCTCCCCCTCTTCTACCCTCCCTGCCTCTCCTGTAGGTTGTGTACCTTGGTATGTTAACATCCCAGTCATGGTTCTCTGTGTACCATGTTTCTGTGACTGCCACAATATCCAGGCACCCCTTTTCCATCAAGGCCACCGGTTCAGGGAGCTTGTTGCCCAGACTACGGGCATTGGTACTCATTACCCTCCATTTCCTGATGGCCTTACTCCCTTTTGCCCCATCCTTGTCCTTACTGCCTTTGTTGTTTTCTCCATTTACCCCAGCCCTTCTCCCTATCAACATCTCTGTCTTGGTGTTTGCCTCACTAACTATCCTGATATTTTGTGGGGGGAGGGCTAAGATTTCCCTGCTCACTTTCCAGTACCCCCCTTGTTAGTTTAAATAGCACTTGATGAGCATTTAAACCTATCACCTAGGATCCTGGTTCCCCTCCTTGACAGATGCAGACCATTGTGTCAGTAGAAGCCTGCATCACTCCAGGTGGACCCGCAGTCCCCAATGAATTCAAACCTCTGAGCTCTGCACCATTCTTTTAACCACTGATTGAATCCCATGGTGTGGAGCACCCTAGCCTCGCCCATGCCATAGACAGGCAGCACCTCCGAGAAGGTTACTGTGCGTGCTTCTTGTCTAACGCCCCTCTCCAACTACATAAACTCCTCCTGCACTGTTCTGATCCTTTTCCCAGCCAGGCTATTTGTCCCTAGGTGGACAATGACATCCAGCTCCCTCACCCATGCAGCTGTGCCCACGATCCTGAGGATTCACTCCGTGTCCTTCCAAGCCATGGTCCGAGCATTTCCCAGCAGGAGTTCCTGTAGGTAATGGTGTAGGAGCACTGACTGTAGGTGAGCTCACAGCTACTTCAGTCCCAGTGTGTACCAGCAGGGAGTCACTGTAGATAATTGTATAGGAGCACTGACTGCAAGGGAGCTCAGAGGTACTCCTGTCACTGGGTTAGTAGAGAAACTAAATTTCAACAAAGCAAACTTTCCAGGATTAAGAGCAGAAATGGCTGCTTGGGAATAGGAAACAGAGTTTGCAAACCAATCAGTGGAAAATATGTGGGTAAAACTAAATAATACGATATTAAGGGAAGTACATAGCTACATACCAAGCATGAGAAAAGCTAGTGGGAAAGGTAACAAAGGATGGTTTAATACTAGGATTAAGAAATTGGTTAAAGAAAAGGATAAAATCTTCAAACGGGTAAACAAAAAAAATAACCAAGAAGGGTGGTTGGTTTATAGGCAGAAGGTCAACAGCTACAGAAAGTAAGAACAAGCATTTGTTGATGCCGAATGTTTGCTTGCTGGCATTGGCAGTGGTAGTGTAGAAGTTACAGAGCTGCGTAATAGGAATGGCAGTGAAGTATTGAACTGAAGCCAACCCACCACCACCCAGCAGAGTGACATTCATTGGGTGTGCCTTTGGTGCGTCAGGCATACGACCGCGCATTTCACCACACCCTACTCTGCAGACACTGACTAGTGTCACGGTTCGCCTTGGGGTCTTTGGCCTTTATGCTCGCCCCATTCCATCAGGACTATGGTGAAATGGGTCCTGTATAGGAGAATGGGGTGAACTTTGGGGCCAAGAGTCCAAGGCACACCTCGATGCCTCTCACTGGCTGAAGGGTGGAATGGTATGAGCATTACAGGTGAGAATCTCAATTTACACCCTGATGCTTGTCAATCTCTACAGGCTGGGGCTTTATGGTCAGAAACCCTAATGCCTCAGGCGTTCGTTGGCATTTTCACTCCAAATTTTCAGCATGGGTTTTTTATAATCCCACCTTATGAAGAGTGGCAATATCAGTTTGTTAGCCGAAAGCTGATTTCGCAGAGCGACTACGCCATTTGGCACGGCAGGTGTGAAAACATGTTTCAAACAGGATGTGAAAAATGACAGCTGTACTGTTCATGGGGAGGTACAAAAAAGGGCAATGTTGAAATTCTGCAGTGAAAATATTAAAAAAACTGGTGAAGTCATGAGTGTGCACAGAAAATGCGCAACGCACACCCCTAATGCAATTAGTCTGGGGATTTTTTATAGCTGATTGTCAACACAGGGATTTTGGAACCTCCGCTCATGAACAGTGTCACCGTGATTTTCTTAATCTATCCCAAACAGTGATTTCCCACAGCGACCACACATTTCTGTGCTGGAAGTGCGAAAACGCATTTCGGCCATGGTGTGAAAAATGACAGCTGTACTGTTCATAAGGAAGTGTGGAAAAATGCCAGTGGTGAAAATCTGAACTGAAAATATTAGAATCCATGAAGTTACGAGGCTGCGTGGAAACTGCGCAATGGTCGCTCGTACCACAGTCACTGTATGGACTTTTTCACCAAATTTTTAACATAGCCATTTTAACACCTCTGCTCATGAACAGTGTCACTGTGATTTTCTTAATCTGTCCCGAACATTGATTTCGCACACCGACTGTGCCATTATGCGCTACATAGCCGGAAACACATTTTGGACAAGATGTGAAAAATGACAGCTGTACTGCTCATTAGGAGGAGTGATAAAATGGCAATGTTGAAAATCTGGAGTGAAAATATTGAAAATTCACCAACTTACGAGCGTGCATAGGAACAGCACAACGCATGCTCGTAAAACAGTGATTTTTGGGAATTTTTTCACCAAATTTTTAATACAGCCATTTTAACAACTCTGCTCATGAACAGTGTCACTGTGATTTTCTTAATCTGTCCCAAATATTGATTTCACACACAGACTGCGCCATTGTGCGCTACATGCATGGAAACACATTTTGGGTGAGATGTGAGAAATGACAGCTGTACTGCTCATGAGGAGGTGTGGTAAAATGGTAACAATAATAGGATTAAGTCAAGTTCACATAGAGGTCAAATTTTGATAGAGTGTGAAGAGGTATTAAGAAGACTGAAGGATATTAATAGCAATAAATCCCCAGGGCCAAACGGTATACACCCCAGAATACTTAGAGAATTGGCAGACAGCATAGCCCCAGTACTGACTTATATATATTTGAAAAATCTATGGATCAAGCCATAGTGGTGCAGGGCTGGAGAGATGCATTAGTCGTACCCCTTATTAAAGAAAAGACCTAATGCAAAGCCTGAGAACTTCAGACCGGTTAGCTTAACCTCTATAGTGGGTAAAATACTAGAGGGAATTATAAAAGAGCATATATTAGCTCATATAACATTATACAAACTAACGGATGAAACTCAGCACGGCTTTACAAAGACTAAATCATGCCAAACAAACGTTAACGTTTTAAGAAAAAGCAAATAAGACCTTGGATATGGGAAATGCAGTGGGTATTATATTTCAGGATTTTTCCAAGGCATTCGACAAATTACCCCATAAAGAATTGATTGAGGTTCTGATTAGTGCAAAATTGCCTGCTAACTTAAGTAAATTGGGTGGAGGCATGGTTGGGTAACAGAAGACAGAGAGTTGTTATAAGCGGGACGATATCAGACTGGGAAAGGGTTACAAGCGCAGTCCTACAGGGGTCAGTATTGGGGCCGTGTTTATTTAACATTTCTGTCTCCTCAGTGAGGTGCAATTTCCCAAACATTTGGATGAATAAGTTTGCAGATGATTGCAGGATTGGGGCTTAGTAAACACAATTGGAGAGCAACAGAATGTTCAGAAAACGATGGATATGGTGAGAAAATGGACAGAGCAGTTCAAATTAGAATTAAACTTAAACAAATGTGCACTGATGCACCTGGGTAAAAGAAATACCAACTTCAATTACAAATTAGGAGAAATTGTACTTCACAAGACTGAAGAAGAAAGAGATCTGGGGGTGAGAGTAACGAGCGACTGGAAATTTAATACACATTGTGGGCTGATTGTCAAGAAGGCAAACCTGGCATTGAACTGCAATTTTAAACACACTGGTGGCAGAGATAGCAGGGTGATTTTTCCCCTTTACCAATCGTTGGTGAGGCCACATCTTGAATACTGTGCTCAGGTATGGTCCCCATATGTTTAGGCTGATATAAGAAGGTTGGAGAGGGTACAAAGAAGGGCAACAAAGAGAATTTGTGGCAAGGAGGAAAAACTACATCATGAGAGATTACAGGAGCTGGGATTGTATACATTACAATACCGTACACTCAGAGAGGTATATGCATGATTTATAGGGCTTTCCAAGATGAACAATTAAGTAGGAACTTGGGACTTACAGTAAGAAAGACTTTTTTGTACAAACATAGGGGTCATAGCTTGCAATTAGAACAGGAACATTTGAGTACCTTAAAAAGGAAAAACTGGTTCAGTTAGAGGGGGGTCCGGCTGTGGAACAGTTTACCTAGGGATATAGTACAAAGCAAAACCATGGACTAGTTTAAACTAAGTCTAGATAAATTCTATAAAGACAAGAGTAATTTAATACAAAGTAGGTAAGACAAGCATTAAGGATGAAAGTCTATATAGCTTGAAGAACCTATGAAACCTATAAAACCTATGAATGCGCCAGCCTCTACCAGCAGGAGTCACTGTAGGTAATGGTGTAGGAACACTGACTGTGGGAGAGCTGACAGCTACTGCACTCCTAGAACTTTCTCAGCAGGAGTCACTGCAGGTAATGGAGCTGGAGCACTGACCGTGGGAGAGTTCACTGTTACTGCAGTCCCAGCCTCTCCCAGCAGGAGGCACTGTAGGTAATGGTGTAGGAACACTGACTGTGGGGAAACTCACAGCTACTCCAGTCCCAGCTCTCCTAGCAGGAGTCACTGTAGGTATGGTGTAGGAGCACTGACTATGGGGGGCTCACAGTTACTGCAGTCCCAGCCTCCCAGCAGGAGTCACTGTAGGTAATGGTGTAGGAGCACTGCCTGGGGATATCACAGCTACTCCAAAGCAAGGCTCTCCTAGCAGGAGTAACTGTAGATAATGGTGTAGGAGCACTGGCTGTGCAGAAGTTCACAACTTCAATCCCCACCTTCCAGCAGGAGTCACTGTAGGTACAGTGTAGAAGCACTGACTGTGGGAGATAGGACAGCTACGAAATCCCAGCCCCTCCCAGCAGGAGTCACTGGTAATGGTGTGAGAGCACTGACTGTGGGGAGCTCACAGCTACTGCAGTCCCAGCCACTCCCAGCAGGAGTCACTGTAGATAATGATGTAGGAGCACTGACTGTGGGGGAGCTCACAGCTACTGCAGTCCCAACCTCTCCCAGCAGGAGTCACTGTAGGTAATGGTGTAGGAACTCACAGCTATTGCACTGCCAGACTCTCCCAGCAGGGGTCACTGTAGTAATGGTGTAGGATCAGTGGATGTGGGGAGCTCACAGCTACTACTGCCCATCCTTTCCCAGCAACAGTCACTGTAGGCAGAGATGTAGATGTGACGACTGCGGGGCCGGGGGCGAGATGTGGTGTAACTAATGAGATATCAATATTACCTGATTTTGTAGTTGCTGCTATACACTGGAAACACTCGGGGTCTCTGCACTGCATCCCTTCTTTACATGTACACTGGGAGTTACTCATTAATGTGCAATTTTTCAAGTAGATAAAATCTGTAAAAAAAAACAAAAACAAAAACAAAAGTAAATTGGCAAGCATGTTTTTTTTTGTATGTGCAACGTGGTTGGGGCTGGAGTCTCTTTACTTTACTCTGAATAGGAAGAGCTGAAAGGGTCAGTTTGTGTTAAGAGTGTGATACAACCCAGTCAAATGGATACCAGAATGCCTTTTCGGGAATTTTTAGGCCTGATACATTATTTCACACAGCAGCGGTGGGGCTATGCTGCAGAACTAGCGTTGGATATAGAGCACAGGCAGGAATGTGTTTTCGACTTGGAGATAAGGTCAAATTGTGACTTAAGAAACAATGTCAACACTGTTGGGCATTTACTGATGAATAATATGCAGCACCAGGTATAGCGGATGGTCATTCCGCCAGTCTGAGTGCTAATCCTGGAAATACCACCTGTAACAGCATTACTATGATGATAAGTTGCAGTAAAAAGACTAAGTGCTTTTGCTTAAAATTGTAAAATGAAAGTAACACGGGCCATGCCACTTTGAGTGGTTACTGTGCATTTCTGGGGATTTCTGGCTAGTACAGCAGTCAATGAGAGACCGTGTAGGCCTATGAATAATTAATCAGCTTCTCAATGCTCTTGGAGGCCCAGCTGGGTGCAGGCCTATGAATAATTCATTAGCTTTATAATATTCTTGTAGGTCTAGCCGGGTGCAGGCTTCATGAATTATTAATTAGCTTTATAATGCTCATGCAGGCCCAGCTGGTTGCAGGCTTCATGAATAATTAATTAGGATTATAATACTCTTGCAGGCTCAGCGGGGGCCAAGTCTTTAATAGAGGTGAAGTGTTCAGTCCTGGGAGAGGCAGGAGTTTGCACTCCCTATCAGCTAACCAGGAGTGGCATTGTCAGTACAGGTAGCAGGTTGTGCACCAGTGGTGAGGGAGGCATTTGTACATCCTTTTGGCTGAACAGGAGTGGTGCTGGCAGTAGCAGCAGCTGGTCATGTGCCTTTGGGATGGAGGCATTTATGCACCTTACCAGCTGATCAGGAGTGGTTCTGGCAGTAGCAGCAACCTGTCATGTGCCCCTGGGATGGAGGTGTTTGCGCACCTTGTTAGCTGACCAGGAGTGGTGCTGGCAGTAGCAGCAGCTGGTTGTGTGCCCCTGGGATGGAAGCGTTTGCACTCCTTGCCAGCTGACCAGGAATGGTGCTGGCAGTAGCAGCAGCTGGTCATGTGCCCCTGGGATGGAGGCGTTTGCACACCTTGTTAGCTGAACAGAACTTGTGCTGGCAGTAGCAGCAGCTGGTTGTGTGCCCCTGGGATGGAGGCGTTTGCACACCTTGTTAGCTGAACAGAACTTGTGCTGGCAGTAGCAGCAGCTGGTTGTGTGCCCCTGGGATGGAAGCGTTTGCACTCCTTGCCAGCTGACCAGGAGTGGTGCTGGCAGTAGCAGCAGCCAGTCATGTGCCCCTGGGATGGAAGCATTTGCGCACCTTGTCAGCTGACCAGGAGTGGTTATGGCAGTAGCAGCAGCTGGTCAAGTGCCCCTGTAATGGAGGCATTTACGCACCTTGTCAGCCGACCAGGAGTGGTTATGGCAGTAGCAGCAGCTGGTCATGTGCCCCAGGGATGGAGGTATTTGTGCACCTTGTCAGCTGACCAGAAATTGTTCTGACAGTAGTAGCAGCTGGCCATGTGCCCCTGGGATGGAGGCTTGCGCACTTTGTCAGCTGACCAGGAGTGGTTATGGCAGTAGCAGCAGCCTGTCATGTGCCCCTGGGATGGAGGCATTTGCGCACCTTGTCAGCTGACTAAGCACAGTAGCTCCTTTGGCTTACCTGCAACTGTTCATGTGGTCCTTGGTGGGAAGAGTGCAGCCGTTGTGATCACCTATTGTGGGGCTGTCCCAGGAAATAAAGCTGTAAAATCCTCAACAAGCAGCAGAACTACTGGAGTGCTAATAGTGACCAATGCTAGCTCACTTGTGATTTTCACTCTCTCAACCCCTATGCTACTTTGGGTCTGAAATTACGAGACAGAGGCTAAAACACTGTCAGTAGATGTGGTTCTTTTATTTCACCTTCCATCTGTTGTTAGCATCCCAGGTTCAACACCCACCACTAACTCACTGTGCAGCCCCAGAGTTATATATATACACAGTGTGTTACAAGGAGAAGTCAGGGGTCCCAGGTTTGAGTCCCACCACAGTCACTGACACACTCCATAAAACTAGATGTATATACTGTACATACAGTGTTTTCAGGGGTCCCAGGTTCTACTCTCACCCCAGTCTTTTCCTCACTGTGTAACCTTGGAGTTACGTATACACAGTGTGGTACCGTGGAAGAGTCATTGGGGTCCCAGGTTCAACTCCCATCCCAGTCTGTGACTCACTGTGTTACCCTGGCATTATATATACACAGTGAGTTACAGAGTCAGGGGTCCCAGGTTTGACTCCCAACACAGTCACTGACTCACTGTGTAAACCTGGAGTTATGTATACACCGTGTGGTACTGTGGGAGAGTTGAGGGGTCCCAGGTTTGACTCCTACCCCTGTCACTGACTCACTGTGTGACCTTGGAATTATACATTGTGTGGTACTGGGGTTGGGGTTCCAGGTTCAACTCTGACCCCAGCAACTGACTTTCTGTGTTACCCTGGAGTGATATATATACACACACAGTGTGTTATGGAGGAGTGTCGGTGTCCCAAGTTCGACTCCACCCCAGTTAGTAAATCACTGCGTAACCTCAGAGTTATATATACACAGTGTGTTACACAGGATAGTCAGGGGTTCCAGGTTTCACATCAATCGCTACTCACTGTGTAACACAGGAATATACACCCAGTGTGGTACAGTGGGGAGTGGGGTTGCAGGTTCCACCCCAGTAACTGACTCACTATATATCCCTGGAGTTATATACACGCTGTGGTACAGGGGGCCTCAGAGGGTCCCATGGTTGACTCCAGCCAGTCACTGACTCACTGTGCAGCCCTGGAGTTATATATATATATATATATATATATATATATATATATATATATACAGTGCATTACATGGGAGAGTCAAGGGTTCAGGTTCGACTCCCACCCCAGTCACTGACTCACTGTGCAGCCCTGGAGTTATATATAAATAAATATATATATACAATGCTTTACATGGGAGAGTCAGGGGTTCCAGGTTCCATGACAGTTGTTGGCTCACTGTGTAACACAGGTATATACACCAAGTGTGGTACAGGGAAATTCAAGGGGCCAGATTCACCCCAGTCACTGACTTACTGCATAACCCTGGAGTTATATACACAGTGAGTTACAGGGGAGAGTCAGGGTTCCAGGTTCGACTCCCTCCCTAGTCACTGACTCACTGCGTAACCCAGGAATTATGTATACACAGTGTGTTACAGGGGGAGTGTCAGCAGTCAGGGGGCCCAAGTTCCACCCCAGTCCCTGACTCATAGTATAACCCTGGTATATACACCCAATATGGTACAAGGGAGAGTCATGGGGTCCCAGGTTCGAGTCCCACCCAATAACTCATTCACTGTGTAACACTGGTGTATACACCCAGTGTGGCACAGTGGTGAGTCATAGGGTTCCAGGTTCAGTACCACCCCAGTCACTGACTCACTGTGTAACCCTGAGGTATATACAGTCAGTGTGGTACAGGGGAGAGAGTGAGGATGATTCAGGTTAGACTCCCACCAGTCACTGACTCACTCTGTAGCCCTGAAGTTATATAATCACAGTGTGGTACAGGGGCGAGTGAGGGGTCCCAAGGTCGACTTCCACCCCAGTCAGTGAATCACTGTGTAACCCTGGAGTTACATAATCACAGTGTGGTGCAGAGGCAGAGATTGAGGGTATCAGATTTGATTCCACCCTAGTCACTGACTCACTTTTGTACCATGGAGTTATATACACAGTGTTGTACAGTGGGTAGAGTCTGGGGGGCGGGTCCTCAGGTTAAATTCCTACCCTAGTTGTTGACTCAGTGTGTAACCTTGGAGTTATATATGCACCACATGGTACACTGGAAGAGTTGGGGAGTCCGAGGTTAGACTGCACCTTAATCTCTGACTCATTGTGCAGCTCTGGAGTTACATATACACAGTGCGGTACAGGGAGAGAGTCAGGGGGTCCCAAGCTCGACTCCCACCCCAGTCAGTGACTCTCTGTATAACCCTGGAGTTATGTATACACAGTGTAGTACAGGGAAAGAGTCAGGGGTCCCAGGTTCGACTCCCAGCTAAGTCACTGACTCACTATGTAACTCTGGAATTATATACATAATATGGTACGGGGGAAAGTCAAGGGATCCCAGGTTCAACTTCCACCCCAGTCTCTGACTCACTGCATAATTCTTCAATTATATACACAGTGTGTTACAGCAGGAGAATCAGGGAGTCTCAGGTTCAACTCTCATCCTAGTAATTTACTTACTGTTTAACCTTGGAATTATATATACAGAGTGCGTTACATGAAGAGATGCTGGAGTCCCAGCTCACCTCCCCCCAGTCACTGACTCACTGCGTAAGCCTGAAATTATATATACTCAGAGTGTTACAAAGGGAGATGCAAGGGGTCCCAGTTCAACTCTCACCCCAGTCACTGGCTAACGTGTAACCCTTGAGTTATTTGTACAGAGTGTGTTACAGGAAGAGAGTCAGGGTGTCTTAGGTTCAACTCTCACCCCAGTCACCTACTTACTGTGTCAGGAGTCTCAGGTTCAATTTCCACCCCAGTGATTGATTCACTGTGTAACCCTAGAGTTATGTATTCACAGTTTGTTACAGGAGAACGTCAGGGATCCCAGGTTCACATCTCACCGCAGTCACTGACTCAGTGTGTAACCCTGGAGTTATATACACAGTTTGGTACAGGGGGAGACTGGGGTCCCAGGTTCAACTCCCATTATAGTCACTGATGCACTGTGTAACCATGGAGTTATGTACACCATGTGGTACAGGGGTAGAGTTAGGGGGTCCCAGGATTAACTCCCATTCCAGTCACTGACTCACTGTGTAACCCTGGAGTTATGTACAGAGTGTGAAACAGGTGAGAGATGGGGGTGTCAGGCTTGACTCCCCCCCCCCCAGTCACTGACTCATGTAACCCGGAGTGCACAGTACACATACAGGAGTTCCATGGGGTAGCATGGTTGCTTGGTGTGCTCGGGGCCATAGAGCTGCACCCATGTAGGCATCTACATGCCACCTGGCCCGGAGGGGTGGCGACATCAACCGCAGGGGCTACCCGAGTGTCAACTGCCAGGTGGTGTGCGGCGCCAGGGGGCGATAATCAATGTCTGTGCCATGCACCCCGAAGGAGCACACGATGCCTTCATCTGGCACCAGTCAGCACTGTGCCACAGGTTTGAGAGTGGTGGCATCCCCACTGGCCATCTGGTAGGTCAGTATGCATAGCATGCTGGACGATGGGTGCAGACGGGGGTGTGGGCATGGGCAGGGTGCTAGGGTAATGGCCATGATGGCCCATGGCACAGTGACGCAGACCACCATGCTAATGTCTCCCCTCTACACACAGGTGACAGTGCTTACCCGCTACGGCCCTGGCTGCTCACACCATACTGGCACCCCATGACCCCAGTGCAGCAACAGTACAATGAGGCACATGCCACAACACAGAATGTCATCGAGCGGGTGTTCAGGCTGTTGAAGGCACGGTTCCGTTGCCTGCACACGTCAGGCGGTGCCCTATAGTACAGCTCCTCAAAGGCCTGTGGGCTATTCCTGGCCTGCTGTATCCTGTACAACATGGCCACTGACTGTGGGATAGCCGTTGAGGTCAAGGAGGGGGACAGCGGTGGGAAAGATGAGGACGCTGGTCCAGCTGGTGTAGGGCAGCCACCCCCTGGGCGAAGGGACCCCCGGCTGGCCCAGATGGCACAGCAGTACCGGGACACCATCACAGAGGAGCACTTTGGACAACACAGGTAAGCAACGGGGCCATGTGCAACCACCAAGGGCAAGGTCACAGCCCACAGACAGGCAGGGGTGGACACCAGGGGTGGATGGCGTCAGGGGCATGGGACTGCACACAAAGGCAGGGACGGGCAGGGCTACACATGTCATGCACACACACGCACACACACCACAACACATGCCCAAAGGGCAACAGGCACGTCCACCCCAACAGGCACCCCCACACCCACACAGGACCACACAACCATGCTCAGTGGCAGGCATGGCGGCGTGCCTCAGATGCTGAGCACATTGCACAGTGGCAGACAGCGCTACACAGGCATCATAATGCACATGCCACAGTGGCCAACAGCCGGGAGGGTGTGCACAGGGACCATGTGTGTGCAGGGCTGGGCACCTCACCCATGCATCACACAAAGAACACCACAGTGCACACAGGGCAGTGGCAGACAGTGGCCATGGAGGGAGATGGGTCAGTCATGCGGCACAGTACCATGGTCACCACGGATGCGTGGGCGGCCCCACTGAGCCCTGCCAGCCATGCCTGGCCGACCAGTGGCCTCATGGGGTGGCACTGATGGGCCCCCAGGGGTGACGCTGCATGAAAGTGACTGTGTCTGCACAGGGGTCTGCAGGCCACCAAACATGCCCGCACCAGGCATGCTTGATATGCCCACAGCCGAACCCAGCATCTACATAGCAGGGGTCGCACGATGCCGGGAATGGGGGGTGGACATAGCACTCTGCGGGGTGTGTGGTGGTTGAGCACCCAACTAGGTGGCCAGTGTAGCCATGACAGTTGCCATTGCAGTGGTCTGCCTGTCAATGGCAGTGGTCACATCCACCCGCTGCTGGGCCTACTCTGCCAGGGGCAAGGCATGGTCCCTGCTGCACCGCTCCTCTGCCTGGTGCAGAACCACACTGAGCGCATCCACCGCCACCACGAGCCACATCTGCTGATCTACTGAGGCCTGGAGAAGATGGCTGTGGTCATCCAATGGGTCGTCTTCATGTCCAGCATGCTGTACCCCCTGGGGTTGCTGGCCCTGATGCCCAGCACCTCTCAACAGTGGGCGCTGCACAGCGCTGCCATTCTGGGGTATGTCCACATGTGGTGCACTGCCACCACCCCCCCGTCCCTGTCCCCACGTTGACATTGGCCATCTGCTGCCACTGCCCCTCTGGCTGCCGTTCGCCAGGTGACACTGATGTGGCCGCAGCAGCAGCAACAGCCACACCACCCTGGCTGCACACCAGTGCTGCCCCACTGGAGCATGCAGACGCAGCCTGGGAATGGGCTGTTGTGTAAGCAGCCACGCCAGCACTACCCGCGGAACCACCTGGGTGGATGCCATCTGTGGGACCATCCTGTGTCCCACATACTTCACTGGGATGTGTGTCACGTCATCATCAGTGCTGGAGCCAGCCCTGATCCATGTCCCAGCACACTGGACACCGGGGGTGGTGTCATGCTGGGACACAGGCAGGGCCATGTCCGCACCCGCACCACCGGCATTAGTCCAGACAGATGTGCAGGGCTGCAGACGGTCGGTCCCTTGGACACCTGTGGAGGTGGATGGGCTTTCCACCATGTCCAGGGCCTCCCCCTCAGTGGACACACCCACCACCGCTGCCCCATGCAGATTCTCAGGAGCTGTAAAGGAACACAGTACTGTTAGTGGCTCCGCCTGGCCCTGGAACCTGCCCCCCTGCCACCCACACACTGCCAGCGCTGGACCTACCAAGTAATGATGGGCTGCCACCCATCTGGAAGCCACCACCAGGAACACACTCGACAGCACTATGCTGCATGCTGCTGGACACCTGCTCCTCCCGTGGCGTCAGGTGGGGTACGTCCTGCTGGCACCCACTGGTGGCAGCACGTGCCACCCTGATGGCTGCCACCTTATCTTTAATCTGCTTCCTGTCCACGCCAACCTTCTTCTTGCACTCCTGCATGGACCACTGGTGGCTGCCCTGCTGGTTGGACGCACGTGCCACCTCACCCACACCGCAGCATGGACCTGTGGTGTTCCCTGTCCACTAAGCAATGGCTCCTCTCGAGGTATGCCTCAAACAGGGCATCAGATTCTGCCCTGTAAAGTTGGGCTCCTATTTTGCACCCTTCCCTGCTCCTCCTCTTCCTCTCCCTCGGTCATGCTCGTGCCTGGCGGATGGACAGGTATTACCTTGGACTGTGCAGTCCTATACAGCCCTCCCAGACTACTGTCCCCACATCCCTACAGCATGCAACCTACCTCAAAGAACTGCAATACCGGTTCATGGCCTATGCAGCCTCAGGTGGCATATTTATAGCGCAATGCATGCAAATGAGAGCAGGCACATCTGTAATTGGATGCTAATGCAGTGGATGCGCCGTGGAATGGCTCATGAGCTGATTTGCATATCCTGGCTGAATATCACACGGTTGCACCTTGCACAATGGTGTTGAGCGTGCTCAGGCTATGGCGCACCACTGTGAAATGTTCAATCGGCACTGCACCACGCATGCCCGCGGTGCTGATGCCGATGCTAACAGTACTGCTAATGTGCTGTGCATGGGAGGCAGTACAGGGCACAGCCACCACTGTGCCCGTGGGGCAAGTCCACTGTATGCTCAGAGGGGTGCTCGTGCCATGGTGCGCTGTGGGTGCCATGGCGCCACAGCATAGTAGGCCACGCAAGGTATCACACACATGCACCCTACCACGCTACACTAGGGCTTCCCAATAGCACTGTGGCACTCCGTCGGACAGACCCTTGACCCAGTGCCTGACCTTTTCCCCAGGCGCCATGCGTATGGAAGGCTGCACCCTTATTGCACAGTCCAGTGCCAGCACGATGGCGACTGGCAGCGCAGTACTGAGCTGCCTCCACATGTGGAGCATGTACACTACAGGGTGCCATTTTGTGGCTGATAGGTACAGCACTATGCCACACACAGAGCGCCCATGTGGATGGCAATTGAGCTGGCCAACTTGGTGACATTAGTGGAGCCCCATGCAGGTGCCCTCTTTGGCCACGCATACCTCCTGAGGCCACGGACAGCAGTGTGGCAGGAGGTGGCAGAGGGCCTTGAGGAGGCCATGGGATGCAGCAGGACCGCTGAGCAGTGTCTCCACCACTATGGGGCCTCCAGCGGTGGACTCTGACGCCTAGGGCAACTGCAGGCACATGCCCGTGGGGCACCATGCTATGGCCAGGTAGGTGCTCCTTCACAACACTGGTAGTATCTGTCATATTGCGGTGGTCATCAGGCCAGCTGCCGGGGCTGTACCTGTGTTGCCGGCGCTTGGGGTGCCTCATGTACACCCTGTGCCACCACGTCACAGCTGGGCCGCATGCACACAGTGGGGGAGGGCTATGTTACTGGCCTGTACTGATGTTACCCTCTCCATGTTTGCACTCTAGGCCCAGAGGATTGCCATAGGGCCCAGTCGGCCTGTGAGCAGGAATGGCAGGCTGGAACTGGGGAGTGGCCTTGCAGCCAGGGCACAGTGGTGGTGCGGGTCTGCAGCACCCTGCTGACCAGGATGCAGGTGAGTGCCATGTTTCCCCTTACATCTGTGCATGGTGGGTTGCAGGAGTGGTGGTGGGACATAGCCCCTGCACATATTCCCACTGCCGTGCACACCCCATGATGCCTCCGCACTATCTTGTGGGACTGCACGTGTGGGTGGGTGTCGCAGGTGGGCTGTGTATGCACTGGGCACCTGGCTGTGCCACTGCCATCACACTCCATAGCCATGACACTGTACGGCCACGCTGGTGCTGTGCAGTGCATGGGCGATGGGGGTGTGCAGCGGTTTGCATGGCTATGGGTGCCTGGGTAGGCGGGTCATATGGGCGCATCCACTGTGGGTGGTCACATGCCATCACAGGGGTGAAGCCCACAGCTGTATGTCATGCACATTGGGTGGGCGCGGGGTCTGGCCAGTCACACGCTCTGACTCTGCCCTCGTCCCTAGGTGGACAACGCTGGACAACCCTGGAGTGTCACATTCAGGAGACACTGCTGGTTACCCAGGCCACACTGGAGCTGCTGCAGAACTTGGAGCAGAGTGACCAGTGGCAGCACAGAAGGTGCCACAGGGAGCGCAGGGACGAGAGGGGCCGCCAGTAGGACATGCGGTACCCGCACTGTTCCTTCCCCTCCCTGGACTGTCCCTCACACACCTTTGTCCCCTTTCTTGCTATTCCCCTTTGCCCCATGCCCAATCCCCCCGAGTTGTAGCCTTGTACCCCTTCCCCCACTTTGCATATAGTACTGTATATAGTTCTTGTTCATTCTGTTACCTTTTGAAATATAGATAAGTTTCATACTACAACTGTGGTAGTCTCTGATTTGCAGCAGGCATCTGGTGCCTTGCTGCAGTGGTGTGCATGGCATCTGGGGTGGTGCTGACCTGGTCGTGGGTGTGTCTGCTAGGGCCCCTCCACTGGTGTGGTGGGGCCATGGATCCTGTCTGTGAGGCCATGTGTTGTGCCCTGTGCACTGTATGCCTGTGTGCAGCAGTCTCAGGTGCATGTGCTGTGTCCAGTCGCCCCTGGCAATGTGTGCCTGGCCTGTGTGGCTGTGCCCCGCGTATCTGTGGCACGATGGTCATGCCGACCCCACCACTGCATGCATGTCTGCTGGCATGACATTGGTGGCAGTCCATGCCAGCCACCCTCTGGGCACGGGCGCCTGGCAGCTGGCATCTTGACTCCATATCTATTGCATGTCTGCCTCAGGTGACACTGCGGAGGTGCTGTTGTTGCCTCCTTCATGCTGTCGATGGTGTCAGTGGTGTCTGTGGCAGTGCCTGTGGTCTGCTGTCTGTCACATGTGCTCCAGCTGCATGCTGGCAGCGGACAGGTTCATGGTCGTGCAACACATGGCTAGCTCACCAGCGCCATGGTGGTGTACAGGTCGTGGTGTACATGACATCGCTGGACATGCGATCGCGGCATCTGTTGTCCTGCTATGTGTGGTTCTGTGATGGGGTACCCTTGGGACCGGTGGGAGAATTGTTCGTGCCCTGTGTTTCATCCTGTGTGGCGATGCTCCATGCACCACAGTGGGCTGCTGTGCTGTCTGGTGGGGTCAGTGCTGGGACAGGGTGTGTGCACGGTTGGGTGTGTGGGATGCCGTCCTGCTGGTGGTGGCATCCAGGGCCTGACCTTGTCACATGCGGGTTCCCTCGGGTACTGACGCAAGGTTGACCTCTTTGCTGTGCCACTGTAGGAGCCATACAGGGGGCATTGTTTATGCTGCGGTGGTGTCAGTGGCTGGTGTCACCTGCTGCGGGGGTATCACAGTGGGGCTGTCATGCATGGCACCATGGGGCACTGGGTTGCATTGTCATGGTGGTGGTGGTGGTGGTGGCATACCTTCGGTGCCATGCACTGTTTAGGAATGCTTCTGGGCCGGGTGTCTTGGGATCACTGTACAGGGGGTGGTCAGCATTGTTGGGGTGCTGTGGTGTGGGAGGGTCCAGCCCTCCTTGTGTTGTGGTCACTGTTTGCCGAGGGAGTGTGCTGGGGCACCGTGCCTCTGCCACTGGATTGGTGCTGGTGTTCATGGGCTGGTGGTCCTTTCTGCTCACCTCTGGTTGTGCTGCTCATGGGGGCCTTGGCCTGGTGGGGGGCGGGGGGGGGTTCGGTCTGTCTGTCCTGCTGCATGCTCCTCCGCCCATGGTGCTTCCATGGCTAGTGCACGCCTGCTTCCTGTCCTTGTCCCTGCGCATCCCTGGGTGTGCTACTGCGCATCGGCCCTGCTCCACTGTGCATCCCTTGTTCCGCCATGGTACATGAGCGTGATATTCAGCTGTGTTGCTCAGGTGCACCTTGGCCTGCGCTTGGTTTGAATATCGCGCACATTGCACAACGGCGCACTGCTCTTACGCCTGCTCCCGCTATTGCGCATCTTTTTGTCGCAGTCTGAATATCCCACCCTGTGTATTCAGAGGGAGAGTCAGGAGGTCTCAGGTTTGACTCCCACCCATGTTTCCAACTTACTGTGTATCCATGTAGTTATATATACACAGTGGGAGAGTCAGGGTGCCCCAGGTTCTACTCCCAGTCACTGACTGACTGTGTAACCCTGGAGGTATGCACACAGTGTGGTACAAAGGAGAGTCAGGGGTCTCAGAGGTTCAGCTCCCACCTCAGTTGCTGACTGATTGTGTAACCCTGGTATGTACACCCAGTGTGGGATAAAGGAGAGTCAGGGATCTCAGGTTCAACTCTCAGTCCAGTCTCTGACTCACTGTGTAACCCTGGAGTTATATACACACAGTATGTACAGGGTGAGAGTCAGGTGGTCTCAGACTCAAATCCCACCTGTCTCTGACCCATTGTGTAACCCAGGAGGTAAAGATGGTACAGGACTTGTACCAGATAACAGCTGAGGAGAGAGTAAAATATCTGAATATGTAGTCACTGGAGGAAAGGTGGTAGCGAGGAGACATAATGGAAACCTTCAAGTATCCTATAATCATAAACAAGGTGCAAGAGGGTGACATCTTTCAATTTTGAAAAGTATAAGAGCTGATGGGCATGATATGAGATTGGAGGGTAGGATAAAGGGAATGTGAGGATTTTTTCAAGGAAAGGTGGTGGATGCATGGCATAGCCTGCCACATGAGGTGGTGGCAGCAAGCACAGTGAGGGGCTTTAAACACATATGGGATAGTCCTAAGGGAACCCTGGAGGTGGGAAGGAGAGGCTGAAGCTGATGACCAAGCAGGGTCAGCGACCACTGGTAAAGACAGCATAAAGGGCAGACTAGATGGACCTAGAGGTCCTTATCTGCCATCCATTAATTTTTTGCTTTAAAGGTTTTATTAGTTTCCAGTAACACAGGATACAGCAAAGATTCACAGTACGATATTTAAAACAGTAATAATAACTAGCTAAATGCATAACTAATTTTAGGTCTCATAACATAAAATACATACACAGATAATTAAGTTAATAAATTTACTAAATAGGTAATTAATTAAATTATAGTTAAAACCTCAGTCATGGAGAAACAAACCCAGAACAGAAATAAGCACAAGATACTGGTTTAGAACTGTATCAATATTCCTTATGTCATGTAATGACAAGATAATTTAGGAAGGGGGCCCAGACTGTGTCAGATAGTTCTCTTTTACCAACATCTTGGAGCGCCAATCTTTCATTATTGATTACTTAGCTCGTTTTATTGCCCCATTCTTAATAATCAGGCGGGAAGGAGATTCCCAATGTAGAGTAAACTTTGAAGAGACAGAGCTGCTGACCATATGACTGAATTTTGATGATTGCTTAAAACTCCCACCTCCCTTTTATCCCAAGAATGAGGAATTTAAGAGTAAAGGAGATTTTCATCCCAAGAGCAGATTCACTGACTTTATGGATGGGACCATACTCCAGATCCATTTAATACAGGGGCAGAACATGAGCATATCAAGGTCTGCATCTTGCCTTTGACTCCTCCAGCATTTCCCATCTGGCTAGAAGCCATGGGAAGCCAATCTCTTAGGGGAATACTAAACAGAAACATAAAATTTTATACAGGATTGCCCTGCTTTGGACTTCCCAACTACTGCTGTAAGCGTTGTCCGATACTGAAGGCCATTCTGAATCAAATAACTTCCCTGACCTCTCCCTCCCACTTTGATTTGGCGGAAGCTGTCAAAAAAGAGGGATCTTGTGTGTTCATTAGAAGTTTATACATCAGGCTCACCCCTTTCTTCAGCTTTACCATGTGCCATCAATTTCTATGTTTTTATGTACAAGGGGAAGAATTAAGGGTCTCAGATTTGACTCAACCCCAGTCACTGACTCACTGTGTGACCTGATGAAATGGCTTGACTTTCTTGTATTTTAGTACTTCCCAGTTGTAAAACAGGGTAAAAAATAGGTCTCACACCTGCCCTCCATGAGGTGGTGCAGCTTAGCTGGGTGGTCTTGGGTAAGGAAACTGTTAAACAATAACAACTGTCACTGGCTGGGTCATGCACTGCACAGGGCAATCTTTAATAATCACATCTCACCATATTTCAACAGAACAACTAGAATTTACCATTTTCGGCAGGGACGGCAGGCTTCACACTGGTACTTAAAATTCCAGTCGCTGTTATAGCTGCTCCCCTCTATGCAGGGTGCACACTTTGTGTCAGAGGACTCGCTGCACCGTTGAGTCATTTTTTGACCTACAGTTTTGAAAAAAATATATAGTTATTAATACTGCTGTGACCAGTCCAGTAAAATAACATCCAAACGCCGCATAAAATGTGGGAAGTGCTCCATATATTGAACGGACTGAAACCGCTGCATTACTGTGGGGAGTAGGCACAACCAATGAACGATTTGAATTGTTCCATCCCTCTCCCATGTTCTATTGGTGGTGGTAGAGTCTTGCCTTTCACTTCTGTCTGGAACAGTTAACCTGTATGTCTTTGCCCTCCTCCGCCCTTCAAGTCTCTTTTTCCTTCATGTTTGGTTCCTGGTTTTCTCTCTGCTTATTTATGTTCCCTTTGTCGATGCTTTTGAATGTCAGTTACTATATGTCCTGTGCTTCCTGCAACAACAGCCTACAAAGGACCTGATACAGCGTCTGAAGAACCATCCTCCCACTGTATATTACACACGCATGGACAAGAGTTTCTTCTTTATTTCTTTCAACCCATATTTGACACTTTTCATGTGTTTTAAAGTGACACTACAGAACATTATCAGTAGGAGTTGAAGCTAAAAGTGGAAATCTATTACCCAAAGGGTAAAAAAGAGACTGGCAGATGGTTAGTGCCAAAATTCACGGGCTGGGGCATTTTACTACCCGCTGTTGGCGATCACTTTTTACCCAAGGAAGAAATAGTTTTCACAGTTTCTCAATAAGAATGCCAGTCTGTATTTGTTTTTAAAACCCTTTTGTAAAATTTGAAGCACTAGTAAACCTTTAAGTGCAGGAATATTTTTAAGGTTTGATATTTTCAGGGTTTGAATTTAAAGAACAGCAACATGTTCAGGGTGTGACACCTCTTAGTTGAATGAATGACACTTTTCAGAGCGACTGCATTTTGAGAGACGGCACCCTTCATTGGGTCAGTAACTCTCAGAAGCCAGTCTCTGAAAACACCTTTATAAACCTTTGTATTTTCTGGACTAGCAGAACTGTCACATTCCTTTGATCAAAGTGTGAATCCTAGCCAACTGCCCACATGACTTCACCTTTGTTACATGTCCTGAGGCAGGTCCTGTGCTGCAGAGGTCCCAGGCATACGGCGCGGTCAAGGGGGGTCTGTGTGATAACAGTGAGCAGCCTAAAGGTGACCCGCCATTATCACTCAGTCAGAGTAGCAAACACATTTTCGACACTCTGACAATCCTGGAAGCGCCAGCACAATGGCACCAGGACATATTTTACTACTTTCTGTGGAGGCTGCGCCCCAAACACACACCTTGGCAGGGGCTTGTCTCTGCACCCCCTACTTAAGAATTCTCAACCCAGGGGTGCATTTGGGGAGTGAGTAGAAATAAAAAGGTTCGGGCAGGGCACAATAAAAATCGCACCAGCGCCCGGACCTGAACCCAGTACCTCACCCCAGCCATTGTCCAATCCCCGATGCCATGACGCAGCTCAACCGACAACTGCAGCATCACCCCCTACAGCCTCTCCACCCCCTCCTAGCCCACGCTTGTGTGCTCGCTCCCAACCCCCTCGTGCGCATACGTATAGTGACATCCTGTCACCTAGTTCGCCCATCCCCTCATCTGGTCGCCCTACCTGTCAGTCGCCTTGAGTGGATTGTGCAAGGAAGGTGCCACTGTAATGGATGGCACCCTTCCTCATGTGCCCACTTCACAGTTACCATCAAGGGGGGTTTGCAGACTTTGTTGTTCCCGGATGGAGCAGGCTCGCAAGGGCACCTCGGAGATGTTGGGTATGTTCCCACATCTGATTCACCAAAGCCTGCTGCTCTGCCAGTCCCCATTGCTGTAATAGTCCCTGGTGCACCCACTGCTGTAATAGGCCCTGGTGCACCCACTGCTGTAATAGTCCCTGGTGCACCCACTGTTGTAATAGTCCCTGGTGCACCCACTGCTGTAATAGGCCCTGGTGCACTACCCCAACCATCACTAGGGGTCAGACTGTTCTGGGTGCTGTGTCCCGCTTTGCCTCCCTGGAGGAGAGCAGTCCACCAGGCACTCACTTCTCCTCCCTCAAGGCTGACCTGCCAAGTTCCAGGTTCATTCCTAAACCCAGGTTACTGGCGCTGCAAGTGCCAGCACTGCCGCCGTGTTGTTGAGCCAGATTGTTTAAGAATTACAGTTCTTTATGGTGCTTACTATTGTAAAGCACCCAGAGCCTTTCGATAGGGTGCCAAACAAATTAGATGACCTTGCCTTGCTTTGAGCAAGTCCACTCTAGCTCCCTGAATGGCAGATGGGGGTGGGGTACATACACAATGATTTTTAAAGTTAACACAGGGTGCTGCTAGTATGCTGCGGCACTTCCCCAGTGCCCCTCTGTGGCATCACTATACCTAGGAACAAACAGAACTGCACTATGGCGGGGGGTGCTCAGTGACAATAGTGATCAAAACTGGAACAAAAACTCGCAGCACTCTCCAAAAGTACACCTTCCAATGAAGAGTCCACAAGTGTAGATATTAGGACTTAATCCTCATTTTAATGAAACACACAGCCAGCAAGATTGACCCTCCTGGGTCAGGGACAGTAATACGCATGCTCTGACATTTTACCTCTGAAAAGGCTTTGTCAAAAACAAGTAAGTGTAGCGGCTTTTTATGTTTGCTTGCACGCATGTGCAAGAAACATAGTGCGATGATCCAAAATGCAGTGCCATACAGTTGAAAGGGAGAGCTCCACTTCAGTGAGCAGCGCTCCCCCCAACGCAGACACACGCATATTGCGTGCTTATGTGCTCTTCCCCCATGCACACACTGTATGGGCGACTGGGGTGCCCAATCCCCCATCGGCTTTACGCCCCCCCAAACAGCCTTTCAGCTGCCAAGCTGGGAGCCCACCCCAGCGTGGTAAACGTCCCGCTTCGTCTTCCTTAAATAAACAAAAACCTGTAAACAAGAAAACGTTCCCTCAGCGGTCTCACTGCCCACCCGCTCCTACTCTCTGCGCACCCTGCCTCCCCACACCTCAACCTCACCCATACTTACCTCGGACCTCGGTGCGATGATCTTAGGTGGACCGGGAACCGTCTACAATCTTCAAAGCTGACCACGAACTGAGGAAATGCCAGTAGGCTGTATAATGTAATAAATAGGTTTTTTCAACTTTGCATATCTCAGGCATTTTTTGGAATTTTGGCACCAAATTTTCAACATGGGTTTTTTGGGATCCCTCCTCATGAATTCTGTCACTGTCATGGCGTTAATCTGGCCCAAAGGGTGATTTTGTGGTCACTGCGTGAAATCAGCTTTCGGGACCGATTAATGAAATAACAGTACCAGTGTTCATAAGGTGTGCTCTCAAAAAGCCTATGTTGCAAATTTGGTGAAAAAATTCCTAAAAATGACTGTTTTATAAGCGTGCATTGTGCAGTTCCTATGCACGCTTGTAAGTTCACGAATTTTTAATATTTGCACCCGGATTTTCAACATTGCCATTTTTCCACACCTTCTTATGAGCAGTACAGCTGTCATTTTTCACATTTCACCCAAAATGTGTTTCTGCGCATGTAGCGAACAATGGCGCAGTCGGTGTTCACAATCAATGTTTGGGACAGATTAAGAAAATCACAGTAACACTGTTCATGAGCAGAGGTCTTAAAATGGCTATGTTGAAATTCGGTGAAAAGTTCCCAAAAATCACTGTTTTAGGAGCGCACTTTACGCAGTTCCTATGCATGCTCGCACGTTGGCGAATTTTTAATATTTACGCAACTGATTTTCAACATTGCCATTTTACCACACTTTCTTATGAGTAGCAGCTGCCATTTTTCACATCTCACCCAAAATGTGTTTCCGACGTAGTGCAACAATGGCAGTCGGTGTGCGAAAGCAATGTTTGGGACAGATTAAGAAATCACAGTGACACTGGTCATGAGCAGAGGTCTTAAATGGCTATGTTGAAAATTTGGTGACAAAAGTCCATAAAATGACTGTGTTACGAGTGAGCATTGTGCAGTTTCCATGCACCCTCGTAAGTTCATGAATTTGTAATATTTTTGGTCCAGATTTTCACCAGTGGCATTTTTCCACACTTCCTTATGAACAGAACAGCTGTCATTTTTCACAACATGGCCGAAATGTATTTTCACACTTTCAGCACAGAAATACATGGTCGCTGTGGGAAATCATTGTTCAGGACACATAAAGAAAATCACAGTGACACTGTTCATGATCGGAGGTTCCAAAATGCCTGTGTTGACAATCTGCTGTAAGAAATCCCCAAACTAATTACATTACGGGTGTGCGTTGCACAGTTTCTACGCACGCTTGTGACTTCACTGTTTTTTTTAATATTACTGCAGATTTTCAACATTGCCATTTTTACACCTCCCATGAACAGTACAGCTGTCATTTTTACATCCTGTTCAGAATGTGTTTTGCACCTGTGGTGACAAATGCCGTAGTCGCTGTGCAAAAGCAGCTGCTAACAAATTGATATTGCCATTGTTCATGAGGTGGAGTCACAAAAAACATGTTGAAAATTTGGAGTGAAAATACCAACGAATGCCTGAGGCATTAGGGTTTCTGACCATAACGCCCAACCCTGTAGAGAATGACCGGCATCAGGGGTGTGACTGGGATTGTTGCCTGCAGTGCTCATACCATTCCACCCCTACCCACACCCTGCTGCCACTGAAAGGCATCGAGGTGTGCCTTGGACTCTTCGGCCCCAAAGTTCACCCCGTTCTCCTATACAGCACCCATCTCACCATATTTCCTGATGGAATGGGATGCATATAAGGGCCAAAGACCCCAAGGGCCGTGACACTGTCAGTGTCTGCAGGGTGAGTGTGATGAAATGGCGTGGCCGTTCGTCCTGACGACCCAAAGGCCACACCTCAATACCTGTCACTCTCTGCAGGGTGGTGGTGGGTTGGCTTCAGTTCAATGCTTCACTGCCATTCCTATTATGCAGCTCTCTAACTCCTACACTACCACTGCCAATGCCAGCAAGCAAACATTTGGTATTGACAAATGCTTGTTGTTTCAAGCATCACTATACCATCTACAGTTAGCCCCACTGATTTTGTCTTTATTCTTATACTGGATTAATTTATTTAGTTTTAAGCTTTATATATTTGTTTATGTTACATTGTATTACTATTTCTTTTATTTATATACTCTTAATAATATTTCTGGAATGGCGGGAGATTTGCGACTGGTAGGAAGAAAGTATACACTGGTCTGTGGCACAAGAGTCATGGTGGCTAAGGGGAATAACTTAAGGAGGTGAGCCACAAGGAGGCCTGTTAATTCAGAGGTTAAGGATTTTTATGATGTTAGTTTAGAAGCTAATATGATTGTTTATGCTATTCATTTAAAAGTTAGTATGCTTTAAGGTGTTAGTTCAGAGATTAATGTGTTTTATCAAGTTACCATTCTGGTTTGTATTTATGAGATTCATGCAGTGCTCATTATGTCTAGTGGAGTAAAATATGTGAGATGCAATATGTGAAACTGTACATGTGTGAGATGCAATATATGTGGGATACAATATGAGCGAGATGCAATATGTGTGAGCTCCAATATCTGTGAACTACAATATGAGTGAGCTACAATATGTGCAAAATGCAATATGTGTGAGATGCAATATATGTGAGCTGTAATACATGTGAGCTGCAGTACGTGTACGATGCAATATGTGTGAACTGCAATACATATGAGCTGCAATATGTGCGAGATGCAAGCTGTGTGACATGCAATATGTGCAAGATGCAATATACAGTAAATGAGATGCAATGTGTTTGGCATGCAATATGTGCGAGATACAAAGTATGTGAGCCTCAATATGTGTGAGCTGCAATATGTACAAGATGCAATCTGTGTGACATGCAATATGTGCAATATGCATTCTGTGTGGCATGCAATATATGTGAGTTGTAATATGTGTGAGTTGCAATATATGTGATCTCAAGTATATGTGTGACATGTAATATGTGATGTATGCAAGATATGTGAGCTGCAATATTTGTGATTCATGTATATGTGTGAGCTGCAATAAGTGTGAGATGCAATATGTGTGACATGTAAATGTGCAAGATGCAAGATATGTGAGCTGCAGTAAGTGCAAGATGCAATCTGTGTGGCATGCAATATGTGCAAAATGCAATATATGAGAGCTGTAATTTGCATGAGTTGCAATATATGTAAGCTGCAATATGTGGGAGATGCAATATGTGAGTTGCAATGTATACGAGATGCAATATGTGTGACATGCAATATGTGCAAGATGCAAGATATATGAGCTGCAATATGTGTAAGCTGCAATATTTGTGATGTGCAATATGTGTGAGCTGCAATAAGTGTGAGATGCGATATGTGTGAGCTGCAATATGTGTGAGCTCCAGTCTATGGAGATGCAATATGTGAGAGTTGCAATATGTGAAAAGGCAATATCTGCAAGCTGTAATATGTAGATAATATAACAATAATAATAATTTTTTCTTTGTTTGGCGTCTTTCCAAAACCAAGGCACCTAACAATCTATAAAAACAAATAAGCCATAAATTCACACAGTAATAAATACATTAAAATCTAATTAAAACAATAAACAAAATGTTGATCATTCACTAAATGCCAGCTTCCACAAATAGGTTTTGAGAGCCTGTTTAAATCCCTCCATGGTGACACTCCTGTAGCTGATGGGGTAGAGAATTCAAGGTGAGGGGCCATGCATAAATACATGGGCCCCTGATGATTTTAAACAAACCTTTAGAATCTCTAGCAACCACTCATCAGACGAGTGGAGTGATTGCCCAGGGCAGTAAGAAACCAGAATCTCTTTCAGGTAGTCTGGGCCCTTTCCATGTAGGGCTTTGTAAGTCAGAAGTCTGACTTTAAAGGTGATCCACCACTGTACAGGTAGCCAGTGCAGTTCTCACAACACCGGAGAAACATGACAGGACCGAGAGGTCCCCATCAGTAGCCAGACTGCTGCATTATGCACCAGCTGCAAGTGGTGGCTATCAACCCCAGGAAGCCCTAGGTACAGGGAGTTGCAATCAAGCACGAAGATACAAAGGCATGGGACCAACGAGGGAGGTCACCAGACGGAACAAGATGCTTAACCATGGAGAGATTCCTCAGATGGTAGAAAGAGGATCTGACAGCAACTGACACCTGTGAATGCAAAGTCAGCCCTTTGTCAAAACGTACCCCCAGGTTTCACACCTGTTCAGAGGTCAGGAGTGGAAATTCCTGAAGAAAAATTCTTGAAGGCGAGCCCACCTCTGACCCCTATGCAATCTGTGTGAGCTGCAATATGTGTGAGAAGCAATATGTTTGAGCTGCATTTTGTGGGAGATGCAATGTGTGTGAGCTGCAATATGTGAGAGAGGCAATATGTGTGAGCTGCAGTATGTAGATGTAATATATGCGAGCTGCAATATGTGTGAGCTGCACTGTGTGGGAGATGCAATATGTGTGAGAGGTAATATATGCGGGCTGAAATATGTAGATGTAATACATGTGAGATGCAATATGTGTGAGATGCAATATCTGTGAGCCACAATATGTGTGAGCTGCAGTATGTGTTAGAGGCAATATGTGTGAGCTGCAATATGTAGGAGATGCAATATGTGATAGCAGCAACATGTGCAAGATGCACTATGAGATGCAGTATGTGTGTGATGCCATATGTGAGCTGCAATATTTGTGAGATGCAATATGTCAGATGCAATGTGTGAACTGCAATGCGTGAGAGATGCAATATGTGTCGGATACAATGTGTATGATTTGCATAATGCGTGAACTGCAATGTGTGAGTTGCAATATGTGTGAGCTGCAATATTTGTAGGATGTAATATGTGTGAACTGTAATATGTGTGAAGTGCAATATGAGAGATGTAATATGTGGAGATTTATGTGTGAGAGGGAATATGTGGGCTGCAATATGTGATGTAATACAGTATGTGTGAGATGCAATATGTGTGAGCTGCAATATCTGTGAAATGCAATATGTGTGAGCTGCAGTGTGTGCAAGATGCAATGGGCCAGCTATTCAAAACTTTGCCCCTGTGCTAAGATAACACTGCCTGGCGGGCAAACATAGCCCGGAGCACAAAGCAAGCTGTATTCAAAAGGAATTGCCCGGGGCAAACAGTCCCTGGATATAGCATGGGAAAGAAGCGGTGCAAACTGGGCTGGGAGTGCAGGGCAACCGTAGCCCTGGAATTTGACAGCACTGAACATAGCAACCAGGAAGTGCAAACCACAACAACAACAAAGTGCACAGCGACATGAGGGTAGGTAGAGAGGAACTATGTGGCCAATGTGTGTGCCAGCAAATGTGTGGACCCAGTACAGCTGCAGGCAGCAGCAGATATAAAAGAACAGTGATTAGAACTGTAAAATATTCCCCAAACTGTTAACAGCTTTAGCATGGAGCTAAGCAGTTTGCCTGGTGCAAACACGTTAGCCCAGTGCTAAACTTTGCCATATTCAAAGGTGAAATGCAAATGAGCCTACTTAGATAGCCTCTGGGCAAACAGCCACATTAGCATCTCATCATGCCCTGATTTGCTTGCAGTTTGCCCAGCGTTACTGCAGGGTCCCACAGCTTCACCTGTAGGTCAGTCTGGAAGTACGGGGGCTGGCCAGGTCTGACCGCAGCTCCACCTGTAGGTCAGTCAGGCAGTGCATGATGATAGCTGCAGGCTACATGTGAACAGTACAGCATACCGCAGCATATTGTACTCCAGGAGACAACACAGCATAGGCACAGGTGGGTCATGCTACAGTGCACAGCAGACACTACAATAGCAAGGGGCTGGTAGTGTGAGGGACACAGCAATGCCTATAATATGTAGGGCAGTGCTGACCACTGCACAGTACACAGTGACAGGCCCAGCTTGCAGGTAATTACAGACAGTGGACAGTACTATTTCACTGTTGTGAGATCCACAGCTGCTGCACCTGTGGCATGGGATGCACACAGTGTCATGTACATGGCTGGCTGTGTGTGCTGTGGCATCTGTACAGTTGTGTGGTGGGTGGCTGGGGGGGCCTGTAAGATCCGACAGGCACACAGGTGGTGGGGAATTCCCACTACTGGCCCATGTGCACTGCATGACGTGTCCCAGCCTTGTGGCCACACCTGGGCTGTGGTGAGGTCTGGGCCACCAGTACACCCTTCCCTTCACTGGCCACCATGCCCACAGTGTTGCATGTGTGTGCTGGTATCTGTTAGGCACCACAGACGTATGGTTTGCAGGTGTGTGCTAAATGGCCACACTACCATGCTGTTCCCTGTGGGTTGGATCATCCCTTACTGTCTGTGCATGGCTGGGACTGACGGCAGTTGCTGGCAACATGGTGGTGCCATCAGTGAGCAGCACGTGTCCTCCATGTCTGGCATTTTCTAAGTGTCATACTCCTATGTTAGGGTTGCACAAGCTGTGCAAATCCCACGCAAACACTGCGCAATGCACCAATGACATGAAAAGCAGTTTGACCAGGGTTAAGACCAGCTTTTCCTGGGTGGTAAATTGTACCACACTAAGGGTCACGCTCTGTCATGCTAAACACCTTAGCGTGGTGCTAGCCACCGAATATCTCATAGCACCTTTTATTCATGTTCACTATACCCCTTGCATATCAATATGCTTTGCCCTGCGCTACTGCTGTTTGCCTGCATTAGTTGACCTTTTGAATATGGCAGTTCCGCGCTAATCCCACGCAAACTGTTTGTGAACTGCACAACGCTTTAAATATCTGGCCCAATATGTGTAAACTGAAATATGTGTGAGAGGCAATATGTGTGAGCTGCACTATGTGGGAGATGCAATATGTGTGAGAGGCAATATGTGCAAGTTGCAATACATGCGAGATGCAGTATGTGTTTGATGCAACATGTGTGAACTGCAATATGTGCAAAATGCAACATGTGTGAGATGCATTATGCATCAGCTGCAGTATGTAAGAGCAGCAATATGTGTGAGATGCAATATTTGTGAGATGCGATATGTGTGAGATGCACTATGTATGATTTGCAATCTGTGAGAGCAGACGTGTGTGAGATACAGTATGTGTGAACTGTAATGTGTGTGAAATGCAATCTGTGTGAGATGTAATTTGTGTGGGATGCAATATGTGTGAGATGCAATCTGTGTGAGCTGCACTATATGTGAGATGCAATATGTGTGATTTGCAATGTGTGTGAAATGTAATATCTGAGAGCTGCAATATGTGAGATACATGTGTGTGTGCAATGTGAGATACAATATCTGTGAGCTTCAATATGTGTGACATGCAATATGTGGGAACACAATATCTGTGAGATACAATATGTGTGAGCTGCAGTGTGCAAACTGCAATATGTGCAATGTCTCAAATGCAGAATGTGAGCAATATGTGTGAGCTACAGTGTGTGTGAGCTACAGTGTGTGTGCAATGTGTGAGATGCAATATGTGTAAGATGCAATATGTGTGAGCAGCAATGTGCAAAATGCAATATGTGTGAGCTGCAATATGTGGAATATGCAGCATGTGTGAGCTGCACTATGTGTGGATGCAATATGTGAGCTGTAATATGTGAGCTGCAATATGTGTGGGATGTAATCTGTGAGCTGTAATATGTGAACTGCAATATATGTGAGCTACAATATGTGTGAGCTGCAGTATATGTGAGCTGCAATATGTGTGAGCTGCAAAATGTGTGAGCTACAATACATGGGAGATGCAATATGTGTGAGATGCAATATGTGTGAGATGCAGTATATGTGGGATACATTATGCGGGGGCTGTAAGATCCAACAAGCACACAGGTGGTGGCATATTCCCACCACTGGCCCATGTGCACTGCATGATGTGTCCCAATATGTGTGGGAGGCAATATGTGTGAGCTCCAACATGTAGATATAATATATGTGAGCTGCAATATGTGTGAGCTGCAGTATGTGTGAGCTGCAATATGTGTGGGATGCAATCTATGAGCTGTAGTATGTGCGAGCTACAATATGTAAAAGTAATATGTGTGAACTGCAATATATGTGAGCTACAATATGTGTGAGCTGCAGTATGTGCAAGATGGAATATGTGTGAGCTGCAAAATATGTGGGATGCAATATGTGGGAGATGCAATATGTGTGAGCTGCAATATATGTGGGATGCGATCTGTATGAGCTGTAATATGTGTGAGAGGCAATATGTGCAAGCTGCAACATGTAGATGTAATATGCGTGAGCTGCAATATGTGTGAGTTTCAGTATGTGTGAGCTACAATATGTGTGAGCTGCAATATCTGTGAGCTGCAGTATATGCAAGATGCTATATGTGTGAGCTGTAATATGTGTGAGAGGCAATATGTGTGAGCTGCAATATGTGTGAAAGGCAATATGTGTGAGCTGCAGCATGTAGACGTAATATGTGTGATGCAATATGTGTGAGCTACAATATCTGTGAGCTGCAATATGTGTGATCTGCAATGTGTGGGAGATGCAATATGTGTGAGAGGTAATATATGCAGGATGCAATATGTAGATGTAATATGTGTGAGATGAAATATGTGTGAGCTGCAATATCTGTGAGCTGCAATATGTGTGAGCTGCAGTATGTGTTTGATGCAATATGTGTGGACTGCAATATGTATGAGAGGCAATATAAGCGAGCTGCAATATGTGGGAGATGCAATATGTGTTAGAGGCAACATGTCCAAGATGCAATATGTGTGAGATGCAGTATGTGTGTGCGTGATACAATGTGTGTGTGAGCTGCAATATGTGCAAAATCCAATATGAGTGACATGCAATATGTATGATTTGCAATGGGTGTGAGCTGCAATGTGTGTGAGATGCAATATGTGTGAGCTGTAATGTGTGTGAGCTGAAATGTCTGTGAGATAAAATTTGTGTGATATGCAGTATGTGTGACCTGTAATATGTGTGAACTGCAATATGTGTGAGCTGCAATATGTGAGAGATGCAATATGTGTGAGATGCAATATGTATGATTTGCAATGGGTGTGAGATGCAATATGTGTGAGCTGTAATGTGTGTGAACTGCAACGTGTGTGAACTGCATTATGTGTGAGCTGCAATATGTGAGAGATGCAATATGTGGGATATTCAATATGTGTGAGAGGCAATATGTGTGGGCTGCAATATGTAGATGTAATATGTGTGAGATGCAATATGAGTGAGCTGCAATATCTGTGAACTGCAATATGTGTGAGCTGCAGTATGTGCGAGATGCAATATGTGTGAACTGCAATATGTGTGAGAGGCAATACGTGCGAGCTGTAATATGTGTGAGAGGCAATATGCGGGATATGCAATATGTGTGAGAGGCAATATGTGTGAGTTGCAAAACGTGCAAGATGCAGTATGTGTGTGATGCAATATATGTGAGCTGCAATATGTGCAAAATGCAGCATGTGAGATGCAATATGCGTGAACTGCTTATGAGCTGTAATATGTGTGAGATACAATATGTGTGAGATGCAATATGAGTGAGATGTAATATGTGTGAGATGCAATGTGTGTGAGATGCAATATTTGTAAGATGCAATATGTGTGAGATGCAATATGTGTGATATGCAATATGTGTGAGATGCAATATTTGTGAGATTTACCCAGTAAGTATAACTAGAAAGTACTGTCTGGATTGTAGAGGTGACAAAAAGAAAAGGAACAGAACCAGGTGGAACCACAAGAATGGCAAATAGAACAGGTTAGAACAAGAACTTTAAGCTCGTGATCTGGAACAGAGGAGGCTGGGACACTGCTAAAGAGAACCAGAGTATTAGGTAAACTCAGATAACTGGGGGCTGATGTGGCCAGAATACAAGAGACTCGTGTATCTCTAAAAGAATCTTGGAAGTCACCAAAAATGGATAAGCATAGTGTATGGCATGAGGCTGTCCCACGGTCCCACAAACTCCTTCTGGCTAAGCTCACATTTCCGTCCTCAACTCCACTTTTTGTCGGATTATTGTATGCTCTCCCCAAACTCCTTCCCTCCTCCCTTGTCTCCTGCATTACCTCTACTATCTCACATGCATCCACAAGCTTGATTGATCCTTCTCGGTGACCTGAATCTGGACTGGCTCTCCTCTTAATCACAAAATGTATTCCTGCAGGTAGATGCACTAAAACCTCACCCAGTCGATAACTAAGTCAACTCACCTTAAAACTCATTGTACCCAATAGCTCCGTATGAAGTCCGAACCATCCATTGATTCTCCTGATACAAAATGGCTGCCCAGGGTAAAATGAGTTAACTATCACTCCCAGACCCATACCTTGCTTGACTGAGTTCTATCATCCCACCCTCACTACATCGGCTCTGCTGGTGTACTTCTCGATGTACTCCGCGATCACTGCCCCACCTTTTGTGTCAAAAAGATACATCCTCCTCCAAACCCCCCCTGAATATATCCAGTACTGGCCCCTTAAAAGTTAAACTCCAATAAAGTTATCCTTGACCTGGCCATGGCTGATTGGTCTCCTGTCCTATCTACCTCTTCTGTGGATGCTGCCCTCAACCACTTCACTTCTACTTTCCTTAAAGTATGGGCTGTTCATGCTCCCCAGCAACCTTTCCAGGGCAAACACCATCACAATCCCTGGATCTCTTCAGAGATCCTATCTTAATGCAGAACCTGTGACCTCGCCTGGCGACACTTCAAAACCTCAAGCGACCCAGCTGACCTGTAAAATTACTGATCCCTCTGTAACAGTTGTATCAAGCGTATTCGGCATGCCAAATCAGAAAACTTAAAAACTGGCTTCACACCTCAAACAACTGTCCATCCTCTTTCTTGCACGAGCTCTGTTCACTCCTGCATCCCACCTCAGACCCCCCACCCACTCTTTGCATGGCAGGATCCCTTATTTCCGATCCTACCTCTGTCGCTAATGTCCCAAATGGGTTTTTTACCACCAGTGCCCTCCCACATGACCCCCTTCCTCTTCTGCCCCTCCCCCTTCTCCCACTTGGACCTCTGGTTTTCAACTGCCCCTATATCCCCAACTGAAGTCCTCAGAGCTCTTGGCTCCCTAAACTCCTCTAAATCCAGTCCTGACGGTGGACACCCTAGACCTCAAAATCTCTGTACCTCTATTCTGACCCTGCTAACTTACATCCTTAATTTATCTCTTTCCTCTCTTCCATCCCTTGGGTCTGGAAGTCAGCTACTGTCATTCCCTTCATAAAGGAGTGACCCCACTGTCCCTGGCAGCTACCACCCTATTTCTCTTCTCCCGCACTTGCCAAGGTTCAAGAATCACTTATCCTTTCAAGGTTAAATGACTTCCTCACTGCTTTCAACTCTCTCTCTCTCTCTCCCCCCAGTTCATTAGGCTTTAAAAAACTCCACTCTACCACCTCCTTCTTTCTTCTCTTTACAGATGCCATTCACTCTGCAATGGATCGAGGGTAAATGACCTTGGCTATTCTCACTGACCTTGCCAAGGCCTTTGATTCCATCTCCCACTCCCTCCTGCTAAGCATGCTAAGTGTCATTGGCCTGTTCCCATCCTCTGTTTCCTGGTTTAGCTCCTATTTAACTGGCCGGTCCCGATCAGTTAAAATCATTAATGTCCTATCTTCTTCCCACCCCATTCTTGCGGGGGTCCTACGGGCTTGATCCTTGGACCTGTCCTCTTTTCCCTACTTATTAATGACTTTTCTTCTATATGCACCCATGCCAAAATCCACATGTATGCGGATGACAGCATCCTGTTCCTATCCAGTCCCTCTGCCTCAGTCCTCTCCAATATGACTTTTCCACAGTATCAAAGTGGTTCAAAGACAACTGCCTAAAAATAAACACCAAAAGACCGTTGCCATGACTTTTGGCAGCAAGCAGAAACTTGCCAGGCCCCCACCCTCCCTGTCTTTTATACCCCAGCTAACACTCCTCTTGATGATGTCCACATCTACAAATACCTAGGTGTGTGGCTAGACCCTCTTGACTTCTCATTGCACTTTAAGGCCCTCCACTCCAAACTATGCCCCAAACTCGGCCTACTCTACCGATACAAGATAGTCTTCCCACCACAGTCTGACATAACTTGCTTATCAAATTGATCCACCCTGCCTTTGACTACACCGACATAGTCTTCAGTGCTGCCCTACCACCTCCCTTGCAAATCAGACATCCTCTTTGATGCCTTCTGCTGTTTCACCTCAAACTCACTCCCGACCCATCACTGTGACTCTCTCCTCCCTATCCTCCAATCCCTATTGCAGCGACACACGTCCCACTGCTCCATCTTCATCTCCAAATATTGATTTGGATCTCTTCCTTCCTATGTCCCCTCCTCCTGACCCTTGCCACTCCCTCTCCCTACAATTCATGAATGAATTGCCTCTGTTCATTTGCCCTCCCACGTGTACGCAACTCTTCTGGAAAATTAGCATTCTCTTGTAGATTCCCCTCTCCCTGGAACAACCTCTCCATTCCAACCCACCTCACCCCCTCCTTTCCTGCACTTAAGTGCCTATTCAGACCACCCCCAGTCATATCTTGCAGCTGTCCAATGCCATAATCCACAGCCATGCTACAGGCTGTCTCCCTCTCTTCCATTGCCTGTATTTAACTTGTAACCTTGTACAATACTCTGTAATTTTCTGTCATATAATGTACATTTCCTGCTGTTTGTACTATACTATATGAAACCTTTACTCTTGTATTATACTGTACATTTTATTTTTATGTTTCCTGTATTATGCTATATTAGTTTGTTGTTATCCCTTTGTTATGCTGTATCAGTTTGTTGTTATCCCTTTGTTATGCTGTATCAGTTTGCTGTTATCCCTTTGTTACACTGTATCAGTTTGCTGTTATCCCTTTGTTATGCTGTATCAGTTTGCTGTTATCCCTTTGTTACACTGTATCAGTTTGCTGTCATCCCTCTGTTACACTGTATCAGTTTTTTATCTCTTTTTGTATGCTGTATCCCTTTGTTGTTATCCCTTTGTTACGCTGTATCAGTTTATTGTTATCCCTTTGTTACACTGTATCAGTTTGCTGCTATCCCTTTGTTACACTGCATCAGTTTGTTGTTATCCTTTTGTTATGCTGTATCAGTTTGTTGTTATCCCTTTGTTACGCTGTATCGGTTTGTTGTTATCCCTTTGTTACGCTGTATCAGTTCTTGTTATCCCTTTGTTATGCTGTATCAGTTTGTTGGTATCCCTTTGTTACGCGGTATCAGTTTGCTGTTATCCGTTTGTTACACTGTCTCAGTTTGTTGTTATCTCTTAGTTACGCTGTATCAGTTTGCTGTTATCCCTTTGTTATGCTGTATCCATTTGCTGTTATCTCTTTGTTGCACTGTATCAGTATGTTGTTATCCCTTTGTTACACTGTATCAGTTTGTTGTTATCCCTTTGTTACATTGTATCAGTTTGTTGTTATCTCTTTGTTATGCTGTATCAGTTTGCTGTCATCCCTTTGCTACGCTGTATCAGTTTGTTGTTATCCCTTTGTTACACTGTATCAGTTTGTTGTTATCCCTTTGTTACGCTGTATCAGTTTATTGTTATCCCTTTGTTACACTGTATCAGTTTGCTGCTGTTCCTTTGTTACACTGCATCAGTTTGTTGGTATCCCTTTGTTACACTGTATCAATTTGTTGTTATCCCTTTGTTATGCTGTATCAGTTTGTTGTTATCCCTTTGTTACGCTGTATCAGTTTATTGTTATCCCTTTGTTATACTGTATCAGTTCTTGTTATCCCTTTGTTACGCTGTATCAGTTTGTTATTCCCTTTGTTACACTGTATCAATTTGTTGTTATCCCTTTGTTACGCTGTATCAGTTTGCTGTTATCCCTTTACTATGCTGTATCAGTTTGTTGTTATCCCTTTGTTATGGTGTATCCGTTTGCTGTTATCCTTTTGTTACACTGTATCAATTTGTTGTTATCCCTTTGTTACTCTGTATCAGTTTGTTGTTATCCCTTTGTTACGCTGTATCAGTTCTTGTTATCCTGTTGTTATGCTGTATCAGTTTGTTGGTATCCCTTTGTTACACTATATCAGTTTGTTGTTATCTCTTAGTTACACTGTATCAGTATGTTGTTATCCCTTTGTTACGCTGTATCAGTTTGTTGTTATCCCTTTGTTATGCTGTATCAGTTTGTTGTTATCCCTTTGTTATGCTGTATCAGTTTGTTGTTATCCCTTTGTTATGCTGTATCAGTTTGTTGTTATCTCTTTGTTATGCTGTATTAGTTTGTTGTTATCCATTTGTTACGCTGTATCAGTTTGTTGTTATCCCTTATCAATTTGTTGTTATCCCTTTGTTACACTGTATAAGTTTGCTGTTATCCCTTTGTTACACTGTATCAGTTTGTTGTTATCCCTTTGTTATGCTGTATCAGTTTGTTGTTATCCCTTTGTTACGCTGTATCAGTTTGTTGTTATCCCTTTGTTACACTGTATCAGTTTGCTGTTACCCTTTGTTATGCTGTATCAGTTTGTTGTTATCCCTTTGTTGTATCTGTCACCCTTGTCCCTTGGTCGCACCTGAAAATGAGCCCTGGCTCAGAGTACTTTTCCGTCACCAAATTTTTAATAAATAAATAAATATGCCAACTTTACCTCCTCTGTAAAGATAGGGTCAGTGCATGTTTTTAATTCCTGCCCAGAAGATAAAGGGTTGAAGTGCTCAGCCCACAAAGACAGCAAGAGAAATGTATTTAGATGCCAGCCAGAAGGTGCTTAACCTTGGATACAAATCACACCCAACTCTCCCCCTCCCCCTCCCAAAAAAAAATCACTTTGGGAGGGGTGGTGCCGCTCTACAAATATAGAATGCAGGAATGGAGCCTGTGGTCTCAAGAATGCATGGAATGAGAAATTAAATGCAGTCATTGCAGATAAAACAAGGGGCAATTGTATGAAGCTGGCATGCAAAGCAAGTAGAGACACCTCAGCTAAACTCGTTTAATTTGAGGTACTGCACACCTGGTATTACACCTCAGTGTAGTTAAACCAGCTGCACCTACTAGAACATGACAAGTGCTGGAGACAACACAGGGCAATGTGAAGAAGTATTTTTAGTATTTTTTTACGGAGAGGGTGGTGGACACATGGAACAGCCTTCCTGAGGAAGTTGTGGGGTCTAAAACTGTGGGAGAATTCAAGAATGCATGGGACAGACATAATGCAATTCTTGTGGGGGGTAGGAAGAAATAGGCTGTTGGTTAACTAGGATCTGCAGCTTATCCTGTAGGTAGGAAAATGAGCAGACTAGGTGGGCCAAGCGGTCCTTATCTGCCATCAAAGACTATGTTTCTAAGTTTCTAGGCACATCTAATGCACATGTTAAGGTCCCATTCCAAGATAAGAGAATTAAAACTGTTAACATATCTCTTGGGAGGCACCATGAAACTTCCAGATTTGAACTGGAGACAAAGAACTCCAGCCTCTAATGCTCTCCTCACAGCCAGAAGACTACTGCTGGCTCAGCGGAGATACAAAACTCATCAATCTTTGAGGACTAGTTCATGACATTGGCCAATTCTGCAGCAAATGAAAGAATAGGATGGCTTGCCATTAACCAATGGAACACTTTAACAAAAATAAATAAACAGAGAGAGGAAGAGAAGCATATAAAACAACAGTTGAGGGGACAAATAAGACACGATGGGAGAGGTACAGTGTGACTGTGGGGTGGCAGTCTTCCGGGAGACGCTCTGGAGGATGTGGTGTTGTCCCATCTGCAGACACCTCTCTGGGCTGAGGGAAGACGTTGTTCATCTCCTGGCTGAGTTGGTCTGGATTTGGGGAACCTCCTCTCCCACCCAGGGACCACCAGGGCCGCCGCCACTGCCTCAGAGGTTGCCAAGAAAGAGAAGTGGTTGGACCAAAGTGGGCTCAGGGAGGGTGAGGGTGGTGGAAGAGAGTCTCATCCCTCCAGTTGTTCCTTTCCACAATACGTACACCATTCTGGCAGAGTGTGATTCCTCTATGGAGGCACCTGCAGTGGAGCCCAAGGAGGATGCTGGGAACCTCCACAAAAGAGACCCACAGAAGGGTGGCAAGGAACCCCACAGGGGAAGGAAACAACTCCTGTTGGGGGACTCCATTGTTAGGAGGGTAGAACTGGGGTGGGGGAGGAATGTAAGGTGTCTGCCTGGCACCATTGCTTGGCGGGATAGGGAGCAAATCCTCATGATCATGGGAGCAGCTGCATGGGGGAGGGAGCTGAATGTCATTGTCCACCTAGGAACAAATGACCTGGCTGGGAAAGGGATCAGATCAGTGCAGTAGAAGTTTGTGGAGTTGAGGAGGGGCCTTAGACAAGTAGCATGCACGGTAACTTTCTCGGAGGTGCTGCCTGTCTATGTCATAGGTGAGGCTAGGGTGCTTCGCACCATGGGATTCAATCAAAGGTTACAAAACTGGTGCAGAGCTCAGGGTTTTGGCTTCATTGGGGACTGTGGGTCCACCAGAGGATGCTGGTCTATACTAGCATGATGGTCTGCATCTATCCAGGAGGGGAACCAGGATCCTAGGTCATAGGTTTTAAATGCTTCACTGGCAAGCATTTAAACTAACCAAGGGGAGGCACTGAAAGGAGCAGGGAAATCCTAGCCCCCGAAAAATGAGCAGTTAGTGAGTTAAACACCAAGATAGAAGTCGATAGGGAGAAGGGCAGGAGTAAATGGAGGAAAGGCAAAGGCAGTAAGGACAGAGATGGGCAAAAGGGTAAGGCCATCCAAAATGGAGAGTAATGAGTACTAATGCCTGTAGTCTAGGTAACAAGCTCCTGAACTGGTGGCCTTGATGGAAGAGGGATGCCTGGATATCACAGCAGTCACAGAAACATGGTACACAGAGAACAATGACTGGGATGTCAACGTACTAGGGTACACAATCTACAGAAGGGGCAGGAGGGTAGAAGAGGAGGAGGAGTAGCTCTCTGTGAGGGAAGGATCAAAGTGATGGAACCTAAGGGGTAAACAGGGAGGGAGGAGAGGAGGCACTGTGGGTCACCCTGAGACTGGAAATGGCACCACAATCCGCAGGGGTTTATACAGACCCCGTCTCAGGGAGAGGAAATGGACAATGAAATGATAGAAGGCATCCTTAGGATGGCAGAAAAATGAGAGATATTGTTGATGGGGGACCTGAATATGCCAGATGTTAACTGGAGCACCTTTGCTGCAGTCATATCCAAGAGCAGGGTCATTCTTGATGCCCTACAGGGGCATGCCTCAGACAGCTAGTATTGAACCCACTCGGGAGGGAGCAATCTTAGATCTGGTATCTCAAATGGGGATAGAGAGAGAGGATCTCAGCTCTAGAAGTGGGTAGAAATCTGGGAACAAGAGACCACCAAAGAGTGTGGTTCACGATAAACACGTGGCCAGAGTCAAGCCATACAAAAGTGAGGGTACTGGACTTAGGAGGTCTGACTTTGTCAAAATAGGAGAGTGCCTCAGAAAAGCACTAGCAAAAAGGCAAGAAAGAGGGGCGGAGGAACAATGGGGAAACATCAAAACTGCCATCACAGAGGCAACATCCTTTGTGTGAAGCAAATAAACAAATGAAAACGAAAGAAAAAAAACACTATGGTTCTCAAAAGAGGTGGCAGGGAAGGTTAGAGAGAAAAAGATATCATTCAGGAAGTATAAGGAAACACAGAAGGAGCAGGACAGAAAACTGTACCAAATAAAGCAGAAGGAAGCGGGAAAAATAGTCAGAATAGCAAAGGCGCAAACCGAGGAAAAGATAGCCATCTCGGTTAAGAAGGGAGATAAAACCATTTACAGTATAGGTACATTAGGGAGCAAAGAAAGACCACAGGAGGGATAGTGAAGTTTAATATAGGGAGGTGGGTGGGCAGAGAGAGACAGTGAAAAACAGGGATACTGAATGGATAAGTCTGCTCAATATTCACAAAAGAAGGGGGGGGGAGGTACCTAATCCAGTCAATAGAAGCACTCTGGATAGGGGGTCGATACCAGTCCTTTCACAAAAGAAAGGGTTCTGAAAGAACTCCTAAAACTGAAGGTGGACAAAGCAATGGGGCCTGACGGATTCACCCCAGAATTCTAAAAGAACTAAGAGGACAACCTTCTAGGATAACATTAAACAGTTAAATGGAGGGCACTCCCCACCCACCCAGATCAACATTAATGGCGTGATCTCTTCAGACCCAGCCCTCATAGCCAACCACCTCAACACCTCATTCACTGACCTTAGCCCTATCCTCCCTACAAATTTTTTTGACCCTCCTCCCCCAGCGCCTGCCGTAAATCTTTCTCGCCCTTATTTTCTCCTCCACTGTGTTTCTGCCCAAGAACTTAGGCCGCACCTTGTCACTGCCCTCAAGAGTAATAGTACGGGCAGTGACACCCTGGATCCGTGTATCCTACGACTGGTCTTAGACACAGTCCTTACCCCTATCACGTGCCTCATCAACCACTCTCTTTGCCTGGGGAAGGTTCCAACTGCCTGGAAAGTCACCACTGTCACCCCTATCTTTAAAGGTGGTGATAGGACTGTGGCTGGAAACCATCGGCCAATCTCCATTCTCTCTCTCTCTCTCCAAGGCCTTGGAAAAGTGGTAGCCTCTTAAATCTCTGACTCCTCTCCACCTACAATGTCCTATGTCCTGAGCAGCATGGCTTCCGAGGGCCACAGTACCAACACAGCCCTCCTAGAGTTCTCCAGCTTTCTCCACTCCTCCTTAGACACTGGTTCTCTGGCTGGTGCGGTCTTCATTGACCTCTCTAAAGCTTTCGACACTGTCTCCCACCCTCCTTCTTGATGCCCTTAGTCTCTCTGGTTTTGCTGCTGGGCCTATCTCCTGGTGCACCAGTTATCTGTCTGACTACTCACAGCGTGTAAAAATTAATGGGACCTACTCAGACATCTGTCCCATCTTTTCGGGGTTCCCCAGGGCTCCATTCTGGGTCCCTTACTATTCTCCCTTTACCTTAACACCCTTCCACGCTCTTGCTCGGGGAACATTCTATTATGCACGCTGATGATGCAGTCATCTTGCCTCAAGTCGTAACCCTATTGCCATCCAGGACTCGCCAAGAAGTCCTTCGCTGAAGCCGAGGGCTGGTTCAAGGAACATAGATTGGTGATAAATCTTAAAAAACCAAAAACCATGTTCTTCACTCATCCTCAAAACAAGTTCTGCAACTTCAAACTCCTCATTCACTCTGGGTCCTCTTTCCCACTCGAACAAGTTTGCTCCTATAAATACCTAGGGATCCATTTTGACTCCTCCCTCTCCTTCCATGGACACATCGCTGCCCTAGCCACTGCCACTAATATCCGATTGGGCATCTTACATTGGTATAAACACTGCCTCCCCCGGAGGCTCTTCGACTCGCAGTCACCTCCTCTATCCTGTCCCTAGTGGACTATGGACTGCCGGTGTATGGTGCTGCTGATCAGACCGCACTCCATAAAATTCGCACTACTCTGAATAAGGCCTGCAGGTTAATTACTGGGGCACCTAGGCTAACACACACCTGTCTACTGTACGCTAAAGTGCTGGTATTTGATCTTGACGAGCGCCTCAAATATCTGACCTGTACCTTATAAAAGACCCTCCTTGGGCTATCCCACCTGGATTGACCACCACCATCCACCGCTCTGTCCCACTAGTTCATACTGACCTCTGGGAAAACCTCTCTTGGTATCCCTAGAGCTAGGACCTCTCACGGCCAAAGAGCCTTCAGCTTTAGGGCCCCTCCTGGTTCAACACACTGCCCCCCATCTCCGGCTCCAACTATATTTGCTTCAAAACGCCCTCACGGAACCACCTTGTTAACACCCGAAGCTGTAATTGCCACTAGTCAAAGCTGTACTCAATACTAATGACAAAGCTTACTACTAAGCTGCTAAGGACAACATAACTCTGGTATTGTTTGCATCAATCCTACCTGTACCAGCTTGTTTGTATCTATGTCTTAAGTTACTGTTATACTGTGTTGTACTGTTATACTGTGTATTTTCGTTTGTCTTACTGTGACAAGGTACCTTTGTAAATGAGCCTATGGCTCAAAGGTTTTCCAAACTGCTGTCTAAATAAATAAATAAACTAGTGACACCGCTGACTACCCTTTTTAACAAATCATGGGAGGATGGTGTGGTACCTGAGGACTGGAGGACAGTGGATATGATTCCCCTTCACAAAAGTGGGACAAAGCAGAGGCAGGAAAGTAAAGACCTGTTAGCGTGACCTCAGTGGTAGGAAAAATGATGTAATCACTTCTGAAAGAAATAAATGTTGAGTATCTAGAGGCCAGAGGGGCACAGGACTCAAGGTAGCGTGGATTCACAGAGGGAAGGTCCTGTCAGACAAATCTAATAGATTTCTTTAACTGGGTGACCAAAGTAGTAGCCCAGGGAGGGGCTGTGGACATGGCCTACCTAGACGTTAGCATTGTATTTGACACAGTCCCACACAAAAGATGAATAAACTCAGCATTTGTCAATGCTGAATGTTTGCTTGCTGCCATTAGCATTGGAAGTGCAGGAGTTAGTCAGATGCAGAATAGGAATGGCAATGATGTATTGAACTGATGCCAACCCACCCCACCCTGCAGAGATGGACAGGCATTGAGGCTTGCCTTTGGGTTGTCACCCAAGCGCTCACACCATTTTACCTCACCCTACCCTGCAGGCACCGACAAGTGTTGAGGTGTGCCTTGGGGTGTTCGGGCTTTACACTCACCCCATTCCATAAGAAAATACACTGTAATGGGTATAGTATAGGAGAAAGGGGTGAACTTTGGGGCTGAAGAGTCCAAGGAACACCTCAATGCCTTTCACTGGCTGCAGGATGGGGTTGGGGGTGGAATTGCATGAGCATTGCTGTCGACAATCCAAAGTTACACCCCTGGGCATTTCTTGATATTTTCACTCCAGGTTTTCCACTTGAGCTTTTTTGACTGCACCACGTGAACAGTGACACTATCAGTTTGTTAGCCGAAAGGTGATTTCGCAGAGCGACTACGCCATTTGGCGCCACAGGTGCGAAAACACATTTCAAACAGCATGTGAAAAATAAAAGCTGGACTGTTCATGAGAAGGTGTAAAAAAGTGGTAATGTTGAAAATCTGGAGTGAAAATATAAAAAAAATTGGTGAAGTCATGAGTGTGGGAAGAAATTGCTCAATGCACACCCGTAATGCAATTATTTGGAGGATTTTTTTTCACCAGATTTTCAACATAAGCATTTTGGGACTGCCGCTCATAAACAGTGGCACTGTAATTTTCTTAATCTGTCCTGAATGTTGATTTCGCACAGTGACCGTGCCATTGTGCGCCACAGGTGCGGAAACATGTTTCAGGCAAGATGTGAAAAATGACAGCTGTACTGTTCATAAGGTGGTGTGCAAAAATGACAATGTTGACAATCTGGAGCATAAATATAAACAAGCATTTGTCAATGCCGAATGTTTACTTGCTGATATTAGCATTAGAAATGCAGGAGTTAGACAGATGCAGACTAGGAATGGCAGTGAAGTATACTGAACTTGACATGAACTGCTTCTCCATCCTGTAGAGACGGACAGGATGTGGGGTAAGTTTTTTGGTCGTCACCCATGACGGTCAAGCCATGTCACCTCACCCTATTCTGCAGACACCGACACATGTTGAGCTGTGCCTTAGGGTGTTTGGCTTTACAGTCACCTCATTCCAAAAGGACATATGTTGAAATGGGTGCAGCACAGGAAAATGGGGTGCAGTCTTGGGATGAAGAGTCCAAGGTACACCTTGATGCCTGTCAGTGGCTGGGGGTTGGGGGTGGGCTGGCATGAGCAGTACAGTCGGCAATCCAAAGGCACAGCCCAATGCCTGTCTGTCTGTCTGTACAGGGTAGGATGTAATGGTTAGAGACCTTAAAGCCTCGGGTGTTTGTTGGTATTCACAGTACATATTTTGAACATGGCCTTTTTGTGACCCCACCTCATGAAAGCATTTGGGACCTCTTCTCATGAACAGTGGCAGTGTGATTTTGTCAATGTGTCCTGAAAACTGACTTCCAACAGTGACAGTGCCATTCTGTACCACATGTACTAAAACACAGATCGGGCAGGATGTGAAGAATGACAGCTGTACCATCCATAGGGAGGCATGAAGAGATGGCAATGTTGAAAATGTGTAGTGGTAATATTAAAAATGGTTGCAGTTCAGACCATACGTGGAAACCACGCAATGCATGTGCATAACACAGTCATTTTATGGACTTTCATCACCAGATTATTAACATAGGCATTTAACGACCTCTGCTAATGAACAGCGTCACTGTGATTTTGTAATGTGTCCCAAACAGTGATTTCCCACAGCGACTGCGCTATTCTCTGCCGGAAGTGCGAAAACACATTTCGGCCAGGATGTGAAAAGTGACAGCTGTACTGTTCATAAGAAGGTGCGAAAAATGGCAATGTTGAAAATATGCGTGAAAATATTGCAAATGTGCAAAGTTATGATGGGTGGAAACTACGCAATGCGCTTGTAACACAGTCATTTTATGGACTTTTGCCACTAAATTTTCAACATAGCCATTTTAGGACCTCTGCTAATAAACAGTTTCAGTTTGATTTTCCTATTGTGTCCTGAACATGGATTTACCACAACGACCACGCTAGTCTGTACCGCAAGTGCAAAAACACATTTGGGATGGGATGTGAAAAATAACAGCTGTACTGTTCATAAGGAGGTGAGGACAAATGGCAGTGTTGACAATCTGGAGTGAAACTATTGCAAATGTCACGAAGGTACAAGTGTGTGTAGAAACATAAACACGCTCATAACGGTCATTTTAGAATTTTTCACAAATTTTCAACATAGCCATTTTAAGACCTCTGCTCATGAACAGTGTCACTGTGATTTTCTTAATCTGTCCAAAAATTGATTTTACACCAACTGTGCCATTGTGCGCTAAATGCCCGGAAACACATTTTCGGCGAGATGTGCAAAAGTAAAGCTATACTACTCATAAGGAGGTGTGGTAAAATGGCATTGTTGAAAATCTGGAGTGCAAATATTAAAAATGTGCGCACTTACGATCGTGCGTAGGAACTGCGCAACGCATGCTCGTAAAACAGTCATTTTTATGTTTGCTTGCACGCATGTGCAAGTAACATAGTGCCATCATCGGAGATTTTGGAGGTGTGTCACCTCCTCCTCCAATTCAGGCAGCGAGCTGGCAGGCGCGGCCCCTGTAAGCCAATGCATTTTGGAGCTGTCTATGACACGCTCCAAAATGCAGTGGCATACAGTTGAAAGGGGAACTATACTTGAGTGAGCAGTGATAAGAAGCTGCTCACGCAGCCTCCCCAGCCGCAGGCGTCTTGCGCCCTTGCATGGCGCGTGAGAGCCGACGGGTGCCCAATCCCGTCGGCTGAGCTGCATCGTCTCCCCCCTTTCCAGTATTTGGTGCCACGCTGGGGAGCCCACCCCAGCGTGGCAATCAATGATTTGCCGATGGGGTGCCCAATCCCCATCAGCTGAGCAACCCACCCCAAGGTACTTGTGCCGCGCTGGGAGCCTACCCCAGGCGTGGCAAGCGATCTGTCGTTTTTTGCCGGCGGGTGCCCAATCCCCTGTCGGCTGAATGCCCCCCCAATGGTGCCATCCAGACGCTGGGAGCCAACCCAGCGTGGCAAGCGGTCCGCACGCCTTTTTTTTTTCCTGTAAAACAAAAACTGTCCCACGGCGCATCTCGAGCCCCCTCCCACATCCCGCACCCACCCACTGCGCACCCAGCCTCCCCACACCCCTCACCCCATACTCTCTCCGGACTCGCGCGACAATCTTCGTGGACCGGAACACGCCTGCACTCTTCAAAGGCAACCGGAACTGAGGAAATGCCGTAAGCTGTATAATGGGCTAGACAGGAGGGTTCAACTTTATGCATATCTCAGGCATTTTTGGGATTTTGCACCAATTTTCAACATGGGGTTTTTGGGACCCCTTCTCATGAATGATGTCACTGTCATGGCGTTATTCGGGCTCGAAGGGTGATTTCGCGCAGTGACTGCGCAGTGACTGCGAAATCACCCTTCGGGACTGAATACCACCATGACAGTGACATCATTCATGAGAAGGGCGCCCAAAACCCCCATTGTGAAAATTTGCTGCCAAAATTCCAAAAAGTGACTGTTTGACGAGCGTGCGTTGTGCAGTTCCTATGCAGGCTCGTAAGTTCGCGAAATTTCAATATTTTCACTCCAGATTTTCAACATTGCCATTTCACCACAATGTCTTATCAGCAGTACAGCTGTCATTTTTCACATCTCACCCAAAATGTGTTTCCGCCCTTGTAGCTCAGAATGGCGCAGTTGGTGTGCGAAATCAATGTACGGGACAAATTAAGAAAATCACAGTGACACTGTTCATGAGCAGAGGTCTTGAAATGGCTATGTTGAAAATTTGGTGAAAAAATTCCTAAAAATGACTGTTTTACGAGCGTGCGTTGCGCAGTTCCTACGCATGCTCATAGGTTTGCGAATTTTCAATATTTCCACTCCAGATTTTCAACATTGCCATTTTTCCACACCTTCTTATGAGTAGTACAGCTGTCATTTTTCACATCTCACCCAAAATGTGTTTCTGCCCATGTAGCGCACAATGGCGCAGTCGCGCGAACTCAGTGTATGGGACACATTAAGGAAATCACAGTGTCACTGTTCATGAGCAGAGATCTTAAAATGCCAATGTTGAAAATTTGGTGACAGAATTCCTAAAAATGACTGTTTTACGAGTGTGCGTTGCACAGTTCCCACGCACGCTCGTAGGTTTGCGAATTTTCAATATTTCCACTCCAGATTTCCAACATTGCCATTTTTCCACACCTCCTTATGAGCAGTACAGCTGTCATTTTTCACATCCTTCCCAAAACTTGTTTCCGCCCATGTAGCGCACAATGACGCAGTCGGTGTGCAAGCTCAATGAATGGGACACATTAACAAAACCACAGTGACACTGTTCATGAGCAGAGGTCTTAAAATGGCTATGTTGAAAATTTGGTGACAAAAGTCCATAAAATGACTGTGTTACGAGTGAGCATTGTGCAGTTTCCACGCATCCTCGTTAGGTCATGACTTTGTAATATTTTCAGTCCAGATTTTCACTAGTGGCATTTTTCAACACTTCCTTATGAACAGTACAGCTGCCATTTTTCACAACATGGCGAAGTGTGTTTTCACACTTTCAGTGCGAGATCGCGTGGTGGCTGTCGGAAATCATTGTTCGGCACAGATAAAGAAAATCACAGTGACACTGTTCATGATCGGAGGCACCAAAATGCCTGAGTTGACAATCTGCTATAAAATATCCCCAACCTACTTATATAATGGGTGTGCGTTGCACAGTTTCTATGTACGCTCGTGACTTCACCATTTTTTTAAATATTATTACTACACATTTGCAACATAGCCATTTTTACACCTCCCCATGACAGAGTACAGCTGTCATTTTTTACAGCCTGTTCGGAATATTTTTGCACCTGTGGTGCTAAATCCCGTAGTCACTGTGCATAAGCAGCTTTCGGCTACCAAACTGATATTCCCCCTGTTCATGAGGTGGGGTCACAAAACAAACATGTTGAAAATTTGGAGTTAAAATACCAACGAATGCCTGAGGGTATTAGGGCTTTTCAACTAAATCGCCCAATCCTATGGAGAATGACAGGAATCAGGGTGTGACTTGGGATTCTTGCCTGTGATGCTCATACCATTCCACACCCTGCAGTCACTGAGAGGCATCGAGGTATGCCTTGGACTCTTGCCCAAACTTCACCCCATTCTCCTATATTGCACCCATCTACGTGTTTCCTAATGAAATGGGGTGCGCATATGGGCCAAAGACCCCAAGGAACACGTGACACTTGTCAGTCTCTGCAGAGTGGGGTGTGGTGAAATGGCGTGGCCGTTATGCCTGACGACCCAAAGGCACACCCTAATGCCTGTCACTCTCTGCAGGGTGGTGGTGGGGTTGGCTTCAGTTCAATACTTCACTGCCATTCCTATTATGCAGCTCTGTAACTTCTACACTACCACTGCCAATGCCAGTAAGCAAACATTCGGCACTGACAAATGCTTGTTAGGAATGTTTTCACCAAATTTTCAACATAGCCATTTTAAGACCTCTGCTCATGAACAGTTACACTGTGATTTTCTTAATGTGTTCCGTACATTGATTTCGCACACCGACTGCGCCATTGTGCCCTACATGCGCAGAAACACATTTTGGGTGAGATGTGAAAAATGGCAGCTGTACTGCTTATAAGGAGGTGTGGTAAAATGGCAATGTGGAAAATCTGGAGTGCAAATGTTAAAAATTCATGAACTTATGAGCATGCATTGGAACTGGGCAACGCACGCTCATAAAACAGTCATTTTTTGGGATTTTTTCACCAAATTTGCAACATAGCCTTTTTGAGAGCCCACCTTATGAACACTGGCACTGTCGTTTTGTTAATCAGTCCCCAAAGGTGATTTCATGCAGTGAATGTGAAATCACCCTTCGGGCCCGATTAACGCTATGACAGTGACAGAATTCATGAGGAGGGGTCCCAAAAACCCCATGTTGAAAATTTGGTGTCAAAATTCCCCAAACTGCCAGAGATATGCATCAAAGTTGAAAAATCCCTTTCTATCCCATTATACAGCTTACCGGCATTTCCTCAATTTGCGGTTGGCTTTGAAGAGTGCAGGCGTGTTCCTGGTCCACGAAGATCGTCCACGCCGGACTCCGGAGGTAAGTATGGGATGAGGGGGTGTGGGGTGGCAGGGTGCGCAGATGGTGAGCGCGGGTTGCAGGAGGGAGGGCTGGGAGACCGCAAGGGACCATTTTTGATTTACAGGAAAAAAAAAACAGACAATGCTGGACAGTTTTCCATTTAACAGGGGCATTTGGCACGCTGGGGTGGGCTCCCAGCGTGCCAACAGAGTCTTTGTGGGGGAGCTGTAGCCAACGGGGGATTGGGCACCTCTGTCGGCACATAAGAAAATGGGGTGGGGGTTCGTCATGCTGACAGGGAGTGGGCTCCCTCATCAGCAGACAATAAAAGTGGGTGGGGAGGGGTTACATCATGCAGACGAGGAGTGGGCTTCCCCATCTGCAGACAACAAAATTGAGTGGAGACTGGCGCACAGAAACCAGTGGGGTTTGGGGCCCCGTCGGCAAACAAAGACCGTCTGGGGGCACTTGCTGATGAGGGATTGGGCACCCCTCGGCATGGGGGCAGCATAATATTGTTTGTGAGCGTGGCGGCAAGCCACTCTCGATGTTCACAAACAGTATTGAGTGCTAATGCTCCGCCCTGTATGACGGTCGCTCCTCATTGCAGCACAATGACTGATGCTGCAATGACGAGACGGCCCCTGATTTGCTGTGGCGAAAACATTACAACTTGGTGCACTTTTGGAGACCAGTGTCATGGGCACACTGTGCCTCCATTGGTCCACCATTGCCAAGCCTCCTAATGCAGTGCCTCCCTTGGCTGTAATACTGCGCACCTCCACAACCCGCTTCTCTCCTAAGCTGTCACTTCATGTTTCTTTAGCATCTTGGCATAAACAAACATAAAATTGAAGTTCTGAGCATGCATAGAAACTGTACAACATTGATGGTAACCAGTCATTTTTTGAATTTGTTCACCAAATTTTCAACATGGGTTTTTTGGGACCTCTCATGAATGCTGTCATTGTAATTTTCTTAATTTGTCCCGAACATTGATTTTGCACGACTGCACCATTGTGTTCCAGATGCGTGAAAACACATTTCGGGGAGTATGTGAAAAATGACAGCTGTACTGTTCATAAGGAGGTGTGGAAAAAATGGCAATGTTGAAAATCTGGAGTGAAAATATTAAAAATTCTCGAAGTTAAGAGCGTGCATGAGAACTGTGCAATGCACGCACCTGACAGTCATTTTTTTGGAATTTTTTTACCAAATTTGCAACATAGGCTTTTTGGGAGCCCAACTCATGAACAGTGACACTGTCATTTTGTTAATCAGTCCCGGAAGGTGATTCCATGCAGTGAACGCAAAATCACCTTTCGGGACTGAATAACGACATGACAGTGACTGAGTTCATGAGGTAGGGTCCCAAGAATCCCATATTGAAAATTTGGTGACAAAAATTGCAAAAATGGCAGAGATAACCACCTAAGTTGAACCCCCCCACCCATTTATGCCCTTATACAGCTTGCCAGCATTTCTTCAGTTCGCGGTTGGCTTTGAAGAGTGCAGATGTGTTCCTGGTCCACGAAGATGTCGCTAGGCTCAGAGGAATGCAGGGTGAGAGGTGTGGGGAGGTTAGATGCGCCGAGGGTGGAGTGCGGGTTGGGGGAGGTGGCACGGAGACAACGAGAGACCATTTTCTTTTACAGGTTAACAAAAGAAAAACTTGGTGGAAAGGTTTACTTTTTTACAGGTACAGTTGGCATGCTAGGTGGGCTCCCAGTGTGCCACTTGGGTGTTTTGGGACTACTGGAGGCAACAGGGATTGGCACCTCATCAGCAAAGAAAATGGGTCTGTGTTTGGGGGGGGCATGATGCCGAGGGTGATTGGGAACCCCCTTAACATACAAATTAAACTATAGGTACATTATGCTGATGGGGACTGGGCTCTCTGTTTGCAAATGAACTGGGGAGGAGGCGTACCGACAGGGGGATTGGGCACCCCGACATCGGTTTCAGCGGGATCAGGAGAGGCGGGACGGTGACAACCGCACCATGTTTATTGGAAATGTTACACCAGGCAAGGCACACCCTGCAATGATGGATCACTCTCTCATTGGAGCAGCAACATTTTCAAGTTGGTGGCATGCTTTGAGCTGCTGTCATAGACAGCATGCTTATTCATTGGTGCCACACAGACAAGCCCTAAGAAGCAGAGGTGGCATGGCCACAACATGGCCACACCACCACAACCTGCTACTCAACAGCTGTCACACAACATGTTTTGCGCATGCTCACAAGCAAACATAACAAATTAGCCAGCCTGGGAGTGGGTCCCAGGGTGGTAGTCTGGGTAAATAATTGGCTGGACAACAGGACATAGAAGGTTAGAGTAAACAGACTGCACTGTGAAGAAAGGGGGGTTACTAGTAGGGTACTGTAGGGTTCAGTACTGGATCTGGTCCTTTTTAATGTCTATATAAGTGACATTGCAGAGGGACTGAAAGGAAAAGTTTGTCTCTTTGCAGATGAGACAAAGATCTGCAACAGGGTTGATACACAAGGAGGCGTGGAAAGGATGAAAAGGGACTTGGCAAGGTTGGAGGAATGATCAGACGTATGGCAGCTAGGATTCAATGCAAAAGTGCAAATAATGCACCTGGGAAACAAGAACCCAGGGAAGAATACACAATGGGTGGGAGGTAGTAACAACAACAAAACAGGAAAGGGACCTGGGGGTAATCATATCAGATGACCTTAAGGTTAGCAAACAATGTGAGAAGGCAGTAGGGAGGGCGGGAGTATACTGGGATGTATAGAGAGGCATCAGCAGCAGAAAACAGGAAGTTGTTATCCCTCTGTACAGACAGTTGGTGAGACCCCATCTGGAATACTGTGTCCAGTTCTGGAGACCCCATCTCCACAAGGACATAGACAGGATAGAGGCAGTCCAGAGGAGGGCAACTAAAATGGTGCAGGGTCTGCAACAGAAGCCATATGAAGAGAGACTAAAGGAGCTTAATATGTATACCCTCAAAGGAAAGGAGTGAGAGGGGGGACGGGATAGAAACTTTCAAGTACCTCAAAAGAATCAACAAAGTCCAAGAGGGTAGCATCTTTCAGAAAAAGAGATGTGCACGAACAAGGGGACACCATTTGAAAATGGGGGGGGCAGCCTACCAGGGGCAAATGTGAGAAGTATTTTTACACAGAGAGGTGGTGGAGGTATGAAACAGCCTTCCTGAGGTGGTCGTGGGTCAAAAACTGTGGGGAATTCAAGAATGCATGGGCAGAGATAAGGCAATTCTGGTGGGGGTACTAAAAGTAGGCTGTCGGTTAACTAGGTTCTGCAGCTTATCCAATAGGTAGAGAAATGGGTAGACTAGGTGGGCCAATCAATCCTTATTTGCTGTCAAAGTCTATGTTTCTATGTTTCTACTTTCTTCCAAGTAACAGAACCTGTCCTGATGGCTTAATAGTGTGCAGATTAGAACTTCACAGATTCATCCCACCTTCAACATCCAGGCAGTTAACACAACTATTTACTACATCAACTAATTGCTCAAGACCCAACCCCCATTCACAATGGGAAGGCATTACATAAGAATAAATATCTGTTTCTCAGCAGGGAAGAGTATTCCCGTTGGTAATGACACAGATAAATATGGGTCTTTTCAGCGTGTTATGTTAAAGAGTTAAATTACAATATTGGACAGTCACATCTGTGATTTGTAAACTGCTATGTTTCCTAGCTGAAATCAGCAAATGAACAGAAAAATCTTTAACTGTGCATTCCACTGACTATGTGTGAATACAGTTCAGAGCACTGGTTCCACTGACAGACTGACAGCAGAGGCTTTATGTAAGCAATAATACCCAACAGGGTGGGCGATACTGGGCAATACTGGACCGCACAAGGGCATAATAAGGCCTACCACTGGAGGTGGAGGGCCTTAAAGCAGTATAGCCTAGAGATTAGAGGAACGAGGTGTGAACAAACTTGGTACACCTAGCAGACCAGACCTGAGTTTGATTCTCACAACCTCCACTTGTATACTGTGTGACTCTGAGCAAGTCACTTATTTATTTATTTATTTAGTTGTTTAACCAGGTATAGCACACTAAGCTGAAAGCTTTTTACATGAGTGACCTGGGAGCACAAGGAGGTTAAGTGACTTGCTCAGGGTCACACAGTATGCAAGTGGAAGCTGTGGGATTGAAACCCAGGTCTGGTCTGCTGGATGACACCAGATTTGCAGCTCAGAGCCTTAGACCACTGCGCTATACTGCCTTAACCACCCAGTGCTCCCAGGTTGCCCCTGAAAATAGGCACTTGTGCCTAGTGTACCTTACCAAAGACTAAAATAAAAAAAATAAATAAAGCCTCTGGAAGGTCTGGTATTGCCCAATACCACACACCTGGAGGGTATAACTGCGCCTAGAATATGGGCCATAAGTGTCATTTTTTCTAGGATTACAAGCAAACCCTAATAATGCGATACAAAATGACTACAATTGGTTTTAGTCCTTTTTGGTAAAGTAGTCCTCTACTACAGGCAGTAAAGGTTGCTGTTATGTTTTCTTGTGTGCTGTTTCAGTCCCCTCCCCCCTTCAGTCTGTCCCCTTCTTCCTTCCTTGTTTTGCTGCTGCCATCCCCGGGTCCAAATGTTTTCACAGCCCTGCCAGTGAAAGCGAGAGGGGAGCGCAGGAGAAAGAAAAGATGCCATTGCTCCACAGAAAACTGGCTGTCAGACAAAAAAACTCTCCTGCTCTGATCACTGGAGTGCCTGAACACTGATCGCAGTAATTTGTGCACTGTGTTGAAGTCCCTCGATGTTGTTTTGAATTACTAGAAGGTTTACGTGGAAGGCAGTCAGGAACAGCAAAGCAGTTGGGAGAGATGGCTTTTTTCACTATTTTATGTGTTTGTGGGAGATGACCAGTGTATGGCAAGCAGCACTTGTATGTTTAGCTAGTATGGAGAGGCGTGCACTGTCCTTTGGAAAACCGTGCTGGCCACTGCACACCTCCTCCTCCATCCTGTCACTTATTGATTACAGGATTATCTTCTATGGTGCTGTCGACAACACCTCCCTCAACAAAAGTAGGGTTTCCCAGAATAAAGCCTGTAGACTGGCCACAGGATGTGAGCAGCTTACGCACACCTGTACGCTGTATACCAGTACAAACTGGCTTAATTTTCGCCTAAAGTACCAGACCTGTCTCCTTGCCAAGAAAATCACGAATGGCCTCATGCCCCCTGCTCTTGTGACACTGCTCCCCCCTCTAACAGCACCAGATGCACACGTCACGCTGAGAAATCGCCTACCAGGTTCCCCGCTGTAAAACCTCCATGGGGCAAAGAACTTTCAGATACCGCACCCCCAATTGGCTGAACTCACTGCCCATACCAGTCCTCCTGGCTCCTACCCTGGGACTGTTCAAATCCCTTCTCCATAGCAATATCTTGCATGACTCCACCTGTGACTGTACCTGACCTACCCATGACCAAAAAAAAAAGCAAAGACAATGGACCCACTTGGTCCTGCTTCTAAAGTGCCTGTCCCTGGTTTCAGTCTTACCCGAGCCTTAGACTAGCTGACACTCACTGGACTGCACTGCAGTCATAAATACTTGTCTACAACAACTACTGTACTGTATGATTGCCCCTGTAGTTACTGTATTTATTGTATTTTGCCACTGTACTGCATTGTTTATGACTGTTGTAATTATCCTGTACCACATCCACCTGTTGTACTTTACCATGTATCATTCGTAAGGTGTGATATTTCCCACAATGCTGTTTTTACTGCGATGTCTGTACACTGTATGCTCTGTATTGTTTTCTATGACGTGGAGCCTTTGTAAAGGAGTCTCTGACTCAAAGGTATTATTCCGATTGTATTCAATAAATAAAATAAATACAGCTGTTGTCAGCGTGAAGCCAGTCTCACTGATGGCTTCCTTTTCCTTATTAATGTATGGCTTCTTTTAATTTTATTTATTTCCTTAAACTAAGACAGACATGGGGAGGGCTCGGCCAGCCACCAACTTTCAATTCAATTCAAGTTTATTACAGGAAATACTCCATTGAACAGGCTCATTCACAGGAGATCCTGATAACATTGACGATACAAAACATATGAGAACATTAACAGAGGTTGGGTGGCACAAGCAAATAACAAACAGTAAATAGCAGGGGAAAGGAAAGGGAACATTCCTTAACTAGGAGAAGCACACTAAGCTGAAGCTTTTTCCAGATGCGATGTGTAGGAGCACAGAGTTAAGTGGCTAGCTCAGGATCACACAGTATGCACCTAGATGGCTCTGAGATTCAAACCCAGGTGTCCAGATCTTCAGCTCAGAGCCTTAACCCACTGCGCCGCAATGCAGGTACAGTTACCTAGCTAATACAAACAGGGAACTGACTAATGAGAAGACATGTATATTACTCATAAAATTCAGAATAGCTACATTTGAGAGTGAGAGAGGAAGAAAAACTTGCCTGCTAAACAAGAGAAAAAATGGTGGCAGATTGATTTTCAAATTCTAAGTGGTACCATGATTTTAGTAATCAGGTTGGTTGGGACTGGATAGCTTTTACCCAGGCTCTATTGCCTGATAGATGCCCACCTTGCCAGAGGTATCAGCCAATCAGAGCCAGGGAATTTCTTAGCTCATTATGTTGGCTTGTGCGCATGTGCAAGCAACATCTTGTGGTGGTAGCACAAATGCAGAGGTGTGTCAGTGTTGGCCAATGCAGGGGACACTTTAGTGGGTGCGTTCCTCAGCCCCCAATCAGTGAGCACCCTGCGATGACAGCAGTTTCAAAGAGAGCCACGGAGATAGAAAAATGTGCCGCTGCAATCAGAGACAGGCTCATCATTGCAGCGGCAGATGGCACGCCTCCGTTACGTGTCTTTCCTGATGAAACATTTCAGTAAAAATGGCGGCTCCTGCCATCTGCCACACAATCTGCAGAAAGCCAACATCGAGGTGCCCAATCCCCGTGTCGGCATGTTTGCAGCTGCTGTCACCCACCACACCGCAAACTCCCACTTCTGCTGCCCTCCCCACTTCCTCTGTTCCCTGTCCCCCGACAGACAATAAAACCCTCCCGTAACCTCCCACTGCTGCTGCCCTCCCCACTTCCTCTGTTCCCTGTCCCCACAGACAATAAAACCCTCCGCAACCTCCCACTTCTGCTGCCCTCCCCACTGCCTCTGTTCCCTGTCCCCAACAGACAATAAAACCCTCCCGTAACCTCCCACTTCTGCTGCCCTCCCCACTTCCTCTGTTCCCTGTCCCCCGACAGACAATAAAACCCTCCCGTAACCTCCCCTTCTGCTCCTCCCACTTCCTCTGTTCCCTGTCCCGACAGACAATAAAACCCTCCGTAACCTCCCACTTCTGCTGCCCTCCCACTTCCTCTGTTCCCTGTCCCCCGACAGACAATAAAACCCTCCCGTAACCTCCCACTGCTGCTGCCCTCCCCACTTCCTCTGTTCCCTGTCCCCCGACAGACAATAAAACCCTGCCGTAACCTCCCACTGCTGCTGCCCTCCCCACTTCCTCTGTTCCCTGTCCCCGACAGACAATAAACCCTCCGTAACCTCCCACTTCTGCTGCCCTCCCACTTCCTCTGTTCCCTGTCCCCGACAGACAATAAACCCTCCCGAACCTCCCACTTCTGCTGCCCTCCCACTTCCTCTGTTCCCCTCCCCGACAGACAATAAACCCTGCCGTAACCTCCCACTGCTGCTGCCCTCCCCACTTCCTCTGTTCCCTGTCCCCCGACAGACAATAAAACCCTCCCAGAACCTCCCCCTCTGCTGCCTCCCCACTTCCTCTGTTCCCTGTCCCCGACAGACAACAAAACCTCCCGAACCTCCCACTTCTGCTGCCCTCCCACTTCCTCTGTTCCCTGTCCCCGACAGACAATAAACCCTCCCGTAACCTCCCACTCTGCTGCCCTCCCACTTCCTCTGTTCCCTGTCCCCTGACAGACAATAAAACCCTCCCGAACCTCCCACTGCTGCTGCCTCCCCACTTCCTCTGTTCCCTGTCCCCGACAGACAATAAAACCCTGCAGAACCTCCCACTGCTGCTGCCCTCCCCACTTCCTCTGTTCCCTGTCCCCCGACAGACAATAAAACCCTCCCGTAACCTCCCACTTCTGCTGCCCTCCCCACTTCCTCTGTTCCCTGTCCCCCGACAGACAATAAAACCCTCCCGTAACCTCCCACTTCTGCTGCCCTCCCCACTTCCTCTGTTCCCTGTCCCCCGACAGACAATAAAACCCTCCTGAACCTCCCACTGCTGCTGCCCTCCCACTTCCTCTGTTCCCTGTCCCCGACAGACAATAAAACCCTCCTGTAACCTCTCACTGCTGCTGCCCTCCCACTTCCTCTGTTCCCTGTCCCCGACAGACAATAAAACCCTCGTAACCTCCCACTGCTGCTGCCCTCCCCACTTCCTCTGTTTCCTGTCCCCCGACAGACAAAACCCTCCTGAACCTCCCACTTCTGCTGCCCTCCCACTTCCTCTGTTCCCTGTCCCCGACAGACAATAAAACCCTCCCGTAACCTCCCACTTCTGCTGCCTCCCACTTCCTCTGTTTCCCTGTCCCGACAGACAATAAAACCCTGCCGTAACATAGATACATAGATACATAGATACATAGACAGTGTCGGCAGATAAGGGCCTATGGCCCACCTAGTCTGCCCATTTGAGCTTGTAAGTTCAGTTTGTTTTCCTAGAAGTCTATTTCCCCTTACCCCTGACCTCTAGAATTCCTTTATGTCTATCCCATGCATTCTTAAATCCCGTGATTGTTTCAGCCCCCACCACTTCCTCTGGCAGGGTGTTCCACTTGTCCACCACCCGTTCAGTGAAGAAATTCTTTCTCATGTTTCCTCTGAATCGTCCTCCCTCCAACTTCATCCCATGCCCTCTAGTCCTGAAACATCTTTTTCGCTTAAAATAGTGTTTTCCTGCACCCTGTTCCTCCCTGTGAGATACTTGTATGTCTCTATCATATCCCCTCTCCCTCCTCTCCTCCAGGGAGTACATGTTCAGTTCCTTCAACCTGTCTTCATAGGATTTGTGATGCAACCCATGCACCATCTTTGTTGCCCTCCTCTGAACCTTCTTCTACCCTGTCTATGTCCTTACGTAGGTATGGTCTCCAGAACTGTACACTGTACTCCAGGTGGGGCCTCACTAGTGTCTTGTATAGCTGAATTATGACCTCCTTTTCCTGCTGGTGATGCCCCTGCCTATACATCCCAGCATCCTATTTGCTTTACCTGATGCCTTGTCACACTGTTTCCCTACCTTGAGGTCATCAGAGATGACAACCCCAAGATCCCTATCCTGCTTGGTGCATGCTATATCCTCACCCCCCAACTGATATATTGTGCCAGGGTTTTTGTGCCCCATATGCATTATCTTGCACTTCTTTGCATTGAATTTCAACTGCCAAACCCCTGACCATTCTTCAAGTTTCTGCAGGTCCCTTCTCATTCTGTCTACACCCTCTGGTGTCTACTCTGTTACAGAGCTTTGTGTCATCAGCGAACAGTGAAATTCTGCCTTCTATATCGTGTGCAATGTCACTGATGAAGATGTTGAATAGGACCGGTCCCAGCACTGATCCCTGTGGTACCCCCTGGTCACTCTTCCCTCTGTGGAGTGACAGCCATTTACCACCACCCTCTGTGTCCTGCCACCCAGCCAGTTACCTACCCACCACACTACTGTCCTGCCCACACCCATATTCCCCAGTTTGTGTAATAGTCTTCTATGTGGCACAGTGTCAAAGGCCTTGCTGAAGTCCAGATAGGCCATGTCCACTGCCCTCCCCTGATCCACCTCCCTAGTCACCAGTCAAAAATTCAATGAGGTTGGTCTGACGTGACCTCCCTGGAAACCATGCTGCCTTGGGTCCTGTGGTCCATTGACAACCAGATGTTCCACCAATCTCTCCTTCAGTAGTGCTTCCATGATCTTTCCCACTACCGAGGTGGGAGGCTGACTGGTCTGTAGTTCCCTGCTTCCTCTTTGTTCCCACTTTTGTATAAAGGGACTACATCTGCTGTCCTCCAGTCTTTGGGTACCTCCCTGTTTCCAGTGATTGGCTGAACAGGATATGGAGGTTCTGCCACCACCTCTCTTAGTTCTTTAGAGGACCCTGGGGTGCACCCCATCTGGCCCCATTGCTTTGTCAGCTCTTATTACTTCCAGTTCCTTCAGGACCCTTTCTCGTGTAAAGGGACTTGTGTCCATTTCTGCACCATTCTCACCCTTGTACTCCTTCAGACCCATTACCCCTCTTCCTTAGTAAAGACTGAGCAGAAATACCTGTTCAATATGTCAGCTTTACTGTTGTCATCCTCCACACTGCTCCCATCCTCCCCTTCAGTCTAACTATCCTCCCTTGTCCTTCTTTTTTCACTTATGTACCTGTAAAAGGTTTTGTCCCCTTTAACCACTGATTTTGCAATGTGTTCTTCTGTCTGAGCTTTGGCTTCCTTACTGACTTCCTGCCTCCTTTGTTTCTCCTGGTACTTCTCCCTATCCCTTCTGCCTGTGTCTTTTTGTATTGCCTGAATGCAGTCTTTTGGCTTTCACTTTCTTTGCTACCTCTTTGGAAAACCATAATGGTCTCCTCTTTCTTTTCCTCTTGCTAACCTGCTTAATGCATAATTCTGTTGTTCTTATAATCCCATTTTAAATACTGCCCACTGTTCCTCAATCCTGATTCCTGTCCCATTCCCTTAATGCCTCTTTCAAGCATCTCCCCATTTTCCCAAAGTCTGCCCCCTAAAATCCAGGATACGTGTTTTTGTGTGGTTTGGTTCTGCTCTTTCTGTGATTTCAAACCACAATGACTGGTGGTCACTGTTACCCAGGTGCTCCCCACTGTTACCCCCCATCACACTGTCCCTGTTTGTGAGCACAAGGTCCAGTATTGCCTTCTGCCGAGTTGGTTCCATGACCAGTTGCTTGAGGAAGGCACCCTGAAGGGAGTCCAGGATAAATCTGCTCCTAGTTGATGCTGCTGCTGGGATGCTCCAGTCCACATCTGGTATATTGAAGTCTCCAACCAGTACTACCTCACCCTTGTCAGCCATCCTTTGGGAGGTTACGGGGGACAGGGAACAGAGGAAGTGGGGAGGGCAGCAGAAGTGGGAGGTTCTGAGGAGGGTTTATTGTCTGTGGGGACAGGGAACAGAGAGAAGTGGGGAGGGCAGCAGGAGTGGGAGGTTCTGAGAGGGTTTTATTGTCTGTCGGGGGACAGGGGAACAGAGGAAGTGGGGAGGGCAGCAGCAGTGGGGAGGTTGGGGAGGTTTGTTGTCTGTCGGGGACAGGGAACAGAGGAAGTGGGGAGGGCAGCAGAAGTGGGAGGTTCTGGGAGGTTTATTGTCTGTCGGGGGTTGAGGAACAGAGGAAGTGGGGAGGGCAGCAGAGGTGGGAGGTTGGGAGGGTTTTGTGTCTGTCGGGGGAGAGGGGAACAGGAAGTGGGGAGGGCAAGCAGGGAGTGGGTTCTGGCAGGGTTTATTGTCTGTCGGGGACAGGGAACAGAGGAAGTGGGAGGGCAGCAAGTGGGAGGTTCGGAGGGTTTTATTGTCTGTCGGGGGACAGGGGAACAGAGGCTGGGGAGGGCAGCAGAAGTGGAGGTTCCAGGGTTTCGCTGTCTGTCGTGACAGGGAACAGAGGAAGTGGGAGGGCAGCAGAAGTGGGAGGTTACGAGGGAGAACCTCCCCACTGCTGCTGCCTCCCCACTTCCTCTGTTCCCTGTCCCCGACAGACAATAAACCCTCCCGAACCTCCCACTTCTGCTGCCCTCCCACTTCCTCTGTTCCCTGTCCCCGACAGACAATAAAACCCTCCGTAACCTCCCACTTCTGCTGCCCTCCCACTTCCTCTGTTCCCTGTCCCCGACAGACAATAAACCCTCCCGTAACCTCCACTTCTGCTGCCCTCCCACTCCTCTGTTCCCTGTCCCCGACAGACAATAAAACCTCCCGTAACCTCCCACTGCTGCTGCCCTCCCACTTCCTCTGTTCCCTGTCCCCGACAGACAATAAAACCCTGCGTAACCTCCCACTGCTGCTGCCCTCCCACTTCTCTCTGTTCCCTGTCCCCGACAGACAATAAAAACCCTCCCGTAACCTCCACTTCTGCCCTCCCACCCTCTGTTCCCTGTCCCCACGACAGACAATAAAACCCTCCGTAACCTCCCACTTCTGCTGCCCTCCCACTTCCTCTGTTCCCTGTCCCCGACAGACAATAAAACCCTGCCAACCTCCCACTGCTGCTGCCCTCCCCACTTCCTCTGTTCCTGTCCCCGACAGACAATAAAACCCTCCCAGAACTCCCACTCTGCTGCCCTCCCCACTTCCTCTGTTCCCTGTCCCCGACAGACAATAAAACCCTCCATAACCTCCCACTTCTGCTGCCCTCCCCACTTCCTCTGTTCCTGTCCCCGACAGACAATAAAACCTCCGTAACCTCCCACTTCTGCTGCCCTCCCACTTCCTCTGTTCCCTGTCCCCGACAGACAATAAAACCCTCCCTGTAACCTCCCACTTCTGCTGCCCTCCCCACTTCCTCTGTTCCCTGTCCCCGACAGACAATAAAACCCTGCCGTAACCTCCACTTCTGCTGCCCTCCCCACTTCCTCTGTTCCTGTCCCCGACAGACAATAAAACCCTGCCATAACCTCCCACTCTGCTGCCCTCCCCACTTCCTCTGTTCCCTGTCCCCGACAGACAATAAAACCTCCCTAACCTCCCACTTTGCTGCCCTCCCACTTCCTCTGTTCCCTGTCCCCACAGACAATAAAACCCTCCGCAACCTCCCACTGCTGCTGCCCTCTTCCACTTCCTCTGTTCCCTGTCCCCGACAGACAATAAAACCCTCCCGCAACCTCCACTTCTGCTGCCTCCCACTTCCTCTGTTCCTGTCCCCGACAGACAATAAAACCCTCCCGTAACCTCCCACTTCTGCTGCCCTCCCACTTCCTCTGTTCCCTGTCCCCGACAGACAATAAACCCTCCGTAACCTCCCACTTCTGCTGCCCTCCCCACTTCCTCTGTTCCCTGTCCCCACAGACAATAAAACCCTCCCGAACCTCCCACTTCTGCTGCCCTCCCCACTTCCTCTGTTCCCTGTCCCCGACAGAGACAATAAACCCTCCCGTAACCTCCCACTTCTGCTGCCCTCCCCACTTCCTCTGTTCCCTGTCCCCGACAGACAATAAAACCCTCCCGTAACCTCCACTTCTGCTGCCCTCCCACTTCCTCTGTTCCTGTCCCCGACAGACAATAAACCCTCCCGTAACCTCCCACTTCTGCTGCCCTCCCCACTTCCTCTGTTCCCTGTCCCCCGACAGACAATAAAACCCTCCCGCAACCTCCCACTGCTGCTGCCCTCCTTGCTCCCTCTGTTTCCCGTCCCCCAACAAACAATAAAACCCTCCTGTAACTTCCACTGCTGCTGCCCTCCCCACTTCTGCCCCCCCACAGAATTGTAGCACACTTGGACCCCACCCCAGTGTGCCTATTTTTTTGCTTCTTAACCTGTAAATGAAAAAAACCTTCCCTTGTGTTTCTTTTTTTATTTTTTCCCTACAGACAAGAAAACAGTCCACAGATGTCTCCCTCACCCCCACCCTCCCTCTGTGCACCCACCTCCCTGCACACCCCTCACCCATACTTACCCTCAGGAGGTCGGGATAACCGTGAGCTTCTCTGAACCGGAATGTGTCTGCACTCTTCAAAGCTGAACTGTAATGTGAAGAAATGACAGTAAGCTTTATAATGGGTAGCAATGGGGGTTTCAACTTAGGCTGATATCTCAGCCATTTTTTTGGAATTTTGGCCCCAAATTTTCAGCATGGGGTTCTTGGGACCCCACCTCGTGAACATGTTACAGTAATTTCATTTGTTGGTCCCAAAAGATGATTTTTCGGTTGTTGCGGGTCACTTTTGGGATGGATTAATGAAATGACACTGCCACTATTCGTGAGGGTGGGGTCCCCAAAACCATCAGTTGAATTGAGTGGAAAAATCCAAAATGACTGCATTACGAGCATGTGTTTTGCAGTTTCTACACACGCTCATAACTTCACCAATTTTAATGTTTTACTCCACATTTTCAACATTGCGATTTGTTCACACCTCCTTATGAACAGTATAGCAGTCTTTTCACATCCTGCCCAAAATGTGTTTTTCGGCCTGTTGCGCATAATGGGTGTGTGTTGTTGTGTGAAATCAACTTTGGGGACAGATTAACAAAATCATAGTGCTACTGTTCATGAGGAAAGATCACAAAATGCCCATGTTGAAAATTTGGTGAAAAAGTCCAAAAATGACTTTGTGTTGCGGCGTATTTTGCAAGTTTCATGCGCTTGTAAGTTCCGCATTTTCATATTTTCTCTCACATTTCAACATTGCCATTTTTCACACCTCCTCATGAACAGTACAGCTATTTTTGCATCCTACCTGAAATGTGTTTTGCACCTGTGGCATCCAATAGCGTAGTTGCTATGCAAAATCACCTTTCAGGACTGAGTAACGAAATGGTAGTGCACTGTTCATGAGGTGGGGTACCAAAAGCCCATGTTGAAAATTTGGGTGAAAATACCAACAAACGCCTGGGGCATTAAGGTTTCCAACCATACACTCACCTGTAGAGATTGACACGGCATTGGGGTGTAACTTGGGTTAATCAGCTGTAATGTTCATGACATTCTACTCCCACCCGCCTACCCTAAGCCACTGACAGGCATCAAAGTGTGTCTTGGGGTCTGTCGCCCTAACATTCACCCCATTCTCCTACACGGCCACATTACTCCTGCCTATTATTCCTGTAAGGCCACAAATTGCAAGCTGGGTTTGGTGCACTGAGCCAAAAGTTGTCTCACTGCAGCTGCCCGTCTTGCCCTCACAAAAGGGGGTCTTCTCCCCATGCTCTGCTATGGGCTCACCTCCTTCCTGAACGCTCCAAAAACCTGGCTTACTAAATGGGACACAGCGACAATAACATATGTCGCCCAGCACCCCGCTCACGCACCACTGTCAGCTCTCACCAAGACTTGGATGGCTCTCTCTGACAACCACTGAACCTTTGTCGAGAACCTCATTGACAACATTGCCAGAATGTCACCCACGGCTCTCACCGAACTGCTCAAGCTTGTCCCCCCTGTCTACCAGCTGAAGTCCAGTGACTCCCAGGCCTCAAGTTCCCCAAAACTACGCTCCCTTGCGAGGATCGCTGCTTGCTGCCCTCACCCCCAGAACATGGAACCTTCTGCCTGTGTAGGTAGGTCTCCCCTCACACACCAGCTTCAGGTCCTCCCTCTGGGGCTATTGAAGCAAGCATCCTCCTGCCCTTGGACATAGTGCCCCACCCTGTGTGGTGGGCCCAGTGTTACTTGGAGTATGTGTGGTTACCGCATGTGTCTAGGGAAACTCTGTATCTGTCCTGCTGATATCTGTTACTTTTGACTGTTCCTTGTTAACTGCCATGCCTTGACTCTGTAATGTTTACCATGTTGTTACTGCCTGTACCTGACTGCTCCTTGTCGATTGCCGTTGCCTTGACTCTGTATTGTTATTGTCTGTACCTTGTAACTCTCCCGGGTTGCACCTGAAAATAGGCAGTTGACTGTCTAGTGTGCTTACCTGGTAAACAAAAGCTAAATAAATAATATACTGCACCCATCTCAAGCTTATTTCATTATGGAATGGGGTGAGCATTGAGGCGAACTCAAAAAGCACACCATGACACCTGTTGATATCTTGAGGTGTGGGGTGAGGTGGAGCAGTGTAAGCGTTATGGCCGGCGACCCAAAGCAACACTCCTAACGTCTTTCAGCTCCTGCGGGGTGTTGTTCAATATTTCCCTGCCGTTCCTATTATGCATCTCTCTAACTCCTGCACTTCCAATGCCTATGCCAACAAGCCAACATTCGGCATTGACAAATGATTGTTTTCTTAGCTGAAGTTATATCACAGACTGAGACCTTGGATCATGACTTACATCTCTGAGCTGAATGTCAGTGCTTTCCGAATACAGTTGGTGATATATCTGCATGGAAACTGTTATTACACCCTTATCAGCTTTGTTCAATGTCAGTTTTACAAAATGCTAAATAAAAAAGAATTATTAAAACTTAGAGGATACTATTCATTTTCCTGACATGGAAGGTTACAGACTTTACACAGCAGCAAATCTGCAGGGTTGGGGTGGAGAGCACAGCGTGAAACTGGAGGGTGGTCATTTCAGAGGTAATAAGAGAGGGCACTACTTCACTGAGAGGGTGGTGGGCTCCTGGAATGGGCTCCTGGAAGGTTTGGGTGAGCCATCATCAGTGGGAAGGGGTTCAATATTGCATGGGACAATTACATGGGTTTAAACAAAAGCGGAGGGATACATACACTTACAGGAATAAGGGGTTGGGAATCTATGGGAGAGGACACGTAAGTGATGTGTAGGTGGAGCGTCATGGTTACCTATGGGGAGGAACAAGGGCAGACTATATGGACCAATGAGGTCCTTTTCTGCTGACAAAGTTCTGTGATTCTATGAGAGAAGTCAAGGTAAGAAAATTATAGCCACTGTGTTTTTTGTGTTTTTCTCTTTATTCCCCCATTGACTCCTCACATGCCACCAGCTCCTACTTCTGCCTACCCAAGCTTTTTTGCTTGCCAGAGCAGTCTTCCAAGAGTCCAGTCTCTGAATGCAGCCCACAACTTATCACCCATGGGTGAGACCACCCCATTCCCCAAGCCAGGGTGGGGGGTGGGAAACATATGCTTTGAACAACTGAGGTCCGAGAGGAGCAGCTGGAAAGCAGTGGATGGAGACACTAGGGCACTACAGCTGTAGTGTGCGGGTTGGAGGAGCTTCATCTATTTGGGGTCCCTGAGGTGTCTTTCCCTTTTAAATTTCTCTCCATATCTCACCCCCTAGGGCATGATCTTTAGGAGTGAATTGGCTACCAGCTTACCAGGGCTGTTGGAAGGGCAGTTAAGCCCCACCGACCCTGCTTTGGGCATGTCAAGCCTCCATACCACTCACCAGATCAGCGGGTACATTCCAATGAAATGTATAGAGGCCACTTCATTCCTTCTTTCATGACACTCCACCCCCAGGCCACCAGGGGGCAGTCTTGCAGCTGTTAAGGCAGGTGGTGTCCAAGATGGAGGCCTCCGTCTTGTCTTGCTGGTTGTCCCTAGACACCTCAAGCTCAGAGCGTAAGGCTGGGTCATCTGAATGGGGTGCAGTAGTGCCACCACAATGCTAGCTGGCCTCCAATGGGAGACAATCTGAGTGGTGAAATACATGGGCCGTCCAAGCCCAACTTAGTATTATTAGTTTCATGGTAGTTGTCTGGAGTCAGACTGCATGGTAAAGTGAAGATTGTCTGTGGGGGGAGGGGGGTCAGGGCCTTCTGGGCACTGATAGGCCCCTCCAGAGTTTGAAATCCAGCTGGAAAAACAAGAGTGGCAAGTGAAAACGGCTGTGCTGTATGGGGCTGGATGAGCCTGAGCTGCAATGCTCAGTGACTGCCACTGGGTGTCAGTGGTGCGCTTCCTTGCTGCAGCAATTGATTCTTTTTTTTATCTTTTAACTGATTTTTTTTCTTTACTAAGTACGCTAGACATAAAATAGCTATTTTCAGATATGACCCAGGAGAATACAAGAGAACAGCCACACATCTTTCGGTGATTAGAACCATAACCACAGAATTACATACAATAAATACCAAATAACAGAGTGTGACTGGTCTATACACATCACAAAAGGAAGAGTACTGGAGTGTTTAGTACAGACACAGACTGAAAAGGCAAGTAAACCCTTCAGAAGTGCACTCCTGAAAAGCACATGACGAGGGGATTAGAAAATGCCTGAAAATATCTCTGTCTGTGTCAGACAAGACTGAACCCTGTTCCTCTCCGTACCCTGACGGAGATTCAGGACTGAATGGCATCAAGCTGGCGAGGACTCAACCCAGAGAGAACTGAGATGCCAGTGGTTGATTCAGGGCAGAGGAGGGAAGTAGAGGCGGCTGAAGAGGGCATGGAGCTTATGATTGGGTCCTCGAGGCTAGAGGCGCCCATAAAGGTGAAAGATTTGGAGGTCATTCTGGATGACAGGCTGTTATTTAAAGCTCAGGTGTCAGCAATAGTCCGAGTGGCTTTCACTATCTTAGGAACATCAGCAAGAGCTATCTTTCTTTCTTTCTTTCTTTCTTTCTTTCTTTCTTTCTTTCTTTCTTTCTTTCTTTCTTTCTTTCTTTCTTTCTTTCTTTCTTTTTCATTTTCCTTCCTTCCTTCCTTCCTTCCTTCCTTCCTTCTTTTTCTTGAATGGGTAAAATTTCTTATCCTCTTAGAAGACGTGGCAACACTGGCACACCCTTTTGTGACACCCGGACTCAATTATAACAATGTTCTGTACCTCAGGGTAAGTGGAGGTGTCCTGTGATGGCTGCAGCTGGTGCGGAACGCAGCAGCCAGGTTGTTGACCAACTTGTCTGGATCATGCTGTATAACTCCAGTCCAGCATGAACTGCAGTGGTTACCAATGAAATGGCAAACCACCTTCAAGGCTAACCTATAAAGCCCTACATGGGATGGACCCTGGCTACCTAAACTCCTGTATTTTCATTCATCTTCCTACTCTCTCCGCACCACTGATGTGGGTCTCCTTGAAGTACCCAGGGCTAGGTTGAAATCCTCGGGTGACTGGACATTTCCGTTGCAACTCCGTGATCTGGAACTCTTTCTCAAGATCCCAAAGGTAGTCCCTTGGTGGAGACCTTCAAGCGAGGTCTGAAGTTCTAACTATTTAAGGAGGCTTTAGAGACCTCAGGATGAACCCCTGAATTTTCATTTACAGTACCTGCCGCTGATCTCATTGGGACTTTTATTTGAAATTTCTGAATTTTATGTTTACATATTATGTTTTACTATATTTTCTTGCCTTGTTTTCTGCTGTATATGTTGTATGGTGTTCTGAGCCTCTAAGGGAGGGAACCATATTAAATAAACTTTACCTACCTCATTATAAAGCTCTCCTCTCTAATATTAGCAGGCTGCTGTACCTCAGTTTCATGAAATCCCATCTCCACCCTCATTATAAGGCTCTCTGTTCTAACACTCTGATAGAAGGCTGCTGTGCCTCAGCTCCCAGCTCCATGAAATCCCATCTCCACCCTCATTGAAAGGCTATCTGTTCTAACACTTTCTGATATAAGGCTGCTGTACCTCAGCTCCCTGGAATCCCATCTCCACCCTCATTATAAGGCTATCTGTTCTAACACTCTCTGATATAAGGCTGCTCTACCTCAGCTCCCAGCTCCATGAAATACCATCTCCACCTTCTTTATAAGGCTTTCTGTTCTAACACTCTCAGAAAGTGAGAATGACAGAGAGAAAAGGGGAAGAAAGCAAAAGTGACAGAGCGAAGAAGGGAGAAAGTGAGTAAGAGGGAGAGAAAAAAGCAGGGAGAGGTGAGAGAGAAGGAGGGAGAAAAGGAGTGAGCATGTGAGAGGGAGGGAGCAAGAGAGGGCAGAAGGGAGAGAGTGATAAAGAGATGAAGAGAAAGACATAGAGAGAGAAAAGGAGAGAGAGAGTGAAGTGGAGAATAAGAACGAAGAAAGGAGAGAAAGTGGAGTAGGAGTGAGCAAGACAGGAAGGGGGAGGGAGAGGGAAAAAGAAAGAGGGAGAAATGGAGGAAGACAGTGAGACAGAGGGAAAGGGAGGGAGGTAAGGAAGGAGAGCAAGAGAGGGAGAGAGAGAGTCAGCAGGAAAGAGAGAGAGGGAGATGAAAAGAGAGAAACGTAGGGAGAGGGAAGGAAGGAAAGCAAGAGAGAGTGAGTGAGAGAGCATGACGGAGGGAGAGTCATAGAAAGAGAGGGAGGGAGGAAGAGTAAGAGGGAGGATGAGAATGTACAGTATAAAAGCATGGTCACAGAGCACACAAGTGTTTTTCAAACTCACAGTAGGGGTACAGGAACAAATCGATGTATCCTATTATATGCAGTATTTTCTCTTTCTTTCTTTCTTTCTTTCTTCTTCTTTCTTTCTTTCTTTTCTTTCTTTCTTTCTTTTCTTTCTTTCTCTTTCATCCTTCCTTCTGTCCTTCCTTTCTTCCTTCCTGCTTTCTGTTTTATTGCATTTTTCTTTAGAAACACAGAAACATAAAATTTGTCAGCAGAAAAGGACCACTTGCCCTGCTCATTCTGCCCAGAAGGTTCATGTCTAGTCTATCTCTGCAGGCTCTCTCTGGTCTCCAGCAACCCTCCTTCCTCCCTGCCTATTTACTAATATTGTCCTATGTCTATCCCACACATGCTTGAAGCCCCCTTCTGTTTTTGCCTTCAACACTTCCACTCTCAGCCTGTTCTAGGTGTCCATTTTCAGTGAAGTAGTACTTCCACACATCCCTCTTACCAGCTCCCCCCTTCATTGCATGCCCCCTGGTCCTGGTGCTTTTTTTTCATTTGAAAGATACTCCCTTCCACCAGTTTGTTTACTCCTGTGAGGTACTTGTAGGTCTCTACCATGCCCCTCTGTCTCCTCTTTTCTAGGGTACATTTGTTGAGATCTCTCAGTCTCTCCTTGGACGGATTTTGGTGTAATCCCTGCACCATTTTAGTTGCCCTTCTCTGGACTGCCTCCACCCTGTCTATGTCCTTTCTAAGGTGCAGCCTCCTAAACTGGACACAGTACTCCAGGTGGGATTTCACCAGCGAACAATATAGCGGCAGTACTACCTCCCCCTCCTACTGGAGATACCTCTCCCTATGCATCCCAGCATCCCACTAGCCCTACCCACTGCTTTGCCACACTGGCCTGTCACTTTGAGGTCATCAGTTAGATAACCCCAGGTCCCTTTTCCGCTTGGTGACTGTTAGTACGCTCCCCATCCTATACTCAGCTCCTGGGTTCCCTATGCCTAAGCATTTTGCACTTTTGACATTGAAACCCATTGCCATGCTCTTGACTGCTCCTCCAGTTTCCCAGGATCCCTGTACGTTCTCTCTACCCCCTCCTGAGTGTTCACCATCTTTTATTTTTTATTTTATTTATTTGTTACCTGTGTCAGTACACTGATCCCAGGGTTCATTTTCGGGCCTGACTAGCAACATCAAGTTGCCACAGGCAAGACAAAAGAAAAACAGGTATAGGGAACAGTGAGTGCTTACAATACGTAACAGAAACAAATGATACAAAATGAACTGTACAGAATGGAGTGAAATTGGGCATAAAGTGACTACAGTGCAGGCAGTTATAGAATACAGAGTTTAAATGGCAGCATAGCGCCCAACATTTTACATTACAGTAACAAGTTTCCACAGTCAAATATAAGAAAAAGCAACAATTTCCAGTGTCAACTGTGGTACTCTAGTTGCCCTTGGACAGGATCTGTCTGTTGTCCGGGGAAGGGGGCAATTACAGTTGGTGGTAACAGTGAGGGAAGTCTTGTAGGTGGATTTAAACAAGGGTTGTAAACTCAGGGTCCATGAGGAGCAGACAGGCTGTTCCAAAGATGGGACAGCTGAAGAAAAGGCCTTTTGATCCATGGTGACTTGTGGACACTATAATATCAGGATGGAGGAGGTCCTGAGGCCTCGATGGAAGGGCTTTGGCCAGAGTAGGGGGAGAGGGGAAACACCTTTTCCCTGATAGATTTGTCAACTATGGAGCCTAGGAGGTAGTCACAGAGGGCCTGATGGCGGAGACATCCTGGGACTTGGTAGAGGGAGCAGTGATGTGTGGAGTACGGTGCCATCAAGGCAAACCTATGGATGCTGTTTTCTTCCAGTTCTTCTGCAATGTCACTTATGAAGACATCGAAGAGGACCAGTCCCAGTGCTGAGCCCTGCGGAGCCCCACTGCTCACTCTTCCCTCACTAGAGTGAGTGCCTTTAACCACCACCCTCTGTCACCAATTCATTAACTAGTTCCTTACCCACTTCATCACCTCTAGGCTGCTCATTTTCTTTATCAGGCTCCTGTGTAGCATGGTGTTGAAGACCTAGCCAAAGTCCAGATAAGCCACATCCACTGCCCTCCCTTACATATTTCCTGGTCACCCAGTTGAAGAAATCAATCAAATTTGTCTGTCAAAACCCCCACCCCACCCCACCCCGTGACTCCATGCTGGCTTTGGTCTTGCAACCCACTGGATTCCAGATACCCTACCAACATTTCCTGTAACACGGTTTCCATTAATTAACTCACCACTGATGTGAGACTAACCAGCCTGTAGTTTCTAGCCTCCTCCCTGCTGCTGCTCTTATGATGAGGGACCACGTCTGCTGTCCTCCAGAACGACACCTGTTTCCAGAGAGCTGTCGAATAAGGCCACCAGTGGTGCAGCTTTCACCTCCCTGACTTCTTTTGGTACCCTTGGGTGAATCCTGTCTGGTCCCATAGTCCTGTCTGATTTCACAGCTGCAAGTCCCTTCTGGACTCTTTCCTCTGAAAATGAACTTATGTCCATCTCCACCCCCCCCCCTTTGTTCCTGCTACTTCCTGTTGGTTCGCTCCCACCTCCCTTTACTGCGAAGACTGAGAAGTGGCTGTTCAGGACCTGCTTTTCTTGGTTCTCTTCTGTACAGTCTCACTCTGCCACCCCCTTATCGCTCCCCTTGCTTTCCTCTTCCCACCTACTGAAGAAAAGCATACCCACCTCAGTAGCACTTTGGCTATCCTTTCCATTGTCTTCACCTTTGCTCCCCTCGCTGCCTTACCTGCTTCCCTCTGTTTTACTTGCCATACTTCCCTGTCTTCATCCCTCTGTGTTTCCTTATATGCCCCGTGTGCCACCCTTTTTCCCTCACCACTTTGGCCGCTTCCCTTGAGAACTGTAGCCGGTTTGTTTTTCCTTCTATTTTAACTCACCTCCTTCATGCAGTGGTTGGTTGCCTTAATTTACCTTGAAAACAAGGCAGACAACTCCCCAAAAAAAGTCTGACTTGATCTCTAAACAAGGCAGATTCACCCTCAAACGAGGCACACATATCCCCCAAACCAAGACAGACCTATGCCTAACAAGACATACACACCCCCCAAACAAGGCAGACATACTCTCAAACAAGGTAGACATACCCCAAACAAGGCTGACATAACCCCAAACAAGGCAGACATACCCCAAACAATGCAGATATAACCCCAAGCAAGGCAGACATACCCCCAAACAAGGCAAATGCACCACCAAACAAGGCAGATTTACTCCCCCAAACAAGGCAGATCCACTGTCTCAAAATGAGGCAACCTCACTCTCCAAAACAAGGCAGACTAACACTCCCAAAACAAGGCAGACTCCACCCACCAAGGCATACATAGCCCCCAAACAAGGTACCCCCAAAACAAGGCTGACACTCCCCAAACAAGGCACATTTACTCCCCAAAACAATGCACCTTATTGCCTCAAACAACCAGACTTACTAAAAATAAGGTAGACTTACTCCCCCAGACAAGGCAGACTTACCCTCCTCCCAACAGACTTACCTGGGGACAATTCGAACAACACTTTTCAATGTTGCCTCTGGAGGTTTTCACAGTCCAAGGGTACTGCTTACTTTGGTCACATGTGTAAGCCAGCTTCAGAGCTAACAGGCAGAATAAGCATCCAATGAGTAGAACATCATGTGTGGAGGTCATGGCTAGTTCCTTTCTTGGTTGTCCCTGTGGCAGAAGCAGAGGTTAGAGGCCAGAGTGTCTGTGGAGCTGTGTGGAGGGGCCAGTGGAGGATGGAGTGTCTATGTGTGTCCTTGTGGCAGGACCATAAGAGACCAGAGAGTCCACTCTGTGTCTGTACCTGCATATGTGTACAGTATGTCCTGTCTGTGTGTCTCTCTCTCTCATAGAGGCTTGTTCCTTGCCTGTTTCACCTTTTAAGTCGTGGTCTCACAGTGCTACATGTGTACCCACGGGTGACTCATAATCTGTTTCTTAATCACTGTGAATAATAAAGTGACTGATTGCTGAGAGAGACACAGAGAACTTAACAGCAAGCATATTAGTAAGTGATTCCTGATAAATACCAAAAGAAATTGACTTCTCTCCCCTAAAGCATGCGAGTCCACAGAATTTGCTGAGTCAGAGTTGTAGTGCTTAGAGATTGCTAACTCACAAGTTTGATCTAGTAATCCTCATTTAACCCTCCCTTCCATCGATGTCCTATGACTTATAGTCAAGCTTGTTCATCACAAGGGGCAGTAAAGGCTAATTCATCCCCTCTGATGTGGTGAGGGACTGTGTCAGGGACACGAATACAGCATCATTAGCAGCAGAAGCACACTGGATGCATCAGAGATTTCCTAGCGTGTGTGTGCGTGTGTGTATGACTGTAGTGTGTGTGCATATCTGTGTGTGTGCATGTCTGCCTGCGTGTGTGTGTGTGACTGTGACTGTGTGTACAAATATGTATGTATTGGCTGGCGTGTGTGTGTATATGTGTGTGTGTGTGTGTGTGTGCATGCGTGCCTGCGTGTGTGTGTGTGTGTGTGTGTGTGTGTGTGTGTGTGTGTGTGCAAATGTGTATGTATTGGCTGGCATGTGTGTGTGTGCGTGTGTGTGTGCACACACATGTTGTATATGTATGTATTTGCCCAAGTGTGTGGGTGTGTGTGTGTGGGGGGCTGTGAGTGTGTGCATGTGTATGTATTTGCTGGTGTGTGTGCATGTCTGACTGTGAGTGTATGCATGTGTAGTATTCGGTGTGTGTGTGTGTCTGACTGAGTGTTTGCATATGTCTAGTGTTAGCTGGTGTGTGTGCGTGTGCGTGGTTGTTCAGTATGGCTATGAATGTGCTTGTGTGTATATATATGTGTGTGTGTGTGTGTGTGTGTGTGGGGAGGTCTGTTGAGTGTTTGCATATGTGTGGTATTCGCTGGGTGTGTGTGTGTGCGTGCGTGCATGTACATGCGTGTGGGCTTGTATTTGAATGTGCTTGTGCCTGTGTGTGTGGGGGATGGGCTGTGAGTTTGTGCTTATGTGTATGTATTTTCTTATGTGTGTGTGTGTGTGTGGAGTGTGTGTGCATATGCGTATGTGCTTGTACAGTATGTCTATGAATGTGATTGTGTACATGTGCGAAGTGGTTTAGTGTCTTGGACTGCAGTTCACCATGGTGCAGTGGAGACCATAGTGGTACCACAGCTTGTTTCTGAACCTGTGTCCCCAGCAGTGAAAAGGCAGTGCATTACCAACTAGAGACCCTGACAAGTTTTCCTCAGGAGGTGATCCTTGGCCAAGAGCATATCACCTTTGGTTTTTTGCAATTACTATTTATGCCCCCTTCCGCACTGGCACTGTCATCTGACCTTACCCACCTGACAGCACGACCCAACCGAGGACCCCCCCAATGGAGCCTTGGCTTTACCCCCCAGGTGGGGATGTGGTTGGAGCCCCCCATTCAGGCCACAGAATGTACCTTCAACATTTCAACGAGGTCCTCACTGGGCAGGTAACAGCGTGAGCGGGTGAGGACAGCATCCGGGCCATCTCACCTGTGTTGTGCTGAGAAGTGTTTCTTATATATGCCCTCCTGGAGGCATGATGTGCACTGACACAAAGGCCTTACGCCAGTGTCTATCACACCTCCTCCCACTGAGTCAGACTCGGGCTCACTGTAACTCCGGCCACCGCCAGAGGACCAGGCAGGTACCAAGTCGGTGCACCCCCCTCCCGAAGGAGCCGAGCAGTCCCTCGGACACTCAAGCATCCTGCCCCGGCTGTCACTCTGATGACCCTGGCTCATTCCCAAACCTGGGCTGCAGCGTTGCTAAGCAGTAGCGCTACCGCTGCATTGGGGCCAACTGAGCATATCACTTTTATAATACAGTTCATTAACACGTACCTCCAGTGCTCATAGAAAAACGTGCTGGTGTGTAAATTAAAGAGCAATTTATTTATTTATTTATTTTTATTTAAACCTTTGTTTACCGGGCAGGTACAATGAGCCAAGGCCCGTTTTCATATACGACCCGGGACCATAAATATACAGTCAAGATCTTACAACTAAAATTAACAAACTTACAATACAATACATTACTAACAAGTATTAAATATACATCACAATATTACAATACAACACTCATTAAACTAATATACAAATGTAAACACTCACTCAAAAACAATGACAATGCAGTTTGCCAAGAAAATAATTTCTTAGCTTAATTGTAAAAGTTTGGTGGGTAACATTCCCATATAAAACAGTAGGAAGCTCATTCCAATTTTTACCAGCAGAATAAGAAAAGGAGCCATCCCCCATTTTGGTCTTGGTTTTGGGAACATTTAATCTGATAATTTGAACGAAGTTCCCTTGAATTCCTTTTAATTAATAATAATGAATATAATGGAGAATTTGTACCCTGACGGAGAATATTATCAGTTAGGGAACATAGACTATATAGACAATTAAGCCTAGGTGGAAGCCAGGCAGATAGTCCATATAGCTCACAGTGATGAGTAGAATAAGGCAATTTAAGAGTAAATCTACAAATGCCATGAAACACACTAGTAAGAAGGGATAACTCTCTATTAGACAAATTTAAGAAAATAAATGAATTGTAATTTAACTGTGGAAGTAATACAGCCCTGGCTATTGCCTGCCTAGCTGCTACGGTCAGCAAAGATTGAAACTTAAATAGGACAACCAATCTCTGATTTATTTATCGAGAAATAGAATTTACATGATTGGAAAAAAAGTTTTGGTCCAGCAGGACTCCAAGATATTTAAATTGTTTCACCTGCTCCATCTTATTACCCAATGTATCCATAATTCCGGAAAGGGGAAGGAAGAGGCCGGTGCGACGATGAACAGTGTCGAGGAGGAGTGCACGGACGAGCGGCACTCGATCATTGATTCAACCATTGGTTTGCCAAAAGTTCTTGAAGGAGGACCACAGCGCGAGCCATGCGAGCTCTTCAAAAGTACCAGCTGTCGTCAAGGTGAGAGGTGGAGCAGGCTCAGGTGTATGCGCCCGAGACTAGGTGAGTTCTGTATTAGCAAATTTGGGGACTGGGACCAGATGTCATGAACAGGTAATGGGAGCTGGGACCAGCCCAATGAGTAGGTAGGTGAAGTGTGTGTGTGTGTGTGTGCCTTGCCTTGGCGCACCGCCTTGAAGACTAGACCAGATTGTAATGTATGAACAGGAAAGGAACATTACCTATCATCTATGCACAGGTGAAAGGACCAGGGTCAAGAAAAGTGTAAGACAGCCAGGGTTAGGTGTGTGTGTGAGCATAATGCCAACATTGGATTTCAAAAATAAGGGCCAGTCCCCCCCCGCCCACTTCCTAGGCAGACACCTCAGAAAGGTACCCCATCTATGCAAGGACATAGACAGGATGGAAGAAGTCCAGAGGAAGGCAACTAAAATAGTGCAGGGTCTGCATCAGAAACCATATGAAGAGAGACTGAGAGAGCTTAATATGTATACCCTTGATGAAAGGAGGGACAGGGAGGACACATGATAGAAACTTTTAAGTACCTCAAGGGAATCAACAAAGTCCAGGAGGGTAACATCTTTCAGAAATAGAGATGTGTAAGAACAAGGGGGCACAATTTAAAGATAGAGGGGGGACGGCTCAGGGGTAATGTGAGGAAATTTTTTTCACGGAGAGAGTGGTGGATGCATGGAACTGCCTTCCTGGGGAGGTTGTTGGGTCTAAAACAGTGGGGGAATTCAAACATGCATGGGACAGACATAAGGCAATTGTAGTGGGGGGTTGCAGGAAGTAGGCTGTTGGTTAACTAGAGTCTGCAGCTTATCCAGTAGGTAGGGAAATGGGCAGACTGGGTGGGCCAAGTGGTCCTTATCTGCCGTCAAAGTCTATGTTTCTGTGTTTCTAATTGACAAATTCTGAGCTCTATTAAGTCTAATTCTAGACCCAAAAAGCATGCATTTTATTTCTGTGTTATTTAATGCCAAATAATTCCCTTGTAGCCAACTACAGAGTACAGCAAAGTCCTTATTTAAAGACTCATTTATAAGTTCCACTGAAACAGAACTTTTATACAGAATAATATCATCTGCATAAATCAGACAATGGGTACCTTTCAATAAAGATGGAACAATGTCTACAAATACAGTAAACAGAGGTGGGCCCAGAATGGACCCCTGGGGCACCCCCTGCAGTAAAAACCTACTAGAAGAAAAGGCTCCATTTAATCCTACTTTCAAAAGTCGTTTGGTCAGGTAACTGTGAAACCAATTAACAGCAATTTCTGCTAAACCATAGTTTGGAGTGTCCTGACCAGCAGGGATGATTCACTAATCAAAGGCCTTGGACAGGTCCACGAACACAGAACCAGTGAGCTAACCTTCATCCATAGCTACACTGGTGTGGTACGTGAACCAGGCCAAGGCCGCCCCATCCCGTGAAATTTTCGAAACCCATGCTGATCAGGTGTCCTAAAACCATTATCCTGTTAAATAAGCAGAAAGTTGCTTATTCACAAGTCTCTCGAAAATCTTACCCAAAGGTGGCAAAAGGGAAATAGGACGATAATTGTCCATATTCATTCTGTCACCAGATTTATAAATTGGTTTGATTACTGTTTGCTTCCATTCGTTTGGGAAACACCTAGTAAGCAAAGACAAATCGAAAATAGAAGTAAGTGGATAAGTAATATATTCAGATATCGATTTTAAGAACCTAGTCTGAAGTTCACACGCACTTGAACCAACAGCTATTTGTTTCAAGAGTTTATAAACCTGATGTGGTTCAATTGCTGAAAAATAAAAAGAACCAAGTTCAGAAGTATCACAGGACTGTCCATCTACACTCAGACCCAAATTAGAAGCCTGTGTATGTTTGAACAAATCAAAACATTTATCCAAAAAAGACTCACAGACCACCTGTGCATCAGAGATCACATGGCCATCATTAATAAAAATTTCTGAAGTTTCTTTCCTAGATGGATTAATTAAAGTATTTACTGAAGACCAAAACTTTTTTGGGTCATTTAGACCCGAAGTTTGTAAATTCTGAAAAAAAACTAGATTTACTTTGTCTGACTTTTATTTTACATTCATTTCTAAGCTCCTATAGCTATTAAAATCTCTCACTGATTTAGTTACCTTATAAAACTTCCAAGCTGTATCTCTCAATTTCATTAAGTGCAGCAAGGGGGCAGTAATCCATTTATTCAAGGAACCTCTAACTCTCCTAACCACTTTAGGAAAATGTTTGCTTTGTGACTCCAAAAGAGTAAATGTCAATATTCACATCAGGAATTGCATCCAAGAAAGTCCAATCAAGCTTCTGCAGGTGAACAAGTAGATCTCCACTCACCTCATTAACAAACCTACGTTACGAAAAGGACATATCACTTCATACTGAATACACCTCAGTAGCTATGTAGCTGCCACTCGATATCCAGTAAAAAAAAATAGTAGATGTTTATTAGCAAGTTAACACAGATATTAAAAGAGAGTGATCATTTAGCAGAAAGCATTTGATACCGTTGTCCATCAAGTATTGATCACAAAACCTTATGCACTTGTGCTATCCTCTGAGACAGTGAGCTGGTTCAGAAGCTACCTTACCCAGAGAACCCAACAAGTAAAGAGAAATGGCATACTGATAGATAGCAAACAGGTCACACTCGGTGTCCCCCAAGGGTCCATACTTGTACCACTGCTCTTCAGCCTTTTCATAAACACCCTCCTAGACGCATGCCCATCTAGAACTCTGCTCTATGCAGATGATGCCGCTGTCTTCGCTCGTAGCCCTTGGATAAGCTCGCTGAATCAGGAGCTCCACCTAAGCTTCCAAGAACTAGAAGAGTGGTTTAGGAAGATTAAACTACTGCTAAACCACAAAAAAAAAAGATCGGGCCAGCCCGGTGGTGCAGAGAATTGAGGCACTGGACGCCGCACCTCGTGCCACGCTGGTGACCTGGATTTGGGACTGACCCTGGGTCATCGGGGGTCGGTGGGATGGGGAGTCCGGGAGCTGGATTGAGTGGCTGTAACGAAGCTCTCATCTTCTGGGTAGGGACCCAGTTACTCCTGCTGCAGGTCTGCCTGAGGGCGGTGCAGATGGGAGCGGCTAGAACAGGGAGGGTGCTGTGGATCATTGCATGAGCATGCCTCCACATGCGCCTGAGAAGCATGCAAAGGGAGGAGAAAACATAGAAAAAACAGGTGTCAGGCTCCATGATGGGCCTTGTAGCTCTCGCACTGGACCCCGGAGCCTAGATGTTGACTCCGGGGGCAGGAAGTTGATGCCCTTGGCCCCTTGGCCCTGCCACGAAGGGGGGCAACTGATGGGGGACCTTCTGGGGGGGGGTCATGTGCGGGAAGCTGTGGATGGGAGAACAAGCCCCTCCAAGGTGGGGGCCGTAGGTGCCTGCCAGCCCCAGGAAGGAGAAGATAAAAACCTTAATAAAAAAAAATAAAGGATCATGGTATTCTCCAACCCCAAGAATAAGGGCAAAGTGAACCAAATGGTTATTTTGAACAGCAGTGGAGAACCGCTTGACCAAGTGTGCACCTTCAAATACCTTGGAGTTACACTAGATAACTCCCCCCCCCCTTCACCACACACATTGACCAAGTGGTTAAAACAATAACTGCTACACTAGGTGCCTTCTATAGGCATAGAACTATCTGACACGAGAGGCCATAAGACTCACTGTTAACAGTTCAATACTGTCCATTATAGAGTGTGGACTAATAGTGTACTGTGCAGCCTCTGAAACAGCTTTAAAAACAGTTAAGGTGGCACCAAATGAAGCAGGCAGACTGGTTCTGGGTGCTGGGAAACTAATACACACCTGCGACTTCTATGCCCAATCCAATGGGCTCACACTCCAGGGGAGGATCATGTAGCAATTACGCCTCCTTGGTAAAAAAGCATGCCTAGAACTTACCCCACCCCCACCCCCGATATACAAAAGCTCCTCCTCCTCCACACTGCCTGCACCTCACTAGGAGCACCATCAGAAATGCCCTCCAAGTGCCTTTCAGAAATACCTCATTAGCCCAGCTCCTTCACCTACAGGGCTCCTCTGTTGCTCAATGGACTCCCTACTACTCTCACAACTGTCCAGGACATTGGGCAGTTCAAAAGGAGCTCCATTCACATCTGGTTCTGATGGGTAAATGTAGGTACCAATAAGCCTGCTTACCTCTGCCTACAACAATGCCCACCGTGGGTATTCTCCTCTGCCCATAATACCTACACCCATTACTTTATTTTTCTTTAACTTTATAGTTATGCCCCCCTACCACAGCACTCCACTCCCTTCAGGAGACACCTCGACCTTCTAGGCCCCACCCTCTTAACTGGTGCCTGGAGCCTTCCATCTTCCATATAGCCGTGGCTTACCCCCCCAGGCTGGTATGAGGTGAGGGGCTCTTACACCCCAAAGTCTTCTGGTTTTGTTGGGATGCCATCACTGGGACAGGTAGGAGCATTGGGGATCAGGGCCTGGTGCTCCATCTACCCAGGAGTGCTGCAAGTGATTTTCTGGTGTTGCGGGTGTGATGTGATCCCTGACATCAAAACACTGAGCACCGACGTCCATCATGCCACCCCCTTCCTAGTGGCTTGGGCTTGCTGTACCTAGGGTCTCCACCCGGGGTCAGACAAGCACCAAGCCCTGGTTCCCCTCCTTTTCCCTGGGAGAAGACAAGCTGTCTCTAGGATACACAGATCTTCCCCAAAGCCGGCCCTCCAGCTCCTGGGCTCGTTCCCGAATCAGGGCCACTGGCGTCGCAAGTGGAAATCCAACTGCTATGCCAATGGACCAGCCCTACCTATACCATTTACTCTCGCATCCTCACACCTCCCCCCCTAAATATTCCCTCTTTTCCTATCTATGCTTGGTGCACCAGGACCAGTCTTGTAAGGCTAGTTTCGCCCCCTGCCCCATCACCCTGCTCTTCCCCATTTGACACGGCTGTATTTGGCTGCCATTTCCCCCTTCCTACTGACAGAGCTAACCAGGCCGCACCTTGCATTGGCCTACATTGTGCTGTTCCTCACATTGTGTAACTCTGCAGCTGATTGTGCGTAAGTTAAATACGTTTGTGTATCTCATTGTTTGTACTGGGCGTGGAACCTTTGTAAATGAGCTACTAGCTCAAAGGTTGCTGTAATCCGGACATTAAATAAATAAAAGAAATAATCAATAGGTCAGGGAAAAAGAACCAATATATAGTGCTTTTAAGTCCAATAAAAACACATTCTGTTAATCATATATTATTTAACCAGCAATCATTTAGTGCCAGAACTAATCTAGGACCCCCAATACCTGTATCAGCATTACTTGATATACACCAGTGTGTATAAAAAATGATAGTAAAACAAAAGGAAAAAATATGTAACATTCACTTACAGGTGCTACGCACTGGCTTATTTTTCTGGACTCATCACTGCTCGGAGGATTGTTTCATTTTTATGTCTGTGCATTTATATTTAAAAAATGGGTAAAAGTAATGCAGCCTTCTGATTGGCTGAGGCACTCCTCTAGCTGGGCATCTATCAGACAACAGATGCCGGCTATTAAAGTACCAGCCCTGTGCGGCCTGCTAGCGCAGTGGTTGGATTTCCTGCAATGCCAGCATTCGGGTTCGGGGCGAGCCGGATCACTGGAAGGCCAGCCGGGGGAGAAGGATTGTCGTCCTCGACAGCTCTCCTTCTCGGGGAGGCGGGGAGTTGAGGTCCGGCGCCTGTTGGCTCCTAGCGGAGGCTGGGAGTATCACAGGGCGCACCCCAAGTTGACTAGGGAGGCGGGCGTCGGGCGTTTGCCATGGCGTCCCGCTGCTGCCCACAGAAAAAAGGGAAAACTGCTCGCTGGCCTCCAAGATGATGGCTCTCCGTTCCCGGAGTGCCCCCAGTACCTGGCCAGGGCCTCCTCTTCCTCAGCAGCATCCCCGGGCCCTAATGAAGTGTGTGCTGGGGTCTCCCCTCACTCCCTGGTGCCCTTCCCCCTCGAAGGAGGGGGACCCACCCGGTGATAGGGATACACCGGGATATCCCGGGGATCGGCTGCGATTTGAGGACCTGAGGAGGGCTGGCTAAGGTCAGTGGGGATGAAGGGAACTTGTGGAGCCTGAAGGAGTGGGGGCCAGTGAAGCACGGGAGACGGTACAAACACATAATGCAAAAAAAAAGAGTACCAGTCCAGCCAACCCATCACGGAATCATACTGCCCAGCCTGATCTGTAATTGGCTAAACCCTCGCATTTAGTTTTAAAGCGTCTGCCATTTTTTTCTACCAAAGCAGCGAGATAAACTGTTCACACAATGCCATGGATTAAAAACTACCCCCTAGTAACTGTAAGCACTGCCTGTCTTCCTTATTGTCAGAGCCCCCCAAAAAGTCTTGTAATCCTTATGTAACCCCTAGGTGGCGCTATCCCAAGGGCGACTACCCCTGCCTGCTTGGCTACCAACAGGTTGAGGGGCCTAGGTCCAATGGCGGGTGCCTCCACCCAGAGGTCAGGGTTTGTAGTGGATAGACTAGCTTGGTCACAGCCCTCTGGGACACTGAGACCCCCTTTTATTCCCTCTACTGGCTCACACAGTACACAGGAGTTACAGTCCCAATACCCCACGTATACACACTGTTCACTCATAAGGTACCACTTACCCTCGAGACTGATTCTGCATCACGTCTCTGAGGACCCCCTGTAAAATAAGGTTAAACAACATACACAACGAAATACAATACTGTTTCCATAAGTACCAACAACACAGACAGTATATAGTATAACAACAACGAATCTGATTTATTTAGGGGACAGTAACACGGGAGGGGGAAATCAGGTTAATTGGTGGCATTAAATCACAGTACTGTGCACACATACAGAGTCTGAAAAATCACACTCTGGGTACCCAGGTTGGTGAGGGGGCTAGCCAGGTCCGTTGTCTGGGATTGGCGGCAGGTGCAGATGGTTAGGGTCCTGTAGAAAATATATGCACAACACCCAATTATAATCTGGGCGGATGGCTCAGTCCATGAAGAAGTGAAACAACAAGAATTAGATGACACATTTGTAATTGATAACAGGCTGCAGAGGAATACCCTGATTTGTACTCACAATACCCAAGCTGAGGACAGGATGGTGGATGTTCTTCTGGGTTGCCAGAACAGCAGGGCATGGAGACAAGGTCCTTGTGACTGGACCCCACTGCAGTTTGTAGCAAACAGATTTAGTCCGAGACAAGCTGGGGTTTGCTTCCAGCTTCAGCACACAGCACACAGCACAGGGGATTAGAAATAGCGATTCCCCACAAGCACTAAGTACATTTATATGTAAAAGGAAAGTTCTATACCAGGCAGGCTGCTCCTCGATCCCGATCGCACTTACTGCAAAATACCCGGGAGCACACACAGCAGCTTCAGTTCCTGACAGACCGAGCACGATTCAGCAATTTCTCCAGTCTTCTACAGGGTGAGCCTGGTTTCCACAATTCTGGTGCTTCTTTCTCCTCACAACTTGGATTCAGTCCTAACTGGCACTCACAACAGCTGCAGGCCGAACCTCAGGGCCTCACACACGCTTCCCACGCGAAACTATACACTGCAGAAGCACTGAGCTCCTTCTCTCTTCACTGTCACAACTGATCTCAGCTTTCCAGTAACAGAGCAGGGCATTTCCTTTAGCTCCACACCATTCTGTTGGCTGGTTCGGCTGTCACTCACAATAAGACTCCCTCTGTTGGTGAAAAAAGGCACCAAGGCCAAAACTACATTTCCAGAGTCACAGCCCATACAATCCCCTTGTGGCTGGCTTAAAATTGAGAGTCCAAGTTCCGATTCGTCTACAGACTCCATTTCAAGGTCTCCCTATCATCCTGATTGGTCCAAGTCAGCAACTCAGTACCAAAATGAAAGAGCTACACTGAAACAGTTCATGCTGAAATGAAGACAGGTTAGACAGTCACTCTAAATGATTTCTGGCAGTTATATATTTCAACAAGGCTCCCTCTGCACATGTAGCGATGGCAGAGATGGAGAGAATTGACAGCAGCTCGGGTGGGATTTGAGCATTAAATACACAGTCCCCCCCATACAAATTAGTTAAGTCTGCAAGCAGACAGCTCTTAAAGAGACAGTATGTGGAGGCTCAAATAGCGCTCACTTGGAACCACATTTAAACAGCTCAGATGCCGAACACCGCCCAAACTCAGAGCATTCAGGCAAGCTCCTAGAAGACTTTTGGGAACCCCCATTTGTAGGGGGGTTACACTTACATTTGTTCTTTGCTGCTGCTGTTTCATTTCACCTCCCTTGGTCTGCACCTCCTGACCTTTCACCTCGTGTGCTGCTTGCGGCAAATCTAACGACCATGTTGTGCATTGTACTCGCGGCATATTTACCAACTGCATCGCGCTACATTAAAACGTAACAAAAATTAAAAAAAATACAAGAAACAATACTGCTACAGAACTTGGAGAGCAGGGGTGGGAGAGAATTCAACAAAGTATTAACAAACAAACATGCTACTTCTCAACTCTACCCCAGTACTTCCGAGTAATGCTGTCAGCTTTTATCCATTCGAAACACACTCTCAGATCCCTTTTCCTAGACAGAGGAAATGAAGCTGCATCACTGCAGCAGTTTGTGTCTCCTGCTTTGGAAGTATATAAAGAAATCCATTCTCTTGTTTTAAAGGTGCTGTTCGGAGTTGGGGGGCAACAGGAGATGGAACAGCACACAAATGGAGGGACTATTTTACCAAGTAAGTTTTTTTTCTGAAATCTCATTTATTTTCACAGTGATTTCCTTATTAGAATTATTACATAATTAAAATTTACACACGTGCCCATTTTCTAAGTGCAATAATACCCTCCAGGGTGGGCGGTATTGGGCTGTACCGGACCTTCAAGGGGATATAAGGCCCTCCGCCTGCGGCATTGGGCCTCATTACGCCCTTGGGCGGTCCGGTATAGCCCAATACCGCCCACCCTGTCGGGTATTATTACTTACACAATTATCTGCTAAACGATCACTCCCTTTCAGTGTGTGTGTGTTTGCTAACGAACATGTACTATTATTTTTTTACTGGGTAGTGAGTGGCAACTGCATAGATACTGAGGTGTATTCAGTATGAGCGATATTTCAATTCCTATTGTTGTTTAACTGTTATACACCTGCACGTTTTTCCTATGAGTACTGGCAGCACGAGTTAATTGATTGTATCATAAAAGTGACTCATGGCCAAGGACCGCCCCCTAAGGGAGACTCGTCAGAGTCGATATGAAAGTGTACCTGGTCGGCAGTTCTCTGAGCACCAGTAAACACTCACTAGTATGTGCTTGGTGCGTGCATGGTTTCTTTGCTTTTCGAAATTTACATTTGTACGCTTTGCACCTTTGGAAGTCAGGTGTGCTTCACATTCTCCTTTTTGACTCATTACCAACTAGAGACCTGAGATAAGAAAGACTGATCTGTGACAGTGACTGCTCTCTTGCGTGGCAGGACATTTTGAAGTTTTATAGAGAACATCGTTATGAGTTTCCTTATACCCTCCCCTACCTTCCTACACCAAAATCCATTCACTACCCTCCTTCTCCAAAGCCAACACCCTCCTTCTCCTCCAAACTGGTGAATGAAGTTTGGCAAGACACAGTACGATGGAGTTAGATAGTGGTATTGTATCTAGACTACCATACTCAACAAGCATTTGTTAATGCCGAATGTTGTCTTGCTGGTATTAGCACTGGAAGTTCATGAGTTAGACAGGTGCAGGATAGGAATGGCAGCGAAATATTGAACTGACAAACCCCACCCCCACCCTGCAGAGATGGACAGGCATTGGGGTTTGCCTTTAGGTTATCGCCCATAATGCTCAAGCCATTTCATCTCACCCTACCCTGCAGACACTGACAAGTGTCGAGGTGTGCATTGGGATGTCCAGGCTTTACACACACCCCGAAACAGGCTGAAGTCACTCCCATCCATAAGTCCAGGGACCGAACACTACCAAATAACTACAGGCCCATCTCCATCCCCCCCCCAAAGCCCTGGAAAAAATAGTATCCACACAGCTCATAGAATACCTATCTAAATAAGACATCCTATGTCCTGAGCAACATAGGTTTCATCCGGGCCACAGCACATCCACAGCCCTTCTGAAGTCTCCACCATATACACTCTGTGCTTGATGATGAGCAACTTGCAGGGCAGTATTCATCGACCTATCCAAGGCCTTTGACACTGTGTGTCACCCCCTGCTGTTAAACTTCCTTAGCCAACTGGGATTCTCATCTGGCCCTCTGAACTGGTTCTCAAGCTACCTACACAACAGATCCCAAGGAGCTGAGCTAAATAGGACCTTGTCCACCAACCTACCGGTACGCTCAGGGGTCCCGCAAGGCTCCATCCTTGACCCACCCTTTTCAGTCTCTTCCTAAACACCCTCCCAAGCTCCTGCTCTGACAAAATACTGCTCTGTGCTGATGATGCAGTAATCCTAGCATCACACTCGGACCCATTCCTACTCCAAAGCGCACTGCAAAGCACCTTCCTCCAAGCAGAAAAATGGTTCAGTAACCATTGGCTAGTCCTAAACCTGAAAAAAACAAAGTCAATGCTTTTCGCACATCGGCAAAACAGCACCAAGGATACTCCCCTTCACATCACCCCCAGCACACTCCACCCACTTGAACAGGTAACAACATATAAGTAAGAAAACTGCAAGACAGCTCAAACAGTGAACAGAGTGTGCGAGTAAAATTAAAGATATATAACGTCACAGCAATAAACCGCACCACTCGGAGCTCCAAAAAAAGGCAATATTTAATAATGAAAAACCGCAGTTACCAATACATGCAGGTAAATGAGTAGTACAACCTCTACCGGTTTCGCACGATTTGCGTCAAATCGATGCAGAGGCAAACAATACTACACTCATTACCTGCATATACTATAACAACTTCATTACTATAACGTTCTTCTTCTCTAAAGTACCTGGGCATCACTTTTGGCGCTGGGTTTTACCTTCCACGCCCATCTAAAAACCTTGTCATCAACCATGAACTCCAGGATTGGGCTCCTCTACCGCCATAAAGACTGCCTCCCAGAATTTGCCTTAAAACTGGCCATCACCTCATCCGTGTTGTCACTGGCCGACTCACGGACTTCCAGTCTATGCAGCTGCAGACCCTACCGCCCTCTCTAAAGTCCAGACCTCTATTAACAAAGCCTGTAGGCTCTGGCCCGGCATCCATAGCAGAACTACACATGCCTGCTATACTCTGCCACAAACATACTCACACTTGAGGAACGGCTGAAATACCACACCTGCCTGCTGGTTAAAAAGTCCCTGTCTGGGTTATGCCCCCCAGGGATCTCCGCATCCCTGCAACCGGCTGTCTGGCCTATGCTAACCCGTAACTCCACTAAAGCCACCTTCCTAGTACCCAGAGCTAGGACCTCTCTCTGCCAAAGATCCTTTCATCATAAAGCCCCGGCCTGGTATAACTCCCTCCCAGAGGGAATCACAAAAATTCCCAGGATTGGCCTGTTCAAAATAGCCCTCCATAAACACATTATTGACAATTGGTGCTGTAACTGCCTGTAGTGGAACATAACTCTATCTAGACTACTCCCCCTAAGTCTTCACTGGGTTTCACAGACGACTAAGTACTGGTTTCTAGGTCTGAGTATGACTCTTCATGAATAACTGTAACAACTGTGTTTGTTTAACGATGCATGTAACTCACCTGTATGTAACCTCTGTCTAAACTTCACTTACTTGTTGTCCACCCCCCCGAGACGAGGTACCTTTGTAAACGAGTCTCTGACTCAAAGGTTGTAAAACTGATTATTTTAATAAATAAATAAATACGCTGAAATGGGTGTAGTATAGGAGAATGGGGTGAACTCTGGGGCCAATGAGTCCAAGGCACACCTCGATGCCTGTCACTGCCTGCAGGGTGGGGGTAGGGGTGGAATGGTGTGAGTATTACAGCCGGCAATCCAAAGGCACAACCCTGACGCCTGTCAGACTGTACAGGGTGGGATGTTATGGTTATAAACCCTAACGCCCAGGGCATTTGTTGGTATTTGCACTAGAAATTTTCAACATGGCCTTTTTGTGACCCCACCTCATGAAAGCATTTGGGACCTCGGTTCATAAACAGTGGCACTGTGATTTTGTTAAAGGAAATTTCCGATATAAGGTATTGGGCTTTATAGCCCAATACCTTATATAGTCCTGAGCTGACTGGTGGCAACACTTTAATTTTAAAGTTATTACTTTTTGTTTTGGAAGGGATCATAACTGGCGCGGAAGCCTCGTCCACCCGATCCCTTCCAGCTTCCTGGTGCCGGTGGTCCGCCCAACTCTGCCCCCGCCTCTCAGAAATCGTGACATGTGGCCAGGGGAGAGCAGGCGAGCCCTCTAAATTTATGAGGGTATTTTAAAAGCGGGTTTTAGCCATTTTAAACAGTCGTAGGGAAAATTAAAGCAGTCGCTTTACTAGTAGGGTCCCTACTAGTTAAGTGACTATTTTAATTTTCCTCTAAAACTATTTAAAATATTAATACTGCAAAATAACCCCCATAATTACATGGGGCTCGCCCCCAGCTCTCCTATACCTCTATTTCTGAGGCGCAGAGCGAGTTAGGCAGACACAGGAAGCTGGAAGGGATCGGGTGGCAGGCTTCAGCACCAGTTACGATCCCTTCCAAAACAAAAGGCAACAACTTTGAAATTAAAATGTTTGCTCCTATCTGCTCACACAGCAATAAGGTATTGAGCTATGAAGCCCAATACCTTATAGCGCTAAGTCAGAACATCACTTTAATCTGTCCTGAATGTTGATTTCCCACAGTGACCATGCCATTCTGTGCCAGATGTGTGAAAACTCAGTTCGGGCAGGATATTAAAAATGACAGCTGTACCATTCATAGGGAGGTGTGAAGAGATGGCAATACTGAAAATCTGCAGAGAAAATATTAAAAATTCTTGAACTTATGAGCGTGTGTGGAAACTGCACAACACATGCTCATAACAATCATTTTGTGGAAATCTTTCACCAGATTTGCAACATAGGCATTTTGTGACCTCTGCTCATGAACAGTGTCACTATGATTTTCTTAATTTGTCCCGAACTTTGATTTCCCACAGCGACTGTGCCATTGTGCGCCAGGTGTACAAAAACACATTTCAGGCAGGATGTAAAAAATGACAGCTGTGCTGTTCATAAGGAGGTATGCAAAAATGGCAATGTTGAAAATCTTAAGTGAAAATATAAATTCTCGAAGTTGCGAGTGTGCGTGGAAACTGCGCAACACACACTCACAACATAGTAATTTTGTGGAATTTTGTCACCAAATTTTCAACATAAGCATTTTGGGACCTCAGCTCATGAATAGTGTCACTGTGATTTTCTCAATCTGTCCTGAACACTGATTTCCAACAGCAACCGCGCCATTGTGTGCCAGATGTGCGAAAACGCATTTTGGCCAGGATGAGAAAAATGACAGCTGTACTGTTCATAAAGAGGTGTGAAAAAATGCCAGTGTTGAAAATCTGAAGTGAAAATATTATAAATTCTTAAAGTTACGAGTGTGCGTGGAAACTGCAATTTTTTGGAATTTGTTCACCAAATTTGCAACATAGGCTTTTTGGGAGCCCACTTCATGAACACTGGCACTGTTGTTTCATTAATTGGTCCCGATAGGTGATTCTGTGCAGTGACCACAGTGACCGTGAAATCACCTTTCAGGACAGAATAACCACATAACAGTGACTGAATACATGAGGTGGGGTCCCAAGAACCCCATGTTGAAAATTTTGAGCCAAAATTCACAAAAATGGCCGAGATATCCACCTAAGTTGAAAAAAAACCTATTTCTGTCATTATACAGTTTATTGGCATTTCTTCAGTTCGCAGTCAGCTTTGAAGAGTGCAGATGTGTTCCCGCTCCATCAAATATTGTTGTGCAGGGCTCCAGAGGTAAGTGTGGAGTGAGGAGGGTGTGGGGAGGTGGGTGCAGGGTTGGGGAGGGTGGCACCAGAGACAATGAGGGATGACTTTCTGTTTTCACAGGGAAAAAAAAATGGGACTTTTTTTCTTTTACAGGGACAATTGGCACATTGGGGTGGGCTTCCAGTGTGCCACCTGGGTGTTTGTTGGGGGGGCCTGGAGCTGACAGGGGTTGGGCACCCCATCGGCACATAAAACGTGTCTGTGTTAAGGGGGGCGCATGAGCCGAGGGGGATAGGGCACCCCCCTTGGCACATTGCTAATGGGGGGGACATTATGCCGATGGGGAGTGGGCATGCTGACAGGGGGATTGGGCACCCCCGATGTCGGCATTCATGAAGACTGTGAGAGGTGGGCAGCAACAGCCACTGCCATGTTAATTGAAATATTACACCACACAAGGCACTGCCCTGGAATGACGTATCACTTCCTCGTTGCAGCGGCCAATTGGATTCAAGTTGGTTGGATGTTTGCAGAACTAATGTCAGCAGGAGTGTGCCGTTGCATTGGGTGCACAAGACGAAGCCCACAAATGCAGTGATGGCATTGGCTGCCACAGTGCTACACCTCCACAACCCACTTCTCTCCTAAGCTGCCATGTAATCTTTCTTGCGCATGCGCACAAGCAAACATAAAAATGAGGAACACGTCAACAAAGAAAACATGAGGAACATTAAAAGAGAAAGAACATGAAAAACACAAGGAACATACTTGAGGAAGGAGAAGGAAAGGTCTGGGCCCATGAAAACAATAAAAGGTGAGGAGGAACTTATGAGGGAGACAATTAAAATGATGACCGAGATGCTGAGCCTGTGGGAGAGACAATGGTGACAATGGCTGAGATGCTGAACTTGTGACAGACAAAGCGGTAAAAAAGGCTGAGATGTTGAATCTGTGAGAGAGAGACAGCGGCAACAATGGCTGATATGCTAGTGGCGATGGCTCAGATGCTGAACCTGTGAGAGATACAGTGGTGATGATGGCTGAGATGCTGAACCTGTGAGAGATACAGTGGTAACAATGGCTGAGATACTGAACCTGTGAGAGAGTCAGCGATGACAATGGCTGAAATGCTGAATTGGTGAGAGATACAGTGACGATGATGGCTGAGACAGTGAACCAATGAGAGATACAGCGGTGATGATGGCTGAGACGCTGAACCTGTGAGAGATACAGTGATGATGAGGGCTAAGATGCTGAACTGGTGAGAGATACTGTGACTGATGATGGCTGGGATGCTGAACCTGTGAGAGATACAGTGACTGATGATGGCTGGGATGCTGAACCTGTGAGAGATACAGTGACTTAAGATGGCTGGGATGCTGAACTAATGAGATATACAGTGGCTGATGATGGCTGGGATGCTGAACCTGTGAGAGATACAGAGACTGATGATGGCTGGGATGCTAACTCGTAAGAGATACAGTAGTGATGATGGCTGAGATGCTGAACCAGTGAGAGATACAGCAGTGATGATGGCTGAGATGCTGAACCTGTGAGGGAGTCAGCGGTGATGGTGGCTGAGACGCTGAACATGTGAGAGGTACAGTAGCGATGATGGCTGAGATGCTGAACCTGTGAGAGATGCAGTGATGATGAGGGCTGAGATGCTGAACTGGCGAGAGATACTGTGACTGATGATGGCTGGGATGCTGAACCTGTGAGAGATACAGTGACTGATGATGGCTGGGATGCAGAACCTGTGAGAGATACAGTGACTGATGATGGCTGGGATGCTGAACTATTGAGAGATACAGTGGCTGATGATGGCTGGGATGCTGAACCTGTGAGAGATACAGCAGCGATGATGGCTGGGATGCTGAACCTGTGAGAGATACAGTGATGATAATGGCTGAGATGCTGAACCTCTGAGAGATACAGCGGCAATGATGGCTGAGATGCTGAACCTGTGAGAGAGACAGTGGTGGCAATGTATGAGAATCTCGACCTGTGAGAGAGACAGCAGTGATAATGGATGACATGCTATACCTGTGAGAGATACAGCAGCAATGATGGCCAGGATGCTGGTGGTGATGGCTGAGATGCTAAACCTTTGAGAGAGACAGTGGCAACGATGGCTGAGATGATGAGCCTGTGAGAAAGACAGCGGTGATGATGGCTGGGATGCTGAACCTGTGAGAGATACAGTGACTGATGATGGCTGGGATGCTAAACCTGTGAGAGATACAGTGGCTGATGATGGCTGGAATGTTGAACCTGTGAGAGATACAGCAGTGGTGATGGATAAGAAGCTCAACCTGTGAGAGAGACATTGGCAACGATGGATAAGATGCTGATCCTGTTAGAGAGACAGCGGCAATGATGGCTGAAATGCTATACCTACGAGACAGCAGTAATGATGGCTAAGATGCTGTACCTGTGAGAGAGACAGTGGCATCGATGGCTGAGATACTAAACCTGGGAGTGATACAGCGACAACAATGGCTGAGATATTGATCCCATGAGACAGACAGCGGCAACTATGGTGCAGATATTGAACCTGTGAGAGAGACCACAGTGACTATGGTGAAGGTGCTGACCCTGTCAGATACTGAACCTGTGAGAGAGACATAGAGAGAGACAGAGAGAGAGAGACTGTAGTAACGGTGGCGGAGATGCTGAACCAGTGAGAGATGCAGTGATGATTCTGGCTGAGATACTGAAGATGTGAGAAAGACAGCAGTGATGATGGCTGAGACTGTACCTGTGAGAGACAGTGGCAACTATGGTAGACATGCTGTACCTGTGAGAGAGACAGCAGCGACTATGACTGTGATGCTGAACTGGTGAGAGATACAGTGACGAGGATGGCTGAGATGCTGAACTGGTGAGAGATACAGTGACGAAGATGGCTGAGATGCTGAACTGGTGAGAGATACAGTGATGGTGATGGCTGTGATGCTGAACTGGTGAGAGATACAGTGACGAGGATGGCTGAGATGCTGAACTGGTGAGAGATACAGTGACGATGATAGCTGAGATGCAACGTGAAGATGCAGTGATGATGCTGATACTGGTGAGGATACAGTGACGATGATGGCTGTGATGCTGAACTGGTGGGAGATACAGTGACGAGGATGGCTGAGATGCTGAACTGGTGAGAGATACAGTGATGATGATGGCTGAGATGCTGAACTGGTGAGAGATACAGTGTCGAGGATGGCTGAGATGCTGAACTGGTGGAGATACAGTGACGATGATGGCTGAGATGCTGAACTGGTGGGAGATACAGTGACGAGGATGGCTGAGATGCTGAACTGGTGAGAGATAAAGTGACGATGATGGCTGAGATGCTGAACTGGTGGGAGATACAGTGACGATGATGGCTGAGATGCTGAACTGGTGAAAGATACAGTGACGATGATAGCTGAGATGATATACCCATGAGAGATACAGTGACGATGATAGCTAAGATGATATACCCGTGAGAGATACAGTGAAGATGATGGCTGAGATGCTGAACCAGGAGAGATACAGTGACTGATGGCTGAGATGCTGAACCTGTAGAGATACAGTGATGATGATGGCTGAGATGCTGAACCAGAGAGATACAGTACTATGATGGCTGAGATGCTGAACCGGTGAGAGATACAGTGATGATGAGGGCTGAGATGATGAACCTGTGAGAGACAGGAGTGACAATGCTAGAGATGCTGAACTGGTGAGAGATACAGTGATGATGGCTGAGATGCTGAACTGGTGAGAGATACGATGATGGCTGAGATGCTGAACTGGTGAGAGATACAGTGACGATGATGGCTGAGATGCTGAACTGGTGAGAGATACAGTGATGATGATGGCTGAGATGCTGAACTCTGAGAGACAGTAGTGCAATGGCAGAGATGCTGAACTGTGAGAGATACAGTGATGATGAGGGCTGAGATGCTGAACTGGTGAGAGATACAGTGATGATGAGGCTAAGATGCTGAACTGTGAGAGATACAGTGATGATGAGGGCTGAGATGCTGAACTGGTGAGAGATACAGTGACGAGGATGGCTGAGATGCTGAACTGGTGAGAGATACAGTGACGATGATGGCTGAGATGCTGAACTGGTGAGAGATACAGTGACGGTGATGGCTGAGATGCTGAACTGGTGAGAGATACAGTGACGAGGATGGCTGAGATGCTGAACTGGAGAGAGATACAGTGATGGTGATGGCTGAGATGCTGAACTGGTGAGAGATACAGTGACGAGGATGGCTGAGATGCTGAACTGGTGAGAGATACAGTGACGAGGATGGCTGAGATGCTGAACTGGTGAGAGATACAGTGACGGTGATGGCTGTGATGCTGAATTGGTGAGAGATACAGTGATGAGGATGGCTGAGATGCTGAACTGGTGAGAGATATAGTGACGAGGATGGCTGAGATGCAGAACTGGTGAGAAATACAGTGACGAGGATGGCTGAGATGCTGAACTGTGGAGATACAGTGACGATGATGGCTGAGATGCTGAACTGGTGGATGTACAGGATGAGGATGGCTGAGATGCTGAACTGGTGAGAGATACAGTGATGATGAGGCTGAGATGCTGAACTGGTGGGAATACAGTGATGATGAGGGCTGAGATGCTGAACTGTGAGAGACAGTGTGATGATAGGCTGAGATGCTGCCATGGTGATAGAAGCTGATGATGATGGGCTGAGATGCTGAACTGGTGAGAGATAAGTGATGATGGCTGAGATACTTAACCAGTGAGATACAGTGATGATGATGGCTGAAGTGCTGGAACGAGAATAGCATGATGATGGCTGAGATGCTGAACTGTGTGAGACAGGATGAAGATGGCTGAGATTCTGAACTGTGATAGATAGAGTGATGATGAGGCCTGAGATGCTGAACTTGTGAGAGATACAGTGATGATGAGGCTGAGATGCTGAACTGGTGAGGAAACAGCAGATGATGGCTGGGATGATGAACCTGTGAGAGCTACAGTGATGATGATGGCTGAGATGCTGAACCTCTGAGAGAGACAGCGGTGGCAATGTATGAGAATCTCGACCTGTGAGAGAGACAGTGGTGGCAATGTATGAGAATCTCAATCGTGAGAGAGACAGCAGCGATAATGGATGACATGCTGTACCTGTGTGAGATACAGCAGCAATGATGGCCAGGATGCTGGTGGTGATGGCTGAGATGCTAAACCTTTGAGAGAAACAGTGGCAACGATGGCTGAGATGCTGAGCCTGTGAGAAAGACAGCAGTGATGATGGCTGGGATGCTGAACTAGTGAGAGATACAGTGGCTGATGATGGCTGAGATGCTGAACCTGTGAGAGAGACAGTGACTGATGATGGCTGGGATGCTGAACCTGTGAGAGATACAGTGATGATGATGGCTGGGATGCTAAACCTGTGAGAGATACAGCACTGATGATGGATGGATGCTAAACCTGTGAGAGATACAGCAGCGGTGATGGATAAGAAGCTCAACCTGTGAGAGAGACAGCGGCAACAATGGACAAGATGCTGATCCTGTTAGAGACAGCGCACCGATGGCTGAAATGCTGCCTAAGAGACAGCAGTAATGATGGCTAAGATGCTGTACCTGTGAGAGACAGTGGCATGATGGCTGAGATACTAAACCTGGGAGAGATACAGCGACAACAATGGCTGAGATATTGATCCATGAGACAGACAGTGACAACTATGGTGCAGATATTGAACCTGTGAGAGAGACCACAGTGACTATGGTGAAGATGCTGATCCTGTCAGATACTGAACCTGTGAGAGAGACAGAGAGCCAGAGAGAGAGAGACTGTAGTAGCAGTGGCGGGATGCTGAACCAGTGAGAGATGCAGTGATGATTCTGGCTGAGATACTGAAGATGTGAGAGAAGACAGCGTGATGATGGCTGAGACTGTACCTGTGAGAGACAGTGATAACTATGGTAGACATGCTGTACCTGTGAGAGAGAGTAGCAGCGACTATGACTGTGATGCTGAACTGGTGAGAGATACAGTGACGAGGATGGCTGAGATGCTGAACTGGTGAGAGATACAGAGATGGTGATGGCTGAGATGCTGAACTAGTGAGAGATACAGTGAAAAGGATGGCTGAGATGCTGAACTGGTGAGAGATACAGAGATGGTGATGGCTGAGATGCTGAACTGTTGAGAGATACAGTGATGAGGATGGCTGAAATGCTGAACTGGTGAGAGATACAGTGATGGTGATGGCTGTGATGCTGACCTGGTGAGAGATACAGTGATGAGGATGGCTGAGATGCTGAACTGGTGAGAGACGTAGTGACGAGGATGGCTGAGATGCAGAACCGGTGAGAAATACAGTGACAAGGATGGCTGAGATGCTGAACTGGTGGGAGATACAGTGACTGATGGCTGTGATGCTTAACCTGTCAGAGATACAGTGATGATGATGGCTGAAGTGCTGAACCAGAGAGAGATACAGTGATGATGATGGCTGAAATGCTGAACCGGTAAGAGATACTGTAGTGATGAGGGCTAAGATGCTGAACCTGTTAGAGACAGGAGTGACACTTTTTGAGATGCTGAACTGGTGATAGATACAGTGATGTTGAGGGCTGAGATGCTGAACTGGTGAGACATACGGTGATGATGATGGCTGAGATGCTGAACTGGTGAGAGATACAGTGACGAGGATGGCTGTGATGCAGAACCGGTGAGAGATACAGTGACGAGGATGGCTGAGATGCTGAACTGGTGGGAGATACAGTGACGATGATGGCTGAGATGCTGAACTGGTGAAAGATACAGTGACGATGACAGCTGAGATGATATACCCATGAGAGATACAGTGATGATGATGGCTGAGATGCTGAACTGGTGAGAGATACAGTGACTGATGGCTGCAATGATTAACCTGTCAGAGATACAGTGATGATGATGGCTGAAGTGTTGAACCAGCAAGAGATACAGTGACAAAGATGGCTGAAATGCTGAACCATTGAGAGATACTGTAGTGATGAGGGCTGAGATGCTGAACCTGTGAGAGACAGGAGTGACAATGGTTGAGATGCCGAACTGGTGATATACAGTGATGATGAGGGCTGAGATGCTGAACCGTTGAGAGAATACAGTGATGCTGAGGCCTAAGAAGCTGAACCAGTGAGAGATACAGTGATGATGAGGGCAGGAGATCTGAACCTGTCAGAGGCAGGAGTGACAATGGTTGAGATGCTGAACTTGTGATAGATACAGTGATGATGAGGGCTGAGATGCTGGACTGCGGTGTGACAGTGATGCTGAGGCCTAAGAAGCTGAACCAGTGAGAGACACAATGATGATGAGGGCTGAGATACTGAACCTGTGAGAGACAGGAGTGACAATGGTTGAGATGCTGAACTGGTGATAGATACAGTGATGTTGAGGGCTGAGATGCTGAACTGGTGAGAGATACGGTGATGGCTGGATACTGAACCAGTGAGAGATACAGGGATGATGAGGGCTGAGATGCTGAACCGTTGAGAGATACAGTGATGATGAGGGCTGAGGTGCTGAACTGGTGAGAGTTACAGTGATGATGAGGGCTGAGATTCTGAACCTGTGAGAGACAGTAGTGACAATGGCTGAGATACTGAACTGATGAGAGATACAGTGATGATGAGGGCTGAGATGCTGAACCTGTGAGTGATAGAGTGACGATGATGGCTGAGATGCTGAACCAGTGAGAGATACTGTAATGATGACTGCTGAGATGCTGAAACTGTGAGAGGCAGTGTGACTATGGCTGAGATGCTGAACTGGTGAGAGATACAGTGATGATGATGAGGGCTGAGATGCTGAACTAGTGAGAGATGCAGTGATGATGAGGGCTGAGATGCGAACTGGCAGGTGAGACAGTGATGCTGAGTTCTGAGATGCTGAACTGGTGAGAGATACAGTGATGATGAGGGCTGAAATGCTGAACCTGTGAGAGAGACAGTAGTGACAATTGCAAAGATGCTGAACTGGTGAGAGACACACAGTGATGGTGAGTCGAGATACTGAACTGGTGACAGATACATTGATGATGAGTTGTGAGATGCTGAACCGGTGAGAGATACTGTGATGATGAGGGCTGAGATGCTGAACCTCTGAGAGACAGTAGTGTCAATAGCAGAGATGCTGAACTGGTGCGAGATACAGTGATGATGAGGGCTGAGATACTGAACTGGTGAGAGATAGAGTGATGATGAGGGCTAAGATGCTGAACTGTGAGAGTTACAGTGATGATGAGGGCTGAGATGCTGAAATGGTGAGAGATACAGTGATGAGGAGGGCTGAGATGCTGAACCTGTGACAGACATAGTGACAATGGGTGAAATGCTGAACTGGTGAGAGATACAGTGACGAGGATGGCTGAGATGCTGAAATGCTGAGAGATACAGTGACGAGGATGGCTGAAATGCTGAACTGGCGGGAGATACAGCGAGGAGGATGGCTGAGATGCTGAACTGGTGAGAGATACAGTGGCGATGATGGCTGAGATGCTGAACTGGTGGGAGATACAGTGACGATGATGGCTGAGATGCTGAACTGGTGAAAGATGCAGTGACGATGATAGCTGAGATGATATACCCATGAGAGATACCGTGATGATGATGGCTGAGATGCTGAACCGGTGAGAGATACAGTGACTGATGGCTGCGATGCTTAACCTGTCAGAGATACAGTGATGATGATGGTTGAGATGCTGAACCTGTGAGAGACAGGAGTGACAATGGTTGAGATGCTGAACTGGTGATAGATACAGTGATGATGAGGGCTGAGATGCTGAACTGGCGCGTGAGACAGTGATGATGAGGCCTGAGATGCTGAACTGGTGAGAGATACAGTGATGATGAGGGCTGAGATGCTGAACCTGTGAGAGACAGGAGTGACAATGGTTGAGATGCTGAACTGGTGATAGATACTGTGATGATGAGGGCTGAGATGCTGAACTGGTGAGAGATACGGTGATGATGGCTGAGATACTGAACCAGTGGGCGATACAGTGATGAAGAGGGCTGAGATGCTGAACCGTTGAGAGAGATACATAGATGATGAGGGCTGAGGATGCTGAACTGGTGAGAGTTACAGTGATGATGAGGGCTGAGATTCTGAACCTGTGAGTGATAGAGTGACGATGATGGCTGAGATGCTGAACCTGTGAGAGATACAGCAGCGATGATGGCTGAGATGCTGAACCTGTGAGAGGAAACAGCAGCGATGATGAGCACATTATGATGAACCTGTGAGAGCTACAGTGATGATGATGCTGAGATGCTGAACCTCTGGAGGAGACAGCGGTGGCAATGTATGAGAATCTCGACCTGTGGGAGAGACAGTGGTGGCAATGTATGAGAATCTCGACCTGTTAGAGAGATAGCAGCGATAATGGATGACATGCTGTACCTGTGTGAGATACAGCAGCAATGATGCCAGGATGCTGGTGGTGATGGCTGAGATGCTAAACCTTTGAGAGAAACAGTGGCAACGATGGCTGAGATGCTGAGCCTGTGAGAAAGACAGCGGTGATGATGGCTGAGATGCTGAACCTGTGAGAGAGACAGTGACTGATGATGGCTGGGATGCTGAACCTGTGAGAGATACAGTGCATGATGATGGCTGGGATGCTGAACCTGTGAGAGATACAGTGACTGATGATAGCTGGGATGCTAAACCTGTGAGAGATACAGCAGCGGTGATGGATAAGAAGCTCAACCTGTGAGAGAGACAGTGGCAACGATGGATAAGATGCTGATCCTGTTAGAGAGACAGCGGCACCGATGGCTGAATTGCTATGCCTACAAGACAGCAATGGCGATGAGGCTAAGATGCCTGTACCTGTGAGAGAGACAGTGGCATCGATGGCTGAGATACTAAACCTGGGAGAGATACAGCGACAACAATGGGTGAGATATTGATCCCATGAGACAGACAGCGCAAGTATGGTGCAGATACTGAACCTGTGAGACAGACCACAGTGACTATGGTAAAGATGCTGATCCTGTCAGATACTGGACACTGTGAGAGAGACGAGAGAGCCAGAGAGAGACTGTAGTAGCGGTGGCGGAGATGCTGAACCAGTGAGAGATGCAGTGATGATTCTGGCTGAGATACTGAAGATGTGAGAAAGACAGCCTGCACCTGTGAGATACAGTGGCAACTATGGTAGACATGCTGTACCTGTGAGAGAGACAGCAGCACTATGACTGTGATGCTGAACTGGTGAGAGATACAGTGATGAGGATGGCTGAGATGCTGAACTGGTGAGAGATACAGTGACGAGGATGGCTGAGATGCTGAACTGGTGAGAGATACAGTGGCGATGATGGCTGAGATGCTGAACTGGTGGAAATACAGTGGCGATGATGGCTGAGATGCTGAAGTGGTGAAAGATACAGTGACGATGATAGCTGAGATGATATACCCGTGAGAGATACAGTGATGATGATGGCTGGGATGCTGAACTGGTGAGAGATACAGTGAATGATGGCTGCGATGCTTAACCTGTCAGAGATACAGTGATGATGATGGCTGAAATGCTGAACCAGAGAGGGATACAGTGACGATGATGGCTGAAATGCTGAACCAGTAAGAGATACTGTAGTGATGAGGGCTGAGATGCTGAACCTGTGAGAGACAGGAGTGACAATGGTTGAGATGCTGAACTGGTGATAGATACAGTGATGATGAGGGCTGAGATGCAGAACTGGTGAGAGATACAGTGATGATGATGGCCGAGATGCTGAACTGGTGAGAGATACAGTGACGAGGATGGCTGAGATGCAGAACCGTGAGAGATACATTGACTAAGATGGCTGAAATGCTGAACTGGTAGGAGATACAGTGAGGAGGATGCTGAGATGCAGAGCTGGTGGGAGATACAGTGATGAGGATGGCTGAGATGCTGAACTGGTGAGAAATACAGTGACGATGATGGCTGAGATGTCGAACTGGTGGGAGATACAGTGATGATGATGGCTGAGATGCTGAACTGGTGAAAAATACAGTGATGATGATAGTTGAGATGATATACCCATGAGAGATACAGTGATGATGATGCTGAGATGCTGAACCGGTGAGAGATACAGTCACTGACGGCTGCGATGCTTAACCTGTCAGAGATACAGTGATAATGATGGCTGAAGTGCTGAACCAGAGAGAGATACAGTGACGATGATGGCTGAAATGCTGAACCAGAGAGAGATACAGTGATGATGATGGCTGAAATGCTGAACCAGAGAGAGATACAGTGACGATGATGGCTGAAATGCTGAACCAGTAAGAGATACTGTAGTGATGAGGGCTGAGATGCTGAACCTGTGAGAGACAGGAGTGACAATGGTTGAGATGCTGAACTGGTGATAGATACAGTGATGATGAGGGCTGAGATGCTGAACTGGTGAGAGATCACGGTGATGATGATGGCTGAGATGCTGAACTGGTGAGAGATACAGTGGCGAGGATGGCTGAGATGCAGAACCGTGAGAGAACAGTGACGAGGATGGCTGAAATGCTGAACTGGTAGGAGATACCGCGGACGAGGATGTCTGAGATGCAGAGCTGGTGGGAGATACAGTGACGAGGATGGCTGAGATGCTGAACTGGTGAGATATACAGTGACGATGATGGCTGAGATGCTGAACTGGTGGGAGATACAGTGACGATGATGGCTGAGATGCTGAACTGGTGAAAGATACAGTGATGATGATAGTTGAGATGATATACCCATGAGAGATACAGTGATGATGATGGCTGAGATGCTGAACCGGTGAGAGATACAGTCACTGATGGCTGCGATGCTTAACCTGTCAGAGATACAGTGATGATGATGGCTGAAGTGCTGAACCAGAGAGAGATACAGTGACGATGATGGCTGAAATGCTGAACTAGTGAGAGATACTGTAGTGATGAGGGCTGTGATGCTGAACCTGTGAGAGACAGGAGTGACAATGGTTGAGATGCCGAACTGGTGATAGATACAGTGATGATGAGGGCTGAGATGCTGAACTGGCGGGTGAGACAGTGATGTTGAGGCCTAAGAAGCTGAACTGGTGAGATATACAGTGACAATGATGGCTGAGATGCTGATCTGGTGAAAGATACTGTGACGATGATAGCTGAGATGATATACCCATGAGAGATACAGTGATGATGATGGCTGAGATGCTGAACCAGTGAAAGAGACACTGACTGATTGCTGATGCTTAACCTGTCAGAGATACAGTGATGATGATGGCTGAAATGCTGAATCGGTGAGTGATACTGTAGTGATGAGGGCTGAGATGCTGAACCTGTGAGAGACAGGAGTGACAATGGTTGAGATGCCAAACTGGTGATAGATACAGTGATGATGAGGCCTGAGATGCTGAACTGGTGAGAGAAACGGTGATTATGATGGCTGAGATACTGAACCGGTGAGAGATACAGTGATGATGAGGGCTGAGATGCTGAACTGGTGAGAGTTACAGTGATGACGAGGGCTGAGATTCTGAACCTGTGAGAGACAGTAGTGACAATGGCTGAGATGCTGAACTGATGAGAGATACAGTGATGATGAGGGCTGAGATACTGAACTGGTAAGAGATACAGTGAGGATGAGGGCTGAGATGCTGAACCTCTGAGAGATGGTAGTGACTATGGCTGAGATGCTGAACTGGTGAGAGATACAGTGATGATGAGGGCTGAGATGCTGAACTGATGAGAGATACAGTGATGATGATGGCTGAGATGCTGAACTAGTGAGAGATGCAGTGATGATGAGGGCTGAGATGCTGAACTGGTGGATGAGACAGTGATGCTGAGGTCTGAGATGCTGAACTGGTGAGAGATACAGTGATGATGAGGGCTGAGATGCTGAACTGGTGAGAGAAACGGTGATTATGATGGCTAGGATACTGAACCGGTGAGAGATACACTGATGATGAGGGCTGAGATGCTGATCTGGTGAGAGTTACAGTGATGACGAAGGCTGAGATTCTGAACCTGTGAGAGAGACAGTGACTGATGATGGCTGGGATGCTGAACCTGTGTGAGATACAGTGCATGATGATGGCTGGGATGCTGAAGCTGTGAGAGATACAGTGACTGATGATGGCTGGGATGCTAAACCTGTGAGAGATACAGCAGCGGTGATGGATAAGAAGCTCAACCTGTGAGAGAGACAGCGGCAACGATGGATAAGATGCTGATCCTGTTAGAGAGACAGCGGCACTGATGGCTGAAATGTTATGCCTATGAGACAGCAGTAATGATGGTTAAGATGCTGTACCTGTGAGAGAGACAGTGGCTTCGATGGCTGAGATACTAAACCTGGGAGAGATACAGCGACAACAATGGCTGAGATATTGATCCCATGAGAAAGACAGCGGCAACTATGGTGCAGATATTGAACCTGTGAGAGAGACCACAGTGACTATGGTGAAGATGCTGATCCTGTCAGATACTGAACCTGGGAGAGAAAGGAGAGAGAGCCAGAGAGAGAGAGAGACTGTAGTAACGGTGGCGAAGATGCTGAACCAGTGAGAGAAGCAGTGATGATTCTGGCTGAGATACTGAAGATGTGAGAAAGACAGCAGTGAAGATGGCTGAGACTTTACCTGTGAGAGACAGTGGCAACTATGGTAGACATGCTGTACCTGTGAGTGAGACAGCAGCGACTATGACTGTGATGCTGAACTGGTGAGAGATACAGTGACGAGGATGGCTGAGATGCTGAACTGGTGAGAGATGCAGAGATGGTGATGGCTGAGATGCTGAACTGTTGAGAGATACAGTGACGATGATGGCTGAGATGCTGAACTGGTGAGAGATTCAGTGACGGTGATGGCTGTGATGCTGATCTGGTGAGAGATACAGTGATGAGGATGGCTGAGATGCTGAACTGGTGAGAGACGTAGTGACGAGGATGGCTGAGATGCAGAACCGGTGAGAAACACAGTGACAAGGATGACTGAGATGCTGAACTGGTTGGAGATACAGTGACGATGATGGCTGAGATGCTGAACTGGTGGGAGATACAGTGACGAGGATGGCTGAGATGCTGAACTGGTGAGAGACATAGTGACGATGATGGCTGAAGTGCTGAACCGGTAAGAGATACTGTAGTGATGAGGGCTGAGATGCTGAACCTGTTAGAGACAGGAGTGACAATTTTTGAGATGCTGAACTGGTGATAGATACAGTGATGATGAGGGCTGAGATGCTGAACTGGTGAGAGATACGGTGATGATGATGCCTGAGATGCTGAACTGGTGAGAGATACAGTGATGAGGATGGCTGTGATGCAGAACCGGTGACAGATACAGTGCGAGGATGGCTGAGATGCTGAACTGGTGGGAGATACAGTGTTGATGATGGCTGAGATGCTAACTGGTGAAAGATACAGTGACGATGATAGCTGAGATGATATGCACCTATGAGAGTTACAGTGATGATGATGGCTGAGATGCTGAACTGGTGAGAGATACAGTGACTGATGGCTGCGATGATTAACCTGTCAGAGATACAGTGATGATGATGGCTGAAGTGTTGAACCAGCGAGAGATACAGTGATGAAGATGGCTGAAATGCTGAACCATTGAGAGATACTGTAGTGATGAGGGCTGAGATGCTGAACCTGTGAGAGACAGGAGTGACAATGGTTGAGATGCCCTACTGGTGATATATACAGTGATGATGAGGGCTGAGATGCTGAACCGTTGAGAGATACAGTGATGCTGAGGCCTAAGAAGCTGAAGCAGTGAGAGATACAGTGATGATCAGGGCTGAGATGCTGAACCTCAGAGACAGGAGTGACAATGGTTGAGATGCTGAACTGGTGATAGATACAGTGATGATGAGGGCTGAGATGCTGAACTGCCGGTGACAGTGATGTTGAGGCCTAAGAAGCTGAACCAGTGAGAGACACAGTGATGATGAGGGCTGAGATACTGAAACTGTGAGAGACAGGAGTGACAATGGTTGAGATGCTGAACTGGTGATAGATACAGTGATGATGAGGGCTGAGATGCTGAACTGGTGAGAGATGCGGATGATGATGGCTGATATACTGAACCAGTGAGAGATACAGTGATGATGACGGCTGAGATGCTGAACCGTTGAGAGATACAGTGATGATGAGGGCTGAGGTGCTGAACTGGTGAGAGTTACAGTGATGATGAGGGCTGAGATTCTGAAGCTGTGAGAGACAGTAGTGACAATGGCTGAGATGCTGAACTGATGAGACATACAGTGATGATGAGGGCTGAGATGCTGAACCTGTGAGTGATAGAGTGACGATGATGGCTGCGATGCTGAACCAGTGAGAGATTCTGTAATGATGACTGATGAGATGCCGAACCTGTGAGAGACGGTAGTGACTATGGCTGAGATGCTGAACCAGTGAGAGATGCAGTGATGATGAGGGCTGAGATGCTGAACCGTTGAGAGATACAGTGATGCTGAGGCCTAAGAAGCTGAACCAGTGAGAGATACAGTGATGATGAGGGCTGAGATGCTGAACCAGTCAGAGACAGGAGTGACAATGGTTGAGATGCTGAACTGGTGATAGATACAGTGATGATGAGGGCTGAGATGCTGAACTGGTTAGAGATACGGTGATGATGATGGCTGAGATACTGAACCAGTGAGAGATACAGGGATGATGAGGGCTGAGATGCTGAACCGTTGAGAGATACAGTGATAATGAGGGCTGAGGTGCTGAACTGGTGAGAGCTACAGTGATGATGAGGGCTGAGATTCTGAACCTGTGAGAGCAGTAGTGACAATGGCTGAGATGCTGAACTGATGAGAGATACAGGTGATGAGGGCTGAGATGCTGAACCTGTGAGTGATAGAGTGACGATGATGGCTGAGATGCTGAACCAGTGAGAGATACTGTAATGATGACTGCTGAGATGCTGAACCTGTGAGAGACGGTAGTGACTATGGCTGAGATGCTGAACTGGTGAGAGATACAGTGATGATGAGGAGGGCTGAGATGCTGAACTAGTGAGAGATGCAGTGATGATGAGGGCTGAGATGCAGAACTGGCAGGTGAGACAGTGATGCTGAGTTCAAAGATGCTGAACTGGTGAGAGATACAGTGATGGTGAGGGCTGAAATGCTGAACCTGTGAGAGACAGTAGTGACAATTGCAAAGATGCTTAACTGCTGAGAGACACAGTGATGGTGAGGGTCGAGATACTGAACTGGTGACAGATACATTGATGATGAGTTGTGAGATGCTGAACCGGTGAGAGATACAGTGATGATGAGGGCTGAGATGCTGAACCTCTGAGAGACAGTAGTGTCAATGGCAGAGATGCTGAACTGGTGCGAGATACAGTGATGATGAGGGCTGAGATACTGAACTGGTGAGAGATACAGTGATGATGAGGGCTGAGATGCTGAAATGGTAAGAGATACAGTGATGAGGAGGGCTGAGATGCTGAACCTGTGACAGACAGTAGTGACAATGGGTGAGATGCTGAACTGGTGAGAGATACAATGACGAGGATGGCTGAGATGCTGAAATGCTGGGAGATACAGTGACGAGGATGGCTGAAATGCTGAACTGGCGGGAGATACAGTGAGGAGGATGGCTGAGATGCTGAACTGGTGAGAGATAAAGTGACGGTGATGGCTGAGATGCTGAACTAGTGGGAGATACAGTGACGATGATGGCTGAGATGCTGAACTGGTGAAAGATGCAGTGACGATGATAGCTGAGATGATATACCCATGAGAGATACCGTGATGATGATGGCTGAGATGCTGAACCGGTGAGAGATACAGTGACTGATGGCTGCGATGCTTAACCTGTCAGAGATACAGTGATGATGATGGCTGAGATGCTGAACCTGTGAGAGACAGGAGTGACAATGGTTGAGATGCTGAACTGGTGATAGATACAGTGATGATGAGGGCTGAGATGCTGAACTGGCGGGTGAGACGTGATGATGAGGCCTGGATGCTGAACTGGGATGAGATACAGTGATGATGAGGGCTGAGATGCTGAACCTGTGAGAGACAGGAGTGACAATGGTTGAGATGCTGAACTGGTGATAGATACAGTGATGATGAGGGCTGAGATGCTGAACTGGTGAGAGATACGGTGATGATGATGGCTGAGATACTGAACCAGTGAGAGATACAGTGATGATGAGGGCTGAGATGCTGAACCGCTGAGAGATACATTGATGATGAGGGCTGAGATGCTGAACTGGTGAGAGTTACGTGATGATGAGGGCTGAGATTCTGAACCTGTGAGTGATAGAGTGACGATGATGGCTGAGATGCTGAACCTGTGAGAGATACAGCAGCGATGATGGCTGTGATGCTGAACCTGTGAGAGAAACAGCAGCGATGATGGCTGGGATGATGAACCTGTGAGAGCTACAGTGGTGATGATGATGGCTGAGATGCTGAACCTCTGAGAGAGACAGCGGTGGCAATGTATGAGAATCTCGACCTGTGAGAGAGACAGTGGTGGCAATGTATGAGAATCTCGACCTGTTAGAGAGATAGCAGCGATAATGGATGACATGCTGTACCTGTGTGAGATACAGCAGCAATGATGGCCAGGATGCTGGTGGTGATGGCTGAGATGCTAAACCTTTGAGAGAAACAGTGGCAACGATGGCTGAGATGCTGAGCCTGTGAGAAAGACAGCGGTGATGATGGCTGAGATGCTGAACCTGTGAGAGAGACAGTGACTGATGATGGCTGGGATGCTGAACCTGTGAGAGATACAGTGCATGATGATGGCTGGGATGCTGAACCTGTGAGAGATACAGTGACTGATGATAGCTGGGATGCTAAACCTGTGAGAGATACAGCAGCGGTGATGGATAAGAAGCTCAACCTGTGAGAGAGACAGTGGCAACGATGGATAAGATGCTGATCCTGTTAGAGAGACAGCGGCACCGATGGCTGAATTGCTATGCCTACAAGACAGCAGTAACGATGGCTAAGATGCTGTACCTGTGAGAGAGACAGTGGCATCGATGGCTGAGATACTAAACCTGGGAGAGATACAGCGACAACAATGGGTGAGATATTGATCCCATGAGACAGACAGCGCAACTATGGCGCAGATATTGAACCTGTGAGACAGACCACAGTGACTATGGTAAAGATGCTGATCCTGTCAGATACTGAACCTGTGAGAGAGACAGAGAGAGAGCCAGAGAGAGAGAGAGATTGTAGTAACGGTGGCGGAGATGCTGAACCAGTGAGAGATGCAGTGATGATTCTGGCTGAGATACTGAAGATGTGAGAAAGACAGCAGTGATGATGGCTGAGACTGTACCTGTGAGAGACAGTGGCAACTATGGTAGACATGCTGTACCTGTGAGAGAGACAGCAGCGACTATGACTGTGATGCTGAACTGGTGAGAGATACAGTGATGAGGATGGCTGAGATGCTGAACTGGTGAGAGATACAGTGACGATGATGGCTGAGATGCTGAACTGGTGAGAGATACAGTGACGATGATGGCTGAGATGCTGAACTGGTGAGAGATACAGTGACGATGATAGCTGAGATGATATACCCGTGAGAGATACAGTGATGATGATGGCTGGGATGCTGAACTGGTGAGAGATACAGTGAATGATGGCTGCGATGCTTAACCTGTCAGAGATACAGTGATGATGATGGCTGAAATGCTGAACTGGTGAGAGATACAGTGACGATGACGGCTGAAATGCTGAACCAGTAAGAGATACTGTAGTGATGACGGCTGAAATGCTAAACCTGTGAGAGACAGGAGTGACAATGGTTGAGATGCTGAACTGGTGATAGATACAGTGATGATGAGGACTGAGATGCTGAACTGGTGAGAGATACAGTGATGATGATGGCTGAGATGCTGAACTGGTGAGAGATACAGTGACGATGATGGCTGAAATGCTGAACCAGTAAGAGATACTGTAGTGATGAGGGCTGAAATGCTAAACCTGTGAGAGACAGGAGTGACAATGGTTGAGATGCTGAACTGGTGATAGATACAGTGATGATGAGGACTGAGATGCTGAACTGGTGAGAGATACAGTGATGATGATGGCTGAGATGCTGAACTGGTGAGAGATACAGTGACGAGGATGGCCGAGATGCAGAACCGGTGAGAGATACAGTGACGAAGATGGCTGAAATGCTGAACTGGTAGGAGATACAGTGACGAGGATGGCTGAGATGCAGAGCTGGTGGGAGATACAGTGATGAGGATGGCTGAGATGCTGAACTGGTGAGATATACAGTGATGATGATGGCTGAGATGCCGAACTGGTGGGAGATACAGTGACGATGATGGCTGAGATGCTGAACTGGTGAAAAATACAGTGATGATGATAGTTGAGATGATATACCCAAGAGAGATACAGTGATGATGATGGCTGAGATGCTGAACCGGTGAGAGATACAGTCACTGATGGCTGCGATGCTTAACCTGTCAGAGATACAGTGATAATGATGGCTGAAGTGCTGAACCAGAGAGAGATACAGTGACGATGATGGCTGAAATGCTGAACCAGTGAGAGATACTGTAGTGATGAGGGCTGAGATGCTGAACCTGTGAGAGACAGGAGTGACAATGGTTGAGATGCCAACTGGTGATAGATACAGTGATGATGAGGGCTGAGATGCTGAACTGCCGGGTGAGACAGTGATGTTGAGGCTCAAGAAGCTGAACTGGTGAGATATACAGTGATGATGAGGCTGAGATGCTGAACCTGTGGGAGACAGGAGTGACAATGGTTGAGATGCTGAACTGGTGATAGATACAGTGATGATGAGGGCTGAGATGCTGAACTGTGGTGAGAACGTGATGATGATGGCTGGAGATACTGAACCAGTGAGAGATACAGTGATGATGAGGTTGAGATGCTGAACCGTTGAGAGATACAGTAACGATGATGGCTGAGATGCTGACCTGGGTTGAGATACAGTGACAAGATGGCTGAGATGCAATGGTGAAAGATGCTACTGTGACTGATATGATTGAGATGATATAACCATGAGAGATACAGTGATGATGATGGCTGAGATGCTGAACCAGTGAAAGAGACAGTGACTGATGGATGGGATGCTTAACCTGTCAGAGATTCAGTGATGATGATGGCTGAAGTGTTGAACCAGCGAGAGATACAGTGACAAAGATGGCTGAAATGCTGAACCATTGAGAGATACTGTAGTGATGAGGGCTGAGATGCTGAACCTGTGAGAGACAGGAGTGACAATGGTTGAGATGCCAAACTGGTGATATATACAGTGATGATGAGGGCTGAGATGCTGAACCGTTGAGAGATACAGTGATGCTGAGGCCTAAGAAGCTGAACCAGTGGAGAGATACAGTGATGATGAGGGCTGAGATGCTGAACCTGTCAGAGGCAGGAGTGACAATGGTTGAGATGCTGAACTTGTGATAGATACAGTGATGATGAGGGCTGAGATGCTGAACTGCCGGGTGTGACAGTGATGCTGAGGCCTAAGAAGCTGAACCAGTGAGAGACACAGTGATGATGAGGGCTGAGATACTGAACCTGTGAGAGACAGGAGTGACAATGGTTGAGATGCTGAACTGGTGATAGATACAGTGATGATGAGGGCTGAGATGCTGAACTGGTGAGAGATACGGTGATGATGATGGCTGAGATACTGAACCAGTGAGAGATACAGGGATGATGAGGGCTGAGATGCTGAACCGTTGAGAGATACAGTGATGATGAGGGCTGAGGTGCTGAACTGATGAGAGTTACAGTGATGATGAGGGCTGAGATTCTGAACCTGTGAGAGACAGTAGTGACAATGGCTGAGATACTGAACTGATGGAGATACAGTGATGAGAGGGCTGAGATGCTGAACCTGTGAGTGATAGAGTGACGATGATGGCTGAGATGCTGAACCAGTGAGAGATACTGTAATGATGACTGCTGAGATGCTGAACCTGTGAGAGACGGTTATGACTATGGCTGAGATGCTGAACTGGTGAGAGATACAGTGATGATGATGAGGGCTGAGATGCTGAACTAGTGAGAGATGCAGTGATGATGAGGGCTGAGATACTGAAGATGTGAGAAAGACAGCAGTGATGATGGCTGAGACTGTACCTGTGAGAGACAGTGACTATGATGGTGAGATGCTTACCTGTGAGAGATAGCAGTGACTATGACTGTGATGCTGAACTGGTGAGAGATACAGTGATGAGGATGGCTGAGATGCTGCGAATCAGGAGATACAGTGACGATGATGGCTGAGATGCTGAACTGGTGGAAATACAGTGAATGATGGCTGAGATGCTGAACCGGTAGAGATACTAGTGATGATGGCTGAGATGATAAACCTGTGAGAGATACAGTGATGATGATGGCTGGGATGCTGAACTGGTGAGAGATACAGTGAATGATGGCTGCGATGCTTAACCTGTCAGAGATACAGTGATGATGATGGCTGAAATGCTGAACTGGTGAGAGATACAGTGACGATGATGGCTGAAATGCTGAACCAGTAAGAGATACTGTAGTGATGAGGGCTGAAATGCTAAACCTGTGAGAGACAGGAGTGACAATGGTTGAGATGCTGAACTGGTGATAGATACAGTGATGATGAGGACTGAGATGCTGAACTGGTGAGAGATACAGTGATGATGATGGCTGAGATGCTGAACTGGTGAGAGATACAGTGACGAGGATGGCCGAGATGCAGAACCGGTGAGAGATACAGTGACGAAGATGGCTGAAATGCTGAACTGGTAGGAGATACAGTGACGAGGATGGCTGAGATGCAGAGCTGTTGGGAGATACAGTGATGAGGATGGCTGAGATGCTGAACTGGTGAGATATACAGTGATGATGATGGCTGAGATGCCGAACTGGTGGGAGATACAGTGACGATGATGGCTGAGATGCTGAACTGGTGAAAAATACAGTGATGATGATAGTTGAGATGATATACCCAAGAGAGATACAGTGATGATGATGGCTGAGATGCTGAACCGGTGAGAGATACAGTCACTGATGGCTGCGATGCTTAACCTGTCAGAGATACAGTGATAATGATGGCTGAAGTGCTGAACCAGAGAGAGATACAGTGACGATGATGGCTGAAATGCTGAACCAGTGAGAGATACTGTAGTGATGAGGGCTGAGATGCTGAACCTGTGAGAGACAGGAGTGACAATGGTTGAGATGCCAAACTGGTGATAGATACAGTGATGATGAGGGCTGAGATGCTGAACTGCCGGGTGAGACAGTGATGTTGAGGCCTAAGAAGCTGAACTGGTGAGATATACAGTGATGATGAGGGCTGAGATGCTGAACCTGTGGGAGACAGGAGTGACAATGGTTGAGATGCTGAACTGGTGATAGATACAGTGATGATGAGGGCTGAGATGCTGAACTGGTGAGAGATACGGTGATGATGATGGCTGAGATTCTGAACCAGTGAGAGATACAGTGATGATGAGGTTTGAGATGCTGAACCGTTGAGAGATACAGTAACGATGATGGCTGAGATGCTGACCTGGTGGGAGATACAGTGACAAAGATGGCTGAGATGCCGAACTGGTGAAAGATACTGTGACGATGATAGTTGAGATGATATACCCATGAGAGATACAGTGATGATGATGGCTGAGATGCTGAACCAGTGAAAGAGACAGTGACTGATGGATGCGATGCTTAACCTGTCAGAGATTCAGTGATGATGATGGCTGAAGTGTTGAACCAGCGAGAGATACAGTGACAAAGATGGCTGAAATGCTGAACCATTGAGAGATACTATAGTGATGAGGGCTGAGATGCTGAACCTGTGAGAGACAGGAGTGACAATGGTTGAGATGCTCGAACTGGTGATATACAGTGATGATGAGGGCTGAGATGCTGAACTGCTGAGAGATACAGTGATGCTGAGGCCTAGAAGCTGAACCAGTGAGATACAGTGATGATGAGGGCTGAGATGCTGAACCTGTCAGAGGCAGGAGTGACAATGGTTGAGATGCTGAACTTGTGATAGATACAGTGATGATGATGAGGCTGAGATGCTGAACTGCCGGTGTGACAGTGATGCTGAGGCCTAAGAAGCTGAAACCAGTGAGAGACACAGTGATGATGAGGGCTGAGATACTGAACCTGTGAGAGACAGGAGTGACAATGGTTGAGATGCTGAACTGGTGATAGATACAGTGATGATGAGGGCTGAGATGCTGAACTGGTGAGAGATACGGATGATGATGGCTGAGATACTGAACCAGTGAGAGATACAGGGATGATGAGGGCTGAGATGCTGAACCGTTGAGAGATACAGTGATGATGAGGGCTGAGGTGCTGAACTGGTGAGAGTTAGGGATGATGAGGGCTGAGATTCTGAACCTGTGAGAGACAGTAGTGACAATGGCTGAGATACTGAACTGATGAGAGATACAGTGATGATGAGGGCTGAGATGCTGAACCTGTGAGTGATAGAGTGACGATGATGGCTGAGATGCTGAACCAGTGAGAGATACTGTAATAATGACTGCTGAGATGCTGAACCTGTGAGAGACGGTAGTGACTATGGCTGAGATGCTGAACTGGTGAGAGATACAGTGATGATGATGAGGGCTGAGATGCTGAACTAGTGAGAGATGCAGTGATGATGAGGGCTGAGATGCCGAACTGGCAGGTGAGACAGTGATGCTGAGTTCTGAGATGCTGAACTGGTGAGAGATACAGTGATGATGAGGGCTGAAATGCTGAACCTGTGAGAGACAGTAGTGACAATTGCAAAGATGCTGAACTGGTGAGAGACACAGTGATGGTGAGGGTCGAGATACTGAACTGGTGACAGATACATTGATGATGAGTTGTGAGATGCTGAACCGGTGAGAGATACAGTGATGATGATGAGGGCTGAGATGCTGAACTTGTCAGAGATACAGTGATGATGCGGGCTGAGATGCTAAACCTCTGAGAGACAGTAGTGTCAAATGGCAGAGATGCTGAACTGGTGCGAGATACAGTGATGATGAGGGCTGAGATACTGAACTGGTGAGAGATAGAGTGATGATGAGGGCTAAGATGCTCAACTGTGAGAGTTACAGTGATGATGTGGGCTGAGATGCTGAAATGGTGAGAGATACAGTGATGAGGAGGGCTGAGATGCTGAACCTGTGACAGACAGTAGTGACAATGGGTGAAATGCTGAACTGGTGAGAGATACAGTGACGAGGATGGCTGAGATGCTGAAATGCTGGGAGATACAGTGACGAGGATGGCTGAAATGCTGAACTGGCGGGAGATACAGTGAGGAGGATGGCTGAGATGCTGAACTGGTGAGAGATACAGTGACGATGATGGCTGAGATGCTGAACTGGTGGGAGATACAGTGACGATGATGGCTGAGATGCTGAACTGGTGAAAGATGCAGATGATAGCTGAGATGATATACCCATGAGAGTTACCGTGATGATGATGGCTGAGATGTTGAACCGTGAGAGATACAGTGACTGATGGCTGCGATGCTTAACCTGTCAGAGATACAGTGATGATGATGGTTGAGATGCTGAACCTGAGAGACAGGAGGACAATGGTTGAGATGCTGAACTGGTGATAGATACAGTGATGATGAGGGCTGAGATGCTGAACTGGTGCGGAGACAGTGATGATGAGGCCTGAGATGCAGAACTGGTGAGAGATACAGTGATGATGAGGGCTGAGATGCTGAACCTTGAGAGACAGGAGGACAATGGTTGAGATGCTGAACTGGTGATAGATACAGTGATGATGAGGGCTGAGATGCTGAACTGGTGAGAGATAAGTGATGATGATGGCTGAGATACTGAACCAGTGAGCGATACAGTGATGAAGAGGGCTGAGATGCTGAACCGTTGAGAGATACATTGATGATGAGGGCTGAGATGCTGAACTGGTGAGAGTTACAGTGATGATGAGGGCTGAGATTCTGAACCTGTGAGTGATAGAGTGACGATGATGGCTGAGATGCTGAACCTGTGAGAGATACAGCAGCGATGATGGCTGAGATGCTGAACCTGTGAGAGAAACAGCAGCGATGATGGCTTTGATGATGAACCTGTGAGAGCTACAGTGATGATGATGGCTGAGATGCTGAACCTCTGAGAGAGACAGCGGTGGCAATGTATGAGAATCTCGACCTGTGAGAGAGACAGTGGTGGCAATGTATGAGAATCTCGACCTGTTAGAGAGATAGCAGCGATAATGGATGACATGCTGTACCTGTGTGAGATACAGCAGCAATGATGGCCAGGATGCTGGTGGTGATGGCTGAGATGCTAAACCTTTGAGAAACAGTGGCAACGATGGCTGAGATGTGAGCCTGTGAGAAAGACAGCGTGATGATGGCTGAGATGCTGAACCTGTGAGAGAGACAGTGACTGATGATGGCTGGGATGCTGAACCTGTGAGAGATACAGTGCATGATGATGGCTGGATGCTGAACCTGTGAGAGATACAGTGACTGATGATAGCTGGGATGCTAAACCTGTGAGAGATACAGCAGCGTGATGGATAAGAAGCTCAACCTGTGAGAGAGACAGTGGCAACGATGGATAAGATGCTGATCCTGTTAGAGAGACAGCGCACCGATGGCTGAATTGCTATGCCTACAAGACAGCAGTAACGATGGCTAAGATGCTGTACCTGTGAGAGAGACAGTGGCATCGATGGCTGAGATACTAAACCTGGGAGAGATACAGCGACAACAATGGGTGAGATATTGATCCCATGAGACAGACAGCGGCAAGTATGGTGCAGATACTGAACCTGTGAGACAGACCACAGTGACTATGGTAAAGATGCTGATCCTGTCAGGTACTGAACCTGTGAGAGAGACAGAGAGAGAGCCAGAGAGAGAGAGACTGTAGTAACGGTGGCGGAGATGCTGAACCTGTGAGAGATGCAGTGATGATTCTGGCTGAGATACTGAAGATTGAGAAAGACAGCAGTGATGATGGCTGAGACTGTACCCTGAGATACAGTGGCAACTATGGTAGACATGCTGTACCTGTGAGAGAGACAGCAGCGACTATGACTGTGATGCTGAACTGGTGAGAGATACAGTGATGAGGATGGCTGAGATGCTGAACTGGTGAGAGATACAGTGACGAGGATGGCTGAGATGCTGAACTGGTGAGAGATACAGTGACGATGATGGCTGAGATGCTGAACTGGTGGAAATACAGTGACGATGATGGCTGAGATGCTGAAGTGGTGGAAGATACAGTGACGATGATAGCTGAGATGATATACCCGTGAGAGATACAGTGATGATGATGGCTGGGATGCTGAACCGGTGAGAGATACAGTGAATGATGGCTGCGATGCTTAACCTGTCAGAGATACAGTGATGATGATGGCTGAAATGCTGAACCAGAGAGGGATACAGTGACGATGATGGATGAAATGCTGGAACCAGTAAGAGATACTGTAGTGATGAGGGCTGAGATGCTGAACCTGTGAGAGACAGGAGTGACAATGGTTGAGATGCTGAACTGGTGATAGATACAGTGATGATGAGGGCTGAGATGCAGAACTGGTGAGAGATACAGTGATGATGATGGCCTGAGATGCTGAACTGGTGAGAGATACAGTGACGAGGATGGCTGAGATGCAGAACCGTGAGAGATACATTGACTAAGATGGCTGAAATGCTGAACTGGTAGGAGATACAGTGAGGAGGATGGCTGAGATGCAGAGCTGGTGGGAGATACAGTGATGAGGATGGCTGAGATGCTGAACTGGTGAGAAATACAGTGACGATGATGGCTGAGATGTCGAACTGGTGGGAGATACAGTGATGATGATGGCTGAGATGCTGAACTGGGAAAATACAGTGATGATGATATGGATGATATACCCATGAGAGATACAGTGATGATGATGGCTGAGATGCTGAACCGTGAGAGATACAGTCACTGACGGCTGCGATGCTTAACCTGTCAGAGATACAGTGATAATGATGGCTGAAGTGCTGAACCAGAGAGAGATACAGGACGATGGATGGCTGAAATGCTGAACCAGAGAGAGAGATACAGTGATGATGATGGCTGAAATGCTGTACCAGAGAGAGATACAGTGACGATGATGGCTGAAATGCTGAACCAGTAAGAGATACTGTAGTGATGAGGGCTGAGATGCTGAACCTGTGAGAGACAGGAGTGACAATGGTTGAGATGCTGAACTGGTGATAGATACAGTGATGATGAGGGCTGAGATGCTGAACTGGTGAGAGATACGGTGATGATGATGGCTGAGATGCTGAACTGGTGAGAGATACAGTGACGAGGATGGCTGAGATGCAGAACCGGTGAGAGATACAGTGACGAGGATGGCTGAAATACTGAACTGGTAGGAGATACCGTGACGAGGATGTCTGAGATGCAGAGCTGGTGGGAGATACAGTGACGAGGATGGCTGAGATGCTGAACTGGTGAGAAATACAGTGACGATGATGGCTGAGATGCCGAACTGGTGGGAGATACAGTGACGATGATGGCTGAGATGCTGAACTGGTGAAAGATACAGTGATGATGATAATTGAGATGATATACCCATGAGAGATACAGTGATGATGATGGCTGAGATGCTGAACCGGTGAGAGATACAGTCACTGATGGCTGCGATGCTTAACCTGTCAGAAACACAGTGATGATGATGGCTGAAGTGCTGAACCAGAGAGAGATACAGTGACGATGATGGCTGAAATGCTGAACTAGTGAGAGATACTGTAGTGATGAGGGCTGTGATGCTGAACCTGTGAGAGACAGGAGTGACAATGGTTGAGATGCCGAACTGGTGATAGATACAGTGATGATGAGGGCTGAGATGTTGAACTGCCGGGTGAGACAGTGATGTTGAGGCCTAAGAAGCTGAACTGGTGAGATATACAGTGACAATGATGGCTGAGATTCCGATCTGGTGAAAGATACTGTGACGATGTTAGCTGAGATGATATACCCATGAGAGATACAGTGATGATGATGGCTGAGATGCTGAACCAGTGAAAGAGACACTGACTGATTGCTGCGATGCTTAACCTGTCAGAGATAGTGATGATGATGGCTGAAATGCTGAATCGGTGAGTGATACTGTAGTGATGAGGGCTGAGATGCTGAACCTGTGAGAGACAGAGTGACAATGGTTGAGATGCCAAACTGGTGATAGATACAGTGATGATGAGGCCTGAGATGCTGAACTGGTGAGAGAAACGGTGATTATGATGGCTGAGATACTGAACCGTGAGAGATACAGTGATGATGAGGGCTGAGATGCTGGAACTGGTGAGAGTTACAGGATGACGAGGGCTGAGATTCTGAACCTGTGAGAGACAGTAGTGACAATGGCTGAGATGCTGAACTGATGAGAGATACAGTGATGATGAGGGCTGAGATACTGAACTGGTAAGAGATACAGTGAGGATGAGGGCTGAGATGTGAACCTCTGAGAGATGGTAGTGACTATGGCTGAGATGCTGAACTGGTGAGAGATACAGGATGATGAGGGCTGAGATGCTGAACTATGGTGAGACAGTGATGATGAGGCCTGAGATGCTGAACTGGCGAGAGATACAGTGATGATGAGGGCTGAGATGCTGAACCTGTGAGAGACAGGAGGACAATGGTTGAGATGCTGAACTGGTGATAGATACTGTGATGATGAGGGCTGAGATGCTGAACTGGTGAGAGATACGGTGATGATGATGGCTGAGATACTGAACCAGTGAGAGATACAGTGATGATGATGGCTGAGATGCTGAACTGCTGAGAGATACATTGATGATGAGGGCTGAGATGCTGAACTGGTGAGAGTTACAGTGATGATGAGGGCTGAGATTCTGAACCTGTGAGTGATAGAGTGACGATGATGGCTGAGATGCTGAACTGTGAGAGATACAGCAGCGATGATGGCTGTGATGTTGAACCTGTGAGAGAAACAGCAGCGATGATGGCTGGGATGATGAACCTGTGAGAGCTACAGTGGTGATGATGATGGCTGAGATGCTGAACCTCTGAGAGAGACAGTGGTGGCAATGTATGAGAATCTCGACCTGTGAGAGAGACAGTGGTGGCAATGTATGAGAATCTCTGACTCGTGAGAGACAGCAGCGATAATGGATGACATGCTGTACCTGTGTGAGATACAGCAGCAATGATGGCCAGGATGCTGGTGGTGATGGCTGAGATGCTAAACCTTTGAGAGAAACAGTGGCAACGATGGCTGAGATGCTGAGCCTGTGAGAAAGACAGCGGTGATGATGGCTGAGATGCTGAACCTGTGAGAGAGACAGTGACTGATGATGGCTGGGATGCTGAACCTGTGAGAGATACAGTGCAGATGATGGCTGGGATGCTGAACCTGTGAGAGATACAGTGACTGATGATAGCTGGGATGCTAAACCTGTGAGAGATACAGCAGCGTGATGGATAAGAAGCTCAACCTGTGAGAGAGACAGTGGCAACGATGGATAAGATGCTGATCCTGTTAGAGAGACAGCGGCACCGATGGTTGAATTGCTATGCCTACAAGACAGCAGTAACGATGGCTAAGATGCTGTACCTGTGAGAGACAGTGGCATCGATGGCTGAGATACTAATCCTGGGAGAGATACAGACAACAATGGCTGAGATATTGATCCCATGAGACAGACAGCGGCAACTATGGCGCAGATATTGAACCTGTGAGACAGACCACAGTGACTATGGTAAAGATGCTGATCCTGTCAGATACTGAAACCTGTGAGAGAGACAGAGAGAGAGCCAGAGAGAGAGAGATTGTGGTAATGGTATGAGATGCTGAACCAGTGAGAGATGCAGGATGATTCTGGCTGAGATACTGAAGATGTGAGAAAGACAGCAGTGATGATGGCTGAGACTGTACCTGTGAGACAGTGGCAACTATGGTAGACATGCTGTACCTGTGAGAGAGACAGCAGCGACTATGACTGTGATGCTGAACTGGTGAGAGATACAGTGATGAGGATGGCTGAGATGCTGAACTGGTGAGAGATACAGTGACGATGATGGCTGAGATGCTGAACTGGTGGGAAATACAGTGACGATGATGGCTGAGATGCTGAAGTGGTGAAAGATACAGTGACGATGATAGCTGAGATGATATACCCGTGAGAGATACAGTGATGATGATTGCTGGGATGCTGAACTGGTGAGAGATACAGTGAATGATGGCTACGATGCTTAACCTGTCAGAGATACAGTGATGATGATGGCTGAAGTGTTGAACCAGCGAGAGATACAGTGACAAAGATGGCTGAAATGCTGAACCATTGAGAGATACTGTAGTGATGAGGGCTGAGATGCTGAACCTGTGAGAGACAGGAGTGACAATGGTTGAGATGTCGAACTGGTGATATATACAGTGATGATGAGGGCTGAGATGCTGAACCGTTGAGAGATACAGTGATGCTGAGGCTCTAGAAGCTGAACCAGTGAGATACAGTGATGATGAGGGCTGAGATGCTGAACCTGTCAGAGGCAGGAGGACAATGGTTGAGATGCTGAACTTGTGATAGATACAGTGATGATGAGGCTGAGATGCTGAACTGCCGGGTGTGACAGTGATGCTGAGGCCTAAGAAGCTGAACCAGTGAGAGACAGTGATGATGAGGGCTGAGATACTGAACCTGTGAGAGACAGGAGGACAATGGTTGAGATGCTGAACTGGTGATAGATACAGTGATGATGAGGGCTGAGATGCTGAACTGGTGAGAGATACGGTGACGATGATGGCTGAGATACTGAACCAGTGAGAGATACAGGGATGATGAGGGCTGAGATGCTGAACCGTTGAGAGATACAGTGATGATGAGGGCTGAGGTGCTGAACTGGTGAGAGTTACAGTGATGATGAGGGCTGAGATTCTGAACCTGTGAGAGACAGTAGTGACAATGGCTGAGATACTGAACTGATGAGAGATACAGTGATGATGAGGGCTGAGATGCTGAACCTGTGAGTGATAGAGTGACGATGATGGCTGAGATGCTGAACCAGTGAGAGATACTGTAATAATGACTGCTGAGATGCTGAACCTGTGAGAGAGACGTAGGACTATGGCTGAGATGCTGAACTGGTGAGAGATACAGTGATGATGATGAGGCTGAGATGCTGAACTAGTGAGAGATGCAGTGATGATGAGGGCTGAGATGCCGAACTGGCAGGTGAGACAGTGATGCTGAGTTCTGAGATGCTGAACTGGTGAGAGATACAGTGATGATGAGGGCTGAAATGCTGAACCTGTGAGAGACAGTAGTGACAATTGCAAAGATGCTGAACTGGTGAGAGACACAGTGATGGTGAGGGTCGAGATACTGAACTGGTGACAGATACATTGATGATGAGTTGTGAGATGCTGAACCGGTGATTGATACAGTGATGATGAGGGCTGAGATGCTGAACTTGTCAGAGATACAGTGATGATGCGGGCTGAGATGCTGAACCTCTGAGAGACAGTAGTGTCAATGGCAGAGATGCTGAACTGGTGCGAGATACAGTGATGATGAGGGCTGAGATACTGAACTGGTGAGAGATAGAGTGATGATGAGGGCTAAGATGCTCAACTGTGAGAGTTACAGTGATGATGTGGGCTGAGATGCTGAAATGGTGAGAGATACAGTGATGAGGAGGGCTGAGATGCTGAACCTGTGACAGACAGTAGTGACAATGGGTGAAATGCTGAACTGGTGAGAGATACAGTGACGAGGATGGCTGAGATGCTGAAATGCTGGGAGATACAGTGACGAGGATGGCTGAAATGCTGAACTGGCGGGAGATACAGTGAGGAGGATGGCTGAGATGCTGAACTGGTGAGAGATACAGTGACGATGATGGCTGAGATGCTGAACTGGTGGGAGACAGTGACGGTGATGGTTGAGATGCTGAACTGGTGAAAGATGCAGGACGATGGATAGCTGAGATGATATACCCATGAGAGATACCGTGATGATGATGGCTGAGATGCTGAACCGGTGAGAGATACAGTGACTGATGGCTGCGATGCTTAACCTGTCAGAGATACAGTGATGATGATGGTTGAGATGCTGAACCTGTGAGAGACAGGAGGACAATGGTTGAGATGCTGAACTGGTGATAGATACAGTGATGATGAGGGCTGAGATGCTGAACTGGCTGCGAGACAGTGATGATGAGGCCTGAGATGCAGAACTGGTGAGAGATACAGTGATGATGAGGGCTGAGATGCTGAACCTGTGAGACAGGAGTGACAATGGTTGAGATGCTGAACTGGTGATAGATACTGTGATGATGAGGGCTGAGATGCTGAACTGGTGAGATACGGTGATGATGATGGCTGAGATACTGGAACCAGTGAGCGATACAGTGATGATGAAGAGGGCTGAGATGCTGAACTGTTGAGAGATACATTGATGATGAGGGCTGAGATGCTGAACTGGTGAGAGTTACAGTGATGATGAGGGCTGAGATTCTGAACCTGTGAGTGATAGAGTGACGATGATGGCTGAGATGCTGAACCTGTGAGAGATACAGCAGGATGATGGCTGAGATGCTGAACCTGTGAGAGAAACAGCAGGATGATGGCTTTGATGATGAACCTGTGAGAGCTACAGTGATGATGATGGCTGAGATGCTGAACCTCTGAGAGACAGCGTGGCAATGTATGAGAATCTGACCGGAGAGAGACAGTGGTGGCAATGTATGAGAATCTCGACCTGTTAGAGAGATAGCAGCGATAATGGATGACATGCTGTACCTGTGTGAGATACAGCAGCAATGATGGCCAGGATGCTGGTGGTGATGGCTGAGATGCTAAACCTTTGAGAGAAACAGTGGCAACGATGGCTGAGATGCTGAGCCTGTGAGAAAGACAGCGTGATGATGGCTGAGATGCTGAACCTGTGAGAGAGACAGTGACTGATGATGGCTGGGATGCTGAACCTGTGAGAGATACAGTGCATGATGATGGCTGGGATGCTGAACCTGTGAGAGATACAGTGACTGATGATAGCTGGGATAAGCAACCTGTGAGAGATACAGCAGCGGTGATGGATAAGAAGCTCAACCTGTGAGAGAGACAGTGGCAACGATGGATAAGATGCTGATCCTGTTAGAGAGACAGCGGCACCGATGGCTGAATTGCTATGCCTACAAGACAGCAGTAACGATGGCTAAGATGCTGTACCTGTGAGAGAGACAGTGGCATCGATGGCTGAGATACTAAACCTGGGAGAGATACAGACAACAATGGGTGAGATATTGATCCCATGAGACAGACAGCGCAAGTATGGGCAGATACTGAACCTGTGAGACAGACCACAGTGACTATGGTAAAGATGCTGATCCTGTCAGGTACTGAACCCTGTGAGAGAGACAGAGAGAGCCAGAGAGAGAGACTGTAGTAACGGGTGGAGATGCTGAACCTGTGAGAGATGCAGTGATGATTCTGGCTGAGATACTGAAGATGTGAGAAAGACAGCAGTGATGATGGCTGAGACTGTACCTGTGAGATACAGTGGCAACTATGGTAGACATGCTGTACCTGTGAGAGAGACAGCAGCGACTATGACTGTGATGCTGAACTGGTGAGAGATACAGTGATGAGGATGGCTGAGATGCTGAACTGGTGAGAGATACAGTGACGAGGATGGCTGAGATGCAGAACCGGGGTGAGAGATACATTGACGAAGATGGCTGAAATGCTGAACTGGTAGGAGATACAGTGAGGAGGATGGCTGAGATGCAGAGCTGGTGGGAGATACAGTGATGAGGATGGCTGAGATGCTGAACTGGTGAGAAATACAGTGACGATGATGGCTGAGATGCCGAACTGGTGGGAGATACAGTGACGATGATGGCTGAGATGCTGAACTGGTGAAAGATACAGTGATGATGATAATTGAGATGATATACCCATGAGAGATACAGTGATGATGATGGCTGAGATGCTGAACCGGTGAGAGATACAGTCACTGATGGCTGCGATGCTTAACCTGTCAGAAACACAGTGATGATGATGGCTGAAGTGCTGAACCAGAGAGAGATACAGTGACGATGATGGCTGAAATGCTGAACTAGTGAGAGATACTGTAGTGATGAGGGCTGTGATGCTGAACCTGTGAGAGACAGGAGGACAATGGTTGAGATGTCAACTGGTGATAGATACAGTGATGATGAGGGCTGAGATGTTGAACTGCCGGTGAGACAGTGATGTTGAGGCCTCAAGAAGCTGAACTGGTGAGATATACAGTGACAATGATGGCTGAGATTCCGATCTGGTGAAAGATACTGTGACGATGATAGCTGAGATGATATACCCATGAGAGATACAGTGATGATGATGGCTGAGATGCTGAACCAGTGAAAGAGACACTGACTGATTGCTTGCGATGCTTAACCTGTCAGAGATAGTGATGATGATGGCTGAAATGCTGAATCGGTGAGTGATACTGTAGTGATGAGGGCTGAGATGCTGAACCTGTGAGAACAGGAGTGACAATGGTTGAGATGCCAAACTGGTGATAGATACAGTGATGATGAGGCCTGAGATGCTGAACTGGTGAGAGAAACGGTGATTATGATGGCTGAGATACTGAACCGGTGAGAGATACAGTGATGATGAGGGCTGAGATGCTGAACTGGTGAGAGTTTCAGTGATGACGAGGGCTGAGATTCTGAACCTGTGAGAGACAGTAGTGACAATGGCTGAGATGCTGAACTGATGAGAGATACAGTGATGATGAGGGCTGAGATACTGAACTGGTAAGAGATACAGTGAGGATGAGGGCTGAGATGCTGAACCTCTGAGAGATGGTAGTGACTATGGCTGAGATGCTGAACTGGTGAGAGATACAGTGATGATGAGGGCTGAGATGCTGAACTGATGGTGAGACAGTGATGATGAGGCCTGAGATGCTGAACTGGCGAGAGATACAGTGATGATGAGGGCTGAGATGCTGAACCTGTGAGAGACAGGAGGACAATGGTTGAGATGCTGAACTGGTGATAGATACTGTGATGATGAGGGCTGAGATGCTGAACTGGTGAGAGACACGGTGATGATGATGGCTGAGATACTGAACCAGTGAGAGATACAGTGATGATGATGGCTGAGATGCTGAACCGCTGAGAGATACATTGATGATGAGGGCTGAGATGCTGAACTGGTGAGAGTTACAGTGATGATGAGGGCTGAGATTCTGAACCTGTGAGTGATAGAGGTGACGATGATGGCTGAGATGCTGAACCTGTGAGAGATACAGCAGCGATGATGGCTGTGATGCTGAACCTGTGAGAGAAACAGCAGCGATGATGGCTGGGATGATGAACCTGTGAGAGCTACAGTGGTGATGATGATGGCTGAGATGCTGAACCTCTGAGAGAGACAGTGGTGGCAATGTATGAGAATCTCGACCTGTGAGAGAGACAGTGGTGGCAATGTATGAGAATCTCGACCTGTGAGAGAGACAGCAGCGATAATGGATGACATGCTGTACCTGTGTGAGATACAGCAGCAATGATGGCCAGGATGCTGGTGGTGATGGCTGAGAATGCTAAACCTTGAGAGAAACAGTGGCAACGATGGCTGAGATGCTGAGCCTGGAGAAAGACAGCGTGATGATGGCTGAGATGCTGAACCTGTGAGAGAGACAGTGACTGATGATGGCTGGGATGCTGAACCTGTGAGAGATACAGTGCATGATGATGGCTGGATGCTGAACCTGTGAGAGATACAGTGACTGATGATAGCTGGATGCTAAACCTGTGAGATACAGCAGCGGTGATGGATAAGAAGCTCAACCTGTGAGAGAGACAGTGGCAACGATGGATAAGATGCTGATCCTGTTAGAGAGACAGCGGCACCGATGGTTGAATTGCTATGCCTACAAGACAGCAGTAACGATGGCTAAGATGCTGTACCTGTGAGAGAGACAGTGGCATCGATGGCTGAGATACTAATCCTGGGAGAGATACAGCGACAACAATGGCTGAGATATTGATCCCATGAGACAGACAGCGGCAACTATGGCGCAGATATTGAACCTGTGAGACAGACCACAGTGACTATGGTAAAGATGCTGATCCTGTCAGATACTGAACCTGTGAGAGAGACAGAGAGAGAGCCAGAGAGAGAGAGAGATTGTAGTAACGGTGGGAGATGCTGAACCAGTGAGAGATGCAGTGATGATTCTGGCTGAGATACTGAAGATGTGAGAAAGACAGCAGTGATGATGGCTGAGACTGTACCTGTGAGAGACAGTGGCAACTATGGTAGACATGCTGTACCTGTGAGAGAGACAGCAGCGACTATGACTGTGATGCTGAACTGGTGAGAGATACAGTGATGAGGATGGCTGAGATGCTGAACTGGTGAGAGATACAGTGACGATGATGGCTGAGATGCTGAACTGGTGGGAAATACAGTGACGATGATGGCTGAGATGCTGAAGTGGTGAAAGATACAGTGACGATGATAGCTGAGATGATATACCGAGAGATAGCAGTGATGATGATTGCGGATGCTGAACTGGTGAGAGATACAGTGAATGATGGCTACGATGCTAACTCTGTCAGAGATACAGTGATGATGATGGCTGAAGTGTTGGAACCAGCGAGATACAGTGACAAAGATGGCTGAAATGTTGAACCATTGAGAGATACTGTAGTGATGAGGGCTGAGATGCTGAACCTGTGAGAGACAGGAGTGACAATGGTTGAGATGCCACTGGTGATATATACAGTGATGATGAGGGCTGAGATGCTGAACCGCTGAGAGATACAGGTGATGCTGAGGCCCAAGAAGCTGAACCAGTGAGAGACAGATGGATGATGAGGGCTGAGATGCTGAACCTGTCAGAGGCAGGAGTGACAATGGTTGAGATGCTGAACTTGTGATAGAATACAGTGATGATGAGGGCTGAGATGCTGAACTGCCGGTGTGACAGTGATGCTGAGGCTAAGAAGCTGAAACCAGTGAGAGACACAGTGATGATGAGGGCTGAGATACTGAACCTGTGAGAGACAGGAGGACAATGGTTGAGATGCTGAACTGGTGATAGATACAGTGATGATGAGGGCTGAGATGCTGAACTGGTGAGAGATAGTGACGATGATGGCTGAGATTCTGAACCAGTGAGAGATACAGGATGATGAGGGCTGAGATGCTGAACCGCTGAGAGATACAGTGATGATGAGGGCTGAGGTATGAACTGGTGAGAGTTACAGTGATGATGAGGGCTGAGATTCTGAACCTGTGAGAGACAGTAGTGACAATGGCTGAGATACTGAACTGATGAGAGATACAGTGATGATGAGGGCTGAGATGCTGAACCTGTGAGTGATAGAGTGACGATGATGGCTGAGATGCTGAACCAGTGAGAGATACTGTAATATGACTGCTGAGATGCTGAACCTGTGAGAGACGGTAGTGACTATGGCTGAGATGCTGAACTGGTGGAGATACAGTGATGATGATGAGGGCTGAGATGCTGAACTAGTGAGAGATGCAGTGATGATGAGGGCTGAGATGCCGAATTGGCAGGTGAGACAGTGATGCTGAGTTCTGAGATGCTGAACCGTTGAGAGATACATTGATGATGAGGGCTGAGATGCTGAACTGGTGAGAGTTACAGTGATGATGAGGGCTGAGATTCTGAACCTGTGAGTGATAGAGTGACGATGATGGCTGAGATGCTGAACCTGTGAGAGATACAGCAGCGATGATGGCTGTGATGCTGAACCTGTGAGAGAAACAGCAGCTGATGATGGCTGGGATGATGAACTCTGGAGAGCTACAGTGGTGATGATGATGGCTGAGATGCTGAACCTCTGAGAGAGACAGTGGTGGCAATGTATGAGAATCTCGACCTGTGAGAGAGACAGTGGTGGCAATGTATGAGAATCTCGACCTGTAGAGAGACAGCAGCTATAATGGATGACATGCTGTACCTGTGTGAGATACAGCAGCAATGATGGCCAGGATGCTGGTGGTGATGGCTGAGATGCTAAACCTTTGAGAGAAACAGTGGCAACGATGGCTGAGATGCTGAGCTCAGAGAAAGACAGGTGATGATGGCTGAGATGCTGAACCTGTGAGAGAGACAGTGACTGATGATGGCTGGGATGCTGAACCTGTGAGAGATACAGTGCATGATGATGGCTGGGATGCTGAACCTCAGAGAGATACAGTGACTGATGATAGCTGGATGCTAAACCTGAGAGATACAGCAGCGGTGATGGATAAGAAGCTCAACCTGTGAGAGAGACAGTGGCAACGATGGATAAGATGCTGATCCTGTTAGAGAGACAGCCGCAATATGGTTGAATTGCTATGCCTACAAGACAGCAGTAACGATGGCTAAGATGCTGTACCTGGAGAGAGACAGTGGCATCGATGGCTGAGATACTAATCCTGGGAGAGATACAGCGACAACAATGGCTGAGATATTGATCCCATGAGACAGACAGCGGCAACTATGGCGCAGATATTGAACCTGTGAGACAGACCACAGTGACTATGGTAAAGATGCTGATCCTGTCAGATACTGAACCTGTGAGAGAGACAGAGAGAGAGCCAGAGAGAGAGAGATTGTAGTAACGGTGGCGGAGATGCTGAACCAGTGAGAGATGCAGTGATGATTCTGGCTGAGATACTGAAGATGTGAGAAAGACAGCAGTGATGATGGCTGAGACTGTACCTGTGAGAGACAGTGGCAACTATGGTAGACATGCTGTACCTGTGAGAGAGACAGCAGCGACTATGACTGTGATGCTGAACTGGTGAGAGATACAGTGATGAGGATGGCTGAGATGCTGAACTGGTGAGAGATACAGTGACGATGCATGAGATGCTGAACTGGTGGGAAATACAGTGACGATGATGGCTGAGATGCTGAAGTGGTGAAAGATACAGTGACGATGATAGCTGAGATGATATACCCGTGAGAGATACAGTGATGATGATTGCTGGATGCTGAACTGGTGAGAGATACAGTGAATGATGCTATGCGTTAACCTGTCAGAGATACAGTGATGATGATGGCTGAAGTGTTGAACCAGCGAGATACAGTGACAAAGATGGCTGAAATGCTGAACCATTGAGAGATACTGTAGTGATGAGGGCTGAGATGCTGAACCTGTGAGAGACAGGAGTGACAATGGTTGAGATGTCAACTGGTGATATATGCAGATGATGAGGGCTGAGATGCTGAACCGTTGAGAGATACAGTGATGCTGAGGCCTAAGAAGCTGAACCAGTGAGAGATACAGTGATGATGAGGGCTGAGATGCTGAACCTGTCAGAGGCAGGAGTGACAATGGTTGAGATGCTGAACTTGTGATAGATACAGTGATGATGAGGGCTGAGATGCTGAACTGCCGGGGTGTGACAGTGATGCTGAGGCCTAAGAAGCTGAACCAGTGAGAGACACAGTGATGATGAGGGCTGAGATACTGAACCTGTGAGAGACAGGAGTGACAATGGTTGAGATGCTGAACTGGTGATAGATACAGTGATGATGAGGGCTGAGATGCTGAACTGGTGAGAGATACGGTGACGATGATGGCTGAGATACTGAACCAGTGAGAGATACAGGGGATGATGAGGGCTGAGATGCTGAACCGTTGAGAGATACAGTGATGATGAGGGCTGAGGTGCTGAACTGGTGAGAGTTACAGTGATGATGAGGGCTGAGATTCTGAACCTGTGAGAGACAGTAGTGACAATGGCTGAGATACTGAACTGATGAGAGATACAGTGATGATGAGGGCTGAGATGCTGAACCTGTGAGTGATAGAGTGACGATGATGGCTGAGATGCTGAACCAGTGAGAGATACTGTAATAATGACTGCTGAGATGCTGAACCTGTGAGAGACGGTAGTGACTATGGCTGAGATGCTGAACTGGTGAGAGACAGTGATGATGAGGCTGAGATGCTGAACTAGTGAGAGATGCAGTGATGATGAGGGCTGAGATGCCGAACTGGCAGGTGAGACAGTGATGCTGAGTTCTGAGATGCTGAACTGGTGAGAGATACAGTGATGATGAGGGCTGAAATGCTGAACCTGAGGAGACAGTAGTGACAATTGCAAAGATGCTGAACTGGTGAGAGACACAGTGATGGTGAGGGTCGATACTGAACTGGTGACAGATACATTGATGATGAGTTGTGAGATGCTGAACCGGTGAGGGACACGGTGATGATGAGGGCTGAGATGATGAACTTGTCAGAGACAGTGATGATGAGGGCTGAGATGCTGAACCTCTGAGAGACAGTAGTGTCAATGGCAGAGATGCTGAACTGGTGCGAGATACAGTGATGATGAGGGCTGAGATGCTGAACTGGTGAGAGATAGAGTGATGATGAGGGCTAAGATGCTGAACTGTGAGAGTTACAGTGATGATGAGGGCTGAGATGCTGAAATGGTGAGATACAGTGATGAGGAGGGCTGAGATGCTGAACCTGTGACAGACAGTAGTGACAATGGGTGAAATGCTGAACTGGGAGAGATACAGTGACGAGGATGGCTGAGATGCTGAAATGCTGGGAGATACAGTGACGAGGATGGCTGAAATGCTGAACTGGCGGGAGATACAGTGAGGAGGATGGCTGAGATGCTGAACTGGTGAGAGATACAGTGACGATGATGGCTGAGATGCTGAACTGGTGGGGAAATACAGTGACGATGATGGCTGAGATGCTGAAGTGGTGAAAGATACAGTGACGATGATAGCTGAGATGATATACCCGTGAGAGATACAGTGATGATGATGGCTGGGATGCTGAACCGGTGAGAGATACAGTGAATGATGGCTGCGATGCTTAACCTGTCAGAGATACAGTGATGATGATGGCTGAAATGCTGAACCAGAGAGGATACAGAGTGACGATGATGGTTGAACCAGTAAGTAAGAGATACTGTAGTGATGAGGGCTGAGATGCTGAACCTGTGAGAGACAGGAGGACAATGGTTGAGATGCTGAACTGGTGATAGATACAGTGATGATGAGGGCTGAGATGCAGAACTGGTGAGAGATACAGTGATGATGATGGCCGAGATGCTGAACTGGTGAGAGAACAGTGACGGGATGGCTGAGATGCAGAACCGTGAGAGATACATTGACGAAGATGGCTGAAATGCTGAACTGGTAGGAGATACAGGAGGAGGATGGCTGAGATGCAGAGCTGGTGGGAGATACAGTGATGAGGATGGCTGAGATGCTGAACTGGTGAGAAATACAGTGACGATGATGGCTGAGATGTCGAACTGGTGGGAGATACAGTGATGATGATGGCTGAGATGCTGAACTGGTGAAAAATACAGTGATGATGATAGCGAGATGATATACCCATGAGAGATACAGTGATGATGATGGCTGAGATGCTGAACCGTGAGAGATACAGTCACTGACGCCGCGTATGCTTAACCTGTCAGAGATACAGTGATAATGATGGCTGAAGCGCTGAACCAGAGAGAGATACAGTGACGATGATGGCTGAAATGCTGAACCAGAGAGAGATACATGATGATGATGGCTGAACTGCTGTACCAGAGAGAGATACAGTGACGATGATGGCTGAAATGCTGAACCAGTAAGAGATACTGTAGTGATGAGGGCTGAGATGCTGAACCTGTGAGAGACAGGAGTGACAATGGTTGAGATGCTGAACTGGTGATAGATACAGTGATGATGAGGGCTGAGATGCTGAACTGGTGAGAGATACGGTGATGATGATGGCTGAGATGCTGAACTGGTGAGAGATACAGTGACGAGGATGGCTGAGATGCTGAACTGGTGAGAAATACAGTGACGATGATGGCTGAGATGCCGAACTGGTGGGATACAGCATCGATGATGGCTGAGATGCTGAACTGGTAGAAAGATACAGTGATGATGATAGCTGAGATGATATACCCATGAGAGATACAGTGATGATGATGGCTGAGATGCTGAACCGTGAGAGATACAGTCATCGATGGCTGCGATGCTTAACCTGTCAGAGATACAGTGATGATGATGGCTGAAGTGCTGAACCAGAGAGAGATACAGTGATGATGAATGGCTGAAATGCTGAACTAGGTGAGAGATACTGCAGTGATGGGCTGGGATGCTGAACCTGTGAGAGACAGGAGGACAATGGCTTGAGCTGTCGAACTGGTGATAGATACAGTGATGATGAGGGCTGAGATGCTGAACTGTCGGGTGAGACAGTGATGTTGAGGCCTAAGAAGCTGAACTGGTGAGATATACAGTGACAATGATGCATGAGATGCGATCTGGTTAAAGATACTGTGACGATGATAGCTGAGATGATATACCCATGAGAGATACAGTGATGATGATGGCTGAGATGCTGAACCAGTGAAAGAGACAGTGACTGATTGCTGCGATGCTTAACCTGTCAGAGATACAGTGATGATGATGGCTGGAATGCTGAATCGGTGAGTGATACCTGTAGTGATGAGGGCTGAGATGCTGAACCTGTGAGAGACAGGAGTGACAATGGTTGAGATGCCAAACTGGTGATAGTACAGTGATGATGAGGCCTGAGATGCTGAACTGGTGAGAGAAACGGTGATTATGATGGCTAAGATACTGAACCGTGAGAGATACAGAAGATGATGAGGGCTGAGATGCTGAACCGGGTGAGAGATACAGGAACACTGACGGCTGCTTATGCTTAACCTGTCAGAGATACAGTGATAATGATGGCTGAAGTGCTGAACCAGAGAGAGATACAGTGATGATGATGGCTGAAATGCTGTACCAGAGAGAGATACAGTGATGATGATGGCTGAAATGCTGAACCAGTAAGAGATACTGTAGTGATGAGGGCTGAGATGCTGAACCTGTGAGACAGGAGGACAATGGTTGAGATGCTGAACTGGTGATAGATACAGTGATGATGAGGGCTGAGATGCTGAACTGGTGAGAGATACGGTGATGATGATGGCTGATGCTGAACTGGTGAGAGATACAGTGACGAGGATGGCTGAGATGCAGAACCGTGAGAGATACAGTGACGAGGGATGGCTGAAAGCTGAACTGGTAGGAGATACCGCGACGAGGATGTCTGAGATGCAGAGCTGGTGGGAGATACAGTGACGAGGATGGATGAGATGCTGAACTGGTGAGAAATACAGTGACGATGATGGCTGAGATGCCGAACTGGTGGGAGATACAGTGACGATGATGGCTGAGATGCTGAACTGGTGAAAGATACAGTGATGATGATAATTGAGATGATATACCCATGAGAGATACAGTGATGATGATGGCTGAGATGCTGAACCGGTGAGATACAGTCAATGATGGCTGCGATGCTTAACCTGTCAGAAACACAGTGATGATGATGGCTGAAGTGCTGAACCAGAGAGAGACAAGTGACGATGATGGCTGAAATGCTGAACTAGTGAGAGATACTGTAGTGATGAGGGCTGTGATGCTGAACCTGTGAGAGACAGGAGGACAATGGTTGAGATGCCGAACTGGTGATAGATACAGTGATGATGAGGGCTGAGATGTTGAACTGCGGGTGAGACAGTGATGTTGAGGCCCAAGAAGCTGAACTGGTGAGATATACAGTGACAATGATGGCTGAGATTCGATCTGGTGAAAGATACTGTGACGATGATAGCTGAGATGATATACCCATGAGAGATACAGTGATGATGATGGCTGAGATGCTGAACCAGTGAAAGAGACACTGACTGATTGCTGCGATGCTTAACCTGTCAGAGATAGTGATGATGATGGCTGAAATGTTGAATCGGTGAGTGATACTGTAGTGATGAGGGCTGAGATGCTGAACCTGTGAGAGACAGGAGTGACAATGGTTGAGATGCCAAACTGGTGATAGATACAGTGATGATGAGGCCTGAGATGCTGAACTGGTGAGAGAAACGGTGATTATGATGGCTGAGATACTGAACCGGTGAGAGATACAGTGATGATGAGGGCTGAGATGCTGAACTGGTGAGAGTTACAGTGATGACGAGGGCTGAGATTCTGAACCTGTGAGAGACAGTAGTGACAATGGCTGAGATGCTGAACTGATGAGAGATACAGTGATGATGAGGGCTGAGATACTGAACTGGTAAGAGATACAGTGAGGATGAGGGCTGAGATGCTGAACCTCTGAGAGATGGTAGTGACTATGGCTGAGATGCTGAACTGGTGAGAGATACAGTGATGATGAGGGCTGAGATGCTGAACTGGCGGGTGAGACAGTGATGATGAGGCCTGAGATGCTGAACTGGCGAGAGATACAGTGATGATGAGGGCTGAGATGCTGAACCTGTGAGAGACAGGAGTGACAATGGTTGAGATGCTGAACTGGTGATAGATACTGTGATGATGAGGGCTGAGATGCTGAACTGGTGAGAGATACGGTGATGATGATGGCTGAGATACTGAACCAGTGAGAGATACAGGATGATGATGGCTGAGATGCTGAACCGTTGAGAGATACATTGATGATGAGGGCTGAGATGCTGAACTGGTGAGAGTTACAGTGATGATGAGGGCTGAGATTCTGAACCTGTGAGTGATAGAGTGACGATGATGGCTGAGATGCTGAACCTGTGAGAGATACAGCAGCGATGATGGCTGTGATGCTGAACCTGTGAGAGAAACAGCAGCGATGATGGCTGGGATGATGAACCTGTGAGAGCTACAGTGGTGATGATGATGGCTGAGATGCTGAACCTCTGAGAGAGACAGTGGTGGCAATGTATGAGAATCTCGACCTGTGAGAGAGACAGTGGTGGCAATGTATGAGAATCCTAATTGTGAGAGAGACAGCAGCGATAATGGATGACATGCTGTACCTGTGTGAGATACAGCAGCAATGATGGCCAGGATGCTGGTGGTGATGGCTGAGATGCTAAACCTTGAGAGAAACAGTGGCAACGATGGCTGAGATGCTGAGCCTGTAGAGAAAGACAGCTGATGATGGCTGAGATGCTGAACCTGTGAGAGAGACAGTGACTGATGATGGCTGGATGCTGAACCTGTGAGAGATACAGTGCATGATGATGGCTGGAATGCTGAACCTGTGAGAGATACAGTGACTGATGATAGCTGGGATGCTAAACCTGTGAGAGATACAGCAGCGGTGATGGATAAGAAGCTCAACCTGTGAGAGAGACAGTGGCAACGATGGATAAGATGCTGATCCTGTTAGAGAGACAGCGGCACCGATGGCTGAATTGCTATGCCTACAAGACAGCAGTAACGATGGCTAAGATGCTGTACCTGTGAGAGAGACAGTGGCATCGATGGCTGAGATACTAATCCTGGGAGAGATACAGCGACAACAATGGCTGAGATATTGATCCCATGAGACGACAGCGGCAACTATGGCGCAGATATTGAACCTGAGACAGACCACAGTGACTATGGTAAAGATGCTGATCCTGTCAGATACTGAACCTGTGAGAGAGACAGAGAGAGAGCCAGAGAGAGAGAGATTGTAGTAACGGTATGAGATGCTGAACCAGTGAGAGATGCAGTGATGATTCTGCTGAGATACTGAAGATGAGAAAGACAGCAGTGATGATGGCTGAGACTGTACCTGAGAGACAGTGGCAACTATGGTAGACATGTTGTACCTGTGAGAGAGACAGCAGCGACTATGACTGTGATGCTGAACTGGTGAGAGATACAGTGATGAGGATGGCTGAGATGCTGAACTGGTGAGAGATACAGTGACGATGATGGCTGAGATGCTGAACTGGTGGGAATACAGTGACGATGATGGCTGAGATGCTGAAGTGGTGAAAGATACAGTGACGATGATAGCTGAGATGATATACCCGTGAGAGATACAGTGATGATGATTGCTGGGATGCTGAACTGGTGAGAGATACAGTGAATGATGGCTACGATGCTTAACCTGTCAGAGATACAGTGATGATGATGGCTGAAGTGTTGAACCAGCGAGAGATACAGTGACAAAGATGGCTGAAATGCTGAACCATTGAGAGATACTGTAGTGATGAGGGCTGAGATGCTGAACCTGTGAGAGACAGGAGTGACAATGGTTGAGATGCCGAACTGGTGATATATACAGTGATGATGAGGGCTGAGATGCTGAACCGTTGAGAGATACAGTGATGCTGAGGCCTAAGAAGCTGAACCAGTGAGAGATACAGTGATGATGAGGGCTGAGATGCTGAACCTGTCAGAGGCAGGAGTGACAATGGCTGAGATGCTGAACTTGTGATAGATACAGTGATGATGAGGGCTGAGATGCTGAACTGCCGGGTGTGACAGTGATGCTGAGGCCTAAGAAGCTGGAACCAGTGAGAGACACAGTGATGAGGGCTGAGATACTGAACCTGTGAGAGACAGGAGGACAATGGTTGAGATGCTGAACTGGTGATAGATACAGTGATGATGAGGGCTGAGATGCTGAACTGGTGAGAGATACGGTGACGATGATGGCTGAGATACTGAACCAGTGAGAGATACGGGATGATGAGGGCTGAGATGCTTGAACCGCTGAGAGATACAGTGATGATGAGGGCTGAGGTGCTGAACTGGTGAGAGTTACAGGATGATGAGGGCTGAGATTCTGAACCTGTGAGAGACAGTAGTGACAATGGCTGAGATACTGAACTGATGAGAGATACAGTGATGATGAGGGCTGAGATGCTGAACCTGTGAGTGATAGAGTGACGATGATGGCTGAGATGCTGAACCAGTGAGATACTGTAATAATGACTGCTGAGATGCTGAACCTGTGAGAGACGGTAGTGACTATGGCTGAGATGCTGAACTGGTGAGAGATACAGTGATGATGATGAGGGCTGAGATGCTGAACTAGTGAGAGATGCAGTGATGATGAGGGCTGAGATGCCGAACTGGCAGGTGAGACAGTGATGCTGAGTTCTGAGATGCTGAACTGGTGAGAGATACAGTGATGATGAGGGCTGAAATGCTGAACCTGTGAGAGACAGTAGTGACAATTGCAAAGATGCTGAACTGGTGAGAGACACAGTGATGGTGAGGGTCGAGATACTGAACTGGTGACAGATACATTGATGATGAGTTGTGAAATGCTGAACCGGTGAGGGATACAGTGATGATGAGGGCTGAGATGATGAACTTGTCAGAGATACAGTGATGATGAGGGCTGAGATGCTGAACCTCTGAGAGACAGTAGTGTCAATGGCAGAGATGCTGAACTGGTAGAGATACAGTGATGATGAGGGCTGAGATACTGAACTGGTGAGAGATAGAGTGATGATGAGGGCTAAGATGCTGAACTGTGAGAGTTACAGTGATGATGAGGGCTGAGATGCTGAAATGGTGAGAGATACAGTGATGAGGAGGGCTGAGATGCTGAACCTGTGACAGACAGTAGTGACAATGGGTGAAATGCTGAACTGGTGAGAGATACAGTGACGAGGATGGCTGAGATGCTGAAATGCTGGGAGATACAGTGACGAGGATGGCTGAAATGCTGAACTGGTGAGAGATACAGTGACGATGATGGCTGAGATGCTGAACTGGTGGGAGATACAGTGACGATGATGGCTGAGATGCTGAACTGGTGAAAGATGCAGGACGATGATAGCTGAGATGATATACCCATGAGAGATACCGTGATGATGATGGCTGAGATGCTGAACCGGGAGAGACAGTGACTGATGGCTGCTGTGCTTAACCTGTCAGAGATACAGTGATGATGATGGTTGAGATGCTGAACCTGTAGAGACAGGAGTGACAATGGTTGAGATGCTGAACTGGTGATAGATACAGTGATGATGAGGGCTGAGATGCTGAACTGGCGTGAGACAGTGGATGATGAGGCCTGAGATGCTGAACTGGTGAGAGATACAGTGATGATGAGGGCTGAGATGCTGAACCTGTGAGAGACAGGAGTGACAATGGTTGAGATGCTGAACTGGTGATAGATACTGTGATGATGAGGGCTGAGATGCTGAACTGGTGAGAGATACGGTGATGATGATGGCTGAGATACTGAACCAGTGAGCGATACAGTGATGAAGAGGGCTGAGATGCTGAACCGTTGAGAGATACATTGATGATGAGGGCTGAGATGCTGAACTGGTGAGAGTTACAGTGATGATGAGGGCTGAGATTCTGAACCTGTGAGTGATAGAGTGACGATGATGGCTGAGATGCTGAACCTGTGAGAGATACAGCAGCGATGATGGCTGAGATGCTGAACCTGTGAGAGAAACAGCAGCGATGATGGCTTTGATGATGAACCTGTGAGAGCTACAGTGATGATGATGGCTGAGATGCTGAACCTCTGAGAGAGACAGGTGGCAATGTATGAGAATCTGACCTGTGAGAGAGACAGTGGTGGCAATGTATGAGAATCTCGAATTGTTAGAGAGATAGCAGCTATAATGGATGACATGCTGTACCTGTGTGAGATACAGCAGCAATGATGGCCAGGATGCTGGTGGTGATGGCTGAGATGCTAAACCTTTGAGAGAAACAGTGGCAACGATGGCTGAGATGCTGAGCCTGTGAGAAAGACAGCGGTGATGATGGCTGAGATGCTGAACCTGTGGAGAGACAGTGACTGATGATGGCTGGATGCTGAACCTGTGAGAGATACAGTGCATGATGATGGCTGGGATGCTGAACCTGTGAGAGATACAGTGACTGATGATAGCTGGGATGCTAAACCTGTGAGAGATACAGCAGGTGATGGATAAGAAGCTCAACCTGTGAGAGAGACAGTGGCAACGATGGATAAGATGCTGATCCTGTTAGAGAGACAGCGGCACCGATGGCTGAATTGAAGATGATGTCAGTGACCCAAGTTGGGAACAAGAGAAAAAGAAATTCAAGGAGGCTGTGTCTGGGTTTGTTTGCATTAATACCCCCTCCCTTAAAAAACATGTGTTTTACCAGTTTTGGCTGGTGATGGTGATGATGATGATGATAATGACCCAGTAATAATGATAGGTAGTCGTGGTGGTCAGTTGCAGTCCAAGTGTGTCCTGCCTGAAACATCACGTAGCACACACCCCTCTTCGTGGCTTAAAAGAACGGAGTCCAATAAGCAGCATCAGGGACTTGTTAAAAGTAGAGCGTCATAATCCCTTGTTTGGGATTTTTTTGTGCAAGATGCAAATGATGATTCAGTTGCAATCTGTCAGGTTTGCCATGTGCGTGTGAGTCGAGGTGAAAAGGGCAGCCACCTGGGCACAGGAGGGCAGCATACGTATACGCATCTTAAGAACAGGCACATGGCACTGTGGACCCAGCACAAGACTGGACATGATACTGACTGAAATTGACAAGTAGCTGAACCTCCTGTCCCTGTGAGCTGGGTTCATAGCAAGTGACAATGGATCAAATGTGATGAAATGCATCATGAATGGTGGCTTTTTTGTGTTCCATGCATGACCCGCTGTTTAAATCTTATGGTGCAGGTGTTTCTGCAGCACCCTGATGTAAAGGAAATGCTGACAGTTGCACAACATATCTGTTGTCACTTTTCATGATCTGCAAAGGCCCGTGACCAACTTCGGCAATTGCAGATTCGAAACAGCCTCCCTTAACACCACCTGAAGCTGGAAGTTGTTACGCGGTGGAACTCCACTTTATACATGGCAGAGAGGTTGTATGAACAATACAAAGCCATCTCAGAATATCTTGTGATGCACACTAGCTGTGACAGTTCAGGGGGCCTCCATGTCTATGATGACTAAACAGCGGCACCTCATAGACTCTAATAAAAATGTTGTGGCCTTTTGAACATGCCACACAAGCAGTGAGCGGTGAGTCTGCCTTTATTAGCCAATCAATTCCACTGCTGCGGGTGCCAAGGCAGACATTGGTGAATGTACAGCATGGCCTTGATGTTGCCGGAGGCAGTGCTAACAGTGTGTTGCTGAAACACATGCTGACAGTATTCGACGAGAATCATCACATCTTGAGCATTCCATGTAGTGACAACTTTGCAACAGCAACAATGCTGGACCCACGATACAAACATGGAATTGCCTCAGTACTGGAGCGAGGGCCTGAACAGGTAAAAAATGTCAGTGGGCAACTGGTGCGCTTGGTTCATGGGGCACAGAAGTCATGTGCCAAGGTCAGCAAACCTCAGCAGCAGCATAATCAGGCTGAAGGTGCACCTGGAGGAGTAATACACATATCCTGTAAGGGGAAGGGGACTGCAGTTCCAGGTGGTCTGTCATCCAAAACGGTTGGCGTCAACCTTCTTTGGGAGGCTTTGTCCCTAGTGGGGAATTGTGAAATAAATTATTCCAGAGAACAGGATGATGCATTAGCCACTGGACTTAGTGCGCACAAAGAATGGTTGAGTCATATTTGTCTGAAAACAGGCATCTGTCAACAACTGGAGCAAAAGGTCAGTGAATGGCCAGAGCTGACCGCAGTGGCACTAAAGTACATGACATGTCCACCCTCCAGTGTAAGTATCGAGAAGGTATTCAGCTCAGCAGGTGCAATAGTTAGGGATCATCAGACAAACCTCTTTCCTGCCAATATTAGTTTGCTAACATTCATAAAAAATGAATGAGAGGCACATACCAGCCCAGACTGCAACCTCTGTATTCGTACCCTAGCCTATTCATGGTTTTGGTGATGTGGAAATGGACCATCCTGGTGGCACTGGCAGTGGCTGCCTGAAACGGCCCACCACTGATGCAGATGATGACACAATGGAGAAAGAATTTCCCAGTGGTCAGACTTCAGACATCGATGACTATGAGGGCAGCTATCTTTATGAGGAAGATGATGTGGTTAATGTTGACAGGTTTTAACTGAAGTTATATGTTTTCTTTTTCGTATGGTTCAATGAGTGTCCCACTTAGAGTGTGACTCAAATTCCATATGTCACGTCACATTTGTAACACAGAAAGCACACTATATCCTGGCCCCCTGGAACACCACCATCAGACTGCTGTTAGCCACTGCCACCACAGGGAATGACTTTGTGTGCCCCCCCGGACCACCACCACCATAAGACCACTGTTAACCACTGCCACCACCACCACCAGATGCAGGAAGATGTCAGAGGGAATGCCATCATGTGCCGCAGCTATGGCCACCAGCACCCATCACCAGTGTCATTCTGACAATGATTTCCCATTATATTGACCATGCCAAGGCAGAGGGAGTCGAACAGGAGATCACATCCATCAGCCACAGGCACAAAGCTTCTTAATATTAAAACTATTAAAGTGAGTATGTGTACTAATGTTTTTTATGCTATTCAACTTCGTTTAGCTGTGTGTTTTTTCTTTTGCTTTTCTGAGCTGCAATGGTCAAACACATACGGTAAACTTATTTTTTTTTTTTACAGGTTAACAACAAATGACTCTCCTTCGCTGAAAGTCGGTATCAATGATAAAGTAGCAGTACCGTACACAGGCATCTATAGAATATCCATTTCAAATCCATACTGGTAAATATATATGTTTTATTTCATCTTTTTTTTTTTTTAAAGAGTTCAACAAATCTGACTGAGGATTCATACACTAGGTGACATGTGTACGTCACAAAAACTATTTCTGCAACATACCATGCTCTGCATTCCAAACTTGCAGCTGTGCAGCCATGACACTGTTGAAAAAGTTGGACACAGGTTGTGTTAATTGACAAGATGTGGTTTTGAAATGTAACTTGAGTTGAGATTGAGAACCAGGGACACTGGCACAGTGTATTTGTTACACAGCCTGGTTCTAAATTAGTTGTGATTGATCTGTGGCTGCAGTGTGACAGCTTGCTGTCTGTGTTAATCCAGATACCCATGGAACAGCCACGGCTTAAACATAATGTGTTACTGCTGCAATCAAGTTGTAATAGGTGCTTTGTTGTGGCACAGTTGCCTTATCCAAAGAAGTTCTATAACATCAGGCCCCCCCCCCCCGGTCTGGGGCAGACATGCAACAAGCAGAAGTCGTTTCAATCGATGACCATGACCATCATCACCAACCAGACTCGAGAAGGATGCAGATGAAATCTGTAAAGAAGTAACTAAATAAGAAACCATTAGTGAGACCTACCTGCAAATATGCCCCCCCAAAAAAGAATACTTACTTCATTGACTTGAGAGTATTCCATTTCCAATTTCAATGCAACCCTTAGATGCCTCTCAACTGCCTTAAATAAGGCATGTCGGCTCATCATTGGTGTTCACCGTCTCACCCACACATGTGACCTGTACACCCAGACCGGCTGGCTCCAACTATCAAACTGCATAAAGTTTCTCACCTGCTCCATGGTGAAAAAATCTACCTTGGCCTTGCACCTTCTGGGGTCTCAACTCTGTTACAACACCGAACCAACAAACGGTGCCTTTGGAGATCCACGCTATAGCTACTGAAAGTCCCTCACTGTCACACTTCACACAGACAACGCTGTTTTGCTTATCAAGCACCACTCTGGCTCAATGGCCTCAACCCCACCATCTCCTCTGTCCCGACAATTGGTATGTTTAAAACTAGGCTCTGGGACTATCTCACTACCAACAGCTCCTGTGACTGCCCAACTTAACCTTGTTTCTCCACTTCCCTTTCTGCTCTAGTTGTCCCCTCCCTTCCTCTCTGGATTCTACCCTCCCATCTTGGTATACCCAATACTGCACTTTTCACCCTCTCCCCACCCTACCTGCATTCCTTCTTCCCCACCTCCCTCTTCCCTCTCCCTATGACTCTGGCACTTCTTATCTCTTGTCTATTTTCTCTGACAAATGCCACTGGCTGCCTTTGCTTACAATGTTACCCTTGAATTGTATTAATCTGTAATCTGTTTGCAATGTCCAGATTGTTGTAATGTCTGTTTTGATGTTCCCATAATTTGTATTTCTCTGACATGGAACCTTTGGAAAAGAGCCTTGGCTCAAAGGTATTTGTAATCCTAGACTTGATAAATAAATAAATAAGTTCACATCACGCGTGAAATGTGCACACCAACAGTATCTGTGACCTGTGATACAAAACAATACTAGTACGTGTCTATATATGTCAACCCTCACCTGAAAATACAAATCTATCTATCTATCTATTTATATATATATATATATATATATATATATATATATATATATCAACTCACCAAGGCTACTATTATTGTGCAGACAAAGGCACCTTCCATCTGGTTGAGGTGATCACAGTGCATTTGCAGGAATTGCAGCACACTTTGGACCAGCAACAGTTCTCTCACGGTCATCATTTTTGATGAGACTTTGCATGTGGTGTAACATTCCATTTCACTTTCTTAGCACTTGTCAATTTTCTGGACACAAGACAGATGCATTTTGGGGATGCAGAAAAATTCTGAGGACTCTGTGTGACCACTCCACGCATGAGTGACTGCTCAATAAATTCTGGAGGACTTTGCATGAGGTATAACGCTCCCATTTCACTTCCTTAGCACTTGTCAATTTTCTGCACACAAGACAGATGCATTTTGTGTGTTGTGATTGTGAGCACATAATGTCATACTTAAATTATAAATGAAAGCAGCATTGCAAGAATGTGGTGACAATTTTGACCCGCACTTTTTTATGCTGTTTTAGATTGCCAGCCACTAGTTACCTCCTGACTTGTAAGATACCCTTCTTTTCACAGTTTGTGTCTGCTTTACTACTTCTTCTCATGTCTGAAAAAAGAGGAGCACGCCTTTTAATATTGTTCTGACCAGGTTTTTATCAATATTTGCAGCTGTTTGTCAATAACTATAACTGTTGCTAGCCTTGCTTGTAGAGCAGAAAGCAGCTAACTAAAAGAAGTTACATTTTCTTATTAATTTAACACTTATATCGCAGTAAGAGTCAGTGTCTGTTGACATTAAGCAAACAGATATTTAATTAGAAGTAGAAGGGGTCTTATTTAGGGTTAAAAAAAGAAAGAAAAGAAGAAAGTCACTGTGTGTTCTGTGCTGGGAAGGGTATTTTATCAGTTTACTTTGCTAAACCAGTAGGAGGAGACAGAGCTCAATTGGGGGTGTGGCTTAGACACCATAAAAGCAGGTGACTCAAATTACCACTTCCTGTTGCTAGCCTTTTTTCGTACTAATTGCCCTCCATCCCACCCATCCTAAGCCAGTTCTACTTTTATAGCCACTGGATTTGACTGTCAACAGGAACTACTTCCTGTTTGGCAGTAGGAAGGGAAGGATCATAGAGAAATATTGGTTTTGTCAACCCTAAAGGAAAATGTAGCTCACTCCCCAGCTGCTGGTGGTCTGACACTAGCAAGGAAAAAGGAGACTACTGAAGAATATAGGAAGTTGCTGTCCCAGAACAGGAAGGGTGAGAGCTGTAAGGAGAGGAGAGTAAGCATACAGAGAAACAGGAGAGGGGGCACAAAATAAGACATGATAGGAGTGGTGCAGTGCAATGGCTGTGGGGCGGCAGTGTTCTGGGAGACATTCTGGAGGCTGTGATGCTGCCCTATTTGCAGGCACCTCTCTGGTCTGAGGGAGGAAGTTGCCTGTCTCCAGGCTGACCTGGCTAGGATTCGTGAAACCTCCTCCCCCACCCAGGGACCACCAGGGCCAATGCCACTACCTCTGAGGTTGCCAAGAAAGAGGAGAGGCTGGACCAGGGTGGGCTCAGGGAGGAGAAGGTGGTGGAACAGGAGTTGCATCCCTCCAGCTGTACCTCCACAATTCATTCACTCTTCTGGTGGAGAGTGGTTCCTCTATGGAGGCACCTGCAGTGGATACCCAGGAGGATGCTGGGAACCTTCACAAAGGAGACCCACAGGAGGGTGGCATGAGACCCCACAGGGGAAAGAAACAACTCCTGGTGAGTGACTCAGTCATTAGAGGAGTAGAAATGGGGGAGGAAGGGGAGAGGGAGGTAAGGTGCCTGCCTGGTGCCATGGCTTGGAGGGACAGGAAGCGAATCCTCAGTATCGTGGGAGCAACTGCACGAGGGAGGGAGCTGGATATCACTGTACACCTAGGGACAAATGATCTGGCTAGGAATGGGATCAGAGCAGTGCAAGAGGAGTTTGTAGAGTTGGGGAGGGACTTTAGACAAGTAGCACATACAGTAACCTTCTCTGAGGTGCTGTCTGTCTATGGCAAGGGTGATGCTAGGGTACTTCTCACCAGGGAATTCAATGAATGGTTGAAAAACTGATGTGGAGCTCAGGGTTTTGGCTTCATTGGGGACTAGGGAGCCACCTGGAGGGATGCAGACCTATACTGGTGCGATGGTCTGCATCTGTCCGAGGGGGGGGACCAGGATTCTAGGTGAGAGGTTTAAATGCTTCATTGGCAAGCATTTAAACTAGCCAAGGGGAGAGGCACTGAAAAGGAGCAGGGAAATCCCAGCCTCCCCCCACAAAACATGGTAATTAGTGAGGTAAACACCAAGGTAGAGAAGTCATTAGGGAGCAGGACAGAAGTAAATGTAAAAAGAAGACAAAGGCAGTAAGGACAGGAATGGGGCTAAAAGGAGTAAGGCCATCAAAAAGTGGAAGGTGATGAGTACCAATGCCCGTTGTCTGTGTAACAAGCTTCCCTGAACTAGTGGCCTTGATGGAAGAGGGTTGCCTGGATATTGTGGCAGTCACAGAAACATGGTACACAGAGAACCATGACTGGGATGTCAACATACCAGGATACACAATCTACAGGAGGGACAGGGAGGGTAAAAGAGGAGGAGGAGGAGTAGTAGTAGCTCTCTATGTAAAGGAAGGGATCAAAGCAACAGAACTAAAGAGTAAACAGGGAGCAGATGAGACACTCTGGGTCACCCTGGAGACAGGAAATGTCACCACAATCCGCATGGGGGTTGTATACAGACCCCCATCTCAGGGGGAGGAAATGGACAAGGAAATGATAGAAGGCATCCTTAGAATGGCAGAAAAAGGGGAGATATTGTTGATGGGGGACCTGAATATGCCAGATGTTAACTGGAGCACCTTTGCTGCAGGCACATCCAAGAGCAGGGTCATTCTTGATGCCCTACAGGGGCATGCCTCAGACAGCTAGTACTGGAACCCACTTGGGAGGGAGCAATCTTAGATCTGGTACTCTCAAATGGGGACAGAGAAAGAATCTCAGATTTAGAAGTGGGTAGCCATCTGGGAACAAGCGACCACCAAACAGAGTGGTTCACGATAAACACAGTCATACAATCAAACCATACAAAAGCAAGAGTATTGGACTTTAGGAGGGCTGACTTTGGGAAAATGAGAGAGTGCCTCAGAAAAGCACTAGCAAACAGGCAAGAAGGAGGGTGGAGGAACAATGGGGAGTAATCAAAACAGCCATCACAGAGGCAACAAGTCTTTGTGTAAACAAAATCAACAAAACACAATGAAGGAAAAAACTGCTATGGTTCTCAAAAGAGGTGGCAGAGAAGGTTAAGGAGAAAAGGACAGCATTCAGGAAATATAAGGAAACACAGAAGGAGCAGGACAGAGAACTTTATCAGTTAAAGCAGAAAGAGGCTGGGAAGGTAGTCAGAATAGCAAAGGCCTAAACCGAGGAAAGGATAGCCAACTCTGTTAAGAAGGGGGATAAGACCTTTTATAGGTATATTAGGAAGCAAAATAGACCAAAGGAGGGATACTGAGGCTAATAAATTGGAGGGAATGTGGGTAGAGGGTGACAGTGAAAAAGCAGGGATACTGAACAAATATTTCTGCTCAGTATTCACAAAGGAAGAGGAGGGGGAGGTATCTAAACCAAATAAGAGAAACACTCTGAAGACGGGAGTCGATACTAGTCCATTTACAGAAGAAAGGGTTCTGAAAGAACTAATAAAATTGAAGGTGGACAAAGCAATGGGGCCTGATGGGATTCACCTAAGGGTAGAACTAATGACACCGCTGACTACTCTCTTTAACAAATCATGGGAGGATAGGATGGTACCTGAGGACTGGAGGAGGGCGGATGTGATTCCTCTTCACAAAAGTGGGAGCTGGACAGAGGCAGGAAACTATAGACCAGTTAGTTTGACCTCAGTGGCAGGGAAAATGATGGAATCACTTCTGAAGGAAAGAACTGTTGAGTACCTAGAGGCCAGTGGGGCACAGGACCCAAGGCGGCATGGATTCACGATGGAAAGGTCATGTCAAATAAATCTAATAGATTTATTTGACTGGATGACCAAAGTAGGAGATTAGGGAGGGGCTGTGGACATGGCCTACCTAGATTTTAGTAAGGCATTTGATACAGTTCTACACAAAAGATTAATATACAAGTTAGCCAGCCTTGGAGTGGGTCCCAAGGTGGTAGCCTGGATAAAAAATTGGCTAGACAACAGGATGCAAAGGATAGTAGTAAATGGAGTCCACAGTGAAGACAGGAGGGTTACTAGTGGGGTACTGCAGGGTTCAGTACTGGGACCAGTCCTTTTTAATGTCTTTATAAGTGACATTGCAGAGGAACTAGAAGGAAAAGTATATCTCTTTGCAGATGACACAAAGATCTGCAACAGGGTTGATACACCAGATGGAGTGGAAAGGATGAGAAAGGACTTGGCAAGGTTGGAGAAATGGTCAAATGTATGGCAGCTCAGATTCAATGCAAAGAAGTGCAAGGTAATGAACCTGGGAAACAAAAACCCAGGGGAAGAGTACACAATGGCAGGTGAGATACTGACAACAGTAAAAATGGAAAGGGACCTGGGGGTAATTATATCAGATGACCTTAAGGTGGGCAAGCAATGTGAGAAGGCAGTAAGGAAGGTTGGGAGGATACTGGGATGCATAGGGAGAGGCATCAATAGTAGAAAACAGAAAGTTGTTATCCCTCTGTACAGACAGTTGGTGAGACCCCATCTGGAGTACTGTGTGCAGTTCTGGAGACCCCCATCTCCGCAAAGATGTAGACAGAGTGGAGGCTGTCCAGCTCCGCAAAGATGTAGACAGAGTGGAGGCTGTCCAGAGGAAGGCAACCAAAATGGTGCACAGTCTGCACCAGAAGACATACAAAGAAAGACTAAAGGCGCTTAATATGTATACCCTTAAGGAAAGGAGGGACAGAGGGGACATGATAGAAACTTTCAAGTACCTCAAGAGAATCAACAGAGCCCAAGAGGGTGGCATCTTTCAGAAAAAGAGATGTGCTAGAACAAGGGGCACAATTTGAAGATAGAGGGGGACGGTTCAGAGGTAATGTGAGGAAGTATTTTTTTCACAGAAAGAGTTGTGGATGCATGGAACAGCCTCCCTGTGGAGGTCATGGAGACAAGAACAGTGGGGGGGAATTCAAGAATGCATGGGATGGACATAAGGCAATTCTAGTGGGGGGCAGGAGGAAGTAAGCTGTTGGTTAACTAGGATCTGCAGCTAATCTGTTAGGTAGGAAAATGGGCAGACTAGGTGGGACAAGCGGTCCTTATCTGCCGTCAAATTCTATGTTTCTACGTTTCTATGTAATATTGTTCTGGGAGGTCATAAAACACTGCCTGCTGCATAACTGTTAATTTTACAACAGAAGTGATAAATAATAACTGATGGAGAAATGCAATGGAAAATACAGATGAAGACCTGGTCCACACCATATAAAAAGGAGTGCTCCTTTTATTATTTCAGACATAAAAAAGTAGATGGCTGGCCCATCGGCGCAGCAGTTGGATTTCTGCCTATGACGCCGGCGACCCGGGTTTGGGAACGGACTTGGGTTGCAGGAGGGCCGGCCGGGGGAAGATTTATAGAGCATCCGGGGACAGCTCTCCTTCTCCGGGGGGTGGGTAGGGGTTGCATACTCGCGTAGGCTGACTCCTGGCTGATGCTGGCTGTGCAGCATACAGCTGGGGCATGGTGTTCAAGGGGGTGGTGACAGACGTCGGTGTATGCCTTGATGTCAGATGTCACTCCCCCACAGGAAAAGCGGAAAATCTGCTCGCTGCCTGCCAAGATGATGGCTCCCCGTTCCCAGAGCGCCCCCAGTACCTGGCCAGGGCCTCCTGTTCCTCAGCAGCATCCCCGGGTCCTAATGAAGTGTGTGCTGGGGTCTCCCCTCACTCCCCAGTGCCCTTCCCCCTTGGAGGAGGGGGACCCGCCCAGTGATAGGGATACACGGGGATATCCCGGGGGTCAGCTGCAATCTGAGGACCTGAGGAGGGCTGGCTAAGGTCAGTGGGGATGAAGGGAACTTGTGGAGCCTAAAGGAGTGGGGGGCAGTGAAGCACAGGAGGAGGGCATAAACCCGTAATGCAAAAAAAAAAAGTAGTAAAGCAGACTCAAACACTGGAAACAATAGTAGCATACAAGTGAGTGGCAATGTAAAATTGCATATAAATGTATGGGTCAAAATTTTCAACAGATTGTTGCACTGCTGCTTTAAAGAGATACACCAAGTTACATAGTTACAGCATTGCACCCATATATGGGTGCCTTACCTCCAGGGAATCTTTCTTGCTACACAAGTCCTTACATAGTGCAATGCTTTTCTGGCAAAACCCTCAGAATTTCATTAAAGCAAGTCACAGAGGACTTCCCGTTCTGAAGAGAACCGCAAGTTCCTCCCTAAGCTCAGCAACCTTATGACATGATGCCAGGGAGGCGTGGGGGTGTGTTCAGTATACTGAATGGTCAGCAGCTTTCTGAATGTTGGTTTATAGCATATTGTCAAGTTTGTGTTGAAACATGGGCATGTTTCCACTAACAAGGCTCTTGTTAGCCAAAACGTGCCCACATTTCACCACAAACTGACCATTATAACATAAAGAAACAGTCAGAAATCTGCTGGCCATTCAGTATAATAGAGCATGCCCCTGCGCTCTCCCTGGCATCATGTCATAATGTTACTGAGAGCGGGGGGCAGAACTGGGTGGCTCTTCAGAACAGGAAGTCCTCTATGACCCAGTTTAATGAAATTGCAGACACTTTTGCCAGAAAAGTATTGCACTATGTAAGGACATGTGGAGCAAGAAAGATTTCCCTGGCAGTAAGGTGCTCATATATTTGGTGCAATGCTGTAAGTTGGTGAATCCCTTCAACGTCTATTTCAAAACCAAAATATTTATGAAGCCTCGTAATGTTTACTTTGTGTCAGGGCTCATGATTTGAAGTGTTTCACAAAAAGCATGACTGAGCAGTGTAAGCATGTTGTGTTAAACTGTATGTGTGCTGTCAGTGTTCTTTCTCGTGTGCATACATTGTCCAGCTTCATGCAAACATATATACAGTTTGACTTGTTGCAGTATCTCAAGAATAAAGATAAGAAAGAATATATGACGTATATTTTATTTGTACCATCAGCACCAGCGGAGTAAGTGATACAATATTTTTTCAGAGGTATCGGGTCACTGTGCACCTCAGTCACTCACAGTGCACAAATGACTTAGCGGAGATCATAGCACAAAAAACACATGCTCTCTTAAAAGTCATGTGTGCAGTATGTGACTAAGGTGCACTCTGGCCAAACACCTCTGAAAAAATATTGTATCACTTGGTCCACTGCTGCTGATGGTGACAATAAAATATACGTTATTCTACTCACTATTCTTTATACCATAAACACTGCAACAAGTCAGCAATATATGTTTGCAAGAAGCTGCACAATGTCTGATGTCCACACACACACACACAACACTGAAGGCCGGATATTCAAAAGGGTTGCGCATGGTGCAACAGTGTTCACCATGCGACCAGCTATGCGCCCTGGCGCGATATTCAAAAGGGAAAAGTGTGTGGCACAAATCCCGATGCGCTGGAGCACATCAGTAATGTACACAGTCACAGGTGGGGGGGGGGCGTGCATAATGCATAACCTGCACAGCCCGATATTCAGCCCGAGATGTGCAGAGCCATGCACGTGCAACCCCTACCTGCACCAGCACAAAGTTAAGCCAAAAAAAAGGAACAACTAACGGCCACCCACAGGTGAGCTGCCGCAGTGCAGGGTGCAACACGGCAGCTGCCACCTGTGGGTGGCCACCCAAATTCCAGCTACATCTTGCAGTGCCCCCCCCAGCCCGATCGCGGGCATTTGTATAATAAAATAAGAATTATTCCAATATCTCTGGTGGTCCAGTGGACCGCTGTTCACCCGATTGTGGGCATCTGTACACAAAGAAAGGACCAATATCCCTGGTGGTCAAGTGGTAGCCCCTCCCCATCCGCCCACTGAGCCCAACCACCCCACTCCCCATCAGCCATCGGTGGCAGCACCCACCACCTCCGCCTCACCACCCACTGACTGACAGCTCGGTAGGGCTGCATGCCCGATGGTTCTGGCGTGAGCCAATGGGCGTGCAACTATACACATTCCAGATATATGATTCAGTCACATATCAGGAAGGCCAGGAGTACAGGTATAAAGCTGCATGCCCATTGGCTCACACTGTGAACCAATGGGCATGCAGCCAACTGTCAGTTGGTGGCTGAGGTGGCAGGTGGGTGGGGTGCTGCAGCCTGCCCGGCTGGCGGGAGTGGGGTGGTGGGGCTCAGTGGCGGATGGGAGGGGGTACCACTTGACCAATCAGGGATATTAGTCCTTTCTTTGTGTACAGATGCCTACGATCGGACAGAAAGCGGTCCACTGGACCACCAGGGATAGTGGAATAATTGTCATTTTATTATACAGATGCCCGTGATTGGGCAAACAGCATTCCACTGGACCACCAGGGATATTGGGATATTTTTAATAATACAGATGTCCACGATCGGGCACAGAGAGGTCCACTAGACCACCAGGGATATAGGACGGGTTTCTTTTTTTGGACAGATGCCCATAATTGGGGCTGCAGGGGGCATCGGTCCCCGATGGCTGCTGCCTGGCAGGGCACCAGGCGCAAGTCGTCGGGGATCGGTGCACCCTGCATGCAAATGAGGCCATAATGACATGCAAATGGATCCATGTGTGCCTTGCATAAATTATAGCCCCATTTGCGTGTCACCTTTTGAATATCACAGGTGCTGTGCATGGTGCAATGGCACTTGCACTAGCGCATCTCCATGCTCCACTCTGGCCACTTGCGCTGGCACTGTGCCTCTGCACCATGCACACTGCGAGTGGCCAGGGTGCGATATTCAAAGCTGCTGAGCCATGGCACAGCTACATTGAATATCGCCCAGGCCACACCCCTGTGCAGCCAAGTTGAGCTGCACTCAAGCTTGTGCCACAGCCTGGCGCAGTTTGAATATCCGGCCCTGACTGCACACATGCAGTTTAGCACATCATACTTGCACTGCTCACACCAGGATTTCCAGAACCACTCCACAACAGAAAGTAAACATTTCTAAGGCACTGGATTATAAAAACAGGGCAATAAGGAGCATGTATGACTGTCTGTTATTAGACAGAAAGAAAATGCAACACACGACAGCAGTGGGGGGAGCAGAACAAAATAAGTTAATGGGGGATCCCATGGTGCTGCAGCAACAGATGGAGCATTGACACTATCTGCAGCTGGCATTGCTCGATCTGCTCCACCTGCTGCTGCAGCACCCCCTCACTGCTTTCCTCCAGCACTGCCCACAGCAGTGCAGTGTCTGCCTGCATTCCAGGCACTGTGGTGGGGTCCACTGGTGCGGGGGGGAAACCAGGTAGTGGTGGTGGTGAGGGTGGTGCTGGTGGCAGTGGTGGAGCAGCTGCTGCTGTGGCCCTCCTCCTGCTGTGGCAGTGAGGCACAACACCAGCAGCACCCTCTGCCACTGCCACAGAATGGCCAGCAGTTGGAGGCCCCTGCCCATTCGGTGGCAGCCTGCCACTCCACCTTGTGGTGGTTTATTATATGTGTGCACTGGCCACCAGTCCCCAGATGTGACCCCCGGGGGCTTCGGTGCACTGGCACACCATATAGCTGACATGCCACAAGGCTGCTCTCCCCCCAGCACAGTTGAAAAATTGCCAAACTGGGGAGCTGCGGGGGGGGACCAGGAACAGGAGAGGCAGATGTAGTGCCGGCAGCACTGTCACGCACCTGGGGCTCCACCTGCTGCTGTGGAGGGGGTGCTGATGGAGCTTCTGCAGCTGCTACTACTGCTGGTGGTGGTGGTGGCAGAGTTGGTGGATGTGCCGGTGGCACTGGTGGTGCTGCTGCTGTGGAGGTGGTACTGCTGGAGTCCCTGCAGCTGCTACTGGTGGTGGTAGTGGTGGCGGAGTTGGTGGATGTGCCAGTGGCACTAGTGTTGCTGCTGCTTCCAGAGAGGGAGAGGCAGGACAAACAGTTAGGAGTGGTCCAACAACACCCACCGACCCTCATGCACACTCTCCTCTGCCCATGGCCACGGGCAACAGACTCTCCTGGGTCTATCGCACAACTCACTCCTTCCTTCTCCGATGCATCATGTGACAAGCCACTTCATCACACACACTCACAGTCACACACACACACAAAAACAAAACTTACAAAACAAAGAAATCAGTCACAAAAAGAACTGAAAAACAGTAAAAAAAAAACTAAAGATTTAGCTTTAAAAGCTGTTTGGTTTTCTGCTATTTGCTCAAGATACAAACTAATAATCCAAACTCTCCTCTCCACACAAAATGCTTCCCCTTCTACCTCTGCAAAGGAGAAAGAGAAACTGTCTGCTTGTATGACTGACTTCGTTCCTGCCTGGCTAAAGCATGAGACTTACAGAACTCTAAGCCATGTGATGCGTGTTGGGGGGGGCTGTCCTATTGTTGTCATTCTGCCTTACTTCACGTTAAGGTGGAATTACAATGTGAAGTCATAATGACAAGGCAAAGTGAGCGCTTTCCAATGGCCACTTCGTGTAGCGCTATGATAACGTGAAGTGTCCACTTCACGCTCACTAGGCCGGTGGATTTTAAATTAGCTGCATCTCTACTTGCTAGGCATTTATAGGGGTACATTGGATAATTACTGGTGTGTTACAGACAGTTATGTATTTTAAATGTCGTAGAGTTTATTTCATTTATTTATTTAATATTTTTTAGGATTTACAACCTTAGAGTCAGAGACTCATTTACAAAGGCTCTGCGTCAGAAGACAATACAGACATACAATACACAGTCACAGCAAATAAAGAGTTACAAGGCAGCAATAATTCACCGTATTACAAGTTCTTTACAATATTACAGCTTGGTTGTGTAATACAATCAGCAGATAATTAACAGTTTACAGTGGAACACCACGCACAAATACGCTAAAGGAAGCAACAACTTAGAGCATACTAAGGCATGGAGAAACTAGCACAGGCAACAAGCATGTGCTGCTAACAAAGGCATTGTCATAGATACATAGATACATAGACAGTGTCAGCAGATAAGGGCCTATGGCCCACCCAGTCTGTCCATTTGAGCTTGTAAGTTCAGCTTATGTTTTCCTAGAAGTCTGTTGCCTCTTACCCCTGACCTACAGAATTCATTTATGTCTATCCCATGCATTCTTACACTACGGTCAAAAGTTTTAGAACACCCCCAGTTTACCAGTTTTTATTGAAATTTCGTGAGGTTAATGTCTCAATGTGCTCTGAAATTAAAGCATAGAACAAATAAACAATTGGAGATAAAAAGAAATCATAGAATCATTTTGTTTAACAAAATTTAATCTAAATCAAAGTAGCCACCTTTTGCAGATATACTGTAACCGCCGAACACACTCGTGGCATTCTTCCTACAATGGACATCAAATATTGTTTGGGAAGTTCTTCCCAACACTGTTGCAGAAGTTCCCACAAATGTGTTGCACTTGTAGGTTGCTTTGCTTTCACCCTTCTATCCAGTTCATCCCAATCCAGCTCAATGGGGTTTAAGTCTGGAGACTGTGCTGGCCATTCCATGATTTGAAGCCTACCATCTTGTTCTTTTCCTTGAAGGTAGTTCTGACATAGCCTGGAGATATGTTTTGGGTCATTATCTTGCTGTAGGATGAACCCCTGACCAACTAGACATAGACCAGAGGGTATTGCATGGTGCTGCAAAATGCTGTGGTAGCCCTTTGTTTCAGGGTCCCAGTCACTCTGTGCTGTTGTCTTGTGAGCCGATTATCATGCAAGCTGTTGACTCTCAGAAACTTGTTTTCTGATTCTGTTGTGGCTTTGGGTCTGCCAGACCTCTTCCTGTCAGAGTTTCCTCCAGTTTCCAAGTGCCTTTTGATGGTGTAGGAAACTGTACTCACTGACACCTTGGTTTTCTTTGCAATTTCTCTAAAGCAGTTTTTGCTAACGTAAACCTCTTTTTTAACCTCTAGCAGTTTACTGCTTACCTTTGTACCATTTCAGGTTATTCACAGGACTGGAATTGCTTAAATTTCAATAAAAGCTGGAGCAATGGGGGTGTTCTAAAACCTTTGACCGGTAGTGTAAATCCTGTGATTGTTTCAGCCCCCACCATAGTCCTGGCAGGGTGTTCCACTTGTCCACCACCTGTTCTGTGAAGAAATTCTTCCTCACACTATCTCTGAACCGTCCTTCCTCCAACTTCATCCCATGCCCTCTAGTCCTGGAACATCTTTTTCGCTTAAAAATAGTGTATTCCCGCACCCTGTTCCTCCCTGTAAGATACTTGTATGCCTCTATCATATCCCCTCTCTCCCTCCTCTCCTCCAGGGAGTACATGTTCAGTTCCTTCAACCTGTCTTCATAGGACTTGTGATGCAATCCATGCACCATCTTTGTTGCCCCCTCTGAACCTTCTCTACCCTGTCTATGTCCTTATGTAGGTAAGGTCTCCAGAACTGTACACTGTACTCAGGTGGGGCCCTCACTAGTGTCTTGTATAGTGGAATTATGACCTCCTTTTCCTGCTGGTGATGCCCCTGCCTATGCATCCCAGCATCCTATTTGCTTTACCTGCTGCCTTGTCACACTGTTTCCCTACCTTGAGGTCATCAGAGATGATAACCCCAAGATCCCTTTCCTGCTTGGTACATGCTGTATCCTCACCCCCTAACTGATATATTGTGCCAGGGGTTTTGTACCCCATATGCATTATCTTGCACTTCTTTGCATTGAATTTCAACTGCCAAACCTCTGACCATTCTTCAAGTTTCTGCAGGTCTCTTCTCATTCTGTCAGTGTCAAGAGGTTAAATTTAGCAGCCATGAATACTAGCCCTGCAGAGTAGGTAATTAACTGCAGCAGGTAGCATCATTACGGAACCTAGAGTGACATAGTACAATGCAGAGGACATGATACGACCCAATGGCAACCAGCAATGGTGTTAACATGGCGAGAAACTACCATAGGTGCAGGAGCCACGCCACCCGATGGGTGCTCAGAAGCGGGGTGAAACTGGTAGGTTCCTAAACTAGGTGGTACACTGACAGCACCGTGAGACAAGTATATGTTCTTTGAGAGCAAGCTTAAAGGGACCTAAATTGGTCAGCAGTGGTTTATTTCTTTTTTTATTTATTGAAATGTTTCACCAGGAAAGGCACACTGAGCAACAAGATGCTCATCTTACGGTGCAACCTGGGGGGAAAGGGTTACAACTGGAGGACAATTACAGGTGGTGTGGTAAAGAAATCAAACTGAACATTGTACAGGATTTAACACAGCATATAAGGTGACAGGTAGGTTACCTACATTTTGGTTACATTGTTCATGGTAGTACAGCATATATTGGGTTAATTAAGAATGGATGCACTAACATGCTATGCAAATAGAGACCGACATTTGGCAATGAGAGCAGGGCAATACACTGGTAATTAAGTGCAGTGAAAAAGGCAGACGTGCTACTGTTGAAGATACATGCCAGCAACTAGGCTGCTAGTCAGACCCTAGAGGGGCGTGGGTAGGTGGGGGCCTCAGAGGAGTCCTAAGGAGGAAAGAGATTCTGTTAGTAAAATTATTGAACAGAGCTGCAGTCATACAAGGGATTATAAAGAGGGTCCCAGTGCTACTCAATAATTTACATTCTGTGCACACAGGATGTAGTCCACACATAGAATTAAACTGCCCAGAAGGGATTGTTGTTATTTCTCAAACTGTGCAGTGAAAGTACAGTAATTATTTTCTTGTGTGGACCAAGTAAGGTCCCTTGAATGAATGCAGAGTTCAGTTTTTTTGGCGGGGGCAGGCTTCCTAACACTTTGGTGATGTCTCTGAGGAATGCAAGGATAAACCCTACAAAGCAAGCACTTGTCAATGCTTAAATTCGTGGTGCATAGCAATAAGGAAGTGTGTGGATTGTAGTAGTACAGGAAGAGTTTTATTGTTAATGAGCAATAGAAAGTTGTATGACAGCTGTACTGTTCATGAGGTGGTGGGATAAAAAGGTTATATTGAAAATTGGGAGTGAAAATATTGAAAATGACCAAAGTTACACGAGTGCGTAGAAAATTGTGAATGACTGAGTGTAACTTGTAAATTTTGGGGAGTTGCATCACCACATTTTCATCATATGGCCTCTGTGGTACCCTCACCATGAAAAGTTAATTGTCATTTTGGTACATTCGTGCTAAAAGGTGGTTTCAAGAGAGCTACTGCACTATCTGCACCACAGGCATGAAAACACATTTCAGGCAAGATGCAAAAAACTTATACCTGTGCTCTTCATAAGGAAGTATTAAAAAATGGCAATGTTGAAAATCTGGAGTGAAAATATTAAAAATGGGCAAAGATATGAGCGTGCGTAGAAACTGCACAACACATGCTCATAACGCAGGCATTTTGTGAACATTTTTCACCAAATTTTAAACATGGTGTTTAGGACGTCTCACCAACAGTAGCACTGTGATTTTGTTAATCCATCCTAAAAATTAATTTCGACACCAACTGCTCCATTCTGAGCCACAGTACAAAACATATTTTGAGCAAGATATGGAAAATGACAGCTATACTGTTTATAAGGGATGTGAAAAATGGCAATGTTGAAATTCTGGAGTAAAAATATAAAACATTAGCGAAGTTATGAGTGTCCATGGAAACTGCGTAATGCACACTGGTAACACAAGCTTTTTTTTTTTAATTTTTCTACCAAATTTGCATCATGGGCTTTTTGGGATCCCACCTCATGAACAGTGGCACTGTTGTTTTGGTACTTGGTCCTGAAAGGTGAATCTGTGCAGTGATCGCAAAATCACCTTTCAGAACCAAGAACCAAAATGACACTGACATGTTCATGAGGTAGGGTCTCAAAAACCCCATGTTGAAAATTTGGGGCCAAGATTCAGAAAAATAGCTGAGATATCAACCTAAGTTGAAACTCCCCATTGAGTCCCATTATACATGCTTACCCGATTCCTCAGTTCGGCTTTGAAGAGTGCAGAAGTATCCTAAGCCAGTGAAGATCACAGCTCCTACCCTCCAGAGGATAAGTATGGGTGAGGGGAGTGCGAGGAGGTGGATGTGCAGATAGAGGATTGGGGTGGGGGAAGGGTACTGGAGAGATGATGCTGGAAGATTTTCTTTTTTACAAGTGAAATAGTTTTAAGAAAAGACTTCTGGTGGATGGCTTTTCTATTTTACAGTTCTTTTTTTAAACATTTAGGCACACTGGGGGGCTTCCATTGTCCCATACTTGTGTGGGCATGCCATTGCTATTAGGGGAATTGGGCACCTCATTGTCAACTAACAGTACAGATGAAGCGCATCCGACACTGGGAATGGGCACCAATGTCAGGAAGGGGAATTATTTCAAGGAAAGACACACTATGGGCTGCAGGGACTGGGAAATCATTTAACCAGGAAAGACACGCTGAGCTGTAGAGACTGGGGAATCATTTAACCAGGAAAGACAGCTGAGCTGCAGGGACCGGGAAATCATTTAACCAGGAAAGACAGCTGAGCTGCAGAGACCAGGAAATCATTTAACCAGGAAAGACAGCTGAGCTGCAGAGACCAGGGAAATCATTTAACCAGGAAAGACAGCTGAGCTGCAGGCCTGGGAAATCATTTAACCAGGAAAGACACCAGAGAACTGCAGGGACCAGGAAATCATTTAACCAAGAAAGACACCCTGAGCTGCAGAGACCAGGGAAACTGTTTAACCAGGAAAGACAGCTGAGCTGCAGGGACCAGGGAAATCATTTAACCAGGAAAGACAGCTGAGCTGCAGGGACAGGGAAATCATTTAACCAGGAAAGACAGCTGAGCTGCAGAGACCAGGAAATCATTTAACCAGGAAAGACAGCTGAGCTGCAGAGACCAGGGAAATCATTTAACCAGGAAAGATGACAGCTGAGCTTGCAGGCCTGGGGAAATCATTTAACCAGGAAAGACACGCGGAACTGCAGGGACCAGGGAAATCATTTAACCAGGAAAGACAGCTGAGCTGCAGGGACCGGGGAAATCATTTAACCAGGAAAGACAGCTGAGCTGCAGGGACCGGGGAAATCATTTAACCAGGAAAGACAGCTGAGCTGCAGGGACTGGGGAAATCATTTAACCAGGAAAGACAGCTGAGCTGCAGGGACTGGGGAAATCAGAAAAGACATACTGAGCGGCAGGGGCCGGGGAAATCATTTAACCAGGAAAGACACACAGAGCTGTAATGGACTGGGAAACTGTTTGACCAGGAAAGACATGTAGAGCTGCAGGGACCAGGGAAACCATTTAACCAGGAAAGACACACAGAGCTGCATGGACCGGGGAACTTGTTTGACTAGGAAAGACACGTTGAGCTGTGCAGCTGAAGAGCTCACATTTCAAAGCACAGAGTCAAGGGCAGCACCTCAGCAGAACAGTATCATCAGGACACTGTCTGCTGATTTGCTAGTCAGAGACTGGCCCTGTAGCACCGCTTGGTCATTGGGCTGGAACCCTCACACCTCTATTTAGCAACTCTCATTATCAACATGTTCATTTGCTCTTGTGCCCTCAACAAACTTAACAAATAGACCACAAAGACTGGGCAGTGGGCCAGATACAGAACAATTGATTTTTATGGTGTTATCTGTTACCAAGCAGTTGTTTCCTCAGATAAGTAACTGACTGAAAGGTAAATCTTGAAAACTTGACACTGGAATGCAGTAATGAGCTCTCAGTGTATGTTCGTGCAACGGCATAAGAGCAAAGCCACTGGGCTTGCGTTCTCCAATTATTAAGGTATCAGATCATCTCTTTTTTTCTGGATCTTCGCTCCACATATAAATTTTGTTTAATCTTTTATATTCAGGAGGAAGGGGGATAGTAAAGTAAGTGGAGTGGTGAAAGACGATTAGACAAAGCAAAGGAAACAGGCCTGTTCATGATCACACCTCACAGGCTTGTCATCCTTCCTTGCCTAAGCCCCCCCTGAAGAAGCTATTCCTCTGCATTTAACGCAGGAATATGAGAAACATGGAACTCTTCACTTCAAGCCCTGCCTGAATCAGCCCATGTATCACCCAGCAGCTGGATCCACCTCCCCCGCCGTAAACAAAAAAATTAAAATCATAGAAATGGATATATTTAGAGTAAGTCAATATATGTTGGTGATTGCTGGAGACCCCCTTGCAAGCATTTTTAATACATTGCAAATACATTTACAGATACATGGGAGGCAGTGTGGCGTGGTGGTCTAGGGCTCTGGGTTGCAGATTTGGTGATATCCAGCAGACCAGACCTGGGTTTGGGTCCCATGGCTTCCACTTGCATACTGTGTGACCCTGAGCAAGTCACTTAACCGCCTTGTGCTCCCAGGTTGCTCCTGTAAAAAAGCTTTCAGCTTAGTGTGCTATGTCTGGTTAATAAAATAAATACACATTTTCAACATTACAAATGTGCTTAAAAACAGAATCCATTCACAAGCTAAAGAGGCACCATGATTTCAGCTTTTGTTTCCAAATGTTGGCCAAAAACAACTTCCAGCCTTCTTTCTAGCCCAGGTGCCATACCTTTTGGTGTACAAACAATTAATTTCTGACAGGTCAAACATGCTACAGACCGCTCTGGTCCCTGGTGTTACAGCATGGCTGTGTGGAGGAGAAAAAGTTTTTTTTTTTTTTTTTGGCTGTAATGCTTGCAAGATTTGCTGTTTCCTCTTTTCGAGTTGGAGTTTTCTATTGAAAGGCCTGGAACTTTTGCAACTGGAAGGAGGGAAGAGAGTGGACAGGTAATTGTGTCTCCCAACACTTGGGTTGCCTTGCCATGCCATGCTGTCCAGGGGCCAACTATGCCATTTTGGGGGAGAAAGATAGAACGTCAGTTTTAAATGGATGGGCAGTGTAGCCTACAGGGAGAGTAATTGAGCTGTGAATGACCTTGGTACATAGAAACATAGACCTTGACGGCAGATAAGGACCACTTGGCTCACCTAGTCTGCCCATTTCCCTACCTACAGGATAAGCTGCAGATCCTAGTTAACCAACAGCCTATTTCTTCCTACCCCACAACAAGAATTGCCTTATGTCTGTCCCATGCATTCTTAAATTCTCCCACAGTTTTAGGCCCCACAACCTCCTCTGGAAGGCTGTACCATGCGTCCATCACCCTCTCTGTGAAAAAATACTTCTTCACATTGCCCCTGAACCACCCCTCATCTTCAAATTGTGTCCCCTTGTTCTTGCACATCTCTTTCTCTGAAAGATGCTACCCTCTTGGACTTTGTTGATTCCACTGAGGTACTTAAAAGTTTCTATCATGTCCCCCCTCTCCTTCCTTTCCTCAAGTGTATACATATTAAACTCTTTTAGTCTCTTCTTGTATGGCTTGTCTTGCAGGCCCTGCACCATTTTAGTTGCCCTCCTCTGGACTGCCTCTATCCTGTTTATGTCCTTGTGGAGATGGGGTCTCCAGAACTGGACGTAGTACTCCAGATGGGGTCTCACCAACTGTCTGTACAGGGGGATAACAACTTCCTGTTTTCTGCTGCTGATGCATCTCCCTATGCATCCCAGTATACCCTCAGCCTCCCTACTGCCTTCTCACATTGCTTGCTAATCTTAAGGTCATCTGATATGATTACCCCCAGGTCCCTTTCCATTTTTGTTGTTGTTACTACCTCCCACCCATTGAGTAATCTTCTTCTGGGTTTTTGTTTCCCAGGTGCACTACTTTGCACTTCTTTGCATTGAATCCAAGCTGCCATATTTCTGACCATTCCTCCAACCTTGCCAAGTCCCTTCTTATCCTTCCCACGCCTTCCTGTGTATCAACCCTGTTGCAGATCTTTTTTTTTTATATTCTTTATTTTTCAGGTCAGTATTACAGCAGGGATACATATGTACAGCTATTTCATTGTTCATGTTATACATACAGTAGTAATTCATGTTATAGGACATTCTATCCAGTTGTACAAATCGCTTCAGACATATAATGACTATTGGCATCATACAATTGATAATGGACTACATGTGGGAAGAGAGATGTAGGTACCAAGGGGCTTATCACATCAGGGGATAAATGAATCATCTAATGGGGAAATATAAAGGACCCAAGACCTCCAATAAATTTCAAACTGGGAAATACGGTCAGCTCTTTTAGCAAAGCGTCGTTCCAGGTAATAAATCTCTGATACTATAGAGTGCCAGTGAGTTAAAGTTGGGACTGTGGACTTCCGTCATAGGTGGGTGATCACCTTCTTAGCTGCAGCCAAATATAAATAAAGTTTGCTTTTTTGGAGGTACTAAACCTTCTTCCCTGTGTAACAGAATTGTTTGATTTGTTAAAACTAAATCTATGTCAATTAATACTTGAAGACTCCTGGCAATGTCATTCCAGTACTGGGAAATTTTAAGGCATGAACAAAAATATGGACGGGTATTAGCTTCCACCTGCCCACATTCTCTCAACACTTTTCTGAGTTTCCGGTAGGAATTTAGTTAGTTTATCTGAGACATAAAGAAATGCATGCAGCATTTCCAAATATATTTGAGACAATGGGAAGCTAAAGAAGCCTTCGTGGACGGAATAATTGGTTCTAGCCATTTATCATATTTAATCTGAGTATTTAATTCTTTATTCCATTTAGTCAGAACATTCTCTGTGGTCTGCTTCCAATTTTCTCTGAAGGCTCTATAAAGCTGACCAATTAATTGTGTTGGGAGTTTTCCCTCAATTGCCTCAATTATCAGATTCATCAAGTTCGGCTTCAGAGAGGGAAGGGCCAGTCGAGTGGAGCTCAAATCCATCAAGTATGAACGTGTCTGCAAAAATCTAAAGTGATGTGTGAAAGGGAGTCCACATTTAGATTATAGGGAGGCAAAGGGCATCACCCCATGTATATCTAGAAATTGGTAAATTATTGAAAGGCCTAATTTATGCCACTCCTCATATGTATGGTATTGGCTGGCTGCTGTGAACTCTTTTCCTAGTCACCAGTCAAAAATAAAAACAGCTCTGCAAGTTCCCGAGCTGACCTAATTTCTACACCATATTTTTAATATGTTACGGGTCCCCCACATGAAGTCCTTAAAGATAGAATCGAGTCTAATGGAGAAAAAAACAGGGACTATATCGTGAAGGTCATTCAGGGTAAATTCTATTAATTTCCATGGGGGCACAGCGTGTCTATTAAGCCAAATAAGAATGACTTTAGATGTTGCAGCTCTATGGTATTCTTTTAGATGAGGGAGATTTAACCCTCCTTAGGCGATAGGTAATTGTACGGATGACCATCTTATCCTGGGGTGTCTCTGCCCAGACAAACCTGGAGAATAATGTATCCCAGGAAAAAATTAAATCTGGATGAAATTAAAGGTAAAGTTTGAAAAAGTACAAGATCTTGGAAAGACCGTCATTCGGATAGTCTGGATACGCTGATGGAATGATAAGTGCAAATGTGCCCACCTTCCCATGAGTTGTTCTTTGGCTAAAGTCACAGGCTCCAGGTTCAGGAGCTCTAAAAGGACCAGGTCTCTGGGAACTACGACTCCCAGATATCAAATTATGTTATTTCGCCATCTGGCTGGTAACAGAGTATTCAGATCCTGGGCTGGGACAAAGTAGAGAGGAAGAATCTCCATCTTTTGTTATTAATCTTATATCCAGCAACCTCCAGGATCCTCTCTATCACCTCTAGAATAGCCGGGTCTAATAGGGTCAACAATATATCGTCCGCATATAATCAGAGAGTAAATTCTCCCCCCCCAGAGGTATCCCATGAGTGTCAAGATTTTGCCTAATGGCCTCTGCCAGTGGTTCAATATATAAAGCAAACAAAAGTGGGGAAAGTGAGCAGCCCTGCCCAGTCCCTCTGCCCAGATGCATCCTGTCTGATAGCTGACCATTCACCTTGATATATGCCTTTGGAGAGGCATATAACCTTCTTAGCAGGGAAATAAATTCCCCTGGAAACCCAAACTCAGAGAGGGTCCTCTAGAGGAAAATCCAGCTGACCCGGTCGAAAGCCTTGTTGGCATCCAGGCTGACAAAGGTTGCCAGGATTTTTTCTCTTATTCAAATAATCAAAGAGATGTACTGTTCTTCAGATATTGTCTGAAGTTTGTCGATTCTGGACAAACCCTGATCGGTCTGGCTTCACTAGCTCAGGAATCAATTATTCTATTCTATGAGTCCATATAGACATAAACAACTCATAATCCATATTGAGTATGGATATCGGTCTATATGAAGTAACTAAATCGGGGGGTTTACCTTGTTTCAACACTAGAGAGATATTAGTATAATCCCAAGAAGGGGGAGGGGGAACCTCCCTCCTGAATCTCCTGAAATGACTTAACTAATACAGGAGCAATTTGTTTGTAAACAGTTCTATACCATTCAGCTGGCATTCCGTACGGGCCTGGGGTTTTTAAGGTTTTACTGTCTGTTACCACTCTTTTAAGTTCTTCCATCCTAATCGGGGCCTTCAGTCTCTCTGCCACATCTTCTGGCAAACGGGGAAGAGTGAGGGAGTGAAAAAAGTTCACCAACTTACTCAAATCAGCTAGTACAGGGGCGATATATAGCTGGAAATAATAATCCCTGAAGCTAACTTTTATTTGTTCTGGGTGAGTTACTTGGGTATTAGATGTAGAATCAGTTATGTGTGAAATGTATGTAGCTGTCCTCTGCCCTCTTAATCTTCTATCCAGGTTTCGAGACCCTTTTGGCCCTCCTCACCCTATATGATTAAAAAAAAATAAAGCCTGTTGTGTTTGCTCATTTAAAAGCTTTTGTAAACTAGCTTTTGTTTGTTTCATTTGTGTCCTAATCTCCTCAGTTATAGGGACATGGGCCTGTAGGTCTCTCAACTCACCATGAAGCTTAATATATTGTTTTTCCCAGTTTTTTCCTAGCCTTCATAAGCTACGATCTCCCCAATCGCCATTTAATTGTATCCCACAGTATAGATGTGAGACCTCTCCTCCTGAGTTTTCTGCAATTACCTGGGAAATTTTAGCTTTGAAGCTATCGCTAAAGGGTTTATCCTTTAAAATGAAGTATTCAGATGCCACTCAGTGGTTTTCTTAGGAATTTTAAAATCTAGTTTCAAAATAAAGATGAATGCTCAGAAAGGAATCTGGGACCAATTGTCAGGTCTGGTAAGTAATCTGTATGTTTCGAGTAATAAAAATAATCCAATCTGGAATGGGAGTCTATGAGGAGAGTAAAAAGTATAACCCCTTGTTGATGAATAAAAAAACCTCCAGACATCGGTCATGGCAACTGCTTCTATATTAGTCCGGAAATATTTCAGGGCCCGAGAAGATCTATGTTTATGTGGGGCTGATGAATCTAAATGGGGGATTCAAGGTAAGGTTAAGATCCCCACCCATAATCAAACATCCCTAAAGATTGTCTATTAATTTGCCAAAGAATCATTTCAATACTGCTACTGGCATCATTGGAGGAAAGTACTCATTCACCAGTGTTACCTGTTTCCCAAACAATGTCCCCTTAAGGATCACATACCTTCCCTGAGGATCAGTGAGCTGTGAGGATAGGCGAAAAGGGGAGGTCCAGGGAATCATAATTGCTACCCCATGTTGTTTTCTGCTAGGGAAAGATGAAGCATATACCTGATACCTCCCCCCTCCCGATAATTTGGAATGTTCGACGTCTGTCAGATGGGTCTCCTGTAAATATATGACATCAGATAAATGTTTCCTTAGGTATTGTAAGAGTCTTGCTTTTTTGATCGGGTTGTTCAACCCGCTTATATTAAAGGGCAGCACCCTAATAAATTGAGTCGCCATTATAAAAAATGATGTTGTATTTGGACCTTCCCCCTGCACCTCCTCCCCTTCCATTCCACCTGTAAAATAGGAGGATATAATTTGGATCTACCTTGGTTCATAGCCCTTAACCCCTCGCCACACCCCACTCCCCCAAAAACGACTCCACCCATGTGTATCTTTAATTTGAACATTACTGTCATCCCTGCTGCCCTGCTATAGCTGTAAATGCAATTGAAAAAATGAAGCAGCTGTTTTTTACATATTTTAAATGTGTTAGTCTGTACAAACTGTACAGCCAACTGTGTGGACCAACAGTTGAGGAGAAACCCCACCTCAACACTTGAACTGTGTACATCTACTGCGACTTCCAAAGTAGGGGAGATTCTTTGCCTTCTCCCTAAATGTTCCTCCAGACCAACAGAGGGAACCAGAGGTAGTCCGGGTGCATACTGCTCTCGGGCCTCCAGAGGGTGTAAATTCCCTCTAAGGTTAAAACAAACAAGCATTTGTCAATGCCGAATGTTTGCTTGCTGGCATTGGCAGTGGTAGTGTAGAAGTTACAGAGCTGCGTAATAGGAATGGCAGTGAAGTATTGAACTGAAGCCAACCCCACCACCACCCTGCAGAGAGTGACAGGCATTGGGGTGTGCATTTGGGTTGTCAGGCATAACGGCCATGCCATTTCACCACACCCCACCCTGCAGACACTGACAAGTGTCACGGTGTTCCTTGGGGTCTTTGGCCCTTATGTGCAGCCCATTTCATTAGGAAATATGGTGAGATGGGTACGATATAGGAGAATGGGGTGAAGTTTGGGGCCGAAGAGTCCAAGGCATACCTTGATGCCTCTCACTGACTGCAGGGTGTGGAATGGTATGAGCATTACAGGCAAGAATCCCAAGTCACACCCCTGATGCCTGTCATTCTCTATAGGGTTGGGCGTTATGGTCAGAAACCCTAATACCTCAGGCATTCGTTGGTATTTTCACTCCAAATGTTCAACATGTTTGTTTTGTGACCCCACCTCATGAACAGGGGGAATATCAGTTTGTTAGCCGAAAGCTGCTTATGCACAGCGACTACGGCATTTAGCACCACGGTGCAAAAACATTCCGAACAGGATGTGAAAAATGACAGCTGTACTGTTCATGGTGAGGTGTAAAAAATGGCAATGTTGAAAATCTGCAGTAAAAATATTAAAAAAACTGGCGAAGTCACGAGCATACATAGAAACTGTGCAATGCACACCCGTAATATAACTAGGTTGGGGAATTTTTACAGCAGATTGTCAACTCAGGCATTTTGGTGCCTCCGATCATGAACAGTGTCACTGTGGTTTTCTTTATCTATCCTGAACAATGATTTCCCACAGCGACCATGCATCTCTGTGCTGAAAGTGTGAAAACACACTTTGGCCATGTTGTGAAAAATGACAGCTGTACTGTTCATAAGGAAGTGTGGAAAAATGCCACTGGTGAAAATCTGGACTGAAAATATTACAAAGTCATGAACTTATGCGGGTGCGTGGAAACTGTGCAATGCTCACTCGTAACACAGTCATTTTATGGACTTTTGTCACCAAATTTTCAACATAGCCATTTTAAGACCTCTGCTCATGAACAGTGCACTGTGATTTTGTTAATCTGTCCCAAACATTGCTTTCACACTACTCACAGCACCATTGTGCGCCATATGTGAAACACATTTTGGGCGATATGTGAAAATGACAGCTGTACTGTTCATAAGGAAGTTTAATAAATGGCAATGTTGAAAATCTGGAGTGAAAATATTAAATTTGCAAACTTACGAAGCATGCATAGGAACTGTGCAACGACACTGTAGAAACAATAATTTTTGGAATTTTTTCACCAAATTTTCAATATAGCCATTTTAAGACCTTTGCTCATGAACAGTGTCACTGTGATTTTCTTAATTTATCCCAGACATTGATTTCGCGATACACTGACTGCGCCATTGTGCTACATGGGCGGAAACACGTTTAGGTGAGATGTGAAAATGACAGTTGTACTACTCATAACAAGGTGTGGCAAAATGGCAATATTGGAACTCTGGAGTGAAAATATTGAACATTCAAGAACTTACGAGCGAAGCGAACCGCGCAACGCACCGTAAAACCAGCTGGCTTTAGAATTTTTCACCAAATGTTCAACATAGCCATTTTAAGACCTCTGCTCATGAACAGTGTCACTGTGATTTTCTTAATTTGCCCTTACATTGATTTGCAGCACCGACTGTGCCATTGTGCGCTACATGGGCGGAAACACATTTTGGGTCAGATGTAAAATGACAGCTTTACTACTCATAAGAAGGTGTGGTAAAATGGCAATGTTGAAAATTTGGAGGAAAATATTGAAAATTGAACGCACGTCAAATCAGTCAATTTTTGGAATTTTGGCACAATTTTCAACATGGCAAGAGTTCAGGCCCAAAGGGTGATTTTGCACAGTGATTGCACAATCATTCCTTCGCTTGAATAATGCCAAGACAGTGACATCATTCATGTAGAAGGGGTCCCAAAACCCATGTTGAAAAATCTGGTGCAAAATTCCTCAAAATGCCTGAGATATGCAACACAGTTGAAACCCCTATCTAGCCCATTATACAGCTTACCGGCATTTCCTCAGTTCGCGGTCGGCTTTGAAGAGTGCAGATGTGTTCCCGGTCCACCAAAGAGCATCAGGCGAGGTCCAGAGGTAAGTGTGGGGTGAGGGGGGTGGAGGAGGCAGGGTGCGCAGTGGGTGGGTGCAGGTTGTAGGAGGGGGCCAGGAGACTCAGTGGGACTGTTTTTTTACAGGTAAAAAAAAGAATGACGTGGGACGTTTGCCATGTTGGGGTGGGTTCCCAGCATGGCACAAGGATGGTTGGGGGGCCATTCAGCCGATGGGGATTGGGCACCCTGCCGACTCAAAGTATCGATTGCCACACTGCACTTAGTACTCGGGGTGAGGGACAGTGGAGCCGACGGGGATTGGGCACCTTCATTGGCTATATCATTACTTGCCACGCTTGGGGTGGGCACCCAGCATGGCATTTGCAAGGCTTTGGGGGAACGCAGCACAGCCAACGGGAATTTGGCACCCCTGTTGGCTATTCAGTGGGGGTGCACACGCCTGCGTAGCATGTGTGTGTGTGTGTGTGTGTGTGTGTGGGAGCTGCACATGAGCAGGTGATATCTTATCACTGCTCACTCAAGCGTAACTCCTCCTTTGAACTGTATGCCACTGCATTTTGGAGCTTGTCATAGACAGCTCCTGCATGCATTGGCTTACAGGGGCCGTGCCTGCCAACACACTGACTGAACTGGAGGAAGAGGTGACACACCTCCAAAATCTCCGATGATGGCACTATGTTTCTTGCACATGCATGCAAGCAAACATAAAAATGGGCAGAATGTTAAAATGAATTTCAAAAATAAAACAAAATGTAATGTTTTGCTACCCTTCTAACCTAAACATAAGCCTAATAGCGTGGCGGTAATCGCAGGCTCCCGCCTCAGCTTCAGATTGTAAGTTTCTTTTGTAAATATTAGGCTGTCAGACATATCTCCTATTATTTGTCCACTAAATCTTCCTTTTTTCACCTCCATTTACTTCTCCTTATAGTTATAAAGCCATATATATTTGCTCAAAACTGAAATAACTGAGATCTGTCATAGGCTTTTTTATACCGGCCTGAGATTGTCCCTGTGCAGCGTCCTGGATTCGGGCCTCGGCCCCAGTTACGTTAGTCTCTGCAGTTAAAATCTCCAAAAGTCTATCTGTAGACTAGATTCATTGAACACTTCTCCATGTTTTTCTGAGTTTAAGTCAGGTTCTGCCATGAGTGGATCTGCAAAATGTAGCGAGTCGGCTCTTCAGACTGTCCAGTCTCTGCTCTCCCACTTGTCGACGTTCCTCACGTGGAGTCACTGTCTGCCATCTAGATACCCTCGGAGAGACCATAGATCTTAACTCGGTCCTCTTCTCAATCTGGATCCCCATTTTGAGGAGCTCTGCCCTGGCCTCCTCTGCAGAGTGAAACTCCTTCCTGCCCGTCGGGTGCTGCACAACAAGGCGAGCAGGGTAAGGGTGGAAAATTTAATATTTGCCTCTTTTAAAACTGGGAGAATGTCTACATATGCCCTCGATTCCTCATGGTTTGGGGGGCAGAACCATTATCTAAACTGATTCGAGTCTCTCCATGGAAAATCTTCCCATTACGCCATACTGCTGACAGGATCTTTTCTTCTACTGCGTAACTGAGGAAGCGGAGTATTATAGACCGCGGTCTAGCATTTGGATCATTAGGTCATGGGCCCAACACCCTGTGGGTTCGCTCTAATTCCAGTGACATATCTGAGGGCAATTCTAAGGCTGTTTTCAGAACAGTTGTGATGAAATCAGGGAGATCCTGGCCCTCTGAGCCCTCCGGGATACAATAAATTGGAATGTTCTTGCGTCGAGCCCTATCTCTGCATCTTCTTGTCTGGAATGGAGGAGAGCACATGGATCTTGCAATTCGTGTAACGTCTCCTCGATGTCATCCACCGTATTTTCTACTGCAGTGATCTGCCTCTCAGTGGAATCTGTTCGTTGCTCTAGATTCGCCACATCTCTTCGCAGCTCCCCATACATATCTTTTATTTCTGCTCGAAATGCCAGCAATTCTTTGTATATTGTATGAAGCTTCACTAGTTTGTTCTTTATTTTGCCACGGGCTGCAGTAATCTGTTCAGTGATTTCAGATTGGGCCACAGAGAGCTCGGAGTTGGAGGCCTCCCAGGCTGACATCGCAGCTGTTGGATCTATTCTTTCCCGCTTTCTTCCTTGTACAAGTAAGCAGATTTTGTATCGTTTTAGCCATAGTCCCTGCAAATATACCTCTTTCTGGATCCCAAAGGCAGTAAATCTTGATGATTGCTAGGGATTTAGTGAGGGGGGATCACGGAGTTCATGACTAGACCGCCATCTTGGTTCTCAGCTCCACCGGAAGTCAACCCTTTTGCAGATCTTTGTGTCATCTGCAAAGAGGCATACTTTTCCTTCCAGTCCCTCTGCAATGTCACTTATAAAGACATTAAAAAGGACTGGACCCAATACTGAACCCTGCAGTACCCCACTAGTAACCCTCTTTCTTCAGAGTGGACTCCATTTACAATTACCTTCTGTGTCCTGTTGTCCAGCCAATGTTTTACCCAGGCTACCACCCTGGGACCCACTCCCAGGCTGGTTAATTTGACTATTAATCTTTTGTGTGGGACTGTGTCAAATGCCTTGCTAAAGTCTAGGTAGGCCATGTCCATGGCCCCTCCCTGGTCTACTACTTTGGTCACCCAGTCAAAGAAATCTATTAGATTCGTCTGACATGACCTTCCTGCTGTGAACCCATGCTGCCTTGGGTCCTGTGCCCCACTGGCCTCTAGGTACTCAACAATTCTTTCCTTCAGACATGATTCCATCACTTTCCCTACCACAGAGGTCAAACTGACAGGTCTGTAGTTTCTGCCTCTGTCTTGGTCCCACTTTTGTGAAGGGGAATCACATCCGCCTTCCTCCAGTCCTCAGGTACTACACCATCCTCCCATGATTTGTTAAAAAGGGTAGTCGGTGGTTTCACTAGTTCTCCCCTTAATTCTTTTAGAATTCTGGGGTGAATTCCATCAGGCCCCATTGCTTAGTCCACCTTCAGTTTTAGGAGTTCTTTCAGAACCCTTTCTTCTGTGAAAGGACTGGGATCGACCCCCCTATTCGGAATGCTTCTGTTACTTGGATTAGGCACCTCCCCCTCCTCCTCTTTTGTGAATACTGAGCAGAAATATTTGTTCATTATCCCTCTCTGCCCACCCACCGTCCATTCTGTTCAGCCTCACTACCCCTCCCTTTGTCTTTCTATGCTCCCTGATGTACCTATAAAAGGTTTTATCCCATTTCTTCCAGCAGACCTGGGTTTGATACCCCACAACCTCCACTTGCATACTGTGTGTGACTATAAGCAAGTCACTTGACTTAACAATAGTACCACAGCAGTGTTCCTGGGTTGCTCCTGAACACAGGCACTTGTGCCTACTGGGCCTTACCTGGATACCAAAGAATAAAGAAATACTGAGGCAGGCAGCTAGTAGGTGTAATCATCGAGCATCCGTGTGGCATTTCAGAGATGTTGGTTTTGGGTGCTGCAGACTAATAATTTGCAAAGGAAGATGCAGTTGTAAGAGGAGACAGAGAGAGACAAAAGTTCAGATGGAAAAAGAGGTTGGAGATAACAAAGAGGACCAGAGTGAGTGAAGGCACACAGTACTATTCTTGAAATACCCAGTAATCTCAAGCCTTCCAGACAAAGCATTTGCCATAGTTCCTGGGCAAAATATATTTATGTTATTTATTTTTATTGACTTTTGTTGATCCGGTAAGCCCACGTGGCCTAGAAGTCTCTTTTTCTGGGGCGACCAGGGGGAAGGGGGATACAGATGGTAAGCAACTGAAACTGAACCAGATTAAACTGTTGGTGGTATTTTTAGTGAATGGGAGAAATTTGGCCAGGACACTGAGGAAATTCCCCCACTCTTTCTCGATAAGTGCCATGGGATCTTTAGCATCCACCTGAACTACAACCAATCCAGGCAGATGGGACCTCGGTTTAACATCTCATCCAAAAGACGGCACCTTAGAAGTGCAGCACCCTGTTCACGCTGCACTACGGTGTCAGTATTGGGATATTAATCCAAGTGCCAGATGTGGGAACTGAACCCACAGCCCTCTGATCTCCTGGCCTCAGAGGTGAGTGTGCTACCTACTGAGTCATTGACACTGACTATATGTCCTGTCATGAATCACCCTTGCCCCTAGCTGAGCAGAAGCACATCATGCTAGCAATCTAGGATGGAAACTCAAACAGGACCTTTTCAGACACCACACTGATGTCACAGAGATGTGGTACAGTAACTCTGACAGTGTGGGACAGGACTTGTTCCTATAGGTAGTCTTGCAGTGGACTTTCATATTTTCTTTTTGGTTTTCTTGCAGTAAGCATGCCATAGACGTCACTTCTTGGGAGAGAAAAAAAAAAGGGAAATGATGACAAAACATTTAAGTGGTGCTCAGAAATGCAAGCAGAAAGCAGAAGTTGATACTACAATTTTAGAACTGCCATGGATAAGTAGTTACCTTTACTTCATTGCTGCTGCATCAACTTCAAGGTCCAAGCTTAGGCTTGAAGAGAGTACTCTGGACAGTCTACCACCTGACTCCTTAGAGTGTCCTACAAGTAGCAGTGCTGCTGCCAGCAGCAGCTCAACTGCCTCACCCTCAAGTGACAATTGGCCTGACCCTGTCACTTGAGCAGATCACCGGGTCATTGGCGCCTGTAATACTACAGATTGTGAAGAGTCACCACCACCACCAGTCTGCGCAGAACCTTCCTGCCTCTCTTTCTGACAGTGGGCCTGGCCTGAACCCTGTCACATCTTCTCCCAAACACCACATCACCTGCAGTTCTCATGGTGCTTCTACAGATGATGAACAGGCACTGGCAGCCCCTCTACAGTTGGTGTCTTTGCCGAACCTGGACCCTGCTTCAACAAGTGACAGTTTGCCGTCATGTGATGCTGCCTTGTGGACTGTAGATGCTGGTCTTATGAAGTACTGGCTAGATTTGGGCCCCGATTTGTGCCAAAATCATGACGGAATATATGCAAGGTCGACAAGACAACATAGGGACAGAACAAGGTAACTAACTTTCAATAATGTTTTCCTACATGAAGAATTATCTGCCTAACACACACACACACACACACACACACACACACACATATATATTTTATTTTATTGATTACTGTCTCTATGTTATTTCTTTTAGGAAAGTATGTGATGCAACATTTTACTGGATGTCTCCAAATGGTGAAACCATCAACTGGCAATGTCTTTTGCTTTGTGTGTAAACTTTTTGTCCCAACAGCACAACTGCACTAGTCAGTATAGGATCTGATTCGTGGACTCACATTGGCACCCATCCTCCCAGTCAGGCACCCACTCCATTTACTACTATACCCACCCCATCCCTCCTGGTCAGGCACCCACTCCATTTACTACTATACCCACCCCATCCCTCCCGGTCAGGCACCCACTCCATTTACTACTATACCCACCCCATCCTTCCTGGTCAGGCACCCACTCTATTTACTACTATACCCACCCCATCCCTCCTAGTCAGGCACTCACTCCATTTACTACTATACCCACCCCATCCCTCCTAGTCAGGCACCCACTCCATTTACTACTATACCCACCCCATCCTCCTGGTCAGGCACCCACTCCATTTACTACTATACCCACCCCATCCCTCCCTGTCAGGCACCCACTCCATTTACTACTATACCCACCCCATCCCTCCCAGTCAGGCACCCACTCCATTTACTACTATACCCAGCCCATTCCTCCTGGTCAGGCACTCACTCCATTTACTGCTAGATACACCCCCTGTCCCTCCAGGTCAGGCACCCACTCTGTTTACTACTATACCCACCCCATCCCTCCTGGTCAGGCACACACCATTAACTACTATACCAACCCATTCCTCCTGGTCAGGCACCCACTCCATTTACTACTATACCCACCCCATCCTTCCTGGTCAGGCAACCACTCCATTCACTGCTATACCCACCCCATCCCTCCTGGTCAGGCACCCACTCCATTTACTACTATACCCACCCCATCCCTCCTGGTCAGGCAACCACTCCATTTACTACTATACCCACCCCATCCCTCCTAGTCAGGCACCCACTCCATTTACTACTATACCCACCCCATCCCTCCCAGTCAGGCACCCACTCCATTTACTACTATACCCACCCATCTCTCCTGGTCAGGCACCCACTCCATTTACTACTATACCCATCCCATCCTCCGGTCAGGCCCACCCATTTACTACTATACCCACCCCATCCCTCCCAGTCAGGCACCCACTCCATTTACTACTATACCCACCCCATCCCTCCTGGTCAGGCACCCACTCCATTTACTACTATACTCACCCCATTCCTCCCAGTCAGGCACCCACTCTATTTACTACAATACCCACCCCATCCTCCTGGTCAGGCACCACTCCATTTACTACTATACCCACCCCATCCCTCCCAGTCAGGCACCCACTCATTTACTACTATACCCACCCCATTCCTCCTGGTCAGGCACACACTCCATTTACTACTATACCCACCCCATCCCTCCCAGTCAGGCACCCACTCAATTTACTACTATACCCACCCATTCCTCCTGGTCAGGCACTCACCCATTTACTGCTAGATACACCCCTTCCCTCCAGGTCAGGCACCCACCTTTTTACTACTATACCCACCCCATCCTCCTGGTCAGGCACCCACTCCATTACTACTATACCAACCCATCCTCCTGGTCAGGCAACCACTCCATTTACTACTATACCCACCACATCCTTCCTGGTCAGGCAACCACCCATTCACTGCTATACCCATCCCATCCCTCCTGGTCAAGCACCCACCATTTACTACTATACCCAACCCATCTCTCCTGGTCAGCAACCACCCATTTACTACTATACCCACCCCATCCCTCCCAGTCAGGCACCCACCCATTTACTACTATACCTACCCCATCCTCCTGGTCAGGCACCCACCTCTATTTACTACTATACCCACCCCATTCCTCCCAGTCAGGCACCCACCCATTTACTACTATACCACCCCATCCTCCTGGTCAGGCACCCACTCCATTTACTACTATACCCACCCCATCCCTCCCAGTCAGGCACCCACTCCATTTACTACTATACCCACCCCATCCCTCCTGGTCAGGCACCCACTCCATTTACTACTATACCCACCCCATCCTCCTGGTCAGGCACTCACTGCATTTACTACTATACCCACCCCATCCCTCCCAGTCAGGCACCCACTCCATTTACTACTATACCCACCCCATCCCTCCCGGTCAGGCACCCACTCCATTTACTACTATACCCACCCCATCCCTCCCAGTCAGGCACCCACTCCATTTACTACTATACCCACCCCATCCTCCCAGTCAGGCACCCACTCCATTTACTACTATACCCACCCCATCCCTCCCAGTCAGGCACCCACTCTATTTACTACTATACCCACCCATCCCTCCTGGTCAGGCACCCACCCATTTACTACTATACCCACCCATCCTCCCAGTCAGGCACCACTTCATTTACTACTATACCCAGCCCATCCTCCTGGTCAGGCACTCACTCCATTTACTGCTATACCACACCCCATCCCTCCAGTCAGGCACCCACTCTTTTACTACTATACCCACCCCATCCCTCCTGGTCAGGCACTCCACCCATTAACTACTATACCAACCCATCCTCCTGGTCAGGCAACCACTCCATTTACTACTATACCCACCCATCCTCCTGGTCAGGCACCCACTCCATTCACTACTATACCCACCCCATCCTCCTGGTCAGGCACCCACCCATTTACTACTATACCCAACCCATTCTCCTGGTCAGGCAACCACCCATTTACTACTATACCCACCCCATCCCTCCTGGTAGGCACCCACCTATTTACTCATACCACCCCATCCCTCCCAGTCAGGCACCCACCCATTCACTACTATACCCACCCCATCCTCCTGGTCAGGCACCCACCATTTACTACTATACCCACCCCATCCTCCCAGTCAGGCACCCACTCCATTTACTACTATACCCACCCCATCCCTCTCCATCAGGCACCCACCCATTTACTACTATACCCACCCATTCCTCCCTGGTCAGGCACCCACTCCATTTACTACTATACCCACCCCTTCCTCCTGGTCAGGCACCCACTCCATTTACTACTATACCCACCCCATCCCTCCTGGTCAGGCACCCACCCATTCACTGCTATATACACCCATCCCTCCTGGTCAGGCACCCACTCTTTTACTACTATACCCACCCATCCCTCCCCTCGAGCACCCACCCATTTACTACTATACCCACCCCATCCCTCCTGGTCAGGCACCCACCCATTTACTACTATACCCACCCCATCCCTCCCAGTCAGGCACCCACCCATTTACTACTATACCCACCCTATCCTCCCAGTCAGGCACCCACTCCATTCACTACTATACACACCCCATCCCTCCCGGTCAGGCACCCACTCCATTTACTACTATACCCACCCCATCCCTCCTGGTCAGGCACCCACTCCATTCACTACTATACACACCCCATCCCTCCCGGTCAGGCACCCACCCATTTACACTATACCCACCCCATCCTCCCAAAGCACCCACTAATTTACTACTATACCCACCCCATCCCTCCCAGTCAGGCACCCACCCATTTACTTATACCCACCCATCCCTTCGAGGCACCCACCCATTTACTACTATACCCACCCCATCCCTCCCAGTCAGGCACCCACCCATTTACTACTATACCCCATTCCTCCCAGTCAGGCACCCACTCCATTTACTACTATACCACACCTCATTCCTCCTGGTCAGGCACCCACCCATTTACTACTATACCCACCCCATCCCTCCTGGTCAGGCACCCACCCATTTACTACTATACACACCCCATCCCTCCTGGTCAGGCACCACTCATTTACTACTTACCCACCCCATCCCTCCCATCAGGCACCCTCCATTTACTACTATACCCACCCCATCCCTCCTGGTCAGGCACCCACCCATTTCACTACTATACACCCCATCCTCCCAGTCAGGCAACCCACTCCATTTACTACTATACCCACCCATCCCTCCCAGTCAGGCACCCACTCCATTTACTACTATACCACCCCATCCCTCCTGGTCAGGCACCCACTCCATTTACTACTATACCCACCCATCCTCCTGGTCAGGCACCCACTCCATTCACTGCTATATACATCCCATCCCTCCCAGTCAGGCACCCACTCCATTTACTACTATACCCACCCCATCCCTCCCAGTCAGGCACCCACTCCATTTACTACTATACCCACCCCATCCCTCCTGAGTCAGGCACCCACTCCATTTACTACTATACCCACCCCATCCCTCCTGGTCAGGCACCCACTCTATTTACTACTATACCCACCCATCCCTCCCAGTCAGGCACCCACTCCATTTACTACTATACCCACCCCATCCCTCCCAGTCAGGCACCCACTCCATTTACTACTATACCCACCCCATCCTCCTGGTCAGGCAACCACTCCATTTACTACTATACCCACCCCATCCCTCCTGGTCAGGCACCCACTCCATTTACTACTATACTCACCCCATCCCTCCCAGTCAGGCACCCACTCTATTTACTACTATACCCACCCCATTCCTCCTGGTCAGGCACCCACTCCATTTACTACTATACCCACCCCATCCCTCCCAGTCAGGCACCCACTCCATTTACTACTATACCCACCCCATTCCTCCTGGTCAGGCACCCACTCCATTTACTACTATACCCACCCCATCCCTCCCGGTCAGGCACCCACTCTTTTACTACTATACCCCTCCATCCCTCCTGGTCAGGCACCCACCCATTAACTACTATACCAACCCATCCTCCTGGTCAGGCAACCACTCCATTTACTACTATACCCACCCCATCCCTCCTGGTCAGGCACCCACTCCATTCACTACTATACCCACCCCATCCTCCTGGTCAGGCACCCACTCCATTTACTACTATACCCACCCCATCCCTCCTGGTCAGGCAACCACTCCATTTACTACTATACCCACCCCATCCCTCCCAGTCAGGCACCCACTCCATTTACTACTATACACACCCCATCCTCCCGTCAGGCACCCACCCATTTACTACTATACCACCCATCCCTCGTCAGGCACCCACCCATTTACTACTATACCCACCCCATCCCTCCTGGTCAGGCACCCACCCATTTACTACTATACCCACCCCATCCCTCCTGGTCAGGCACCACTCCATTTACTACTATACCCACCCCATCCTCCCAGTCAGGCACCCACCCATTTACTACTATACCACCCATCCCTCCTGGTCAGGCACCCACCCATTTACTACTATACCCACCCCATCCCTCCCAGTCAGGCACCCACTCCATTTACTACTATACCCACCCATTCCTCCTGGTCAGGCACTCACCCATTTACTGCTATACACCCCTTCCCTCCCAGTCGGCACCCACTCTGTTTACTACTATACCCACCCCATCCCTCCTGGTCAGGCACCCACTCCATTCACTACTATACCACCCCATTCCTCCTGGTCAGGCACCCACTCCATTTACTACTATACCCACCCCATCCCTCCTGGTCAGGCACCCACTCCATTCACTACTATACCCATCCCATCCTCCTGGTCAGGCACCCACCCATTTACTACTATACCAACCCATCCTCCTGGTCAGGCACCCACCCATTTACTACTATACCCACCCCATCCTCCTAGTCAGGCACCCACCATTTACTATTATACCCATCCATCTCCTGGTCAGGCACCCACCCTTTTACTACTATACCCACCCCATCCTCCCAGTCAGGCACCCACTCCATTTACTACTATATACCACCCCATCCTCCTGCTCAGGCACCCACCCCATTTACTACTATACCACCCATCCCTCCCAGTCAGGCACCCACCCATTTACTACTATACCCACCCATTCCTCCTGGTCAGGCACCCACCCATTTACTACTATACCCAACCCATCCCTCCTGGTCAGGCACCCACTCCATTTACTACTATACCCACCCCATCCCTCCCAGTCAGGCACCCACTCCATTTACTACTATACCCACCCCATCCCTCCCAGTCAGGCACCCACCCATTTACTACTATACCCACCTCATCCTCCCAGTCAGGCACCCACTCCATTTCACTACTACCCACCCCATCCCTCCTCAGTCAGGCACCCACCCATTTACTACTATACCCACCCCATCCTCCCAGTCAGGCACCCACTCTATTTACTACTATACCACCCCATTCCTCCTGGTCAGGCACCCACTCCATTTACTACTATACCCACCCCATCCCTCCCAGTCAGGCACCCACTCATTTACTACTATACCCACCCCATCCTCCTGGTCAGGCACCCACTCCATTTACTGCTATATACACCCCTGTCCTCCAGGTCAGGCACCCACCCTTTTACTACTATACCCACCCCATCCTCCTGGTCAGGCACCCACCCATTAACTACTATAGCAACCCCATTCCTCCTGGTCAGGCACCCACTCCATTTACTACTATACCCACCCATCCTTCCTGGTCAGGCACCCACCCATTCACTGCTATACCCATCCCATCCCTCCTGGTCAGGACCCACTCCATTTACTACTATACCACCCCATTCCTCCTGGTCAGGCACCCACCCATTTACTACTATACCCACCCATCCCTCCTGGTCAGGCACCCACTCATTTACTACTATACCCAACCCATCCCTCCCAGTCAGGCACCCACCCATTTACTACTATACCCATCCCATCCCTCCCGTCAGGCACCCACTCTATTTACTACTATACCCACCCCATCCCTCCTAGTCAGGCACCCACTCCATTCACTACTATACCCACCCCATCCCTCCCAGTCAGGCACCCACTCCATTTACTACTATACCCACCCCATCCCTCCCGAGTCAGGCACCCACTCCATTTACTACTTAACCACACCCATTCCTCCTGGTCAGGCACCCACTCCATTTACTACTATACCCACCCCATCCCTCCTGGTCAGGCACCCACTCCATTCACTGCTATATACACCCCATCCCTCCTGGTCAGGCACCCACTCCATTTACTACTATACCCACCCCATCCCTCCCAGTCAGGCACCCACTCCATTTACTACTATCCCCACCCCATCCCCTCCTGGTCAGGCAACCACTCCATTCACTACTATACACACTCCCATCCCTCCCAATCAGGCACCCACCCATTTACTACTATACCCACCCCATCCTCCCAGTCAGGCACCCACCCATTCACTGCTATATCCACCCCATCCCTCCTGGTCAGGCACCCACCCATTTACTACTATACCCACCCCATCCTCCCAGTCAGGCACCCACCCATTCACTGCACTATACATCCCATCCTCCTGGTCAGGCACCCACCCATTTACCACTATATCCATCCCATCCCTCCCAACATGCACCCATCCATTTACTACTATACCCACCCATCCTCCTGGTCAGGCACCCACTCCATTTACTACTATACCCACCCCATCCCTCCTGGTCAGGCACCCACTCCATTTACTACTATACCCACCCCATCCCTCCTGGTCAGGCACCCACTCCATTTACTACTATACCCACCCCATCCCTCCCAGTCAGGCACCCACTCCATTTACTACTATACCCACCCCATTCCTCCTGGTCAGGCAACCACTCCATTTACTACTATACCCACCCATCCCTCCTGGCAGGCACCCCCATTTACTACTATACCCACCCCATCCCTCCCAGTCAGGCACCCACTCCATTTACTACTATACCCACCCATTCCTCCCAGTCAGGCACCCACTCCATTTACTACTATACACACCCCTCCCTCCTGGTCAGGCACCCACTCCATTTACTACTATACCCTCCCATCCCTCCTGGTCAGGCACCCACTCTATTTACTACTATACCCACCCCATCCCTCCTGGTCAGGCACTCACACCATTTACTACTATACCAAACCCATTCCTCCTGGTCAGGCACCCACTCCATTTACTACTATACCCACCCATCCCTCCTGGTCAGGCACCCACTCCATTCACTGCTATTACCACCCATCCCTCCTGGTCAGGCACCCACTCCATTTACTACTATACCCACCCCATTCCTCCTGGTCAGGCACCCACTCCATTTACTACTATACCCACCCCATCCCTCCTGGTCAGGCACCCACTCCATTTACTACTATACCCACCCCATCCCTCCAGTCAGGCACCCACCCATTCACTACTATACCCACCCATCCCTCCCGGTCAGGCACCCACTCATTTACTACTATACCCCCCATCCCTCTCAGTCAGGCACCCACTCCATTCACTACTATACCCACCCCATCCCTCCTGGTCAGGCACCCACTCCATTTACTACTATACCACCCCATCCCTCCTGGTCAGGCACCACTCTATTTACTACTATACCCACCCCATCCCTCCCAGTCAGGCACCCACTCCATTTACTACTATACCCACCCCATTCCTCCTGGTCAGGCACCCACTCCATTTACTACTAAGCACCCCATCCTCCTGGTCAGGCACCCACTCCATTTACTACTATACCCTCCCCATCCCTCCTGGTCAGGCACCCACTCCATTCACTGCTATATACACCCCGTCCCTCCTGGTCAGGCACCCACTCTGTTTACTACTATACCCACCCCATCCTCCCAATCAGGCACCCACTCCATTTACTACTATACCCACCCCATCCCTCCTGGTCAGGCACCCACTCCATTTACTACTATACCACACCCCATCCCTCCCAGTCAGGCACCCACTCCATTTACTACTATACCCACCCCTTCCCTCCCAGTCAGGCACTCACTCCATTACTGCAATATACACACCCCATCCCTCCTGGTCAGGCACCCACTCCATTTACTACTATCTCCCCATCCTCCTCCGTCAGGCACCCACCCATTCACTACTATATACACCCCATCCTCCCGGTCAGGCACCACCCATTTACTACTATACTCATCCCATCCCTCCTAGTCAGGCACCCACTCCATTTACTACTATACCCACCCCATCCCTCCCAGTCAGGCACCTCCCATTTACTACTATACCCACCCCATCCCTCCTGGTCAGGCACCCACTCTTTACTACTATACCCACCCATCCCTCCCAGTCAGGCAACCCACCCATTTACTACTATACCCACCCCATCCCTCCCAGTCAGGCACCCACCCATTTACTACTATACCCAACCCATTCCTCCTGGTCAGGCAACCACCCATTTACTACTATACCCACCCCATCCTCCTGGTCAGGCACCCACTCCATTTACTACTATACCCACCCCATCCCTCCCAGTCAGGCACCCACTCTATTTAGAACTATACCTACCCCATTCCTCCTGGTCAGGCACTCACTCCATTTACTACTATACCCACCACATCCCTCCCAGTCAGGCACCCACTCCATTTACTACTATACCCAGCCCATTCCTCCTGGTCAGGCACTCACTCCATTTACTGCTAGATACACCCATCCCTCCAGGTCAGGCACCCACTCTGTTTACTACTATACCCCCCCATCCCTCCTGGTCAGGCACTCACACCATTAACTACTATACCAAACCCATTCCTCCTGGTCAGGCAACCAGTCCATTTTCTACTATACCCACCACATCCTTCCTGGTCAGACAACCACTCCATTCACTGCTATACCCATCCCATACCTCCTGGTAAGGCACCCACTCCATTTACTACTATACCCACCCCATCCCTCCTGGTCAGGCACCCACTCCATTTACTACTATACCCACCTCATCCCTCCATGGTCAGGCACCCACTCATTTACTACTATACCACTTCCCATCCCTCCGGTTCAGGCACTCCACTCCATTTACTACTATACCCACCCCATCCCTCCTGGTCAGGCACCCACTCTATTTACTACTATACCCACCCCATCCCTCCCAGTCAGGCACCCACTCCATTTACTACTATACCCACCCCATCCCTCCCAGTCAGGCACCCACTCCATTTACTACTATACCCACCCCATCCCTCCCAGTCAGGCACCCACTCCATTTACTACTATACTCACCCCATCCCTCCCAGTCAGGCACCCACTCCTTTTACTACTATACCCACCCTATCCCTCCAGTCAGGCACCCACTCCATTCACTACTATACCCACCCCATCCCTCCCGGTCAGGCACTCCACTCTGTTTACTACTATACCCACCCATCCCTCCCAGTCAGGCACCCACTGCATTTACTACTATACCCACCCCATCCCTCCTGGTCAGGCACCCACTCCATTCACAGCTTTACCCACCCCATCCGTCCTAGTCAGACACCCACTCCGTTTACTACTTTACCCACCCCATGCCGCCCAGTCAGGCACCCACTCCATTTACTACTATACCCAGCCCCTTCCTTCTGGTCTGGCACCAACTCCATTTACTACTATACCCACCCCATCCCTTCTGGTCAGGCACCCACTCCATTTACTACTATACCCACCCCGTCCCTCCTGGTCAGGCACCCACTCCATTTACTATTTTACCCACCCCATCCCGCCGAGTCAGGCACGCACTCCATTTACTACTATACCCAGCACATTCCTTCTGGTCTGGCACCAACTCCATTTACTAGTATACCCACTCCATTCACTGCTATATACATCCCGTCCCTCTCGGTCTTGCAACCACTCCATTTACTACTACACCCACCCCATCCCTCCTGGTCAGGCACCCACTCCATTCACTGCTATATACACCCCATCCCTCCCGGTCAGACCCCCACCCATTTACTACTATACCCCCCCATCCCTCCCAGTCAGGCACCCACTTCATTTACTACTATACCACCCATCCCTCCCGGTCAGGCACCCACTCCATTCACTGCCATACACCACCCCTCCTTTCTCTCCCCATCAGGTTCACACTCCATTCACTGACAGAGTCCTTACCACAGTTATCTCTTCTGGCTGCTCAAAAGAAAAACTGCTGACACAGAGAAATACACATTTGGCAGCAACTCAAACCTGTATTACAAACTCATAACAAAAACCTGTTTGACAGATTATTCTGTCCTGCAAAAAAAACAGTGGCAAAAAGCATGCATAGCACATTTCCTCATCACATCTCGTATTACCACTCAACACTTTCATTTGCTTAGGCCTTCTAATCCTCACTTTTTCTCCTTCCCCATAACAGACGTTTACATACCACACAGTAAACATTTGCATGGCTCCAACAGTTTTTGTTTATAAAATAGAGGAAATAACATTTGGCGGAGGTAAATATGGGATTGACTTCAGAAGTCGTTCAGGGCCATATATGGTGTGGCTAGTTAACGGTGCCTCCAAAGATGTAACCAGATCATTTTGTAAGCTATGGTTACTAGCTCTGCTGTGTAGGTTCAAACACAGTTGAGAGGCACGTTGATAAATTCCTGAAACGTGCGAAATGCGCACTGCCTCTTCCCAGATATTAGTTTTAAGTGGGCCTGGTGCCCGAATTTTACAAATCCCTTGGATCCAGTACCTACCCCCACCCCACACACACACCAGGATCTTCCTACATATGAAATCACACAGTGCAATAGCAGTTTGCAATATACTGCAATAAAAGACATTCTGCTAGTAATATACTCACAAATCAAAATTCAAGTAAGTAACAAACAGATTTACTGAGGGTACTAGAAAGGTCCTTAGAGAAACAAGCATTTGCCAATGCCAAGAGTTCACTGTTGGTATAGCTCTTTAACATGCCTCCCATATTTTTCTGTGCATATTGCTCTGTCTTGCATTTTAAGGGTGGGCGTTACGGTAGGAAACCCTGACACTCCTGGCGTTTTTTGGTATTTTTGCTCCAGATTTTCAACATGAGCTTTTTGGGACCCCACCTCTTGAACAGTGGCAGCATAATTTGGTTACTCATCCCAAAAGGTGATTTTGCACAGTGAGTGTGCCATTCAGCACCACAGGGTGAAAACACATTTCGGGCAGGATGTGAAAAATGACAGTGGTATTGTTCGTGAGGCGGTATGAAAAAGTGTCAATGTTGAAAATCTGGAGTAAAAATATGAAAAAGTGGTGAAGTTACGAATGTGGTAGAAACTGCGCAACGCACACTCGTAATGCAGTCATTTTTTGGAATGTTTTCACTAATTTCAACATGACCTTTTTTGGGGTCTCTCCTTATGAACAGTGGCACTGGAATTTCATTAATCTGTCTCGAAAGTTGATTTTGCACAGCGACTTCGCCATTCTGCGCCATATGGAAACATAGAATTTGACAGCAGATAAGGACGGCTTGGCCCACCTAGTCTGCCCATTTCACTACCTAATGGATAAGCTGCAGATCCTAGTCAACCAACAGCCTACTTCCTCCTACAGGTGCCACAGGTGCAGAAGCACATTTCGGGAAGGATGCAAAAAATGGCAGCTATACTGTTCATAATGGGGCATGAAAAAATGGCAATGTTGGAAATTTGGAGTGAAAGTCTTAGAGATTCACCAACATTTCTTGCAGTGCCCCTGCCACTGCGTAAATGGTGTTTTACCACCACCGGAGTCTGTGCAGGTAAAGATGCCCCCCAAAAATGCAGCCTTTAAAAAGTTGTGACCTTCATAAAATTGTTTAAACCAGGTCTGACGGACTTCCTGTTTTTATGTGGTGCCAGCTCCACCCCCGCACTCACTGGCGTGATGAGGAGATGCCAGTGAGAATGTGGGGGTGTGCCCCATTATATTCAATGGGCAGCAACTTTTGAAAAGATTTTTATCAGCATATTGGCCACTTGCTAATGAAACATGGGCACCGGTCGACTACCAAGGGTGATGTTGCAGCCATTTTTGGGAGTTGTTTCACGAAATTTGCAACAAGGGCTTTCTGGGACCCCACCTCATGAACAGTGGCACTGTTGTTTTGTTAATTGGTCCCAAAAGGTGATTCCATGCAGCGACTGCGAAATTTCCTTTCAGGACTGAGAAATGAAATAACAGTGACTGTGTTCATGAGGTGGGGCCCCAAGAACCCCATGTTGAAAATTTGGGTCCTAAACTCCCAAAAATGGCTGCTATATCACCCTAAGTTGAAACCCCCCTTTGATTGCCATTATAGGACTTACCATGATTTTCTTCAGTTTGCAGCTGGCTTTTGAAGAGTGCAGACGTGTTCCCAGTCCACCGAAGATTGCTGCTCCCAACCTCCAGAGGTAAGTATGGGTGAGGGGATGCAGGAGGTGGAGTTGCAGAAGGAGGGTGCAGGAAAGGTGAGGGGCCAGCGGGAATGGCAGGGATATTTTCTTTTTTTCAGGTTAAAAAAAAGACGCTGTGGGTCTGTTTTCTTTTCACAGGTTAACTAATCATAACACAGATTTTGGCACACTGGGGTGGACTCACAGACTAGTGTGCCAGAGTATGGGGGTGGATCATGCCACCGGGACTGGGCACCTCGAGGTCAGTTGATGTCTACAGGGCATGGGTGGCATATCCAACACCGGAATAAGTATCCCAGTGTTGGAAACACCTCAGAGGTAGTTTTTCACACTGGGGTGGGCTCCCCGGTGTGCCACATTAAGGGGAGGCATACATGGTGACACAGGGGTTGAGCACCCTGATGTCTGCAGGCTGGGGGGTCCACTAGCAGGCGACTGTGTATTCCACACAGCGTACTCCGCATGGGTGGGAGAAAACAGCAAAAGGAGTCAGCGGGACTAGAAGTGGCGGAGGCAGGCGGGAGGTGCCTCCTCCACCATCCAGGAAGGGACCGATGGGGTGGGGGCCGGAGCATCAGCCAGGCTGATTGCGATGCAAACAGCTGTTTGCTGTTCGGTGACCTGCAGATGAAAGGAAAAAGCTGCCACATGAATAGTGTGATTTTTTTCTTTTCAAGTGCAGACCACTTAAGGCAAAACAGAGTCAAGACCAGCCTGGCTGATGATTGGTGTGATACTGTTGAGCCCCTTGTAGAGCACTCTGCATAGGACAGACAGTGTCACACCCTTCAAAAGTCACTATCCCAAGGAGTTTGCAGTGCATGCGCAAACTCAAAAAGGAAATGGTTGAGCAGTGTAATGTGTGATGTAAAATTATCCGTGGTCGAAGTTGCATGCCAGCTCTTGGGAGTGGCCCACAAAAATTGGATGCCCTTGGAGGGTGCAGCCAAAAAATTGGTTCCTAGAGTGTAGATTAAATAGCCTTCTATCTGCAAATGCTTAAAAATTCCAGTGCCCACTCCACCATGCAGTGCCTAGTACAGAATGTTACCTCCTTTTATGCCTGCTCATCCCTACTGGGGACCCTCCCCACTGGTATCAGTGTTGTTATGCTTATATTCAGGAGCTCCTGATGATTCACTGAGTACTCAGCTGTAGAAATGGTGCAAGCCCATTGGTGTTGTAGCTGGTTGGCCGACGGCAGTGAGAACAGTGATCAGGTAGGGGTAGGGTGATGAAGATGATACAGGGCCAGCAGAGGAAGTCTTATGAGGAACACCTTAGGGCACTGAACATGTACTCACTGGAGACCAGCGGTGGGGATACAACAGAAACCTTCAAATTCCTGAAAGGAATAAACAAAGTGAACTAGGAACACCAGTTCAGCAACATGAGGGCATGGCTGGAAGCTGACAGGAGGAAGGTTCAGAAGGGATGTATGAAAGTATTATTTTACTGAAGGCTGGTGGAGCTTGCCAGCTGAGGTAGTGGGAATTAAACCCATGGCGGGCCTCAAATGGGCTTGGGATAGAGCAAAGGAAATAACGCTCACTTGTAGAGATAAAACTGGGGAAAGGAATAGGAAGACTGCTGGAGAGGGTTAGAACCTTGTATCGACACTGGGTCATGGGGTTCTGTAGGGCCCAATGGGCAGACTTGATGGACCTTTGGACTTTTTCTGCCATCACTGTCTACGTTTTTATGACTAAACAACTTTAAACCCCTAACCCTATGAGGGATTTGTAGATCTTGACCCGGCGGCCAAACTGAAGTATCTGTTTGCCAGACTATTTACAATCACAGTTGCATGGCAAGCCCTGAGAGTACTCACAGTTCCAACGTTACCAGGCTTGTCTCACAATGCTAGGCCCCTCTCCCTCTCATTCTAAAGGTGCAGCACTCTCTTGGATGTTTGATCAGATGGTCAGCTGGTCTGGATGATCTGGTCAGTGGTGTAGGTCTCAGTTGCCTCTGGGATGGTAGCAGACTTTTCAGCCTCAGCAGTTGACTGGACCTCTTATGCCCCTTTTTTCTCTTTTCTAGGTGGGCACAACAGTCCAAGAAACCAGATGCCACATGTCCAGCACACATGTCCTGGCTTCTTGCAGTCCCCAACGTGTAATGCTAGTCAGTGGCTCGCTGTCGCACTGGCCAGCTGATTCTCCAGACTGACTACAGTCTCTGAACTTCTGCATCAAATGGCAGCATGATACCATCTCTAACCACACTGTGGGATGGCAGATGTGCTACTCATGTTGGGCTAGCATGTGATTAACTCCTTTTCAAGGCAGGAATCAATCTCTCTCTCTCTCTCTCTCTCACTGGATATCCTCCTGACAAACTGAGCAGTAAAAGCAACACCACTCACAATCTTCCTCTTTAAGGCTACTAGTAACATTCAAAACACCTCTATTTATTTTATTTTTTATTTTATTTAGACAGCAGTTTGGAAAACCTTTGAGCCATAGGCTTATTTACAAAGGTACCTTGTCACAGTAAGACAAACCAAAATACACAGTATAGCAGTACAACACATAAGTATAACAGTAACTTAAGACATAGCTACAAACAGGCTGGTACAGGTAGGGTGGATGCAAACAATACCAGACTTATGTCATCCTTAGCAGCTTAGTAATAAGCTTTGTCATTAGTATTGAGTACGGCTTTGACTAGTGGCAGTTACAGCATCAGGTGTTAATAAGGTGGTTACGTAAGGAAGTTTTGAAGCACGATATACTTGGAGCTTCGGAGATGGAGGGGGGCAGTGTGTTGAACTAGGAGGGGCCCTAAAAGCTGAAGGCTCTTTGGCGTGAGAGGTCCTAGCTCTAGGGATAACAAGAGGTTTTCCCAGAGGTCCGGTATGAACTAGTGGGACAGGCGCGATGGTGGTGGTCAATCCTGGTGGGAAAGCCCAAGGAGGGTCTTTTTGTAAGGGTACAGGTAAGATATTTGAGGCGCTCGTCGAGATCAAGTACCAGCGCTTTAGCATACAGTAGACAGGGTGTGTCATCCTAGGTGCTCCAGTAATTAACCTGCAGGCCTTATTCAGAGTAGTGCAAATTTTATGGAGTGTGGTCTGATCAGCAGCACCATACACGGCAGTCCATAGTCCACTAGGGACAGGATAGAGGGAGGTGACTGTAACAAGAGCTCCGGGGAGGCAGTGTTTATACCGATGTAAGATGCCCAATCGGATATTAGTGGCAGTGGCTAGGGCAGCGATGTGTCCATGGAAGGAGAGGAGGGTCCAAATGGTCCCTAGGGTATTTATAGGAGCAAAGTTGTTCGAGTGGGAATGAGGACCCAGAGTGAATGAGGAGTTTGAAGTTGCAGGACTTGTTTTGGGGATGAGTGAAGAACATGGTTTTTGTTTTTAAGATTTATCACCAATCTATGTTCCTTGAACCAGCCCTCGGCTCAGTGAAGGACTTCTGCAGTGAGTCCTGGAGGGCAATAGGGTTACTGACTTGAGGCAAAGATGACTGCATCATCAGCGCACAATAGAATGTTCCTCGAGCAAGAGCGTGGAAGGTGTTAAGGTAAAGGGAGAATAGTAAGGGGCCCAGAATGGAGCTCTGGGAACCCCAGAAAGATGGGACAGATGTCTGAGTAGGTCCCATTAATTTTACACGCCTGTGAGCGGTCAGACAGATAACTGGTGCACCAGGAGATAGGCCCAGCAGCAAAACCAGAGACTAAGGGCATCAAGAAGGAGGGGTGGGAGACAGTGTGAAAGCTTTGAGAGGTCAATGAAGACAGCACCAGCCAGAGAACCAGTGTCTAAGGAGGATGGAGAAAGTTGGAGAACTCCCTAGGAGGGCTGTGTTGGTACTGTGGCCGCTCGGGAAGCCATGCTGCTCAGGACAAAGGACATTGTAGGTGGAGAGGTAGTCAGAGATTTGAGATGCCACCACTTTTCCAAGGCCTTGGAGAGAGGAGAAAGAATGGAGATCGGTCGATAGTTTCCAGCCACAGTCCTATCACCACCTTTAAAGATAGGGGTGACAGTGGCGACTTTCCAGGCAGTTGGAACCTTCCCAGGCAAAGAGAGTGGTTGATGAGGCATGTGATCGGGTAAGGACTGTGTCTAAGACCAGCCGTGAGATACACGGATCCAGGGTGTCACTGCCCGTACTATTACTCTTGAGGCGGTGACAAGGTGCGGTCTAAGTTCTTTGGCTGAAACACGGCGGAGGAGAAAATAAGGGCGAGAAAGATTTACGGCAGGTGCTGGGGGAGGAGGGTCAAAAAAATTTGTAGGGAGGATAGGGCTAAGGCCAGTGAATGAGGTGTTGAGGTGGTTGGCTATGAGGGCTGGGTCTGAGGAGATCACACCATTAATGTTGATCTGGGTGGGTGGGGGAAGTGTACCTCCCATTTAACTGTTTAATGTTATCCCAGAAGGTTCTGGGGTTCCCCATGAGGCAGTGAGTGAGGACCGATGGTGCTCAGACTTGGCCTTTCTGATGGCCAGATGCACTTGTTTCGGGCGGCAGCATATAACCGCACTGTCATTGGGCGGCCAGTCTCAATGGCACGGTGCCATAGGTTGTCCCTATGTTTGAGCTGGTGGATCAAAGCTGGGGTAACCCAGGGGGCATTCTTCCTTTTAGAATGGCGGGTCAACACTGGGGCAAAGATATCACAGGCATTATTAAAAGTTTGGGTAAAGAAGGAGAGAGCTGTGTTGATGTCAGGAGTTGCCTGTATAGGAGACCAGTCAATTTGGGACAGAAGTTCCTTAAGTTTTATCAGTCCACCAGGTATTAGACGCCGCCGGCATGTGGACTGTGCTATGGGTTTGGGGACTGAGGTTGACCAGTGGAATAGAATGGGAGTGGTCATGAGAGTCTGGGAGGACTTGTACATTGGGGATCCGATTAGGGTGGTTGGTGAGTACCACATCAAGCAGGGTACTGGAGCCTCTCTTGGGGTTAGTCCTGGTAGGGTGGGTAACTAGTTGCGTTAGGTCTATTGCAGAAAAGGAGTCTCGGGTAGAGGAGGAGGAGGGGCTGAGCCAGTTGACATTTAAGTCACCCACCAGAATTTGATCAGTGGAAGGAGGTAGAGAGGTAAGGTATTCTGTAAGAGAGGCAATGGCCTGCGTTTGGTCCCTGGGGGAACACGTATGCAGTAGTCAGATAAAGGGTCCCTTTAAGGGTCAGGGGTTGATTTCAGCGTAGTGCCTGGGCCCTGGAGTCCAAGGATGGGAGGCGGGCAGGGCTAGTGAGGAGAGATTCCTTGACATAGATAGCGCAGCCGCCGCCCCGTCTCCCAACACGGTCGGACCGGAAAAGGGTGAAACCAGGAAGGGAGACTAGGGAGTCAGGGGAGGAGTTCAACAGCCAGGTCTCAACCAGGGTGATGACATCAGGGTTAATTGATGTGACCAGGCATTGTAGTGAGTCAAACTTTTTTAGGAGGCTACAGATATTCATGGAGACCATGCATAGGCCTGTAGTACGAGTTGGGGAGCTCCTGGGAACCGGGCCAGGGTTTGGATGAATGTTCCCTGACAGGAGTAGTAGCATGACTAACACCCTGGCAGGGAGATGGTGAGAGTTTTCTTATGATTGACATGAGGAGGGGGAGGGAGGCTAAGGGAGCAGGGGTGGGCAGGCAGGTACAGGAGGGAAAGCAAGAAAGAAGACACCCAGATGTGCCTGAGGTGAAGAGAAAGCTAGGAGGAGGGCAGGGAGGACAGGGACACACAGAGGTCCCAAGAGGCAGGAGAGGAGGTTCAGGAGCAAGGGAGGGAGGTGCCAAGGCACAGTGTGGACTAGCAGATGGGTAAGTGGGTAAGTGCACTGCTAGTGGGATAGGGCACAGGCAGAGCATGAGGCAGGGCCAATACATTGTGGTGAGCAAGATCCCAGGAAGTAGTGCTGTCAGGTAGGAGAGAAGTAGTGAGGGAGCAAAGGTCCCTCTAGTGGCCAGCAGGTATAACCTGCAAATGGGGAAGTGGGAGATAGGTTCTGGGCAACAGGATGTGATGTCACGGATGTGATGTCACGGGGTGGATCCTTAAATTGACAGCCGCCCTGGGTGGGAGGGTGGTTGGTGAATTAGGGCAGGCAGAGCGAGCGCCGTTGAGCTAGCACCCCTCTGCAGGCGTCCAGACAAAGAGAAGAGGCTCTTTACCTCAAAAGTTATCAGGCTGGAGATTTGGCTTCCTCAGCTACTCAGGTGAGCTGCTTGTTGCTTCAGTTGCTTGATTGTCCCGAGTGCCTAGCTTGGGGGGGGAGCTGCCTATTTTGTGGAGAAAACAAAGCCTCTCATTACTATGCAGCGGGAGAATATGTTGTGACTTACACAAAGGAGCTCCACTCTAAGCAAACAGGGCTATTCCAAAATGAGGTCACACTAGGACCCAGCTAACCTAATGCCTCCAGTTACAAGCACAATTAGCTCAATACCACCATATTAAACAAGTCTGATCTATATTAGCTGCTTGGTATATCTGGCATTAAGATGTAATCAGCAATTAGCTCCAAATACCACCATATTAAACAAGTCTGATCTAAATTAGCTGCTTGGTATATCTGGCTTTAAGATGAAATCAGCAAGGCAACTCTAGAAAACCAGTGAGTCCCTAGCTTTACACTTCAGCATTAGTAGCACAAAGAGAAGCAAATAACAAGCCCACCCAGTGGTGAACAGGAACAAAGTTCATAAAATATAAGTGTTCATCAGGTAGCACCCCTCTGCAGGTGTCCAGACGAAGAGAAGAGGCCTCTGAACTGTGGCTGTAGAATCCCAGGTAGGATTCCTCATTGAACTCTAGCCAGCAACTGTGACTCTTCTCTGTCAGAGAGAGCTAACCGCCAACTGCCAGTTCTGTCACTGCTCTCATAGCCTACTTCCTCCCAAAACAGCTCCTGATTGGTCCCTAGGACTGTCACTCAGAAGAAGCTGTCTTCAAGATTTGTGCTTAATTCCCTATTCCTATTGGCTGGTGGTAAGGGCACCAAGTAACCTGCTGTGTCATCCTCCCAGAAACCTTTTGTGTAGCTCCTGTAATTCCTGACCCCTTACTGGCTGTTGTCTGGGTCATGGGCAACAAGATCGCAGCTCTCTGCAGAGCTCTCTACAGAGCTAAAAGTTCTGATTTTACAGAGGGCTCCTGACTTTAATTCATTTATTTTTCCCTCCAGGTGGTATTTGTGTCGGTGCAATAAATGTTCCGGTCGACTGATGTTAATTAGTGTGGGATTCCTTGCCCAGCTGCACGTGCCAATGTGTTCTCCCTCATCGATGGTGGGTGAGCCTGTAAAGTGCAGCACTGAGCTGTAAGATATGCTTACCTACACACACGTAATGTACAAAAGGTACGTCATCACTAGAAAGCTTACCCACATGCACATGACGTACACAAGGTGTGTCATGATTACCTGTATGCTCATGCAGAAGATACACAAGTACATAGCCCATATTTATAAGTGCGATACTGTCACACACACACAAGCCCACAGTTATAAGTGGAACACTTACACACACACAAGCCCACAACTATAAGTAGGACACTTACACACATAAGCCCACATTTATAAGTGGCACACTGACGCACACACACAAGCCCACAACTATAAGTGGGACACTTACACACACACACACACACACAAGCCCACATTTATAAGTGGGGATACTGACATGCACACTTATGTCTATAAATGGGCATTTACATTTACACATACCCCACAGCTATGAGGGGGATAACAACACAGACATGCCATTTACAGTACAGAGCTAGGATTACACACTTGTGGGATACACAATTTTTACATAGCACTAAGGATGCACATATAGAGTTAGTAATAGGGTTACATACATGCAAGAGGCTGGGTAACACTTTATTTTTGCACATGTAATATAGAAAGCAGCTACTAATAAGAATATGTGTCTGTGTCCTCTGTTGGCACTCTTTGCAGACTGTGTGTAGAGGCCTTTCGGCACCATGCAATTCTGCTTAAAGTTGAACCAGCATAACATTCTGTGGTGATTTGCATATACAGCCCATGATGCTTTGCATTATGAGGGTATGTGTGATTTTGTATTTCTTTTACTAATAAGAATAACCTTTACCTTACTTAGAAACAGGCTATGAAATGCACTGCCACTGAAGACCTTTGCCCTACAAGTGATCATGTAGGAAAAGAATAAGCAATCTTGAACAATGTCTTCTCTACAGACACATACTGCTATCTGATGCCATAATGTCTCATCATTACACAGAAAGTCCTGGTGTCCCCCTCTACAGCTAAGGTGTCATGTGCAGTCTCAGCTGTCAGTTATGAACAGACCTTCCAAAAAACATGATGACACATAACAAAATGATTCATCCATAAAGAATGCATCATTGACATAAGCCTGTTCTTATAAGTAGAATACTACAATATTGTAGCATTCAAAAGGGCAACTGAGATAATATCCCATCAACCCACCAAATTGACCAATAAGAGTAACAGTAAGTGATCATCATACGCACATGAGCCGTGTATCTATCACCAGACTAGATGTTATCAGGGTATAAAACCCTGAGCACCCCAGAGCCTCTCCGAGGAAATCACAGGCAGACCCTGCATGACACTGCAGTGTTCAAGAAAACCAGACTCCCGTGTACGTATGTTATATAATTAGTATGCAATGTATAATGGCTATCCTATAGACAAGCTGGTAAGGTAATAAAATAACCTTATGTTGCTTTCATTAGTGCTTCTAATTCTTATTCTCAGTCCTAAAACCTGTAAGAGGGGTACGTTTCCCTGCAGGTAACTAAGGATTTGTTTCATCATAATAACAAAGTAAGAAGGTGTCAACAAAGCCCAGCAAAATACCTAACAGAGCCACTCTGGCAGATGACATGACAAGCACTAAAGAAAAGAACACTTCCCTCCCCGCCACAGCATTTTTCTGTGACTCCATGGCAGTTCTGGAGACTGTGGGGCTGTGTACCCTGGCAGGTGTTTAGACAGCAGCTGCAGTGATCGGCAATGGTAGGGTGCACAGAGCACCAGAAACAACAGCTACTTGGGCCTGCAATAACCGCCTCTGGTCCCCCACACAACTGCACTCCTTAGAAGCTAAATAGGGCAGATTGAGACAACAGTGTGTCTAGTTTGGCACCAGAGAGCCATCAAAGTAAGCCCCATACTTGAGAGGGGGGTTAGAGGGGGCCAAGCATTCAACTCCTAGCCACCCACTTTCTGCTGCTATGTGGGGGTCACTGTTCCCAACTCCTGAGAAGCCACAATTAATGGAATAACTCTCTTCCTGGTGGTTTACTCACAAGCTACCCTTGTGCTATAACTTACTGTGAGTGAAACTTTCTTGAGTCTCCCAGGGCACAGACATTTACCTTTGCAGGCGACACTTGGCATGCATGTGTGACCTCTCCTGGAGAATGATGCAGTGACAAGCTCTATCATGATTCCGAACATACAGCCTAGGCTGTTCTCCTGCACCACAAAACCTGGAGCAGGTCCTCACAAACCCAGGCAGCTACCTTCAGGGGAGCCCATCACTTTGCCTCCTGGTACTCTGCTCCTGAGGCAATGGAGCCTCCAGATTATCGCCTCTCAGTATTCATCTGCTCTCTCTCTCTCTCGCTCTCTCCCTCCCTTTCACCGTTCACCACCACCACCTTCTCTGTTCATTCTCTAGATTGTTTGCTACATCTGGTCATAAAGAAACCCCCACCCTGATGGAAAACATTGCTGCACACCTCTGCTATTCTGTCACTTTCTAGGGCATGATCTCTGCCGGTACAAATGCCTCCTATTAACTAGGCATGGAGGAGGACAGCAGCTCAGCTACTGAGCACATATGCAGGGTATGCACAGTGACTCAGCATCCCAGCACTGAGCACATGTACAGGGTATGCACAGTGACTCAGCAGCCCAGCACTGAGTACATGTACAGGGTATGCACAGTGACTCAGCAGCCCAGCACTGAGCACATGTACAGGGTATGCACAGTGACCCAGCATCCCAGCACTGAGTAGATGTACAGGTATGCACAGTGACTCAGCAGCCCAGCACTGAGCACATGTACAGGGTATGCACAGCGACTCAGCAGCCCAGCACTAAGCACATGTACAGGGTATGCACAGTGGCGCAGCAACCCAGCACTGAGCACATGTACAGGGTATGCACAGTGACTCAGCAGCCCAGCACTAAGCACATGTACAGGGTATGCACTGTGATGCAGCAGCCCAGCACTGAGCACATGTACATGGTATGCACTGTGATGCAGCATCCCAGCACTGAGCACATGTACAGGGTATGCACAGTGACTCAGCAGCCCAGCACTGAGCACATGTAAGGGTATGCACAGTGACTCAGCAGCCAAGCACTGAGCACATGTACAGGGTGTGCACTGTGTTGCAGCAGCCCAGCACTGAGCACATGTATAGGGTATGCACAGTGACTCAGCAGCCAGCACTAAGCACATGTACAGGGTATGCACAGTGACTCAGCAGACCAGCACTGAGCACATGTACAGGGTATGCACAGTGACTCAGCAGCCTCACACTGTTGAGGAAGGGCATGGATTATTCCTGCACTCAGAGCCTCTGCCTTACTTTGAACCTACCCAAGCTGAAACAGTCAGGGGATCAGGGCTCCAGCTACTTTTATTTTATATGTAAGACAGAGTCTTGTGTACTGACAACAACAGCAACCCAGTCACATTGCTGTAAATACCAACAGGGGGAAACAATTACGTCACAATTTTGTCAGTAAGAGTATGCAAAGGTTGCCTGAAGGGATTGTCAACCAAACAACCTTTTGGGGTTTTAAAAAGGAGCGGGACAATTACTTTAAAGCAAAGTTTCCTCGGGTATAATTCACTCATCAGCAGTGTGAGACAACTCCGATGCACAATTTGCCTACTTTTGTCTTTTTTAACCTGGTAAACCTAGGAAACATGTTCATGTTGAGAACTACTGTAAATGCTATCAACTTTTATTTCTTTTAAAATGCTTCATAACTGTATTTATCTCTGATAAACATCGGCAATTATGATATCAACAATTATAACCAAACTTTGCAAAGCCCATGCAACTATCGGTGAGGAAGATCGATGGAGCAGTGTGGGGAAGCTTGCACTATGCACTGCCACACAGAAAACTCAGTGGGCAGGATTCACAAAATGTCAGAAAATCCTGCAGCTGTGGTAAAAATCTTGTGCAAGTGGGTTGCCTCTTGCGGATCTGCAGGTCGCTGCAGTTTTCTGCAGCTGCTGGTATTCACAAAGGTGGAGCTGAATTAGACTGGCTTTGTGATATATGGCAGCTTGTGGGTGGTGTTGCCAGGAAATCCTGCAGCTGCAGAAAAGTGCTATGGTGGGTGGGACCAGGTATAGCATCTGCCTCAAGTGCTGCGCTGTGCATAACGATCTCCGCAGCTGTGGAGATTTTTGGTCTACAAATAGAGTTGTGGCCTGGGACTTAGTCCCAAATTTATTTTATTTATTTATTTACTAGATTTACCAGGAAGGCATACTGAGCAACATGCTCGATTCCAGATGCGACCTGGGGGCCTAGGCCCAGTACATAGGTTATAGAGGAACATTTAAGTACAGAAATTGGAGATAAGGAACATAGCATATGAATACAACAAGAAATAAAACAGTTTTAGAGTACAAATTACATAGAATACAAGAATTAACAGACAGTTTTACATATAATAGGAGTACTCCTGTACATTATTTGAATGTAGAGCGCTAAAATGATAAATTTAGCATGAGCAGCTGGAGGAGAAGTGTGCCTGGAGTAGTCTGCTGTGTCTTGTGTGAGTCTGATGGGGGCGGGAAGGGCGTTCCAGAGCAGTGGGATTCTGAATTTAAAGGCTGACTGACCTTTGGTAGTGCGCATTAGTGGGACATGCAGAATTCTGGAGTCTGCGCCTCTTAAGGAGTGCACAGGGGGAGGTTGTCAGGATAAGGTAGATTCTAGGTAGGGAGGGAGGGAGAGGGTCCAAAATTTAGCAGCAAACCTAACACAGTTTATTAATCTCCGGTCATGTAGAGAAGGCAGGGCTAGGGAGCTGTATAACGTACAGTGGTGGGTGGATTGAGGGGATTCAAGGATGAAACGACAGAAGGAGTGGAATAGGGTGTTTAGACTTGCCAGGGTGGATGCAGGGCTATAGAGTATACTATATCGCCATAATCCAGAACAGGAGTATCATTTTTGAACTATGGTGAGTGAGCCTCGTTTGCTTGGGAAGGCAGGTTTTGTTTCGATAGAGTGCCCCAGTTTGAGGAGCAGCCTTTTGTGCAGAGAGTCTATGCGAGAGGCGAAGTCTAGGTGCTAATCAAGCCAGATGCCTAGATATCTAAAGCTAGAGCATTGCTCAAGGTAAGCCCCATCAAGGGTATGGAACAGGGGACAGGGGGTTTGGCGGGAGAGTCTTTGTTGGGAGCCAAACATAAGTGACACAGTTTTTTTGGGATTTAGAGATAGTTGATTTGTCAGGAGCCAGCGCTGGACGGCTGAGAAATCCTCCTGCAGAAGAGAGGCCACACTGCTAGCTGAGGGGCCGGATGCGTACAAAACTGTGTCATCAGCATACATTTGGATGGAGGAGAGGGAGCATGCAGAGGGGAGGTCGTTTAGAAAAATGGATTGAAGAATTGGACCAAGAACAGATCCTTGGGGGACACCTGAAGTGACTGGAGAGGGGTTTGAGACGTGAGAGGCCAATCTGACCACTTGCTTCCTACCCACTAGATAGTCTTGGAACCAATTTATAGCAGGGTGAGCTATCCCGGCATTAGTAAGTTTGGCGATGAGTAGGGAGTGGGAGACGGTATCAAACGCCTTTGCTCGACCTATAAAAATGGCCGTGGTGATGAGTCCTTTGTCGATGCTTGTGAGGATGTCCCCGGTGACACGTAGCAGGGAGGTGATGGTCGAATGGGATTTGCGGAACAAGATTGGAAAGAAGTGGAAAAGGAGGAGGAGCTGGTACTGTGTGAGTTGGGACAAGACAAGTCGCTCCTGTAGTTTGGCCAGAATAGGGAGTAGGATAGAGATCTGTAGTTGCTTGGGGATGAGGGTCACTGCCTTTAGAGGAGTATAACAGTGGCCATCTTCCACGATGCTGGTACTACCAGTGAGAAAGAGGTTGAAAAGTGTGGCCCAGTGGGGTGGCAATAGCAGGGGCTGATAGGAATAACATCTTGGCATCCAGGGATGTTGGGCATTTGCCTTTGTTAGGGTTCAGTGCACATAGGGGTGGAGGACTTCTGCTGGGAGACTGGTGGAATCGAGGAGAGACTGGGGGTGGGTGCTAGGGTGTGGGAGATGGTGGTGGGCTGGGGTATGCCTGTTCTGGAGGGAGGAGAAGATTGCCTGCGCGGCTGAGAAATGTGTGTTGGCTTCAGCAACACAGCTTGGGTCGGAGATGATGGTGCCATTTACTAATAAGGAAGGGAGGTGGTTGGGTTGGGGAGAGCAGAGATTTGAGGGATTTCCAAAGTCCATAGGGTGATTAGAATTTTACTAAAGTAGATAGGAATTAGGACTTTTTGCTTGGCGGATGCTATTTGTGCAAGCATTCCGAAGGGCTCTGTAAGTAGTAAGGAAGGCCTGGGAGCCCAGTTTCTTAAAGACTTTCCAGGCATGGTCCCTGGTATGGCATTTTCTAATTATATCAGTCGTGATCCAGGGCAGATGTGCTCCTCTAACTCTTTTAGTGCGCAGTGGAGCGTGCTTGTGCCATACTTTTAGGGAACTCTGATGAAATGAATTATAGGCAGCGTCTATGGAGGATGCCTCTGAGATGCAGGACCAGTTTACCCTGCTCAGGTCCTCCAGGAGAGATTCAAGGTCTAGGGAGTTGTATGACCTGGCCCACAGCGTCTTGGGGGGGGGCTGTGAACCTTCCTGATCAGGTAGATCAAGTGATGATCGCTAATAAGTCAGAAGTAGGCCTGTCGAGGATTCTATGTGGGTGCGTGGTGAGGGCCCAGTCTAGTAGGGAGTGATTTTTTGTCTTGAGGTTGAGTCGGGTGGGCTCATTTATAAGTTGCGTGAGGTTTAGAGCCTTTATTTTAGTCCTCAGGTGGGCTTTGTCAGCACCTAACCAATTGGCATTATAATCCCCGGTGGCATGGAGCTCCCCTCCTATAGCTAGGGACTGTAGAGTGGTTAGATGGGAGAGGATATCCTCAGAGGGTGTGCACGGGGGGCAGTATGTGCTTGACACGAATATTGGGGAGGTAAATGGAAGTGATAGTTTAATTAGTGAGGCGTCTATATTTGCGGGGAGAGAGGGGATCTCCACAATAGTGAATTGCCGACTGTTCGAGATATACATAGCCGTGCCACCACCTCTTTTATTCTCATGCCGATCATGCCTTATTATTGTGTAACCTGGGATAGAGACTTCAGCATCCATGTGCTGTGGTTTTAGCCAGGTTGCAGTATTTGAGCGACTGGTTGTATGAGCGAGATTTTGGATAGCAGGCTGCAGGTATTTAGGTGGAGTATGCGTAGGCCTTTGGGGAGGGTGAAAAGGGTGGTGGTGGTACTTGAGTTTGGACCTGGGTTTACCTCTATGTCCCTGACAGGAGCAGGAGAAAGGCATGAGGATACATCATTTTAGTCCAAGGGTAGGTTTGTGTGCTTGGTGTTGTAGTGAAGAGAGGGGCTGACGGGAGGCTGAGGGTTAAGGATTTTAAGATCGAGAGCCCTGGGTGAAAAGAGGTGGTGGACTGTGGCACTAAACGACCCGTAGTGGGCAAGGGCCATGCCTAGTGCCGGCGAGAGGAGGTATAGAGTGTGTGTCTGAGGGGAGCAATCGGGGTGCAGGGCCGAGATGGATCGCTCGGTTGGGAGGTGTGGGAGGTAAGGAGGTTAGTGCTGCCATTGAGAGGCAAAGGAATGTAGTGAGGAGCAACATCCTGTACAAGTAAATTAGTAGCTGGAAAGAAAATTGAATAGGTGCCCTCTAGTGGAGGCAGCTGATAAGCTGCAAATGGAAAAGTGGGCTGATAGGTTTTATTCAGTCATGTGACTATTACCTAAACAGCCTATAAAGGAGAAGCTGACCATGGTAGTGCAGGGGTGGTGGGAGCCAGCGTGCAGTGCCACCGGGCAGAATTCACACAGCACAGAGAAGCAGCAGTGGACCAGCTGAAGGAGATGTTTCCAGTTTCAGCAGTTTGAATTTGGCACCTGAATTAGCGTCCTCTGCCATTTTTTCAGTACCTTGTGCTTTTGGGGTTATGAATCCATCCCAGAATACTTACTTCTCTTCTGGGTCAAACAAACTCAAAGTGTGGGCTGTAGAGCTAGTGCTCAACAATGGGCAAAAGGTAACCCATACCAACAGCCACAAATATCCAGGTGTCCAGGTCGATGAAAAACTGTCATTTGTTGAGCAAATCTACACAATGGTTAAAAATAAAAAATCAAAAACTTGGGGCCCTCTGCAGAGTGTCTGCTTGTTTGTCAAAAGAATCAGAAATTACAACACAACTATTAATCCCTGTCCTGGAGCAGGGCAGCTTGTTGTATAGCCATTCAACAAAAAAAGAAGCTCTCAAAAACATTAATTGCACAAACAACAAACTTGCAAGGTTTATTAACTTAAGCAAATTTGACACACATCACTGCAAGATATACACAGTACTAATTGTGTTGCAGCCAGTACGTGAGAACGTATAACTGGCTTTTATGGTTCTTCAAATTGTTACAATCTAAAACTGTATACCCATTAAATAATAACATAATTACAGCAACTTCTAAAGGAGCGAGAGATATCAATTAAGAACAAAAGAAAAAAAGTTTGCCCAATATTCATTGCACAACAGATGTGGATACATGACATTACACACAAGCTCTGCCACATCCTGGAATGATTTACCGGGTGACATAAATGATAAAAATTCCCTCTTAGTATTCAGATTGCTCTTAAAAAGGTATTGCAGCGACCGTGTGATTGTTACACATGAAGCTGTTAACACATGACTGGTTGCAGTTTTTACCATTATTGTTAAATGGTTTGCAACGTGTGTCATTGTATTGTTAGTCTGCCATAAATGTAACATTGTCTGATGTCCCTACTTGTCTAATGTATGCCATAATGTACAGGGAACTCACCAAAAATAGGGCTTGTCCGTAATTAATCGTTCCTGTATAAAAATCTACATTTTTCATCTATCAGTGTGTGGAGAAGCCTGCACTGTGCACTGCTCAGTCCCTCTCACCCTAGGAGAAGGGTGGTCCCTCCAGGTCAGAGTTGGGGTACATTGGTGGAGCAGTGTGTGGGGAAGCCTGCAGTGTGCACTGCCCACACTGTACCAGTCCCTGTGGATAAACAGAGGGCTTCAGTCCCTCTTACCCCAGGAGAAGGATATTCCATACAGGTCAAGGTTGGGGTATATTGTTGGAGCAGTGTGTGGGGAAGCCTGCACTGTGCACTTTCCACACTGTATCTGTCCCATTGGATAAACAGAGGGCTTCAATCCCTCCCACACCAGGAGAGAGGTGCTTCCACCAGGTCAGGGGTGGGGTACACTGTTGGAGCAGTGTGTGGGGAAGCCTACACGGTGCACTGCCCACACTGTACTTATCCCTGTGGATACACAGAGGGCTTCAGTCCCTCTCAGCCCAGGAGAAGGGTGATCCTTCCAGACCAGGAGTGAGATACATTGGTGGAGCAGTATAAGAGGAAGCCTGCAGTGTGCTTTGCCACACTGTATATGTCCTTCTGGATAAACAAAGTCCTTCAGTTCCTCTTACCCCTGGAAAAAGAGGTCTATATGAAAACTTGTGTCAGTCATGTTGCCACATAACATCTCCGCTGGACTCTTCACTCCAGTGTAAATCGGTACCCTATGCAGTTCATCCCCAGGCAAATTCACCCCCAGTGAAAATATTAGAAAACAAACTCCTCGAAGGATGAATTGTGCAGGTGGTGATTCACCCCAGCACAAAGAATCTGGGGTGAGGTGTCGCACAGTGACATGACCAGCATGACTTGATGAGTCCCTGGAAAGGGTGGTCCCTGGATGTCAGGGCTGGGCCACATTAGTGGAGCAGTGTGTGGGGAAGCCTGTAGTGTGCACTGCCCACACGGTACCTCTCCCTGTGGATAAACAGGGCTTCAGTCCTTCTTACCCCAGGAGAAGGGTTGTCCCTCCAGGTCAGGACTGGGTTATATTGGTTGAGCAGTGTGTGGGAAAGCCTGCACTGTGCTCTGCCCACACTGTATCTGTCCCTCTGGATAAATAAAGGCCTTCAGTCCCTCTCATCCCAGAAGAAGGGTGGCCCTTTCAGGCCAGGGTTGGGGTACATGGGTGGAGCAGTGTGTGGGGAAGGCTACACTGTGCACTGACAACACTGTTCCTATCCCTGTGGATAAACAGAGGGCTTCAGACCCTCTCACCCCAGGAAAAGGGTGATCCTCCCAGAGGCATTAGTTTCAAAGTAGGGTACGACCTTACCAAGGACAGGCAGTGCCACAGTCAAAAAGTAAACAGTTTGCAAGTAGTAAGGGATTTTGTGTGGACCATCATTGCTTGGTATTTCTTATATATTTGTGGCTTCATTATGAAATACCAAAGAGCATGTTATATACCACAGCAGTACTGGTGAGTCTTTCTTGTGGAGTTTTGACGGACTGCATATTTACTCCGTATGCCTTTTGCAGGTGCCGGTCTCCTTACTACTTGCAAACTGATCCTTCCAAACCAGGATTGGGATACACTGGTAGAGCAGCATATGAGGAAGCCTGCACAGTGCTCTGCCCATACTGTATCTGACCCTCTGAATATACAAAGGCTTTTAGCCCCTCTCACCCCAGGAGAAGGGTGGTCCCACCAGGTCAGGGTTGGAGTACGTTGGTGGTGCAGCGTGTGGGCAAGCCTGCACTGTGCACTGCCCACACTGTACCTGCCCCTGTGGATAAACACAAAGTGTCATACTCTCTACCCCAGGAGAAGGCATTCCTCCAGGCTCAGGGTTTGGGCGGGGGACTGAGCTATCCACGGCTATTTAATGAAAGGAGATGTTAGAATCCCAGTTGTATGCTGTTTGTTTTTTTTTTTTCTCCAATTGTTTAACCAGGTGAGACACACTAAGCTGAAAGCTTGTTTACAGGTGCAACCTGGGAGCACAGGGAAGTTTTTTATTTATTTATTTTTTTTATTTAGCTTTTTGTTGACTGGGTAAGTGCACTAGACAAATCCTGCCTATTTTCAGGCACGACCCGGTGGAGGGGGATACAGATGAATGCCAACTGACCTTGAACCAGATTAAGCTATTGGTGGTATTTTTAGTGAATGAGGAAATTTGGCCAGGACACGGGAAATTCCCTACTCTTTCGATAAAGCGCCATGGGATCTTTAACATCCACCTGAACTACCAACAATCCAGGCAGATGGGACCTCGGTTTAACATCTCATCCGAAAGACGGCACCTCGGAAATGCAGCACCCCTCTCATGATGCATTACAGTGTCAGTACTGGGATATTAACCCAAGTGCCAGATGTGGGAACTGAACCCACAGCCCTCTGATCACCCAGCCTCAGAGGCGAGTGTGCTATCTACTGAGCCACTGACACTGCAAGTTAAGTGACTTGCTCAGGGTCACACAGTATATGTAAGGAGGGCTCTGGGATTCAAACCCAGGTCTCCAGATTTGCAGCTCAGAGCCTTAAACCACTGTGCTATACTGCCTCCCTCTGCCTCTTCAAATGAGCTGTTAGAATTATAGTTTATTCTGTTGGTTTTTGTTCTGTTTCTATTCTTCAAACAGAAGTCATTGCCCCTTTTTCTGTTACTCCAATATTACAGGAAACACAAACTCTGTGTAACCCTTTGGTCACCATGTCTGGGTTCACACCCCTTCCTGGTAACTGTACAGGGCTCATCTGGTTGAGGGGTTGGATTCATTCTTTCTCCTGCAGTGGTGGTGGAGGTGGGGGTTCATGCCAGAACAAATAAGAAATAGCACAGTGCCTCCACCCAGAGAGAATAAGTGGCCAGATGTTGTATGCAATACCACCTCCTAGGACACAGTACCTACCCACCGCCCTACACTAGAGTATTCCTACCCTGTAACTATGCCTTCTGGGATACACTTTAATGTGGGTCACTACCCCCTTCTCAGATCACAGACAGTCTGTGGAGCACCTGTCCAATCAAAGGGCACAAAGGATAGAAACAAAGAATTTGTCAACAGAAAAGGTCCAGTTGGCCCACCCAGTCTGCCCTCATGGTCCCTGCCTAGTCTTTCTCCTCAGACTTTAACTCTTCTCCAGTGACCTACCCCTCTCCCTGCCTATTTACTAAATCCCCTCTGTCTAGCCCACAAATGTGTGAAGCCCCCCCACTGTTTTTGCCTCCACTGCTTCCACTGGCAGTCTATATCAGCAATCCACCACTTTTTCAGCGAAGTAGTACTTCCTAACATCCTTTCTCAACTCCCCCACCAGCTTCATTGCATGTTGTCTGGTGCTACTTGGAGAGCGGGTGGTTCCAACATGGTGACAGGCAGCTGTTAGTTTTAAGAGCTCAGCTCGAGTAAATCAAAAAAGTGTACCATACACGAACAAGTGTAAAGTTTTATAGTCCTCTTCATTTGAAGAATACACTTCACCTAAAAGCAAGCCACTCGAAAAATATTTCAGGCTTGAATCCAGCAGCAAGAGCATTGGCAGGGTGAGAAAAAGCTCTCGTTCTGAAAAGTCACCAATTGCAGACCAGCACAGAACCACTGGGCAGAGATTGAAGTTCAACTGCCAGCACTTAAAAGCAGCAATACCATTCCTGCCTCAGAGAGAGAACAAAACCTGCCAGCTGACATTTTACCTCTTCAGTGGATTCAAAATCTTCTGGTTTCGGAACAGTGACTGCTGACTTTAAACCAGTGCAGGAGAGTCAAGACTGAGAAAGCAATCTGTGACGCTTCACCTGCTTTACCAGAGAAAGACGTGACTATGGTGGCTTCAGGTGGGACGACATCCAGGCATCAAATTGATTCCATGGGGGATACTCTAGGTAAAGTATATAAATGGTCACAGCTGTTTGACAGAAAGTTTCTAGCATTATTAGATAAAGGTGACTTTTTATAAGTGGATGCAAAACAAAACAAGGAGAAAATAGAGGCACTGCCAAAAGACGTGGAATCAAACAAGGTAGAAATAAATAAAATTACTAATAAACTCACTGGACTGGAAGCCACTGCAGCAAATTTGATTAGGGACAATTACAGAATGTCGAGAAAAATGAAAATTTTAGTGAACCAATGTTACAGAAATTTGAGAATAGTGGGGTTGCCCCAAAGTTTGGATGAATCTTTTGAATCAGTCCGGGACATATTAAAAAATGTTTTTTGTTTCCCTGTTTGAGTTGCCAGAGGATAATTTATCATTTATTACAAAAGCATACTGTATTATGACAAAACCACAGGCTAAAAGTTCATACTCCCATTTAAAATCTGAGGTCCCCACCAATAAGAAATCTACTGTATTCGTTTCTTTTGCATTTGACTCTGATAAAGATTTGATAATAAAGCTTTCCCAGATTAAGGCACCATTAGTCTATAAAACTTTTACATTTGTGATTTTCCCTGCCTGTGCCTTTGCAACTCAGTAGAAAAGACAACGCTTGTTAGGATATCGCCAGGAACTTCCAGAACTGGGTACTGAATTTCAGTTATAGGCCCCAGCAAAAGTGAGGCTAAAACACATCGGAGTACAGCATTTGTTCTATGAAAGAGACCAACTAACCTCATTTATTCATAGCCAATATACTCAGAACAACAACACTGAATCTCCTACACTTTCTGAAGAGTAAATGGATAAATATGAGATAAATGTTTGATAAATATCTGATAGAAATGCATTGTATTTCTTTTTGATCTTATGTTTGACCTACTGTTTTAATATCAGTTGGCTTAGTGTTTATTAGTTTCATGTAAAAGCTGAGGTGGATAGGGGTGTGGAGGTACAATAATCAAAAGGAATAGTACTTCTATATTTGAATAAATTTATAATAAGTAAAAATATGGGGAAGTGCTGTTGTATAAAAATAAGTTAAATATTATTTATATGACTGATAACTTTATAAGCGCAGTTGATGTACTGTTGTATTAAAATATTAAAAAGGTATTACTCACCCCTCTTTTTCATGTTTTGGTCTAGATACACTGACAGCAAGGCATAACAACAAAGTATTGTGTTAGATAATGTATGATTAACGGTTTATGTTGTTTTCTTTTGTTATGTAAACTATGTAAAATTCAACAGAATATAAGTATAAAAGAGACCACTCTCTTGCACCCTGTTCACCCCCGTGAGGTGCTTGTAGGTCTCTATCATGGTCTTGCTTGTTCTCTTCTCTTCTCTTCCAGGGTATAAATGCTGAGATCCATCAGTGTCCCTTTGTGGGGCTTTTAATGCAACCCCTGCACCATTTTAATTGGTCTCCTCTGGATTGCCTCCACCATGTCTATATCTTTCCTGAGGTGTGGCCTCCAGAACTGGACACAATACCCCAGGTGGTGCCTCAGCAGTGAGTGATATAGTGGCAACACCAACTCCTCCCTCCTGCTGGAGATACCCCCGCCCCATGCACTCCAGCATCCCAGTAACCCTACCCATTGTTTTGCTACACTGGCTTGCCACTTTGAGGTCATCAGGTATCCTTGTTGAGTGAGTGTTAGTACCTCCCCATGCTATCCTCAATTGCAAGATTCCTAGCCCTAGGTGCTTGAATTTGCACTTTGAACCTCTTCTAGTTTCCCAAGGTCCCTAAGCATTCTCTCCCCCTCTCAGTGTCCATCCTAATAAAGAGTTTGGTGTCATCTGCAAAAATTCATACCTTCCCTTCCAGTTTTAGACTGGTGTAGTAAACTCTTCAACTTGTACCAGTACTAAAACTGTGATTTCAAGTATTACATAAGATCAGTAACTCTGAGTACCCAAGAATTACATTAAAGTCCCTCTACAGGACTGCTAGCTACATTGCCTGGGGTTCTTTCAGTGGTGCACTTGATAAAATTTAGCAAGTTTGCAATTTAACCCCGCAACAGGCTATAGTGCGCTAGCACAGTTTAAAGAACTTGAAATGCCAAATGTTCAGAAAATCCAACTTTGTAATCCCAGCAAGGTAACTGTAATCCAAAAGGAAAATACTAAAGGAGCTCAGCCAGTAGTGTGTCGGCACTCACGTGACCCACGGATGTAACAGCTCAGACAAGGTGGGAACCAGCACACAATAGCAAGTCAAGCAGCATTCAGCAGTAGGTACCAGTGGCCTGGATATGATGCATTTTGGACTCTCTCAGATGCTTGGCAGCAACACGTTCCTTCTGGCTTAACACTCAGAATGCACAGGAGTACTACACAGTGGCTTCACAGTTCTCAAAGAGCCCAGACCCCAGGAGTGCCCCCCCCCCAGTCCAACTCCTCTCTAGATAGAGAGTACCGAGTACTTGGGGGCATATGCCATGAATCCTCTCCTCGATTCACCCACTTCATAAGGGTAGCAGGCTCCCAGCTTTGCTCCACAGCAGCTCAATAGAGGTGCAGGTCTCTGTCACCGATCTCTCAGCTCAGCAGCTTTCCTCAGAACTGGGACCTCTCAGATTCTCTCACAACAGCTTTCCTCAGAACTGGGACCTCTCAGATTCTCACAGCAGTTCAATGGAGATGCATGTCTCTGTCACAGACCCTCAGCTCAGTAGCTTTTCTCAGAACTGGGACCTCTCAGATTTTTTCACAGCAACTTGGTTCTACAGGTGCCCTTCTGGCACAGCTACACAGGTATAAGCCCAGAATGAGTCTCACAGTATTTGGAAGGATGGGCCCAGGCTAGGACTCCCCAAGATTTGGGCCTGGCTAGATCTCCAGCTCTCACAACTAGCAGCAGCAGTTCTGCTCAAGTCTGAGTCTCTCTCCAATTGCCACAAGCTGCTTGTGAATCCAGTCATATTTATCCCTCAGATAAGTCTGTAACTGGCTGAACAGGGCTGTCACTCTGTCCATTTTCCCTATTCAGCATCCTGATTGGTTCTTTAAGCCTGCCACTTAATTGGGGAGAGTCCTCAAGCCATTTTGGCTGAATACAAAGGTTAGAGGCCGTAAACATGGCAGCAGCCATGTTTTCTGTAGGAGCCTTGTGCTCCAAAGTCCTTTATTTTTCATATCTATTTACTCCCACACAATGTGCTGGCCCGAGGGATTAATAGCAGCCCTCCTGGGCTAGTGTACAGTGGATCTGTGAACAGTGTTGGTGGGGTGGGTCTGGAGTTGTGGCATGCTGGCAGAGTCGAGTGGAGCAGTGAGCACTTGAGAGGAGATCATGAAGCATGCACTGTCGCTAAAAACTGTGGTGACATTCTCGTGTGGCATAACAGGCACCAAAAAGAGGTGTCATATGTCGTGGCTCCCTGTTCCCACTACTAAGACTGGGGGGACTGGAGCAGAAGAAAATTGCTGCAGCCACTGACAGAGGTGCAGAAGGCACCAAAGTTTCTCTTCGTTGTGTGAATCTCTCTCTCTCTCACTGTACCACACATGCAGTCAAGTAGGAGAAGCTGCGGAAGCAGCAGCACCATGAACAGCATTTGGGAGGGCAGTGTGTGCAGTGCAGGTAAGTCCCCCTCCCAAAGGTGGGGAGATTACATCTGCATTGCCTTTGCTTCTGCTCACTGACCAGAAATAAATGTAAATCTTCACTGAAGAGATGAAATGAGGACGGTGAGTATTATCATATGAGTTTCACAATGACAGGCATGTCTCTCGGTATTACAGAGAGAACACAGCTCGTTGACCCAGTTGGGAGAGGCACAGAAGTTAAATGCAGCACTTTGTAGGGCAGGATCCTGCACTTAATACAGAGAAGGCTCCCAACACATCCAGGGGTCCTAGGGTTACATCCAGGGGTCCCAACATATACATGGGTCCAGTGGTTACATCCAGGGGTCCCGAGAATACATCCAGAGATCTCAACACATACAGGGGTCCCAAGAATACATCCAGGGATCCCAACACATGCAGGAGTACCAGGGTTACATCCAGGGATACCAATATATCCAAGGGACCCAAGGATACATCCCATGGTAAAAGCACATCCAGAGCTCCTGGGGTTACATCCAGGGGTCCCAAAACATCAAGGTGTCCTGTGGTTACATGCAGAGGTTCCAACACATCTAGGGCTCCCAGGGATGCATAAAGGGTTCATCTGTAAAACCAGCATAGACAGCATGTCACCATTAAATCTTCATTTATTATGTAAATACAAGTGCAGCACATACAGACAAAGGTGAACAGTGACAAACCAAGTGAGAGCCCGACAGGTTTAGCACATGCATGCCTCCTCAGAGAGGAAGGGTCTTTAGCGACTCAGACCCTAAGGTGGGTCTCCTTTATAAAGTGATTGGATAAAAAGGTAGTAACTGGATTGCAATGAAACATATGTTTCTGGTTGCTTATTATGTTGAAGATGTAGCTCAGTATGCTGGAGAACCTGGATCAGGGATGTTGTAATATATATATATGTTGTTTTTAGTTAACAGAGCTCCTCCACCTTTGGATACTTCTTTCTTTATTTTACAATTTCACGTGGTCTTTTCATTCCTAGCTAACTTACATAATGCTGTGAATGGGTGCACTGTGGCGGTCCTGACAGCCAAGAGGCATTAACGTTGAGTGGGCCGCTTATATTCTGATAGGTTCATCAGTGAATAGTTTGAGCATAGTGTACCAGTACGAAAGAATCCAAGGGGACTGGTATGGCTTTGATGTGCTTACATTCTCACCTGGTAGCCAAATACTTAAGAATGGTAGCCTGGACACTGGAATGTTGTCGTAGGCTTATTTAAAGAAATAGTGTGCCACTATTAAGTGCACCGGGCACAACTTGTGTAATCTTTCAGGGTCAGAAAATTTCTTACTTTTCCATAGTATATTATTGCTTCCTCTAAATTATTCTTGTTAAGTCTTCTACAGCACTTTTCCTTTTCTTTTGGCATGATAGAAACATAGAATTTGATGGCAGATAAGGACCGCTTGGCCCACCTAGTCTGCCCATTTCCCTACCTACTGGATAAGCTGCAGATCCTAGTTAACCAGCAGCCTACTTCTTCCTACCCCCACACCCCAGAGTTGCCTTATGACTGTCCCATGCATGCTTGAATTCAACCACTGTTTTTGACTCCACAACCTCCTCTGGAAGGCTGCTCCATGCATCCACAACCCTCTCTGTGAAAAATCTTTACATATTACCTCTGAGCTACCCCACCCCATCTTCAAATTGTGCCCCTTGTTCTTGCACACCTCTTTTTTTGAAAGATGCAACCTTCTTGGACTTTGTTGATTCCCTTGAGTGCAGTGAGTTTCTATCCCATGTCCCCGTCTCCCTCCTTTCCTCAGTATACATATTAAACTCCTTTAGTCTCTCTCTCTCCATCGTCTTCTGGTGCAGACCCTGCACCATTTAGTTGCCCTCCTCTGGACAGCTTCCATCTTGTCTATGTCCTTGCGGAGATTGGGTCTCCAGAACTTCACACAGTACTCCAGATGGGGTCTCAGCTGTCTGTACAGAGGGATAACAACTTCCTGTTTTCTACTCGTGATGCCTCTCCCTATGCATCCCAGTATCCCCCCAGCCCTCCTTACTGCCTTCTCACATTGCTTGCCCACCTTTAGGTCATCTGATATGACTACCCCCAGGTCCCTTTCCATTTTTGTTGTTGTTAGTATCTCACCCCCCATTGTGTACTCTTCCCCTGGGTTTTTGTTTCCCAGGTGCATTACCTTGCATTTCTTAGCATTGAATCTAAGCTGCCATACATTTGACCATTTCTCTAACCTTGCCAAGTCCCTTCTCATCCTTTCCACCCCACCTTGTGCATCAACTCTGTTGCAGATCTTTGTGTCATCTGCAAAGAGACATACTTTTCCTTCCAGTCCCTCTGCAATGTTGCTTATAAAGACATTGAAGAGGACCAGTCCTAATACTGAACCCTGCGGTACCCCACTAGTAACCCCCCTTTCTTCAGAGTGGACTCCATTTACTATTACTCTCTGTGTCCTATTCTCCAGCCAATTCTTTACCCAGGCTGTCATCTTGGGACCCACTCCCAGGCTGGCTAACTTGATATTAATCTTTTGTGTGGGACTGTGTCAAATGCCTTGTTAAAGTCTAGGTAGGTCATGTTCACAGCCCCTCCCTGATCTACTACTTTGGTCACCCAGTCAAAGAAATCTATCAGATTTGTCTGACATGACCGTCCTGCTGTGAATCCATGCTGTCTAGGGTCTTGTGCCCCTCTGGCCTCTAGTTACTCGACAATTCTTTCCTTCAGAAGCGATTCCATCATTTTCCCTATCACTGAGGTTAAACTAACAGGTCTGTAGTTTCCTGCTTCTGCCTTGCTCCCACTTTTGTGAAGGGGAATCACATCTGCCCTCCTCCAGTCCTCAGCTACCACCCCATCCTTCCATGATTTGTTAAAGAGGGTAGTCAGTGGTGTCACTAGTTCTACCCTTAGAATAATTCTTTGTTTATGCCCCTATATAGGCCACTACCATAACCTCCTCAGGGTGCTCCAAGGTGTCTAGCTACACCGGTACCCAACTCCATACAGCTGCTTTATCTCCATGTATCCGCGTCCCACCCCCGGGGTGGGGAAGGGAGAGATTCTCCTCCAACTGCTAGTCTTCTTCAGGCAAGCCAGCTGGGGAGTGATGGTCGGGTCCCTTGGGAATCACTGAAGCCACTGTCCGTCAGGTAGTGGGGTATTCCCTACATTTCTTTTCGCCCGATCTCTGTGGATGCAGGCAGGGCAGGTCCAAGGTGCATATGCACAGAACTGTGCGGCTGCATTGAACTTCTGGCCTGCGACTGTCCCTCCCTTGACACCCTCGACTTGCGCTGCCACTTGTATTGACCAACGTGTCAGTACTGCAACGAGATGGAGACCCACACTACTCAGAGAACAGCGTCCTCTGGGACACTCAATCCACCCCCCCCCCACATCCAAGCTTGTTCCCAAATCTGGGCTGCTGGTGTCTCAAGTGGTAGCAATCCCTACTATTGATCTCTCGCAATTCGTACTTGTTCTTGGAAGAGTTGTTTACTACGGTTTGGTATCTGGTTTTCTGGCCCTTTATTGTTTTGCAAGCCATGACTGCCCTGGATGTTTCCCTTCGAGTTTTGAGAAAATTCCAGGTTAGTCTATTCAGCATTTCAGAGTGGTGTGAGACATATGGGTATCTGAGGACAAATCTTGTCATCTTATGGCAGGTCTGTCAAAGTAGTTCATAATACATGAACCAGGTTGCACACAGGACCCATCAGGTAGTTGGAGAGAGGGGGACAGACTCTTTTTTTTTATGTTTTTTAATGGTTATGTCAACCCGGGAAAGACAGAGAGGTCATGATGATCGAACTGGGATGCTGGGGCTCAGCTGCTGTTGGAGGTATGGTTCTCCCTTCAGTGGGTTGCCAATCCCTCATGGTGAAGGACTTGGGGTCATTTTGGACTGCAGAATGCCAATGGGACAACAGGTGTCAGCTCTGGCTTGTACCATCTTTGAAACATCACCAGGATTAAGTCGCATCTAGCTCAGGCAGACCTGGTAACAATCGTCCATGCTTTCACCACCTCTAGTCTGGACTACTGCAATGCCCTTTATTTGGGATTATGGAGGTTTGATGAGATGCCTGCAGCTGGTCTAGAATGCTGCAGCCCAAGTAACAGTGGGCTCCTCAAGCAGTAACCATATCACGCTGGTCTTGTGAGTGCAGCACTGGCTGCCTATACTGTGGCACATCACCTTGAAGATATGCCTGTTAACTTACAAGGCCTTACGTAGTTTGGGACCAGACTACCTGAAAGAGCTCCTTGTTCTCTACCACCCAGGTCACCCCCTCTGCTTCATCGATGCGGGCCTACTGGTTGTCCCACCCCGCCTTCTCTGTTAAGACTTTCAGGGGACAGAGTATTTGGAGTTGCTGCTCCAGTTCTGTGGAATGCACGACATTCGCATGGCTATATGGCGGTGGGCGTTAAAGCCTCTCTTAAAGCGTTTCTTTTCAAACAGTGTTTCTTAGCTAGTTAATTTATTTTTGCCTTGCATTTAATGTTATTCAATTTTACTTTAAGAGTGTATGATTCAATCTTTGTTTAGAATTTATGTACTATATACGACCTCAAGAGTCTGCAGGAATGGGTGCTAAATAAATAGAGCTTGCCTTGCCTTTTGACCAGCTGATGGATCAGGCAGGGCGTAAGAGACTAATAAAGATTTATTGGAGAGGGGGTGGACAGATATAAAAGATAGGCACCAAATACATCAGTTTCTTTTTTGGGGGTGGTGTCATATTTCTTTTATTTCCTGACGGGCCGTTTTAACACTGCTTTTATGGCTGGATTGGGTGTTGGACCAGTCAGGTAGTTGAAGAGGAAGAGGGCCAGACTTGTTTTCTATTCATACTAACATGCTACAATGCCAGCAGAATAGGCCTATCGGTCTTTCCTGTTTGCTAATTTTGGTCAGCCCCACCCTGGCAGCTGACCTTACTGCCTCACCTTCTTGGGCTTCTCCTGTCCCAGTCCGGATATTCTCACTGCACTGGACTTTGCTTCCAGAACCCTTCCCTGTACCTATCCACTCCCTCTTGAACCCCTCCACTGCCTCTGCCTCCGCCCAGGCAGTGCATTCACAGCTCCACCACCCTCTCAGTGAAGTAGCACCTCCTCCTTTCTCCCTGAATCTCCCCCCCTTCAGCTTCCGGAATCTTACCCCCTCCAGCTTCCACCCATGCCCTCTAGTTGCCTCCCCTTCCTTCGGAGCACCCTGATGCACCTCCACTATTTACCCCCTTCATGTACCTGAAGACCTCTATCATGTCCCCCCGGTCCCTTCCTCCAGCCTCTCCCCATAGGTCCTGTCCCCCAAGCCCCAAATCATTTTGGTTGCCCTCCTCTGGACCCTCTCCAGGAGTTTAATGTCCCTCTTTAAGTGTGGCCTCCAAAACTGCATGCAGTACTCGAGGTGTGGCCTCACCAAGCAGTTATACAGAGGGAGTATCACTTCCCTCCTTCTGGAGGTGATCCCCCTAGCGATGCATGCCAGCATCCTGTTGGCCTTGGCTGCTGCCCTCCTACAAGTCTCCGAGTTGTTCATCTTGACATCCACCACCACCCCCAGGTCCCTCTCAGCCATCGAGACTTGTAGCATCCCTCCCCAGGGTGTACACTTGGCCCGGGTTTCTGGCCCCAGGTGCAGTACCTTGCATTTCTCTGCATTGGACCTCAGTTTCCACTTTCAAGACCACCTTTCCAGAGCCTCCAGGTCCCCCTGTAGGGCCACCCTCCCCTCCTCCCTATCCACCACTGCCCCCAGTTTTGAGTCATCCACAAAGAGACTCATCTCACTCCTGATACCCTTCCTTATGTCAGAGACATAGGCGCTGAACCGGAGGGGCCAAAGAACCGATCCCTGTGGGACCCCACTAAGGACCCTCCTTTGGGATGAGACTATCCTGCCAACCACAACCCTCTGAGTCCAGTCCTGGAGCCAATTCCCTATCCATCTGATCATCTGGTTCCCCACTTGATTTCCCCAGCTTATCCAACAGGACCTCATGAAGAACAGAGCCAAGCGCTTTGCTGAAGTCAAGAAGAGGACGTCCACTGACATACCCAGGACCAAGGTACTGTGCACCCAATCATAGAACTCCACAAGGTCTGTCTGACACGATTTCCCAGGGACAAAGCCATGCTGTCTATCGTCCAGGCACCCGACTTTCCCAGATCTCCCTAGCCTCTCCTTAACAATGCTCTCCATCACCTTTCTCACCACCGATGTCAGGCTGTCAGGCCTGTAGTTCCCTGCCATCTCCCTTGATCCACCCTTGTGGATAGGCACTATATACATCACCTTCCAGTCCAGGGGCACCCACCCTGTCCTCAGAGAGATGCTAAAAAGCTCCGCCAGGGGTTTCGCCAGGACATCTGCCAGTTCCCTCAGCACTCTGGAATGTAATTTATCCGGCCCCAGTGCTTTCTCCATCCTAAGGGACCAGAGGGCTTCCCTCACTCTCTCTCTCTGTCGTGATTTCCTCCTCCGCTAACTTGTCCCTGTTTTGCCTTCCACCCTCCTGCCAGTGATGCCCCCTCCAGACCCGCTGATTGGTAAGGGTCTCCCCCTCCTCAGTTTACCATCTCCTCCCATGTAAGATGCAGCCCCCCATTTTCCTTGGTGAAAGCTGAGGTGAAGTACTCATTTAGTACCTCAGCCTGCTCCCCCAGATCTTGTGCCCACCCCTCCCCTGTTTTAATCCTGCTAATCTGTCCCTTCACCCTTCATTTTCCCCAATGTATCTAAAGAACCCCTTGTTCCCTCTCCTAATTTCCCTGGCCAGGTTCTGCTCCTTCCTTGCCTTAGCCGCCCTCACCACCCTAGTGGCCCTTCTGGCCATCAGCTCATACTCCCCTCGATCCCTTTCACTCCTCGAGCACTTGAAATGCCTACAGGCTGCCTTCTTTCCTCACCACCTCCTGAACCTCCAGGGTCCACCAGCAGGGATTTTGGGTCCTCCGCATTTGTGTCTCACTCTTGCGCAGGTGCTGGTAGCATCCTGCACCCCTCCTGATGATTTCCCACCTACTGTCAGTGTCCATATCTGGCCCAAACCCATCCAGATGCTCCTTAAGGATCCTTCCCATTTCCTAAACCCATCCCCCTGAAGTCAGTTACCTCCGTCTTTGTGCAGCCTTCTACCCCTCCTAGGTCCAGGCAGAACCAGACTGTGGCATCGTCGCTCCCTGCCAATGGGTCCCTTACCTCCAGGCCCCCAATCTGGTCACTGTCTGTCAGGACCACTTCCAGTATCCGCAACTCCCTGGTCAGCTCCCCCACCTGCTGGGTTAGGAATGCGTCCTGAAAGACATCCAACAACCTCTATTACTTGGCCACCGAGGATGTCATAATCCCCCATTCCATCCTGGCATCTTTGAGTCCCCCAACACCACCACCCTTCCCCTGCCCAATCTGCAGTGTCTCCCAACATCTAACATACTAACATACTAAAATGCCAGCAAGAATAGGCTAACGGGCCTCGTATCCTTTCGTTTGGTCAGCCCCATCCTGGGAGCTGACCTTGCTGCCCTCACCCTCTCTGGCTTCTCCCTTCCCAGTCCCAGATATTCTCGCTGCACTGTACCTGTCCCACCCTCTCCGAACCCCTCCACCGCCCTGCCTCTGCCAGCCCCAGGCAGCGCACTCCACAGCTCCACCACCATCCCAGCAAAGCAGCACCTCCTTTCTCCCATGAACCCCCCCAGCTTCCACCCATGCCTTCAGTTGCCCCCCTTTGGAGCACCCTGCTGCTCCTCTCCTATTTACCCCCTTCACATACCTGAAGACCCCTACCATGTCCCCCGGTCCCTCTCTCCTACAATGTGCACATATTTAGCTCTTCGAGCCTCTCCCCATAGGTCCTGTCCCCCAAGCCCCAGATCACCCTGGCCATCCTCCTCTGGACCCTCTCCAGGAGCTCAACATCCCTCCTTAAGTGTGGCCTCCAAAACTGCACGCAGCACTCCAGGTGCAGCCCCGGCAAGCAGTTACACAGAGGGAGTATCACCTCCCTCCCTCCAGAGGCGATCACCCTAGCGATGCATCCTAGCATCCTGTCAGCCCCGGCCGCTGTCCTCCCACAAGTCTCCGAGTTGTTCATCTCGACATCCACCACCACCCCCAGGTCCCTCTCAGCCATCAAGACTGGTAACATTTCCCCCCCAGGGTGTACATTTGGCCCGAGTTTCTGGCTCCCAGGTGCAGTACCCTGCATTTCCCTGCACTGAACCTCAGCTTCCACTTTCTAGACCACCTTTCCAGATCCTCCAGGTCCCCTGTGGGCCACCCTCTCCTCCTCCTCCATCCACCACCACTCCCCAGTTTTGATTCATTCACAAAGAGACTCATCTCACTCTTGATACCCTTTCTTATATCAGAGCGTAGGCATTGAACTGCCACCAGCCTCTCCTCCAGTTACTCCGCCAGCGCAGGGAGTCTGTACACCACTCTATTTTTACTCTCTTGCACTCCCTTGTTATCAAGGTTACCCAAATCACCTCCACAGCTCCCTCCACCTCCTCTACTCCCCTATGCCAATGCAGTTTTTACTATCATTGCTACCCTCCTCCCCTTCCCTCCCCCTGTCCTTCCTGAACATAGTGTAACCCTCCAGGTTCAGGTCCCAGTCGTGCCCCGCGGTGGCCCAGGTCTCAGTGACCACTGCCACATCCACCTCTCCCTCAGTTAGCATCGCCTGGAGTGCAGGCATTTTGTTGCACAAGCTCCTGGCATTTTGCATGACTTACCTTCCACCCCTTCCCTATACTCCCGTTTCTCCTGCTCGCGTTCCCATGGGGATTCCGTCTTCCCCCGGTCTGCACCTTACATACTAACATACTAAAATGCCAGCAGAATAGGCCTCACCGTCTTTCGCGTCTGCTCTTTTGGTCAGCCCCCACCCTGGGAGCTGACCTTGCTGCACCTCTCGCCTTCTCTGGCTTCTCCCTTCCCAGTTCCGGATATTCTCACTGCATTGGATTTTGCTTCCAGAACCCTTCCCCTGTACCTGTCCCACCCCCTCTTGAACCCCTCCACCGTCTCTGCCTCCACCAGCCCCCTAGGCAGCGCATTCCATGGCTCCACCACTCTCTCAGTGAAGTAGCACCTCCTCCTTTCTCCCCTGAATCTTCCCCCCTCCAGCTTCCACCCATGCCCTCTAGTGGCCCCTCCTCCTTCCTTCAAGCACCCTGACTGTTCCTCCCTATTTACCCCCTTCATGTACCTGAAGACCTTTATCATGTGCCCCCGGTCCCTTCTCTCTTCCAATGTGTACATATTTACTTCGAGCCTCTCTTCATAGGTCCTGTCCCCCAAGCCCCAAATCATTTTAGTTGCCCACCTCTGGACCCTCTCCAGGAGTTTAATGTCCCTTTTTAAGTGTGGCATCCAAAACTGCATGCAGTACTCAAGGTGTGGCCTCACCAAGCAGTTATACAGAGGGAGTATCACTTCCCTCCTTCTGGAGGTGATCTCCTAGCGATGCATCCCAGCATCTTGTTGGCCTTGGCTGCTGCCCTCCTACAAGTCTCCCAGTTGTTCATCTTGACATCCACCACCACCCCCAGGTCCCTCTCAGCCATCGAGACTTGTGCATTCCCCCAGGGTGTACACTTGGCCCGGGTTTCTGCCCCAGGTGCAGTACCTTGCATTTCCTGCATTGAACCTCAGCTTCCACTTTCTAGACCATCTTTCCAGAGCCTCCAGGTCCCCTGTGAGGCCACCTCCCTCCTCCCCATCCACCACTGCCCGCCGGTTTGAGTCATCCATAAAAGAGACTCATCTCCTCCTGATACCTGTCCTTATGTCAGAGATGCGAGGCGTTGAACAGGAAGGGCCCAGGACTGATCCTGTGGGACCCCACTAATGACCCTCTTTGGGGATGAGACTATCCCGCCAACTATGACCCTCTGGGTCCGGTCCCTGGAGCCAATTGCTCAGCCATCTGATCATCTGGTTCCCACCCCATTTCTCCCAGCTTATCCAACAGGCACGTGAGGAACAGAGTCAAATGCCTTGCTGAAGTCTAGAAGAGGACATCCACTGGTCTACCCAGGTCCAAGGCACTCGTCACCCAGTCATAGAACTCCACAAGGTTTGTCTGACATAATTTCCCAGGATGAATCCATGCTGTCTATCGATCAGGCACCCTGACTTTTCCAGGTCCCCCCCTAGCCTCTCCTTGACAATGCCCTCCATCACCTTGCCCACCACCGATGTCAGGCTGACAGGCCTGTAGTTCCCTGCCACCACCCTTGATCCCCCCCTTGTGGATAGGCACTATATGTGCCAACTTCCAGTCCTGGGGCATCCACCCTGTCCTCAGAGAGATGGTGAAAAGCTCTGCCAGGGGTTTTGCCAGGACATCTGCAAGTTCCTTCAGCACTCTGGGATGTAATTTATCCGGCCCCAGTGCTTTCTCCGTCTTAAGGGACCTGAGGGCTTCCCTCACTCTCTCTGCTGTGATTTCCACTTCCGCTACCTCTTCTCCCTGCTTAGCCTTCCTCCTCCTGCCAGTGATGCCTCCCCTCTCCCTAGACCGCCGATCGGCAAGGGTCCCCTCCTCAGTATCACTGTCTCCTCCCATGTATGATGCAACACCCCTTTTCCTTGGTGAAACTGAGGTGAAGTACTCATTTAGTACCTCAGCCTGTTCCCCGGTCTTGTGCCCATCTCTCCTGTTTTAATCCTGCTAATCTGCCCTTCACCCTTACCACTCAGCCTTTTCCTGCATTGCTCCAGCTCCCCAGAGGGTGAAACAGAGTCCTTCCTTTATCAGACCCCCCTTGACAGCCTTTTCTCCCACATCCCTCCCGTTTCACAAGTTTAAACCCACCTTTCCTGTGAACCCCTCTACTTTCAATTTAAGTTCCCTCCTCTCCAAATTGAGATGAAGTCTATCCCTAGCATACAGCCCCTTACCCTCCCAGGTCTCCTCCCAATCCCCCATCAACCCATACCCTCTGGCCCCACACCACTCCCTAAGCCACTGGTTTATCTCCCTAATCTTCTTCTTGTGTTCCCCACTAGCCCTCGGCACCGGCAGGATTTCCGAGAAGGAAACTGCGCATCCTATGTCATGACAGACCCTGGCAAGATCCCTGAACCTTGCCTGTATCTCTAGCTCACTATTTCCCTCAATGTCATCAGTACCCAAGCAGATCACTATGTCTGGGGCACCTCCACAATCCTTTGCCAGTTGATATGCCTCATGCTGGACCCTGTGCACCATTAGTCCAGGGAAGCATTTTGTTCTAACACGGCAGACTTCCCCCTCCCTATCCCATTTGATACCCCTGATCATGGAATCACCCAGCAGGAACACTCGACCACCCTTTTCCCTCCATTTCCCTCCTTCCATGTCCCTCATCCTTTCTCGGTCCCTCCCCAGCGGCTCCTTGCACTCCCCTATCTGGGTGTCACCTGCCGCCCCTCCTTATTTACCCTGGCGACCCCCCCTCCCTTGGATCCTATGCCTCTCCTCCTCCCAGTATGTAATGTGTGCTCCACTATCCCCTCGTCACTGCTCCACACTGGTCCTCCCCCATCTGCTAAACTAGCCTGGCTCGTCGCCGTTCCTTCCCATCTTTGTTCAGCCCCTCCTTGCCCATACCCCCCTGGCCCAAACCTGTGTCCTCCTTTCACTTCTGGTCCTTCTCCTTGCCCTTTCCTCCCTCTACCCCTCCTCCCTCCTGCTCCTGATCCCCGCTCCCTGTTCCTGCATTCCAAGTTCCCCCCTATTTTTCTGCACTCTGGCCCTGCTCCCTTTTCATCTCTAACTTGCCCCATCATGGCTACATCACCCCCCCTTCCTCAAGCAGAAGTAGAAAATTGAAGCTGTTACTGAGCTTAAGGTCCAATCCACCTCCCCACCTTGCTTCCTTCTGTCCTTCTGTCCTGTCTGAGAATGTCCTCCTTTTGGCCCCCCTCTGTGAAGGTCCCCAGATACATGCCTACTTCCTTGGTAGTGTCCTCCTTTGGGCCCCTCTGTCAGGGTCCCCATGTGATCCCAGAGTACTCTCCTGCACTCCTTTGCCTATGCCTCTGCCCCTAATGCTTGGTGCAAACCCGTGGGAGAACCCTGCCCTATTCTCCAACCATATCTGCCCCCCTCCAGCTGTCTCTTAACCCCTGAACCTCCTCCCTGCTGTGCCAGCTGGCACACTGGGCAACCACCAAACTCCAAGCCCAGTCCAGCATCATGGCCACCAATCACATTGTGCACCCCACCACCCTCCCAAAGATGCCGGCTCTAATGACATGGTCCCATCCCCTTCAAGTAGGTTTCCTGGGTGAACCACCAGGTTCCCTACTAGTTCAAGATACACCCCTACCCACTAATCAGTTCAGCCACTAATCCTAGATACAGTCCCACAGTAAACAGTTACCCCCGTTACTAGGTGCAGTACTACACATTAAACAGTTTACTTAGATTAGGAGTGCTGATAGATGTCAAAACGAATAACTCTGAAAACTGCAGAAGAACTGCAGCCAAAGTAAACAGGATACTGCACGCACAGCCAGGGAACCATGTCCAGAAGGAGGGCCGATCCTCCCCTGCACAATGCCCTGGTCAGACCGCAGCCTGAGCACTGCGTACAGTTCTGGAGACCTCCTCTGAAGAAGGATATAGCGCTGCTGGAGAGGATCCAGAGGAGAATGACCAGGATGATTCAGGGCATGGAGGGTAAGCCCCATGAGGAGAGACTGGAAGAGCTTGGGGTTTACTCACTGGAGAGAGGAGGGACAGGGGAGACACAACAGAGGCCCTCAAGTGCGTAAGCGGAACAACCAGGAGGCGGAACCAAGGAGATTTTACATAGAAACATAGAATTTGGACAGCAGATAAGGACCGCTTGGCCCACCCAGTCTGCCCATTTCCCTACCTAATGGATAAGCTGCAGATCCTAGTTAACCAGCAGCCTACTTCTTCCTACCCCCACCCCCTAGAATTGCCTTATGACTGTCCCATGCATGCTTGAATTCCACCACTATTTTTGACTCCACAACCTCCTCCGGAAGGCTGTTCCATGCATCCACAACCCTCTCTGTGAAAAAATACTTCCTTAAATTACCTCTGAGCTGCCCTCCCTCTATTTTCAAATTGTGGCTCCTTGTTCTTCCACAACTCTTTTTTTGAAAGATGCTACCATCTTGGACTTTGTTGATTCCCTTGAGGTACTTGAAAGTTTCTATCATGTCCCCTTCTCCCTCCTTTCCTCGAGGGTATACATATTAAGCTCCTTAAGTCTCTCTTCATATGTTTTCTGGTGCAGACCCTGCACCATTTTAGTTGCCCTCCTCTGGACAGCCTCCATCCTGTCTATGTCCTTGCGGAGATTGGGTCTCCAGAACTGCATGCAGTACTCCAGATGGGGTCTCACCAGCTGTCTGTACAGAGGGATAACAACTTCCTCTTTTCTACTGGTGATGCCTCTCCCTATGCATCCCAGTATCCCTCCACCCTCCTTGCTGCCATCTCATTGCTTGCCCACCTTTAGGTCATCTGATATGACTACCCCCAGGTCCCTTTCCATTTTTGTTGTTGTTAGTATCTCACCCCCCCATTGTGTACTCTTCCCCTGGGTTTTTGTTTCCCAGGTGCATTACCTTGCACTTCTTAGCATTGAATCTAAGCTGCCATACATTTGACCATTCCCAACCTTGCCAAGTCCCTTCTCATCCTTTCCACCCCACCTTGTGCATCAACTCTGTTGCAGATCTTTGTGTCATCTGCAAAGAGACATACTTTTCCTTCCAGTCCCTCTGCAATGTAGCTATAAAGACATTGAAGAGGGACCGATCTAATACTGAACCTCCGGTACCCCACTAGTAACCCCTTTCTTCAGAGTGGACTCCATTTACTATTACTCTCTGTGTCCTATTCTCCAGCCAATTCTTTACCAGGCTGTCATCTTGGGACCCACTCCCAGGCTGGCTAACTTGTATATTAATCTTTTGTGTGGGACTGTGTCAAATGCCTTGCTAAAGTCTAGATAGGCCATGTCCACAGCCCTCCTGATCTACTACTTTGGTCACCCAGTCAAGAAATCTATCAGATTCGTCTGGCATGAACTTCCTGCTGTGAATCCATGCTGCCTTGGGTCCTGTGCCCCTCTGGCCTCTAGATACTCAACAATTCTTTCCTTCAGAAGTGATTCCATCATTTTCCCTATCACTGAGGTTAAATTAACAGGTCTGTAATTTTCTGCTTCTGCCTTGCTCCTACTTTTGTGAAGGGGAATCACGTCTGCCCTCCTCCAGTCCTCGAGTACCACCCCATCCTCCCATGATTTGTTAAAGAGGGTAGTCAGTGGTGTCACTAGTTCTACCCATAGTTCTTTAGAATTCTGGGATGAATCCCAACAGGCCCCATTGCTTTGTCCACCTTCAGTTTTAAGAGTTCTTTCAGAACCCTTTCTTCTGTAAATGGGCTGGTATCAACTTCTGTATCCAGAGTGTTTCTACTGTTTGTTTTAGGTACCTCCCCCTCTTCATTTCAGCCATGGTGTGAAAAATGACAGCTGTACTGTTCATAAGGAAGTGTGGAAAAATGCCAGTGGTGAAAATCTGGACTGAAAACATTAGAAATCCACAAATTTACCAGGGTGCGTGGAAACTGTGCAATGGTCGCTCGTAACACAGTCATTTTATGGACTTTTTTTCACCAAATTTTTAACATAGCCATTTTAACACCTCTGCTCATGAACAGTGTCACTGTGATTTTCTTAATCTGTCCCGAACATTGATTTCACACACAGACTGCGCCATTGTGCACTACATGTGCGGAAACATATTTTGGGTGAGATGTGAAAAATGACAGCTGTACTGCACATAAGGAGGTGTGGTAAAATGAAAATGTTTAAAATCTGGAGTGAAAATATTGAAAATTCGTGAACTTACGAACGTGCATACAAACAGCGCAATGCATGCTCGTAAAACAGTAATTTTTGGGAATTTTTTCACCAAATTTTCAACATAGGGTTTTTGGAGGCCTACCTCATGAACTGTGACACTGACTGAATTGGAAGATGGGGTGCCACACCTACAAAAACTCGGATGATGGCACTATGTTTCTTGCAGATGCGTGCAAGCAAACATAAAAAAGGGGGAGGGGGGTACATCTACTCTCATTTGTAAAGGGATCAACTTTTGTAGACACACTCACTGAGCTGATTGGAATGGGGGTTACCAGATATTGGCAGGGATGATGGATAGCCATAGAATTGCTTTGTGTAATGTGTATGCACTTAACGAGGGGCGAGAAGCCTTTTTAACACATTGATAGGGATTTTGAATGATTTTCTCAGTTATGAAATTATTATAGCTAGGGATTTTAATGAAATTCCTGATCCAGTGTTGGACAGACCATCAAGCACGCCTATCCAGACAACCACTAAGGCTAGAACTGTTTGATCTTGTCGATTCTTGGAGATTAGTTCATCCTATGGGGATGGACTGTACATTTTTTTCAAATAGACATACTTATTATAGCAGACTGAAGTACGTCTTTATTGCTAAAAAAGAGGTGACTTCTATGATGAGCAGCCAAATAAACACAAACACAATATCAGATCATGCATTAATAGGAATAGACCTAATGTTATACACTCCAGGGGTGAAAAGTCCCAGATGGAGAATAAATGTCAGCCTACATAAGGGGAAAGACTTTACTGAATGGGTTGCAGATCAGATTAAATATATTTTTTTAATTTAATGATACTGGTGAAGTATCTCAGGGCATGCCTCTGAGAAACCTACAAAGCTTATATAAGGGGAAGAAGTATCAATTATTCCTCCAAGAAAAAGAGGGACACAGAAAAAATACTTAGAGAAAAGAAAAAGAGCTAGCAGCTCTGGAAAACAATATCTAAATCAACAAAACAAAACCAGAACAGAACTACTACACAAGGTGACAGTTAAGAAAGGAGAAATTAACAATATCTGATCACAACAAGCAGAATATGCTTTATGTAGGACACATCAGCAATACTGGAAGCAGAAGACAAGGCGGGTAGACTGTTAGCTTTGAGACTAAGAAAGGTACAACAAAATGTAATCCCAGAAATCAAATCTACAGGAGGACAGATTCTCACATAATGTGGACATTAATGAGGTGTTCTGTGGTTCTATAGTAAATTGTACACTAGCAAAGAAACCAGGGACACATATGTGGGGATGAATTTTTAAGAATATCAATATATCAACCATATTTTCTCAAGAAAATATATATCAGATGGAAATTACATTAACTGAAGTTCAGCAGGCTATTCAGGAATGTCCACTGGGAAATCCCTGGACCAGATGGAATCCAGGAGAGTTCTACATCAAACTCTCAAGGAGATATCTTCCCAACTTTATCGTACCCTTTTAGAAGCCATAGCTCAGAAACATAAACCTGAGACCATGAAACAAGCCTTTATTATACTAATACAAAACAAGCATTTGTCAATGCTGAATGTTGTCTTGCTGCCATTGGCAGTACAGGAGTTAGAGATGCAGCATAGGAGTGGCAGTCAAGTATTGAACGATGCCACCACCCAACCCTGCAGAGAGTGAGAGGCATTAGGGTGTCCCTGTGGGTGTTTGTTAGTGCAGTGCGGGAAAACATGCTGGGCAGAATGTGAAAAATGACAGCTGCACAGTTCATAAGGAGGTGTAATTAAATGCCAGTGCTGAAAATGTGGCATACAAATATACGGAATTTGCAGAGTTGCAAGGGTGCGTGGGAAATATGCAAGGCACGCTTGCAGCACTGCCAGTTTATAGGCGTTAGGCCCAAATTTTCAACATAGGCATTTTAGCACCTCTTCTCATGTACAGTGTCACTGTCATTTCCTGAAAGTGTCCCAAGGAGTGATTTCGCACAGTGACCACGCTATTCTGCACCGGAAGTGCAGAAACACATTTTGGGCAGGTTATGTGAAGTGGCAGCTGTACTGTTCATCAAGAGGTGTGTAAAAATGGCAATGGTGAAAATCCAGAGTGAAAATATCACAAATGCACGACGGTACGAGCATGCAAGCAATCTGCCAACGCACGCTCGTAACACAGTCATTTAATGGAGTATCAGCTCCAAATTTTCAACATAGGCATTCTAGGAGCTCTGCTCATGAACTGTGTCACTGTCATTTTCATAATCTGGCCCAAACACTGATTTCCCACAGCGACTGTGCAATTGTGTGCCGGAAGTGCAGAAACACATTTCGGGCAGGATGTGGAAAATGACAGCTGTACTGTTCACAAGGAGGTGCACAAAAATGCAAATGCTGAAAATACGGCATTAAAATATTGCAAATGCGCAAAGTTATGAGCCTTCGTAGCAACTGCAATGCAGGCTCGTAAAACAGGCATTTGTTGGATTTTTTTTTCCACCAAATTTGGAACATAGGCTTTTTGAGAGGCCACCTCATGAACACTGGCACTGTCATTTCATTAATGGTCCAAGATGATTTCGACAGTGACTGCAAAATCACCTTTCAAGGCCGATTAACACCATGACAGTGATAGAATTCATGAGGAGGGGCCCCAAAAACCCCATGTTGAAAATTTGGTGCCAAAATTCCAAGAAATGCCTGAGATATGCATCAAAGATATGCATCCTTACCTACGTAAGGACATAGACAGGGTAGAGAAGGTTCAGAGGAGGGCAACAAAGATGGTGCATGGATTGCATCACAAGTCCTATGGAGGACAGGTTGAAGGCACTGAACATGTACTCCCTGGAGGAAGAGGAGAGAGAGGATATGATAGAGACATACAGTATCTTACAGGGAGGAACAGGGTGCAGGAATGCACTATTTTAAGCGAAAAAGATGTTCCAGGACTAGAGAGCATGGGATGAAGTTGGAGGGAGGACGATTCAGAGGAAACGTGAGGAAAAATTTCTTCACAGAACGGGTGGTGGACAAGTGGAACACCCTGCCAGAGGAAGTGGTGGGGGCTGAAACAATCACGGGATTTAAGAATTCATGGGATAGACATAAAGGAATTCTGGAGGTCAGGGGTAAGGGGCAACAGACTTCCCGGAAAACATTAACTGAACTTACAAACTTAAATGGGCAGACTGGGTGGGCCATAGGCCCTTATCTGCCGACACTGTCTATGTATCTATGTAAAGTTGAAAAAACCCTATTAATTGCATTATACAGCTTATCGGCATTTCCTTAGTTCACGGTCGGCTTTGAAAGAGTGCAAGTGTTCCAGACCACTGATCGTCGCACAGGTCCGGAGGTAAGTATGGGGTGGGGGGTGAGGGAGGCAGGGTGCAGTGGTGGGTGCAGGTGGGGGAGGGGGATCTAGACTATGAGGGACGGTTTCGTTTTCTAGGTGGAAAAATAAAAGAAAACCGTCGCGGGACAATTTTCCATTGCAGGGATTTGCACGCTGGGGTGGGCTCCCAGCGTGCCACCCTAGCTAGAGTTTGTGGTGGGGAGTGTCCAGTAGCCGATGGGGATTGAGCACCCTCATCGGCACACAACCTGAAGTAATGCCGCCAGGATTGGGCACCCTGCCAGCAAACAAAGAAAGGGGCGGAGCTGAGGGGATTGAGGCACCCCTGGAAGTCAACAGTTGGGTGATGCCGACAGGAAGCGGGCTTCCCGTCGGTAGTGCAAAGCGGAGCGGAGGGAGTCAATGCCTCGGCATTCCACATTTGCGGGGGATGCCGACAGAGTGGAGGCTTCATTGGCACACAAACACGGGGGTTTGCCGACAGGAGATTGGGCACTCGATGTCGATAAAGGTGAGGCGGTCGCTCGGCCGACCATGGCGATAGTGGCGGCGAAGACGCTGCCAAAGGACCCTGTGGCGACGATTCAGTGGACCTTTGGTTTGATGTGATCGCCCATTATGTATCCATGGTGTGGCGGTGGCATGCAGGCTGATTGGGAATGAGGACACACCTACTGATGCGTGCCCTGCATTCGCCCAACAGCAGCCGGACCCCAAGACCCACACTGTCGAAGATGTTGCTTATGATGCACGCAATCCAACATAAAAAGAGGGAAGGATCCACTAGATTGCAACAGTTATAGCCGATCTCTAATGAAGATGGACTATAAAATACTAACAAAGATATTAGTTAAGAGAATTCAAATAATAATTCCAAATCTATTTGGATTAGAACAAGCGGGTTTGTTAAAAGTAGGTCTGGGGTGAATTAGGTCCGGAGGCTGCTCAATCTCATCTGGTGGTCTTAAAATAGGGATACAAACCTTTTGTTGCCTTATCGCTAGATATTCTTAAAGCCTTTTACTCAGTTGGATGGGGTCATATGTCCAGAACTCTCTCAGAATTTGGTTTTGGGGAAAGCTTTGTTAAGTGGGTATCTATGATGTATGATACACTCACAACTCAAGTCATAACTAATGCAGTAATTTCCCCCAAGATAGATCTAGCTTGTGGCACAGTGACGCCCTTTATCCCCTTTTTGTTTATTCTAGCCATTGAACCCTTAATTAGAACCATAAATCTCCATCCGGATATTAAAGGTGTACAAGTAGGAAAGACAGAACACACAACATTGTGCGCTTGGAATAGTCTGCCACAAGTGGTGGTAGGGGCAAGCACAGTGGAGGGGTTTAAACATGCCTGGGACGAGTACAGGGGAACATCGGGGGGAAGGGAGTGATGAAAAGCCATTGACACTTAGGGTGAGTGGATGTATACATGTACAGGGCCTACGGACAGACTGGATGGGCCTAATGGTCCTTATCTGCTGACAATTTTATGTCTCTATGTTTCATTCACATTTGCTGATGATCTACTGCTAACTTTAGAGTACGACCATTCAGTTTTGCCTTAACATTAAAAAGTGCTTAAAGAGTTTGAAACAATATCTGGGCTTCAAATTAATTGGAACAAGGCACAAATATTGTGTAGTGGGCTACAGGGTCTCATGAGAAAACAATTGGAGAATACACTTTCACTGGAATGGTTCAAATCCAGTATTACGTCTTAGGCCTACAAATTACAACTGAGTTAAACAAAATGCTAGATATTAATTATCTGCCATTACTGACAGAAACAGAACTAAATTTAAAAGATATGACAAACTTAAGTTATCCCTATGGTGCAGCAGAATAACATTTTGAGAGCGTGAGATTCAGTGAACAATGATGTTCCACTATACACTTTTTATTAATGCTGACCATGTGGGTATTATTTTGATGGATTGTCCAGTCAAAGCAAACTAGGTGAAAGAAACTAATGGTCAAAATGAGCAGCAGTAACCTAGAGCCGACCCACCCTACTCATGTGAATGATGCAGCTGTATTGCATGTTGCAGTGTACTGTGGGATGGTACACTACAATCGGAACCTCAAGACAGCGCTGTCATGTAAAGAGGGCGCATGTCACAGGGAAAAACTTCCAAAATGTGGCCAACAAACACCAGCATGCCTCTGCTGAATACAAAAAGGCTTTATTGATACAGTAAATCAAAAAACACGCACGACCACCACTGTGGTATCGGTTGGTACAAGGAACCCCTACCAGTTTCATACACAGAATGTCCTCAGATGGTGGTGGTGCATGTTTTTGATCTATCAATAAAGCCTTTTGTATTCAACAGAAAAATGGGGGTTAATGTTCAGTATGGCAATACACTACCTTTTCCAACAGGTGGCAATGTTGTCTATGACTACTTCTACCGATCAATATGCAGTACATTTATTATGCTTCCCGCTAGGCAAAGCATTTTGCTGTGATACAGGACTCTGAGAGGTGTGTCGCAGTGATCCAATACATGAGAGTCTACAAGGGCGTGACCATTATTCAGCCAGTCTGATAATGACGCTGCTGAGGCATGATGTGCTGGGACTTCAAAACATTGTGCTGACAGACACATTCATAAATCTGCTCCTTCAGCAAGCACAGCTGATCTCATTCTCTGTGTCAGAGCAGGGAAAGGTTAGTGCCTGTGTCATACAATAGCTCATCTTTTACCATGCAAATTCTTTTCATTAAGTTCCAGCTTTCTTCCAGCTAGGCTGTTTGAATTCAAGCACTGCAGGCTTTTTAGAATCAGGATTTTAAACAACATATAAAGGCTTTACAAAGTACCCTCTGCACTTTATATTAACAGCCAACAAACATACTTGGTACTTTATGGTTGTTAACGCTCTATAAGCACTTTCGTAAGCAGTTTTCTTATTCATATGCATCTCAAGCATTTTATTCAGCACGGCAGGCACCTAGCACCACATATGGACAGAAAAGGTAAAAATTGTAAGAGAAAGAATAGTGAGAGGGGAGACTACCTAGGTACTGTAGGTGGCCAATCTACCAAGGCATAAAATGGGAAATAAATATGATAGGAAAATAGCACTGCTGCAGCAGACTACTAAGACAGAAAAGGGGAGAGGTTAGAAAAATATGTTCCTGGGTGCTCCATTTATTCCTAACATAGAGTACAGCTCTACCACAGCCTGCAGTTCAGTTTTATGATGTTCTCACACCGGACTGGTGGGAATAGAGCCACGTTCCTTTCTGAAGTCACCGTACACCAGGCTACAGCAGCACTGCAGAGGAACCATTACACTGAGACCCAGCCCCCACTCCAAGCAGAGAATGGTGAAAACTGTATTTTTATTCTTTTAAATTTCCTTCAGTTTGTCAGTTGTTGCCCCACCATAACTACCCCCCATTCCAACCCTTAGTCTTCCGGCACGGCATGGGATTTGCACCTTGACTTGGTACAACATTAATACCAGCGGCAAGCATCCGGCATTGACAAATGCTTGTTAAACAAGAAATGAAAGACGTAAACCGATCACCATCCAGGCAGCCAGTTACATCACATCGGTCAAGTGCAGTGCAGTCATAAAATAAAGGTTGCTAAGGCCACCTGAAGACCTGATGACGGTCAATTACATCCTTCCTAGTTCCACAATTGCTGCCAACCAGTGCCAAGTAATTTAAGTACATAAAATTAAAATTTAAATATAATAATCTCAGCCCAGTTACTGTAAGTGAGATGTATTGTTACTGCCAGGCTAGCATACCACACATACACACACACACACACAATATTTATTTTTATTTATTTGTTTTAGTATTACAAATACCTTTGAGCCGAGGCTCTTTTACAAAGGTTCCACGTCACTGGTACAATTGAGACAATCATAAGCAAAGATAACAGTTTATAAAATAAAAAAAAAAAGACACATAGTCTTGTAGATGAAAAAAGAACAATAAGGTGAAACTTTGGGGAAAGGAAAGGGAAAGAAGGAGGGTGAAATCAGGGAGACTAAGTGGATGGGAGAAAAGAGGAGGTAGGTTGGGGGGGACACAGAGAGGAGAGGTGGAAGGCGGATAAGAATAGAGGTAGTGCAGCCGGATGGCATTTGTCATGGGCCAGCAGGGGAGGTGAAGATAGGAGGGGGGTGCTGGCAAAGTGCAGGAGTAGATGTGGATCCAAAAGGGCATCTTCAGCTATGGAACCAAAAGACATGTTTAGCCACAACAGTCATAGAGGTTGGAGGCAGTGAGTGTTAGGCGGAGCCGAGTCTTAAAAGTGCTGAGTGATAGTGAGGATGAGATGTTGCTGGGAAGACCGTTGTACCAACTAGTGGCCCGGTAAGCAAAGGATCTTTGGCCTTGTGTTGTTGGACAATGCGGGACTTGCAGAAGCTGAGGTTTGATCCCTGGTATGGCGGTGTGGATTCTCGGTTGTATGAGGCACAGACTCTGGGGGGCAAGGCCCAGCAAGATTTTCTTAGTAGTAATACAAGTTTGGTGTTTTATTCGATTGGCAAGATTCAACCATCCAGTTTGAGAATAGAGGTCACAGGTGTGAGTTAGGCATTGGGAGCCAGTGACAAGTCGACAGGCCTTGTTGAGGCGGTGGATTCACGTTGAGTGCAGTGGATGTAGCAGAGCTGTAAATGATAATGCCATAATCAATGATGGATATGATGGAGCTCTGGACAGCGACAGCGAGGGCTTGGTGTCAGGTGTTTCCTATGATGGAATAGCAGGCCTAGCCGGAGTTAGCGCTTTGGCGACATGAGTCGATATGGGCAGTGTAGGAGAGGTGAGGTCAAGGTGATCCCGAGGTATTTAAAGTTTTGACCTATTCCAGTGCGGCACCTTGTCTGGTGATAACAGAGAGTTTGAAGTGCTTATGTTTATTATGGGAGCCGCTGAAGATCATGGCCTTTGTTTTTTTTTGATTAAGTATCAGTTTGTGCTTTGTGAGCCAATTCTCAACCGAGGAGAAGCCGAGTTGGAGATTTTCTTGTAATTTCTTCGGGTCCTGGTGTGTGGCAAGGATTACTGCATCATCGGCATACAGGGTGATATGTTCAGTGCAGGAGTCCGGTAGGGTGTTAAGGAACAGGCTGAAGAGTAGGGGGCCCAGTATTGAACCCTGGGGGACTCCAGAGAGGACAGGTTGGAATCAGAGTGCACATCTCCAATTTTTACACGCTGGGTGCGGTTTTCAAGATAGCTTTTGAACCAAGAGATTGAATCATTGGAGAGACCAGCATTTTTTAGTTGGCTCAGCAGGAAGGAGTGGTGGACAGTATCGAAGGCTTTGGCCAGGTTGATGAAAATAGCACCAGTTAGTTGTCCATTGTCAAGAGAGCTGTGAATGGAGCTGGTGAATTCGAGTAAGGCAGAGGATGTACTATGACCTTTTCTAAAGCCATGTTGCTGTTTACAGAAAATATTATAATTGTTCAGATGCTCGGTAAGTTGGTCCACTACTATGGTTCCAGATGCCTTGATGAGGAGGCAGAATGGAGATAGGGCGAAGTTAGCATGGTCAGCCTTATCACCACTTTTTGTGAATCGGGTAACAGTGGCCATTTCCATTTGTCTGGGAATTGGCTAGAGAAAGAGAGATTAAAGATCTTGGTGAGGGGCCCAAGTACCTCGTCAAGTGTTAGGCCAGTAGCTTGAGGTCAAGTGTGTCATTGCTTGTTCTAGATTTGCTGATGGCTTTGGCAATGTAGTTTCAGACTTGATGTTTCTTTAGTGCTTTAAGTAGAAAGGTGGGTGACAGGCATGGGTGGAGGAGTTGGGGGGGGATGGGACCTGACACATCTTGGAAGAAGTCGGAGGGGAGAACACCGCTAAGGTCTGTGAAAGCGATGTTAAAAGTGTTCGCAATAGTTTTAGAGTTGAGTGTAGTGTGCCCATTTATGTTGAGTATGTTCGGCGAAGATTTTGACTGCTTACCAGTGACATCTTTAATGTTTTTCCAGAAATCCCTCCCATTTCCCCAGGAGTTAGTGAGGGCATTTATATAGTAGTCAGATTTCTGTTGCGAATGGATTTGGTGCAGTCGTTCCATGCCGTTTATAATTCTGGATGTCGAGTTGCTATCGAGTTTCTAGCCAGTTCCCAGAGGTGGCCCCTGGATTTAAGTTTTTTCAGGAGGTTTTCTGACAGCCAAGGGTTACTGAGCGATTTAACTTTACGCTTTTTGAGGGGGGCAAATTTATTACAGACTTCATTGAAAATGTGAATAAATTGCTCCAGTGCAGTATTAGTATCTGTTGCCTTGAAGACGGGAGACCAGTCCTGCAGACTGAGGTGTGATTTGAGGTGGGGTAGTTGACCACAGGGTAGGACTCTGCTGGTGAAGATTTTGGAGGGGCTTATAGAATTTGTTTGACCAGGTATAGCTGATGGGAGAGAGGTCATTGAGTGAGTCAGGGAGGACTGAGGGTTTCGTGATCCGAGAGGGGTGGTTGGTTAGGATCCAGTCGAGTAGGGTGCAGGTCCCAGTTCTGTAGTTCTTTCTGGTTGCATAGTCAACCATTTGAGTCAGGTTAGCTGATATAACAGAGTCCTTAAATGACCCTCCTTCAGCTGAGAACCAATAAGAGGTGGTGGTGCCCTTATGTATGCCAGGCGTACTTAGACACTGTTGAAATACCTGTGTCTGAATTTGGACCTTCTGCTGTTGAATCAGTCTTCCTTTCCCTCTCCCTGGCACCATAAAAACTCATAGTAGGTTGTGTATGCATGCCCCTAAGGTAGCAGTCCCTGGCCTCCCTCCTTCATAACCTCCCTCTAACCTCCCACAGCATGACCTCATACTTGAGGAGACTTCAGTGTTGACTGGCTGCATTCTAACTCTTCTAAACTGCCTGCCATCCTGGCTGACTCAAATCTGGTTCAAATTATTGGTGACCCTACTCATATTAATACAAGGACAGGTAACCATACTTTACTTGACTGGGTGGTCACAAACTGTGCCCTGAAGATAAAATCAGTGGAGGTCCTCTCAGACGGTATGAGCGACCACTCGCTGACACTCTGTGTATGGCGTAACAACTTCCCTAACCCCCCTCCTAAGGTCATCACTGTGTAGGACATGTACAGGTTTGACACCAACAACTTTGTCGATACCATCCGTGAACCTGACTGGGCTCCAATTAATACCCTGCCGGATGTTAACTTGGCACTAGACTATTTTGTGGCAAAATTCTCTAATATTGTTGATCAACACGCCCCTTTAAAGAGTTGCCAGGTAAAAGGTATAAAAGCACCGTGGCTCAACAAGGAATTAAGGCAGCTCATGTCCACTCGTGATAAGGCATGGAGGACTTGTAAGGATAGTGGGCTTCCTACTAACTGCCAAACGTATAGGCAACAGTTGCAAGAACTCAATCCAAAAAGCAAAATGACTCACTCAAGAGACTCCAGACTGAGCATCTTAGTAATCTGAAAGAATTCTGGCGACAGGTGAACTCCTTTTAAAAGTAACACCTCTGAGACCCCCAGTTCCTTGATGCCCAGGGGCTCTCTCACTGACTCCTCCATCGCCTTCTGGCGTCAATGAGTTCTTCACCAATTTGGATAGGTACACATCACTATTTTCTAGTTCATCCTCCCCCATCTGACCCCCATCGTCAGTTGACTCTGTTGACCACCCTGCCTTTCACCTAAAGCTCACAACCCACGGAGGTTTGCCATCTCCTTATGAATCTAAAGGCTGACCACTCACCTGACCATGACACTCTAGAGCCTAAATTCCTGTTGGGTGCTGATGCCCTAGCCCTCCCTGTTCAAGATTTATTTAATCGATCCTTCCTTACTTGCACCGTCTCTGAAAATGCAAAGTAGCGGTGGTCATTCCCATCCACAAGGGAGGTCCCAATTGACAGTGAAAAATTTCAGCCTATTTCAATACTTTTGCCCCTAGCAAAAATGCAAGAGCAGATAATCTACGATCACCTACAGGATTAACTTGACCTCCACCATCTCGCTCAACTTCTCAGCATGGGTTTAGGAAAACCACAGTACACTTACAGCTCGATTAAAGTCACGCTGACATATTCCGTGAAATGGATCATAACCGTACACTGGAGCAATTTTCTTAGACTTGGCCAAGGTTTTTGACTTGGTTAACCATGGCCTTCTATTACAACAACTGCACGTCCTTGGCCTTGATGCCACTGCCTGACCTGGGCCCAAAGTTACTTTGCGCCATCCCAAAAAGTAAAATGGATAGACTCTCTATCTGACCTGAGGCCCATCACCCGTGGTGTCTCCCAGGGCTCCATGTTGGGCCCATTTTTTTTCTGTATATTAATAACCTCCTAGTAATTGTGGTGGGGCCTTTGTTCACCTATATGCAGATGAAGCTATCATCTACCGTTCTTCTCCTGATATCGGGTGGCTCAATTCAATGCTAACCTCCAACTTCCACACCTTGAGGACTGGTTCCTTCAGAAGCAGCTTGTCCTTAATACTAAAAACAGAGAGCATGTTATTCTCCAACTCATCCATGCCAACCTTCTCCCTCTGGCTGTACTATCACATACTGGCGATGCACTCAAATCGGTCAGGTCCTTCAAATATTTGAGAGTCACCTTAGATCCCTCACTTACTCAGGATGTGCATGTTACAGCCATCACCAAAACTATAAACCAAAAAACGGTGTCCTTTACACATCCATCCCTTCCTTACATTGTCCTCCTGCCGCAAGACTGTGGATGCCACACCCTGCCTGTCTTCATGTATGGTGCTCCATTACTACTCTCTGCTACTGCATCCGCATTATGTCACCTATCACAGGCCTGCCATAGAGTTGGTAGGTTTGTCTCGGGCCAATGCTCAGCACCATCACTGCAATGTCCTATCTAACCTGGGATGGCTACCCTATGAATTAAAATTATGCTATGCCATACTAAGCTTTATACTGAGCTAGTCCATTGCTTCACTCCTCCTTGCCTTGCTGATATTGTTCAACATTGTCTCCCCAACGTGCCCTCAGATCTGTCTCCTTGCCCCTTCTCTTAGTGCCAAACTTATGACTCTATGGCTCGGAGATTATTTGCATTTTATGCTGTGTCCTGCTGGAACTCTCTACCTCCTTCTTTACTGGCCTGCATCTCCTCTCTTAATTTCAAAGTTCACTGTTGTCTCACCTACACCTTGCCCCTGCTTCCACTGACTCCTAACCCCTGTTCCTCCTTGCATGATTCTCTAGCAAAACTTTCCCTCTCTCTATCTCCAAGAAAAAAAATACTGTAAATGATGTCTGTACATAAGGTTTTGTTGACTGTGCTTTACATTGCTTGTTTTGCATAGCTGAATATAGTTGATGTACTCTTCACTGTATGACTATTCATTGTCTAATTTCTTGTATCAATGAATGCACTATCAATGTAAAAGGGACTGTCTTGTCTCAGAGGGCCTACCCAGCTACCAAAATTCAATAAATAAAGAAATTCATTTCATTTTCTCTGTGAATTAATTACAGCCAAATAAGGGGACGTGAGAAATATATTATACAAAGAGCATTCTGTTTCAGGGTTCAGACTTCTGCTAAGCCATCTGTTGTACGAAAAGTTAAACAGTAATACTACAGAATAATCAGGTCAGTGGTAAAATAATATTTTTAATTAGTTGCTGAGGACAGAAAGTGACAAATAGTAGTAACAGTAGACAGCAGTACCTAACTTTAGATCAAAGTGGTGCCTAGTGCCACCAAGTTAGTTTGTGACATGAAATGTAGTTGCTTGCTATATTTGAACTCTGAACTCACTAATGTTATAATTTTTCATGTATCTGTGCTCATTGTGATCATTCAAGTAATTATGGCCTGGCCTAGTCCATCCTCCTGAGTCCTAACCTGACTTGTTACAATTAATTGCTGCATCATGTAGTGGACCCTATTCACAAAGGATTTTCACCGCAGGCACTAAATAAATTCTTGAAAATGTTTTGTGGATAAGGCCTGTTCACTCAAACTATACGTTTATTCAAAAGTATCCTATTTGAAATTAAAGTGAGGAATGTTGACTTTCAAAATGTCAAACACTCAGCATTTTCTGGTGTCAAACAAGATCGTGTGTCAGTAATGACGTTACCAGCCGAACTAAACAATCGTTCTGAACAGTCGCTAGTCGGAGGGCAATTCATGTACTTCATTGCAATGTTTACTAAAGCAGGCCACATATTTTGTTTGGATTCCAGTATTGAAAAGGGTCAGCATTCCAGCTGATATTAGGCTCTGCCAGGTACATTTCAACAATGGTCTGTGCTGAGGCTGTGTTACAAGAGGCAGATGAAGAAGATGTTGCAATTCTTCTTGTAAGTGACATGAAGCCAGATCAAGTGACTGTGGGACAATGCTATGTTTGGCTGGTGGTGAAGAAGAAGATCCTGCTGCAGTGGCGAGGATGAAGAGGGAGAAAATGCTGCAACACTAGAGGATGGGCCACCTGATGCTGTGCTGTGTTGTGAAGACGATTCTGACTGTGGTGCTGCTGTTGTACTCTGTTCCATGACAGCACACACCTTATCAGTTATTTCTTGATTGCTTATCTCGAAAGAAATGTCATCATCATCACTCAATATTTACTTTGATTTATATAGTGGGTCCAAGATGGTTGCTTTAATGTAGTACTCAGAATGAAGCATTTTACACAGTTTGTCACCCTCATCAACTATTTTATCATGCATCTCGTTAGATCTCGTTGTATTCTGGGGGCAACCTGCAGGTGTCAGCAGCACCACTGGCAGCCTGTGTGATCATGGAACTGTCTTGCTTCTCTGACTTTTCCCTAATCAGATTCAATCTGAATTTTAAAATTGCTATTAGGGGCATCACCTGGCTTATCACAGAGTTGCTGTGTTTGCACCCACCTCTCTGGTGATTTCCTCAAATGACTGGAGGAGTGAAATTAGAAACTCCAGCATGGCCCACTGTGGTAGAGTGATATAGACATCTGCATCACCACTTTTATTTTCCAAGGTGTATTGCCTGACAGCTTTCTTTTGTTTCAGCAGCCTTTGGAACATACAAAGGTCGAATTCCATCGAGTAGAACTATCTTGGATCAGTCTGTGCAAAGGTAAACTGTGCTCCTGCTGCATTTTTTCAAACAAGTGACAGGCTTTGCTTGAGTGACTGAAGTGAGTGCATTTTCTTTAGCAGTGCTAACGAGATCCTTAATCTCCCTGTCGCCATCGAGAAAACCATGAACTATTAAATTTAACAATGCTAAAGCAGCAGATGTGAACAAAGCCACCCTACTCCAAAGCCTTCCTGATGTTGGACCCATTATCAGCAACTATAAAGCCAGCTGAGAGTCCCTGTAAGTGAGCCATTGCTGTATTGGTTTTGGAGCTCTTCATTGAGGTTGTATGAGGTATGTTCAGATGGAAAATAAAACATTCTTAGAACAGCAAACTGCGTTTCACTGTCCTCATAAGAATTAAAAAAACATGCCCAATATGCAGTGACAGACATCAAGGGTTCAGGCTGACAGCTTGTTCAGGTATCTGTTGTGAGATGCACTGCCCTCCTAACAGCACTGCACAAAAGTCATCTCAATTGTTTACATACAACATCGTAGAGTTCTGGAATCCCTGTTGAGGAGAAGTATTTTCTCGATGGTATACTATAATGAGGTTCGAGGTGTGACGTAGACAGCCAGTTCTGAGTGCTGTATCATTTTTTAAATATAAAATGTATTACTGACTGCCTCTGCTGAAAATCTGATGCTCTAGGGCGACCTCACCCCAGTTTCAGCTGAAAGTTGCAAGCCAGGAGAAAATGCTGACAGCATGTGAGGTTCACACATACTCAGTTTTAAGATACAATGTGTTACATAGAAGGCTTTAATCAAGGATCCTGTTTGTCTGGGTTTATTACAGCCGTAGTTGCTATATCATATCCATTTTATGACATTGGAGAGGAACATAGGTTGTTACACAGGGTGCAAGGTTGTAAATGCTCCTATGAAGCCTGTGTGAGGGATGATGCAGCATGGATCAAAGAGATGTCATTTGAAACATGAGTCATGCTGAGGATTGCAAAATTAATACTGAAAAGACATCCTTTTGTATAAGATATATATATATATATATATATATATATATTTATATATAATCTGACAGAGGAGGAGCTAGCTGACCTCCATGAAAAGGTGTTGGCCAACACAGTGTGTTTAAGGAATATTCTGTTTTACACACAGAGACACATTTTACCTAGACTCTGGCCAAGAAACATCGGTGAGCACTGTAAACAAGTATTTAGAAAGAGTCAAATCTAAGTACTGTAAGTAGGAATTGCACTGTGTAAACCTTGTTCTTTTAAAGGATTTGTATGTCTTGTGATATAAGAGTTCTGTATTTTGTGTTTTACATGTTTTTAAATATTTTAGTAAAATTCTTTTTAGAACTTACTTGGTCTGTCTTTGACTTCTTTTTAGTTGTAAGAATAGCATATGGTTATTGAAGATACTAAACATAAGCTTGAATGGTGGTACCAAACTGGAAAGAGAAGCATTTTAAAATCTGAGGTCTTTATTAAAGTGTTTAAGGGTTCATCTCTGTATACCTGGTTAGGTGCCCATAGGCAAAGATATCTGGCCCCCTGAAGACAGAAATATCTGAGCCTGTGCATAGGGTATGCTAGCAAGAGTTTCACAGTTTGAATCCTCCAAGACTTGAGACCAAAGGTTGATCCAAACTCACAAAACAGACAAGAGGGTTACCTTGTTCTGTTAAACTGTTCACAAGACTGCGCTCAGAGGTTGACACTTTGGGAGTAGGCGGCCTGACCTGCTGAGTGGGTTTGTGACACGAGGTACTCAAGCAGCCACCTGAATCCTATATGTTCAACCACGTTATATAGTAGCAAATAAACAATCAATCAATCAATCACTTTATTTAACCAGGCATAAACACCATTGAGCAAGCTCATTTTCAAGGTGGTTCTGGGCATTAATACAATACAGTACACTTCATAAGATTACAATTATGGTGGACTGCGGTGCAATTTGCAAAAAAAAAAAAAAAAAAACATTGTGAAGGTGCCGGTCAATATGGGCCTATACAATTAACATGCAAAGGTACATAATGATAAGCTTTACTGAAATGAGAAGAGACAACAATCCCATATAGTCTCCACTGAGTAAGAGCTCATACCTAATGATAAAAAATAAGGAGGTATTAAGGAATAGGGTAGAAATTGGGGTGAAAGGGTAGGCAGCCAAAAGGGAGGCCAGAACAGGTAAAAGGTAAAGAATAGGTAGGGACATCTTGGATTAAGGGAACTAGGCTTGTGGGTCCTAGGTTTCTGTTGTTAGGAATGTGGGGTGGATGAGATACTTAGGCATAGGATTTGAGAGTTGCACCCAAGGCTTAGGGGTCATCGGCATCTGAAACAGTTGCAAGATTCCTTCAGATAATCTGTTAATAGAGCTTTGAATGTGAAAATGCTTGGAAGTGAGGATAATTTTAATGAGTCTTGCATAGTGTTCCAAAGTGATGGAAGTGAGAAGTTGATTGCTGCTGAGCCAAGGGTAGTTTTCACTCTAGGAATCTGGAAGCAGATTAAGGAGAAGCGTCTCAGGCCATAGGAACCTTTAGCTCGTTTGAAGATGTTCGAGATGTATGCAGGGAGGTTATCAGATAATGCTCTAAAAAACCAGAGGAGAGCATTCCTTTTCTTCTAGTTGAGTGAGATCCATCCAAAACCAGGTATAGATGACAGTGATGTGTACTACAGGGGTAGATTTAAGATAAATCTTAAAGCCCAGTGGTAAAGGGTGTCCAGTTTGTTTAGCATCGTTGATGGGCAATGAATGTAAAGGAAGTCAAGCGTAGTGCAGTATAGGTAGGAATGTAGTTGTACTAGTCTCATTCATTCAAACAGCTATCATTTCTGAAAATCTCTTGGTTATTGTAACAGCAACAGGGTGAATCGAGGCATATTTGGCTTACGTCCATATGTCTCTGAGATGGTAAACTGTCTCCTTGAAGGGGCTTTTGAACACATGGTCACTTTCAGTAATGGTAGGAGTCCCTCGAATGGGAGGAAGTGCTGGAGGTATCTGTAGTGCTGCGTGGGCTGCCACTGCTGCCATCTGTCGGCGTTACTCCCTAGTGTAGTAAAAGCTATCACTGTCACTTTCTCTTCCAGTGTCACGACTGGAGTTCTCAGTAATGTTATGACATCTGTGTAGGTGCCTTTTCAGTGCTGAGGTTCCCAGTGCCCCTTTCTTTTTACCCCTGCTGATTGGCCGTTAACAAATAGCGCATGTTGCCACCAACTCATTAGAAGCACTAATGGAGAAGTATGACCAAACAAAAGATAATATCTGTTTAGATTTTTTTCCCAGGAAGGCACTGCACCTCAGTCACCTTTTCAGGGTTAGCCCCCCTCCCTGATGTTTCTTGGGCCTGTTCCTCTTGTGGTTAATTCCCACTGCCCCTCTCCTCAATCAAAATATTTCTTTATGTTTCTTCCTCATCCTCAGTTTCCATCCTCCAGTAAACCTTGTGCTGCCTGATCATTTTCTTCATCTTTGTTATTACCCTCATGGTCCAACCTCAGAAGAAATGGATGCCTGTGAGGATTGGCAGTAGCATAGTATGCAATTGTTTCATACCTTTGGGTGCCTTTTGGGTGGTACCTACCGACTCTTTGGTTTTAACTACATAACTTTTGTTCTTTTACTTGAGACTGATCCATCAGATGCACCTTTTCTGGATTAAAGTATTCGCTTGAAGAGCGAAACTTTAGACATTAAAAGCACTTTTGGGGATTTGATTTTATTTCCCTTTGCAGGCTGACTGCTGTCCTTTGCAGTGCAACTGTCTACCTGAGAATCGCCTCATCAACACTCTGATACATTTTTCTTCTTTCTAATTCTTTTTTTTTGTTAAACTTTATTTTACTTTGCAGAGCCAGACATCTCAAAGAGGTTACAGACAATCCCATATAGTACTTCATAATTCAGGTGATATTTGACACATTCAGACAGTCATTATTAGACAATCGTTGTTAAGACAGAGGTTAACACATACATAATACAACCCTCTGGGCAGGCTACAGCAATTTATACCAATTATTGTTCCAAGCAATTTCTCTCTCCCTCAAAATGCTGAGGAACCACTCATATTGTATTGCTTCCTCTATTGGGGACCAAACTTCTTGATATTTATCTAGATGACCCCTAACAGAGTATTGAGTCCTCTCAAGTTTCATGCTTTCCATCAGGGCCTTACTCCAGGTTGCTACTGTGGGAGTCTCTGGGAGTCTCAGTACATAGCCAAAAGTACGAAGGCTAATCCAGCCCATTCTCCAAAGTCTGTAATTAAATCTGTGTCTCCCCCAGGGTCAACTTCAACAACACCTCCACGGGGTCCATTCTCAAGGAATCTTTAATAAAGAGGCCATAATGGTGACACACCTCTCCAAAATTCCTTAACAAATTGACATTCCCAAATCAAATGGGAAAGACCCTTCACAATTCCACCCTCGGGCAGGGTTGCAGACAGTGGTCGATCTTATTAGCCAATGCTGGAGTAAAGTAAGTTCTCATTAGGTCATTGTATTGAATTGACCTCAACCTCTTATTGACTGAACATCTTAAAATGTTTTTCACAATATAGGCCCAGTCCCCCGTTAGACCTACTGGGTAGAAGTCCAACTCCACCCATTCCTTACCCTCTCCAGGGGATTAGGCAGGGCCCACCAACATTCCATAACATCTCCTCAGAGGTTTAAATGTGGGGTCAGAATGGTGTCCCTACAACAACTCCTCCAGGGAGAATGAGAGCTCAGACACTCCCCATCCCTCAAGGTTCACTTCCTTTCAATATTGGTTTTGAGTCTTGGATAAAGAAAGTAGTGAGAGGCCTATATCCCAGATTTTTACCAGTTCCTGAAAGGAACGGACCTCCCTCCTTCACCACATGTTGTAGGAGATACAGATCCCTACACCTCCATCTTGTAAAGACCGCCTCCTCCCATGGCATCAGCCCCCTTTTCTCTCTTAGTAGTAGACCTAGTGGACAATCAGGGGATACTTGGGGGCTGTGTTGTAAAATATCATGGACAGTCCTCCATGCCCTCTAGGTAGCCCTTGTACAAGGGTTAAGGATCCTCTGGGGGTGGGGGTTCCCCAGGTTCCCCACCAGGGTATAATAGGAAAGTGGGGCGGGAGAGGTCTCCTCCAAGTCCACCCAAGCTGGGCAAGATTCATTACTCCCCAGGAGGTCCTGCACACGTGCCAGCTGAGCGGCTAGGTAATAATGTTTCACGCTTTGAAGACCCAGTCCCCCCCCCCATTTGGTTGGCATCTACAAGATCTCTTTTTTAATTCTGGATCTCCCTACCTGCCACAATAGCTGAGTGACGGCACCCTCCAGGGCCTTAATGTATTTATTTGGTATTGCCAAGGGCAGTGATTGGAAAAAGTATAGAAATGGTGGGAGAATACTCATTTTAATCAAGTTCACCCTGCCCAGTAGGGTCAGTAGTAATGCTCTCCAGGCAAGGTGGTCCTCTTTGACTTTTTTATGACAGAAGTCATATTAGTTTTTACTAAATCTGAAAGTTTTGATGTCAGGGTACTGCCCAAATATTTTAACTTCTCGGATGACGGGATCATAGTCTGAGCAATACTAATCAGTTGACTATCTGCACCTGAGGGGAGCCACTCACATTTCTCCCAATTAAACTTCAGATATCTTTATTAGGACTGGAAGTGCCTCCTCTGGGGAGTGAAGAAACAGGAGGATATCATCAGCATGAAGTGAAATGACATGCCTCCTTCCCTTCCAGTCAAGGCCCCTTTTGTCTTTGTGTGACCTAATGGCCTGAGCCAGGGCCTTGATAGTGAAAACATATAATAAGGGAGACAGGGGGCAACCCTGTCATGTACCACGAGTTAGGGAGAAGGAGCTCAACATTACATTGTTGGTTAAAATTTGGGCCTGTGGTTTTTTATAGAGGGAATGATCCCAACCCAGCATTTTAGAGCCCAGTCCATACTTCCTCAGGACCACTATCATAAAAGGCCCTCCACTCTATCAAATGCCTTTTTGGCATCTAGGGCTAAGAGCCCCACCACTCCCCTTTCTGAGACCACTTATGTATAATGTTGATGGACCTCCTGAGGTTATGCTTTTGCCCATCTCCCCTTTGAGTCTCTCCTGATCAGTGCGTCAGTCTAGGTAAAGCCTAACAATCTAGATGCCAAAAATTGGCCAGAATTTTATAGTCTGCATTAAGGATGGATATTGGATGGTAGAAACTACATTTAGAAGAGTCTTTACCGACCCTGGGGAGGACTGTGATAGTGGCAAGACATTGGGAAGGTGGCAATACCCCATTTCCCAGGACTCCCTCTACCATCCGAAACATTACGGCCCAGGATGTCCCAAGTTAAATTATAAAATTTGGCAGGTATCCCATCAGGACCTGGGGCATTCTCCTTCTTGGCCCTCCACACCACTGCCCTGAGCTCCATGAGTGTCAGGGGAGTTCATGGAATCCTCTCCACAACTCCCAAGGATGGAAAAGAGATATTCCTGAGGAAGTCCTCCGGGTCGCCCCAGCTGGGTATTCTGAAGTATAAAGAGTAGAATAATAAGATCAAAAGGTATCATTTATTTGTTATTGGATCAAAGAAAATTCCCCATTTGATGTTCCACCCGAGGATGGTCCTCTTGGCCCTTTTCCCTTCACCAGACCTGCCAACCGCTTCCCCAATTCATCACCTTCAAAGTATGAGTGGAACTTTGTAATAATGAGGTCCCTCTCTAGCTTCCTAACCGTCAACTGGTTATACCTACTTTTTAATAATTTGAGTTCGGAAACTTTTGGTTCCTTCAATGAAGACATCGTCTCCCTTTCCAGTTTGTGAATTTTTTGCACCAAATCATCCTCTTGTTTTGCTAGGGTCTTTATTTTAAAAGCAGAATAAGATATGGCCTCCCTCCTCACAAAGGTCTTCAAGGTATCCCAGACGTTGCTACTAGTCTCTTCTGGAGGATTGAAAACAATAAATTATTTTATACGTTCTTTTACTTGCTTTAAGAATTGTTGGTCCAGAAGCAAAGCTGGGTCCATTCACCACAGTAAGGTGGGGACGGCCTCCACCCAAATGAACCATCACCTTTAAGGCGCGTCTGAGATAATTAAGGGAACATAGCATGTTTCCTCTATATTTCCTACCATAAGGGAGTAAAAAATATGTAGTCGAGCCTAGTATATACATTGTGTGCTTGGGAGAAAAGGAGAACTCTCTAGAGTCAGGATAGCACTGTTTCCAGGCTTCACTTAAGGCCCTGCCCTCCATCAGGTGGCACAATGCCGAAACACTTGAGGAATTTGTCTGTTTCTACACCCCGAAGCGGTCCAATATGGGCTCCCAATATGTGTTAAAATCTCCCTAATATCAAATTATCAGAAAATGGTGCCAAGGCAACTGCTAATAGTAAAAAGTCTGGGGAATCAAAGTTCGGACCATAAATCAAAACTAGAGTCAGTTTAGTACCCCAGCAGTCCACCACTGCTATCACGTACCAGCCGGATGCAAGCACTTTATGTGGGAAGCTAGGCTTGAGCAAATCGCCACTCCTCGAGCTTTGGAAGTGAAAGGAGCCACAAAAATGAATCTCCCCAGGACAAGGCCAGGCGAGACACCTCGTCCTTGGTTGAATGGATCTCCTGGAGAAATATGTTTCCCTTCACTTTTTTTATTTGGGTCCACACTCTTTTCCTCTTAACCACCGTCTTAAGTCCGTTAACATTCCATGAAACAAAAGATATTCTATCCATTTTTCTTAACAAAATATAAATCTCTGTAACCTCTGCTGTCCCCAAGCCTTAATTGCCAGATCATAGTATTGAGCTCTGAATAAGTTTTTATAACAAACAACCCCCCCAAAGCAACCATTTTTCCCCCCAGAAACAACGTTATCCCTCCTACCCTCCCCCAGCCCTCATAATCCAAAAACATATACAAAGGTAACTGTGTCCATCCCTTCCACAATGCTCCCCAGTATAGCCAAAACAGTTCCCCAATACCCCAAAAATGCTTGAACAGAGATTTCCCAACAGGCCCACAGTACATAATGAACAAGTGGCAGGAACTAAAATAAGTGTGGTTCCAAGGATTCCCATCAGGCTTAACAGTTTTCCTGCATAGACCAGTGAACTTAAAACAGAGAACAATGTCTCCCCATAAGGCCAAATAAAAAATAACCAAAAAGTAAAAACTGCAGTAGACATAAGATAGGCCCTCCCCTCCCTAGCCTCAACAATAGAACTGTTTAAAGTATCCACCTCTACTTATCATGGATTGAGCTCACTCCACTGCATATGAAAATAGAAAAAGAAATAACAAAATAAATGACCTCCGTCCTGTCTATCAGAGGAGGAGAGAGTCCCCATCCCTCAGGGAGACAAGAAGGCATGCCCGGATCCCTCACACCCGCTCCTAAACCTATTATGTAATTCAGAGCCTCTAGAAATCCCAAGGAGGTCCCTCCTATTCTGAATTAATGGGAGGCCTCCCGCCGCAGTTGTGCTCAATACAGATTACCCAAGATTGCTCTAATGACCATGCAGAAGTGAGATTGAGTCTCCGTGGAAACTCAAACCACCCCATACTTAAAAATAAAGACCAAGCTCACATATTTAGTGAACTCTACAAGTTAGTGACCAAGCGTCTAATACAATAAATGAGGATTCAGTAAGGAAAAAAGTAGTGCAACTTATTTCAGGAACAGAAATAAAAAGGTCCAAGACCCAAACTTTGGGCTGAGTAGTCTCAAAGTAAGTCCCTTTGCAGTGCTCAGAACAGCAGGTGGCCTGCGTCAGCTATTAACCCTTTACACGTTAGTCTCTAATGAGATTCTCAGCAGGATGGCCCCTTGCTCGAGAGGCGTCACGCTTCCAGTAAAGCTCTCACGGGCGATGAGGAAGATGGGGTGGGGAGCTTCTCCTGATCCAGCCCTGATAGGCCACCACTCAGTGTTATGTGTTGAGATGTAATCGCGTCCCTCTCCTGCCCTTCCCAACTAACCCCTCGGCCCTTCAACATGTAAGAAAAGTACCTTGGCCCCTCAGGATCTCAGCCTACTTGAGACCACCCTGTTGTCTTCTTCTCCTCCCCTTCTCCAATTCAAGGCAACTCCAGAGCTCATCTGGGCGGGTAAAGATTTCTGATCCACCTTTGGGCGCATGATCAGCCTCACGGGGTAAACCAAGGTAAGCAGAGCAATCCATTGTATGGAGTTTCTTTTTGACTTCAAAAAATGCCTGCCTCTGGATTTGAAGCTGGCGTGAGTAATCGAGAAAAATACTCAGCGGGTCTGTGGAACCACAGTTGTGCCTTTCTTGCTTGCAGCATCCAAGACACGTTGGCGATCCTGGTGCCTCAGGAATTTCTCTAAAAAGTGTCTGGGCTTTTGGTCCAGGGTGGGCTTGGGACCGGGGGACCTGTGTGCCCTTTGGATCTCTAAAGATATTTCTTGTAGGAGCTGAAGGGTCTGCCTAAGCCAGCTTTGCATATAGGCAGCGCAATCTCGCCCTACCTGCCCCTCCAGCAGGCCCACCACTCGAACGTTGCACTGACGTTCTCTGTTCTCACGATCGTCGATGCTCTGTTTTAATAGTTCCATTTCTTTAAGGGTCCTCTGTAGATCCATATTGTAACCATGAGATCTGTCCTCCTGTTCTCCCAATCTGGCCTCCAGCTCCCCCAAGCTTGTCTCATGTACTTCCACTGTTTTTGATATAATATTCACAGTTTGTTCAAGGTGTTGGAGTTGGGCCATAATGTTGTCAATTCCAGCTTCCATTCTGGTTCCTAAGACATATTTGAGGTCTTTAATAAGATGCTCTAAAGTGCTGTAGCTCTCAGACATGATGGACTGTACTCCCGAGTTAGACGATACACTCAGGTCTGCATTTGGGGCTGGCACTGCCACATGCTGGTCCAGGGTGCTCAGCTGAATGTCGCTCTGCGGAGCTGAGTGAGGTAGGCCTCTATCCACCATTGTATTCTTCGGTGCATGGAAAGAAAGCCGTGCTTATTTCTTGCCCGATTTCGAGACCAATGGCATTTGTGCAGTCAGGATACCCAAATCTGCAAAGCTTGACTTGACTTATTTAGAGACAGAGACAGATTACAGTGGATATTGAGCGGAGCTCTCAGATTAGGCTATCATCTTGCTCCTCCACTAGGTCATGCCCTCCTCTTCTTTCTAATTCTAACCTTTAAAAAAGATCCCTCTACCCAACATCCTCTGATGACCCACACCCACACTCCTAGTGTTACTGTTCAGTGACCAGTTCAGGAACTGTTACTCAGCAGTGTGGCTCAGAAATTAAATTGGTGATGCAGACACATTTGGCGCATGCACAGTCCGCACACTGGGGTTGGTTAATGGTTATACGATATACGATAAAAATAAAAAGGATAAGGAGTAGGGCTGGGCAGACTGTTCCACCCAAAATCCAGACCTCGGATCCAACCCTGAATCCATGGACCCAGATAAATATGGACTTCCGTGCAGAAGTCTGGTTTCTGGTCTGTGGAAAGCCACAGAGTGTGGCAGAGTGTATCACTGTTGACTGTTGCTATGGATATGCCATCTGCATGCTCACGTCATGTAGAGACAGCCGGCATCATCCAATCAGGCAACAGTCACATGATGCCGACAGGGGAGAGTAACGTTACGCACTCACTTATGGTATATAATCATGGTGAGAGTGCAACACAGCCCACAGAGCAGCAGCAGACAGAGTACAGAGCAGACTAGGTCAGAGAGGGGAGACCAGAGCAGAGAACCTGAGGGCCGTGGCATGATTTGTGGGGATGGGAGCCAGAGGGGAGGAGAAAGGGTTGGTACTCGGGAGTGGGGGGGGAGGAATCAGAGGGGAAAGAGGATATTTTTGTTGTATTTTGTAGGGCAAGAGTAGGCTGGCAATTGGCAAAATAGATCATTGACTTGTGCCATCCAGGGAAAATCTGGTAACCATTCACTCATCGACTGGGTCCTTACCACACACCCCCACCGGGTCAAACAAGCTGGTATTCTTCCTGACTCCCTCAGCGACCACCACGTAACCCCTTGAGTGTGTAAAATCCACACTTAAAATCCCCCATTAAATTTGTAGTCCAATGCTCCTATAAATCCCTCAATCTAGCCCCTGTATTAGATGATCTTGCACTAGCAAACTGGGCCCCTGCCCCTCCTTCGATCTCCACTGATGATGTCTTCCTACACTTTAAAAACACATTCCTCAGTGTCTGGAACACACACGCCCCTCTTCGTTGTACAAAAGTACGAGGATACCACCTACCTTGGATCACCCAAGAATTGATTGCATGTCAAATTGCATGGGACAAAGCCTGGAAAATGCATAAATCCTCACGCCTCCCACAACACCTCTCCACTCTCCACATACTGCATGCTCCGTAACAAGTGCACCAGAGCCACTCGTCTTGCAAAAGCAGAGTACTTCAGCAGCTCTCTCGAGTCAAACCTAAATAAATCCTCAAAATTCTGGAAGGTCATTCACTCCCTTTTCACCCCACCGGCTGCCAATTCCACTCCAATGCTAAATGTTAATAACTCTCTCCTATCAGAGCCACAGCAGTTGCCACTGAGTTCAATGTGTACTTCTCCACTTGTGCTGCCACCCTCCTCTCTTCTCTGCCCAACACTACACCTCTCACACCGCCTACAGACATAAGACCCAGACTAGACCTCGTTCCTTTTCCTTCAAAGACATCTCTGCAACTGAGACCCTAGATGCGGCTACTTTCTCTCCAACCCTTCAAAAGCCAAATCCCTGATGGGTTAGACCCCCAAACTTCTATACCTCTCGCCCCGCTAGGAACTCTGCCTGCCAAACTCCTAAACCAATCCTTTGCTGCTGCTGCTGTCCCCATGCATGAAAGCATGCCATTGTCATTCCTCTGCCAAAGGAGGTGCCCCTACCTCCCCCTCTAACTACCACCCTATTTCCCTCCTCCCAGCCCTAGCAAAACTACAAGAGCACCTTGTGCTCACCCAACTTACCTTCTTCCTCACTGACTCCAAGTTCTTCACGCCATTCCAGTCTGGCTTCAGGAAGGGACACTCCACCCCCTCCTCCCTGATAAGGCTTACAGACACTATCCTGACAGGCATGGACAGTGGACTGATCACCTCAGCCATTTTTGTCTACCTTGCAAAAGCCTTCAACACCGTCTCCCACCCCATATTGCTCTCGAGTCTCGATGAATCAGGCCTCTCTGTTGCAGCCACAAACTGGTTCAGATCATACCTCTCTGATAGCACTCAGTCTGTTAGAGTCTCAAATGCAATCTCTACCCCCCTTCCCTTAACTACCGGGATCCCACAGGGGTCAGTTCTTGGTCCCATTCTGGTCTCTATATTCCTAAATGACCTGCCGCTCATCTGCTCTACTTCCTCAATCCACATGTATGCAGATGATACTGTACTCTACTACTTGGGCTCCGCCCCTGATGTGGTACAATCAAACCTCCAAGCTGACTTCAACAAGGTACAGCAATGGTTTAGCTTGCACCAGCTCTCCCTAAATGCAAAAAAAACTGTCACTATGACCTTCAGCACACGACAATGCCTGGCCAGACTCCCCTCCCTTCCCTACTTCACCACCCTGGATGGCCAAAAACTTGAAGATGTCTCCTCGTTCCATTACTTGGGGGTCTGGCTCGACAGCCATCTCTCCTTCTCTGACCACATCGATGCTATCTCAAAAACTATGCCCCATACTCAGTGCACTATACTAAGACATAGCCTCCCTCCCCAAGTCCGGCGTGAACTGGCATCCTGAAGATGATACTGCCCTCCATCGACTACTCACACATTGTATACAGTGCAGCCCCCAAGTCCACCCTGTATCTAAACTGGGCAACTTATAATGCCTTCTGCCGCTTTGCTTTCATGCTCTCCCTCACCCACCACTGCTACCTATACTGAGCCTTGGAACTAACGCCCTCGAAAACTGCTGCATCTCTCACTGTGCTAAATTTGTCTCCAACCCTATGGCTCAGGGTCCATCCCCTCCTACCTTAGCACCGTGCTCACAGATGCCCCACTCCCCTCCCATCATCTTGAATCCAGTGACTCCAGCCAACTTTCAGTCCCTAAGCGGAAGACCTCTGCCAGTCAAGCTGCCTTCTCACACCGGCTACCTTTGCTCTGGAATACTCTCCCACTGCAAATTCAGCACTCCTCCTCTTCCTACTCTCTGTCTACCCCCCTAGCAAACTTCCTTACTACAAATTGCTCTTGTCCCTGAACCTGCCATGTCCCACTATCCCCTCCCCAATGCCTGACCAGCGGCCTTAGCCTTGCTACAGAAGCTGGCATATAACCCCAACCTGCACTTATGTCCTGGGCCTATTTTGCCTCTGTACTGTGTGTAACTGTGATATACATCCTCTGTTGTTTACAGCTGTTACTACTGTGCTAATTTACCTTGTCTGCTGCTTCTTGTCACAAAATTGTTATTTGATACTATAATATCCTAAGCATTCAATCTCGCTGCTAGTATATTCATGCAATCATGTATCCTCATGCTGCTTTTTATTTGCTTCTATTAATTTCACTTGATAACCTGCACGTTATCATATCCATATGTACCCCCAGATCGCCTGGTTAGATGGGCATCTTGTTGCTCAGTGTGCTTTTCCTGGTGAAACAATTGCAATAAATAAAAAAGAAAGACAGTGAGAGAGAGGCGAGACTACTGGGGCCAAGAAATTTTAGTCACAGAAATCACAAATAAAGTACATCTTGGACTCTCAGTGTGCCTGTATGTGTACATGGCAGGGCAGGCTAGCAAAATAAATCTTTCACTTGTGCCATCCAGAGAGAGACAGAGACTACTGGGGGGGGCCACAGAAATATTTTACAGTCACAGAAATCACAAATAAAGTTCATTTTGGCCTCAGTGTGTGTGTGTGTGTATACGTACACAGGGCAGGCTGGCAGAATAAATCTTTGACTTGTGCCATCCAGAGGGGAGAGAGAGAGACTAATGGGGGCCAAAGAGGCATTTTACAGTCACAGAAATCGCAAATAAAGTATATTCTTGAACTCAGTGTGGCTGTGTGTGTACAGTCAGGACAAGGGCTGACTGGCAAAATAAATCTTTGATTTGTGCCATCCAGAGGGGAGGGAGAGAGAGAGAGCGCGAGAGAGATATACTACTGGGGGTCACAGAGAAAAATTTGAACATAATGTATTGTGTTCTGATCAGCAGAAGTAGTCATAGACAGCATTACTACCTATTGGACCAGGTAGTGTGCTATACCACAGTACTGGGACATGCAATGCTGAGCTGCATCACTCATATGGTGGGGGGTCTCTTACTGCTGCTCATTTGATCATTCATTTCTTTGGCCTGCTTTGCTCTGACTGGAACTTCCATCAAAATAACACCCACACAGCAGCAGCATTAATAAAAAGTATCTTAGCTGCCTGCAGTGCTTGGTATTGCTTTGTGGAACAATAGTCCTTGCATCTGTCTCTCTCCATCGCTCTCTCTCTCTCCCTCCCCCAGCACACTTACGTCATGGGCCTGGGCAGGATATGCCATCAGTACAGGCAGTCATGAAACAGCTAGTAGTGTTTGCTTTTATTTAGCAGTTTTACTGTAATTTTTATAAAAATAATGCACTAAATTATTTCCTTTGGGCCTCTGTGTTAAATATGACCGACTTTGGCCACTTTTATGCATTTTTTCAAATATTTATAATCAGAACAAATCAGAACTCCACCATGTTCTAGTTCTTATTTAGTAAGGGTCAGAACTTCATCAAGTTCTCCCAGCCCTGATAAGGAGGAGGAGCAATGGATGGAATGAGTGATGGTTCTCCCAGCCCTGATAAGGAGAAGGAGCAATGGATGGAATGAGTGATGATGACACTTGTGTGTATTTTATTTGTGTTGTGTTGTGTCTGTTTAGTCACAATAAATTAATGAATGAAAACACCTTGTCGCTTTTGCTTTCTTGTTCTCTGAGTTAAACAAACAAAATAAAATACACTGCTATGAGTCACAAATTCACAATAACACCTGGTCCCCCCACAGCCAGCAAGACAGGTGCTGCAAACTTACATAGATAGCTACATAGATACATAGACACTGTCGGCAGATAAGGCCCTATGGCCCCACCAGTCTGCCATTAGAGCTTGTAAGTTCCTTCTACGTTTTCCCAGAAGTCTGCTGTCTCTTATCCTGATCTCTAGAATTCCCTTATGTCTATCCCATGCATTCTTAAATCCCATGATTGTTTCAGCCCCCACCACTTTCTCTGGCACGGTGTTCTCCTTGTCCACCACCCTTTCTGTGAAGAAATTCTTCCTCATGTTTCCTCTGAATGGCCCTCCCTCCAACTTCATCCCATGCCCTCTAGTCCTGGAACATCTTTTTCACTGGAAAATAATGTATTCCTGCACCCTGTTCCTCCCTGTAAGGTACTTGGATGTCTCTGTCATATCCCCTCTCTCCCTCCTCTCCTCCAGGAGTACGTGTTCAGTTCCTTCAACCTGTCCTCATAGGACTTGTGATGCAATCCTTGTACCATCTTTGTTGCCCTCCTCTGAACCTTCTCTACCCTGTCTTACATAGACAAGGTCTCCAGAACTGTACACTGTACTCCAGGTGGGGCCTCACTAGTGTCTTGTATAGTGGAATTATGACTTCCCTTTTCCTGCTGGTGATGCCCCTGCCTATACATCCCATCATTCTATCTACTTTACTTGCTGCCTTGTTGCACTGTTTCCCACCTTGAGGTCATGAGGTCATCAGAGATGATAACCCCAAGATCCCTTTCCTGCTTGGTGCATACTATATCCTGCACCCCAACTGATATATTGTGCCAGGGTTTTTTACTCCTATTGCATTATCTTGCACTTCTTTGCATTGAATTTCAACTGCAAACCCTTGACCATTCTTCAAGTTTCCATGGAGTCCCTCATCATTCTGTCTACACCCTTTGGCATGTCCACTCTGTTACAGAGCTTTGTGTCATCAGCGAACAGTGAAATTCTGCCTTCAAGGTCCCGCGCAATGTCACTGATGAAAACGTTGAATAGGACCGGTCCCAGCACTGATCCCTGTGGTACCCCACTGGTCACTCTGCCCTCTGTGGATTGACAGCCATTTACCACCACCCTCTGTGTCCTGCCACCCAGCCAGTTACCTACCCACCACACTACTGTCCTGCCCACACCCATATTCCCAGTTTGTTTAATAGTCTTCTATGGCACAGTGTCAAAGGCCTTGCTGAGTCCAGATAGGCCATGTCCACTGCCCTCCCTCATCACCTCCCTAGTCACCCAGTCAAAAATTCAATGAGTTTGGTCTGTGCAGCCTCCCCTGGTGAAACCATGCTGCCTTGGGTCCTGTAGTCCATTGGCACCAGATGTTCCACCAATCTCTCCTTCAGTAGTGCTTCCATGATCTTCCCACTTCTGAGTTCAGGCTGACTGGTCTGTGGTTCCCCACTTCCTCTTTGTTCCGCTTTTGTATAGGGACTACATCTGCTGTCCTCCAGTTTTGGGTACCTCCCTGTTTCCACTGATCGGCTAAACAGGATTGCCAGAGGTTCAGCCACCACCTCTCTTAGTTCCTTTAGGACCCTGGGTGCACCCGTCTGGCTCCTTTGCTTTATTAACTCTTTTCCTTCCAGTTCCTTTGGGACCCTTTCCTATATAAGGGACTTGTGTCATTCTGCACCATTCCCACCCTTGTATTCCCTTCAGGCCCATTACCCTCCTCTTCCTCAGTAAAGACTGAGCAGAAATATCTGTCCAGTATATCAGCTTTACTATTGTCATCCTCCACGCAGGCCCCGTCCTCCCCCTTCAGTCTCACTATCCCTCCCTTTGCCCTTCTTTTTTCACTTATGTACCTGTAAAAGGTTTTGTCCCCTCGACCCACTGATTTTGTGATGTGCTCTTCTGTCTGAGCTTTGGCTTCCCTTACTGACCTCCCTGCCTCCCTTTGCTTCTCCTGGTACTTCTCCCTATCCCCTTCTGCCTGTGTCTTTTTGTATTGCCTCAATGTGATCTTTTTGGCTTTCACTTTCTTCACTTCCTCCTTGGAAAGCCATAATGGTCTCCTCTTCCTTTTCCTCTTGCTAACCTGCTTAATGCATAATTCTGTTGCTCTTGTAATCCCCATTTTAAATACTGCCCACTGTTCCTCAACCCCCGATTCCTGTCCCATTCCCCTTAATGCCTCTTTCAAGCATCTCCCATTTTCCCAAAGTCTGCCCCTAAAATCCAGGATATGTATTTTGTGCAGCTTGGTTCTGCTCCTTCTGTGATTTCAAATCACAGTGACTGGTGGTCATTGTTCCCCAGGTGCTTCCCCACTGTTACCCCTATCACACTGTCCCCGTTAGTGAGCACGAGGCCCAGTATTGCCTTCTGCCGAGTTGGTTCCATGAGCAGTTGCTTAAGGAAGGCACCTTGAAGGAAGTCCAGGATAAATCTGCTCCTGGCTGATGCTGCTGCTGGGAGGCTCCAGTCCACGTCTGGAATAATGAGGTCTCCAACCAGCACCACTTCCTCCTTGTCTGCCATTCTTTGGATGGCTAGCATTAACTCCCCATCTGTCTCTTCCTCCTGGGCTGGTGGTCTGTAGATCACCTCTGTGCGGATAGCTGACCCATTTTCCTTTCAGCTTAACCACAGTATCTCACCCCATTTGTTCCTCCTGGATCTCTGTGGTCTTTATGCCATCTTTCACATAAGTACCAATCCTCCTCCTTCCTGTCTGTCCTGTCTCTTCTGAATATACTTGAACTTGTCTGTTTTTTGTCAGAAAAGTATTTTTTTTATACTTGTGTAACCTCTAGGCGATGCTATTCCAAGGGCTACTACCCCTGCCTGTATGGCTATGCACAGGTTGAGGGGCCTAGGTTCACTAACAAGGTACCTCCACCCAGAATAGTGCTATTGGTGATGTTTGTCTGTTCTGCTATAGCCCTCTGGGAAGCTATAACCACCTACCAACCTCCTAGTGGCCTGGTACCGGACACAGTAGTGAATTCACAGTCAGTATGAAACAGTAATGATATGCACACACCCTTCTCACTTACCACCAGGGTTGGGCTTGCAACAGCTTCCTTGGAGACTTCCTGTAAAGTAAGGTTAGCAATACAGTAGCACACTCTTAACACAGTGACCCAACTAATAATATATACACTAGCCAGGTTAAACATGAAAAAAGACCATCAGGTTTATTTAGGGGCAGTGAACAAGGAAGGGGTATGAATCTAGTCAAACGATTTGAAATCTGACTTTGTTCAGTGATTGCATGGACTTTTTGTCCCAAGCTGACAGTCACACAACACTGGGTACCCAGGATGGAAAGTCTGGCTAGTCAGAGGCGTTGCCCGGGGCTGGCCAGTGTTGCAACTGATGTTTGGGTCCTTGGTGGAAAGAAAGTCAGTTAACATGCAAAACAACCAGATTATTTGTAATCCGAGCTGGTTGGCTCCATCCCTTGTAAACCCAAGAAACTGAAACAATTCGATGGTACCACAGATGATTTAAACACTTGCTGCAGGGAGCTACCCTGATTGTACTCACGCTACCAGGATTCCGCTGCAAGGCAGGCGATATGGAGATCTCCTGGTGATGATCGTTGGGCATGGGGAAACAGGGCTGACACGATACACCTCTTCTTCATGGCCTTTCCTCCAGGTGGCCTCAACCTGTGTGTTGTTGCTGTGCAGGGACTGGATCCCCAAGGCGGTATCTCGACGAAACAGTCTCTGGTGCAGGAGTTGCGGACTAGGCTGAATTGGCAAGGCCCAGGCAGAATGGGCAGTCTGGCAAAGTTTGTACATTCTGCAGGTGATGCCTCCAGCTGGCTTACCAGGTTTGGCTGTGGGTGAGCAGGCCTCGCCACATAATGCATTCACCACAATCAAAGTAAACAGCTATCTCCAGGTACAATCGGATATAGTCCAGCTGCAATTCAGCAGCTTTGCTGAGCAAACCTTTCAATCCAATCATGTCTCACACAAGCTGGGCTGATTGCTTCAGGAGCAAGTCGTCAGTCCAAATCGCAAGTAGCACTGATAAACTTCTTTTCTTCTGCCGCAGTTCCAGGCTAGCATTGGACAAGTCTGACTTCTGCTGTAGGCAGTCTCAGGCAGGAAAATGTGACAGGGAGGCAGGTTGGGCCTCTTCCCACCGATTCCCCTGTGCTCCTTCCGGGAGCAGCTGCTCAAAAGCTCAAGCTGTTCATGCCCTATGGTCCTGTTTTAAACCCCCATAGATTGCTTGACATCCTCTTCCTCAGCTCTCAAAATGTTTCATTTTGCTCTGACCCCCTTATTACTGTCATAGGTAGCACTTAGCATGGATTATGTGTTAAAACTCTACTGCACTATGATTGTATGCTTATTATGTTTTGTACTATTGTGTATTTTCCTGCCATTGTCTCTGTCATATTAGCAATACTGTTTACGTCACAGAACATTGTGTAGATTTTCCCTTGTATGGTTAATTACCTCTGAACTATACCTGTTATTTGTTTTGTCTGTCAATTTTGTATTGTAACCTCCCGGGTTGTGTCTGAAAATAGTCATATTTTGTGGGTATGACACCTTACCTGGTAAACAAAAACTAAAATAAAAATAAATAACATGGTGTCTCCCATTCAGATGGACAAACTACAAATAAGGCAGGTTAGACAAACTTATCTATTTCAAATATAACAATGCACAAACAGTGAATAAGCACAGTTTACTATAGGCTCCCTCTGCACAAGTAGTGACTGCAGAGTGAAGCAAAATAGAGCGGTGGCTGGTCGCGTGAAGCCCTAAATCACTCAGACCCAGCCTCAGCCCATTCACTTAACACAGGTTAGCTAGTCTCTAAAGGGACAGGCACGGAGGCTCAGCATGGCACTCTCACACATCTGAACAAATGACTTAAAGACAGGACACCAGCCTGACAGTGGGCATTGAGGAGCCCAGGAAGACATTAAATAAACTTCCAAATTGGAAGGGAGTTACACTTGAATGAATGGTAATGCATTGTGATGGCCTCCAGCAGACAGCGCCCAGTCTCTCTGACACCCAGCAGAACCATTCTGTCACTTTGCCCTCCACAGGGCCACCCTAACCAACAACAGTGTGTCTGCCTTGCAACAGAGTCAGCCTTTGGCTCAATCATAATAATAATATATATTTTTATGCCCCCCAAGCAAGTGTCTCTCTCTCTCTCTCTTTGTCTCTCTCAGAGTTGTGACATAAGTGAATCAGAAGCTGAAGTGAATGGAACAACAAAAAAACAGATTTATTTTATATGTGATAATCTATGCCCAGCCTCCCCCCATAAGTATCTCTCCTGATGGAACAACAAGAATTCAGAAAATGTATATGCTTTACTTGTGATTTCTGTGTCTGTAAAACTTCTCTTTGGCCCCCAGAAGTGTGTCTTTCTCTCTCTCTGTCTCCTCTGGATGGCACAAGTCAAAGATTTATTTTTCCAGCTTGCCCCATGTACACACACACACACACACACACACACATGCACACACGTACGCATCATGCACGCACACACATGCACACACACATGCACGTGCATGTGCACCTAAAACCACACTGAGGCCAGATGAAATTTATTTGTAGCCTTTCTGGGCTGTAAAAATTTTCATTGGCCGCAGTAGCTGTCTCTTTCTTCTCTGGATAGCACAAGTCAAAAATTTATTTTGCCAGCCTGCCCTAGTGCCCTGTGTACAGACACAGCCACACTGAGGCCAAGATTAACTTTATTTGTGATTTCTGTGACAATAACATTTTAAGTTCACCCCCAGAAGCTGCCTCTTTCTCCTCTGGATGGAATAAGTCAAAGATTTATTTTGCCAGCCTGCGCTGTACACAGCATGCCACACTAACACCAAGGTGATGTACAGTATTTCTTTATTTGAGATGTCTGTGACTGTATTATTTACCACCCCACTCGTTGTCTCTCTCTCTGTATCTTCTCTTTCTCCTCTGGATGGAACAAATAAAGTCAAAGATTTTTTACCAACATCAAAGTCGAGCACTCACCAACCTCTAAATAACAAGGGCACCGGTCTTATTGAACAAGAAATTTATTCCATTTTAAATATGTGGCATAAAAATGCCTGACACATTTCGGACAGCTCAATCCATCCTTTCTCAAAGGCTAATGTAATACAGGTGTAACAGCAATTTATAAGGTGCATTCAAAAAGTGTCAAACACAAATAACCATGCTGATTGGCTAAAACAGGTAACACCAATTAATGACACCAATTCTTAGCAAAACACCATTCACTATATAGGAGAGAAGAAATATTATATACAAAATACAGACATATGTGTATAATAGCTTAAAAAAAAGGATGAAGGGGGTGTGAAAGGGGAAGAACTAGGGACAGGACAGGATTAGAGGGGGAAGGGAAAGGGTATCTGTAAAGTGACAGAGGGACAAATTCAGTTAACATACAAGAGTGGCTATCAATACTATGTAAAAAAGAGCAACACTAGAGCTGAAAAGATGGATATATATATATATATATATATACATATATGATACATGATGGGCAGGAGTATGATATGGCAAATATCTTCACTCCTGCAGAGTAACTCTGGATACTCACAGGGGGTGTCAGAGCTCTGTCTGAGAGTGAATATTTTACTGCTCTTCTCCTGCCCATCATGTGTCTGATGATACAATATGGCAGGCGTGGTGCATTTTTGATGTTTGTGTTTTCAGATATGTTATTGCTTTATGTGCTGGTGTTATTTTATTTTGTGGTGTTGATGTGCCGTAAGTTTCTGATGTTTTAATGCTGATTGATTTGTTGATGAATGTTTCATAAGTTGAAAAATTTTATTGGTTGTTGTTTTGTAGTTTTGTGTCCATAGGTTGAGGTTTGTGGTTTCCTATTGGTTTATGCATTGTGCATGTTTTATTCTTGTCGATGTTCTAATAGGGTGTTTGGATTTTGTGGGTGTGGTTTCGTGAGGAAGCCTAACGGCATTTCGGAATGGATGTTCATGATTATGTATCAGTTTTTTGGGTGAGAGAAATAATGTTTTATTTTGTCATTGTGTTTATGTGTTTTATTTCTTTTTATTTTGTGCATTTTTTACTATTATCTGGTTATTTTCATCTAAGGAGTATGTGTACTTTCAAGTTAGGTTATCTTCACGGAACCTGTTCATTTTGTGTGATCTATTGTGTTTACTAGTGATTTGTTTGGGTGTTTGTATGTTTATTTATTTTAGTTCATTTATTGTTAGTAATTCCATTCTGAGTTATGGGGAGAGTTGTATTATTATTTATTTTTCAGTTGGTGTCACTGTCACTGTCAGGGGTTAGTGGTCAAGTTCTCTTTCGTTTGGGAGAGTTGTATTTTCCACCTGTTGGAAGAGAAAAGTGGTTAGTAGTGATGCAAAGTTGTTTTGAAGTACATTTAATATATTATGTTTGTAATGTGTACCTTGCATAATGTTGAACGTTATGTTCTTGACTGATATTTTTAGGTTACTGAAACAAGCAGACATTGAGGTCTTGCCATTTAACTGTAGTCGGTTCTTCTGGTGCACGTTTATATGCATTTTTTGAGGTTGATGGTGCAGACATGTATATATGAGCTCAAATTGAAGGTGCAGGCTGCTTCATAGTTGTAGAAGTTGTAGGTGTAGTATTGTCTGTGTCAGTAGAAGTTGATGGTTGAGGTTCCGTGTTGCTGCTCATGATGTTTGAAATATTTTTCTGCTTTTATTCATTGATTCTGGCATAGCCATTTAGGGACTGTAGTTTTTTGTGTCCTGAGATTTGAATAACTTCTGTGGGGGGTACATTACTGTCCACGAGCTTCTGTACCAGGTGTTTTCATACAGAGTGATTTGTGAGTTTTTATCTGTTTCTATTCCAGCAGCAGTGATCATGTTTTTTTTACTATTTTACCTATACTGTTTATTCCAGTTGCTTGGTTTTTGTACCAGGTGATTGGGTAGCAAGCTTTAGGATTGTAATGTATTGATAGGTACACTGGAGCATTATCTATATTACATTTTTGTGGTCTTTCTTTTTTATATAGTAGGTAGTTAGCTACGGGGCATCTTTTTTTGTCAGGTATTTCATAGACTCTTGGTTTTAGTATACGGATGTCTTTAGGATTTGCTCCTATTCTTGTTTTTGTTTGACGTTCGTTTTTGTATTCAATGTATTGTATCCCTGTATCATCAGTTCCAAGTTTGACATCTCCCCATAGTAGGTTTTAGCTTCTGTGAGCCTCGAATTTCAAAGTATAGTGTAACATTTACCCACATGGTATTTAATAATGATAATGGGTTGTCTGGTCCCAGTATATCTTTCTCATTTAGTTCGTTTATCAATCGTCAGTTAACTCGTCTGCTGCATAGGGCTTGTTTCCCTTTCCTTTTTCCTTAAGTATTTTCTGTTTTGATTGTATCACCTGTCATGTTTTGAGGAATTTTGTTGATAGAGAAATTGATTCAGGGTATCCTTGTTGTTTAAGTATCATTCAAAACTTTGTAGTTTAGCTGTGAGGCTGAGTGGTTCGTGTTGTGAACCGTCTGCGGTAACAAGTGATGAAGTATTGGCATAGTATTTGGTCCAGTTGTTGTGGCGGTATTTCATGTATTTGCTTTTGTATTTGCAATTGTTCATTTATGTATTGGTGTAGGTTAGCCACATCTGTCTTTGTTTTCCTTTCTGTGTTGGTGTTTTTCGTGGAGTTTATGAAGTCGTCTACGTCGTCAGGGTTCATTTGTAGGTTTTTGGCAGTTGTAAGTGGTATTTTCTTCAGGTTGGTGTTAGTAGTCTTTGTTTGGTTGTTTTCTGGGTCTAACAGTGGTTCCTGATCTGTTTCAAATTGAGAACAGCTTAGATAAACTTCTTCATTTATGTTAATTGGTGTTTTTGGTTTATTTATATTAAAAGCTTCTTGGTGTTGTGGATTGTTTCATTGCCGTTTTGTTAGTATATTCATGGCTTTCTTTTTAATTTTGCTTTTTGTTTTTAGGTCACTATTTTAGATGTTGCTGGTCTTTCAGTTTTAGAACTTCTATTTCACCACAGGAGAACATGATTTAGTTTGATGCAGGTGTTGGTTATTCAGGTGAGTGCAATTATGTATGTGTGTGGGGGGGTTAAAGCTAGTATCGGCTGAGTTTCAAAATTTGAGAGTCAGAGACATATCGTGATGTATCAGCTGGTGATAAATTACGCTGTTACATATCCACAGTATAGATAAATGCACGAGGAAGTGTTTGTGCATTAATGCCAGTGTTGCCTTTATTCAACGGTGGTGCTGATATGTGTTTTTATGTGATGCCTTTGTCTTTAACCCCTATTGTATAAATGTATATATATATATATATATATATATATACGTATGAGCATAATTACTTACTTTTCTTCAAAAATGGCTTAAGTTCAAAACCATAGTTCAGCCCTCATTCTCTATCAGAACTATTACCGAGCTGTCTCTTTGCTTCTAATATATAATCACTGTTGTTCATCACCAGTACACAGCCGCCTTTATCAGCTTTTGTGATCTCAATTCCAACATTTTGTTGCAGTGATTGTATAGCAAGTCTTCCATCATGGGATAAATTATTATACGCCAATAGAGGAGGACCATCAAACAGTTTATCCAAGTCAGCTTCCACTAGATTTTTGAATACACTAATAGCAGCACTTGATTGGGGGGGTTGAAAGTTGAGACAGGCCTGAAGCGGTATCGGCTTGGCTCATCCTCATCATTTAAACCTTCTGTTGGTATATCAGTGCTTTTTTTGTGATAAAAAGATTTTAAACTTAAATTTCTACGGGAGAGATTAACCTCCACCATTGTATGAAATTTACTAGCAGATGTAGTGGGAGCAAAACTAAGACCTTTGTTCAATACTTCTGTCTCTGCTTCTTTTTTGTCATATTTAACATATTTTATTTGGTCTTAAGATAAGTAGAGATACAGATAAGTATTTGACATTAATCATATACAAGTCTCTGAATATTGAACAATGGCCATACCTGTGTCTAATAGAGTTCTCCTAGGAAAAGAGGTAGTCAACCAATTACAAGTGACTTTGCACTGAAGTAGACATCTACAGTTATAATTATCCCCTAAGTCCCCCACCTCCCCCCTTCTTCCCCCAAACCTCGCCAGAGAGTTTACCAACCATCTTCACTCCCATATCCGAAACTTATATACTCTTGAATTGTAGGATAGTAGAATGGTAAAGGGGAAATACTCATGAGGCATAACAGGTAGAGTAACTCAGATCTAATTTTACTCCTGAGTTGGTAAAGTTAATAGGGTCTGCAAAGACTCCCAAATCTTCTTATATCTGGATAGTCTCCCAGACATATTTGCCACCAGCTGTTCCATCTGTAAGGTGGATACATTTTCTCTGTGCCCTTCCAAAAAGTGGGGAATATCCCGATCCAACCAATGTCTCAAAATAACTTTTTTTGCACATGTTGATATCAAGGCCATGTGGTCCTTTGGTTACCAATGGGGAACCGAAAATCCCTATATTGCATATCTCTGGGAGGAATGCATCTGAGACACGGAGGAGAGGGTCAAGACAGGAGCAAACTGAGTTCCAGAAAGGAGTGACCTTCTGGCAGGTCCATAGAATGTGGTATAAGGAACCAGTTTCTTGACCACATCTGGTACAAGGTCACTGAAAGGTGACCCATCCTCCAGTCTCAGTGGTGTATAATAGAGGTTGTGGAGAATGTGAAATTGCATAAGGTGGTACCGATTCCATTTTATGAATTGGTATAGGTGATTCAGATAAGAGATCAATTCCTGGGTGACCTAGCAGGAGGGAGGTCTAATCCCAGCTGTAAATCAGGGGACCCTCATAGGCAACCAAAAGAGCTTGTCGGGTGTGATAATAGTAGGACATCAGATGGGAGAAAGGGGCTGAGGCAATTAATGGTAGAACAACTGAACCAAAGGGACTTTGACACTGGCCAGCACCAACGTACTGTATGAGCATGTGCCGGATCTGGAAATATTTAAAGCAATTCACATTGGACCAGTGATATATCGCTTGCTCTTTGAAACAACAGTAGTTTGCCATCCAGTATTAATTCCTGCACTGTATCAGCACCAATATTTAACCAGAATTGTGTGGACAGCATGTGCCCAGCAATTCACAGGTTAGGACTCCCCCTAAGAGGCTGAAGAATATCTTGAGCAGGGAAAATCTTAAGAAAGGAACACAACTGAGCCTGAGTTGACAGAGATGCCCCAAAGGGTGTGTTCTTTAGGGAGGGTGGTAGTCTTTTCCCGGGTAAAAAGGAGAGTGCCCTATAGTCCATGGCATGTTTGGAGCAAAGGGAACATTCTAGGTCAACCCATTGTGGTGTATAAGCACAAGTATCCCCGTGGGCATGCCCAATAGGACATCCTATGAAAGTGAAGGGCTAGATAATACATAAAAAAATTGGGGACTTGGAGACCACCATCCTACTTGGTTCTCATTAGTTTAGAAAGTGCCCGATGTGCTGCTTTACCTTTCCATAGACAAGAAGTTAAGATTCTATGTACCTGAGTAAACCATGTTTGAGGAAGATACCAGTTATACATCTGTAGGGGATACAACAGCCGGGGTAAGACGTTCATCTTTATTATGTTTAGTCTGCCCTAAAGTGAAAACGGTAAAAGAGACCAATGTTCCAAATCTACTTTGATATGGGAAATAGTAGCATCCAAATTATATAGTTTAGTCTGTATGTATTCATGTGTTGATAAACAACTATAACCAAGGCCACTGTTTTTCGGTTTTTAACGGAAAATCCGGTAAAATTCCAGAATTAGGGCTGCCTGAAAACCGGTAAAAATGAAGATTTCATGGAATCTGGCATTTTCTATCAGATCAGTAAATCTATAAAAAAGTCTGTTTTTCTTTTAATTCCTTCCTGTACAGTTTTCAGTTTGCTTTATTTAATGCTCTGTATATTAAGCCTTCTTTAATTCTGATTATTTATGCACATACTAAAAGAATGATAGCAGAATCGGTAAAATCCAGAAATTAGAGTAACAATCGCTGGTGAAATTCGAGATCTTAAGTCTTGAAAATGGAATTTAATTGTTTAATCACCGTAAATCAGTGGCCTTGACTATAACCTGTTATTCTGTAATAATTAATGTCCTGCTTGTTTGTTCTCATCCTGACATGAAACCTTTGTAAAAGAGCCTTGTCTCAAAGGTAGTTGAAATCCTAAACTCTAATAAATAAATAAAATAAAATAAATAAAATAAATAAACTTCTTAGGTGAAAGACTAAGAAAATATCCAAGTATTAAGTTGACCTTTCCTCCAGGTCAAACCAAGATGATCTATAAATGTCTGAAATATCCAGTTGTTAAGGGGCACAATCTCTGTCTTATTAAGATTAAGTTTGTAATTAGATATATTACCAAAACTAGAGATAATCTGTAAAGCAGAGGTTATGGAAATAGTCAGGGAGGAGAAATGAAGTAGAATGTCGTCCACGTATACAGAAAGTTTGTATTATGTATGATGAATTAGGATACTCGTAACCTGTTGTGAATAATTAAGACTTTCTGATAAGAGGTTCCAGAAACAAATTGAATAAAAAGAGAGAAAGCAGACAACCCCGTCTAGTACCTTGGTACAAGGAGAAGGATTGGAACAACATACCATTGCACAAAACTTGAGCTGTAAGGGAAGACTATAAGACCTTCACCCATTCACTAAATTCACTGGGGATACCAAACAGTGGCAAAAGATTGAAAAAGTTGTCCCAGGAAACTCTATCAAAAGCTTTCTCGGTGTCCAGGGATACCCAACGCCACAGAGGTATCTAGATCCCTGGAAGCCAAGACAAGATAAGAGATTTTCTGAAGATGTTCCCCAGAAAGCCTTCCCTGGACAAATCCTACCTGCTCCCAACTAATGAGAGAATCCCAAATGGCTGCCAGCCTTTTTGCAAGGACTTTTGAGAGGATCTTGAGGTCAAAGTTAATAAGTGAGATCAGCCTATAGTTGGTAAGCAATAATGGGTCCTGATCTGACTTAGGAATAACCACTATGGTAGCTCTGGTCATAGAAAGATCAGATATGTCAATATCAAAAATGTAGTTATATGTAGTGAGGAGAATAGGCACTATCTGTTCCTTCAATGCTTTATAAAAATGTGTGGTAAACCCGTCGGGACCGGGGGCTTTGTCCAGGGCCAAAGAATCAATCACTTTGAAATTTATGCTGGGATCAATGGGGCCTTCAGGAATGCCTGTTGGGGTGCAGAAAGGGTGGGAAGCAAGAGATCCTGAAGGATAGAGTTCAACTGTGTTTGGTCAGACAGCGAAGACTGGGGGCGTATAACTGTTGATAAAGGTTCCTAAAAGCTTCAACTATATCCTGGGGAGATGAGAGAAGTTGCCCTGAGTCACTGCGAATCTCTGGAACAATTTTATCTACTGCTTGTGATTTTAGACAAAGTGTTAATAATTTCTCTGCTTTCTCCCCCTGGTCAAAATGTTTCACCTTAGAACGAAGAATCATATGTGCAGCTTTTTTTCCCAGTAATGTATTCTATTGAAATCTGAGGTGTTCTAGTCTTTCCCAGTCTGACTGGGGAGAGGAGGAAGAAATATTGTCTTCTAACTGTTTAATGCCAGAAAGCAAAGAAGAAAGGGAGGCTGACGTTTGATGTTTACGTTTAGTGGATAGCCAAATTAATTCCCCCCTGAGGGCACATTTTAATGCACCCCATAACATATCTAGTCTAACCACAGACTGTGAATTGTCTGACATAAAATTAGTAATAAAGCTTTGGATACACTATAATAAGTCTTGAACCTTAAGCAGCTGGTTATTCATGATCCACATCTTATCTCTGGAAAGAGACGGGCTTAAATTCAATTGGAGAAAGACAGGATGGTGGTCAGAAACAACTTTTGAGGAATAGTGGCACAGGATTACTCCTGGAAGTGAATAAGAGCTCAAGAGAAAGTAGTTGATTCTAGAGAAGGAGTTGTGTGGAAGGGAGTGAAATGAAAATTGTTTAGTGGAAGAGTTAAGAGACCGCCACGGGTCCACGAGACCGGTCAACCTCATAAGATCAGTGAGAGCCACCTGACCGAGAGAAGGAGCCTGATGGTAGGGATCCTGATTTGTCCAGCTCATTACACTGATCAAGGTTCCAGTCTCCACCCAAAATGATTGGCGGGGAGCTCCATGGCGATAAAATTGACATAAGGGTGGTGAAAAACTAGGGTCTTCAGCATTAGGGACATATATTGCTCCTAAAACTACTTTTAAGTTGCCCAATAAAGCACGGATAAGAATAAAATGGCCATTAGGATCCGAGCTTTCCTGCAGGAGACTAAATGGAATTCTCCGGGTTATTAAAATATCAACCCCTGTCTTGCGTGTATTTAACCCCACACCAGAAACCTGACCCATTCAGGACCTTCTGAGGAGAAGAACCTGGGAGGAAGGCAAGTGGGTCTCCTGCAGGAAGGCAATGTCCGTCTGGAGCTTATGCAGGTGTGGTAGGGTCTTGGCCCTTTTGTAGAGGATTGCATGCCTACATTCCAGGAATAGAAGTTAAAAACTGCCATGTTACATGATAGAGTTACCAGTAAACTGTCTAACCACAGATATTTCCTACAATCCAAAATGAAGGTTCTGTGCACCCAAAAAAAAGAAAAAAATTGCTCTGGCGAGACTTAGCCCCCGCTGATAATCCCCCTCAAAACTCACTCCCTCGTACATGAAAAAAAAACCATCCCCAATCCCAATCCCAAACTGCCCTGAAAAAACCCATAGCCAAAAGTATTCAAATTATTTTCCTGTGGATCTAATCAATATTCCTCCCTTCCCCCTATGATTCGGTGCATGAAACTCTCAGCCAACCTTGCAATTACCCCATCCCCAACTGCCCCCACAGCAAAATATCAGTAATGATCTAAAAAATAATTAAGAAACTAGCAGTTAATAGCTGCGAACTAGAAAATTATTAAACAGTCCAACATTGTGCTAGAACTGTCGAAGTGTTAGCCTGTAAAAGGAAAGAAAATAATGAAGAATCGACATCATAACAATAGAAGTATACCATGCGTCAAATACCTTGTCTAACATCATTTCAGAAGGAAGGACTCCTACCCTTCCCCTATTTAACATAATAAGGGGGGAATCGTGTAGACATCCTGAAAAAGAAATAAAAAAACAAAAAAAAAAGGATATCCCAGACTGGTTATCCTGGCCAATCCTATGTAAGGCAACTCCTAATGTTCAGAAAAGAAGTATCCAACCAAGTGTTATAGTAGATCCCAGACCTGGGTATTCTAGTGCTCTGGTAGCATGTCTCTACTGCCACAGTCCAGGATGCATTTCCTACAAACTAGACAAGTAGCCCTCTTTCTATAAAATGATAAAAAGAAAAAGAGTCCTCGTCCTGAGTCAAGTTCCAAACCCAGAGGTAAAGGAACAAAACAGACAGCATCAACTTCAATGCCTGATTTTAAACCCCAGCAGATCCGTGTAGGAAAATTCAAGTGTCCTTAAATAAATCAGGCAGGGCTTCTTTAAATCCAACTTCACCTCTTCCATACCATCATAGGAATACCACTTGTCTCAAACCTGAACCTGGAGGCATGCAGGGTATAGCATGCAGAAACAGAGGCCAGGCTATAATTTTTGAGACCATGGGGTGGAAAGCTACCCATTTCTGTCAGATCCCTGCTGGTAGGTCTTGAGCCACATGCAGTTTTATGCCTTCCGAGAATTTCCTTCACATCCCTTAGCTTCTGAAGGATGAACTGCTTGTCTAAAAGTGTAGAAGGTTAAGCATGATGGGCGGGTGGTAGGCCTGCTTGAGGCTTAGGCCTGAGTGAGTGATGGGCCCTCTCCACAATATAAGTGGGGCCATTGGGAGAAGGTCCAGCTATATGCTCCTGCAACTTTTGTGCAAACACAATAGGGGTAGTACCTTTCTCACCTTCAGGCAAGCCAAAGATTATCAGGTTGTTCCTTCTACTGTACCCCTCTAAATCTTCTAATTTCTCCTCCAGTTTTGAGATTTTATGTCACAGGGCTGAAGAGTCAGTTTCAGCCCTATCCTTCCAGGTTTCGAGGGAAAAGGCCTGAACCTCCATATCCCCCATCCGTCTGCCTAAATCTGTGAGATCTGCCGAACTGTCTTCACTTCTACCGTGAGCTCCTGAATAACTGAGGTTAGGGCTCTAGTGCTGAAGGAGCCGATCCTCTGTGAGGGTTGGAAGACGCTGAAGTGGAGTGGAAATGTGGCTGTGCAAGTGAGGTTTGGGCCTTGGGGCATTTGGCCTGCTTGTCTGGTGTCTGCAGCAGGGTGTACTTAGGTGCAGCCTGATGCATCTCCAAATCGGACATAATACTAGTAGCTTATTACCACACCAAGCGTACGCAAGTTTTCCGAGCTCTCTGTACCTTTAGGCGATTACCGCTAGCTGTTTCAACGACAATGTACTTGTTTTAAAGTTATAAAATAAAGATTTACTGTGGTGAGAAGCAGGAGTGCCGCAGGAGAGCTGCTGTCGGATCAGAGCATCATGTGTCTCCCTTCTGTCTCTGCTTTTGTAAGCCCTGCCTGTGCACTGTCTGCTACACAGCCACACTGAGGCCAAGATGAACTTATTTGTGATTTCTGTGACTGTAATATTTCTGGTTGGCCCCAGTGACCGTCTCTTTTCTTCTCTGGGTGGAACAAGTCAAAGATTTTTTGCAAGCCTGCCCTGTACCACACACAGCCAGCTAGAGCTTTGCCCCCACCCAGTAGTTTCTCTCTGTCTCTTCTCTTTCCCTCCAGGCCCGCCCTCAAAAAATCCTCTGATTCTTCTCCCTTCTGATTCCTCTCCACATCTCTCCCAACCCTAATGATCTTTTCTCCTCCCCTCCGCTCTGACTCAACACAATAGAGGCCTGTTGTAAAGGTTCTCGCTCTGGTCTCCCCTCTCCTTCCTTCTCTGCTACTCCTGAGAATCTGGGCCGCTTTGCACACTCACTATGTTTATAGACCATGAGTGAGTGCATCACATGACTCTCCCATGCTGCATCATGTGACTGTTGCCTGATTGGATGCCTCCGGCCACCTCTACGTGATGTGAGCATGCCAACGGCATCACCATGGCAACAGCATACACTGTAGAGGGAAAACATGCTCTGCTACTTTCCATGGACCCGAAACTGGACTTCTGTGGCAAAGTCCATATTTATCTGGATACATGGATTCAGGATTCGATCCGCAAGTCCAGATTTCAGGTGGAACAGTCCACCCAGCCCTGTACCCAATCAGAACAGTGTTTCAAGAATAGAGCTATCAAAACAGAGCTTCAAAAACTGCATCTGCCTTGACAGCGACAGGGGTAGGATAGCGCAAGTAAATACTGCTACCGCTGGAGCTGTTAAGGCATATGGGAAGAAGGAGTGAAGGAGCTACAAGTGAGGTGCTTGGCTGAACCACTCCTGTGGTGGAGAGGCTAAGGCACTGCACCTATAGCAGAGGAGATCGGGGTTCTTTCATTTATTTATTTAGTTTTGTTAACCGGATAAGTGCACTAGACAAATTCTGCCTATTTTCAGGCATGACCTGGGAGGGATACAGATGAATGTCAACTGATCTTGAACCAGATTAAGCTGTTGGTGGTATTTTTTTAGTGAATGGGGGGAAATTTGGCCAGGGCACAGGGAAAATTCCCCTACTGTCCATTAGGGGGGACCTCTGACAGCAAGATGGAAGCCTTCAGTTCTGAGGAATTGGAGGAGGAGAGAGGACGTGCTACTATTGCAATGCCTAGTGCTGTGGACACCGATAGTCTCTTAGAACACATGGATATTTTAGTAATCGCTCACAGTGAAGAACTGATGGTAATTGAAAATAAGGTACCTGACCCTCCGCTTCAAATAAACGCACCGACGGAAGAGTTGAACCTCTCTTTAGAGGAAAAATGGAAGATTTTAAAGAAAGAACTGGACTCTATTGAGTCGCAGTTGGCAGCGGACCTAACTATTAAGGAACAGGAAAAGAAAAGAAAGCGTCTTGTAGATGGTTCACCAGGTGCTGATGTGGGAGCTACAATGAAGGTGTTTGTACAGAGCGCACAGCAACAAGACCCGGAAGAGAAAACGATTCTGCATCCCCAGACTGATTCATCAGCAGAACGTGACGCAGAGTAAGGATGGTCCCTGGAGAGCACGCTGAAAGGCGCTGGGTGGAAACAGACTCCTACGGGAGCCTGGCTACAGAAGAATGTGGATGTAAGTGATTAAACAGCAGCAGGGGCCCAACAAGGAGATGTTCACATGGGAAAATCCAATGCATCCTATGGAACAGGAGTACATCAGAATGAGGACACTACAGGTACCATTTCATTTTCTCCTATTTTGTCAGGCCCAAAAACTTCTACTAATAACACTGATGATGGACTGGTGATTACGCCTAGGGAGGTATCCTCCCTTCCTAGACAACAGTCAGGTACAGAGCAAGGTGAGGAGCCAAGGGGAGAGACTTTGGAGTCCCCAAAAAACCCACAACCCACATTTGCAAGTTTATTTAAAAAACCCATAGAAGTTGCAAAACGTAGAAACGCGGTGCGTTTCCGATACCTGGGGGGTATGGAGGAGCCACCTGACAGGTTCTATGTGGGTAAGATATCACTAAAATAATCACTGAAATTTACACCAGCAGATGTTTATGTGCTCATACATGCAGCAAGGGAGTGCACCTTTGACATCAGCTTTCAGACTCCTGTCCTGTTGGAAAGGTTCTGGGCCAAGTACATGACTCTTAAAACAAACCCTCTTTGGACTCCCTTTCAGATAATTCCCCTGACCAGTCTTTCAGGGTGATTACTGTTCTGTTCAGGAACGAAGGGTTGAACATTCAAGACATTTTATATTGGCTGGATAAAAGATGTTCTGTCCAAGGTACTTCTGACCCCATTTTGGATGGGGAGGGGTTTTGGAACGGTGGTTGGAGGATCAAAATCAAACTCCAACAAGAAGGGACAGATTTAAAACATTTGCCCAATTGTGTATACATTGGGCAAGATAAGACCTATATTCTATCCTGGACAACATCGGCCGCTGCTTAAGTGTGGCTCAGCCAGACATATTAGTCCAAACTGCAAAGCCTTTAAATGTACATCATGCAGAGAATTGGGCCATACAAGCTTTCACTGTCAAAACACACAGAAGTGCAACCTGTGTGCAGAAGATGGCATTCCTTTCTTGCATGCCCGTGGGCCTCCTACAATACTGAAGATGAAGACTATGTGATCCAGGATCTTCATATCCAAAAAACAAAAACTGCCTCAGGGTTCTGGGGCTTTTCTCCACCTACCGTACTAGCCCAGAACCTGTGGGTCCAAACTACAGTGGGCCTAGATACAGAGGGCTGGAATTTCAAAGCCCGGGCGTGGCTAGGTGGCAGCTTGTGCAGTGTGATGCCCTGGAACCCTGCGCCTGAATTTCTATTTAACAGGGTTCCAGCGCAAGTCCAGTGGTTTGTGGTGAACGGGGTGCTGCACCTGACGTATGGCACACCTACCCAGAATGCCGCAACAGCTGCAGGAAGTCTGCAGCACCCATGGACAGGGGCTGGCAACTGGGCTCTGCCCCCCAACACCACCGTGCCAATGGCACCAGCGCCATAACACTCTCTGGTACCCTGGTGGACTAGTACCCCCCTACCCATCTCAGCACTCTCACCCCTGCCGTATCTCAATCCAGCGACGGCACAACCCTCACATACCACCCGGCGGCGCGGCAGAATGGGCAGTCCTTATGCGTACTACATACTGTATACAGTATACGCTGGACTGCTCGATCGCGCAACCCGTCGTGTAATGTGCAGCCAGCTCACCAAATCGAAGTATGGGAGGGGTGAGAATGCTAAATAATACGGAGGGTTGTCAGGGCACTTACGGGCGTGGGTGTTGGGACCATGATAGGGACCACGGACCACTTAGGGATCACCCACCAGGGATGGATGAGACGGCCACACGACTGGCATGAGAACGACCCCCAGGAGCTGTCTAGGTCCCCTTAGACCAGCCCCGCTGGTCTAAGGGTACTTGGCACCGGTGCCTGGGGGTTCTTTCAAATTCCAGATCCGAGGGCTGCGGCAGTCTGGGTCTGCTGCAGCCCCCAGCGCCATGCCGTAGCCACTTTTGTAGCAAGGATGGCGCTAGCACACTTGTGCAGGCAGCCTGCTGGGTGATGCCTTTCAAATTCCAACTTGGCGCAAGAGTCCTGCATCAGGACCGGTTTGATGCAAGCACCTTGCATCAGTCTAAGGCCTTTGAAATTCCAGCCCAGTAGTTCTAATGGCCCCACCACAAGTACTTTTACCTGATACCCTTGATCAGGTAATAGACAGAGAGTTTACGGATGAAATGGCACCCCCTCACCCCCCCTTCCAGTGGGGAAGAGTTTAAGGAAGTGAAATCAAAAAAAGGGTCAAAAGGGAAAAAGGTCAAAGCAAGGTTTATAAACATACAAGACACAGTCCCTCAAAGTAACCCTTTCAGTGTCTTACGAGAGGGTATTTCTGAGGAAGATATGGGCTCGGATGCGGTCTCATGGCCTCCTCACAGGTAGATGCCCCCTCAAATAACGACGAGGCAGAGAGCACAGTGGCAAGCAGAACAAGGAGACAGCAAATGGGCATAAGAGCCACCTCCAGAAAAGTCCCTTGAAAAGTATCCCAGGATTAAATAAACATTGATGGGACACTATGAAATAACTGTAGCCTCTCTGAATACTAACAGTGCATTATCAGAGAGGAAGCGTCTGGCAACATTTGCTCTATTTTCTGGTCAGCCTAATGATGTTTTTTTTCAGGATACCAGATTGAGGACACCTGCAGAAACAGTGTCTGCCAGTAATGCATAGTATTCTAGTTTCTGGTCAGGGTAATGACACTTGTAGTAGAGTGGGAATATGTTTTAATGAACATAACATTAAAGTCATCCATCTGGTTGAAATTGTACCAGGTAGGGCATCGTTGCTAGATGTAATCATTCAAGGGATAGACTTTAGGCTCATAAACACATATGCACCCCAGGTTAAGACTGCCCGAATAGATTTATTGAAATTAATTTTACCCTGCCTGTACACTTCACGGAATGTCTTGTTCGGAGGGGACTTTAATATGAGTCAGTTTTTATCTGATAGGGGCCCTAACACGTCAAAAATCTATTTTGATTCATCCTGTCTGAACCAAGGGCTGCAGTTAACATGCCTCTTAGGTATTTTTTCTTCTACAACTGCAGACCCCCCCACAAACATTTCACAAGGTAAATTATCTACCAGAACAGACTTTTGGTTCTTGTCACCTAATTTATCAGTTAGATCAAAAGTAGTTATGCCAGTGGCAACCTCTGACCATAACCTTCTCAGAGTCACTCTCTTGGATTTAGCTGAAATGTCAAGAGGGAAAGGATAATGAATGTTAGTTTATTAGATGACCAGAAGATAAAAGAAGGATTTCTATAATTATTAGAAGCTAGACAGTCTGTTTTTTTTTTCTCTCTGATTCTTTAGATGACTGGCGGAGTGTCAGTAAAGAGTATTTCTGGAATTATTTCCTGTTAATGGACAAATTAAATGGTCAGAAGAAAAGGGAAGAATATTTTGTTTAGCAAAAAGTACTTTCCTTCCTTCACCAACTGCGAATGGATTCTAAGATTTCACACACAGAACAGATTGCATCCGTTGAATATCGATTAATGAATATACAATGTGATAGGATGAAATCATTAGAAATTGAACAAAAGCTGGGGTGCACTGGAAACAAGGTAACATTAACCCATTTGACTCTTGTTTGGCACAAAGCCATTAAAAATAATTTCACACTTACAAACAACAGAGGGACCGAGATTTCCGGAGAAAAGAAACTCTGAAGGTGGTAGAGACCTATGTTAATGAGAAATCTTCAGCTACTGGCATTGCTGAGGGAAAGGTCAAACACTGGTTGGCCTCCTGTGAGTTACCACAAATCCCCGACCACTTAAGGGGTAGCCATACAACTCCAATTACAGAGTTAGAGTTAGACACAGTTATATCTGGATTAGGAACAGGGGTAGCCCCAGGACCAGATGGACTCCCAAATGAGTTTTATAAAATACTTTTCCCTATAGTAAAGGTTGAACTACTTAATACTTTCAATTACTTCTTAGAGAATCAAAACCTGCCAGAAGGTATGTATGAAGGCCTCATGTTTTTCCTTTTTAAAGGTGGTAACAAGGCACTTCTGGACAGTTGGAGACCCATTACATTGTTAAATACTGACAGTAAAATCTTAGCAAAACTTTTAAACAATCGTTTGACACTTGTTTTAGATACTATAATCCACCTTACTCAGTTTTGTGCAGTCCCAGGAAGGAAGCTAGGGGATGCGCTAATATTACTCAGGGAAATTATGGAAAAGGGTATTGATGGAGAACTGAGTGGTTACCTAGTAGGCCTTGATCAGGCCAAAGCCTTTGATAAATTTAATCACAATTATTTGTGGCGGTATTACAAACCTATGGTTTCTGACAATTTGTTTACTGAATAAAATTATATTACCAAAAAGCTTCAGTAAAACTTTATGTGAATGGTTGGGTAGGACAGGGATGCCCAGTTCATGGGGGGTGAGACAGGATTGTCCCCTGACTCCTGCCTTGTATATCCTGGCTTTGAACCCCCTCCTGATTAAAATACAAAAGAACGACGCAATTGGGGTGTTTCGGTACACAGTGAAGATCAAGAAATAAAAAGTATTAATTATGCAGATGATGTGTGCCTAGTATTGGGGGAGCAAGCATCAGGTAAGGAGGCAATTAGGGAGACTCTCTCATTTTCCACACTTACTGGCACAGCAATTAATACTGGTAAAAGTGTTTGTCTCCCTATTGGGCAGAACATTAAAATCTGTTCAGTGTGTTTGGATGTACCATTACAATTACAGCATAAAATATTTGAGAGAGTATTTGGCCCCAGAGATATGAACACATTAAACTGGACTTAATTGATAGAAGAAAGTAAAGGAGGATTAAAAATGGAACACGTGGCATGTGTCAAAGCAGAAAAGGAGATATATGGTCAAGACATTTTACTAACAATGTTTTTGCATTGATGCGTGGTATTTCCTCCACAAAAAATTAGAAACAGTTATTTATAGCATTTCTCTCAGTGTATATGGGGTAGTAGACTTAACCCTGTTAAAGAGGTGTCACTTATCAATCCCTCCAACATGGAGGCCTGAAAATGATACATCCCTCGTGTTCTTTTTACTATGTTTTGCATGGAAATTTAAACAGGAGTTACTTAAAATTGATACGGTGTGGAGACCTTAGGTGTTAGATCAGGTTGGACCCTGGCTGGAGTCATAGGAACTAGAATCAGTTATTCCAAAGCAAATATCTCCAAGGTCCCCCATGCAATATATTTTTGGGAAAATAAAACTTTGGGCAATTAAGAAACATCAACTTTTAGATTTTACCAGGAAAAATGTACATGCACATAGTGAGGAATTATTTTATTGAACAACCCAGATGTTGGGTTAAGACACTGATGGAAACTCAACAGATAGGGAAAATGTTGACAAACCCTAGACTACAAGGGAAAATGTGGGATGTTTTATGGCTTTGCACTCATGAAAAGCTTAATGTTAAGAACAACTTAAAACATAAAGAGATCAAAGAAAGGGAGGGTCCCAGGGAAAGTACTTGCCGTGGAATATTAGGAACTAAGGAGCATTTGTTTCTTAAATGTCCTTTCAACCTTCCCTTGTGGATAATACTCTTTTCAAAATGGCACAATTTCCCCTTCAAATTGATAAACAGAGATATGTTGCTTCTAGGCCTTTTGCCCTAAGTGTGGGCCAAGTATGAAGCAGTACCACGATTCAGAGACTCTTTAAGCTTAAATACCATATATGGCATACTAGATGTCCGCTAACCCTTTATAAGAGACAAGTGATGGCAGAACAATTGTTTTAGACAGTACAGAATTCTCTTGTAAGTCTTAGACAACAGGAGAAACAGAAGTATCGAGACTCACAATTCCAGGCTTGGTGGAACTGAATGGACTGGATACCGGATGTCAGTTGATCAGTCTATGGCACAATAGATCCAGTTTTAACACAAATAAAGAGCTTAGACTATGACACCATACTTATTTAGGTTAGCCTAATTATAAATCACTTTCCCTACTCTTTTTTTTGGGGGGGGGGGTCCATTTCAATTTTCTGATTTACTTTTTGAGGTCTAAATAATGTGAAGCCTAACTAGACAGGTTAGGAATATGATACTTATTTGATTTCTTTTTGTCCTTTGGCCTCTATATTATTTAACCTGTTAACATTTGATTTCTTTTTGTCCTTTGACCTCTATATTATTTAACGTGTTACTATTGTTTGCACTTCCTTTAACAATGAGATTCTGAAATACACTCTTCCATTTTCTGGCAGGGTGGGGGGTACTACATAATTGTATTAATTTTTATTGAGGTACCTGTTTATTTGGAATATATTTCCTCTAGAGTAAGAATCGAATATTTATCTGTTATTTTCACTCTTGGGCTCTGCATGGGGTCAAGTATGATTTCTTATTTTTTTTTATTATTTTCCTTATGACAACATCTTTTATGCTCCTTTTGAAGTTAAAAAATACGACTGTAATACCTTTTTGATTTATCTTTCAGCTCGCAGTTCTGTGTGCTATGAATGTGACTCAGCACAGTCTGTTACTCTGTTTTGGAAGTTATGACAGAATTCCCCTACCTTTAATACGAGGAGGGAAGATTTTGTTTCAGTTTCATTGCTTTTGGTTTTATATTGTTTGTGATTTTACACCTTTTCATAAATGTATGAGGTGCTATTTATTTTTGTGTATAATTTGTTTTTATGGATTATGATTTATGTACATACATTAACACTGACTGTATATTGTTGCTTTTGAAGTTATAATAAAAATTCCCCAACTCTTTTGAGAAGTGCCAGATCTTCCCATGCACCTGAACAGGCAGGCAGAACCTCGGTTTAACATTTCATCTGAAAGATGGCACCTCAGGAGTGCAGCACCCACCTTATGCTGCACTGCAGTGTCAGTATTGGGATATTAACCCAAGTGCCTGGTGTGGGGATAGAACCCACAGCCTTCAGATCTCCCCATCTCAGAGGCAAGTGTGCTACCTGCTGAGCCACCGACATTGTTCTGTTCTGTTCCCTGTCTTCCAATTGTTGTAGTGTGTTTGTTTTTCCATTCCCCCAAGTTTTAATTTTGTCTTGACTGTAGTTGCCTGATCCCCCCTCCCAGGTTCTCTCTGTCCTGAATTCCACCCCTGGGTTGATTATATATATTTTGGGAGAGTGGGAGAGGCAAAAGCCCTCACGTTTGGGGGTGCGGAGGTGGAGCGCTCCACAAAACACAAGTTTCGATTCCTTCTTTCACCATGGTAGCAGTCCTGCCCGAGGTTTTGGACCACTATCATAGGTGGTGTTGTTCAGGCAACATTTTACTAGGCGCTGTTATTGTCAGTGTTGTTTTCCTGTGTAGTTCTGGACTGCGCTGTTATTGTGGGCAGCATTTTGACATAGTGTCTCCCAGCCCTAGTCCAAACAAAGGTGTGCCAATGTTATATTTAGGGATTTCAGCATATACTGGAGTCCCAGGTCACATACCGGGGCCAAGCACAGAGGTCCTGAGGTTACATTTAGGGGTCTCAACACATCCTGGGGCCAAAGGTCACATAACAGGGTTCTCAACTCGGGTGTCCCAAGGTGAAATTTAGGGGTCCCAAAAGATTCAGTGGTCCCAAGGTTACATAAAAGGTCCCCAAAAGCTAGGTTAAATTTAGGGGCCCCAACACATCAGAGTCCCAACATTATGCCATTATTAACATTTTAGCAAAAGCACAACACAGCAGCTATGGCTGTTATACCCCAAAACCCTCCCGCTATCTAGCACTCTCTTGTACCAGTATTCACAGGGACACCCACTAGCAGTCACAGGGCTGTGACATTGCTGAAAGCTTCCCCACAGCAGTGCCCTGTCAATGCCAGCTATAGCTCCTATACTCTGACCCCCCATCCCCTGTATCTAGTACTCTTGTACCACCACTCACAGTGACACCCACTGGTAGGGACAGAGCTTTGACACTGCTGAGAGCTTCCCCACAGCAGTGCCCTGTCACAGCCAGCTAAGGCTCCTATATCCTGAACTCCCTTCCCTGTATCTAGGATTCGTGTACCAGCATTCACAGTGACACACTGGTAGTGACTGGGCTGTGACACTGCTGAGAGCTTCTCCACAGCAGTACCTTGTCAATGTCAGTTATGGCTTCTATACCCAGAATCCCCTTCCCTGAATCTAGTGCTCTTGTACCAACACTCACAGTAACACCCATAGAGAGTGACAGGGCTGTGACACTGTTGAGAGAGTCCCCACAGCAGTGCTTGTCAGTACCAGCTAAGGCTGCTATATCCTGAACCCTCCACTGCTATCTGTGCTCTTTTCCGGCACTCACAGTGATACCCACTAGGTGACAGGGCTGTGACACTGTTGAGAACTTCCCACAGCAGTGCCCTGTTAATGTCAGCTATAGCCCCTATACCTTGAACCCCCAGACCTGTATCTAGTGCTCTTGTGCCCAGCACTCACAGTGATACCCACTGGTAGTGACAGGGCTGTGACACTGCTGAGGTTTCCCCAGCAAAGCCTTGTCAGTGCCAGCTATGGCTCTGATACCTTGAACCCCCTCCCCTGTATCTAGTGCCCTTGTACCAGCACTCACAGTGACACCCACTGGTAGTGACAGGATTGTGACACTGCTGAAAGCTTCCCCACAGCAGTGTTCTGTCAATGCCAGCTATGGCTCTATACTCTGAACTCCCTCCCTTGCATCTAGTGCCCTTGTACCCAGCACGCACAGTGACGCCCAAAGGAAGTGACAGGGCTGTGATTCTGCTAAAACTTCCCCACAGCAGTGCCCTGTCAATGCCAGCTATGGCTCCTATATCTTGAATCCCTTCCTCTGTATCTAGTGCTCCTGTACCATCCATCATCATCGCTGTCTCTCACAGGTACAGCATTTCAGCGATCATCACCACTGTCCCTGTCAAAGCTTCAGCATCTTAGCCATCATCACCTCAGTTTCTCTCACAGGTTCAGCATCTCCACCATCGTCACTGTTCTCTTTCTCACAAGTTCAACATCTCAGTCATTGTCTCTGCTGTCTGTCAAAGCTTCAGCATCTCAGCCATCATGGCTGCTGTCTCTCAAAGTTTCAGCATCTCAACCATCGTCGCTGCTGCATCTCTCACAGGTTCAGCATCTCAGCCATCATCACTCCTGTCTCTCTTACAGGTTCAGCATCTCAACCATCATCACCCCTGTCTCTCTTACAGGTTCAGCATCTCAACCATCATCACCCCTGTCTCTCTCACAGGTTCAGCATCTCAACCATCATCACCCCTGTCTCTCTTACAGGTTCAGCATCTCAACCATTGCTGCCGCTGTCTCTCTCACAGGTTCAACATCTCAGCCATCGTCGCCACTGTCTCTCTCACAGGTTCAGCATCTCAGCCATCATTACCCATGTCACTTTACAGGTTTAGCATCTCAGCCATCAGCACCAGCATCTCAGCCATCATTGCCGCTGTCTCTCACAGATTTAGCATCTCAGCCATCATCCTGCTGTCTCTCTACAGGTTCAGCATCTCAACCATTGTCGCTGCTGTCTCTCTAACAGGTTCAGCATCTCAACTATAACCACCGCTGTCTCTCTCACAGGTTCAGCATCTCAGCCATCATCACAGCTGTCTTTCTCACAGGTTCAGTATCTCAACTATCACCACCACCGTCTCTCTCACAGATTTAGCATCTCAGCCATCATCACTGCTGTCTCTCTCACAGGTTCAGCATCTCGGCCATCATCACCCCTGTCTCTTTCATAGGTTCAGCATCTCAACCATTGTTGTGGCTATCTCTCTCACAGGTTCAGCATCTCAGCCATCATGACTGCTGTCTCTCTGACAGGTTCAGCATCTTAGCTGTTGTCAACCCTGTCTCTCTCACAGGTTCAGCATCTCAGCCATTATCACCCCTGTCTTTCTCACAGGTTCAGCATCTCAGCCATCTTCACCCCTGTCTCTCTCACAGGTTCAGCAGCTCAGCCATCATCACCACTGTCTCTCTCACACGTTCAGCAACTCAGCCATCATCACCGCTGTCTCTCTCACAGGTTCAGCATCACAGCCATCATCATGGCTGTCTCTCTCACAGGTTCAGCATCTCAACCATCATCACCGCTGTCTCTCTCACAGGTTCAGCATCTCAGCCATTGTCACCACTGTCTCTCTCTCTCAGGCTCAGCATCTCATCCATGGTCACTGCTGTATCTCTCACAAGTTCAGTATCTCAGCCATCATCACCACTGTATCTATCACAGGTTCAGTATCTCAGCCACCATCACTGCTGTATCTATCATATAGGCAAGGCAACTTCATTTTACATAGCACCCTATCCAAAGGCTCTGAGCACTTTACATCACTGCCACTGTATCTATCACAGGTTCAGCATCTCAGCCATCATCACACCTGTCTCTCTCACAGGTTTAGCATCTCAGCCATCATCACTGCTGTCTCTCTCACAGGTTCAGCATCTCAACCATCATCACCACTGTCTCTCTCACAGGTTCAGCATCTGAACCATTGTCGCTGCTGTCTCTCACACAGGTTCAACATCTCAGCCATCATCGCTGCTGTCTCTCTCACAGGTTCAGTATCTCAGCCATCATCACCCATGTCTCTTTCTCAGGTTCAGCATCTCAGCCATCATCACCACTGTCTCTCTCACAGGTTCAGTATCTCAGCCATCATCACCACTGTATCTATCACAGGTTCAGTGTCTCAGACATCATCACTCCTGTCTTTCTCCCAGGTTCAGTATCTCAGCCATCATCACCGCTGTATCTATCATATAGGCAAGGCAACTTTATTTTACATAGCACCCTATCCAAGGCTCTGAGCACTTTTATCGCCTACCACTGTCTCTCTCACAGGTTCAGCATCTCAGCCATCATCACCTGTCTCTCTCACAGGTTCAGCATCTCAACCATCATCACCACTGTCTCTCTCACAGGTTCAGCATTTCAGCCATCATCGCTGCTGTCTCTCTCACAGGTTCAGCATCTGAACCATTGTCGCTGCTGTCTCTCACACAGGTTCAACATCTCAGCCATCATCGCTGCTTTCTCTCTCACAGTTTCAGTATCTTAGCCATTATCACCCATGTCTCTTTCTCAGGTTCAGCATCTCAGCCATCACCACCGCTGTATCTATCATAGAGGCAAGACAACTTTATTTTACATAGCACCCTATCCAAAAGGCTCTGAGCACTTTACATTGCTGCCACTGTCTGTCCCACAGGTTTAGCATCTCAGCCTTCATCACTGCTGTCTCTCTCACAGGTTCAGCATCTCAGCCATTGTCACCACTGTCTCTCTCTCTCTCTCAGGCTCAGCATCTCATCCATGGTCACTGCTGTATCTCTCACAGGTTTAATACCTCAGCCATCATCACTGCTGTATCTATCACAGGTTCAGTATCTCAGCCATCATCACCGCTGTATCTATCACAGGTTCAGTATCTCAGCCATCATCACCACTGTATCTGTCATATAGGCAAGACAACTTTATTTTACATAGCTCCTATCGAAGGCTCTGAGCCCTTTACATAAAACAGTAAAATAGAAAAACTATAAATAAATAAAGGCACAAGTCAACAATCCAGCTGCTGCATTCTGTACTAGCTGCAGGTGATGAATTAAGCCTCAGATAACCCTAGGTATAGGGTCCTACAATAATCAAGTCAACTGGTGACAAAAGCATGGATAACTGTAGCCAGGTCTGAAGGGATAGGAATGGGTGGATACTGGTAATGTTTTGAAGATGAAAAAGCCAGCCCTGATGACTAAAGCAACCTGTTTTGCAGATCCAACGGTCATCAAGAATGACACCCAGATCCTTTACCATCCCAGTCACTGAGAGAGGACAGCCATCCAATCATAAGGGAAGGCAACTTCCCATCAGTGAGAACACCCCTACGACCCGGCTAGATCACCATAACCTCAGATTTGCCCAGGTTGAGACACAGCTTGTTTGCAGACATCCAGTCTTTAATCTCAGCTAAACAGCGACTCAGTGTATCTGAGGCAGAAGCGACATCGGAGCACAGGACAGGTACAACTGGGTATCATCCATAGCAGTGAAAACCCAAGTTGTACCGCCTAATGATCTCTCAAGCAGAATCATGTATATGGAGAAGAGCAAAGGCTCCAAAATGGACCCTGCAGAACCCCACAAGACAGCGCAAAGAACTCGAGGAAAAGTTCCGAGAACCTCATGCCATAATCTGCCAGTGAGGAAGGAGCAGAACCAGTGTAACACTGTGCCAGTGGTGCCCACTACTCCTGCAGTCGATCCAGCAGCACCTCGTGATCAACCGTGTCAAATGCAGAAGAAAGGTTCAAGAGCATGAGAATAGTATATGCTCCCGTCCTTCACCATGAAGAGATCATGTGCTACCAAGACCAAAGCCGTCTCAGTGCTGTGCGAGGCCAAAAACCAGACTGAGAGGTTCAAAGACAGAAAGTGATTCCAGGCATTTCCAAGTTGGTCAACCACCACTTTCTCAATAATCTTTCCCAAAAAGGGAAAATTAGAGACAGGGCATATAATTTACAAGAACTTGAGGTCAAGAGAAGGTTTCTTAAGGAAGGGTCTCACCACGGCCTCTTTTAGAGTTGTAGGGAAAAACTCCCTCCTTAATGACCCCTGGACAATCATAACAAATACAGGACCCATCCAGTCCACGCTACTGATGAAAAACCATCAGACCTGGATCCAAGGCATAGGTGGTGGGACACAGACTAGTAAGAACCAAAGAACCTCTTTTGCCGAAATCGGCTGAAACTCAAACCAACAAGGCAGATGCTGTCTCCCAGAGGGCCGACCACCCCCAGTAAGAACTGGGCTGGAGGAGGAAATACGTGCCCTGATAAAGGACACTTTGTCGGCAAAGAACCGTCCAAACTGCTCACATTTTTCTGTAGAAATAGCTGTCCTGGACTGGAGACAGGAGGGATTTAACCAACTGTTTACAGTACGAAACAGCACAGCAGATTGATTCCTTGCCACAGCAATTGATCATGACAAGAATTTAGATTTCCTATGATCAATTGCCCACCAATACTCTATCACTCCTTCCCATTTATTTTTCAACAAATGCCTCCAGCTGCATCTTCATCCTCCCCCTCTCTCTCATCCCTGTTTCTCTGCCACCCTTGAGCTCCTACCCTACCCATTCCTTGTGGGCACATGCATCCTAGCTGTGTTCAGCATTTTGCTATAGCTACTTCTGTTAACTACCTACACTTCTCCTCCTCATCCACACTTTACTCTTCCTATAATTGACTCCTCTCAATAGCACTGTTGTACATGAATTGTTTACTGTTATTTCACTGTTGCTTCCTTGTTGTTTGTTATTTCTGATGTGGAACCTTTGTAAAGAGCCTTGGCTCAAAGGTACTTGTAATCCTAGAATAAATAAATAAAATAATGGAGTCACAGTGCCAATCTGTCCTCCTCAAAACAGGACCATCTCCAGAAATGCTCCAACCTCGCCCTTATGTCTTCAACTGGCGCAGCCAGCACAGCACCAGGGTGAGTGGGCCGGGAGTCAAGCGAGCGTAGTAAGGTGCAAATGCGGTCAGAGCCTCAGTCAAGTCCATATTATAGGCATCAACTCCGCCCTGGACCTTGAGCACAAGCTAGCAACAAGTCGAAATGATCAGTGAGTTCTGCAGCTGGCGCAGCTCCAGTTTATCCATTGAGCTCCACGGATTGCTTCCAGAGGTGGTTAACTTATAGGAGGCCCCGCACTGGAACTCAATGATATGATGATCTGACCAAATGACCAAATCACTTCAACGCCGATATGTCAGGTCCAAGCGAGAAGACCAGATCCAGAGTGTGACCATGGATATGCATCCCAGAGGTAACTACCTTAGTTAATTCCAGCCGAGACATCAGCTGGAGGAGCTCTTAACCAAAGAGGCTGGATTCATCGTCGACCCAGTAATTGAAGTCCACCAGGAAAAGAATTCTAGGGGACTCCAACACCTGTTCAGTGATGAAATCGTCAGCTTCAGCAGAAACAGACCCTCACCACCCAGAAGCCAATAGATGAGAACTGTTCTGCCATTGACTCCTGGCATGCAACTCGCAATGACACATTCAAAAGAACCTGGTGTTCAGACTTGGAGTGCAGTGAGGCCCAGAGCGTATCTAGAACAGATGGCCACCCCACCACCTCTGCGGCTCCTCCTTGGGCAGTGCAGAACCGAGTAACCGAGAGGGAGAGATGCCCCCAGCACATGGCAGGGGTCATTGCCCAACCAGGTTTCAGTATGCATACAAGGTCAGTTGAGGAATCGGCCATGAAAGATTTATAACCACAGCTTTATTCCTCATTGACCTAGCATTACAAAAGAACAGCCCAAAGGGGACAGACCGAGCAGGCGGATGCATTACCTGCTGCCTGGTGACATCTGTCGGAGCCCTAGAGAGAGGAACCAGGTATGGAGGGCCTCTATCCTGGCCCGCCTCCTCCTGGGTGTCTCCTATTTACAAACATGTGTCGAAGATACAAACATTGTCTGCAGTTACAGGCCCTAGGGTCTATCGAGTCTGCTCAGTGTGTAGCTATCAGTGTTTTATCTGCCCCTCCCCGCACAGTAGTGACCTTCCCCCTGACCCTGTTCCACCCCTCTTACATTTCTCACTAGCCTTGACATTACTATCTCTTCCGCGAGTGCATTCCACCAATCCACCACCCTTTCCGTGAAGTAGTGTCTTCACATCTTCCTCTTGAACCTCCCCTCTCCAATCTCTGACTGTGCCCCCTAGTGTTTCTCCCTCCCTTTAATCTAAAAATCCCCTCTGTACTAACCTTGTTAATACCCCTCATATATCTGAAGGTTTCTATCATATTCCCTGTATCCCTCCTATCCTCCAGGGAGTACAGGTTGAGTTCCCTCAGTCAGGCCTCGTAAAGTCTGTCCTCCATTCCCATGATCATCCTGGTGGCTCTCGCTGCCCCCCCCGCAACTGGACATCTTTCTTTAAAAGGGGCCACCAGAACTGCATGCAGTACTCCAGGTTCGGTCTGACTAGTGATCTGTACAGTGCTAGGATAACCTCCCTCCTCCTTGAGGTGATGCCCACAACACTCCCCAGCATCTTATTAGCTTTACTGCTGCCTTGCTGCACTGTGCGAATGGTTCATTTGCCCTGTGATCATCACCCCAAGATCTTTCTCCTCCTCTGTAGTGGATAATTGTACTCTCCCCCAGCCTGTAGCCAAACTTTGGTTTCTAGTTCCCAGGTGCATAACCTTGCATTTCTTTGCTCTGAAACCCAGTTGCCAAGTGTCCGACCAGTATTTGAGCTTATCTAGGTCCTCCTGCCATCCTAGCCATCCCTCTGTGATGTCCACCACTGCACCAATCTTTGTGTCATCTGCAAATAGGCTTATCTTATTGCTAAACCCATTTGCGATGTTGGCAATAAAGATGCCAGACAACACTGGGCCCAGCACTGAGCCCTGTGAAACACTGCTTGTTACAGCTCTTAGAGATGAGAGTTCCCACCTTACCACCACCCTCTGCTGCCTGTCCCACAGCCAGTTCTGATACACTCCACCATCATCTCCGCTGCCCCTAACTGACCCAGTTTGCTAACCAGCCTCCCATGTGGCACTGTATCGAAGGCCTTGCTGAAGTCCAAGTGCAGGACATCCACTGCCTAGGCCCTGTAAATTGCCCTTGTAACCCTGTCATAGAAGTCAACCATGTCTGTCTGGCAGGATCTACCTGAAACAATCCCATGTTGCCTATCATCCTGGAGTCCATTCTCCTCCAGAAAGGCTACCAGCCTTTCCTTGAGGACAGACTCCATGAGCTTCCCTACAATGGAGATGAGGCTAACTAGCCTATAGTTCCCTGGCTCATCCTTGGGCCCACTTTTATGGATGGGCATCATGTGTGCCATCGTCCAGTCCTGGGGCATGCAATCAGTCCTTAGGGAGGTGCTAAAAAAGTCTGCCAGTGGCCCTGCCAGGATTTCTGCCATCTCCATCAGCACCCTGGGGTGGATGCCATCTGAATCTGGTGCCTTGTCTACCCTCAGGGCTCTAAGACCTTCTAGTACTCTGCTCTCTGGGATTTCCATCTCTGTAGTTCTGACCCCTGTTCCCTGCTCCTTCCTCTGTGGCAATGGCCCTGCTTCTGCCTGGTAAATACAGAGCAGAAGTAGTAGTGATTGAGGGAAAAGATGGAGTCACTTCTGAAAGAAAGAATTGTTGAGTACCTAGAGATCAGCAGGACACAGGACCCAAGGCAGCATGGATTCACAGTGGGAAGGTCATGTCAGAAAAATTTAATAGATTTCCTTGACTAGGTGACCAAAGTAGTAGACCAGGGAGTGGCTGTGGACATGGCTTACTTTTAGACTTTAGCAAGGAATTTGACACAGTCCACATAAAGATTAATAAACAAGTTAGCCAGCCTGGGAGTGGGTCCCAGGGTGGTAGCCTGGGTTAAAATTGACTGAACAACAGGACACAGAGGGTAATAGTAGCAGGTCCACTCTGAAGAAAGAGGGGTTACTAGTGGGGTACCGTAGGGTTCAGTACTGGGTCTGGTCCTTTTTAATGTCTTTACAAGTGACATTGCAGAGGGACTGGAACAAAAGTTTGCCTCTTTGCAGACAACACAAAGATCTGCAACAGGGTTCATACACGGGGGGGGGGTGGAAAGGATGAGAAGGGACTTGGCAAGGTTGGAAGAATGGTCAAAAGTATGGCAACTTAGATTCAATGCAAAGAAGTGAAAAGTAATGCACCTGGAAAACAAAAACCCAGGGGAAGAGAACCCAATGGGGGGAGCGGTATTAACAACCACAAAAATGGAAAGGGGCCTGGGGGTAGTCATATCAGATGATTTAAAGATAAGCAAGCAATGTGAGAAGGCAGTAAGTAAGGCTGGGGGGATAATGGGATGTATAGGGAGAGGTGTCACCAGTAGAAAAGAAGAAGTTGTTATCCCTCTGTACAGAGAGTTGGTGAGACCCCATCTGGAGTACAGCGTGCAGTTCTGGAGACCTCATCTCCACAAGGACATAGACAGGAGGGAGGCAGTCAAGAGAAGGGCAACTAAAATGGTGCAAGGTCTGTAGTAGAAGCCATATGAAGAAAGACTAAAGGAGCTTAATATGTATACCCTTGAGGAAAGGAGGGAGAGGGGGGACATGATAGAAACTTTTAAGTACCTCAAGGCAATCAACAAAGTCCAGGAGGGTAGCATCTTTCAGAAAAAGAGATGTGCAAGAACAAGGGGACACAATTTGAAGATAGAGGGGGCACGGCTCGGGGCAATGTGAGGAAGTATTTTTTCACAGAAAGGGTGGTGGTCACATGGAATGGCCTTTCTGAGGACATCGTGGAGTCAAACACAGTGGGGGAATTCAAGAATGCATGGGGCAGACATAAGGTAATTCTGGTGGGGGGCAGGAAGAATAGGCTGTTGGTTAACTAGGATCTGCAGCTTATCCAATAGGTAGGGAAATGGACAGACTAGGTGGGCCAAGTGATCCTTATCTGCCATCAGAGTCTGTGTTTCTCTGTCTGTTTCTATGAGCACTTCTGCCTGATCCACTCAGTTCACCACCCATCCCTCATCCACTTTGATCCTAGCAATTTCATCTTTACAAGCTCTCTTCTCTCTTATGTACTGACAAATCCCCATCCCTTGTGCAAGCCTAAGCTCCCTTCTGGATCTCATGTATTTCCTGAAGATGGCCCTTTTTTCCTTAACTCTTCCTAACATCTCTCTGCTTAACCAGCTTGGCTTCCTTCTCCTGGTCTTCTTGCTTTGGAGCTTAGAACATGAGTTTGTTGCCTCCACTAACCCAGCTTTCATAATCCCCCATTTGTGATTAGAATCTATGTGTGGCTGGATTCTGGCAATGTGCCCTATCAGTATGCCCCTCCCATCCTTTCAAAATCTGCCCGCCTGAAGTCTATCACCTTAGTCCTATTACTGGCTGTCTCCTTACTCCTCCCAAGTGAAAACCACACTGTATTGTGATTGCTCCCTGCCAGGGGATCCCCCACTTTTAACCCCTGTACGTTCTTGCCATTCATCAGCACAAGGTCCAGTATGTTTCCTTCCCTGGTTGGTTCCACTGCCAACTGCACCAAGAAGCTGTCCTGGAAGGCTCCCAGGAGGACTTGCTCCTTGCTATTTGAGGTAGCAGGTATAGTCCGCTCCACCCCGAGCAGATTGAAGTCCCCCATTATCATGGTATAAGCCTTTGCAAAGGCCCTCCTTATCTGCTCCACCAGCTCCCTATCAATATCTTCACCTTGAGCTGGGGGCCTATACACCACCCTCAGCCTCACCCTCCTTCCTTTGGGCTCTGTATCTGTACCCATAGGCCTCTGTTCTGCCCTCCTCATCCCTGCTACATGATATTTCTTCTTTCACATATAACGCCAACCCACACCCCTTTCCCCACCCCTCTATCCTTAAGGTACAATTTGTACCCTGGGATCACCAGGTCCCAGTCACGGTAATGGGTGTCCCCGTTTCAGTGATAGCAGTTATGTCCACCTCTGCTTCTGCCAACATTGCCTGTAACTGAGCAGCTTGTTACCCAGGCTCCTCGCATTCAAGGAGATCACCCTTTAATTTGTCCCCCTTCCTTCCACGCCCCTCCCTAGACCACTCTTACTGCTCACCCTTCTTGAGTTTGAATTCCTCCTTTTCCCTTTTTCGCTGATTTGGGGGGGAGCCTGTTGGCCTCCCTGTCCTGGAGACTTACTCTGTCTTCCACCTTCTGCCCCCCCGTAGCTTAACGGAACTTTGGTAGCTATATACTCCCCCAGCTTCTGCTTCAGGGTCACTGTGCTTTCTTTACTCAAGTATAGCCTGTCAAGGGCATTCATGTTCTTGCTCCCCCATGTAGTACCCCACTCTCCCACCAACATGTACCCCCTGGACTGACATCATACCCCCACCCATGTGTTGAACTTCTCAATCCGATGCTTCCTGACTGTGCTAGTCCTTGGTACTGGCAGAACTTCCGAGAAAGCAACTGATTTCCCTACCTCCTCACATAGTTTTCCCACCTCTCTGAACCTCTCTTGCACCTCCCCAACTGTGTCTCCTGCCCGGTCATTTGTGCCCAGGTGCACCACTATGTGAGGTTTCTCCCTTTCCTTCGACATAAACTTTAGAAGAAACTGCCCCACCTTTCCTGCTGTCATGCCTGGCAAGCCACCCCCATATGCGACCCTTTCTGGTACTCTTGCCTCCCAATCTCACCCTCTAAGAACTGAGTCCCACAAAAGTATGACCCTTCCTTCTACTTTGTGTTCCCCCCCCTTATGTTTCCCACTATCCTGGTTGCTGCTCCCTCCCTGTCTTCGCTACCCATGGCCTTGTACTCTCTTACCTTCCCCGTTTAACTCTTCGCACCCCCCGTCCCCCATCCCTCTATCCTCACTAGTTGGCTTTGCCACATCCCCCCTCAGCCCATTGTCCTCCTGTCCTCCCACCCTTCCCCAATATCAGGATCATTCCACCTCACCTCTCCTCCTCCTTCACACCTGACCCCTTCCTTTCTTGTCCTGCTCCCTTTCCAGCCACCTAGTATCCACCCTCCTGCATGTGCCTCTCCCCCACCCTGTTGTCTCTGTCCTCCAGACTGCTAGTTCCACTGGTATCTCTCTCCCCTATCTTCTCCAATCTCTTCCCTGCACTCCCCCACTCCTGGTCATTTAAGCTTGCCACCAGTGAGAATCTATTACTCCTCTTCCCAGTCATGCCCTGAGCCACCCCACTCTCCCCGTGTGCAGGTGTCCCGTCCTGCACTGCCCGTGGCTATGTTTCTTCTTATTCCTGACCACCATCCAGTCCCCTGACTCTGCTTCCTTTGGCACATGCTGATATGGTGGTTTTGGCTCATTTAGTTCCCCCCCATTGCCTCCTTTGGACCCGTTGACTAGGCCATCTGAGTGAGTCCAACCCCCCTCCACAGTTCCCCTCTCAGCCATACAATCTCTTCTCTTAGCTGCCCAAGCTGTTTGCATACGAAGCATCCCACAGCCCTCCATGCTATTCCTAAGAAGATGGCTGCCCCACAGCCACTGCATCCCACTACCCTTCCTCCATCCCTTCCTGCTGCACCCCTATTTATCTCCCCCCTCCCCACTTCACTCCTTCAATCCTGCCTGTCCTATCCTCAGGACTCACCATTTCAATAGGCTCCTCTATTACCCCCGCACTGCCTTGCCCCAAATTAAACAGTTTTTTTTTTCTTTTTAACTCTCTATTCCTCCCTTCCCTTTACTCTCCTCTGTCCTTCTGTGTATTTGTAGTCCTGGATGCTCTAGTTGGATAAGCGTAAGGGGTTGGGATGTGCATGTCTCCTATAAATCTGGATGAGCCGAGGAGGGTTGATTTGGGGAGTGAGGAGGCTGGGTTTCTGTCATCCGTGAGAGACAGCCCCTGTTCCCGACTAACCCCTTCTGGTCACCCATTCTCCACTGAACAGAACTCTGATTAAACAGTTAGCTCAGTTCAACACATTTCCCAAAATACATAAAATTAGAAAGCACTGCCCTGTTTGTTGTTAGAGCTGCTGCTCCATTCTTCTGTGAGCTCCAACGCTTCCCCGATACAGGTTCAGCATCTCAGCCAACATCGTCACTGTATCTTTCACAAGTTCAGCATCTCAGCCATCATCGTCACTATATCTCTCACTGGTTCAGCATCTCAGCCATCATTGTCACTGTATCTCTCATCAGTTCAGCATCTCAGCCATCACCGTCACTGTATCTCTCACCAGTTCAGAATCTCAGTCATCAGTCACTGTATCTCTCACAGATTCAGCATCTCAGCCATCATCATCACAGCATCTCTCACAATTCATCATTTCAGCCATCATTGTCACTGTATCTCTCACTGGTTCAGCATACCAGCCCTTATCGTTATATTATCTCTCACAGGTTCAGCATCTCAGCCATCATCGTCACTGTATCTTTCACGAGTTCAGAATCTCAGCCATCAGTCACAGTATCTCTCTCAGGTTCAGCATCTCAGCTATCAACGTCACTGTATCTCTCACCAGTTCAGTATCTCAGCCATCAGTAACTGTATCTCTCACAGGTTCAGCATCTCAGCCATCATCGTCACAGTGTCTCTCACCAGTTCAGCAACTCAGCCATCAGTCACTGTATCTCTCACCGGTTCAGAATCCCAGCCATCATCATCATTATCATCACTGTACCTCTCAACAGTTCAGCATCTCAGCCATCATCGTCACTGTATCTCTCACAGGTTCAGCATCTCAGCCCTCATCATCACTGAATCTCTCACTGGTTCAGCATCTCAGCCATCATACTCACTGTATCTCTCACCAGTTCAGCATCAGCCCTCATCATTACAGTATCTCTCACAGGGTCAGAATCTCAGCCATCAGTCACTGTGTCTCTCACCGTTCAGCATCTCAGCTATCATCATCACTGTATCTCTCACGGTTCAGCATCTAAACCATCAGTCACAGTATCTCACGCAGTTCAGCATCTCAGCCATCAGTCACTATGTCTCCAGTTCAGCATCTCAGCCATCAGTCACTGTATCTCTCACCAGTTCATCATCTCAGCCCTCATCACCACAGTATCTCTCGCAGGTTCAGTATCTCAGTCATTGTGACTACTGTTTCTCATAGGTTCAGCATCACAGCTATCATCGTCACTGTATCTCTCACCGGTTCAGCATCTCAGCCCTCATCATCGCTGTATCTCTCAGCAGTTCAGCATCTCAGCCATTGTCACTACTGTCTCTCACAGGTTCAGCATCTCAGCCATCATCATTACAGTATCTCTCATTGGTTCAGCATTTCAGCCATCATCATCACTGTATCTCTCACAGGTTCAGCATCTCAGCCATCATCGTCACTGTATCTCTCAACGGTTCAGCATCCCAGCCATCATAATCACTGTATCTCTCATCGGTTCAGCATCTCAGCCATCAGTCACTGTATCTCTCGCCAGTTCAGCATCTCAGCCATCAGTCACTGTATCTCTCACAGGTGCAGCATCTCAGCCATCAGTCACTCTATCTTTCACAGGTTCAGCATCTCAGCCATCAGTCACTGTACCTCTCACCGGTTCAGCATCTCAGCCCTCATCATCACTGTATCTCTCACCGGTTCAGCATCCCAGCCCTCATCATCACTGTATCTCTCACCGGTTCAGAATCTCAGCCCTCATCATCACTGTATCTCTCACCAGTTCAGCATCTCAGCCATTGTCACTACTGTCTCTCACAGGTTCAGCATCTCAGCCCTCATCATCACTGTATCTCTCACCGGTTCAGCATCTCAGCCCTCATCATCACTGTATCTGTCACCAGTTCAGAATCTCAGCCCTCATCATCACTGCATCTCTCACTAGTTCAGCGTCTCAGCCATCTTCATCTCTGTATCTCTCACAGGTTCAGCATCTCAGCCATCATCGCCGCTGTATCTCTCACAGGTTCAGCATCTCAGTAATCATCGCCGCTGTATCTCTCACCGGTTCAGCATCTCAGCCATCATCGCCTCTGTATCTATCACCGGTTCAGCATCCCAGCCATCATCAGTCACTGTATCTCTCACAGGTTCAGCATCCCAGCCATCATCAGTCACTGTATCTCTCACAGATTCAGCATCCCAGCCATAATCACCACTGTATCTCTCGCCAGTTCAGCATCTCAGACATAGTCACTACTGTCTCTCACAGATTCAGCACCTCAGCCCTCATCATTACAGTATTTCTCACCGGTTCAGCATCTCAGCCATCATCATTCCCCCGATATCTCTCTCCAGTTCAGCATGTCAGCCATAGTCACTGTATGTCTCGCCAGTTGAGCATCTCAGCCATCATCATCACCGTATCTCTCACCAGTTCAGTATCTCAGCCATTGTTACTACTGTCTCTCACAGGTCCAGCATCTCAGCCCTCATCATTACAGTATCTCTCACGGTTCAGCATCTCAACCATCATCGACACTGTATCTCACCAGTTCAGCATCTCAGATATCAGTCACTGTGTCTCTCACTGGTTCAGTATCTCAACCCTCATCATCACTGTATCTCCACCAGTTCAGCCTCTCAGTCATTGTCATTACTGTCTCTCACAGGTTCAGCATCTCTGCCCTCATCATCACTGTATCGCTTCAGTTCAGCATCTCAGCCATCAGTCACTGCATCTCTCACAGATTCAGTATCTCAGCTATCATCATTCACGATATCTCTCACCAGTTCAGCATCTCAGCCATTGTCACTACTAACTCTCACAGGTTCAGCATCTCAGCCCTCATCATTACAGTATCTCTCACCGGTTCAGCATCTGAGCCATCATCGTCACTGTATCACTCACAGTTTCAGCGTCTCAGCCATCATCATCACTGTGTATTTCACTGGTTCAGTATCTCAGCCCTCATCATCACTGTATCTCTCTCCAGTTCAGCATCTCAGCAATTGTCACTACTGTCTCTCACAGGTTCAGCATCTCAGCCCTCATCATCACTGTATCTCGCCAGTTCAGCATCTCAGCCCTCATCATCACTGTATCTCTCACCGGCTCAGTATCTCAGCCATTGTCACTACTGCCTCTCACAAGTTCAGCATCTCAGCCCTCATCATTACAGTATCTCTCACCGGTTCAGCATCTCAGCCATCAGTCACTGTGTCTCTCACCGGTTCAGCATCTCAGCTATCATCATCACTGTAGCTCTCACCGGTTCAGCATCTAAACCATCAGTCACAGTATCTCTCGCTAGTTCAGCATCTCAGCCATCAGTCACTATGTCTCACAGGTTCAGCATCTCAGCCATCAGTCACTGTATCTCTCACCAGTTCATCATCTCAGCCCTCATCACCACAATATCTCTCGCAGGTTCAGTATCTCAGCCAATGTGACTACTGTTTCTCACAGGTTCAGCATCTCAGCTATCATCGTCACTGTATCTCTCACCGGTTCAGCATCTCAGCCCTCATCATCGCTGTATCTCTCAGCAGTTCAGCATCTCAGCCATTGTCACTACTGTCTCTCACAGGTTCAGCATCTCAGCCCTCAACATTACAGTATCTCTCACTGGTTCAGCATCTCAGCCATCATCGTCACTGTATCATTCACAGGTTCAGCACCTCAGCCCACATCATCACTGTAGCTCTCAGCAGTTCAGCATCTCAGCCATTGTCACTACTGTCTCTCACAGGTTCAGCATCTCAGCCCTCATTATCACTGTAACTCTCACGATTCAGCATCTCAGCCCCCCCTCATCACTGCATCTCTCACCAGTTCAGTATCTCAGCCCTTATCATCACTGTATCTCTCACCAGTTCAGCATCTCAGCCATTGCCACTACTGTCTCTCAGAGGTTTAGCATCTCAGCCCTCATCATCACTGTATGGCTCACCGGTTCAGTATCTCAGCCATCCTCATCCTGTATCTGTCCACAGTTCAGTATTTCAACCCCTACCATCACTGTATCTCTCACCAGTTCAGCATCTCAGCCATTGTCACTACTGTCTCTCACAGGTTCAGCATCCTCAGCCCTCATCATTACTGTACTCTCACTAGTTCAACATCTCAGCCATAATAATCACTGTATCTCACCAGTTCAGCATCTGAGCCTCATCATCACTGTATCTCTCCAGTTCAGCATCTCAGCCATACTCACTGTTCTCTCACCGGTTCAGCATCTCAGCCATCATCATTACAGTCTCTCTCACTGGTTCCAGCATCTCAGCACTCATCATTACAGTATCTCGCTGGTTCAGCATCTCGCCATCATCGTCCTCTATCACTCACAGGTTCAGCATCTCAGCACTCATCATCACTGTATCTCTCACCAGTTCAGCATCTCAGCCATTGTCACTACTGTCTCTCACATGTTCAAATCTCAGCCCTCATCATAACAGTGACTCACCAGTTCAGCATCTCAGCCCTCATCCTTCACTGTATCTCTTACCGGTTCAGTATCTCAGCCATCATCATCATGGTATCTCTCACCAGTTCAGCATCTCAGCCCTCATCATCACTGTCTATCACCAGTTCAGCATCTCAACCATTGTCACTTCTGTCTCTCACAGGTTCAGCATCTCAGCCCTCATCATCACTGTATCTCTCACAGGTTCAGCATCCCAGCCATCATCGCTGCTGTATCTCTCACAGGTTCAGCATCTCAGCCATCATCACTGCTGTATCTCACACAGGTTCAGCATCTCAGCCATCATCGTCACTCTATCACTCACAGGTTCAGCATCACTGTCTCACCCGCCAGTGCAGCATCTCAGCCCTCATCATCACTGTATCTCTCACTAGTTCAGCATCTCAGCCCTCATCATCACTGTATCTCTCACCAGTTCGGCATCTCAGCCATAGTCACTACTGTCTCTCACAGGTTCAGCATCTCAGCCCTCATCATTACAATACTCTCACTAGTTCAGCATCTCAGCCATAATAATCACTGTATCTCTCACCAGTTCAGCATCTGAGCCCTCATCATCACTGTATCTCTCACCAGTTCAGCATCTCAGCCATACTCACTACTGTCTCTCATGGGTTCAGCATCTCAGCCCTCATCATTACAGTATCTCTCACTGGTTCAGCATCTCAGCCATCATCGCCGCTGTATCTCTCACAGGTTCAGCATCTCAGCCATCATCGCCGCAGTATCTCTCACCGGTTCAGCATCTCAGCCATCATTGCCTCTGTATCTATCACTGGTTCAGCATCCCAGCCATCATCAGTCACTGAATCTCTCACAGGTTCAGCATCCCAGCCATCATCAGTCACTGTATGTCTCACAGATTCAGCATCCCAGCCATCATCGTCACTGTATCTCTCACCGGTTCAGCATCTCAGCCATAGTCACTACTGTCTCTCACAGATTCAGCATTTCAGCCCTCATCATTACAGTATTTCTCACCGGTTCAGCATTTCAGCCATCATCATTCCCCCTGTATCTCTCTCCAGTTCAGCATGTCAGCCATAGTCACTGTATTTCTCACCAGTTGAGCATCTCAGCCATCAACATCACTGTATCTCTCACTAGTTCAGTATCTCAGCCATTGTCACTACTGTCTCTCACAGGTCCAGCATCTCAGCCCTCATCATTACAGTATCTCTCGCCGGTTCAGCATCTCAGCCATCATCGACACTGTATCTCACCGGTTCAGCATCTCAGCCATCAGTCACTGTGTCTCTCACAGATTCAGTATCTCAGCCCTCATCATTACAGAATCTCTCACCGGTTCAGCATCTGAGCCATCATCGTCACTTTATCACTCACAGGTTCAGCGTCTCAGCCCTCATCATCACTGTTTATTTCACCGGTTCAGTATCTCAGCCCTCATCATCACTGTATCTCTCACCAGTTCAGCATCTCAGCAATTCTCACTACTGTCTCTAACAGGTTCAGCATCTCAGCCCTCATCATCACAGGATCTCGCCAGTTCAGCATCTCAGCCCTCATCATCACTGTATCTCTCACACCGGCTCAGTATCTCAGCCATTGTCACTACTGCCTCTCACAAGTTCAGCATCTCAGCCCTCATCATTACAGTATCTCTCACCGGTTCAGCATCTCAGCCATCAGTCACTGTGTCTCTCACCGGTTCAGCATCTCAGCCATCATCTTCACTGTATCTCTCACCAGTTCTGCATCTCGGTCATCAGTCACTATGTCTCACAGGTTAAGCATCTCAGCCATCAGTCACTGTATCTCTCACCAGTTGAGCATCTCAGCCCTCATCACCACTGTATCTCTCGCAGGTTCAGTATCTCAGCCATTGTCACTACTGTCTCTCACAGGTTCAGCATCTCAGCTATCATCCGTCACTGTATCTATCACCAGTTTATCATCTCAACCATTGTCACTCCTGTCTCTCACAGGTTCAGCATCTCAGCCCTCATCATCACTGTATCTCTCACAGGTTTAGCATCCCAGCCATCATCGCTGCTGTATCTCTCACAGGTTCAGCATCTCAGCCATCATCACTGCTGTACCTCTCACAGGTTCAGCATCTCAGCCATCATCGTCACTCTATCACTCACAGGTTCAGCATCACTGTCTCACCCGCCAGTTTAGCATCTCAGCCCTCATCATCACTGTATCTCTCACTAGTTCAGCATCTCAGTCCTCATCATCACTGCATCTCTCACCAGTTCAGCATCTCAGCCATAATCACTACTGTCTCTCACAGGTTCAGCATCTCAGCCGTCATCATTACAGTATCTCTCACCAGTTCAGCATCTCAGCCCTCATCATTACAGTATCTCCACTGGTTCAGCATCTAAGCCATCATCATCACAGTATCTCTCACTGGTTCAGCATCTCAGCCCTCATCATCACTGTGTCTCACCGGTTCAGCATTTCAGGCATCATCGTCACTGTCTCTCCCTGGTTCAGCACTTCAGCCATCATCATCACTGTATCTCTGGCAGGTTAAACATCATAGCTATCACTCACTGTTCTCTCACCAGTTCAGCATCTGAGCCATCATCGTCACTGTATCTCCCACCAGTTCAGCATCTCAGCCATCCTCGTCACTGTATCTCTCACCAGTTCAGCATCTCAGCCATAGTCACTACTGTCTATCACAGGTTCAGCATCTCAGCTCTCATCATTATAGTATCTCTCACTGGTTCAGCATCTCAGCCCTCATCATTAAAGTATCTCTCACTGGTTTCAGCATCTCAGCCATCATCATCACTCTATCACTCACAGGTTCAGCTTCCCAGCCATCATCAGTCACTGTATGTCTCACAGATTCAGCATCCCAGCCATCATCGTCACTGTATCTCACCAGTTCAGCATGTCAGCCATAGTCACTGTATTTCTCACCAGTTGAGCATCTCAGCCATCATCATCACTGTATCTCTCACCAGTTCAGTATCTCAGCCATTGTCACTACTGTCTCTCACAGGTCCAGCATCTCAGCCCTCATCATTACAGTATCTCTCGCCGGTTCAGCATCTCAGCCATCATCGACACTGTATCTCACCGGTTCAGCATCTCAGCCATCAGTCACTGTGTCTCTCACAGGTTCAGCATCTCTGCCCTCATCATCACTGTATCGCTCGCCGGTTCAGCATCTCAGCTATCAGTCACTGTATCTCTCACAGATTCAGCATCTCAGCCCCATCATTACAGAATCTCACCGGTTCAGCATCTGAGCCATCATCGTCACTTTATCACTCACAGGTTCAGCGTCTCAGCCCTCATCATCACTGTTTATTTCACCGGTTCAGTATCTCAGCCCTCATCATCACTGTATCTCTCACCAATTCAGCATCTCAGCAATTGTCACTACTGTCTCTCACAGGTTCAGCATCTCAGCCCTCATCATCACAGTATCTCGCCAGTTCAGCATCTCAGCCCTCATGATCACTGTATCTCTCACCGGCTCAGTATCTCAGCCATTGTCACTACTGCCTCTCACAAGTTCAGCATCTCAGTCCTCATCATTACAGTATCTCTCACGGTTCAGCATCTCAGCCCATCAGTCACTGTGTCTCTCACCGGTTCAGCATCTCAGCCATCATCATCACTGTATCTCTTACCAGTTCTGCATCTAAACCATCAGTCACAGTATCTCTCGCCAGTTCAGCATCTCGGCCATCAGTCACTATGTCTCACAGGTTCAGCATCTCAGCCCTCATCATCACTGTATCTCTCACAGGTTTAGCATCCCAGCCATCATCGCTGCTGTATCTCTCACAGGTTCAGCATCTCAGCTATCATCACTGCTGTATCTCTCACAGGTTCAGCATCTCAGCCATCATCGTCACTCTATCACTCACAGGTTCAGCATCACTGTCTCACCCGCCAGTTTAGCATCTCAGCCCTCATCATCACTGTATCTCTCACTAGTTCAGTATCTCAGTCCTAATCATCACTGCATCTCTCACCAGTTCAGCATCTCAGCCATAATCACTACTGTCTCTCACAGGTTCAGCATCTCAGCCGTCATCATTACCAGTATCTCTCACCAGTTCAGCATCTCTGCCCTCATCATTACAGTATCTCTCACTGGTTCAGCATCTCAGCCCTCATCATTACGGTATCTTTCACTGGTTCAGCATCTCAGCCATCATCATCACTCTATCACTCACAGGTTCAGCATCTCAGCCATCACTCACTGTATCTCTCACCAGTTCAGCATCTGAGCCATCATCGTCACTGTATCTCCCACCAGTTCAGCATCTCAGCCATCATCGTCACTGTATCTCTCACCAGTTCAGCATCTCAGCCATAGTCACTACTGCCTATCACAGGTTCAGCATCTCAGCCCTCATCATTATAGTATCTCTCACTGGTTCAGCATCTCAGCCCTCATCATTACGGTATCTCTCACTGGTTCAGCATCTCAGCCATTGTCACTACTGTCTCTCACAGGTTCAGAATCTCAGCCCTCATCATCACTGTAACTCTCACCAGTTCAGCATCTCAGCCCTCATCATCACTGTATCTCTGAATGGTTCAGCAACTCAGCCCTCATCATCACTGTATCTCTCAACGGTTCAGTATCTCAGCCATCATCATCACCATATCTCTCACCAGTTCAGCATCTCAGGCCTCATCATCACTGTATCTATCACCAGTTCGGCATCTCAACCATTGTCACTCCTGTCTCTCACAGGTTCAGCATCTCAGCCCTCATCATCATCACTGTATCTGTCACAGGTTCAGCATTGCAGCCATCATCGCTGCTGTATCTCTCACAGGTTCAGCATCTCAGCCCTCATCACTACAGTATCTCTCACCGGTTCAGCATTTCAGCCATCATCGTCACTGTATCTCTCTCTGGTTCAGCACTTCAGCAATCATCATCACTGTATCTCTCTGACAGGTTAAGCATCATGACCATCAGTCACTGTATCTCTCACCAGTTCAGCATCTGAGCCATCATCGTCACTGTATCTCCCACCAGTTCAGCATCTCAGCCATCATCGTCACTGTATCTCTCATCAGTTCAACATCTCAGCCATAGTCACTACTGTCTATCACAGGTTCAGCATCTCAGCCCTCATCATTATAGTATCTCTCACTGGTTTCAGCATCTCAGCCCTCATCATTACGGTATCTCTCACTGGTTCAACATCTCAGCCATCATCATCACTCTATCACCACAGGTTCAGCTCCAGCCATCATCAGTCACTGTATGTCTCACAGATTCAGCATCCAGCCATCATCGTCACTGTATCTCTCACCAGTTCAGCATGTCAGCCATGATCACTGTATTTCTCACCAGTTGAGCATCTCAGCCATCATCATCACATTCTCTCACCAGTTCAGTATCTCAGCCATTGTCACTACTTGTCTCACAGGTCCAGCATCTCAGCCCTCATCATTACAGTATCTCCGCTCGGTTCAGCATCTCAGCCATCAGTCACTGTGTCTCTCCACGGTTCAGCATCTCAGCCATCATCATCACTGTATCTCTTACCAGTTCTGCATCAAACCATCAGTCACAGTATCTCTCCAGTTCAGCATCTCGCCATCAGTCACTATGTCTCACAGGTTCAGCATCTCAGCCCTCATCATCACTGTATCTCACAGGTTTAGCATCCCAGCCATCATCGCTGCTGTATCTCCCACAGGTTCAACATCTCAGCCCTCATCACTACAGTATCTCTCACGGTTCAGCATTTCAGCCATCATCGTCCTGTATCTCTCTCGGTTCAGCACTTCGCAATCATCATCACTGTATCTCTGACAGGTTAAGCATGCGAGCCATCAGTCACTGTATCTCACCAGTTCAGCATCTGGAGCCATCATCGTCACTGTATCTCCCACCAGTTCCAGCATCTCAGCCATCATCGTCACTGTATCTCTCATCAGTTCAGCATCTCAGCCATAGTCACTACTGTCTATCACAGGTTCAGCATCTCAGCCCTCATCATTATAGTATCTCTCACTGGTTCAGCATCTCAGCCCTCATCATTACGGTATCTCTCACTGGTTCAGCATCTCAGCCATCATCATCACTCTATCACTCACAGGTTCAGCTTCCCAGCCATCATCAGTCACTGTATGTCTCACAGATTCAGCATCCCAGCCATCATCGTCACTGTATCTCTCACCAGTTCAGCATGTCAGCCATAGTCACTGTATTTCTCACCAGTTGAGCATCTCAGCCATCATCATCACTGTATCTCTCACCAGTTCAGTATCTCAGCCATTGTCACTACTGTCTCTCACAGGTCCAGCATCTCAGCCCTCATCATTACAGTATCTCTCGCCGGTTCAGCATCTCAGCCATCAGTCACTGTGTCTCACAGGTTCAGCATCTCAGCCATCATCATCACTGTATCTCTTACCAGTTCTGCATCTAAACCATCAGTCACAGTATCTCTCGCCAGTTCAGCATCTCGGCCATCAGTCACTATGTCTCACAGGTTCAGCATCTCAGCCCTCATCATCACTGTATCTCTCACAGGTTTAGCATCCCAGCCATCATCGCTGCTGTATCTCTCACAGGTTCAGCATCTCAGCCCTCATCACTACAGTATCTCTCACCGGTTCAGCATTTCAGCCATCATCGTCACTGTATCTCTCTCTGGTTCAGCACTTCAGCAATCATCATCACTGTATCTCTGACAGGTTAAGCATCGCAGCCATCAGTCACTGTATCTCTCACCAGTTCAGCATCTGAGCCATCATCGTCACTGTATCTCCCACCAGTTCAGCATCTCAGCCATCATCGTCACTGTATCTCTCATCAGTTCAGCATCTCAGCCATAGTCACTACTGTCTATCACAGGTTCAGCATCTCAGCCCTCATCATTATAGTATCTCTCACTGGTTCAGCATCTCAGCCCTCATCATTACGGTATCTCTCACTGGTTCAGCATCTCAGCCATCATCATCACTCTATCACTCACAGGTTCAGCTTCCCAGCCATCATCAGTCACTGTATGTCTCACAGATTCAGCATCCCAGCCATCATCGTCACTGTATCTCTCACCAGTTCAGCATGTCAGCCATAGTCACTGTATTTCTCACCAGTTGAGCATCTCAGCCATCATCATCACTGTATCTCTCACCAGTTCAGTATCTCAGCCATTGTCACTACTGTCTCTCACAGGTCCAGCATCTCAGCCCTCATCATTACAGTATCTCTCGCCGGTTCAGCATCTCAGCCATCAGTCACTGTGTCTCTCACCGGTTCAGCATCCAGCCATCATCATCACTGTATCTCTTACCAGTTCTGCATCTAACCATCAGTCACAGTATCTCTCGCCAGTTCAGCATCTCGGCCATCAGTCACTATGTCTCACAGGTTCAGCATCTCAGCCCTCATCATCACTGTATCTCTCACAGGTTTAGCATCCCAGCCATCATCGCTGCTGTATCTCTCACAGGTTCAGCATCTCAGCGATCATCACTGCTATATCTCTCACAGGTTCAGCATCTCAGCCATCATCGTCACTCTATCACTCACAGGTTCAGCATCACTGTCTCACCCGCCAGTTTAGCATCTCAGCCCTCATCATCACTGTATCTCTCACTAGTTCAGTATCTCAGTCCTCATCATCACTGCATCTCTCACCAGTTCAGCATCTCAGCCATAATCGCTACTGTCTCTCACAGGTTCAGCATCTCAGCCGTCATCATTACAGTAACTCTCACCAGTTCAGCATCTCAGCCCTCATCATTACAGTATCTCTCACTGGTTCAGCATCTCAGCCCTCATCATTACGGTATCTCTCACTGGTTCAGCATCTCAGCCATCATCATCACTCTATCACTCACAGGTTCAGCATCTCAGCCATCACTCACTGTATCTCTCACCAGTTCAGCATCTGAGCCATCATCGTCACTGTATCTCCCACCAGTTCAGCATCTCAGCCCTCATCATCACTGTATCTCTCACCAGTTCAGCATCTCAGCCATAGTCACTACTGTCTATCACAGGTTCAGCATCTCAGCCCTCATCATTATAGTGTCTCTCACTGGTTCAGCATCTCAGCCCTCATCATTACGGTATCTCTCATTGGTTCAGCATCTCAGCCATCATCATCACTCTATCACTCACAGGTTCAGCATCTCAGCCCTCATCATCACTGTATCTCTCACCGGTCAGCATTTCAGCCACCATCGTCACTGTATCTCTCTCTGGTTCAGCACTTCAGCCATCATCATCACTGTATCTCTGACAGGTTAAGCATCGCAGCCACCACTCACTGTATCTCTCACCAGTTCAGCATCTCAGCCATCATCGTCAGTGTATCTCCCACCAGTTCAGCATCTCAGCCATCATCGTCAGTGTATCTCTCACCAGTTCATCATCTCAGCCATCCTTCTCACTGTATCTCCCACCAGTTCAGCATCTCAGCCATTCTCATCACTGTATCTCCCACCAGCTCAGCATCTCAGCCATCCTCGTCACTTTATCTCTCACCAGTTCAGCATCTCAGCCATTGTCACTACTGTCTCTCAGAGGTTCAGCATCTCAGCCCTCATCATCACTGTCTCTCTGACCAGTTCAGCATCTCAGCCCTCATCATCACTATATCTCTCACCGGTTCAGCATCACACAACTCATACCATTGTATCTGTCACCAGTTCAGTATCTCAACCCTCACCATCACTGTATCTCTCACCCAGTTCAGCATCTTAGCAATTGTCACTATTATCTCTCACAGGTTCAGCATCCTAAGCCCTCATCATCCTGTATCTCACCGAGTTCAGCATCTCAGTCCTCAGCATCACTGTATCTCTCATCAGTTCAGCATCTCAGCCATAGTCACTACCATCTCTCACAGGTTCAGCATCTCAGCCCTCATCATACAGTTTCTCTCACTGGTTCAGCATCTCAGCCATCAGCGCTCTTATCACTCACAGGTTCAGCATCTCAGCCCTCATCATCACTGTATCTCTCATCAGTTCCAGCATCTCAGCCATTGTCACTACTGTCTCTCACAGGTTCAGAATCTCAGCCCTCATCATCACTGTAACTCTCACTCAGTTCAGCATCTCAGCCCTCATCATCACTGTATCTCTCAATGGTTCAACAACTCAGCCCTCATCATCACTGCTTATCTCTCACGGGTCCAGTATCTCAGCCTTCATCATCCAGTATCTCACCAGTTCAGCATCTCAGGCCTCATCATCCTGTGTCTATCACCAGTCGGCATCTCAACCATTGTCACTCCTGTCTCTCACAGGTTCTGCATCTCAGCCCTCATCATCATCACTATCTGTCACAGGTTCAGCATGCAGCCATCATGCGCTGCTGTATCTCACAGGTTCAGCATCTCAGCCCTCATCACTACAGTATCTCTCACGGTTCAGCATTTCAGCCATCATCGTCACTGTATCTCTTTCTGGTTCAGCACTTCAGCAATCATCATCACTGTATCTCTGACAGGTTAAGCATCGCAGCCATCAGTCACTGTATCTCTACCACAGTTCAGCATCTGAACCATCATCGTCACTGTATCTCCCACCAGTTCAGCATCTCAGCCATCATCGTCACGGTATCTCTCACCAGTTCAGCATCTCAGCCATAGTCACTTCTGTCTATCACAGGTTCAGCATCTCAGCCCTCATCATTATAGTATCTCTCACTGGTTCAGCATCTCAGCCCTCATCATTACGATATCTCTCACTGGTTCAGCATCTCAGCCATCATCATCACACTCGGCATCTCCTTCTCTGAGATCCTGCCAGTCTGGGAGAAGGGAGCAGATGGACGGAAGGTCAGAGAAGGGGAGATAGGGGAGCTAAACACGTGGCTCAAGGACTGGTGCCAGGAAAAAGGAGACAGATTTGTAGGGGAACTGGCAACAGTTCTGGGAGCGCAGTTCTTTAAATTTGATGGACTGCATCTGACTAAAGAGGAGTCAGTGCATTGGGAGCAGAAGTTTGACTTCTTTGCAGAATATTTAAACTAGCAAATGGAGAGGGGTGCAGCACCCCATACGTCGAATGGGAAGAACACCCTCCCCTCAGCTGGTGGTCAAACAGGAATTCAGCGTATTTGCGTTCATTTGCATCACCAGGTAAGAAAAGGTTTGTCTCCCATACGATGCACAGGCATGCCAAATCTCACCCAACAACTAACACACCAAAATCTGGCCAATGGAAAATCATGTACAGTTTCACAGCCTGGGAAATAAGATCCCAGACCTGTAGGCAATAATGTCAGAGGCTAAGCTGGACATAGTAGCAATTAGTGAGACGTGGTTTACCAGTAACCACCGCAGGAGACTTCAGTACCTGGCTATGTATTGTTCAGAAGGACCGAGGTGCAAAAGGGGAGGAGTGGCCTGTATGTTAATGAAAATATCAAAGCTACAGAAATTCAGAATACACATAAGGAGCCAGAAGAACTGTGGGTTTCCTGGAAACAGGAAATGGGACAGCCATAAGAACTGGGGTTGATACAGGCTCCCTGAACCAGAGGAGGACATAGACACATTTACTGTTAGAAGATATACAAAACATGACGAGCTAAAGGGAGGTTCTGATAATGGAGACTTCAACATGCCAGATACAGATTGGTCAATACCAGCAGGAACATCTGCCAGAACTAGACTCATAGTGGATTCCTGCAGGAGGCCTCAAACAACTGGTACAGCAACCCACAAGAGACAGGGCTATCCTAGATCTAGTACTGACTAACAAAGAAGGATCACAGATCTCCAGGTAGAAGGTCACCTGGGGCCAGTGACCATCACATGGTATGGTTCAATTTGGCTACTACATCTAAATCATCCTATTCCAAGGCAAAATATGGGACTTCAGAGGAGCTGACTTTGATAAGATGGCCAACAGAGTTAAGCTAGCCCTGGCAAAAAGAAACACAGGTGAGGAGGCACAGGCAAAGTAGGCAAGCATTAGGATACAATACTTGAAGCAACATCCCATTGTGTTAGACAGAAAAGGAAGTACAGAAGAAGGAAACCACTTTGGTTCTCAAATACAGTAGCAGAAAATGTCAGAGCCAAAAGGCTGGCCTTCCAGAAAATATAAGGAAACAGGCGGGATGAAGATAGGGAGGCATGCCAAACTGCCCTAAGGGAAGCAGGTAAGGCAGTAAGGCAGGCAAAGTCCCAAACTGAGGAAACACTACCACGAACAGTAAAGAAGGTGACAAGACTTTCTATAGATACATTAGTGAAAGGAGAAAGTCAGAGGGGTATTGCTAAGCAATATGGAGAAAGGAGCAGTGGGGAGGAGGACCCTGTAAAGGCATCTATCCTAAATAGATACTTTTGCTCAGTATTTACTGAAGAAGTAGGCAGGGCCACAGCCTCAGCATCATGGACACAGGGGAGGGAGGTGAGCACTACTCCTTCACAAAGAAAGAGGTCCTACAAGGCTTGCTAAGCTCAGGTGGATAAGACAATGGGACCTGATGGCATACATCCCAGGGTAATTTAGGAGCTAAAGGAGGAACTAGCAGAGCCATTAGCAGAATTGTTTAGTGAGTCTCTTGAGCACAGGAGGGTCCCAGAAGACTGGAGAGAGGCTCATGTGATCCCACTCCACAAGAGTGGTAGCAGGGAGGAGGCGGGGAACTACAGATCGGTCAGTCTTACCTCAGTAGTGGGCAAGATTATGGAGGCACTCCTTGAAAGGATAGTGCAACACCTGGAATCCATAGGGCACAGGATCCAGACAGCATGAGGTTTACAAAGGAAGGTCCTGTCAAACTAATCTCATAGATTTCTTTGACTGGGTAACCAGAGTGGTGGACCAAGGGAGCAGTTGATGTCACTACCATGACTTCAGCAAAGCTTTTGACACTGTTCCACATAGAAGATTGATAAATAAGCTAGGTGGGCTGGAGTGGGTCAAAGTTAGTCAACTGGGTGGCAAACTGGTTGACTGGCAGAAAACGAAGTGGTGGTAAATGGTATACAGTCAGAAGAGATGAAGCCACAGAGTGGGGTACCTCGAGGATCAGTCCTGGGGCCAGTCCTATTCAACATCTTCATTAGTGACCTCGCAGATGGACTAGAGGTAGAGCTTGTCTGTTTGCAGATGACACCAGATCTGCAACAGAGTAGATGATCCAGACGGGGTGGGCAGAATGAAAGAGATCTGGATAAACTAAGCAGAATGGTCAGAAGAATGGCAACACGGATTTAATGCAAGAAGTGCAAAATCATGCACATAGGGAAGAGAAACCTGAAGCCACTTATAGGCTGGGAGGAGTTGCTAGCAGTCACAAAGGAAGAAAGAGACTTGGCATCATCATCATGATGACCTAAATCATCCAAGCAGACCTCTAAAGCAGTAGGTAAGGCTAGGGGGTGTTAGGGTGTATGTAGAAAGTATCCAGATCGTAAGAGGAGGTAATAATCCCTCTGTACAAGACATTAGTTAGGCCCCATCTGGAGTACTACGTGCAGTATTGGAGCACACCTTCACAAGGACATTAACCAAATTGAGGCAGTCGAGAGGGCAACCAAATGGTGCAGGGACTGCATCAGAAGACATATGAGGACAGATTAACGGAGGTCAATATGTACCCTTGAGCAAAGGAGGAGAGAGGTGATATGATGAGACATTCTAAACACCTTAAGGGCATAAACAAAAGTGAAAAAGAGTCTAACATGTTTAAATATAAGAAAAATAGCAGGACAAGAGGACACAGCACAGATTAGAGGGAGGCCGATTAAGGGGGAATGTGAGGAAATTCTTTTCACAGAAAGGGTGGTAGATGCATGGAATGGCTTACCACAAGAAGTGGTGGCTATGAATACAGTGCAGGGGCTTCAAACAGGCATGGGATAGGCATAAGGGAGCAATACAAATGACTATGAATAGATAGGTCACTGACAGAGCAAAGGCCGATGGCACATTTATAAGGTAGAAAAAGAAATGGGCAGACTGGATGGGCCTTGCGGTCCTTATCTGCCGTCAACTTCTATGTTTCTATGTTTCTATCACTCACAGGTTCAGCTTCTCAGCCATCATCAGTCACTGTATGTCTCACAGATTCAGCATCCCAGCCATCATCGTCACTGTATCTCTCACCAGTTCAGCATGTCAGCCATAGTCACTGTATTTCTCACCAGTTGAGCATCTCAGCCATCATCATCACTGTATCTCTCACCAGTTCAGTATCTCAGCCATTGTCACTACTGTCTCCCACAGGTCCAGCATCTCAGCCCTCATCATAACAGTATCTCGCCCGGTTCAGCATCTCAGCCAATCAGTCACTGTGTCTCACACGGTTCAGCATCTCCAGCCATCATCATCACTATATCTCTTACCAGTTCTGCATCTAAACCATCAGTCACAGTATCTCGCCGTCCAGCATCTCGGCCATCAATCACTATGTCTATCACAGGTTCAGCATCCAGCACTCATCATCACAGTATCTCTCGCACAGGTTTAGCATCCCAGCCATCATCAGCTACTGTATCTCTCACAGTTCAACATCAGCCATCATCACTGCTGTATCTCTCACAGGTTCAGCATCTCAGCCATCATCGTCACTCTATCACTCACAGGTTCAGCATCACTGTCTCACCCGCCAGTTTAGCATCTCAGCCCTCATCATTACAGTATCTCTCACCGGTTCAGCATCTCAGCCATCAGCGTCACTCTATCACTCACAGGTTCAGCATCTCAGCCCTCATCATCACTGTATCTCTCATCAGTTCAGCATCTCAGCCATTGTCACTACTGTCTCTCCAGATTCAGAATCACCCCTCATAATATAACTCTCTAACCAGTTCAGCATCTCAGCCCTCATCATCACTGTATCTCTCAATGGTTCAACCAACAAGCCCTCATCAGCACTGTATCTCTCAACGTTCAGTATCTCAGCCATCATCATCACCGATCTCTCACCAGTTCAGCATCTCAGGCCTCACCATCACTGTATCCATCACAGTTCGGCATCTCAACCATTGTCACTCCTGTCTCCCACAGGTTCCATCTCAGCCCTCATCATCATCAGTATCTGTCACAGGTTCAGCATTGCAGCCATCATCGCTGCTGTATCTCTCACAGGTTCAGCATCATCAGCCCTCATCACCATAGGTATCTCTCATTAGTTCAGCATTTCAGCCATCATCGTCACTGTATCTCTCTCTGGTTCCACTTCAGCAATCATCATCACTGTATCTCTGACAGGTTAAACGCCATGACCATCAGTCACTGTATCTCTCCACGGTTCAACATCCAGCCATCATCATCACTGTCTCTAATGGGTATATCATCTCAGCTTCATCATCGCATCTTTCATCTTTCACCAGTTCAGCATCTCAGGCATCATCACATGTATCTCCCACCAGTTCAGCATCTCAGCCATAATTGTCGCTGTGTCTCCTCACCAAATTCAGCATCTCAGCCATCCTCCTCACTGTATCTCCCGCCAGTTCAGCATCTCAACATCCACGTCACTGTATCTCCACCAGTTCAGCATCTCAGCCATCCCCGTCACCTACTCTCACAGTTCAGCATCCAGCCGTTCTCACTCACTGACCGCTCGCAGGTCCAGCATCTCAGCCCTCATCATCACTGTATCTCTCACCGGTTAAGCATCTCAGCCATCATCATCACTGTATCTGTCACCAGTTCAGTATCTCGACCCTCACTATTACTGTATCTCTCACCAGTTCAGCATCTCAACCATTGTCAGTACTGTCTCTCACAGGTTCAGCATCTCAGCCCTCATCATTACAGTATCTCTCACTAGTTCAGGATCTCAGCCATCATCATCACTGTATCTCTCACCAGTTCAGCATCTCAGGCATACTCACTACTGTCTCTCACAGGTTCAGCATCCCAGCCATCATCGTCACTCAATCACTCACAGGTTCAGCATCTCAGCCCTCATCATCACTGTATCTCTCACTAGTTCAGCATCTCAGCCACTGTCACCACTGTCTCTCACATGTTCAGAATCTCAGCCCTCATCGTCACTGTAACTCTCACCAGTTCAGCATCTCAGCCCTCATCATCACTGTATCTCTCAACGATTCAGCATCTCAACCCTCATCATCACTGTATCTCTTACCGGTTCAGTATCTCAGCCATCATCATCACCACCATATCTCTCACCAGTTCAGCATCTCAGCCCACATCATCACTGTATCTATCACCAGTTCAGCATCTCAACCATTGTCACTTCAGTCTCTCACAGGTTCAGCATCTCAGCACTCATCATCACTGTATCTCTCACAGGTTCAGCATCCCAGCCATCATCGCTGCTGTATCTCTCACAGTTCCGCATCTCAGCCATCATCACTGCTGTATCTCTCACAGGTTCAGCATATCAGCCATCATCATCACTCTATCACTCACAGGTTCAGCATCACTGTCTCATCCACCGTTCAGACATCTCAGCCCTCATCATCACCAAAATCTCTACCAGTTCAACATCTCAGCCATAGTCACTACTGTCTCTCACAGGTTCAGCATCTCATCCCTCATCATTACAGTATCTCTCACCAGTTCAGCATCTCAGCCCTCATCATTACAGTATCTCTCACTGGTTCAGCATCTCAGCCATCATCGTCACTGTATCATTCACAGGTTCAGCATCTCAGCCCTCATCATCACTATTTCTCTCACCGGTTCAGTATCTCAGTCCTCATCACCACCGTATCTCTCACCAGTTCAGCATCTCAGCCATTTTCACTACTGTCTCTTACAGGTTCAGCATCTCAGCCCTCATCATCACATGTATCTCTCACCAGTTCAGCTTCTAAGCCCTCATCATCACTGTAACTCTCACCGGTTCAGCATCCCAGCCCTCATCATTCCTCTTCATTTGAAGAATACACTTCACCTAAAAGCAAGCCACTCGAAAATATTTCAGGCTTGAATCCAGCAGCAAGAGCATTGGCAGGGGTGAGAAAAAGCTCTCGTTCTGAAAAGTCACCAATTGCAGACCAGCACAGAACCACTGGGCAGAGATTGGAAGTTCAACCGCTTGCCACACTAAGCTGTGCAATACCATTCCCCCTGCCTCAGAGAGAGAACAAAACCTGCCAGCTGACATTTTTACCTCTTCAGTGGACCAAAATCTTCTGGTTTCGGAAACAGTGACTGCTGACTTTAAACCAGTGCAGGAGAGTCAAGACTGAGGAAAGCAATCTGTGACCGCTTCACCTGCTTTACCAGAGAAAGACGTGACTATGGTGGCTTCAGGTGGGACGACATCCAGGCATCAAATTGATTCCATGGGGGATACTCTAGGTAAAGTATATAAATGGTCACAGCTGTTTGACAGAAAGTTTCTAGCATTATTAGATAAAGGTGACTTTTTATAAGTGGATGCAAAACAAAACAAGGAGAAAATAGAGGCACTGCCAAAAGCGTGGAATCAAACAAGGTAGAAATAAATAAAATTACTAATAAACTCACTGGACGGAAGCCACTGCAGCTAATTTGATTAGGGACAATTACAGAATATCGAGAAAAATGAAAATTTTAGTGAACCAATGTTACAGAAATTTGAGAATAGTGGGGTTGCCCCAAAGTTTGGATGAATCTTTTGAATCAGTCCGGGACATATTAAAAAATGTTTTTTGTTTCCCTGTTTGAGTTGCCAGAGGATAATTTATCATTTATTACAAAAGCATACTGTATTATGACAAAACCACAGGCTAAAAGTTCATACTCCCATTTAAAATCTGAGGTCCCCACCAATAAGAAATCTACTGTATTCGTTTCTTTTGCATTTTGACTCTGATAAAGATTTGATAATAAAGCTTTCCCAGATTAAGGCACCATTAGTCTATAAAACTTTTACATTTGTGATTTTCCCTGCCTGTGCCTTTGCAACTCAGTAGAAAAGACAACGCTTGTTAGGATATCGCCAGGAACTTCCAGAACTGGGTACTGAATTTCAGTTATAGGCCCCAGCAAAAGTGAGGCTAAAACACATCGGAGTACAGCATTTGTTCTATGAAAGAGACCAACTAACCTCATTTATTCATAGCCAATATACTCAGAACAACAACACTGAATCTCCTACACTTTCTGAAGAGTAAATGGATAAATATGAGATAAATGTTTGATAAATATCTGATAGAAATGCATTGTATTTCTTTTTTGATCTTATGTTTGACCTACTGTTTTAATATCAGTTGGCTTAGTGTTGTTAGTTTCATGTAAAAGCTGAGGTGGATAAGGGTGTGGAGGTACAATAATCAAAGGAATAATACTTCTATATTTGAATAAATTTATAATAAGTAAAATATGGGAAGTGCTGTTGTATAAAAATAAGTTAAATATTATTTATATGACTGATAACTTTATAAGCGCAGTTGATGTACTGTTGTATAAAATATTAAAGGTATTACTCACCCTCTTTTCATGTTTTGGTCTAGATACACTGACAGCAAGGCATAACAACAAAGTATTGTGTTAGATAATGTATGATTAACGGTTTATGTTGTTTTCTTTTGTTATGTAAACTATGTAAAATTCAACAGAATATAAGTATAAAAGAGACCACTCTCTTGCACCCTGTTCACCCCCGTGAGGTGCTTGTAGGTCTCTATCATGGTCTTGCTTGTTCTCTTCTCTTCTCTTCCAGGGTATAAATGCTGAGATCCATCAGTGTCCCTTTGTGGGGCTTTTAATGCAACCCCTGCACCATTTTAATTGGTCTCCTCTGGATTGCCTCCACCATGTCTATATCTTTCCTGAGGTGTGGCCTCCAGAACTGACACACACTCCCAGGTGGTGCCTCAGCAGTGAGTGATATGTGGCAACACCAACTCCCTCCTCCTGCTGGAGATACCCCGCCCCATGCACTCCAGCATCCCAGTAACCCTACCCATTGTTTTGCTACACTGGCTTGCCACTTTGAGGTCATCAGGTATCCTTGTTAGTGAGTGTTAGTACCTCCCCATGCTATCCTCAATTGCGAGATTCCTATGCCCTAGGTGCTTGAATTTGTACTTTGAACCTCTTCAGTTTCCCAAGGTCCCTAAGCATTCTCTCCCCTCTCAGTGTCCATCCTAATAAAGAGTTTGGTGTCATCTGCAAAATTCATACCTTCCCTTCCAGTTTAGACTGGTGTAGTAAACTCTTCAACTTGTACCAGTACTAAAACTGTGATTTCAAGTATTACATAAGATCAGTAACTCTGAGTACCCAAGAATTACATTAAAGTCCCTCTACAGGACTGTAGCTACATTGCCTGGGGTTCTTTCAGTGGTGCACTTGATAAAATTTAGCAAGTTTGCAATTTAACCCAAGAACAGGCTATAGTGCGCTAGCACAGTTTAAAGAACTTGAAATGCCAAATGTTCAGAAAATCCAACTTTGTAATCCCAGCAAGGTAACTGTAATCCAAAAGGAAAATACTAAAGGAGCTCAGCCAGTAGGTGTCGGCACTCACGTGACCCACGGATGTAACAGCTCAGAACAAGGTGGGAACCAGCACACAATAGCAAGTCAAGCAGCATTCAGCAGTAGGTACCAGTGGCCTGGATATGATGCATTTTGGACTCTCTCAGATGCTTGGCAGCAACACGTTCCTTCTGGCTTAACACTCAGAATGCACAGGAGTACTACACAGTGGCTTCACAGTTCTCAAAGAGCCCAGACCCCAGGAGTGCCCCCCCCCCAGTCCAACTCCCCTCTAGATAGAGAGTACTCGAGTACTTGGGGCATATGCCCATGAATCCCCTCTCCTCGATTCACCCCACTTCATAAGGGTAGCAGGCTCCCAGCTTTGCTCCACAGCAGCTCAATAGAGGTGCAGGTCTCTGTCACCGATCTCTCAGCTCAGCAGCTTTCCTCAGAACTGGGACCTCTCAGATTCTCTCACAACAGCTTTCCTCAGAACTGGGACCTCTCAGATTCTCACACAGCAGTTCAATGGAGATGCATGTCTCTGTCACAGACCCCTCAGCTCAGTAGCTTTTCTCAGAACTGGGACCTCTCAGATTTTTTCACAGCAACTTGGTTCTACAGGTGCCCTTCTGGCACAGCTACACAGGTATAAGCCCAGAATGAGTCTCACAGTATTTGGAAGGATGGGCCCAGGCTAGGACTCCCCAAGATTTGGGCCTGGCTAGATCTCCAGCTCTCACAACTAGCAGCAGCAGTTCTGCTCAAGTCTGAGTCTCTCCAATTGCACAAGCTGGCATGAATCCAGTCATATTTATCCTCAGATAAGTCTGCTAACTGGCTGAACAGGGCTGTCCTCTGTCCATTTTCCTATTCAGCATCCTGATTGGTTCTTTAAGCCTGCCACTTAATTGGGGAGAGTCCTCAAGCCATTTTGGCTGAATACAAAGGTTAGAGGCCGTAAACATGGCAGCAGCCATGTTTTCTGTAGGAGCCTTGTGCTCCAAAGTCCTTTATTTTTCATATCTATTTACTCCCACACAATGTGCTGGCCCGAGGGATTAATAGCAGCCCTCCTGGGCTAGTGTACAGTGGATCTGTGAACAGTGTTGGTGGGGTGGGTCTGGAGTTGTGGCATGCTGGCAGAGTCGAGTGGAGCAGTGAGCACTTGAGAGGAGATCATGAAGCATGCACTGTCGCTAAAAACTGTGGTGACATTCGTGTGGCATAACAGGCACCAAAAAGGTGTCATATGTGTGGCTCCTGTTCCACTACTAAGACTGGGGGACTGGAGCAGAAGAAAATTGCTGCAGCCACTGACAGAGGTGCAGAAGGCACCAAAGTTTCTCTTCGTTGTGTGATCTCTCTCTCTCTCACTGTACCACACATGCAGTCAAGTAGGAGAAGCCGTGCAAGCAGCAGCACCATGAACAGCATTTGGGAGGGCAGTGTGTGCAGTGCAGGTAAGTCCCCTCCCAAAGGTGGGGAGATTACATCTGATTGCCTTTGCTTCTGCTCACTGACCAGAAATAAATGTAAATCTTCACTGAAGAGAGATGAAATGAGGACGGTGAGTATTATCATATGAGTTTCACAATGACAGGCATGTCTCTCGGTATTACAGAGAACACAGCTCGTTGACCCAGTTGGGAGAGGCACAGAAGTTAAATGCAGCACTTTGTAGGGCAGGATCCTGCACTTAATACAGAGAAGGCTCCCAACACATCCAGGGTCCTAGGGTTACATCCAGGGGTCCCAACATATACATGGGTCCAGTGGTTACATCCAGGGGTCCGAGAATACATCCAGAGATCTCAACACATACAGGGGTCCCAAGAATACATCCAGGGATCCCAACACATACAGGAGTACCAGGGTTACATCCAGGGATACCAATATATCCAAGGGACCCAGGATACATCCCATGGTAAAAGCACATCCAGAGCTCCTGGGGTTACATCCAGGGGTCCCAAAACATCAAGGTGTCCTGTGGTTACATGCAGAGGTTCCAACACATCTAGGGCTCCCAGGGATGCATAAAGGGTTCATCTGTAAAACCAGCATAGACAGCATGTCACCATTAAATCTTCATTTATTATGTAAATACAAGTGCAGCACATACAGACAAGGTGAACAGTGACAAACCAAGTGAGAGCCCGACAGGTTTAGCACATGCATGCCTCCTCAGAGAGGAAGGGTCTTTAGCGACTCAGACCTAAGGTGGGTCTCCTTTATAAAGTGATTGGATAAAAAGGTAGTAACTGGATTGCAATGAAACATATGTTTCTGGTTGCTTATTATGTTGAAGATGTAGCTCAGTATGCTGGAGAACCTGGATCAGGGATGTTGTAATATATATATATGTTGTTTTTAGTTAACAGAGCTCCTCCTACCTTTGGATACTTCTTTCTTTATTTTACAATTTCACGTGGTCTTTTCATTCCTAGCTAACTTTACATAATGCTGTGAATGGGTGCACTGTGGCGGTCCTGACAGCCAAGAGGCATTAACGTTGAGTGGGCCGCTTATATTCTGATAGGTTCATCAGTGAATAGTTTGAGCATAGTGTACCAGTACGAAAGAATCCAAGGGGACTGGTATGGCTTTGATGTGCTTACATTCTCACCTGGTAGCCAAATACTTAAGAATGGTAGCCTGGACACTGGAATGTTGTCGTAGGCTTATTTAAAGAAATAGTGTGCCACTATTAAGTGCACCGGGCACAACTTGTGTAATCTTTCAGGGTCAGAAAAATTTTACTTTTCCATAGTATATTATTGCTTCCTCTAAATTATTCTTGTTAAGTCTTCTACAGCACTTTTCTTTTCTTTTGGCATGATAGAAACATAGAATTTGATGGCAGATAAGGACGCTTGGCCCACCTAGTCTGCCCATTCCCTACCTACTGGATAAGCTGCAGATCTAGTTAACCAGCAGCCTACTTCTTCCTACCCCCACACCCCAGAGTTGCCTTATGACTGTCCCATGCATGCTTGAATTCAACCACTGTTTTTGACTCCACAACCTCCTCTGGAAGGCCGTTCCATGCATCCACAACCCTCTCTGTGAAAAAATACTTCCTTACATTACCTCTGAGCCGCACCCCCCCCCCCATCTTCAAATTGTGCCCCCTTGTTCTTGCACACCTCTTTTTTTGAAAGATGCAACCTTCTTGGACTTTGTTGATTCCCTTGAGGTACGTGAGAGTTTCTATCCATGTCCCCGTCTCCCTCCTTTCCTCAGTATACATATTAAGCTCCTTTAGTCTCTCTCTCTCCATCGTCTTCTGGTGCAGACCCTGCACCATTTTAGTTGCCCTCCTCTGGACAGCTTCCATCTTGTCTATGTCCTTTCGGAGATTGGGTCTCCAGAACTTCACACAGTACTCCAGATGGGGTCTCACCAGCTGTCTGTACAGAGGGATAACAACTTCCTGTTTTCTACTCGTGATGCCTCTCCCTATGCATCCCAGTATCCCCCCAGCCCTCCTTACTGCCCTCTCACATTGCTTGCCCACCTTTAGGTCATCTGATATGACTACCCCCAGGTCCCTTTCCATTTTTGTTGTTGTTAGTATCTCACCCCCATTGTGTACTCTTCCCTGGTTTTTGTTTCCCAGGTACATTACCTTCATTTCTTAGCATTGAATCTAAGCTGCCATACATTTGACCATTTCTCTAACCTTGCCAAGTCCCTTCTCATCCTTTCCACCCCACCTTGTGCATCAACTCTGTTGCAGATCTTTGTGTCATCTGCAAAGAGACATACTTTCCTTCCAGTCCCTCTGCAATGTTGCTTATAAAGACATTGAAGAGACCAGTCCTAATACTGAACCCTGCGGTACCCACTAGTAACCCCTTTCTTCAGAGTGGACTCCATTTACTATTACTCTCTGTGTCCTATTCTCCAGCCAATTCTTTACCCAGGCTGTCATCTTGGGACCCACTCCCAGGCTGGCTAACTTGTATATTAATCTTTTGTGTGGGACTGTGTCAAATGCCTTGTTAAAGTCTAGGTAGGTCATGTTCACAGCCCCTCCCTGATCTACTACTTTGGTCACCCAGTCAAAGAAATCTATCAGATTTGTCTGACATGACCGTCCTGCTGTGAATCCATGCTGTCTAGGGTCTTGTGCCCTCTGGCCTCAGTTACTCGACAATTCTTTCCTTCAGAAGCGATTCCATCATTTTCCCTATCACTGAGGTTAAACTAACAGGTCTGTAGTTTCCTGCTTCTGCCTTGCTCCACTTTTGTGAAGGGAATCACATCTGCCCTCCTCCAGTCCTCAGCTACCACCCCATCCTTCCATGATTTGTTAAAGAGGGTAGTCAGTGGTGTCACTAGTTCTACCCTTAGAATAATTCTTTGTTTATGCCCCTATATATGCCACTACCATAACCTCCTCAGGGTGCTCCAAGGTGTCTAGCTACACCGGTACCCAACTCCATACAGCTGCTTTATCTCCATGTATCCGCGTCCCACCCCCGGAGTGGGAAGGGGAGAGATTCTCCTCCAACTGCTAGTCTTCTTCAGGCAAGCCAGCTGGGGAGTGATGGTCGGGTCCCCTTGGGAATCACTGAAGCCACTGTCCGTCAGGTAGTGGGGTATTCCCTACATTTCTTTTCGCCCGATCTCTGTGGATGCAGGCAGGGCAGGTCCAAGGTGCATATGCACAGAACTGTGCGGCTGCATTGAACTTCTGGCCTGCGACTGTCCCTCCCTTGACACCCTCGACTTGCGCTGCCACTTGTATTGACCAACGTGTCAGTACTGCAACGAGATGGAGACCCACACTACTCAGAGAACAGCGTCCTCTGGGACACTCAATCCACCCCCCCCCCACATCCAAGCTTGTTCCCAAATCTGGGCTGCTGGTGTCTCAAGTGGTAGCAATCCCTACTATTGATCTCTCGCATTTCGTACTTGTTCTTGGAAGAGTTGTTTACTACGGTTTGGTATCTGGTTTTCTGGCCCTTTATTGTTTTGCAAGCCATGACTGCCCTGGATGTTTCCCTTCGAGTTTTGAGAAAATTCCAGGTTAGTCTATTCAGCATTTCAGAGTGGTGTGAGACATATGGGTATCTGAGGACAAATCTTGTCATCTTATGGCAGGTCTGTCAAAGTAGTTCATAATACATGAACCAGGTTGCACACAGGACCCATCAGGTAGTTGGAGAGAGGACAGACTCTTTTTTATGTTTTTAATGGTTATGTCAACCGGGAAAGACAGAGAGGTCATGATGATCGAACTGGGATGCTGGGGCTCAGCTGCTGTTGGAGGTATGGTTCTCCCTTCAGTGGGTTGCCAATCCCTCATGGTGAAGGACTTGGGGTCATTTTGGACTGCAGAATGCCAATGGGACAACAGGTGTCAGCTCTGGCTTGTACCATCTTTGAAACATCACCAGGATTAAGTCGCATCTAGCTCAGGCAGACCTGGTAACAATCGTCCATGCTTTCACCACCTCTAGTCTGGACTACTGCAATGCCCTTTATTTGGGATTATGTGGAGGTTTGATGAGATGCCTGCAGCTGGTCTAGAATGCTGCAGCCCAAGTAACAGTGGGCTCCTCAAGCAGTAACCATATCACGCTGGTCTTGTGAGTGCAGCACTGGCTGCCTATACTGTGGCACATCACCTTGAAGATATGCCTGTTAACTTACAAGGCCTTCGTGGTTTGGGACCAGACTACCTGAAAGAGCTCCTTGTTCTCTACCACCCAGGTCACCCCCTCTGCTTCATCGATGCGGGCCTACTGGTTGTCCCACCCCGCCTTCTCTGTTAAGACTTTCAGGGGACAGAGTATTTGGAGTTGCTGCTCCAGTTCTGTGGAATGCACGACATTCGCATGGCTATATGGCAGTGGACGTTAAAGCCTCTCTTAAAACGTTTCTTTTCAAACAGTCGTTTCTTAGCTAGTTAATTTATTTTTGCCTTGCATTTAATGTTATTCAATTTTACTTTAAGAGTGTATGATTCAATCTTTGTTTAGAATTTATGTACTATATACGACCTCAAGAGTCTGCAGGAATGGGTGCTAAATAAATAGAGCTTGCCTTGCCTTTTGACCAGCTGATGGATCAGGCAGGGCGTAAGAGACTAATAAAGATTTATTGGAGAGGGGGTGGACAGATATAAAAGATAGGCACCAAATACATCAGTTTCTTTTTTGGGGGTGGTGTCATATTTCTTTTATTTCCTGACGGGCCGTTTTAACACTGCTTTTATGGCTGGATTGGGTGTTGGACCAGTCAGGTAGTTGAAGAGGAAGAGGGCCAGACTTGTTTTCTATTCATACTAACATGCTACAATGCCAGCAGAATAGGCCTATCGGTCTTTCCTGTTTGCTAATTTTGGTCAGCCCCACCCTGGCAGCTGACCTTACTGCCTCACCTTCTTGGGCTTCTCCTGTCCCAGTCCGGATATTCTCACTGCACTGGACTTTGCTTCCAGAACCCTTCCCTGTACCTATCCACTCCCTCTTGAACCCCTCCACTGCCTCTGCCTCCGCCCAGGCAGTGCATTCACAGCTCCACCACCCTCTCAGTGAAGTAGCACCTCCTCCTTTCTCCCTGAATCTCCCCCTCAGCTTCCGGAATCTTACCCCCTCAGCTTCCACCCATGCCCTCTAGTTGCCTCCCCTTCCTTCGAGCACCCTGATGCACCTCCACTATTTACCCCTTCATGTACCTGAAGACCTCTATCATGTCCCCCCGGTCCCTTCCTCCAGCCTCTCCCCATAGGTCCTGTCCCCCAAGCCCCAAATCATTTTGGTTGCCCTCCTCTGGACCCTCTCCAGGAGTTTAATGTCCCTCTTTAAGTGTGGCCTCCAAAACTGCATGCAGTACTCGAGGTGTGGCCTCACCAAGCAGTTATACAGAGGGAGTATCACTTCCCTCCTTCTGGAGGTGATCCCCCTAGCGATGCATGCCAGCATCCTGTTGGCCTTGGCTGCTGCCCTCCTACAAGTCTCCGAGTTGTTCATCTTGACATCCACCACCACCCCCAGGTCCCTCTCAGCCATCGAGACTTGTAGCATCCCTCCCCAGGGTGTACACTTGGCCGGGGTTTCTGGCCCCCAGGTGCAGTACCTTGCATTTCTCTGCATTGGACCTCAGTTTCCACTTTCAAGACCACCTTTCCAGAGCCTCCAGGTCCCCCTGTAGGGCCACCCTCCCCTCCTCCCTATCCACCACTGCCCCCAGTTTTGAGTCATCCACAAAGAGACTCATCTCACTCCTGATACCCTTCCTTATGTCAGAGACATAGGCGCTGAACCGGAGGGGCCAAAGAACCGATCCCTGTGGGACCCCACTAAGGACCCTCCTTTGGGATGAGACTATCCTGCCAACCACAACCCTCTGAGTCCAGTCCTGGAGCCAATTCCCTATCCATCTGATCATCTGGTTCCCCACTTTGATTTCCCCAGCTTATCCAACAGGACCTCATGAAGAACAGAGCCAAGCGCTTTGCTGAAGTCAAGAAGAGGACGTCCACTGACATACCCAGGACCAAGGTACTGTGCACCCAATCATAGAACTCCACAAGGTCTGTCTGACACGATTTCCCAGGGACAAAGCCATGCTGTCTATCGTCCAGGCACCCGACTTTCCCAGATCTCCCCTAGCCTCTCCTTAACAATGCTCTCCATCACCTTTCTCACCACCGATGTCAGGCTGTCAGGCCTGTAGTTCCCTGCCATCTCCCTTGATCCACCCTTGTGGATAGGCACTATATACGCCACCTTCCAGTCCAGGGGCACCCACCCTGTCCTCAGAGAGATGCTAAAAAGCTCCGCCAGGGGTTTCGCCAGGACATCTGCCAGTTCCCTCAGCACTCTGGAATGTAATTTATCCGGCCCCAGTGCTTTCTCCATCCTAAGGGACCAGAGGGCTTCCCTCACTCTCTCTCTCTGTCGTGATTTCCTCCTCCGCTAACTTGTCCCTGTTTTGCCTTCCACCCTCCTGCCAGTGATGCCCCCTCCAGACCCGCTGATTGGTAAGGGTCTCCCCCTCCTCAGTTTCACCATCTCCTCCCATGTAAGATGCAGCCCCCATTTTCCTTGGTGAAAACTGAGGTGAAGTACTCATTTAGTACCTCAGCCTGCTCCCCCAGATCTTGTGCCCACCCCTCCCCTGTTTTAATCCTGCTAATCTGCCCCTTCACCCTTCATTTTCCCCAATGTATCTAAAGAACCCCTTGTTCCCTCTCCTAATTTCCCTGGCCAGGTTCTGCTCCTTCCTTGCCTTAGCCGCCCTCACCACCCTAGTGGCCCTTCTGGCCATCAGCTCATACTCCCCTCGATCCCTTTCACTCCTCGAGCACTTGAAATGCCTACAGGCTGCCTTCTTTTCCCTCACCACCTCCTGAACCTCCAGGGTCCACCAGCAGGGATTTTGGGTCCTCCGCATTTGTGTCTCACTCTTGCGCAGGTGCTGGTAGCATCCTGCACCCCTCCTGATGATTTCCCACCTACTGTCAGTGTCCATATCTGGCCCAAACCCATCCAGATGCTCCTTAAGGATCCTTCCCATTTCCTAAACCCATCCCCTGAAGTCAGTTACCTCCGTCTTTGTGCAGCCTTCTACCCCTCCTGGGTCCAGGCAGAACCAGACTGTGGCATCGTCGCTCCCTGCCAATGGGTCCCTTACCTCCAGGCCCCCAATCTGGTCACTGTCTGTCAGGACCACTTCCAGTATCCGCAACTCCCTGGTCAGCTCCCCCACCTGCTGGGTTAGGAATGCGTCCTGAAAGACATCCAACAACCTCTATTACTTGGCCACCGAGGATGTCATAATCCCCCATTCCATCCTGGCATCTTTGAGTCCCCCAACACCACCACCCTTCCCCTGCCCAATCTGCAGTGTCTCCCAACATCTAACATACTAACATACTAAAATGCCAGCAAGAATAGGCTAACGGGCCTCGTATCCTTTCGTTTGGTCAGCCCCATCCTGGGAGCTGACCTTGCTGCCCTCACCCTCTCTGGCTTCTCCCTTCCCAGTCCCAGATATTCTCGCTGCACTGTACCTGTCCCACCCTCTCCGAACCCCTCCACCGCCCTGCCTCTGCCAGCCCCAGGCAGCGCACTCCACAGCTCCACCACCATCCCAGCAAAGCAGCACCTCCTTTCTCCCATGAACCCCCCCAGCTTCCACCCATGCCTTCAGTTGCCCCCCTTTGGAGCACCCTGACTGCTCCTCTCCTATTTACCCCCTTCACATACCTGAAGACCCCTACCATGTCCCCCGGTCCCTCCTCTCCCACAATGTGCATATTATTTAGCTCTTCGAGCCTCTCCCCATAGGTCCTGTCCCCAAGCCCCAGATCACCCTGGCCATCCTCCTCTGGACCCTCTCCAGGAGCTCAACATCCCTCCTTAAGTGTGGCCTCCAAAACTGCACGCAGCACTCCAGGTGCAGCCCCGCCAAGCAGTTACACAGAGGGTATCACCTCCTCCCTCCAGAGGCGATCACCCTAGCGGTGCATCCTAGCATCCTGTCAGCCCCGCCGCTGTCCTCCCACAAGTCTCCGAGTTGTTCATCTCGACATCCACCACCACCCCAGGTCCCTCTCAGCCATCAAGACTGGTAACATTTCCCCAGGGTGTACATTTGGCCGAGTTTCTGGCTCCCAGGTGCAGTACCCTGCATTTCCCTGCACTGAACCTCAGCTTCCACTTTCTAGACCACCTTTCCAGATCCTCCAGGTCCCCTGTAGGGCCACTCTCTCCTCCTCTCCATCCACCACGCCCCAGTTTTGATTCATTCACAAAGAGACTCATCTCACTCTTGATACCCTTTCTTATATCAGAGACGTAGGCATTGAACTGCCACCAGCCTCTCCTCCAGTTACTCCGCCAGCGCAGGGAGTCTGTACACCACTCTATTTTTACTCTCTTGCACTCCCTTGTTATCAAGGTTACCCAAATCACCTCCACAGCTCCCTCCACCTCCTCTACTCCCCCTATGCCAATGCAGTTTTTTACTATCATTGCTACCCCTCCTCCCCTTCCCTCCCCCTGTCCTTCCTGAACATAGTGTAACCCTCCAGGTTCAGGTCCCAGTCGTGCCCCGCGGTGGCCCAGGTCTCAGTGACCACTGCCACATCCACCTCTCCCTCAGTTAGCATCGCCTGGAGTGCAGGCATTTTGTTGCACAAGCTCCTGGCATTTTGCATGACTTACCTTCCACCCCTTCCCTATACTCCCGTTTCTCCTGCTCGCGTTCCCATGGGGATTCCGTCTTCCCCCGGTCTGCACCTTACATACTAACATACTAAAATGCCAGCAGAATAGGCCCACCGTCTTCGCTTCACTGCTTTCTGGTCAGCCCCCACCCTGGGAGCTGGACCTTGCTGCACCTCTCGCCTTCTCTGGCTTCTCCCTTCCCAGTTCCGGATATTCTCACTGCATTGGATTTTGCTTCCAGAACCCTTCCCTGTACCTGTCCCACCCCTCTTGAACCCCTCCACCGCTCTCTGCCTCCACCAGCCCCTAGGCAGCGCATTCCATGGCTCCACCACTCTCTCAGTGAAGTAGCACCTCCTCCTTTCTCCCTGAATCTTCCCCTCCAGCTTCCACCCATGCCCTCTAGTGGCCCCTCCTCCTTCCTTGAAGCACCCTGACTGTTCCTCCCTATTTACCCCCTTCATGTACCTGAAGACCTTTATCATGTGCCCCGGTCCCTTCTCTTCCAATGTGTTACATATTTACTGAGCTCTCTTCATAGGTCCGTCTCCCCAAGCCCCAAATCATTTTAGTTGCCCACCTCTGGACCCTCTCCAGGAGTTTAATGTCCTTTTTTAAGTGTGGCATCCAAAACTGCATGCAGTACTCAAGGTGTGGCCTCACCAAGCAGTTATACAGAGGGAGTATCACTTCCCTCCTTCTGGAGGTGATCCCCCTAGCGATGCATCCCAGCATCCTGTTGGCCTTGGCTGCTGCCCTCCTACAAGTCTCCCAGTTGTTCATCTTGACATCCACCACCACCCCCAGGTCCCTCTCAGCCATCGAGACTGTGCATTCCCCCCAGGGTGTACACTTGGCCCGGGTTTCTGGCCCCAGGTGCAGTACCTGCATTTCCTGCATTGAACCTCAGCTTCCACTTTCTAGACCATCTTTCCAGAGCCTCCAGGTCCCCTGTGGGGCCACCTCCCCTCCTCCCCATCCACCACTGCCCGCAGTTTGAGTCATCCATAAAGAGACTCATCTCCTCCCTGATACCTGTCCTTATGTCAGAGATGCGAGGCGTTGAACAGGAAGGGCCCAGGACTGATCCTGTGGGACCCCACTAATGACCCTCTTTGGGGATGAGACTATCCCGCCAACTATGACCCTCTGGGTCCGGTCCCTGGAGCCAATTGCTCAGCCATCTGATCATCTGGTTCCCACCCCATTTCTCCCAGCTTATCCAACAGGCACGTGAGGAACAGAGTCAAATGCCTTGCTGAAGTCTAGAAAGAGGACATCCACTGGTCTACCCAGGTCCAAGGCACTCGTCACCCAGTCATAGAACTCCACAAGGTTTGTCTGACATAATTTCCCCGGGATGAATCCATGCTGTCTATCGATCAGGCACCCTGACTTTTCCAGGTCCCCCCCTAGCCTCTCCTTGACAATGCCCTCCATCACCTTGCCCACCACCGATGTCAGGCTGACAGGCCTGTAGTTCCCTGCCACCACCCTTGATCCCCCCTTGTGGATAGGCACTATATGTGCCAACTTCCAGTCCTGGGGCATCCACCCTGTCCTCAGAGAGATGGTGAAAAGCTCTGCCAGGGGTTTCGCCAGGACATCTGCAAGTTCCTTCAGCACTCTGGGATGTAATTTATCCGGCCCCAGTGCTTTCTCCGTCTTAAGGGACCTGAGGGCTTCCCTCACTCTCTCTGCTGTGATTTCCACTTCCGCTACCTCTTCTCCCTGCTTAGCCTTCCCTCCTCCAGCCAGTGATGCCTCCCCCTCTCCCTAGACCCGCCGATCGGCAAGGGTCCCCCCTCCTCAGTATCACTGTCTCCTCCCATGTATGATGCAACACCCCCATTTTCCTTGGTGAAAACTGAGGTGAAGTACTCATTTAGTACCTCAGCCTGTTCCCCCGGGTCTTGTGCCCATCTCTCCCCTGTTTTAATCCTGCTAATCTGCCCCTTCACCCTTACCACTCAGCCTTTTCCTGCATTGCTCCAGCTCCCCAGAGGGGTGGAAACAGAGTCCTTCCTTTATCAGACCCCCCTTGACAGCCTTTTCTCCCATCCCTCCCCGTTTCACAAGTTTAAACCCCACCTTTCACCAACGAACCCCTCTACTTTCAATTTAAGGATTTCCCTCCTCTCCAAATTGAGATGAAGTCTATCCCTAGCATACAGCCCCTTACCCTCCCAGGTCTCCTCCCAATCCCCATCAACCCATACCCTCTGGCCCACACCACTCCCTAAGCCACTGGTTTATCTCCCTAATCTTCTTCTTGTGTTCCCCACTAGCCTCGGCACCGGCAGGATTTCGAGAAAACTGCGCATCCTATGTCATGACAGACCCTGGCAAGATCCCTGAACCTTGCCTGTATCTCTAGCTCACTATTTCCTCAATGTCATCAGTACCCAAGCAGATCACTATGTCTGGGGCACCTCCACAATCCTTTGCCAGTTGATATGCCTCATGCTGGACCCTGTGCACCATTAGTCCAGGGAAGCATTTTTGTTCTCTACGGCAGACTTCCCCCCTCCCTATCCATTTGATACCCCTGATCATGGAATCACCCAGCAGGAACACTCTGACCACCCTTTTCCTCCATTTCCCTCCTTCCATGTCCCTCATCCTTTCTCCGGTCCCTCCCCAGCCGGCTCCCTTACCACTCCCCTATCTGGGTGTCACCTGCCGCCCCTCCTTATTTACCCTGGCGACCCCCCCTCCCTTGGATCCTATGCCTCTCCTCCTCCCCAGTATGTAATGTGCTCCACTATCCCTCGTCACTGCTCCACATTCTGGTCCTCCCCCATCTGCTAAACTAGCCTGGCTCGTCCGCCGTTCCTTCCATCTTTGTTCAGCCTCCCTTGCCCATGACCCCCCTGGCCCCAAACCTGTGTCCTCCCTTTCACTTCTGGTCCTTCTCCTTGCCCTTTCCTCCCTCTACCCCTCCTCCCTCCTGCTCTGATCCCCCCTCCCCTGTTCCTGCATTCCAAGTTCCCCCCTATTTTTCTGCACTCTGGCCCTGCTCCCTTTTCATCTCTAACTTTGCCCCATCATGGCTACATCACCCCCCCTTCCTCAAGCAGAAGTAGAAAATTGAAGCTGTTACTGAGCTTAAGGTCCAATCCACCTCCCCACCTTGCTTCCTTCTGTCCTTCTGTCCTGTCTGAGAATGTCCTCCTTTTGGCCCCCCTCTGTGAAGGTCCCCAGATACATGCCTACTTCCTTGGTAGTGTCCTCCTTTTGGGCCCCTCTGTCAGGGTCCCCATGTGATCCCAGAGTACTCTCCTGCACTCCTTTGCCTATGCCTCTGCCCCTAATGCTTGGTGCAAACCCGTGGGAGAGCCCCTGCCCTATTCTCCAACCATATCTGCCCCCCTCCAGCTGTCTCTTAACCCCCTGAACCTCCTCCCTAAGCTGTGCCAGCTGGTAGCACACTGGGCAACCACCAAACTTCCAAGCCCAGTCCAGCATCATGGCCACCAATCACATTGTGCACCCCACCACCCTCCCAAAGATGCCGGCTCTAATGACATGTGGTCCCATCCCCCTTCAAGTAGGTTTCCTGGGGTGAACCACCAGGTTCCCTACTAGTTCAAGATACACCCCTACCCACTAATCAGTTCAGCCACTAATCCTAGATACAGTCCCACAGTAAACAGTTACCCCCGTTACTAGGTGCAGTACTACACATTAAACAGTTTACTTAGATTAGGAGTGCTGATAGATGTCAAAACGAATAACTCTGAAAACTGCAGAAGAACTGCAGCCAAAGTAAACAGGATACTGCACCGCACAGCCAGGGGAACCATGTCCAGAAGGAGGGGCGATCCTCCCCTGCACAATGCCCTGGTCAGACCGCAGCCTGAGCACTGCGTACAGTTCTGGAGACCTCCTCTGAAGAAGGATATAGGCGCTGCTGGAGAGGATCCAGAGGAGAATGACCAGGATGATTCAGGGCATGGAGGGTAAGCCCCATGAGGAGAGACTGGAAGAGCTTGGGGTTTACTCACTGGAGGAGAGGAGGGACAGGGGAGACACAACAGAGGCCCTCAAGTACGTAAACGGAACAACCAGGAGCGGAACCAAGGAGATTTTTACATAGAAACATAGAATTTGACAGCAGATAAGGACCGCTTGGCCCACCCAGTCTGCCCATTTCCCTACCTAATAGATAAGCTGCAGATCCTAGTTAACCAGCAGCCTACTTCTTCCTACCCCCACCCCCTAGAATTGCCTTATGACTGTCCCATGCATGCTTGAATTCCACCACTATTTTTGACTCCACAACCTCCTCCGGAAGGCTGTTCCATGCATCCACAACCCTCTCTGTGAAAAAATACTTCCTTAAATTACCTCTGAGCTGCCCTCCCTCTATTTTCAAATTGTGGCTCCTTGTTCTTCCACAACTCTTTTTTTGAAAGATGCTACCATCTTGGACTTTGTTGATTCCCTTGAGGTACTTGAAAGTTTCTATCATGTTCCCCTTCTCCCTCCTTTCCTCGAGGCTATACATATTAAGCTCCTTAAGTCTCTCTTCATATGTTTTCTGGTGCAGACCCTGCACCATTTTAGTTGCCCTCCTCTGGACAGCTTCCATCCTGTCTATGTCATTATGGAGATTGGGTCTCCAGAACTGCACGCAGTACTCCAGATGGGGTCTCACCAGCTGTCTGTACAGAGGGATAACAACTTCCTGTTTTCTACTGGTGATGCCTCTCCCTATGCATCCCAGTATCCCTCCAACCCTCCTTGCTGCCATCTCATTGCTTCCCACCTTTAGGTCATCTGATATGACTACCCCCAGGTCCCTTTCCATTTTGTTGTTGTTAGTATCTCACCCCCATTGTGTACTCTTCCCTGGGTTTTGTTTCCCAGGTGCATTACCTTGCACTTCTTAGCATTGAATCTAAGCTGCCATACATTTGACCATTCCCAACCTTGCCAAGTCCTTCTCATCCTTTCCACCCCACCTTGTGCATCAACTCTGTTGCAGATCTTTGTGTCATCTGCAAAGAGACATACTTTTCCTTCCAGTCCCTCTGCAATGTAAACATAAAGACATTGAAGAGGGACCGATCTAATACTGAACCCTACGGTACCCCACTAGTAACCCCTTTCTTCAGAGTGGACTCCATTTACTATTACTCTCTGTGTCCTATTCTCCAGCCAATTCTTTACCAGGCTGTCATCTTGGGACCCACTCCCAGGCTGGCTAACTTGTATATTAATCTTTTGTGTGGGACTGTGTCAAATGCCTTGCTAAAGTCTAGATAGGCCATGTCCACAGCCCTCCTGATCTACTACTTTGGTCACCCAGTCAAGAAATCTATCAGATTCGTCTGGCATGAACTTCCTGCTGTGAATCCATGCTGCCTTGGGTCCTGTGCCCCTCTGGCCTCTAGATACTCAACAATTCTTTCCTTCAGAAGTGATTCCATCATTTTCCCTATCACTGAGGTTAAATTAACAGGTCTGTAATTTTCTGCTTCTGCCTTGCTCCTACTTTTGTGAAGGGGAATCACGTCTGCCCTCCTCCAGTCCTCGAGTACCACCCCATCCTCCCATGATTTGTTAAAGAGGGTAGTCAGTGGTGTCACTAGTTCTACCCTTAGTTCTTTTAGAATTCTGGGATGAATCCCAACAGGCCCCATTGCTTTGTCCACCTTCAGTTTTAAGAGTTCTTTCAGAACCCTTTCTTCTGTAAATGGGCTGGTATCAACTTCTGTATCCAGAGTGTTTCTACTGTTTGTTTTAGGTACCTCCCCCTCTTCATTTCAGCCATGGTGTGAAAAATGACAGCTGTACTGTTCATAAGGAAGTGTGGAAAAATGCCAGTGGTGAAAATCTGGACTGAAAACATTAGAAATCCACAAATTTACCAGGGTGCGTGGAAACTGTGCAATGGTCGCTTCGTAACACAGTCATTTTTTGGACTTTTTTCACCAAATTTTTAACATAGCCATTTTAACACCTCTGCTCATGAACAGTGTCACTGTGATTTTCTTAATCTGTCCGAACATTGATTTCGCACACAGACTGCGCCATTGTGCACTACATGTGCGGAAACATATTTTGGGTGAGATGTGAAAAATGACAGCTGTACTGCACATAGGAGGTGTGGTAAAATGAAAATGTTTAAAATCTGGGTGAAAATATTGAAAATTCGTGAACTTCTGACGTGCATACAAACAGCGCAATGCATGCTCGTAAAACAGTAATTTTAGAATTTTTCACCAAATTTTCAACATAGGGTTTTGGAGGCCTACCTCATGAACTGTGACACTGACTGAATTGGAAGATGGGGTGCCACACCTACAAAAACTCGGATGATGGCACTATGTTTCTTGCAGATGCGTGCAAGCAAACATAAAAAGGTACATCTACTCTCATTTGTAAAGGGATCAACTTTTGTAGACACACTCACTGAGCTGATTGGAATGGGGTTACCAGATATTGGCAGGGATGATGGATAGCCATAGAATTGCTTTATAATGTGTATGCATACGAGAAGCCTTTTAACACATTGATAAGGTTTTGAATGATTTTCTCAGTTATGAAATTATTATAGCTAGGGATTTTAATGAAATTCCTGATCCAGTGTTGGACAGACCATCAAGCACGCCTATCCAGACAACCACTAAGGCTAGAACTGTTTGATCTTGTCGATTCTTGGAGATTAGTTCATCCTATGGGGATGGACTGTACATTTTTTTCAAATAGACATACTTATTATAGCAGACTGAAGTACGTCTTTATTGCTAAAAAAAGAGGGTGACTTCTATGATGAACGCCCAAATAAACACAAACACAATATCAGATCATGCATTAATAGGAATAGACCTAATGTTATACACTCCAGGGGTGAAAAGTCCCAGATGGAGAATAAATGTCAGCCTACATAAGGGGAAAGACTTTACTGAATGGGTTGCAGATCAGATTAAATATATTTTTAATTTAATGATACTGGTGAAGTATCTCAGGGCATACCTCTAGAAACCTACAAAGCTTATATAAGGGAAGAAGTATCAATTATTCCTCCAAGAAAAGAGGACACAGAAAAATACTTAGAGAAAAGAAAAGAGCTAGCAGCTCTGGAAAACAATATCTAAATCAACAAAACAAAACCAGAACAGAACTACTACACAAGGTGACAGTTAAGAAAGGAGAAATTAACAATATCTGATCACAACAAGCAGAATATGCTTTATGTAGGACACATCAGCAATACTGGGAAGCAGAAGACAAGGCGGGTAGACTGTTAGCTTTGAGACTAAGAAAGGTACAACAAAATGTAATCCCAGAAATCAAATCTACAGGAGGACAGATTCTCACAAGTAATGTGGACATTAATGAGGTGTTCTGTGGGTTCTATAGTAAATTGTACACTAGCAAAGAAACCAGGGACACATATGTGGGGGATGAATTTTTTAAGAATATCAATATATCAACCATATTTTCTCAAGAAAAATATATATCAGATGGGGAAATTACATTAACTGAAGTTCAGCAGGCTATTCAGGAATGTCCACTGGGGAAATCCCCTGGACCAGATGGAATCCCAGGAGAGTTCTACATCAAACTCTCCAAGGAGATATCTTCCCAACTTTATCAAATTCTTTAGAAGCCATAGCTCAGAAACATAAACCTGAGACCATGAAACAAGCCTTTATTATACTAATACAAAACAAGCATTTGTCAATGCTGAATGTTGTCTTGCTGCCATTGGCAGTACAGGAGTTAGAGAGATGCAGCATAGGAGTGGCAGTCAAGTATTGAACTGATGCCAACCCACCCCAACCCTGCAGAGAGTGAGAGGCATTAGGGTGTCCCTGTGGGTGTTTGTTAGTGCAGTGCGGGAAAACATGCTGGGCAGAATGTGAAAAATGACAGCTGCACAGTTCATAAGGAGGTGTAATTAAATGCCAGTGCTGAAAATGTGGCATACAAATATCACGGAATTTGCAGAGTTGCAAGGGTGCGTGGGAAATATGCAGGCACGCTTGCAGCACTGCCAGTTTATAGGCGTTAGGCGCAAATTTTCAACATAGGCATTTTAGCACCTCTTCTCATGTACAGTGTCACTGTCATTTCCTGAAAGTGTCCCAAGAAGTGATTTGCACAGTGACCACGCTATTCTGCACGGAAGTGCAGAAACACATTTGGGCAGGTTATGTGAAGTGGCAGCTGTACTGTTCATCAAGAGGTGTGTAAAAATGGCAATGGTGAAAATCCAGAGTGAAAATATCACTGGAAATGCAGCCAGTACGAGCATGCAAACAATCTCCAGCGCGCGCTCGTAACACAGTCATTTAATGGAGTATCAGCTCCAAATTTTCAACATAGGCATTCTAGGAGCTCTGCTCATGAACTGTGTCACTGTCATTTTCATAATCTGGCCAAACACTGATTTCCACAGCGACTGTGCAATTGTGTGCCGGAAGTGCAGAAACACATTCGGGCAGGATGTGGAAAATGACAGCTGTACTGTTCACAAGGAGGTGCACAAAAATGCAAATGCTGAAAATCTGACATTAAAATATTGCAAATCGCCAAAGTTATGACCTCACGTAGCCTGCAATGCAGGCTCGTAAAACAGGCATTTGTTGGATTTTTTTTTCCACCAAATTTGGAACATAGGCTTTTTGAGAGGCCACCTCATGAACACTGGCACTGTCATTTCATTAATGGGTCCCGAAAGATGATTTCGCACAGTGACTGCAAAATCACCTTTCAAGGCCGATTAACACCATGACAGTGATAGAATTCATGAGGAGGGGCCCCAAAAACCCCATGTTGAAAATTTGTGCCAAAATTCCAAGAAATGCCTGAGATATGCATCAAAGATATGCATCCTTACCTACGTAAGGACATAGACAGGGTAGAGAAGGTTCAGAGGAGGGCAACAAAGATGGTGCATGGATTGCATCACAAGTCCTATGAGAGGACAGGTTGAAGGCACTGAACATGTACTCCCTGGAGGAAGAGGGAGAGAGGATATGATAGAGACATCAAGTATCTTACAGGGAGGAACAGGGTGCAGGAATGCACTATTTTAAGCGAAAAAGATGTTCCAGGACTAGAGAGCATGGGATGAAGTTGGAGGGAGGACGATTCAGAGGAAGCGTGAGGAAAAATTTCTTCACAGAACGGGTGGTGGACAAGTGGAACACCCTGCCAGAGGAAGTGGTGGGGCTGAAACAATCAGGATTTAAGAATTCATGGGATAGACATAAAGAAATTCTGGAGGTCAGGGGTAAGGGCAACAGACTTCCCGGAAAACATTAACTGAACTTACAAACTTAAATGGGCAGACTGGGTGGGCCATAGGCCCTTATCTGCCGACACTGTCTATGTATCTATGTAAAGTTGAAAAACCCTATTAATTGCATTATACAGCTTATCGGCATTTCCTTAGTGGTCGGCTTTGAAAGAGTGCAGAGTGTTCCAGACCACTGATCGTCGCACAGGAGTCCGGAGGTAAGTATGGGGTGGGGGTGAGGGAGGCAGGGTGCAGTGGTGGGTGCAGGTGGGGGAGGGGGATCTAGACTATGAGGGACGGTTTCGTTTTCTAGGTGGAAAAAATAAAAAGAAAACCGTCGCGGGACAGATTTCTCATTGCAGGGCATTTGGCACGCTGGGGTGGGCTCCCAGCGTGCCACCTAAAGCTGAGTTTTGTGGTGGGAGTGTCCAGTAGCCGATGGGGATTGAGCACCCTCATCGGCACACAACTGAAGGTAATGCCGCCAGGATTGGGCACCCTGCCAGCAAACAAAGAAAGGGGCGCGAGCTGAGGGGATTGAGGCACCTTCGGAAGTCAACAGTTGGGGGGTGATGCGCGACAGGAAGCGGGCTTCCCGTCGGTGTGCAAAGCGGGGGGGTGCAAGCCGAGTTAATGCCTCGGCGATCCACATTTGCGGGGGGGATGCCGACGAGTGGAGGCTTCCCCATTGGCACACAAACACGGGGGTTTGCCGACAGAGATTGGGCACTCGATGTCGACTAAGGTGAAGCGGCGCCGCTCGCCGACCATGGCCATATGGCGGCGAGCCACGTCAAGCAAGGACCCCTGTGTAGACGATTGCAGTGGACCTTTGGTTTGATGTGATAGCCCATTATGTATCCATGGTGTGGCGGTGGCATGCAGGCTGATTGAGGAATGAGGACACACCTACTGATCGTGCCTGCATTCGCCCAACAGCAGCCGGACCCCAAGACCCACACTGTCGCAAGATGTTGCTTGCGCATGCACGCAATCCAACATAAAAAGAGGGAAGGATCCACTAGATTGCAACAGTTATAGGCCGATCTCTCTAATGAAGATGGACTATAAAATACTAACAAAGATATTAGTTAAGAGAATTCAAATAATAATTCCAAATCTATTTGGATTAGAACAAGCGGGGTTTGTTAAAAGTAGGTCTGGGGTGAATTGCGTCCGGAGGCTGCTCAATCTCATCTGGTGGTCTTAAAATAGGGATACAAACCTTTTGTTGCCTTATCGCTAGATATTCTTAAAACCTTTTACTCAGTTGGATGGGGTCATATGTCCAGAACTCTCTCAGAATTTGGTTTTGGGGAAAGCTTTGTTAAGTGGGTATCTATGATGTATGATACACTCACAACTCAAGTCATAACTAATGCAGTAATTTCCCCAAGATAGATCTAGCTTGTGGCACAGTGACGCCTTTATCCCTTTTTGTTTATTCTAGCCATTGAACCCTTAATTAGAACCATAAATCTCCATCCGGATATTAAAGGTGTACAAGTAGGAAAGACAGAACACACAACATTGTGCGCTTGGAATAGTCTGCCACAAGTGGTGGTAGAGGCAAGCACAGTGGAGGGTTTAAACATGCCTGGGGCAGTACAGGGAACATCGGGGAAGGGAGTGATGAAAAGCCATTGACACTTAGGGTGAGTGGATGTATACATGTACAGGGCCTACGGACAGACTGGATGGGCCTAATGGTCCTTATCTGCTGACAATTTTTATGTCTCTATGTTTCATTCACATTTGCTGATGATCTACTGCTAACTTTAGGTACGACCATTCAGTTTTGCCTTAACATTAAAAAAGTGCTTAAAGAGTTTGAAACAATATCTGGGCTTCAAATTAATTGGAACAAGGCACAAATATTGTGTAGTGGGCTACAGGGTCTCATGAGAAAACAATTGGAGAATACACTTTCACTGGAATGGTTCAAATCCAGTATTACGTTCTTAGGCCTACAAATTACAACTGAGTTAAACAAAATGCTAGATATTAATTATCTGCCATTACTGACAGAAACAGAACTAAATTTAAAAAGATATGACAAACTTAAGTTATCCCTATGGTGCAGCAGAATAACATTTTGAGAGCGTGAGATTCAGTGAACAATGATGTTCCACTATACACTTTTTATTAATGCTGACCATGTGGGTATTATTTTGATGGATTGTCCAGTCAAAGCAAACTAGGTGAAAGAAACTAATGGTCAAAATGAGCAGCAGTAACCTAGAGCCGACCCACCCTACTCATGTGAATGATGCAGCTGTATTGCATGTTGCAGTGTACTGTGGGATGGTACACTACAATCGGAACCTCAAGACAGCGCTGTCATATAAGAAGAGGCGCTATGTCACAGGAAAAACTTCAAATATGAGCCAACAAACACCAGCATGCCTCTGCTGAATACAAAAAGGCTTTATTGATACAGTAAATCAAAAAACACGCACGACCACCACTGTGGTATCGGTTGGTACAAGGAACCCTACCAGTTTCATATACAAGAATGTCCTCAGATGGTGGTGGTGCATGTTTTTGATCTATCAACAAACCTTTTATATTCAACAGAAGAATGTCTTGGAATTTGTTGCTACAGTATGGTACACTACCTTTTCCAACAGGTGGCAATGTTGTCTATGACTACTTCTACTGATCAATATGCAGTACATTTATTATGCTTCCCGCTAGGCAAAGCATTTTGCTGTGATACAGGACTCTGAGAGGTGTGTCGCAGTGATCCAATACATGAGAGTCTACAAGGGGCGTGACCATTATTCAGCCAGTCTGATAATGACGCTGCTGAGGCATGATGTGCTGGGACTTCAAAACATTGTGCTGACAGACACATTCATAAATCTGCTCCTTCAGCAAGCACAGCTGATCTCATTCTCTCTGTGTCAGAGCAGGGAAAGGTTAGTGCCTGTGTCATACAATAGCTCATCTTTTACCATGCAAATTCTTTTCATTAAGTTCCAGCTTTCTTCCAGCTAGGCTGTTTGAATTCAAGCACTGCAGGCTTTTTAGAATCAGGATTTTAAACAACATATAAAGGCTTTACAAAGTACCCTCTGCACTTTATATTAACAGCCAACAAACATACTTGGTACTTTATGGTTGTTAACGCTCTATAAGCACTTTCGTAAGCAGTTTTTCTTATTCATATGCATCTCAAGCATTTTATTCAGCACGGCAGGCACCTAGCACCACATATGGACAGAAAAGGTAAAATTGTAAGAGAAAGAATAGTGAGAGGGAGACTACCTAGGTACTGTAGGTGGCCAATCTACCAAGGCATAAAATGGGAAATAAATATGATAGGAAAATAGCACTGCTGCAGCAGACTACTAAGACAGAAAAGGGAGAGGTTAGAAAAATATGTTCCTAGGTGCTCCATTTATTCCTAACATAGAGTACAGCTCTACCACAGCCTGCAGTTCAGTTTTATGATGTTCTCACACCGGACTGGTGGGAATAGAGCCACGTTCTTTCTGAAGTCACCCACGTACACCAGGCTACAGCAGCACTGCTACAGAGGAACCATTACACTGAGACCCCAGCCCCCACTCCAAGCAGAGAATGGTGAAACTGTATTTTTATTCTTTTAAATTTCCTTCAGTTTGTCAGTTGTTGCCCCACCATAACTACCCCCATTCCAACCCTAGTCTTCCGGCACGGCATGGGATTTGCACCTTGACTTGGTACAACATTAATACCAGCGGCAAGCATCCGGCATTGACAAATGCTTGTTAAACAAGAAATGAAAGACGTAAACCGATCACCATCCAGGCAGCCAGTTACATCACATCGGTCAAGTGCAGTGCAGTCATAAAATAAAGGTTGCTAAGGCCACCTGAAGACCTGATGACGGTCAATTACATCCTTCCTAGTTCCACAATTGCTGCCAACCAGTGCCAAGTAATTTAAGTACATAAAATTAAAATTTAAATATAATAATCTCAGCCCAGTTACTGTAAGTGAGATGTATTATTACTGCCAGGCTAGCATACCACACATACACACACACACACACAATATTTATTTTATTTATTTGTTTTAGTATTACAAATACCTTTGAGCCGAGGCTCTTTACAAAGGTTCACGTCACTGGTACAATTGAGACAATCATAAGCAAAGATAACAGTTTATAAAATAAAAAAGTTTACGTATTGTCTTTTGTAGATGAAAAAGAACAATAAGGTGAAACTTTGGGAAGGAAAGGGAAAGAAGGAGGGTGAAATCAGGGAGACTAAGTGGATGGGAGAAAAGAGGAGGTAGGTTGGGGGGGACAGAGAGAGGAGAGGTGGAAGGCGGATAAGAATAGAGGTAGTGCAGCCGGATGGCATTTGTCATGGGCCAGCAGGGGAGGTGAAGATAGGAGGGGGTGCTGGCAAAGTGCAGGAGTAGATGTGGATCCAAAAGGGCATCTTCAGCTATGGAACCAAAAGACATGTTTAGCCACAACAGTCATAGAGGTTGGAGGCAGTGAGTGTTAGGCGGGGCCGAGTCTTAAAAGTGCTGAGTGATAGTGAGGATGAGATGTTGCTGGGAAGACCGTTGTACCAACTAGTGGCCCGGTAAGCAAAGGATCTTTGGCCTTGTGTTGTGTGCGGCAATGCGGGACTTGCAGAAGCTGAGTTTGATCCCTGGTATGGCGGGTGTGGATTCTCGGTTGTATGAGGGCACAGACTCTGGGGGGGGGGGCAAGGCCCAGCAAGATTTTCTTAGTAGTAATACAAGTTTGGTGTTTTATTCGATTGGCAAGATTCAACCATCCAGTTTGAGAATAGAGGTCACAGGTGTGAGTTAGGCATTGGGAGCCAGTGACAAGTCGACAGGCCTTGTTGAGGCGGTGATTCACGTTGAGTGCAGTGGATGTAGAGAGCTGTAAATGATAATGCCATAATCAATGATGGATATGATGGAGCTCTGGACAGCGACAGCGAGGGCTTGGTGTCAGGTGTTTCCTATGATGGAATAGCAGGCCTAGCCGGAGTTAGCGGCTTTAGCGACATGGTCGATAGTGGCAGTGTAGGAGAGGTGAGGTCAAGGTGATCCCGAGGTATTTAAAGTTTTGACCTATTCCAGTGCGGCACCTTGTCTGGTGATAACAGAGAGTTTGAAGTGCTTATGTTTATTATGGGAGCAGCTGAAGATCATGGCCTTTGTTTTTGATTAAGTATCAGTTTGTGCTTTGAGCCAATTCTCAACCGAGGAGAAGCCGAGTTGGAGATTTTCTTGTAATTTCTTCGGTCCTGGTGTGTGCAAGGATTACTGCATCATCGGCATACAGGGTGATATGTTCAGTGCAGGAGTCCGGTAGGGTGTTAAGGAACAGGCTGAAGAGTAGGGGCCCAGTATTGAACCCTGGGGACTCCAGAGAGGACAGGTTTGAATCAGAGTGACATCTCCAATTTTTACACGCTGGGTGCGGTTTTCAAGATAGCTTTTGAACCAAGAGATTGAATCATTGGAGAGACCAGCATTTTTAGTTGGCTCAGCAGGAAGGAGTGGACAGTATCAAGGCTTTGGCCAGGTTGATGAAAATAGCACCAGTTAGTTGTCCATTGTCAAGAGAGCTGTGAATGGAGCTGGTGAATCGAGTAAGGCAGAGGATGTACTATGACCTTTCTAAAAGCCATGTTGCTGTTTACAGAAAATATTATAATTGTTCAGATGCTCGGTAAGTTGGTCCACTACTATGGTTCCAGTGCCTTGAGAGGGAGGCAGAATGGAGATAGGGCGAAGTTAGCATGGTCAGCCTTATCACCACTTTTGTGAATCGGGGTAACAGTGGCCATTTTCCATTTGTCTGGGAATTGGCTAGAGGAAAGAGAGAGATTAAAGATCTTGGTGAGGGCCCAAGTACCTCGTCAAGTGTTAGGGCCAGTAGCTTGAGGTCAAGTGTGTCATTGCTTGTTCTAGATTTGCTGATGGCTTTGGCAATGTAGTTTCAGACTTGATGTTTCTTTAGTGCTTTAAAGTAGAAAGGTGGGTGACAGGCATGGGTGGAGGAGTTGGGGGGGGATGGGACCTGACACATCTTGGAAGAAGTCCGGAGGAGAACACCGCTAAGGTCTGTGAAAGCGATGTTAAAAGTGTTCGCAATAGTTTTAGAGTTGAGTGTAGTGTGCCCATTTATGTTGAGTATGTTGCGTAAGATTTTGACTGCTTACCAGTGACATCTTTAATGTTTTTCAGAAATCCCTCCCATTTCCCCAGGAGTTAGTGAGGGCATTTATATAGTAGTCAGATTTCTGTTGCGAATGGATTTGGTGCAGTCGTTCCATGCCGTTTATAATTCTGGATGTCGAGTTGCTTACCGGGTTTCTGCCAGTTCCCAGAGGTGGCCCTGGATTTAAGTTTTTCAGGAGGTTTTCTGACAGCCAAGGTTACTGAGCGATTTAACTTTACTCTTTGAGGGGGGGCAAATTTATTACAGACTTCATTGAAAATGTGAATAAATTGCTCCAGTGCAGTATTAGTATCTGTTGCCTTGAAGACGGGAGACCAGTCCTGCAGACTGAGGTGTGATTTGAGGTGGGGTAGTTGACCACAGGGTAGGACTCTGCTGGTGAAGATTTTTGGAGGGGCTTATAGAATTTGTTTGACCAGGTATAGCTGATGGGAGAGAGGTCATTGAGTGAGTCAGGGAGGACTGAGGTTTTCGTGATCCGAGAGGGGTGGTTGGTTAGGATCCAGTCATAGTAGGTTGCAGGTCCCAGTTCTGTAGTTCTTTCTGGTTGCATAGTCAACCATTTGAGTCAGGTTAGCTGATATAACAGAGTCCTTAAATGACCCTCCTTCAGCTGAGAACCAATAAGAGGTGGTGGTGCCTTTATGTATGCCAGGGGTACTTAGACACTGTTGAAATACCTGTGTCTGAATTTGGACCTTCTGCTGTTGAATCAGTCTTCCTTTCCCTCTCCCTGGCACCATAAAAACTCATAGTAGGTTGTGTATGCATGCCCCCTAAGGTAGCAGTCCCTGGCCTCCCTCCTTCATAACCCTCCTTGCTAACCTCCCCCAGCATGACCTCATACTTGAGGAGACTTCAGTGTTGACTGGCTGCATTCTAACTCTTCTAAACTGCCTGCCATCCTGGCTGACTCAAATCTGGTTCAAATTATTGGTGACCCTACTCATATTAATACAAGGACAGGTAACCATACTTTACTTGACTGGGTGGTCACAAACTGTGCCCTGAAGATAAAATCAGTGGAGGTCCTCTCAGACGGTATGAGCGACCACCGCTGACACTCTGTGTATGGCGAACAACTTCCCTAACCCCCTCCTAAGGTCATCACTGTGTAGGACATGTACAGGTTTGACACCAACAACTTTGTCGATACCATCCGTGAACCTGACTGGGCTCCAATTAATACCCCGCTCGGATGTTAACTTGGCACTCAGACTATTTTGTGGTAAAATTCTCTAATATTGTTGATCAACACGCCTTTAAAGAGTTGCCAGGTAAAGGTATAAAAGCACCGTGGCTCAACAAGGAATTAAGGCAGCTCATGTCCACTCGTGATAAGGCATGGAGGACTTGTAAGGATAGTGGGCTTCCTACTAACTGCCAAACGTATGGGCAACAGTTGCAAAGAACTCAATCCAAAAGCAAATGACTCCACTTCAAGAGACTCCAGACTGAGCATCTTAGTAATCTGAAAGAATTCTGGCGACAGGTGAACTCCCTTTTAAAAGGGTAACACCTCTGAGACCCCCAGTTCCCTTGATGCCCAGGGGGTCTCTCTCACTGACTCCCCTCCATCGCCTCTGGCGTCAATGAGTTCTTCACCAATTTGGATAGGTACACATCACTATTTTCTAGTTCATCCACTCCCCCCATCTGACCCCCATCGTCAGTTGACTCTGTTGACCACCCTGCCTTTCACCTAAAGCTCACAACCCTCACGGAGGTTTGCCATCTCCTTATGAATCTAAAGGCTGACCACTCACCTGACCATGACACTCTAGAGCCTAAATTCCTAGTTGGGTGCTGATGCCCAGCCCTCCCTGTTCAAGATTTATTTAATCGATCCTTCCTTACTTGCACTGCCTCTGAAAATGCAAAGTAGCGGTGGTCATTCCCATCCACAAGGGAGGTCCCAATTGACAGTGAAAAATTTCCGCCTATTTCAATACTTTTGCCCCTAGCAAAATGCAAGAGCAGATAATCTACGATCACCTACAGGATTAACTTGACCTCCACCATCTGCGCTCAACTTCTCAGCATGGGTTTAGGAAAAACCACAGTACACTTACAGCTCCGATTAAAGTCACCGCTGACATATTCCGTGAAATGGATCATAACCGTGCCACTGGAGCAATTTTCTTAGACTTGGCCAAGGTTTTTGACTTGGTTAACCATGGCCTTCTATTACAACAACTGCACGTCCTTGGCCTTGATGCCACTGCCCTGACCTGGGCCCAAAGTTACTTTTACGGCCATCCCCAAAAAGTAAAATGGATAGACTCTCTATCTGACCTGAGGCCCATCACCCGTGGTGTCTCCCAGGGCTCCATGTTGGGCCCATTTTTTTTTTCTGTATATTAATAACCTCCCTAGTAATTGTGGTGGGGCCTTTGTTCACCTATATGCAGATGAAGCTATCATCTACCGTTCTTCTCCTGATATCGGGTGGCTCAATTCAATGCTAACCTCCAACTTCCACACCCTTGAGGACTGGTTCCTTCAGAAGCAGCTTGTCCTTAATACTAAAAAACAGAGAGCATGTTATTCTCCAACTCATCCATGCCAACCTTCTCCCCTCTGGCTGTACTATCACATACTGGCGATGCACTCAAATCGGTCAGGTCCTTCAAATATTTGAGAGTCACCTTAGATCCCTCACTTACTCAGGATGTGCATGTTACAGCCATCACCAAAACTATAAACCAAAAAATCGGTGTCCTTTACACATCCATCCCTTCCTTACATTGTCCTCCTGCCGCAAGACTGTGGATGCCACACCCTGCCTGTCTTCATGTATGGTGCTCCATTATACTCTCTGCTACTGCATCCGCATTATGTCACCTATCACAGGCCTGCCATAGAGTTGGTAGGTTTGCTCGGGCCAATGCTCAGCACCATCACTGCAATGTCCTATCTAACCTGGGATGGCTACCCTATGAATTAAAATTATGCTATGCCATACTAAGTTTATACTGAGCTAGTCCATTGCTTCACTCCTCCTTGCCTTGCTGATATTGTTCAACATTGTCTCCCCCAACGTGCCTCAGATCTGTCTCCTTGCCCCTTCTCTTAGTGCCAAACTTATGACTCTCTATGGCTCGGAGATTATTTGCATTTTATGCTGTGTCCTGCTGGAACTCTCTACCTCCTTCTTTACTGGCCTGCATCTCCCTCTCTTAATTTCAAAGTTCACTGTTGTCTCACCTACACCTTGCCCCTGCTTCCACTGACTCCTAACCCCTGTTCACTCCTTGCATGATTCTCCTAGCAAAACTTTCCCCTCTCTCTATCTCCAAGAAAAAAAAATACTGTAAATGATGTCTGTACATAAGGTTTTGTTGACTGTGCTTTACATTGCTTGTTTTGCATAGCTGAATATAGTTGATGTACTTTTCACTGTATGACTATTCATTGTCTAATTTCTTGTATCAATGAATGCACTATCAATGTAAAAGGACTGTCTTGTCTCAGAGGGCTACCCAGCTACCAAAATTCAATAAATAAAGAAATTCATTTTCATTTTTCTCTGTGAATTAATTACAGCCAAATAAGGGGGACGTGAGAAATATATTATACAAAGAGCATTCTGTTTCAGGGTTCAGACTTCTGCTAAGCCATCTGTTGTACGAAAAGTTAAACAGTAATACTACAGAATAATCAGGTCAGTGGTAAAATAATATTTTTTAATTAGTTGCTGAGGACAGAAAGTGACAAATAGTAGTAACAGTAGACAGCAGTACCTAACTTTCAGATCAAAGTGGTGCCTAGTGCCACCAAGTTAGTTTGTGACATGAAATGTAGTTGCTTGCTATATTTGAACTCTGAACTCACTAATGTTATAATTTTTCATGTATCTGTGCTCATTGTGATCATTCAAGTAATTATGGCCTGGCCTAGTCCATCCTCCTGAGTCCTAACCTGACTTGTTACAATTAATTGCTGCATCATGTAGTGGACCCTATTCACAAAGGATTTTCACCGCAGGCACTAAATAAATTCTTGAAAATGTTTTGTGGATAAGGCCTGTTCACTCAAACTATACGTTTTATTCAAAAGTATCCTATTTGAAATTAAAGTGAGGAATGTTGACTTTCAAAATGTCAAACACTCAGCATTTTCTGGTGTCAAACAAGATCGTGTGTCAGTAATGACGTTACTAGCCGAACTAAACAATCGTTCTGAACAGTCGCTAGTCGGAGGGCAATTCATGTACTTCATTGCAATGTTTACTAAAGCAGGCCACATATTTTGTTTGGATTCAGTATTGAAAAGGGTCAGCATTCCAGCTGATATTAGGCTCTGCCAGGTACATTTCAACAATGGTCTGTGCTGAGGCTGTGTTACAAGAGGCAGATGAAGAAGATGTTGCAATTCTTCTTGTAAGTGACATGAAGCCAGATCAAGTGACTGTGGGACAATGCTATGTTTGGCTGGTGGTGAAGAAGAAGATCCTGCTGCAGTGGCCGAGGATGAAGAGGGAGAAAATGCTGCAACACTAGAGGATGGGCCACCTGATGCTGTGCTGTGTTGTGAAGATTTATTCTGACTGTGGTGCTGCTGTTGTACTCTGTTCCATGACAGCACACACCTTATCAGTTATTTCTTGATTGCTTATCTCGAAGAAATGTCATCATCATCACTCAATATTTACTTTGATTTATATAGTGGGTCCAAGATGGTTGCTTTAATGTAGTACTCAGAATGAAGCATTTTACACAGTTTGTCACCCTCATCAACTATTTTATCATGCATCCTCGTTAGATCTGCTAGGTATTCTGGGGCAACCTGCAGGTGTCAGCAGCACCACTGGCAGCCTGTGTGATCATGGAACTGTCTTGCTTCTCTGACTTTTCCCTAATCAGATTCAATCTGAATTTTAAAATTGCTATTAGGGGCATCACCTGGCTTATCACAGAGTTGCTGTGTTTGCACCCACCTCTCTGGTGATTTCCTCAAATGACTGGAGGAGTGAAATTAGAAACTCCAGCATGGCCCACTGTGGTAGAGTGATATAGACATCTGCATCACCACTTTTATTTTCCAAGGTGTATTGCCTGACAGCTTTCTTTTGTTCCAGCAGCCTTTGGAACATACAAAAGGTCGAATTCCATCGAGTAGAACTATCTTGGATCAGTCTGTGCAAAGGTAAACTGTGCTCCTGCTGCATTTTTTCAAACAAGTGACAGGCTTTGCTTGAGTGACTGAAGTGAGTGCATTTTCTTTTAGCAGTGCTAACGAGATCCTTAATCTCCCTGTCGTCATCGAGAAAACCATGAACTATTAAATTTAACAATGCGCAAAGCAGCAGATGTGAACAAAGCCACCCTACTCCAAAGCCTTCCTGATGTTGGACCCATTATCAGCAACTATAAAGCCAGCTGAGAGTCCCTGTAGTGAGCCATTGCTGTATTGGTTTTGGAGCTCTTCATTGAGGTTGTATGAGGTATGTTCAGATGGAAAATAAAACATTCTTAGAACAGCAAACTCGTTTCACTGTCCTCATAAGAATTAAAAAACATGCCCAATATGCAGTGACAGACATCAAGGGTTCAGGCTGACAGCTTGTTCAGGTATCTGTTGTGAGATGCACTGCCCTCCTAACAGCACTGCACAAAAGTCATCTCAATTGTTTACATACAACATCGTAGAGTTCTGGAATCCCTGTTGAGGAGAAGTATTTTCTCGATGGTATACTATAATGAGGTTCGAGGTGTGACGTAGACAGCCAGTTCTGAGTGCTGTATCATTTTTTTAAATATAAAATGTATTACTGACTGCCTCTGCTGAAAATCTGATGCTCTAGGAGCGACCTCACCCCCCCCCCCCGGTTTCAGCTGAAAGTTGCAAGCCAGGAGAAAATGCTGACAGCATGTGAGTTCACACATACTCAGTTTTTAGATACAATGTGTTACATAGAAGGCTTTAATCAAGGATCCTGTTTGTCTGGGTTTATTACAGCCGTAGTTGCTATATCATATCCATTTTATGACATTGGAGAGGAACATAGGTTGTTACACAGAGGTGCAAGGTTGTAAATGCTCCTATGAAGCCTGTGTGAGGGATGATGCAGCATGGATCAAAGAGATGTCATTTGAAACATGAGTCATGCTGAGGATTGCAAAATTAATACTGAAAAGACATCCTTTTTTGTATAAGATATATATATATATATATATATATATATATTTATATATAATCTGACAGAGGAGGAGCTAGCTGACCTCACGCAAAAAGGTGTTGGCCAACACAGTGTGTTTAAGGAATATTCTGTTTTACACACAGAGACACATTTACCTAGACTCTGGCCAAGAAACATCGGTGAGCACTGTAAACAAGTATTTAGAAAGAGAGTCAAATCTAAGTACTGTAAGTAGGAATTCGACTGTGTAAACCTTGTTCTTTTAAAGGATTTGTATGTCTTGTGATATAAGAGTTCTGTATTTTGTGTTTTACATGTTTTAAATATTTTAGTAAAATTCTTTTAGAACTTACTTGGTCTGTCTTTGACTTCTTTTAGTTGTAAGAATAGCATATGGTTATTGAAGATACTAAACATAAGCTTGAATGGTGGTACCAAACTGGAAAGAGAAGCATTTTAAAATCTGAGGTCTTTATTAAAGTGTTTAAGGGTTCATCTCTGTATACCTGGTTAGGTGCCCATAGGCAAAGATATCTGGCCCCCTGAAGACAGAAATATCTGAGCCTGTGCATAGGGTATGCTAGCAAGAGTTTCACAGTTTGAATCCCTCCAAGACTTGAGACCAAAAGTTGATCCAAACTCACAAAACAGACAAGAGGGTTACCTTGTTCTGTTAAACTGTTCACAAGACTGCGCTCAGAGGTTGACACTTTGGGAGTAGACGGCCTGACCTGCTGAGTGGGTTTGTGACACGAGGTACTCAAGCAGCCACCTGAATCCTATATGTTCAACCACGTTATATAGTAGCAAATAAACAATCAATCAATCAATCACTTTATTTAACCAGGCATAAACACCATTGAGCAAGCTCATTTTCAAGGTGGTTCTGGGCATTAATACAATACAGTACACTTCATAAGATTACAATTATGGTGGACTGCATTGCAATTGCAAAAAAAAAAAAACATTGTGAAGGTGCGGTCAATATGGGCCTATACAATTAACATGCAAAGGTACATAATGATAAGCTTTACTGAAATGAGAAGAGACAACAATCCCATATAGTCTCCACTGAGTAAGAGCTCATACCTAAATGATAAAAAATAAGGAGGTATTAAGGAATAGGGTAGAAATTGGGGTGAAAAGGGTAGGCAGCCAAAAGGGAGGCCAGAACAGGTAAAAGGTAAAGAATAGGTAGGGACATCTTGGATTAAGGGAACTAGGCTTGTAGGTCCTAGGTTTCTGTTGTTAGGAATGTGGGCTGGATGAGATACTTAGGCATAGGATTTGAGAGTTGCACCCAAGGCTTAGGGGTCATCGGCATCTGAAACAGTTGCAAGATTCCTTCAGATAATCTGTTAATAGAGCTTTGAATGTGAAAATGCTTGGAAGTGAGGATAATTTTAATGAGTCTTGCATAGTGTTCCAAAGTGATGGAAGTGAGAAGTTGATTGCTGCTGAGCCAAGGGTAGTTTTCACTCTAGGAATCTGGAAGCAGATTAAGGAGAAACGTCTCAGGCCATAGGAACCTTTAGCTCGTTTGAAGATGTTCGAGATGTATGCAGGGAGGTTATCAGATAATGCTCTAAAAAACCAGAGGAGAGCATTCCTTTTTCTTCTAGTTGAGAGTGAGATCCATCCCAAAACCAGGTATAGATGACAGTGATGTGTACTACGGGGTAGATTTAAGATAAATCTTAAAGCCCAGTGGTAAAGGGTGTCCAGTTTGTTTAGCATCGTTGATGGGCAATGAATGTAAAGGAAGTCAGCGTAGTGCAGTATAGGTAGGAATGTAGTTGTACTAGTCTCATTCATTCAAACAGCTATCATTTCTGAAAATCTCTTGGTTATTGTAACAGCAACAGGGTGAATCGAGGCATATTTGGCTTTACGTCCATATGTCTCTGAGATGGTAAACTGTCTCCTTGAAGGGGGGGGCTTTTGAACACATGGTCACTTTCAGTAATGGTAGGAGTCCCTCGAATGGGAGGAAGTGCTGGAGGTATCTGTAGTGCTGCGTGGGCTGCCACTGCTGCCATCTGTCGGCGTTACTCCCTGAGTGTAAGTAAGCTATCACTGTCACTTTCTCTTCCAGTGTCACGACTGGAGTTCTCAGTAATGTTATGACATCTGTGTAGGTGCCTTTAGTGCTGAGGTTCCCAATCCCCCTTTCTTTTTACCCCTGCTGATTGGCCGTTAACAAACTGCGCATGTTGCCACCAACTCATTAGAAGCACTAATGGAGAAGTGACCAAACAAAGATAATATCTGTTTAGATTTTTTTCCCAGGAAGGCACTGCACCTCAGTCACCTTTTCAGGGTTAGCCCCCTTCCCTGATGTTTCTTGGGCCTGTTCCTCTTGTGGTTAATTCCCACTGCCCCTCTCCTCAATCAAAATATTTCTTTATGTTTCTTCCTCATCCTCAGTTTCCATCCCCTCCAGTAAACCTTGTGCTGCCTGATCATTTTCTTCATCTTTGTTATTACCCTCATCGGGTCCAACCTCAGAAGAAATGGATGCCTGTGAGGGATTGGCAGTAGCATAGTATGCAATTGTTTCATACCTTTGGGTGCCTTTTTGGGTGGTACCTACCGACTCTTTGGTTTTAACTACATAACTTTTGTTCTTTTACTTGAGACTGATCCATCAGATGCACCTTTTCTGGATTAAAGTATTCGCTTGAAGACGAAACTTTAGACATTAAAAAAGCACTTTTTGGGGATTTGATTTTATTTCCCCTTTGCAGGCTGACTGCTGTCCTTTGCAGTGCAACTGTCTACCTGAGAATGCGCCTCATCAACACTCTGATACATTTTTTCTTCTTTCTAATTCTTTTTTTTTTTTGTAAACTTTATTTTACTTTGCAGAGCCAGACATCTCAAAGAGGTTACAGACAATCCCATATAGTACTTCATAATTCAGGTGATATTTAGACACATTCAGACAGTCATTATTAGACAATCGTTGTTAAGACAGAGGTTAACACATACATAATACAACCCTCTGGGCAGGCTACAGCAATTTATACCAATTATTGTTCCAAGCAATTTTCTCTCTCTCCCTCAAAATGCTGGGAACCACTCATATTGTATTGCTTCCTCTATTGGGGACCAAACTTCTTGATATTTATCTAGATGACCCCTAACAGAGTATTGAGTCCTCTCAAGTTTCATGCTTTCCATCAGGGCCTTACTCCAGGTTGCTACTGTGGGAGTCTCTGGGAGTCTCCAGTACATAGCCAAGGTACGAAGGCTAATCACAGCCCCCATTCTCCAAAGTCTGTAATTAAATCTGTGTCTCCCCCCCCCCAGGGTCAACTTCAACAACACCTCCACGGGGTCCATTCTCAAGGGAATCTTTAATAAAGAGGCCATAATGGTGAGCACACCTCTCCAAAATTCCTTAACAAATTGACATTCCCAAATCAAATGGGAAAGAGACCCTTCATGAATTCCACACTTCGGGCAGAGGTTGCAGACAGTCGGGTCGATCTTATTAGCCAATGCTGGAGTAAAGTAAGTTCTCATTAGGTCATTGTATTGAATTGACCTCAACCTCTTATTGACTGAACATCTTAAAATGTTTTTCACAATATAGGCCCAGTCCCCCCCGTTAGACCTACTGGGTAGAAGTCCAACTCCCACCCATTCCTTACCCTCTCCAGGGGATTAGGCAGGGCCCCCACCAACATTCCATAACATCTCCTCAGAGGTTTAAATGTGGGGTCAGAATGGTGTCCCACAAACAACTCCTCCAGGGGAGAATGAGACCCCAGACGCCCCATCCCCTCAAGGTTCACTTCGCTTTCAATATTGGTTTTGAGTCTTGGATAAAGAAAGTAGTGAGAGGCCTATATCCCAGATTTTTTACCAGTTCCTGAAAGGAACGGACCTCCCCCTCCTTCACCACATGTTGTAGGAGATACAGATCCCTACACCTCCATCTTGTAAAGACCGCCTCCTCCCATGGCATCAGCCCCTCTCTCTCTTATAGTAGACCTAGTGGACAATCAGGGGATACTTGGGGCTGTGGTGTAAATATCATGGGCAGCCCTCAAGTAGCCCTTATACAAGGGTTAAGGATCCTCCAGAGGTGGGGTTCCCTCAGGTTCCCCACCAGGATATGATAGTAAAGTGGCGGGAGAGGTCTCCTTCAAGTCCACCCAAGCTGGGCGAGATTCGCTACTCCCCAGGAGGTCCTGCACACATGCCAGCTGAGCGGCTTGGTAATAACGCTTCGCACTTGAAACCCAGTCTCTCTTGCCCCCATTTGGTTGCCATCCACAAGATCTCTTTTAATTCTGGATCTCTCCTGCCACAAAAGCTGAGTGATGGCAGCCTCCAGGGCCTTAATGTATTTATTTGGTATTGCTAAGGGCAGTGATTGAGAAAGTATAGAAATGGTGGAGAATACTCATTTTAATCAAGTTCACCCTGCCCAGGGGTCAGTAGTAATGCTCTCCAGGCAAGGTGGTCCTCTTTGACTTTTTATGACAGAAGTCATATTAGTTTTTACTAAATCTGAAAGTTTTGATGTCAGGTACTGCCCAAATATTTTAACTTCTGGATGACGGGATCATAGTCTGAGCAATACTAATCAGTTGACTATCTGCACCTGAGGGGCCACTCACATTTCTCCCAATTGAACTTCAAATATCTTCATTAGGACCAAGTGCACCTTCGGGAGCAAACAAACAGGAGGCTATCATCAGCAAAATGATATGACATGCCTCTTTCCTTCCAGTCGAGGCCCCTTATGTCTATGTGGACCTAATGGCCTGAGCCAGGACCTTGATAGTGAAAACATATAATAAGGGAGACAGGGGGCAACCCTGTCATGTACCACGAGTTAGGGAGAAGGAGCTCAACATTACATTGTTGGTTAAAATTTGGGCCTGTGGTTTTTTATAGAGGGAATGATCCCAACCCAGCATTTTAGAGCCCAGTCCATACTTCCTCAGGACCACTATCATAAAAGGCCACTCCACTCTATCAAATGCCTTTTTGGCATCTAGGGCTAGGAGCCCCCCACCACCTCCCCCTTTCTGAGACCACTTATGTATAATGTTGATGGACCTCCTGAGGTTATGCGTTGCTTGTCTCCCCTTTACGAATCCTCCCTGATCAGAGGGCATCAGTCTAGGTAAGAAGCCTTCCAATCTAGATGCCATAAACTTGGCCAGAATTTTATAGTCTGCATTAAGGATGGATATTGGATGGTAGAAACTACATTTAGAAGAGTCTTTACCGACCCTGGGGAGGACTGTGATAGTGGCAAGACATTGGGAAGGTGGCAATACCCCATTTCCCAGGACTCCCTCTACCATCCGAAACATTAACGGGCCCAGGATGTCCCAAGTTAAATTATAAAATTTGGCAGGTATCCCATCAGGACCTGGGGCATTCTCCTTCTTGGCCCTCCACACCACTGCCCTGAGCTCCATGAGTGTCACAGGGGAGTTCATGGAATTCCTCTCCACAACTCCCAAGGATGGAAAAGAGATATTCCTGAGGAAGTCCTCCGGGTCCGCCCCAGCTGGGTATTCTGAAGTATAAAGAGTAGAATAATAAGATCAAAAGGTATCATTTATTTGTTATTGATCATAAGAAAATTCCCCATTTGAAGTTTCCACCCTGAGGATGGTCCTCTCGGCCCTTTTCCCCTTCACCAGACCTGCCAACCGCTTCCCCAATTCATCACCTTCAAAGTATGAGTGGAACTTTGTAATAATGAGGTCCCTCTCTAGCTTCCTAACCGTCAACTGGTTATACCTACTTTTTAATAATTTGAGTTCGAAACTTTTGTTCCTTCAATGAAGACATCGTCTCCCTTTCCAGTTTGTGAATTTTTGCACCAAATCATCCTCTTGTTTTGCTAGGGTCTTTATTTTAAAAAGCAGAATAAGATATGGCCTCCCTCCTCACAAAGGTCTTCAAGGTATCCCAGACGTTGCTACTAGTCTCTTCTGGAGGATTGAAAACAATAAATTATTTTATACGTTCTTTTACTTGCTTTAAGAATTGTTGGTCCAGAAGCAAAGCTGGGTCCATTCACCACAGTAAGGTGGGGCCGGCCACTCCACCCAAATGAACCATCACCTTTAAGGGCGCATGGTCTGAGATAATTAAGGGAACATAGCATGTTTCCTCTATATTTCCTACCATAAGGGAGAGTAAAAATATGTAGTCGAGCCTAGTATATACATTGTGTGCTTGGGAGAAAAAGGAGAACTCTCTAGAGTCAGGATAGCACTGTTTCCAGGCTTCACTTAAGGCCCTGCCCTCCATCAGGTGGCACAATGCCGAAACACTTCGAGGAATTTGTCTGTTTCTACACCCCGAGCGGTCCAATATGGGCTCCCAATATGTGTTAAAATCTCCCCCTAATATCAAATTATCAGAAAATGGTGCCAAGGCAACTGCTAAGTGCGTAAAAAAGATTGGGGAATCGAAGTTCGGACCATAAATCAAAACTAGAGTCAGTTTAGTACCCCAGCAGTCCACCACTGCTAACACGTACCTGCCCTGAGGTTCTGCAAGTACAGAAAACACTTAATGTGGGAAGCTAGGCTTGATCCAAATCGCCACTCCCCGAGCTTTGGAAGTGAAAGGAGCCACCAAAAATGAATCTCCTCAGGACAAGGCCAGGCGAGACACCTCGTCCTTGGTTGAATGGATCTCCTGGAGAAATATGTTTCCCTTCACTTTTTTTATTTGGGTCCACACTCTTTTCCTCTTAACCACCGTCTTAAGTCCGTTAACATTCCATGAAACAAAAGATATTCTATCCATTTTTCTTAACAAAATATAAATCTCTGTAACCTCTGCTGTCCCAAGCCTTAATTGCCAGATCATAGTATTGAGCTCTGAATAAGTTTTATAACAAACAACCCCCAAAGCAACCATTTTCCCCCAGAAACAACGTTATCCCTCCTACCTCCCCAGCCCTCATAATCCAAAAACATATAATAATAAAGGTAACAGTGTCCATCCCTTCCCACAATGCTCCCAGCATAGCCAAAACAGTTCCCCCTCACCTAAAAAATGCTTGAACAGAGACTGATTTCCCCCAACAGGCCACAGTACATAATGAACAAGTGGCAGGAACTAAAATAAGTGTGGTTCCAAGGATTCCCATCAGGCTTAACAGTTTTCCTGCATAGACCAGTGAACTTAAAACAGAGAACAATGTCTCCCCATAAGGCCAAATAAAAAATAACCAAAAAGTAAAAACTGCAGTAGACATAAGATAGGCCCTCCCCTCCCTAGCCTCAACAATAGAACTGTTTAAAGTATCCACCCTCTACTTATCATGGATTGAGCGCTCACTCCACTGCATATGAAAATAGGAAAAAGAAATAACAAAAATAAATGACCTCCGTCCCTGTCTATCAGAGGAGGAGGAGAGTGTCCCCCATCCCCTCAGGGAGACAAGAGAAGGCATGCCCGGATCCCTCACACCCCGCTCCTAAACCTATTATGTAATTCAGAGCCCTCTAGAAATCCCCAAGGAGAGGTCCCTCCCTATTCTGAATTAATGGGAGAGGCCTCCCGCTCGCAGTTGTGCTCAATACAGATTACCCAAGATTGCTCTAATGACCATGCATGAAGTCAGATAGGGGTCTCTGGGAAACTCAAATCACCATGTCAGGCCCAAAACGCGCCCGCCCCCAACATACTTAAAAAAAAATTAGGCCAAGCTCACATATTTAGTGAACTCTACAAGCTAGTGACCAAGCGTCTAATACAATAAATGAGGATTCAGTAAGGAAAAAAGTAGTGCAACTTATTTCAGGAACAGAAATAAAAAGGTCCAAGACCCAAACTTTGGGCTGAGTAGTCTCAAAGTAAGTCCCTTGCAGTGCTCAGAACAGCAGGTGGCCTCGTCAGCTATTAACCCTTACGTTAGTCTCTAATGAGATTCTCAGCAGGATGTGCCTTGCTCGAGAGGCGTCACGCTTCCAGTAAAGCTCTCACGGGCGATGAGGAAGATGGGGTGGGGAGCTTCTCCTGATCCAGCCCTGATAGGCCACCACTCAGTGTTATGTGTTGAGATGTAATCGCGTCCCTCTCCTGCCCTTCCCAACTAACCCCTCGGCCCTTCAACATGTAAGAAAGAAAGTACCTTAGCCCCTCAGGATCTCAGCCTACTTGAAGACCACCCTGTTGTCTTCTTCTCCTCCCCTTCTCCAATTCAAGAGCGAACTCCAGAGCTCATCTGGGCGGGTAAAAGATTTCTGAATCCCACCTTTGGGCGCATGATCAGCCTCACGGGGTAAACCAAGGTAAACGGGCAATCCATTGTATGGAGTTTCTTTTTGACTTCAAAAAATGCCTGCCTCTGGATTTGAAGCTGACGTGAGTAATCCGAGAAAATACTAACGCGGGTCTGTGGAACCACAGTTGTGCCTTTCTTGCTTGCAGCATCCAAGACACGTTGGCGATCCTGGTGCCTCAGGAATTTCTCTAAAAAGTGTCTGGGCTTTTGGTCCAGGGTGGGCTTGGGACCGGGGGACCTGTGTGCCCTTTGGATCTCTAAAGATATTTCTTGTGGGAGCTGAAGGGCCTGCCTAAACCAGCTCTGCATATAGGTAGCGTAATCTCATCCTTCTGCCCCTCCAGCAGGCCCACCATTCTGACGTTGCACTGGCGTTCTCTGTTCTCACGATCGTCGATGCTCTGTTTTAATAGTTCCATTTCTTTAAGGGTCCTCTGTAGATCCATATTGTAACCATGAGATCTGTCCTCCTGTTCTCCCAATCTGGCCTCCAGCTCCCCCAAGCTTGTCTCATGTACTTCCACTGTTTTTGATATCGTATTCACAGTTTGTTCAAGGTGTTGGAGTTGGGCCATAATGTTGTCAATTCCAGCTTCCATTCTGGTTCCTAAGACATATTTGAGGTCTTTAATAAGATGCTCTAAAGTGCTGTAGCTCTCAGACATGATGGACTGTACTCGAGTTAGACGATACACTCAGGTCTGCATTTGGGGCTGGCACTGCCACGCTGGTCCAGGGTGCTCAGCTGAATGTCGCTCTGCGGAGTTGAGTGAGGTGAGCCTCTATCCACCATTGTATTCTTGAGTGCATGGAAAGAAAGCCGTGTTTATTTCTTGCCGATTGAGACCAATGGCATTTGTGCAGTCAGGATACCCAAATCTGCAAAGCTTGACTTGACTTATTTAGAGACAGAGACAGATTACAGTGGATATTGGCGGAGCTCTCAGATTAGGCTATCATCTTGCTCCTCCACTAGGTCATGCCCTCCTCTTCTTTCTAATTCTAACCTTTAAAGATCCCTCTACCCAACATCCTCTGATGACCCACCCACACTCCTAGTGTTACTGTTCAGTGACCAGTTCAGGAACTGTTACTCAGCAGTGTGGCTCAGAAATTAAATTGGTGATGCAGACACATTTGGCGCATGCACAGTACACACTGGGGTTGGTTAATGGTTATCACGATATCTCGATAAAAATAAAAAGGATAAGAGTAGGGCTGGGCAGACTGTTCCACCCAAAATCCAGACCTCGGATCCAACCCTGAATCCATGGACCCAGATAAATATGGACTTCCGTGCAGAAGTCTGGTTTCTGGTCTGTGGAAAGCCACAGAGTGTGGCAGAGTGTATCACTGTTGACTGTTGCTATGGATATGCCATCTGCATGCTCCACGTCATGTAGAGACAGCCGGCATCATCCAATCAGGCAACAGTCACATATGCCGACAGGGGAGGAAATGCAACGTTCACGCTCACTTATGGTATATAATCATGGTGAGAGTGCAACACAGCCTCACAGAGCAGCAGCAGACAGAGTACAGAGCAGACTAGGTCAGAGAGGGGAGACCAGAGCAGAGAACCTGAGGGCCGTGGCATGATTTGTGGGGATGGGAGCCAGAGGGGAGGAGAAAGGGTTGGTACTCGGGAGTGGGGGGGGAGGAATCAGAGGGGAAAGAGGATATTTTTGTTGTATTTTGTAGGGCAAGAGTAGGCTGGCAATTGGCAAAATAGATCATTGACTTGTGCCATCCAGGGAAAATCTGGTAACCATTCACTCATCGACTGGGTCCTTACCACACACCCCCACCGGGTCAAACAAGCTGGTATTCTTCCTGACTCCCTCAGCGACCACCACGTAACCTTCTTAGTGTGTAAAATCCACAGCCCAAAATCCCCCATTAAATTTGTAGTCCAATGCTCCTATAAATCCCTCAATCTAGCCCCTGTATTAGATGATCTTGCACTAGCAAACTGGGCCCCTGCCCTTCCTACGATCTCCACTGATGATGTCTTCCTACACTTTAAAAACACATTCCTCAGTGTCTGGAACACACACGCCCTCTTCGTTGTACAAAAGCACGAGGATACCACCTACCTTGGATCACCCAAGAATTGATTGCATGTCAAATTGCATGGGACAAAGCCTGGAAAATGCATAAATCCTCACGCCTCCCACAACACCTCTCCACTCTCCACATACTGCATGCTCCGTAACAAGTGCACCAGAGCCACTCGTCTTGCAAAAGCAGAGTACTTCAGCAGCTCTCTCGAGTCAAACCTAAATAAATCCTCAAAATTCTGGAAGGTCATTCACTCCCTTTTCACCCCACCGGCTGCCAATTCCACTCCAATGCTAAATGTTAATAACTCTCTCCTATCAGAGCCCACAGCAGTTGCCACTGAGTTCAATGTGTACTTCTCCACTTGTGCTGCCACCCTCCTCTCTTCTCTGCCCAACACTACACCTCTCACACCGCCTACAGACATAAAGACCCAGACTAGACCTCGTTCCTTTTCCTTCAAAGACATCTCTGCAACTGAGACCCTAGATGCATTACTTTCTCTCAACCCTTCAAAAGGCAAATCCCCTGATGGATTAGACCCCAAACTTCTATACCTCTCGGCCCCCGCTATAGGAACTCTGCCTGCCAAACTCCTAAACCAATCCTTTGCTGCTGCTGCTGTCCCCCATGCATGAAAGCATGCCATTGTCATTCCTCTGCCAAAAGGAGGTGCCCCTACCTCCCCCTCTAACTACCACCCTATTTCCCTCCTCCCAGCCCTAGCAAAACTACAAGAGCACCTTGTGCTCACCCAACTTACCTTCTTCCTCACTGACTCCAAGTTCTTCATCTATTCCAGTCTGGCTTCAGGAAGGACACTCCACCCCTCCTCCCTGATAAGGCTTACAGACACTATCCTGACAGGCATGGACAGTGGACTGATCACCTCAGCCATTTTTGTCTACCTTGCAAAGCCTTCAACACGTCTCCCACCCCATATTGCTCTCGAGTCTCGATAGAATCAGGCCTCTGTTTGCAGCCACAAACTGGTTCAGATCATACCTCTCTGATAGCACTCAGTCTGTTAGAGTCTCAAATGCAATCTCTACCCCCCTTCCCTTAACTACCGGGATCCCACAGGGGTCAGTTCTTGGTCCCATTCTGGTCTCTATATTCCTAAATGACCTGCCGCTCATCTGCTCTACTTCCTCAATCCACATGTATGCAGATGATACTGTACTCTACTACTTGGGCTCCGCCCCGATGTGGTACAACCAAACCTCCAAGCTGACTTCAGCATGGTACAGCAATGGTTTAGCTTGCACCAGCTCTCCCTAAATGCAAAAAAAAAAACCTGTCACTATGACCTTCGGCACACGACAATGCCTGGCCAGACTCTCCTCCCTTCCCTACTTCGCCACCCTGGATGGCCAAAAACTTGAAGATGTCTCCTCGTTCCATTACTTAGGGGTCTGGCTCGACAGCCATCTCTCCTTCTCTGACCACATCGATGCTATCTCAAAAAAACTATGCCCCATACTCAGTGCACTATATAGGAACCGCAGCAGCCTCCCTCCCCAAGTCCGACGTGAACTGGTCCTGAAGATGATACTGCCCTCCATCGACTACTGCGACATTGTATACAGTGCAGCCCCCAAGTCCACCCTATCTAAACTGGGCAACCTTTATAATGCCTTCTGCCGCTTTGCTTTCGATGCCTCTCCCCTCACCCACCACTGCTACCTATACTGAGCCTTGGAACTAACGTCCCTCGAAAACTGCTGCATCTCTCACTGTGCTAAATTTGTCTCCAACCTATGGCTCGGGTCCATCCCCTCCTACCTTGGCACCGTGCTCACAGATGCCCCACTCCCCTCCCATCATCTTAGATCCAGTGACTCCAGCCAACTTTCAGTCCCTAAGCGGAAGACCTCTGCCAGTCAAGCTGCCTTCTCACACCGGCTACCTTTGCTCTGGAATACTCTCCCACTGCAAATTCAGCACTCCTCCTCTTCCTACTCTCTGTCTACCCCCCTAGCAAACTTCCTTACTACAAATTGCTCTTGTCCCTGAACCTGCCATGTCCCACTATCCCCTCCCCAATGCCTGACCAGCGGCCTTAGCCTTGCTACAGAAGCTGGCATATAACCCCAACCTTGCACTTATGTCCTGGGCCTATTTTGCCCTCTGTACTGTGTGTAACTGTGATATACATCCTCTGTTGTTTACAGCTGTTACTACTGTGCTAATTTACCTTGTCTGCTGCTTCTTGTCACAAAAATTGTTATTTGATACTATAATATCCTAAGCATTCAATCTGCGCTGCTAGTATATTCATGCAATCATGTATCCTCATGCTGCTTTTTATTTGCTTCTGTTAATTTCACTTGATAACCTGCACGTTATCATATCCATGTGTACCCCCCCCCCCCAGATCGCACCGGTAGATGGGCATCTTGTTGCTCAGTGTGCTTTTCCTGGTGAAACAATTGCAATAAATAAAGAAAGAAAGACAGTGAGAGAGAGAGCGAGACTACTGGGGGCCAAAGAGAAATTTTAGTCACAGAAATCACAAATAAAGTACATCTTGGACTCTCAGTGTGCCTGTATGTGTACATGGCAAGGGCAGGCTGGCAAAATAAATCTTTCACTTGTGCCATCCAGAGAGGAGACAGAGACTACTGGGGGGGGCCACAGAAATATTTTACAGTCACAGAAATCACAAATAAAGTTCATTTTGGCCTCAGTGTGTGTGTGTGTGTATATGTACACAGGGCAGGCTGGCAGAATAAATCTTTGACTTGTGCCATCCAGAGGGAGAGAGAGACTAATGGGGGCCAAGAGCATTTTACAGTCACAGAAATCGCAAATAAGTATATTCTTGAACTCAGTGTGGCTGTGTGTGTACAGTCAGGACAAGGGCTGACTGGCAAAATAAATCTTTGATTTGTGCCATCCAGAGGGGAGGGAGAGAGAGAGAGCGAGAGAGAGATATACTACTGGGGGTCACAGAGAAAAATTTGAACATAATGTATTGTGTTCTGATCAGCAGAAGTAGTCATAGACAGCATTACTACCTATTGGACCAGGTAGTGTACTATACCACAGTACTGGGACATGCAATGCGGCTGCATCACTCATATGGTGGGGGGGGGGGTCTCTTACTGCTGCTCATTTTGATCATTCATTTCTTTGGCCTGCTTTGCTCTGACTGGAACTTCCATCAAAATAACACCCACACAGCAGCAGCATTAATAAAAAGTATCTTAGCTGCCTGCAGTGCTTGGTATTGCTTTGTGGAACAATAGTCCTTGCATCTGTCTCTCTCCATCGCTCTCTCTCTCTCCCTCCCCCAGCACACTTACGTCATGGGCCTGGGCAGGATATGCATCAGTACAGGCAGTCATGAAACAGCTAGTAGTGTTTGCTTTTATTTAGCAGTTTTACTGTAATTTTATAAAATAATGCACTAAATTATTTCCTTTGGGCCTCTGTGTTAAATATGACCGACTTTGGCCACTTTTATGCATTTTTCAAATATTTATAATCAGAACAAATCAGAACTCCACCATGTTCTAGTTCTTATTTAGTAAGGGTCAGAACTTCATCAAGTTCTCCCAGCCCTGATAAGGAGGAGGAGCAATGGATGGAATGAGTGATGGTTCTCCCAGCCCTGATAAGGAGAAGGAGCAATGGATGGAATGAGTGATGATGACACTTGTGTGTATTTTATTTGTGTTGTGTTGTGTCTGTTTAGTCACAATAAATTAATGAATGAAAACACCTTGTCGCTTTTGCTTTCTTGTTCTCTGAGTTAAACAAACAAAATAAAATACACTGCTATGAGTCACAAATTCACAATAACACCTGGTCCCCCCACAGCCAGCAAGACAGGTGCTGCAAACTTACATAGATAGCTACATAGATACATAGACACTGTCGGCAGATAAGGCCCTATGGCCCACCCAGTCTGCCCATTAGAGCTTGTAAGTTCCTTTTACGTTTTCCCAGAAGTCTGCTGTCTCTTATCCCTGATCTCTAGAATTCCCTTATGTCTATCCCATGCATTCTTAAATCCCATGATTGTTTCAGCCCCCACCACTTTCTCTGGCACGGTGTTCTCCTTGTCCACCACCCTTTCTGTGAAGAAATTCTTCCTCATGTTTCCTCTGAATGGCCCTCCCTCCAACTTCATCCCATGCCCTCTAGTCCTGGAACATCTTTTTCACTGGAAAATAATGTATTCCTGCACCTGTTCCTCCCTGTAAGGTACTTGGATGTCTCTGTCATATCCCCTCTCTCCCTCCTCTCCTCCAGGAGTACGTGTTCAGTTCCTTCAACCTGTCCTCATAGGACTTGTGATGCAATCCTTGTACCATCTTTGTTGCCCTCCTCTGAACCTTCTCTACCCTGTCTTACATAGACAAGGTCTCCAGAACTGTACACTGTACTCCAGGTGGGGCCTCACTAGTGTCTTGTATAGTGGAATTATGACTTCCCTTTTCCTGCTGGTGATGCCCCTGCCTATACATCCCATCATTCTATCTACTTTACTTGCTGCCTTGTTGCACTGTTTCCCTACCTTGAGGTCATGAGGTCATCAGAGATGATAACCCCAAGATCCCTTTCCTGCTTGGTGCATGCTATATCCTCACCCCCCAACTGATATATTGTGCCAGGGTTTTTGTGCCCCATATGCATTATCTTGCACTTCTTTGCATTGAATTTCAACTGCCAAACCCTTGACCATTCTTCAAGTTTCCGCAGGTCCCTCATCATTCTGTCTACACCCTTTGGCATGTCCACTCTGTTACAGAGCTTTGTGTCATCAGCGAACAGTGAAATTCTGCCTTCAAGGTCCCGCGCAATGTCACTGATGAAAACGTTGAATAGGACCGGTCCCAGCACTGATCCCTGTGGTACCCCACTGGTCACTCTGCCCTCTGTGGATTGACAGCCATTTACCACCACCCTCTGTGTCCTGCCACCCAGCCAGTTACCTACCCACCACACTACTGTCCTGCCCACACCCATATTCCCCAGTTTGTTTAATAGTCTTCTATGTGGCACAGTGTCAAAGGCCTTGCTGAAGTCCAGATAGGCCATGTCCACTGCCCTCCCCTCATCACCTCCCTAGTCACCCAGTCAAAAAATTCAATGAGTTTGGTCTGACATGACCTCCCCCTGGTGAAACCATGCTGCCTTGGGTCCTGTAGTCCATTGGCACCAGATGTTCCACCAATCTCTCCTTCAGTAGTGCTTCCATGATCTTCCCCACTTCTGAGTTCAGGCTGACTGGTCTGTGGTTCCCCACTTCCTCTTTGTTCCCGCTTTTGTATAAGGGGACTACATCTGCTGTCCTCCAGTTTTTGGGTACCTCCCCTGTTTCCACTGATCGGCTAAACAGGATTGCCAGAGGTTCAGCCACCACCTCTCTTAGTTCCTTTAGGACCCTGGAGTGCACCCCGTCTGGCTCCTTTGCTTTATTAACTCTTTTTCCTTCCAGTTCCTTTAGGACCCTTTCCTATATAAAGGGACTTGTGTCCATTTCTGCACCATTCCCACCCCTTGTATTCCCTTCAGGCCCATTACCCTCCTCTTCCTCAGTAAAGACTGAGCAGAAATATCTGTCCAGTATATCAGCTTTACTATTGTCATCCTCCACGCAGCCCCCGTCCTCCCCCTTCAGTCTCACTATCCCTCCCTTTGCCCTTCTTTTTTCACTTATGTACCTGTAAAAGGTTTTGTCCCCTCGACCCACTGATTTTGTGATGTGCTCTTCTGTCTGAGCTTTGGCTTCCCTTACTGACCTCCTGCCTCCCTTTGCTTCTCCTGGTACCTCCCTATCCCCTTCTGCCTGTGTCTTTTGTATTGCCTCAATGTGATCTTTTTGGCTTTCACTTTCTTCACTTCCTCCTTGGAAAGCCATAATGGTCTCCTCTTCCTTTTCCTCTTGCTAACCTGCTTAATGCATAATTCTGTTGCTCTTGTAATCCCCATTTTAAATACTGCCCACTGTTCCTCAACCCCCGATTCCTGTCCCATTCCCCTTAATGCCTCTTTCAAGCATCTCCCCATTTTCCCAAAGTCTGCCCCCCTAAAATCCAGGATATGTATTTTTGTGCAGCTTGGTTCTGCTCCTTCTGTGATTTCAAATCACAGTGACTGGTGGTCATTGTTCCCCAGGTGCTTCCCCACTGTTACCCCTATCACACTGTCCCCGTTAGTGAGCACGAGGCCCAGTATTGCCTTCTGCCGAGTTGGTTCCATGAGCAGTTGCTTAGGAAGGCACCTTGAAGGAAGTCCAGGATAAATCTGCTCCTGGCTGATGCTGCTGCTGGGAGGCTCCAGTCCACGTCTGGAATAATGAGGTCTCCAACCAGCACCACTTCCTCCTTGTCTGCCATTCTTTGGATGGCTAGCATTAACTCCCCATCTGTCTCTTCCTCCTGGGCTGGTGGTCTGTAGATCACCTCTGTGCGGATAGCTGACCCCATTTTCCTTTCCAGCTTAACCCACAGTATCTCACCCACATTTTGTTCCTCCTGGATCTCTGTGGTCTTTATGCCATCTTTCACATAAAGTACCAATCCTCCTCCCTTCCTGTCTGTCCTGTCTCTTCTGAATATACTTGAACTTGTCTGTTTTTTGTCAGAAAAGTATTTTTTTTATACTTGTGTAACCTCTAGGCGATGCTATTCCAAGGGCTACTACCCCTGCCTGTATGGCTATGCACAGGTTGAGGGGCCTGGGTTCACTAACAAGGTACCTCCACCAGAATAGTGCTATTGGTGATGTTTGTCTGTTCTGCTGAGCCCTCTGGGAAGCTATAACCACCTACCAACCTCCTAGTGGCCTGGTACGGACACAGTAGTGAATTCACAGTCAGTATGAAACAGTAATGATATGCACACACCCTTCTCACTTACCACCAGGGTTGGGCTTGCAACAGCTTCCTTGGAGACTTCCTGTAAAGTAAGGTTAGCAATACAGTAGCACACTCTAACACAGTGACCCAACTAATAATATATACACTAGCCAGGTTAAACATGAAAAAAGACCATCAGGTTTATTTGGGGCAGTGAACAAGGAAGGGTATGAATCTAGTCAAGCGATTTGAAATCTGACTTTGTTCAGTGATTGCATGGACTTTTTGTCCCAAGCTGACAGTCACACAACACTGGGTACCCAGGATGGAAAGTCTGGCTAGTCAGAGGCGTTGCCCGGGGCTGGCCAGTGTTGCAGCTGATGTTTGGGTCCTTGGTGGAAAGAAAGTCAGTTAACATGCAAAACAACCAGATTATTTGTAATCCGAGCTGGTTGGCTCCATCCCTTGTAAACCCAAGAAACTGAAACAATTCGATGGTACCACAGATGATTTAAACACTTGCTGCAGGGAGCTACCCTGATTGTACTCACGCTACCAGGATTCCGCTGCAAGGCAGGCGATATGGAGATCTCCTGGTGATGATCGTTGGGCATGGGGAAACAGGGCTGACACGATACACCTCTTCTTCATGGCCTTTCCTCCAGGTGGCCTCAACCTGTGTGTTGTTGCTGTGCAGGGACTGGATCCCCAAGGCGGTATCTCGACGAAACAGTCTCTGGTGCAGGAGTTGCGGACTAGGCTGAATTGGCAAGGCCCAGGCAGAATGGGCAGTCTGGCAAAGTTTGTACATTCTGCAGGTGATGCCTCCAGCTGGCTTACCAGGTTTGGCTGTGGGTGAGCAGGCCTCGGCCCACATAATGCATTCACCACAATCAAAGTAAACAGCTATCTCCAGGTACAATTCGGATATAGTCCAGCTGCAATTCAGCAGCTTTGCTGAGCAAACCTTTCAATCCAATCATGTCTCGCACACAAGCTGGGCTGATTGCTTCAGGAGCAAGTCGTCAGTCCAAATCGCAAGTAGCACTGATAAACTTCTTTTCTTCTGCCGCAGTTCCAGGCTAGCATTGGACAAGTCTGACTTCTGCTGTAGGCAGTCTCAGGCAGGAAAATGTGACAGGGAGGCAGGTTGGGCCTCTTCCCACCGATTCCCCTGTGCTCCTTCCGGGAGCAGCTGCTCAAAAGCTCAAGCTGTTCATGCCCTATGGTCCTGTTTTAAACCCCCATAGATTGCTTGACATCCTCTTCCTCAGCTCTCAAAATGTTTCATTTTGCTCTGACCCCTATTACTGTCATAGGTAGCACTTAGCATGGATTATGTGTTAAAACTCTACTGCACTATGATTGTATGCTTATTATGTTTTGTACTATGTATTTTCCTGCCATTGTCTCTGTCATATTAGCAATACTGTTTACGTCACAGAACATTGTGTAGATTTTCCTTGTATGGTTAATTACCTCTGAACTATACCTGTTATTTGTTTTGTCTGTCAATTTTGTATTGTAACCTCCCGGGTTGTGTCTGAAAATAGTCATATTTTGTGGGTATGACACCTTACCTGGTAAACAAAAACTAAAATAAAAATAAATAACATGGTGTCTCCCATTCAGATGGACAAACTACAAATAAGGCAGGTTAGACAAACTTATCTATTTCAAATATAACAATGCACAAACAGTGAATAAGCACAGTTTCTACATAGGCTCCCTCTGCACAAGTAGTGACTGCAGAGTGAAGCAAAATAGAGCGGTGGCTGGCCGGTCGCAAGCCCTAAATCACTCAGACCCAGCTCAGCCCATTCACTTAACACAGGTTAGCTAGTCTCTTAAAGGGACAGGCACGGAGGCTCAGCATGGCACTCTCACACATCTGAACAAATGACTTAAAGACAGGACACCAGCCTGACAGTGGGCATTGAGGAGCCCAGGAAGACATTAAATAAACTTCCAAATTGGAAGGGGGGGGTTACACTTGAATGAATGGTAATGCGATTGTGATGGCCCACAGCAGACAGCGCCCAGTCTCTCTGACACCCAGCAGAACCATTCTGTCACTTTGCCCTCCACAGGGCCACCCCAACCAACAACAGTGTGTCTGCCTTGCAACAGAGTCAGCCTTTGGCTCAATCATAATAATAATATATATTTTTTATGCCCCCCCCCCAAGCAAGTGTCTCTCTCTCTCTCTCTCTTTGTCTCTCTCAGAGTTGTGACATAAGTGAATCAGAAGCTGAAGTGAATGGAACAACAAAAAAACAGATTTATTTTATATGTGATAATCTATGCCCAGCCTCCCCCCATAAGTATCTCTCCTGATGGAACAACAAGAATTCAGAAAATGTATATGCTTTACTTGTGATTTCTGTGTCTGTAAAACTTCTCTTTGGCTCCCAGAAGTGTGTCTTTCTCTCTCTCTGTCTCCTCTGGATGGCACAAGTCAAAGATTTATTTTCCAGCTTGCCCCATGTACACACACACACACACACACACACACATGCACATACACATCATGCACGCACACACACATGCACACACATGCACGTGCATGTGCACACACACAAAACCACACTGAGGCCAAGATGAAATTTATTTGTGGCCTTTCTGCGGCTGTAAAATTTTTCATTGGCCCGCAGTAGCTGTCTCTTTCTTCTCTGGATAGCACAAGTCAAAAATTTATTTTGCCAGCCTGCCCTAGTGCCCTGTGTACAGACACAGCCACACTGAGGCCAAGATTAACTTTATTTGTGATTTCTGTGACAATAACATTTTAAGTTCACCCCCAGAAGCTGCCTCTTTCTCCTCTGGATGGAATAAGTCAAAGATTTATTTTGCCAGCCTGCGCTGTACACAGCATGCCACACAGACACCAAGGTGATGTACAGTATTTCTTTATTTGAGATGTCTGTGACTGTATTATTTGCCACCCCCACTCCGTTGTCTCTCTCTCTGTATCTTCTCTTTCTCCTCTGGATGGAACAAATAAAGTCAAAGATTTTTTTTACCAACATCAAAGTCGAGCACTCACCAACCTCTAAATAACAAGGGCACCGGTCTATTGTGAACAAGAAATTTATTCCATTTTAAATATGTGGCATAAAAATGCCTGACACATTTCGGACAGCTCAATCCATCCTTTCTCAAAGGCTAATGTAATACAGGTGTAACAGCAATTTATAAGGTGCATTCAAAAAGTGTCAAACACAAATAACCATGCTGATTGGCTAAAACAGGTAACACCAATTAATGACACAATTCTTAGCAAAACACCATTCACTATATAGGAGAAGAAATATTATATACAAAATACAGACATATGTGTATAATAGCTTAAAAAAAGGATGAAGGGGTGTGAAGGGGAAGAACTAGGGACAGGACAGGATTAGAGGGGAAGGGAAGGGTATCTGTAAAGTGACAGAGGGACAAATTCAGTTAACATACAAGTGGCTATCAATACTATGTAAAAAGAGCAACACTAGAGCTGAAAAGATGGATATATATATATATATATATACATATATGATACATGATGGGCAGGAGTATGATATGGCAAATATCTTCACTCCTGCAGAGTGAGCTCTGGATACTCACGAGTGTATCCAGAGCTCACAATGCAGGAGTGAAGATATTTGCCATATCACACTCCTGCCCATCATGTGTTCGATTTATACAATATGGCAGGCGTGTGCATTTTTTGGATGTTTGTGTTTTCGTATATGTTATTGCTTTATGTGCTGGTGTTATTTTATTTTGTGGTGTTGATGTGCCGTAAGTTTCTGATGTTTTAATGCTGATTGATTTGTTGATGAATGTTTCATAAGTTGAAAAATTTTATTGGTTGTTGTTTTTTGTAGTTTTGTGTCCATAGGTTGAGGTTTGTGGTTTCCTATTGGTTTATGCATTGTGCATGTTTTGTTGCGCGTGTTCTAATAGGGTGTTTGGATTTTGTGGGTGTGGTTTCGTGAGGAAGCCTAACGGCATTCCGGAATGGATGTTCATGATTATGTATCAGTTTTTTGGGTGAGAGAAATAATGTTTTATTTTGTCATTGTGTTTATGTGTTTTATTTCTTTTTATTTTGTGCATTTTTTACTATTATCTGGTTATTTTCATCTAAGGAGTATGTGTACTTTCAGGTCGGTTATCTTCACCGGAACCTGTTCATTTTGTGTGATCTATTGTGTTTACTAGTGATTTGTTTGGGTGTTTGTATGTTTATTTATTTTAGTTCATTTATTGTTAGTAATTCCATTCTGAGTTATGGGGAGAGAGTTGTATTATTATTTATTTTTCAGTTGGTGTCACTGTCACTGTCAGAGGTTAGTGGTCAAGTTCTCTTTCGTTTGGGAGAGTTGTATTTTCCACCTGTTGGAAGAGAAAAAGTGGTTAGTAGTGATGCAAAGTTGTTTTTGAAGTACATTTAATATATTATGTTTGTAATGTGTACCTTGCATAATGTTGAACGTTATGTTCTTGACTGATATTTTTGGGTTACTGAAACAAGCAGACATTGAGTCTTGCCATTTAACTGTAGTCGGTTCTTCTGGTGCACGTTTATATGCATTTTTTGAGGTTGATGGTGCAGACATGTATATATGAGCTCAAATTGAAGGTGCAGGCTGCTTCATAGTTGTAGAAGTTGTAGGTGTAGTATTGTCTGTGTCAGTAGAAGTTGATGGTTGAGGTTCCGTGTTGCTGCTCATGATGTTTGAAATATTTTTCTGCTTTTATTCATTGATTCTGGCATAGCCATTTAGGGACTGTAGTTTTTTGTGTCCTGAGATTTGAATAACTTCTGTGGGGGGTACATTACTGTCCACGAGCTTCTGTACCAGGTGTTTTCATACAGAGTGATTTGTGAGTTTTTTATCTGTTTCTATTCCAGCAGCAGTGATCATGTTTTTTTTACTATTTTACCTATACTGTTTATTCCAGTTGCTTGGTTTTTGTACCAGGTGATTGGGTAGCAAGCTTTAGGATTGTAATGTATTGATAGGTACACTGGAGCATTATCTATATTACATTTTTGTGGTCTTTCTTTTTTATATAGTAGGTAGTTAGCTACGGGGCATCTTTTTTTGTCAGGTATTTCATAGACTCTTGGTTTTAGTATCACGGATGTCTTGGATTTGCTCCTATTCTTGTTTTTGTTTGACGTTCGTTTTTGTATTCAATGTATTGTATCCCTGTATCATCAGTTCCAAGTTTGACATCTCCCCATAGTAGGTTTTTAGCTTCTGTGGAGCCTCGAATTTCAAAGTATAGTGTAACATTTACCCACATGGTATTTAATAATGATAATGGGTTGTCTGGTCCCAGTATATCTTTCTCATTTAGTTCGTTTATCAATGCGTCAGTTAACTCGTCTGCTGCATAGGGCTTGTTTCCCTTTCCTTTTTCCTTAAGTATTTTCTGTTTTGATTGTATCACCTGTCATGTTTTGAGGAATTTTGTTGATAGAGAAATTGATTCAGGGTATCCTTGTTGTTTTAAGTATCATTCAAAACTTTGTAGTTTAGCTGTGAGGCTGAGTGGTTCGTATTGTGAACCGTCTTTGCGGTAGCAAGTGATGAAGTATTGGCATAGTATTTGGTCCAGTTGTTGTGGCGGTATTTCATGTATTTGCTTTTGTATTTGCAATTGTTCATTTATGTATTGGTGTAGGTTAGCCACATCTGTCTTTGTTTTCCTTTCTGTGTTGGTGTTTTTCGTGGAGTTTATGAAGTCGTCTACGTCGTCAGGGTTCATTTGTAGGTTTTTGGCAGTTGTAAGTGGTATTTTCTTCAGGTTGGTGTTAGTAGTCTTTGTTTGGTTGTTTTCTGGGTCTAACAGTGGTTCCTGATCTGTTTCAAATTGAGAACAGCTTAGATAAACTTCTTCATTTATGTTAATTGGTGTTTTTGGTTTATTTATATTAAAGCTTCTTGGTGTTGTGGATTGTTTCATTGCCGTTTTTGTTAGTATATTCATGGCTTTCTTTTTAATTTTGCTTTTTGTTTTTTAGGTCACTATTTTAGATGTTGCTGGTCTTTCAGTTTTAGAACTTCTATTTCACCACAGGAGAACATGATTTAGTTTGATGCAGGTGTTGCGTTATTCAGGTGAGTGCAATTATGTGTGTGGGGGGGGGTTAAAGCTAGTACCGGCTGAGTTTCAAAATTTGAGAGTCAGAGACATATCGTGATGTATCAGCTGGTGATAAATTACGCTGTTACATATCCACAGTATAGATAAATGTACGAGGAAGTGTTTGTGCATACGTCAGTGTTGCCTTATTCAACGGTGGTGCTGATATGTGTTTTTTATGTGATGCCTTTGTCTTTAACCCCTATTGTATAAATGTATATATATATATATATATATATGTATCACGTATGAGCATAATTACTTACTTTTCTTCAAAAATGGCTTAAGTTCAAAACCATAGTTCAGCCCTCATTCTCTATCAGAACTATTACGAGCTGTCTCTTTGCTTCTAATATATAATCACTGTTGTTCATCACCAGTACACAGCCTTTATCAGCTTTTGTGATCTCAATTCCAACATTTTGTTGCAGTGATTGTATAGCAAGTCTTCCATCATGGATAAATTATTATACGCCAACAGAGGAGGACCATCAAACAGTTTATCCAAGTCAGCTTCCACTAGATTTTTGAATACACTAATAGCAGCTTGATTGGGGGTTGAAAGTTGAGACAGGCCTGAAGCGGTATCGGCTTGGCTCATCCTCATCATTTAAACCTTCTGTTGGTATATCAGTGCTTTTTTGTGATAAAAGATTTTAAACTTAAATTTCTACGGGAGAGATTAACCTCCACCATTGTATGAAATTTACTAGCAGATTAGTGGGAGCAAAACTAAGACCTTTGTTCAATACTTCTGTCTCTGCTTCTTTGTCATATTTAACATATTTTTATTTGGTCTTAAGATAAGTAGAGATACAGATAAGTATTTGACATTAATCATATACAAGTCTCTGAATATTGAACAATGGCCATACCTGTGTCTAATAGAGTTCTCCTAGGAAAGAGGTAGTCAACCAATTACAAGTGACTTTGCACTGAAGTAGACATCTACAGTTATAATTATCCCCTAAGTCCCCCACCTCCCCTTCTTCCCCAAACCTCGCCAGAAGTTTACCAACCATCTTCACTCCCATATCCGAAACTTATATACTCTTGAATTGTAGGATAGTAGAATGGTAAAGGGGAAATACTCATGAGGCATAACAGGTAGAGTAACTCAGATCTAATTTTACTCCTGAGTTGGTAAGTTAATAGGGTCTGCAAAGACTCCCAAATCTTCTTATATCTGGATAGTCTCCCAGACATATTTGCCACCAGCTGTTCCATCTGTAAGGTGGATACATTTTCTCTGTGCCCTTCCAAAAAGTGGGGAATATCCCGATCCAACCAATGTCTCAAAATAACTTTTTTTGCACATGTTGATATCAAGGCCATGTGGTCCCTTTGGTTACCAATGAGGGAACCCGAAAATCCCCTATATTGCATATCTCTGGGAGGAATGCATCTGAGACACGGAGGAGAGGGTCAAGACAGGAGCAAACTGAGTTCCAGAAAGGAGTGACCTTCTGGCAGGTCCATAGAATGTGGTATAAGGAACCAGTTTCTTGACCACATCTGGTACAAAGGTCACTGAAAAGGTGACCCATCCTCCGGAGTCTCAGTGGTGTATAATAGAGGTTGTGGAGAATGTGAAATTGCATAAGGTGGTACCGATTCCATTTTATGAATTGGTATAGGTGATTCCAGATAAGAGATCAATTCCTGGGTGACCTAGCAGGAGGGAGGGTCTAATCCCAGCTGTAAATCCGGGGACCCTCATAGGCAACCAAAAGAGCTTGTCGGGTGTGATAATAGTAGGACATCAGATGGGAGAAAGGGGCTGAGGCAATTAATGGTAGAACAACTGAACCAAAGGGACTTTGACACTGGCCAGCACCAACGTACTGTATGAGCATGTGCCGGATCTGGAAATATTTAAAGCAATTCACATTGGACCAGTGATATATCGCTTGCTCTTTGAAACAACAGTAGTTTGCCATCCAGTATTAATTCCTGCACTGTATCAGCACCAATATTTAACCAGAATTGTGTGGACAGCATGTGCCCAGAATTCACAGGTTAGGACTCCCCTAAGAGCTGAAGAATATCTTGAGCAGGAAAATCTTAAGAAAGGAACACAACTGAGCCTGAGTTGACAGAGATGCCCCAAAGGTGTGTTCTTTAGGGAGGGTGGTAGTCTTTTCCCGGTAAAAGGAGAGTGCCCTATAGTCCATGGCATGTTTGGAGCAAAGGGAACATTCTAGGTCAACCCATTGTGGTGTATAAGCTACAAGTATCCCGTGGGCATGCCAATAGGACATCCTATGAAAGTGAAGGCTAGATAATACATAAAAATTGGGGACTTGGAGACCACCATCCTACTTGGTTCTCATTAGTTTAGAAAGTGCCGATGTGCTGCTTTACCTTTCCATAGACAAAGTTAGATTCTATGTACCTGAGTAAACCATGTTTGAGGAAGATACCAGTTATACATCTGTAGGGGATACAACAGCGGGGTAAGACGTTCATCTTTATTATGTTTAGTCTGCCCTAAAGTGAAAGCAGTAAAAGACCAATGTTCCAAATCTACTTTGATATGGGAAATAGTAGCATCAAATTATATAGTTTAGTCTGTATGTATTCATGTGTTGATAAACAACTATAACCAAGGCCACTGTTTTCGGTTTTACGGAAAATCCAGTAAATTTCAGAATTAGGGCTGCCTGAAAACGGTAAAATGAAGATTTCATGGAATCTGGCATTTCTATCAGATCAGTAAATCTATAAAAAAGTCTGTTTTTCTTTTAATTCCTTCCTGTACAGTTTTCAGTTTGCTTTATTTAATGCTCTGTATATTAAGCCTTCTTTAATTCTGATTATTTATGCACATACTAAAAGAATGATAGCAGAATCCCGGTAAAATCCAGAAATTAGAGTAACAATCGCTGGTGAAATTCCGGAATCTTAAGTCTTGAAAATGGAATTTAATTGTTTTAATCACCGTAAATCAGTGGCCTTGACTATAACCTGTTATTCTGTAATAATTAATGTCCTGCTTGTTTGTTCTCATCCTGACATGAAACCTTTGTAAAAGAGCCTTGTCTCAAAGGTAGTTGAAATCCTAAACTCTAATAAATAAATAAAATAAAATAAATAAAAATAAATAAACTTCTTAGGTGAAAGACTAAGAAAAATATCCAAGTATTTAAGTTGACCTTTCCTCCAGGTCAAACCAAGATGATCTATAAATGTCTGAAATATCCAGTTGTTAAGGGGCACAATCTCTGTCTTATTAAGATTAAGTTTGTAATTAGATATATTACCAAAACTAGAGATAATCTGTAAAGCAGAGGTTATGGAAATAGTCAGGGAGGAGAAATGAAGTAGAATGTCGTCCACGTATACAGAAAGTTTGTATTATGTATGATGAATTAGGATACTCGTAACCTGTTGTGAATAATTAAGACTTTCTGATAAGAGGTTCCAGAAACAAATTGAATAAAAAGAGAGAAAGCAGACAACCCCGTCTAGTACCTTGGTACAAGGAGAAGGATTGGAACAACATACCATTGCACAAAACTTGAGCTGTAAGGGAAGACTATAAGACCTTCACCCATTCACTAAATTCACTGGGGATACCAAACAGTGGCAAAAGATTGAAAAAGTTGTCCCAGGAAACTCTATCAAAAGCTTTCTCGGTGTCCAGGGATACCCAACGCCACAGAGGTATCTAGATCCCTGGAAGCCAAGACAAGATAAGAGATTTTCTGAAGATGTTCCCAGAAAGCCTTCCCTGGACAAATCCTACCTGCTCCCAACTAATGAGAGAATCCCAAATGGCTGCCAGCCTTTTTGCAAGGACTTTTGAGAGGATCTTGAGGTCAAAGTTAATAAGTGAGATCAGCCTATAGTTGGTAAGCAATAATGGGTCCTGATCTGACTTAGGAATAACCACTATGGTAGCTCTGGTCATAGAAAGATCAGATATGTCAATATCAAAAATGTAGTTATATGTAGTGAGGAGAATAGGCACTATCTGTTCCTTCAATGCTTTATAAAAATGTGTGGTAAACCCGTCGGGACCGGGGGCTTTGTCCAGGGCCAAAGAATCAATCACTTTGGAAATTTATGCTGGGATCAATGGGGCCTTCAGGAATGCCTGTTGGGGTGCAGAAAGGGTGGGAAGCAAGAGATCCTGAAGGATAGAGTTCAACTGTGTTTGGTCAGACAGCGAAGACTGGGGGCGTATAACTGTTGATAAAGGTTCCTAAAAGCTTCAACTATATCCTGGGGAGATGAGAGAAGTTGCCCTGAGTCACTGCGAATCTCTGGAACAATTTTATCTACTGCTTGTGATTTTAGACAAAGTGTTAATAATTTCTCTGCTTTCTCCCCCTGGTCAAAATGTTTCACCTTAGAACGAAGAATCATATGTGCAGCTTTTTTTCCCAGTAATGTATTCTATTGAAATCTGAGGTGTTCTAGTCTTTCCCAGTCTGACTGGGGAGAGGAGGAAGAAATATTGTCTTCTAACTGTTTAATGCCAGAAAGCAAAGAAGAAAGGGAGGCTGACGTTTGATGTTTACGTTTAGTGGATAGCCAAATTAATTCCCCCCTGAGGGCACATTTTAATGCACCCCATAACATATCTAGTCTAACCACAGACTGTGAATTGTCTGACATAAAATTAGTAATAAAGCTTTGGATACACTATAATAAGTCTTGAACCTTAAGCAGCTGGTTATTCATGATCCACATCTTATCTCTGGAAAGAGACGGCTTAAATTCAATTGGAGAAAGACAGGATGGTGGTCAGAAACAACTTTTGAGGAATAGTGGCACAGGATTACTCCTGGAAGTGAATAAGAGCTCAAGAGAAAGTAGTTGATTCTAGAGAAGGAGTTGTGTGGAAGGGAGTGAAATGAAAATTGTTTAGTGGAAGAGTTAAGAGACCGCCACGGGTCCACGAGACCGGTCAACCTCATAAGATCAGTGAGAGCCACCTGACCGAGAGAAGGAGCCTGATGGTAGGGATCCTGATTTGTCCAGCTCATTACACTGATCAAGGTTCCAGTCTCCACCCAAAATGATTGGCGGGGAGCTCCATGGCGATAAAATTGACATAAGGGTGGTGAAAACTAGGGTCTTCAGCATTAGGGACATATATGCTCCTAAAACTACTTTTAAGTTGCCCAATAAAGCAGGATAAGAATAAAATGGCCATTAGGATCCGAGCTTTCCTGCAGGAGACTAAATGGAATTCTCCGGTTATTAAAATATCAACCCCTGTCTTGCGTGTATTTAACCCCACACCAGAAACCTGACCCATTCAGGACCTTCTGAGGAGAAGAACCTGGGAGGAAGGCAAGTGGGTCTCCTGCAGGAAGGCAATGTCCGTCTGGAGCTTATGCAGGTGTGGTAGGGTCTTGGCCCTTTTTGTAGGGGATTGCATGCCTACATTCCAGGAATAGAAGTTAAAAACTGCCATGTTACATGATAGAGTTACCAGTAAACTGTCTAACCACAGATATTTCCTACAATCCAAAATGAAGGTTCTGTGCACCCAAAAAAAAGAAAAAAATTGCTCTGGCGAGACTTAGCCCCCGCTGATAATCCCCCTCAAAACTCACTCCCTCGTACATGAAAAAAAAACCATCCCCAATCCCAATCCCAAACTGCCCTGAAAAACCCATAGCCAAAAGTATTCAAATTATTTTCCTGTGGATCTAATCAATATTCCTCCTCCCCCTATGATTCGGTGCATGAAACTCTCAGCCAACCTTGCAATTACCCCATCCCCAACTGCCCCCACCAGCAAAATATCAGTAATGATCTAAAAATAATTAAGAAACTAGCAGTTAATAGCTACGAACTAGAAAATTATTAAACAGTCCAACATTGTGCTAGAACTGTCAAGTGTTAGCCTGTAAAGGAAAAATAATGAAGAATCGACATCATAACAATAGAAGTATACCATCGTCAAATACCTTGTCTAACATCATTTCAGAAGGAAGGACTCCTACCCTTCCCCTATTTAACATAATAAGGGGGGAATCGTGTAGACATCCTGAAAAAGAAATAAAAAACCAAAAAAAAAAGGATATCCCAGACTGGTTATCCTGGCCAATCCTATGTAAGGCAACTCCTAATGTTCAGAAAAGAGGGGAAGTATCCAACCAAGAAGTGTTATAGTAGATCCCAGACCTGGGTATTCTAGTGCTCTGGTAGCATGTCTCTACTGCCACAGTCCAGGATGCATTTCCCTACAAAGCTAGACAAGTAGCCCTCTTTCTATAAAATGATAAAAAAGAAAAAGAGTCCCTCGTCCTGAGTCAAGTTCCAAACCCAGAGGTAAAGGGAACAAAAACAGACAGCATCAACTTCAATGCCCTGTGAATTTTAAACCCCAGCAGATCCGTGTAGGAAAATTCAAGTGTCCTTAAATAAATCAGGCAGGGGCTTCTTTAAATCCAGCTTCACCTCTTCCATACCATCATAGGAATACCACTTGTCTCAAACCTGAACCTGGAGGCATGCAGGGTATAGCATGCAGAAACAGAGGCCCGAGGCTATAATTTTTGAGACCATGGGGTGGAAAGCTACCCATTTCTGTCAGATCCCTGCTGGTAGGTCTTGAGCCACATGCAGTTTTATGCCTTCCCCGAGAATTTCCTTCACATCCCTTAGCTTCTGAAGGATGAACTGCTTGTCTAAAAAGTGTAGAAGGTTAAGCATGATGGGCCGAGGTGGTAGGCCTGCTTGGGGCTTAGGCCTGAGTGAGTGATGGGCCCTCTCCACAATATAAGTGGGGCCATTGGGAGAAGGTCCAGCTATATGCTCCTGCAACTTTTGTGCAAACACAATAGGGGTAGTACCTTTCTCACCTTCAGGCAAGCCAAAGATTATCAGGTTGTTCCTTCTACTGTACCCCTCTAAATCTTCTAATTTCTCCTCCAGTTTTGAGATTTTATGTCACAGGGCTGAAGAGTCAGTTTCAGCCCTATCCTTCCAGGTTTCGAGGGAAAAGGCCTGAACCTCCATATCCCCCATCCGTCTGCCTAAATCTGTGAGATCTGCCCGAACTGTCTTCACTTCTACCGTGAGCTCCTGAATAACTGAGGTTAGGGGCTCTAGTGCTTGAAGGAGCCGATCCTCTGTGAGGGTTGAAGACGCTGAAGTGGGAGTGGAAATGTGGCTGGCAAGTGAGGTTTGGGCCTTGGGGCATTTGGCCTGCTTGTCTGGTGTCTGCAGCAGGGTGTACTTAGGTGCAGCCTGATGCATCTCCAAATCGGACATAATACTAGTAGCTTATTACCACACCAAGCGTACGCAAGTTTTCCGAGCTCTCTGTACCTTTAGGCGATTACCGCTAGCTGTTTCAACGACAATGTACTTGTTTTAAAGTTATAAAATAAAGATTTACTGTGGTGAGAAGCAGGAGTGCCGCAGGAGAGCTGCTGTCGGATCAGAGCATCATGTGTCTCCCTTCTGTCTCTGCTTTTGTAAGCCCTGCCTGTGCACTGTCTGCTACACAGCCACACTGAGGCCAAGATGAACTTATTTGTGATTTCTGTGACTGTAATATTTCTGGTTGGCCCCCAGTGACCGTCTCTTTCTTCTCTGGGTGGAACAAGTCAAAGATTTTTTTGCAAGCCTGCCCTGTACCACACACAGCCAGCTAGAGCTTTGCCCCACCCAGTAGTTTCTCTCTGTCTCTTCTCTTTCCCTCCAGGCCCGCCTCAAAATCCTCTGATTCTTCTCCTTCTGATTCCTCTCCACATCTCTCCCAACCCTAATGATCTTTTCTCCTCCCTCCGCTCTGACTCAACACAATAGAGGCCTGTTGTAAAGGTTCTCGCTCTGGTCTCCCTCTCCTTCCTTCTCTGCTACTCCTGAGAATCTGGGCGCTTTGCACACTCACTATGTTTATAGACCATGGTGAGTGCATCACATAACTCTCCATGCTGCATCATGTGACTGTTGCCTGATTGGATGCCTCCGGCCACCTCTACGTGATGTGAGCATGCCAGCGGCATCACCATGGCAACAGCATACACTGTAGAGGAAAACATGCTCTGCTACTTTCCATGGACCGAAACTGGACTTCTGTGGCAAAGTCCATATTTATCTGGATACATGGATTCAGGATTCGATCCATAGAGTCCAGATTTCAGGTGGAACAGTCCACCCAGCCCTGTACCCAATCAGAACAGTGTTTCAAGAATAGAGCTATCAAAACAGAGCTTCAAAAACTGCATCTGCCTTGACAGCGACAGGGGTAGGATAGCGCAAGTAAATACTGCTACCGCTGGAGCTGTTAAGGCATATGGGAAGAAGGAGTGAAGGAGCTACAAGTGAGGTGCTTGGCTGAACCACTCCTGTGGTGGAGAGGCTAAGGCACTGCACCTATAGCAGAGGAGATCGGGGTTCTTTCATTTATTTATTTAGTTTTTGTTAACCGGGTAAGTGCACTAGACAAATTCTGCCTATTTTCAGGCATGACCTGGGGAAGGGGGATACAGATGAATGTCAACTGATCTTGAACCAGATTAAGCTGTTGGTGGTATTTTTTTAGTGAATGGGGGGAAATTTGGCCAGGGCACAGGGAAAATTCCCCTACTGTCCATTAGGGGGGACCTCTGACAGCAAGATGGAAGCCTTCAGTTCTGAGGAATTGGAGGAGGAGAGAGGACGTGCTACTATTGCAATGCCTAGTGCTGTGGACACCGATAGTCTCTTAGAACACATGGATATTTAGTAATCGCTCACAGTGAAGAACTGATGGTAGTGAAATAAGGTACCTGACCCTCGCTTCAAATAAAGCGCACCGGACGGAAGAGTTGAACCTCTCTTTAGAGGAAAAATGGAAGATTTTAAAGAAAGAACTGGACTCTATTAGTGCATGATTGGCAGCGGACCTAACTATTAAGGAACAGGAAAAGAAAAGACGTCTTGTAGATGGTTCACCAGGTGCTGATGTGGGAGCTACAATGAAGGTGTTTGTACAGAGCGCACAGCAACAAGACCCGGAAGAGAAAACGATTCTGCATCCCCAGACTGATTCATCAGCAGAACGTGACGCAGAGTAAGGATGGTCCCTGGAGAGCACGCTGAAAGGCGCTGGGTGGAAACAGACTCCTACGGGAGCCTGGCTACCGAAGAATGTGGATGTAAGTGATTAAACAGCAGCAGGGGCCCAACAAGGAGATGTTCACATGGGAAAATCCAATGCATCCTATGGAACAGGAGTACATCAGAATGAGGACACTACAGGTACCATTTCATTTTCTCCTATTTTGTCAGGCCCAAAACTTACTAATAACACTGATGATGGACTGGTGATTCATACAGAGGTATCCTCCTTCCTAGACAACAGTCAGGTACAGAGCAAGGTGAGGAGCCAAGGAGAGACTTTGAGTCCCAAAAACCCACACCCACATTTGCAAGTTTATTTAAAAACCCATAGAAGTTGCAAAGCGTAGAAGCGGTGCGTTTCCGATACCTGAGGGTATGGAGGAGCCACCTGACAGGTTCTATGTGGGTAAGATATCACTAAAATAATCACTGAAATTTACACCAGCAGATGTTTATGTGCTCATACATGCAGCAAGGGAGTGCACCTTTGACATCAGCTTTCAGACTCCTGTCCTGTTGGAAAGGTTCTGGGCCAAGTACATGACTCTTAAAACAAACCCTCTTTGGACTCCCTTTCAGATAATTCCCCTGACCAGTCTTTCAGGGTGATTACTGTTCTGTTCAGGAACGAAGGGTTGAACATTCAAGACATTTTATATTGGCTGGATAAAAGATGTTCTGTCCAAGGTACTTCTGACCCCATTTTGGATGGGGAGGGGTTTTGGAACGGTGGTTGGAGGATCAAAATCAAACTCCAACAAGAAGGGACAGATTTAAAACATTTGCCCAATTGTGTATACATTGGGCAAGATAAGGGCTTCATATTCTATCCTGGACAACATCGCCGCTGCTTTAAGTGTGGCTCAGCCAGACATATTAGTCCAAACTGCAAAGCCTTTAAATGTACATCATGCAGAGAATTGGGCCATACAAGCTTTCACTGTCAAAACACACAGAAGTGCAACCTGTGTGCAGAAGATGGGCATTCCTTTTCTGCATGCCCGTGGGCCTCCTACAATACTGAAGATGAAGACTATGTGATCCAGGATCTTCATATCCAAAAAACAAAAACTGCCTCAGGGTTCTGGGGCTTTTCTCCACCTACCCGTACTAGCCCAGAACCTGTGGGTCAAACTACAGTGGGCCTAGATACAGAGGGCTGGAATTTCAAAGCCCGGGCGTGCTGCTAGGTGGCAGCTTGTGCAGTGTGATGCCCTGGAACCCTGCGCCTGAATTTCCTGTTTAACAGGGTTCCAGCGCCTAAGTCCAGTGGCTTGTGGAGCACGGGGTGCTGCACCTGACGTATGGCACACCTACCCAGAATGCACTCAACAGCTGCAGGAAGTCTGCAGCACCCATGGACAGGGGCTGGCAACTGGGCTCTGCCCCCCAACACCACCGTGCCAATGGCACCAGCGCCGCAACACTCTCTGGTACCCTGGTGGACTAGTGCCCCCCCTACCCATCTCAGCACTCTCACCCCCCTGCCGTATCTCAATCCGGCGACCGGCACAGCCCTCCACATGCCACCCGGCCGCCGCCGAATCGGCAGTCCTCAGCGTACTACATACTGTATACAGTATACGACAGACTGCCTAGTCCGCGCCGGCCGTGGTGGTGTGTGGAGGGCTCGTGCCAGCGCCAGATCGGTATGGAGGGGGTGGGAGTGCTGAAATGAGTACCGGAGGGGTTGTCAGGACGCACGGACGTGGGTGTTGGGGACCATGATGGGGGACCACCGGACCACTAGGGATCACCCACCAGGGATGGATGAGACGGGCCACACAGTGGCACCTACAGAACGACCCCCCCAGGAGCTGTCTAAGTCCCCTTAGACCAGCCCCTCGCTGGTCTAAGGGTACTTGGCACTTGGTGCCTGGGGGGTTCTTTCAAATTCCAGATCCGAGGGCTGCGGCAGTCTGGGTCTGCCGCAAGCCCCCAGCGCCATGCCGCAGCCACTTTTGTGGTGCAAGGATGGCGCTAGCACACTTTGGTGCAGGCAGCCTGCTGGGTGATGCCTTTCAAATTCCAACTTGGCGCAAGGAGTCCTTGCATCAGACCGGTTTGATGCAAGCACCTTGCATCAGTCTAAGGCCTTTGAAATTCCAGCCCAGTAGTTCTAATGGCCCCACCACAAGTACTTTTACCTGATACCCTTGATCAGGTAATAGACAGAGAGTTTACGGATGAAATGGCACCCCCTCACCCCCCCTTCCAGTGGGGAAGAGTTTAAGGAAGTGAAATCAAAAAGGGTCAAAAGGAAAAAGGTCAAAGCAAGGTTTATAAACATACAAGACACAGTCCTCAAAGTAACCCTTTCAGTGTCTTACGAGAGGGTATTTCTGAGGAAGATATGGGCTCGGATGCGGTCTCATGGCCTCCTCACAGGTAGATGCCCCTCAAATAACGACGAGGCAGAGAGCACAGTGGCAAGCAGAACAAGGAGACAGCAAATGGGCATAGAGCCACCTCCAGAAAAGTCCCTTGAAAAGTATCCCAGGATTAAATAAACATTGATGGGACACTATGAAATAACTGTAGCCTCTCTGAATACTAACAGTGCATTATCAGAGAGGAAGCGTCTGGCAACATTTGCTCTATTTTCTGGTCAGCCTAATGATGTTTTTTTTCAGGATACCAGATTGAGGACACCTGCAGAAACAGTGTCTGCCAGTAATGCATGAGTATTCTAGTTTCTGGTCCGGGGGTAATGACACTTGTAGTAGAGTGGGAATATGTTTTAATGAACATAACATTAAAGTCATCCATCTGGTTGAAATTGTACCAGGTAGGGCATCGTTGCTAGATGTAATCATTCAAGGGATAGAACTTTAGGCTCATAAACACATATGCACCCCAGGTTAAGACTGCCGAATAGATTTATTGAAATTAATTTTACCCTGCCTGTACACTTCCGGAATGTCTTGTTCGGAGGACTTTAATATGAGTCAGTTTTATCTGATAGGGGCCCTAACACGTCAAAAATCTATTTTGATTCATCCTGTCTGAACCAAGGGCTGCAGTTAACATGCCTCTTAGGTATTTTTTCTTCTACAACTGCAGACCCCCCCACAAACATTTCACAAAGGTAAATTATCTACCAGAACAGACTTTTGGTTCTTGTCACCTAATTTATCAGTTAGATCAAAAGTAGTTATGCCAGTGGCAACCTCTGACCATAACCTTCTCAGAGTCACTCTCTTGGATTTAGCTGAAATGTCAAGAGGGAAAGGATAATGAATGTTAGTTTATTAGATGACCAGAAGATAAAAGAAGGATTTCTATAATTATTAGAAGCTAGACAGTCTGTTTTTTTTTTCTCTCTGATTCTTTAGATGACTGGCGGAGTGTCAGTAAAGAGTATTTCTGGAATTATTTCCTGTTAATGGACAAATTAAATGGTCAGAAGAAAAGGGAAGAATATTTTGTTTAGCAAAAAGTACTTTCCTTCCTTCACCAACTGCGAATGGATTCTAAGATTTCACACACAGAACAGATTGCATCCGTTGAATATCGATTAATGAATATACAATGTGATAGGATGAAATCATTAGAAATTGAACAAAAGCTGGGGTGCACTGGGAAACAAGGTAACATTAACCCATTTGACTCTTGTTTGGCACAAAGCCATTAAAAAATAATTTCACACTTACAAACAACAGAGGGGACCGAGATTTCCGGGAGAAAAGAAACTCTGAAGGTGGTAGAGACCTATGTTAATGAGAAATCTTCAGCTACTGGCATTGCTGAGGGAAAGGTCAAACACTGGTTGGCCTCCTGTGAGTTACCACAAATCCCCGACCACTTAAGGGGTAGCCATACAACTCCAATTACAGAGTTAGAGTTAGACACAGTTATATCTGGATTAGGAACAGGGGTAGCCCCAGGACCAGATGGACTCCCAAATGAGTTTTATAAAATACTTTTCCCTATAGTAAAGGTTGAACTACTTAATACTTTCAATTACTTCTTAGAGAATCAAAACCTGCAGAAGGTATGTATAGAAGGCCTCATGTTTTTCCTTTTTAAAGGTGGTAACAAGGCACTTCTGGACAGTTGGAGACCCATTACATTGTTAAATACTGACAGTAAAATCTTAGCAAAACTTTTAAACAATCGTTTGACACTTGTTTTAGATACTATAATCCACCTTACTCAGTTTTGTGCAGTCCCAGGAAGGAAGCTAGGGGATGCGCTAATATTACTCAGGGAAATTATGGAAAAGGGTATTGATGGAGAACTGAGTGGTTACCTAGTAGGCCTTGATCAGGCCAAAGCCTTTGATAAATTTAATCACAATTATTTGTGGCCGGTATTACAAACCTATGGTTTTCCTGACAATTTTGTTTACTGAATAAAATTATATTACCAAAAAGCTTCAGTAAAACTTTATGTGAATGGTTGGGTAGGACAGGGATGCCCAGTTCATGGGGGGGGGGGGGTGAGACAGGATTGTCCCCTGACTCCTGCCTTGTATATCCTGGCTTTGAACCCCCTCCTGATTAAAATACAAAAGAACGACGCAATTGGGGTGTTTCGGTACACAGTGAAGATCAAGAAATAAAAAGTATTAATTATGCAGATGATGTGTGCCTAGTATTGGGGGAGCAAGCATCAGGTAAGGAGGCAATTAGGGAGACTCTCTCATTTTCCACACTTACTGGCACAGCAATTAATACTGGTAAAAGTGTTTGTCTCCCTATTGGGCAGAACATTAAAATCTGTTCAGTGTGTTTGGATGTACCATTACAATTACAGCCTCAAAATATTTTGAGAGAGTATTTTGGCCCCAGAGATATGAACACATTAAACTGGACTTAATTGATAGAAGAAAGTAAAGGGAGGATTAAAAAATGGAACACGTGGCATGTGTCAAAGCAGAAAAGGAGATATATGGTCAAGACATTTTTACTAACAATGTTTTTGCATTGATGCGTGGTATTTCCTCCCACAAAAAAATTAGAAACAGTTATTTATAGCATTTCTCTCAGTGTATATGGGGTAGTAGACTTAACCCTGTTAAAAGAGGTGTCACTTATCAATCCCTCCAACATGGAGGCCTGAAAATGATACATCCCCTCGTGTTCTTTTTTACTATGTTTTTGCATGGAAATTTAAAACCGGAGTTACTTAAAATTGATACGGTGTGGAGACCTTAGGTGTTAGATCAGGTTGGACCCTGGCTGGAGTCATGGGAACTAGAATCAGTTATTCCAAAGCAAATATCTCTCCAAGGTCCCCCCCCCCCCATGCAATATATTTTTGGGAAAATAAAACTTTGGGCAATTAAGAAACATCAACTTTTAGATTTTACCAGGAAAGAAATGTACATGCACATAGTGAGGAATTATTTTATTGAACAACCCAGATGTTGGGTTAAGACACTGATGGAAACTCAACAGATAGGGAAAATGTTGACAAACCCTAGACTACAAGGGAAAATGTGGGATGTTTTATGGCTTTGCACTCATGAAAAGCTTAATGTTAAGAACAACTTAAAACATAAAGAGATCAAAGAAAGGGAGGGTCCCAGGAAAGTACTTGCCGTGGAATATTAGGAACTAAGGGCATTTGTTTCTTAAATGTCCTTTCAACCTTCCCTTGTGGATAATACTCTTTTCAAAATGGCACAATTTCCCCTTCAAATTGATAAACAGAGATATGTTGCTTCTAGGCCTTTTGCCCTAAGTGTGGGCCAAGTATGAAGCAGGTACGATTCAGCCGACTCTTTTTAACGCTTAAATACCATATATGGCATACTAGATGTCCGCTAACCCTTTATAAGAGACAAGTGATGGCAGAACAATTGTTTTAGACAGTACAGAATTCTCTTGTAAGTCTTAGACAACAGGAGAAACAGAAGTATCGAGACTCACAATTCCAGGCTTGGTGGAACTGAATGGACTGGATACCGGATGTCAGTTGATCAGTCTATGGCACAATAGATCCAGTTTTAACACAAATAAAGAGCTTAGACTATGACACCATACTTATTTAGGTTAGCCTAATTATAAATCACTTTCCTACTCTTTTTTTGGGGGGTCCATTTCAATTTTCTGATTTACTTTTTGAGGTCTAAATAATGTGAAGCCTAACTAGACAGGTTAGGAATATGATACTTATTTGATTTCTTTTTGTCCTTTGGCCTCTATATTATTTAACCTGTTAACATTTGATTTCTTTTTGTCCTTTGACCTCTATATTATTTAACGTGTTACTATTGTTTGCACTTCCTTTAACAATGAGATTCTAGATACACTCTTCCATTTCTGGCAGGGTGGGGGTATTACATAATTGTATTAATTTTATTGAGGTACCTGTTTATTTGGAATATATTTCCTCTAGAGTAAGAATCGAATATTTATCTGTTATTTTCACTCTTGGGCTCTGCATGGGGTCAAGTATGATTTCTTATTTTTTTTTATTATTTTCCTTATGACAACATCTTTTATGCTCCTTTTGAAGTTAAAAAATACGACTGTAATACCTTTTTGATTTATCTTTCAGCTCGCAGTTCTGTGTGCTATGAATGTGACTCAGCACAGTCTGTTACTCTGTTTTGGAAGTTATGAACGAGAATTCCCCTACCTTTTTAATACGAGGGAGGGGAAGATTTTTGTTTCAGTTTCATTGCTTTTGGTTTTATATTGTTTGTGATTTTTACACCTTTTCATAAATGTATGAGGGTGCTATTTATTTTTTGTGTATAATTTGTTTTTATGGATTATGATTTATGTACATACATTAACACTGACTGTATATTGTTGCTTTTTGAAGTTATAATAAAAATTCCCCAACTCTTTTCGAGAAGTGCCACAGATCTTTCCCATGCACCTGAACAGGCAGGCAGAACCTCGGTTTAACATTTCATCTGAAAGATGGCACCTCAGGAGTGCAGCACCCACCTTATGCTGCACTGCAGTGTCAGTATTGGGATATTAACCCAAGTGCCTGGTGTGGGGATAGAACCCACAGCCTTCAGATCTCCCCATCTCAGAGGCAAGTGTTCTACCTGCTGAGCCACCGACATTGTTCTGTTCTGTTCCCTGTCTTCCAATTGTTGTAGTGTGTTTGTTTTTCCATTCCCCCCCCCCAAGTTTTAATTTTTGTCTTGACTGTAGTTGCCTGATCCCCCCCTCCCAGGTTCTCTCTGTCCCTGAATTCCACCCCCTGGGTTGATTATATATATTTTGGGAGAGTGGGGAGGGACAAAGCTCCTCACGTTTGGGGGGTGCGGAGGGTGGAGCGCTCCACAAAAACACAAGTTTCGATTCCTTCTTTCACCATGGTAGCAGTCCTGCCCGAGGTTTTGGACCACTATCATAGGTGGTGTTGTTGCAGGCAACATTTTTACTAGGCGCTGTTATTGTCAGTGTTGTTTTTCCTGTGTAGTTCTGGACTGCGCTGTTATTGTGGGCAGCATTTTGACATAGTGTCTCCCAGCCCTAGTCCAAACAAAGGTGTGCCAATGTTATATTTAGGGATTTCAGCATATACTGGAGTCCCAGGTCACATACCGGGGCCAAGCACAGAGGTCCTGAGGTTACATTTAGGGGTCTCAACACATCCTGGGGCCAAAGGTCACATAACAGGGTTCTCAACTCGGGTGTCCCAAGGTGAAATTTAGGGGTCCCAAAAGATTCAGTGGTCCCAAGGTTACATAAAAGGTCCCCAAAAGCTAGGTTAAATTTAGGGGCCCCAACACATCAGAGTCCCAACATTATGCCATTATTAACATTTTAGCAAAAGCACAACACAGCAGCTATGGCTGTTATACCCCAAAACCCCTCCCCGCTATCTCGTACTCTTGTACCAGTATTCACAGGGACACCCACTAGCAGTCACAGGGCTGTGACATTGCTGAAAGCTTCCCCACAGCAGTGCCCTGTCAATGCCAGCTATAGCTCCTATACTCTGACCCCCCATCCCCTGTATCTAGTACTCTTGTACCACCACTCACAGTGACACCCACTGGTAGGGACAGAGCTTTGACACTGCTGAGAGCTTCCCCACAGCAGTGCCCTGTCACAGCCAGCTAAGGCTCCTATCCTGAACTCCCTTCCTGTATCTAGGATTGGTGTACCAGCATTCACAGTGACACACTGGTAGTGACTGGGCTGTGACACTGCTGAGAGCTTCTCCACAGCAGTACCTTGTCAATGTCAGTTATGGCTTCTGTACCCAGAATCCCTTCCCCTGAATCTAGTGCTCTTGTACCAACACTCACAGTAACACCCATAGAGAGTGACAGGGCTGTGACACTGTTGAGAGAGTCCCCACAGCAGTGCTTGTCAGTACCAGCTAAGGCTGCTATATCCTGAACCCCTCCACTGTATCTAGTGCTCTTTTTCCGGCACTCACAGTGATACCCACTAGGTGACAGGGCTGTGACACTGTTGAGAACTTCCCCACAGCAGTGCCCTGTTAATGTCAGCTATAGCCCCTATACCTTGAACCCCCAGACCTGTATCTAGTGCTCTTGTACCAGCACTCACAGTGATACCCACTGGTAGTGACAGGGCTGTGACACTGCTGAGAGTTTCCCCCAGCAAAGCCTTGTCAGTGCCAGCTATGGCTCTGATACCTTGAACCCCTTCCCCTGTATCTAGTGCCCTTGTACCAGCACTCACAGTGACACCCACTGGTAGTGACAGGATTGTGACACTGCTGAAAGCTTCCCCACAGCAGTGTTCTGTCAATGCCAGCTATGGCTCTATACTCTGAACTCCCTCCCTTGCATCTAGTGCCCTTGTACCCAGCACGCACAGTGACGCCCAAAGGAAGTGACAGGGCTGTGATTCTGCTAAGAGCTTCCCCACAGCAGTGCCCTGTCAATGCCAGCTATGGCTCCTATATCTTGAATCCCTTCCTCTGTATCTAGTGCTCCTGTACCATCCATCATCATCGCTGTCTCTCTCACAGGTACAGCATTTCAGCGATCATCACCACTGTCCCTGTCAAAGCTTCAGCATCTTAGCCATCATCACCTCAGTTTCTCTCACAGGTTCAGCATCTCCACCATCGTCACTGTTCTCTTTCTCACAAGTTCAACATCTCAGTCATTGTCTCTGCTGTCTGTCAAAGCTTCAGCATCTCAGCCATCATGGCTGCTGTCTCTCTCAAAGTTTCAGCATCTCAACCATCGTCGCTGCTGCATCTCTCACAGGTTCAGCATCTCAGCCATCATCACTCCTGTCTCTCTTACAGGTTCAGCATCTCAACCATCATCACCCCTGTCTCTCTTACAGGTTCAGCATCTCAACCATCATCACCCCTGTCTCTCTCACAGGTTCAGCATCTCAACCATCATCACCCCTGTCTCTCTTACAGGTTCAGCATCTCAACCATTGCTGCCGCTGTCTCTCTCACAGGTTCAACATCTCAGCCATCGTCGCCACTGTCTCTCTCACAGGTTCAGCATCTCAGCCATCATTACCCATGTCACTTTACAGGTTTAGCATCTCAGCCATCAGCACCAGCATCTCAGCCATCATTGCCGCTGTCTCTCACAGATTTAGCATCTCAGCCATCATCACTGCTGTCTCTCTCACAGGTTCAGCATCTCAACCATTGTCGCTGCTGTCTCTCTAACAGGTTCAGCATCTCAACTATAACCACCGCTGTCTCTCTCACAGGTTCAGCATCTCAGCCATCATCACAGCTGTCTTTCTCACAGGTTCAGTATCTCAACTATCACCACCACCGTCTCTCTCACAGATTTAGCATCTCAGCCATCATCACTGCTGTCTCTCTCACAGGTTCAGCATCTGGCCATCATCACCCTGTCTCTTTCATGGGTTCAGCATCTCAACCATTGTTGTAGCTATCTCTCACAGGTTCAGCATCTCAGCCATCATGACTGCTGTCCTCTGACAGGTTCAGCATCTTAGCTGTTGTCAACCCTGTCTCTCCACAGGTTCAGCATCTCAGCCATTATCACCCCTGTCTTTCTCACAGGTTCAGCATCTCAGCCATCTTCACCCCTGTCTCTCTCACAGGTTCAGCAGCTCAGCCATCATCACCACTGTCTCTCTCACACGTTCAGCAACTCAGCCATCATCACCGCTGTCTCTCTCACAGGTTCAGCATCACAGCCATCATCATGGCTGTCTCTCTCACAGGTTCAGCATCTCAACCATCATCACCGCTGTCTCTCTCACAGGTTCAGCATCTCAGCCATTGTCACCACTGTCTCTCTCTCTCAGGCTCAGCATCTCATCCATGGTCACTGCTGTATCTCTCACAAGTTCAGTATCTCAGCCATCATCACCACTGTATCTATCACAGGTTCAGTATCTCAGCCACCATCACTGCTGTATCTATCATATGAGGCAAGAACTTCATTTTACATAGCACCCTATCCAAGGCTCTGAGCACTTTACATCACTGCCACTGTATCTATCACAGGTTCAGCATCTCAGCCATCATCACACCTGTCTCTCTCACAGGTTTAGCATCTCAGCCATCATCACTGCTGTCTCTCTCACAGGTTCAGCATCTCAACCATCATCACCACTGTCTCTCTCACAGGTTCAGCATCTGAACCATTGTCGCTGCTGTCTCTCACACAGGTTCAACATCTCAGCCATCATCGCTGCTGTCTCTCTCACAGGTTCAATGTCAGCCATCATCACCCATGTCTCTTTCTCAGGTTCAGCATCTCAGCCATCATCACCACTGTCTCTCTCACAGGTTCAGTATCTCAGCCATCATCACCACTGTATCTATCACAGGTTCAGTGTCTCAGACATCATCACTCCTGTCTTTCTCCCAGGTTCAGTATCTCAGCCATCATCACCGCTGTATCTATCATATAGGCAAGGCAACTTTATTTTACATAGCACCCTATCCAAAGGCTCTGAGCACTTTACATCGCCACCACTGTCTCTCTCACAGGTTCAGCATCTCAGCCATCATCACACCTGTCTCTCTCACAGGTTCAGCATCTCAACCATCATCACCACTGTCTCTCTCACAGGTTCAGCATTTCAGCCATCATCGCTGCTGTCTCTCTCACAGGTTCAGCATCTGAACCATTGTCGCTGCTGTCTCTCACACAGGTTCAACATCTCAGCCATCATCGCTGCTTTCTCTCTCACAGTTTCAGTATCTTAGCCATTATCACCCATGTGTCTCTTTCTCAGGTTCAGCATCTCAGCCATCACCACCGCTGTATCTATCATAGAGGCAAGACAACTTTATTTTACATAGCACCCTATCCAAAGGCTCTGAGCACTTTACATTGCTGCCACTGTCTGTCCCACAGGTTTAGCATCTCAGCCTTCATCACTGCTGTCTCTCTCACAGGTTCAGCATCTCAGCCATTGTCACCACTGTCTCTCTCTCTCTCTCAGGCTCAGCATCTCATCCATGGTCACTGCTGTATCTCTCACAGGTTTAATACCTCAGCCATCATCACTGCTGTATCTATCACAGGTTCAGTATCTCAGCCATCATCACCGCTGTATCTATCACAGGTTCAGTATCTCAGCCATCATCACCACTGTATCTGTCATATAGGCAAGACAACTTTATTTTACATAGCTCCCTATCGAAAGGCTCTGAGCCCTTTACATAAAACAGTAAAATAGAAAAACTATAAATAAATAAAGGCACAAGTCAACAATCCAGCTGCTGCATTCTGTACTAGCTGCAGGTGATGAATTAAGCCTCCAGATAACCCTAGGTATAGGGTCCTACAATAATCAAGTCAACTGGTGACAAAAGCATGGATAACTGTAGCCAGGTCTGAAGGGGGATAGGAATGGGTGGATACTGGTAATGTTTTGAAGATGAAAAAAGCCAGCCCTGATGACTAAAGCAACCTGTTTTTGCAGATCCAACCGGTCATCAAGAATGACACCCAGATCCTTTACCATCCCAGTCACTGAGAGAGGACAGCCATCCAATCATAAGGGAAGGCAACTTCCCATCAGTGAGAACACCCCTACGACCCGGCTAGATCACCATAACCTCAGATTTGCCCAGGTTGAGACACAGCTTGTTTGCAGACATCCAGTCTTTAATCTCAGCTAAACAGCGACTCAGTGTATCTGAGGCAGAAACGACATCGGGAGCACAGGACAGGTACAACTGGGTATCATCTACATAGCAGTGAAAACCCAAGTTGTACCGTCTAATGATCTCTCGAAGCAGAATCATGTATATGGAGAAGAGCAAAGGCTCCAAAATGGACCCCTGCAGAACCCCACAAGACAGCGCAAAAGAACTCGAGGAAAAGTTCCCGAGAACCTCATGCCATAATCTGCCAGTGAGGAAGGAGCAGAACCAGTGTAACACTGTGCCAGTGGTGCCCACATACTCCTGCAGTCGATCCAGCAGCACCTCGTGATCAACCGTGTCAAATGCAGAAGAAAGGTTCAAGAGCATGAGAATAGTATAATGCTCCCCGGTCCTTCACCATGAAGAGATCATGTGCTACCAAGACCAAAGCCGTCTCAGTGCTGTGCCGAGGCCAAAAACCAGACTGGAGAGGTTCAAAGACAGAAAGTGATTCCAGGCATTTCACAAGTTGGTCAACCACCACTTTCTCAATAATCTTTCCCAAAAAGGGAAAATTAGAGACAGGCATATAATTTGCAAGAACTTCGGGGTCAAGAGAAGGTTTCTTAAGGAAGGGTCTCACCACGGCCTCTTTTAGAGTTGTGGGGAAAAACTCCCTCCCTTAATGACCCCTGGACAATCGCAACAAATACAGGACCCATCCAGTCCACGCTACTGATGAAAAACCACATCAGACCTGGATCCAAGGCATAGGTGGTGGGACACAGACTAGTAAGAACCCAAAGAACCTCTTTTGCCGAAATCGGCTGAAACTCAAACCAACAAGGCAGATGCTGTCTCCCAGAGGGCCGACCACCCCCAGTAAGAACTGGGCTGGAGGAGGAAATACGTGCCCTGATAAAGGACACTTTGTCGGCAAAGAACCGTCCAAACTGCTCACATTTTTCTGTAGAAATAGCTGTCCTGGACTGGAGACAGGAGGGATTTAACCAACTGTTTACAGTACGAAACAGCACAGCAGATTGATTCCTTGCCACAGCAATTGATCATGACAAGAATTTAGATTTCCTATGATCAATTGCCCACCAATACTCTATCACTCCTTCCCATTTATTTTTCAACAAATGCCTCCAGCTGCATCTTCATCCTCCCCCTCTCTTCTCATCCCTGTTTCTCTGCCACCTCCGGGCTCCTGACCCTACCCATTCCTTGTGGGCACATGCATCCTAGCTGTGTTCAGCATTTTGCTATAGCTACTTCTGTTAACTACCTACACTTCTCCTCCTCATCCACACTTTACTCTTCCTATAATTGACTCCTCTCAATAGCACTGTTGTACATGAATTGTTTACTGTTATTTCACTGTTGCTTCCTTGTTGTTTGTTATTTCTGATGTGGAACCTTTGTAAAAGAGCCTTGGCTCAAAGGTACTTGTAATCCTAGAATAAATAAATAAAATAATGGAGTCACAGTGCCAATCTGTCCTCCTCAAAACAGGACCATCTCCAGAAATGCTCCAACCTACGCCCTTATGTCTTCAACTGGCGCAACTCAGCACAGCACCAGGGTGAGTGGAGCCGGGAGGTCAAGGGGCGAACGTGGTAAGGTGCAAATGCGGTCTAGAGCCTCAGTCAAGTCCATATTATAGGCATCAACTCCGGCTCCTGGACCTTGAGCACAAGCTAGCAACAAGTCCGAAATGATCAGTGAGTTCTGCAGCTGGCGCAGCTCCAGTTTATCCATTGAGCTCCACCGGATTGCTTCCACAGAGGTGGTTAACTTATAGGAGGCCCCGCTCTGGAACTCAATGATATGATGATCTGACCAAATGACCAAATCACTTCAACGCCGATATGTCAGGTCCAAGCGAGAAGACCAGATCCAGAGTGTGACCATGGATATGCATCCCAGAGGTAACTACCTTAGTTAATTCCAGCCGAGACATCAGCTGGAGGAGCTCTTAACCAAAGAGGCTGGATTCATCGTCGACTCCAGTAATTGAAGTCCACCAGGAAAAGAATTCTAGGGGACTCCAACACCTGTTCAGTGATGAAATCGTCAGCTTCAGCAGAAACAGACCCTCACCACCCAGAAGCCAATAGATGAGAACTGTTCTGCCATTGACTCCTGGCATGCAACTCGCAATGACACATTCAAAAAGAACCTGGTGTTCAGACTTGGAGTGCAGTGAGGCCCAGAGCGTATCTAGAACAGATGGCCACCCCACCACCTCTGCGGCTCCTCCTTGGGCAGTGCAGAACCGAGTAACCGAGAGGGAGAGATGCCCCCAGCACATGGCAGGGGTCATTGCCCAACCAGGTTTCGGTAATGCATACAAGGTCAGCTGAGGAATCGGCTATGAAAGATTTCATAACCACAGCTTTATTCCTCATTGACCTAGCATTACAAAGAACAGCCCAAAGGGGACAGACCGAGCAGGCCCGGATGCATTACCTGCTGCCTGGTGACATCTGTCGGAGCCCTAGAGAGAGGAACCAGGTATGGAGGGCCTCTATCCTGGCCCCGCCTCCTCCCTGGGTGTCTCCTATTTACAAACATGTGTACGAAGATACAAACATTGTCTGCAGTTACAGGCCCTAGGGTCTATCGAGTCTGCTCGAGTGTGTAGCTATCAGTGTTTTACTCTGCAGCTGCCTTCCCCCGCACGGTAGTGACCTTCCCCCTGACCCTGTTCCACCCCCCTCTTAAAATTCTCACTAGCCTTGACATTACTATCTCTTCCGGCAGTGCATTCCACCAATCCACCACCCTTTCCGTGAAGTAGTGTCTTCACATCTTCCTCTTGAACCTCCCCTCTCCAATCTCTGACTGTGCCCCCTAGTGTTTCTCCCTCCCTTTAATCTAAAAATCCCCTCTGTACTAACCTTGTTAATACCCCTCATATATCTGAAGGTTTCTATCATATTCCCTGTATCCTTCCTATCCTCCAGGGAGTACAGGTTGAGTTCCCTCAGTCAGGCCTCGTGAAGTCTGTCCTCCATTCCCATGATCATCCTGGTGGCTCACGCTGCCCCCGCCCGCAACTGGACATCTTTCTTTAAATAGGGCCACCAGAACTGCATGCAGTACTCCAGGTTCGGTCTGACTAGTGATCTGTACAGTGCTAGGATAACCTCCCTCCTCCGTGAGGTGATGCCCACAGCAACACTCCCCAGCATCTTATTAGCTTTACTGCTGCCTTGCTGCACTGTGCCGAATGGTTCATTTGCCCTGTGATCATCACCCCAAGATCTTTCTCCTCCTCTGTAGTGGATAATTGTACTCTCCCCCCCAGCCTGTAGCCAAACTTTTGGTTTCTAGTTCCCAGGTGCATAACCTTGCATTTCTTTGCTCTGAAACCCAGTTGCCAAGTGTCCGACCAGTATTTGAGCTTATCTAGGTCCTCCTGCCATCCTAGCCATCCCTCTGTGATGTCCACCACTGCACCAATCTTTGTGTCATCTGCAAATAGGCTTATCTTATTGCTAAACCCATTTCGATGTTGGCAATAAAGATGCAGACAACACTGGGCCCAGCACTGAGCCCTGTGAAACACTGCTTGTTACAGCTCTTAGAGATGAGAGTTCCACCTTACCACCACCTCTGCTGCCTGTCCCACAGCCAGTTCTGATACACTCCACCATCATCTCCGCTGCCCCTAACTGACCCAGTTTGCTAACCAGCCTCCCATGTGGCACTGTATCGAAGGCCTTGCTGAAGTCCAAGTGCAGGACATCCACTGCCTAGGCCCTGTAAATTGCCCTTGTAACCCTGTCATGAGAAGTCAACCATGTCTGTCTGGCAGGATCTACCTGAAACAATCCCATGTTGCCTATCATCCTGGAGTCCATTCTCCTCCAGAAGGCTACCAGCCTTTCCTTGAGGACAGACTCCATGAGCTTCCCTACAATGGAGATGAGGCTAACAGCCTATAGTTCCCTAGCTCATCCTTGGGCCCACTTTTATGGATGGGCATCATGTGTGCCATCGTCCAGTCCTGGGGCATGCAATCAGTCCTTAGGGAGGTGCTAAAAAAGTCTGCCAGTGGCCCTGCCAGGATTTCTGCCATCTCCATCAGCACCCTGGGGTGGATGCCATCTGAATCTGGTGCCTTGTCTACCCTCAGGGCTCTAAGACCTTCTAGTACTCTGCTCTCTGGGATTTCCATCTCTGTAAGTTCTGACCCCCTGTTCCCACTGCTCCCTTCCTCTGTGGCAATGGCCCCTGCTTCTGCCTGGTAAATACAGAGCAGAAGTAGTAGTGATTGGTAGGGAAAAAGATGGAGTCACTTCTGAAAGAAAGAATTGTTGAGTACCTAGAGATCAGCAGGACACAGGACCCAAGGCAGCATGGATTCACAGTGGGAAGGTCATGTCAGAAAAATTTAATAGATTTCCTTGACTAGGTGACCAAAGTAGTAGACCAGGGAGTGGCTGTGGACATGGCTTACTTTTAGACTTTAGCAAGGAATTTGACACAGTCCCACATAAAAGATTAATAAACAAGTTAGCCAGCCTGGGAGTGGGTCCCAGGGTGGTAGCCTGGGTTAAAAATTGACTGAACAACAGGACACAGAGGGTAATAGTAAACGGAGTCCACTCTGAAGAAAGAGGGGGTTACTAGTGGGGTACCGTAGGGTTCAGTACTGGGTCTGGTCCTTTTTAATGTCTTTACAAGTGACATTGCAGAGGGACTGGAACAAAAAGTTTGCCTCTTTGCAGACAACACAAAGATCTGCAACAGGGTTCATACAGGGGGTGGAAAGGATGAGAAGGGACTTGGCAAGGTTGGAAGAATGGTCAAAAGTATGGCAACTTAGATTCAATGCAAAGAAGTGAAAAGTAATGCACCTGGAAAACAAAAACCCAGGGGAAGAGAACCCAATGGGGGGAGCGGTATTAACAACCACAAAAATGGAAAGGGCCTGGGGTGTCATATCAGATGATTTAAAGATAAGCAAGCAATGTGAGAAGGCAGTAAGTAAGGCTGGGGGATAATGGGATGTATAGGAGAGGTGTCACCAGTAGAAAAGAAGAAGTTGTTATCCCTCTGTACAGAGAGTTGGTGAGACCCCATCTGGAGTACAGCGTGCAGTTCTGGAGACCTCATCTCCACAAGGACATAGACAGGAGGGAGGCAGTCAAGAGAAGGGCAACTAAAATGGTGCAAGGTCTGTAGTAGAAGCCATATGAAGAAAGACTAAAGGAGCTTAATATGTATACCCTTGAGGAAAGGAGGGAGAGGGGGGACATGATAGAAACTTTTAAGTACCTCAAGGCAATCAACAAAGTCCAGGAGGGTAGCATCTTTCAGAAAAAGAGATGTGCAAGAACAAGGGGACACAATTTGAAGATAGAGGGGGCACGGCTCGGGGCAATGTGAGGAAGTATTTTTTCACAGAAAGGGTGGTGGTCACATGGAATGGCCTTTCTGAGGACATCGTGGAGTCAAACACAGTGGGGGAATTCAAGAATGCATGGGGCAGACATAAGGTAATTCTGGTGGGGGGCAGGAAGAATAGGCTGTTGGTTAACTAGGATCTGCAGCTTATCCAATAGGTAGGGAAATGGACAGACTAGGTGGGCCAAGTGATCCTTATCTGCCATCAGAGTCTGTGTTTCTCTGTCTGTTTCTATGAGCACTTCTGCCTGATCCACTCAGTTCACCACCCATCCTCATCCACTTTGATCCTAGCAATTTCATCTTTACAAGCTCTCTTCTCTCTTATGTACTAACAAATCCCCATCCTTGTGCAAGCCTAAGCTCCTTCTGGATCTCATGTATTTCCTGAAGATGGCCCTTTTCCTTAACTCTTCCTAACATCTCTCTGCTTAACCAGCTTGGCTTCCTTCTCCTGGTCTTCTTGCTTTGGAGCTTAGAACATGAGTTTGTTGCCTCCACTAACCCAGCTTTCATAATCCCCATTTGTGATTAGAATCTATGTGTGGCTGGATTCTGGCAATGTGCCCTATCAGTATCCCTCCCATCCTTTCAAAATCTGCCTACTGAAGTCTATCACCATAGTCCTATTACTGGCTGTCTCCTTACTCCTCCCAAGTGAAAACCACACTGTATTGTGATTGCTCCCTGCCAGGATCCCCACTTTTAACCCTGTACGTTCTTGCCATTCATCAGCACAAGGTCCAGTATGTTTCCTTCCTGGTTGGTTCCTGCCAACTGCACCAAGCTGTCCTGGAAGGCTCCCAGGAGGACTTGCTCCTTGCTATTTGAGGTAGCAGGTATAGTCCGCTCCACCCCGAGCAGATTGAAGTCCCCCATTATCATGGTATAAGCCTTTGCAAAGGCCCTCCTTATCTGCTCCACCAGCTCCCTATCAATATCTTCACCTTGAGCTGGGGGCCTATACACCACCCTCAGCCTCACCCTCCTTCCTTTGGGCTCTGTATCTGTACCCATATGGCCTCTGTTCTGCCCTCCTCATCCCTGCTACATGATATTTCTTCTTTCACATATAACGCCAACCCACACCCCTTTCCCCACCCCTCTATCCTTAAGGTACAATTTGTACCCTGGGATCACCAGGTCCCAGTCACGGTAATGGGTGTCCCCGTTTCAGTGATAGCAGTTATGTCCACCTCTGCTTCTGCCAACATTGCCTGTAACTGAGCAGCTTGTTACCCAGGCTCCTCGCATTCAAGGAGACAACCCTCTGATTTGTCCCTCTTCCTTCCACCCCTCCTAGACCACTCTTATTTCTCCCCTTCTTGAGTTTGAATTCTCCTTTTCTGCTGATTTGGGGAGCCTGTTGGCCTCCTGTCCTGGAGACTTACTCTGTCTTCCAATCTTCTGCCCCCCCGTAGCTTAACGGAACTTTGGTAGCTATACTCCCCAGCTTCTGCTTCAGGTCACTGTGCTCTTTACTCAAGTATAGCCTGTCAAGGGCATTCATGTTCTTGCTCCCCATGTAGTACCCTCTCCCACCAACATGTACCCCTGGACTGACATCCATACCCCCACCCATGTGTTGAACTTCTCAATCATGCTTCCTGACTGTGCTAGTCCTGGGTACTGGCAGAACTTCCAGAGAACAACTGATTGCCCTACATCCTCACATAGTTTTCCCACCTCTCTGAACTCTCTTGCGCCTCTCTGACTGTGTCTCCTGCCCGGTCATTTGTGCCCAGGTGCACCACTATGTGAGGTTTCTCCCTTTCCTTCGCCATAAACTTTAGAAGAAACTGCCCCACCTTTCCTGCTGTCATGCCTGGCAAGCACTCCCCCCATATGCGACCCTTTCTGGTACTCTTGCCTCCCAATCTCACCCTCTAAGAACTGAGTCCCACAAAAGTATGACCCTTCCTTCTACTTTGTGTTCCCCCCCCTTATGTTTCCCACTATCCTGGTTGCTGCTCCCTCCCTGTCTTCGCTACCCATGGCCTTGTACTCTCTTACCTTCCCGTTTAACTCTTTCCACCCCGTCCCCCATCCCTCTATCCTCACTAGTTGGCTTTGCCACATCCCCCTCAGCCCATTTCCTCCTGTCCTCCACCCTTCCCCAATATCAGGATCATTCACCTCACCTCCTCTCCTCCTCCTTCACCTGACCCCTTTCCTTTCTTGTCCTGCTCCCTTTCCAGCCACCGTAGTATCCACCCTCCTGCATGTGCCTCTCCCCCACCCTGTTGTCTCTGTCCTCCAGACTGCTAGTTCCACTGGTATCTCTCTCCCCTATCTTCTCAATCTCTTCCTGCACTCCCCCACTCCTGGTCATTTAAGCTTGCCACCAGTGAGAATCTATTACTCCTCTTCCGAGTCATGCCCCTGAGCCACCCCACTCTCCCGTGTGCAGGTGTCCCGTCCTGCACTGCCCGTGGCTATGTTTCTTCTTATTCCTGACCACCATCCAGTCCCCTGACTCTGCTTCCTTTAGCACATGCTGATATGGTGGTTTTGGCTCATTAGTTCCCCATTGCCTCCTTTGGACCCGTTGACTGAGCCATCTGAGTGGGTCAACCCCTCCACAGTTCCCTCTCAGCCATACAATCTCTTCTCTTAGCTGCCCAAGCTGTTTGCATCTGAAGCATCCCACAGCCCTCCATGTATTCCTAGAGATGGCCCACAGCCACTGCATCCCACTACCCTTCCTCCATCCCTTCCTGCTGCACCCCTATTTATCTCCCCTCCCCACTTCACTCCTTCAATCCTGCCTGTCCTATCCTCAGGACTCACCATTTCAATAGGCTCCTCTATTACCCCCAGTACTGCCTTGCCCCAAATTAAACAGTTTTTTTTTCTTTTTAACTCTCTATTCCTCCCTTCCCTTTACTCTCCTCTGTCCTTCTGTGTATTTGTAGTCCTGGATGCTCTAGTTGGATAAGCGTAAGGGGTTGGGATGTGCATGTCTCCCTATAAATCTGGATGAGCCCGAGGAGGGTTGATTTGGGGAGTGAGGGAGGGCTGGGTTTCGTGTCATCCGTGAGAGACAGCCCCTGTTCCCCGACTAACCCCTTCTGGTCACCCATTCTCCACTGAACAGAACTCTGATTAAACAGTTAGCTCAGTTCAACACATTCCCAAAATACATAAAATTAGGAAAGCACTGCCCTGTTTGTTGTTAGGCTGCTGCTCCATTCTTCTGTGAGCTCCAACGCTTCCCCGATACAGGTTCAGCATCTCAGCCAACATCGTCACTGTATCTTTCACAAGTTCAGCATCTCAGCCATCATCGTCACTATATCTCTCACTGGTTCAGCATCTCAGCCATCATTGTCACTGTATCTCTCATCAGTTCAGCATCTCAGCCATCACCGTCACTGTATCTCTCACCAGTTCAGAATCTCAGTCATCAGTCACTGTATCTCTCACAGATTCAGCATCTCAGCCATCATCATCACAGCATCTCTCACCAATTCATCATTTCAGCCATCATTGTCACTGTATCTCTCACTGGTTCAGCATACCAGCCCTTATCGTTATATTATCTCTCACAGGTTCAGCATCTCAGCCATCATCGTCACTGTATCTTTCACGAGTTCAGAATCTCAGCCATCAGTCACAGTATCTCTCTCAGGTTCAGCATCTCAGCTATCAACGTCACTGTATCTCTCACCAGTTCAGTATCTCAGCCATCAGTAACTGTATCTCTCACAGGTTCAGCATCTCAGCCATCATCGTCACAGTGTCTCTCACCAGTTCAGCAACTCAGCCATCAGTCACTGTATCTCTCACCGGTTCAGAATCCCAGCCATCATCATCATTATCATCACTGTACCTCTCAACAGTTCAGCATCTCAGCCATCATCGTCACTGTATCTCTCACAGGTTCAGCATCTCAGCCCTCATCATCACTGAATCTCTCACTGGTTCAGCATCTCAGCCATCATCGTCACTGTATCTCTCACCAGTTCAGCATATCAGCCCTCATCATTACAGTATCTCTCACAGGGTCAGAATCTCAGCCATCAGTCACTGTGTCTCTCACCGGTTCAGCATCTCAGCTATCATCATCACTGTATCTCTCACCGGTTCAGCATCTAAACCATCAGTCACAGTATCTCTCGCTAGTTCAGCATCTCAGCCATCAGTCACTATGTCTCAAAGGTTCAGCATCTCAGCCATCAGTCACTGTATCTCTCACCAGTTCATCATCTCAGCCCTCATCACCACAGTATCTCTTGAGGTTCAGTATCTCAGTCATTGTGACTACTGTTTCTCTGGGTTCAGCATCACAGCTATCATCGTCACTGTATCTCTCACCGGTTCAGCATCTCAGCCCTCATCATCGCTGTATCTCTGCAGTTCAGCATCTCAGCCATTGTCACTACTGTCTCTCACAGGTTCAGCATCTCAGCCATCATCATTACAGTATCTCTCATTGGTTCAGCATTTCAGCCATCATCATCACTGTATCTCTCACAGGTTCAGCATCTCAGCCATCATCGTCACTGTATCTCTCAGCGGTTCAGCATCCCAGCCATCATAATCACTGTATCTCCCATCGGTTCAGCATCTCAGCCATCAGTCACTGTATCTCTCGCCAGTTCAGCATCTCAGCCATCAGTCACTGTATCTCTCACAGGTGCAGCATCTCAGCCATCAGTCACTCTATCTTCACAGGTTCAGCATCTCAGCCATCAGTCACTGTACCTCTCACCGTTCAGCATCTCAGCCCCTCATCACTGTATCTCTCACCGGTTCAGCATCCCAGCCCTCATCATCACTGTATCTCTCACGAGTTCAGTATCTCAGCCCTCATCATCACTGTATCTCTCACCAGTTCAGCATCTCAGCCATTGTCACTACTGTCTCTCACAGGTTCAGCATCTCAGCCCTCATCATCACTGTATCTCTCACCGGTTCAGCATCTCAGCCCTCATCATCACTGTATCTGTCACCAGTTCAGAATCTCAGCCCTCATCATCACTGCATCTCTCACTAGTTCAGCGTCTCAGCCATCTTCATCTCTGTATCTCTCACAGGTTCAGCATCTCAGCCATCATCGCCGCTGTATCTCTCACAGGTTCAGCATCTCAGTAATCATCGCCGCTGTATCTCTCACCGGTTCAGCATCTCAGCCATCATCGCCTCTGTATCTATCACCGGTTCAGCATCCCAGCCATCATCAGTCACTGTATCTCTCACAGGTTCAGCATCCCAGCCATCATCAGTCACTGTATCTCTCACAGATTCAGCATCCCAGCCATCATCAGCACTGTATCTCTCACCAGTTCAGCATCTCAGACATAATCACTACTGTCTCACAGATTCAGCACCTCAGCCCTCATCATTACAGTATTTCTCACCGGTTCAGCATCTCAGCCATCATCATTCCCCGATATCTCTCTCCAGTTCAGCATGTCAGCCATAGTCACTGTATGTCTCGCCAGTTGAGCATCTCAGCCATCATCATCACCGTATCTCTCACCAGTTCAGTATCTCAGCCATTGTTACTACTGTCTCTCACAGGTCCAGCATCTCAGCCCTCATCATTACAGTATCTCTCACCGGTTCAGCATCTCAACCATCATCGACACTGTATCTCACCAGTTCAGCATCTCAGATATCAGTCACTGTGTCTCTCACTGGTTCAGTATCTCAACCCTCATCATCACTGTATCTCTTCACCAGTTCAGCCTCTCAGTCATTGTCATTACTGTCTCTCACAGGTTCAGCATCTCTGCCCTCATCATCACTGTATCGCTTGCCAGTTCAGCATCTCAGCTATCAGTCACTGCATCTCTCACAGATTCAGTATCTCAGCTATCATCATTACGATATCTCTCACCAGTTCAGCATCTTAGCCATTGTCACTACTAACTCTCACAGGTTCAGCATCTCAGCCCACATCATTAGAGTATCTCTCACCGGTTCAGTATCTGAGCCATCATCGTCACTGTATCACTCACAGGTTCAGTGTCTCAGCCCTCATCATCACTGTGTATTTCACCTGGTTCAGTATCTCAGCCCTCATCACCACTGTATCTCTCTCCAGTTCAGCATATCAGCAACTGTCACTACTGTCTCTCACAGGTTCAGCATCTCAGCCCTCATCATCACTGTATCTCGCCAGTTCAGCATCTCAGCCCTCATCATCACTGTATCTCTCACCGGCTCAGTATCTCAGCCATTGTCACTACTGCCTCTCACAAGTTCAGCATCTCAGCCCTCATCATTACAGTATCTCTCACGGTTCAGCATCTCAGCCATCAGTCACTGTGTCTCTCACCGTTCAGCATCTCAGCTATCATCATCACTGTAGCTCTCACCGGTTCAGCATCTAAACCATCAGTCACAGTATCTCTCGCTAGTTCAGCATCTCAGCCATCAGTCACTATGTCTCACAGGTTCAGCATCTCAGCCATCAGTCACTGTATCTCTCACCAGTTCATCATCTCAGCCCTCATCACCACAGTATCTCTCGCAGGTTCAGTATCTCAGCCATTGTGACTACTGTTTCTCACAGGTTCAGCATCTCAGCTATCATCGTCACTGTATCTCTCACCGGTTCAGCATCTCAGCCCTCATCATCGCTGTATCTCTCAGCAGTTCAGCATCTCAGCCATTGTCACTACTGTCTCTCACAGGTTCAGCATCTCAGCCCTCAACATTACAGTATCTCTCACTGGTTCAGCATCTCAGCCATCATCGTCACTGTATCATTCACAGGTTCAGCACCTCAGCCCACATCATCACTGTAGCTCTCAGCAGTTCAGCATCTCAGCCATTGTCACTACTGTCTCTCACAGGTTCAGCATCTCAGCCCTCATTATCACTGTAACTCTCACGATTCAGCATCTCAGCCCCCCCTCATCACTGCATCTCTCACCAGTTCAGTATCTCAGCCCTTATCATCACTGTATCTCTCACCAGTTCAGCATCTCAGCCATTGCCACTACTGTCTCTCAGAGGTTTAGCATCTCAGCCCTCATCATCACTGTATGGCTCACCGGTTCAGTATCTCAGCCATCATCATCACTGTATCTGTCACCAGTTCAGTATTTCAACCCTCACCATCACTGTATCTCTCACCAGTTCAGCATCTCAGCCATTGTCACTACTGTCTCTCACAGGTTCAGCATCTCAGCCCTCATCATTACAATATCTCTCACTAGTTCAGCATCTCAGCCATAATAATCACTGTATCTCTCACCAGTTCAGCATCTGAGCCCTCATCATCACTGTATCTCTCACCAGTTCAGCATCTCAGCCAGACTCACTACTGTCTCTCACGGGTTCAGCATCTCAGCCCTCATCATTACAGTATCTCTCACTGGTTCAGCATCTCAGCACTCATCATTACAGTATCTCTCGCTGGTTCAGCATCTCGGCCATCATCGTCACTCTATCACTCACAGGTTCAGCATCTCAGCACTCATCATCACTGTATCTCTCACCAGTTCAGCATCTCAGCCATTGTCACTACTGTCTCTCACATGTTCAGAATCTCAGCCCTCATCATAACAGTGACTCACCAGTTCAGCATCTCAGCCCTCATCCTTCACTGTATCTCTTACCGGTTCAGTATCTCAGCCATCATCATCATGGTATCTCTCACCAGTTCAGCATCTCAGCCCTCATCATCACTGTATCTATCACCAGTTCAGCATCTCAACCATTGTCACTTCTGTCTCTCACAGGTTCAGCATCTCAGCCCTCATCATCACTGTATCTCTCACAGGTTCAGCATCCCAGCCATCATCACTGCTGTATCTCTCACAGGTTCAGCATCTCAGCCATCATCACTGCTGTATCTCACAGGTTCAGCATCTCAGCCATCATCGTCACTCTATCACTCACAGGTTCAGCATCACTGTCTCACCCGCCAGTGCAGCATCTCAGCCCTCATCATCACTGTATCTCTCACTAGTTCAGCATCTCAGCCCTCATCACTGTATCTCTCACCAGTTCAGCATCTCAGCCATAGTCACTGCTGTCTCTCACAGGTTCAGCATCTCAGCCCTCATCATTACAATATCTCTCACTAGTTCAGCATCTCAGCCATAATAATCACTGTATCTCTCACCAGTTCAGCATCTGAGCCCTCATCATCACTGTATCTCTCACCAGTTCAGCATCTCAGCCATACTCACTACTGTCTCTCATGGGTTCAGCATCTCAGCCCTCATCATTACAGTATCTCTCACTGGTTCAGCATCTCAGCCATCATCGCCACTGTATCTCTCACAGGTTCAGCATCTCAGCCATCATCGCCGCAGTATCTCTCACCGGTTCAGCATCTCAGCCATCATTGCCTCTGTATCTATCACTGGTTCAGCATCCCAGCCATCATCAGTCACTGAATCTCTCACAGGTTCAGCATCCCAGCCATCATCAGTCACTGTATGTCTCACAGATTCAGCATCCCAGCCATCATCGTCACTGTATCTCTCACCGGTTCAGCATCTCAGCCATAGTCACTACTGTCTCTCACAGATTCAGCATTTCAGCCCTCATCATTACAGTATTTCTCACCGGTTCAGCATTTCAGCCATCATCATTCCCCCTGTATCTCTCTCCAGTTCAGCATGTCAGCCATAGTCACTGTATTTCTCACCAGTTGAGCATCTCAGCCATCAACATCACTGTATCTCTCACTAGTTCAGTATCTCAGCCATTGTCACTACTGTCTCTCACAGGTCCAGCATCTCAGCCCTCATCATTACAGTATCTCTCGCCCGGTTCAGCATCTCAGCCATCATCGACACTGTATCTCACGGTTCAGCATCTCAGCCATCAGTCCTGTGTCTCTCAGATTCAGTATCTCAGCCCTCATCATTACAGAATCTCTCACGGTTCAGCATCTGAGCCATCATCGTCCTTTATCACTCTCACAGGTTCAGCGTCTCAGCCCTCATCATCACTGTTTATTTCACCGGTTCAGTATCTCAGCCCTCATCATCACTGTATCTCTCACCAGTTCAGCATCTCAGCAATTCTCACTACTGTCTCTAACAGGTTCAGCATCTCAGCCCTCATCATCACAGGATCTCGCCAGTTCAGCATCTCAGCCCTCATCATCACTGTATCTCTCACCGGCTCAGTATCTCAGCCATTGTCACTACTGCCTCTCACAAGTTCAGCATCTCAGCCCTCATCATTACAGTATCTCTCACCGGTTCAGCATCTCAGCCATCAGTCACTGTGTCTCTCACCGGTTCAGCATCTCAGCCATCATCTTCACTGTATCTCTCACCAGTTCTGCATCTCGGTCATCAGTCACTATGTCTCACAGGTTAAGCATCTCAGCCATCAGTCACTGTATCTCTCACCAGTTGAGCATCTCAGCCCTCATCACCACTGTATCTCTCGCAGGTTCAGTATCTCAGCCATTGTCACTACTGTCTCTCACAGGTTCAGCATCTCAGCCATCATGGTCACTGTATCCTACCACCAGTTTATCATCTCAACCATTGTCACTCCTGTCTCTCACAGGTTCAGCATCTCAGCCCTCATCATCACTGTATCTCTCACAGGTTTAGCATCCCAGCCATCATCGCTGCTGTATCTCACAGGTTCAGCATCTCAGCCATCATCACTGCTGTACCTCTCACAGGTTCAGCATCTCAGCCATCATCGTCACTCTATCACTCACAGGTTCAGCATCACTGTCTCACCCGCCAGTTTAGCATCTCAGCCCTCATCATCACTGTAACTCTCACTAGTTCAGCATCTCAGTCCTCATCATCACTGCATCTCTCACCAGTTCAGCATCTCAGCCATAATCACTACTGTCTCTCACAGGTTCAGCATCTCAGCCGTCTTCATTACAGTATCTCTCACCAGTTCAGCATCTCAGCCCTCATCATTACAGTATCTCTCACTGGTTCAGCATCTCAGCCCTCATCATCACAGTATCTCTCACTGGTTCAGCATCTCAGCCCTCATCATCACTGTGTCTCTCACCGGTTCAGCATTTCAGGCATCATCGTCACTGTATCTCTCCCTGGTTCAGCACTTCAGCCATCATCATCACTGTATCTCTGGCAGGTTAAGCATCGCAGCTATCACTCACTGTATCTCTCACCAGTTCAGCATCTGAGCCATCATCGTCACTGTATCTCCCACCAGTTCAGCATCTCAGCCATCATCGTCACTGTATCTCTCACCAGTTCAGCATCTCAGCCATAGTCACTACTGTCTATCACAGGTTCAGCATCTCAGCTCTCATCATTATAGTATCTCTCACTGGTTCAGCATCTCAGCCCTCATCATTACGGTATCTCTCACTGGTTCAGCATCTCAGCCATCATCATCACTCTATCACTCACAGGTTCAGCTTCCCAGCCATCATCAGTCACTGTATGTCTCACAGATTCAGCATCCCAGCCATCATCGTCACTGTATCTCTTCACCAGTTCAGCATGTCAGCCATAGTCACTGTATTTCTCACCAGTTGAGCATCTCAGCCATCATCATCACTGTATCTCTCACCAGTTCAGTATCTCAGCCATTGTCACTACTGTCTCTCACAGGTCCAGCATCTCAGCCCTCATCATTACAGTATCTCTCGCCGGTTCAGCATCTCAGCCATCATCGACACTGTATCTCACCGGTTCAGCATCTCAGCCATCAGTCACTGTGTCTCTCACAGGTTCAGCATCTCTGCCCTCATCATCACTGTATCGCTCGCCGGTTCAGCATCTCAGCTATCAGTCACTGTATCTCTCACAGATTCAGCATCTCAGCCCACATCATTACAGAATCTCTCACCGTTCAGCATCTGAGCCATCATCGTCACTTTATCACTCACAGGTTCAGCGTCTCAGCCCTCATCATCACTGTTTATTTCACCGGTTCAGTATCTCAGCCCTCATCATCACTGTATCTCTCACCAATTCAGCATCTCAGCAATTGTCACTACTGTCTCTCACAGGTTCAGCATCTCAGCCCTCATCATCACAGTATCTCGCCAGTTCAGCATCTCAGCCCTCATGATCACTGTATCTCTCACCGGCTCAGTATCTCAGCCATTGTCACTACTGCCTCTCACAAGTTCAGCATCTCAGTCCTCATCATTACAGTATCTCTCACCGGTTCAGCATCTCAGCCATCAGTCACTGTGTCTCTCACCGGTTCAGCATCTCAGCCATCATCATCACTGTATCTCTTACCAGTTCTGCATCTAAACCATCAGTCACAGTATCTCTCGCCAGTTCAGCATCTCGGCCATCAGTCACTATGTCTCACAGGTTCAGCATCTCAGCCCTCATCATCACTGTATCTCTCACAGGTTTAGCATCCCAGCCATCATCGCTGCTGTATCTCTCACAGGTTCAGCATCTCAGCCATCATCACTGCTGTATCTCTCACAGGTTCAGCATCTCAGCCATCATCGTCACTCTATCACTCAGAGGTTCAGCATCACTGTCTCACCCACCAGTTAGCATCTCAGCCCTCATCATCACTGTCTCTCACTAGTTCAGTATCTCAGTCCTAATCATCACTGCATCTCTCACCAGTTCAGCATCTCAGCCATAATCACTACTGTCTCTCACAGGTTCAGCATCTCAGCCGTCATCATTACAGTATCTCTCACCAGTTCAGCATCTCTGCCTCATCATTACAGTATCTCTCACTGGTTCAACATCTCAGCCCTCATCATTACGGTATCTTTCACTGGTTCACATCTCAGCCATCATCATACTCTATCACTCACAGGTTCAGCATCTCAGCCATCACTCACTGTATCTCTCAGCAGTTCAGCATCGGAGCCATCATCGTCACTGTATCTCCCACCAGTTCAGCATCTCAGCCATCATCGTCACTGTATCTCTCACCAGTTCAGCATCTCAGCCATAGTCACTACTGCCTATCACAGGTTCAGCATCTCAGCCCTCATCATTATAGTATCTCTCACTGGTTCAGCATCTCAGCCCTCATCATTACGGTATCTCTCACTGGTTCAGCATCTCAGCCATTGTCACTACTGTCTCTCACAGGTTCAGAATCTCAGCCCTCATCATCACTGTAACTCTCACCAGTTCAGCATCTCAGCCCTCATCATCACTGTATCTCTGAATGGTTCAGCAACTCAGCCCTCATCATCACTGTATCTCTCACCGGTTCAGTATCTCAGCCATCATCATCACCATATCTCTCACCAGTTCAGCATCTCAGGCCTCATCATCACTGTATCTATCACCAGTTCGGCATCTCAACCATTGTCACTCCTGTCTCTCACAGGTTCAGCATCTCAGCCCTCATCATCATCACTGTATCTGTCACAGGTTCAGCATTGCAGCCATCATCGCTGCTGTATCTCTCACAGGTTCAGCATCTCAGCCCTCATCACTACAGTATCTCTCACCGGTTCAGCATTTCAGCCATCATCGTCACTGTATCTCTCTCTGGTTCAGCACTTCAGCAATCATCATCACTGTATCTCTGACAGGTTAAGCATCGCAGCCATCAGTCACTGTATCTCTCACCAGTTCAGCATCTGAGCCATCATCGTCACTGTATCTCCCACCAGTTCAGCATCTCAGCCATCATCGTCACTGTATCTCTCATCAGTTCAGCATCTCAGCCATAGTCACTACTGTCTATCACAGGTTCAGCATCTCAGCCCTCATCATTATAGTATCTCTCACTGGTTTCAGCATCTCAGCCCTCATCATTACGGTATCTCTCACTGGTTCAACATCTCAGCCATCATCATCACTCTATCACTCACAGGTTCAGCTTCCCAGCCATCATCAGTCACTGTATGTCTCACAGATTCAACATCCAGCCATCATCGTCACTGTATCTCACACAGTTCAGCATGTCAGCCATGATCACTGTATTTCTCACCAGTTGAGCATCTCAGCCATCATCATCACTATATCTCACCAGTTCAGTATCTCAGCCATTGTCACTACTGTTCTCACAGGTCCAGCATCTCAGCCCTCATCATTACAGTATCTCGCTCGGTTCAGCATCTCAGCCATCAGTCACTGTGTCTCCACCGGTTCAGCATCTCAGCCATCATCATCACTGTATCTCTTACCAGTTCTGCATCTAAACCATCAGTCACAGTATCTCTCGCCAGTTCAGCATCTCGCCATCAGTCACTATGTCTCACAGGTTCAGCATCTCAGCCCTCATCATCACTGTATCTCACAGGTTTAGCATCCAGCCATCATCGCTGCTGTATCTCTCACAGGTTCAACATCTCAGCCCTCATCACTACAGTATCTCTCACGGTTCAGCATTTCAGCCATCATCGTCCTGTATCTCTCTCTGGTTCAGCACTTCAGCAATCATCATCACTGTATCTCTCTCACAGGTTAAGCATCGCAGCCATCAGTCACTGTATCTCTCACCAGTTCAGCATCTGAGCCATCATCGTCACTGTATCTCCCACCAGTTCAGCATCTCAGCCATCATCGTCACTGTATCTCTCATCAGTTCAGCATCTCAGCCATAGTCACTACTGTCTATCACAGGTTCAGCATCTCAGCCCTCATCATTATAGTATCTCTCACTGGTTCAGCATCTCAGCCCTCATCATTACGGTATCTCTCACTGGTTCAGCATCTCAGCCATCATCATCACTCTATCACTCACAGGTTCAGCTTCCCAGCCATCATCAGTCACTGTATGTCTCACAGATTCAGCATCCCAGCCATCATCGTCACTGTATCTCTCTCGATTCAGCATGTCAGCCATAGTCACTGTATTTCTCACCAGTTGAGCATCTCAGCCATCATCATCCTGTCTCTCACCAGTTCAGTATCTCAGCCATTGTCACTACTGTCTCTCACAGGTCCAGCATCTCAGCCCTCATCATTACAGTATCTCGCCGGTTCAGCATCTCAGCCATCAGTCACTGTGTCTCACGGTTCAGCATCTCAGCCATCATCATCACTGTATCTCTTACCAGTTCTGCATCTAAACCATCAGTCACAGTATCTCTAGCCAGTTCAGCATCTCTGCCATCAGTCACCATGTCTCACAGGTTCAGCATCTCACCCTCATCATCACTGTATCTCTCACAGGTTTAGTCAAGCCATCATGCTGCTGTATCTCTCACAGGTTCAGCATCTCAGCCCTCATCACTACAGTATCTCTCACCGGTTCAGCATTTCAGCCATCATCGTCACTGTATCTCTCTCTGGTTCAGCACTTCAGCAATCATCATCACTGTATCTCTGACAGGTTAAGCATCGCAGCCATCAGTCACTGTATCTCTCACCAGTTCAGCATCTGAGCCATCATCGTCACTGTATCTCCCACCAGTTCAGCATCTCAGCCATCATCGTCACTGTATCTCTCATCAGTTCAGCATCTCAGCCATAGTCACTACTGTCTATCACAGGTTCAGCATCTCAGCCCTCATCATTATAGTATCTCTCACTGGTTCAGCATCTCAGCCCTCATCATTACGGTATCTCTCACTGGTTCAGCATCCCAGCCATCATCATCACTCTATCCTCACAGGTTCAGCTTCCCAGCCATCATCAGTCACTGTATGTCTCACAGATTCAGCATCCCAGCCATCATCGTCACTGTATCTCTCACCAGTTCAGCATGTCAGCCATAGTCACTGTATTTCTCACCAGTTGAGCATCTCAGCCATCATCATCACTGTATCTCTCACCAGTTCAGTATCTCAGCCATTGTCACTACTGTCTCTCACAGGTCCAGCATCTCAGCCCTCATCATTACAGTATCTCTCGCCGGTTCAGCATCTCAGCCATCAGTCACTGTGTCTCTCACCGGTTCAGCATCTCAGCCATCATCATCACTGTATCTCTTACCAGTTCTGCATCTAAACCATCAGTCACAGTATCTCTCGCCAGTTCAGCATCTCGGCCATCAGTCACTATGTCTCACAGGTTCAGCATCTCAGCCCTCATCATCACTGTATCTCTCTCAGGTTAGCATCCCAGCCATCATCAAGCTGCTGTATCTCTCACAGGTTCAGCATCTCAGCGATCATCACTGCTATATCTCTCACAGGTTCAGCATCTCAGCCATCATCGTCACTCTATCACTCACAGGTTCAGCATCACTGTCTCACCGCCAGTTTAGCATCTCAGCCCTCATCATCACTGTGTATCTCCACTAGTTCAGTATCTCAGTCCTCATCATCACTGCATCTCTCACCAGTTCAGCATCTCAGCCATAATCGCTACTGTCTCTCACAGGTTCAGCATCTCAGCGTCATCATTACAGTAACTCTCACCAGTTCAGCATCTCAGCCCTCATCATTACAGTATCTCTCACTGGTTCAGCATCTCAGCCCCTCATCACGCGTATCTCTCACTGGTTCAGCATCTCAGCCATCACCATCACTCTATCACTCACAGGTTCAGCATCTCAGCCATCACCACTGTATCTCTCACCAGTTCAGCATCTGAGCCATCATCGACACTGTATCTCCCACCAGTTCAGCATCTCAGCCCTCATCATCACTGTCTCTCACCAGTTCAGCATCTCAGCCATAGTCACCACTGTCTATCACCAGGTTCAGCATCTCAGCCCTCATCATTATAGTGTCTCTCACTGGTTCAGCATCTCAGCCCTCATCATACGGTATCTCTCATTGGTTCAGCATCTCAGCCATCATCATCTCTATCACTCACAGGTTCAGCATCTCAGCCCTCATCATCACTGTATCTCTCACCGGTCAGCATTTCAGCCACCATCGTCACTGTATCTCTCTCTGGTTCAGCACTTCAGCCATCATCATCACTGTATCTCTGACAGGTTAAGCATCGCAGCCACCACTCACTGTATCTCTCACCAGTTCAGCATCTCAGCCATCATCGTCAGTGTATCTCCCACCAGTTCAGCATCTCAGCCATCATCGTCAGTGTATCTCTCACCAGTTCATCATCTCAGCCATCCTTCTCACTGTATCTCCCACCAGTTCAGCATCTCAGCCATTCTCATCACTGTATCTCCCACCAGCTCAGCATCTCAGCCATCCTCGTCACTTTATCTCTCACCAGTTCAGCATCTCAGCCATTGTCACTACTGTCTCTCAGAGGTTCAGCATCTCAGCCCTCATCATCACTGTCTCTCTGACCAGTTCAGCATCTCAGCCCTCATCATCACTATATCTCTCACCGGTTCAGCATCACACAACTCATCATCATTGTATCTGTCACCAGTTCAGTATCTCAACCCTCACCATCACTGTATCTCTCACCAGTTCAGCATCTTAGCAATTGTCACTATTGTCTCTCACAGGTTCAGCATCTAAGCCCTCATCATCACTGTATCTCTCACCAGTTCAGCATCTCAGTCCTCAGCATCACTGTATCTCTCATCAGTTCAGCATCTCAGCCATAGTCACTACCATCTCTCACAGGTTCAGCATCTCAGCCCTCATCATTACAGTTTCTCTCACTGGTTCAGCATCTCAGCCATCAGCGTCACTCTATCACTCACAGGTTCAGCATCTCAGCCCTCATCATCACTGTATCTCTCATCAGTTCAGCATCTCAGCCATTGTCACTACTGTCTCTCACAGGTTCAGAATCTCAGCCCTCATCATCACTGTAACTCTCACCAGTTCAGCATCTCAGCCCTCATCATCACTGTATCTCTCAATGGTTCAGCAACTCAGCCCTCATCATCACTGTATCTCTCACCGGTTCAGTATCTCAGCCTTCATCATCACCGTATCTCTCACCAGTTCAGCATCTCAGGCCTCATCATCACTGTGTCTATCACCAGTTCGGCATCTCAACCATTGTCACTCCTGTCTCTCACAGGTTCTGCATCTCAGCCCTCATCATCATCACTGTATCTGTCACAGGTTCAGCATTGCAGCCATCATCGCTGCTGTATCTCTCTCAGGTTCAGCATCTCAGCCCTCATCACTACAGTATCTCTCACCGGTTCAGCATTTCAGCCATCATCGTCACTGTATCTCTTTCTGGTTCAGCACTTCAGCAATCATCATCACTGTATCTCTGACAGGTTAAGCATCGCAGCCATCAGTCACTGTATCTCTCACCAGTTCAGCATCTGAACCATCATCGTCACTGTATCTCCCACCAGTTCAGCATCTCAGCCATCATCGTCACGGTATCTCTCACCAGTTCAGCATCTCAGCCATAGTCACTTCTGTCTATCACAGGTTCAGCATCTCAGCCCTCATCATTATAGTATCTCTCACTGGTTCAGCATCTCAGCCCTCATCATTCGATATCTCTCTACTGGTTCAGCATCTCAGCCATCATCATCACTCCAGCATCTCCTTCTCTGAGATCCTGCCAGTCTGGGAGAAGGGCAGATGGGCCGGAAGGTCAGAGAAGGGAGATAGGGGAGCTAAACACGTGGCTCAGGACTGGTGCCAGGAAAAGGAGACAATTTGTAGGGAACTGGCAACAGTTCTGAGGCGAAGTTCTTTAAATTTGATGGACTGCATCTGACTAAAGAGGAGTCAGTGCATTGAGCAGAAGTTTGACTTCTTTGCAGAATATTTAAACTAGCAAATGGAGAGGGGTGCAGCACCCCATACGTCGAATGGGAAGAACACCCTCCCCTCAGCTGAGTGGTCAAACAGGAATTCAGCGTATTTGCGTTCATTTGCATCACCAGGTAAGAAAAGGTTTGTCTCCCATACGATGCACAGGGCATGCCAAATCTCACCCAACAACTAACACACCAAAATCTGGCCAATGGAAAATCATGTACAGTTTCACAGCCTGGGAAATAAGATCCCAGACCTGTAGGCAATAATGTCAGAGGCTAAGCTGGACATAGTAGCAATTAGTGAGCGTGGTTTACCAGTAACCACGTGGGAGACTTCAGTACCTGGCTATGTATTGTTCAGAAGGACCGAGGTGCAAAAGGGGAGGAGGCCTGTATGTTAATGAAAATATCAAAGCTACAGAAATTCAGAATACACATAAGGAGCCAGAAGAACTGTGGGTTTCCTGGAAACAGGAAATGGGACAGCCATAAGAACTGGGGTTGATACAGGCCCCTGAACCAGAGGAGGACATAGACACATTACTGTTAGAAGATATACAAAACATGACGAGCTAAAGGGAGGTTCTGATAATGGAGACTTCAACATGCCAGATACAGATTGGTCAATACCAGCAGGGAACATCTGCCAGAACTAGACTCATAGTGGATTCCTGCAGGAGGGCCTCAAACAACTGGTACAGCAACCCACAAGAGACAGGGCTATCCTAGATCTAGTACTGACTAACAAAGAAGGATCACAGATCTCCCGGTAGAAGGTCACCTGGGGCCAGTGACCATCACATGGTATGGTTCAATTTGGCTACTACATCTAAATCATCCTATTCCAAGGCAAAATATGGGACTTCAGAGGACTGACTTTGATAAGATGGCCAACAGAGTTAAGCTAGCCCTGGCAAAAAGAAACACAGGTGAGGAGGCACAGGCAAAGTGAGCAAGCATTAGGATACAATACTTGAAGCAACATCCCATTGTGTTAGACAGAAAAGGAAGTAAAGAAGAAGGAAACCACTTTGGTTCTCAAATACAGTAGCAGAAAATGTCAGAGCCAAAAGGCTGGCCTTCCAGAAAATATAAGGAACAGGCGGGATGAAGATAGGGAGGCATGCCAAACTGCCCTAAGGGAAGCAGGTAAGGCAGTAAGGCAAGCAAAGTCCCAAACTGAGGAAACACTACCACGAACAGTAAAGAAGGTGACAAGACTTTCTATAGATACATTAGTGAAAGGAGAAAGTCCAGGGGGTATTGCTAAGCAATGGAGAAAGGAGCATGTGAAGGAGGACCCTGTAAAGGCATCTATCCTAAATAGATACTTTTGCTCAGTATTTACTGAAGAAAGTAGGGCAGGGCCACAGCTCAGCATCATGGACACAGGGGAGGGAGGGCACTCTCCTTCACAAAGAAAGGGTCCTACAAGGCTTGCTAAGCTCCAGGTGGATAAGACAATGGGACCTGATGGCTACATCCCAGGTAATTTATGAGCTAAAGGAGGAACTAGCAGAGCCATTAGCAGAATTGTTTGAGTGAGTCTCTGAGCACAGGAGGTCCCAGAAGACTGGAGAGAGGCTCATGTGATCCCACTCCACAAGAGTGGTAGCAGGGAGGAGGCGGGGAACTACAGACGGTCAGTCTTACCTCAGTAGTGGGCAAGATTATGGAGGCACTCCTTGAAAGGATAGTGCAACACCTGGAATCCATAGGGCACAGGATCCAGACAGCATGAGGTTTACAAAGGAAGGTCCTGTCAAACTAATCTCATAGATTTCTTTGACTGGGTAACCAGAGTGGTGGACCAAGGGAGCAGTTGATGTCGCTTACATGATTCAGCAAACTTTTGACACTGTTCCACATAGAAGATTGATAAATAAGCTAGGTAGGCTCGGGGTGGGTCGAAGTTAGTCAACTGGGTGGCAAACTGGTTGACTGGCAGAAAACAAGGTGGTGGTAAATGGTATACAGTCAGAAGAGATGCAAGTCCAAGTGGGGTACCTCAGGATCAGTCCTGGGGCCAGTCCTATTCAACATCTTCATTAGTGACCTCGCAGATGGACTAGAGGGTAGCTTGTCTGTTTGCAGATGACACCAAGATCTGCAACAGAGTAGATGATCCAGACGGGGTGGGCAGAATGAGAAGAGATCTGGATAAACTAGCAGAATGGTCAGAAGAATGGCAACTGGATTTAATGCAAAGAAGTGCAAAATCATGCACATAGGGAAGAGAAACCTGAAGCCACTTATAGGCTGGGAGGAGTTGCTAGCAGTCACAAAGGAAGAAAGAGACTTGGGCATCATCATCACTGATGACCTAAATCTCATCAAGCAGACCTCTAAAGCAGTAGGTAAGGCTAGGGGGTGTTAGAGTGTATTAGTAGAAATTATCCAGATCGTAAGAAGGAGGTAATAATCCTCTGTACAAGACATTAGTTAGGCCCCATCTGGAGTACTCATGTGCAGTATTGGAGCACACCTTCACAAGGACATTAACCAAATTGAGGCAGTCCAGAAGGGCAACAAAATGGTGCAGGGACTGCATCAGAAGACATATGAGGACAGATTAACGGAGGTCAATATGTACCCTTGAGCAAAGGAGAGAGAGGTGATATGATGAGACATTAAACACCTTAAGGGCATAAACAAAGTGAGAAAGAGTCTAACATGTTTAAATATAAGAAAAATAGCAGGACAAGAGGACACAGCAAGAGATTAGAGGAGGCCGATTAAGGAGGAATGTGAGGAAATTCTTTTCACAGAAAGGGTGGTAGATGCATGGAATGGCTTACCACAAGAAGTGGTGGCTATGAATACAGTGCAGGGCTTCAAACAGGCATGGGATAGGCATAAGGGAGCAATACAAATGACTATGAATAGATAGGTCACTGACAGAGCAAAGGCCGATGGCACATTTATAAGGTAGAAAAAGAAATGGGCAGACTGGATGGGCCTTGCGGTCCTTATCTGCCGTCAACTTCTATGTTTCTATGTTTCTATCACTCACAGGTTCAGCTTCTCAGCCATCATCAGTCACTGTATGTCTCACAGATTCAGCATCCCAGCCATCATCGTCACTGTATCTCTCACCAGTTCAGCATGTCAGCCATAGTCACTGTATTTCTCACCAGTTGAGCATCTCAGCCATCATCATCACTGTATCTCACCAGTTCAGTATCTCAGCCATTGTCCACTACTATCTCACAGGTCCAGCATCTCAGCCCTCATCATAACAGTATCTCCCCGGTTCAGCATCTCAGCCACTCAGTCACTGTGTCTCACCCGGTTCAGCATCCCAGCCATCATCATCACCATATCCCTACCAGTTCTGCATCTAAACCATCAGTCACAGTATCTCGCCGTCCAGCATCTCGGCCATCAATCACTACTGTCTCACAGGTTCAGCATCCAGCACTCATCATCACAGTATCTCTCGCACAGGTTTAGCATCCCAGCCATCATCAGCTACTGTATCTCTCAAGGTTCAACATCCAGCCATCATCCTGCTGTATCTCTCACAGGTTCAGCATCCAGCCATCATGTCACGCTATCACTCACAGGTTCAGCATCACTGTCTCACCCGCCAGTTTAGCATCTCAGCCCTCATCATTACAGTATCTCTCACCGGTTCAGCATCTCAGCCATCAGCGTCACTCTATCACTCACAGGTTCAGCATCTCAGCCCTCATCATCACTGTATCTCTCATCAGTTCAGCATCTCAGCCATTGTCACTACTGTCTCTCACAGATTCAGAATCTCAGCCCTCATCATAACTGTAACTCTCACCAGTTCAGCATCTCAGCCCTCATCATCACTGTATCTCTCAATGGTTCAACAACCAAGCCCTCATCAGCACTAGTATCTCTCACGGTTCAGTATCTCAGCCATCATCATCACGTATCTCTCACCAGTTCAGCATCTCAGGCCTCATCATCACTGTATCTCATCACAGATCGGCATCTCAACCATTGTCACCCTGTCTCTCACAGGTTCAATCTCAGCCCTCATCATCACCGTATCTGTCACAGGTTCAGCATTGCAGCCATCATCGCCGCTGTATCTCTCACAGGTTCAGCATCCTCAGCCCATCATACAATTGGCATCTCTCATTAGTTCAGCATTTCAGCCATCATCGTCACTGTATCTCTCTCTGGTTCAGCACTTCAGCAATCATCATCACTGTATCTCTGACAGGTTAAGCATCGCAGCCATCAGTCACTGTATCTCTCACCGGTTCAGCATCTCAGCCATCATCATCACTGTATCTCTAATGGGTATATCATCTCAGCTATCATCGTCACTGCATCTTTCACCAGTTCAGCATCTCAGGCATCATCGTCACTGTATCTCCCACCAGTTCAGCATCTCAGCCATAATTGTCGCTGTGTCTACTCACCAGTTCAGCATCTCAGCCATCCTCCTCACTGTATCTCCCCAAGTTCAGCATCTCAGCCATCCACGTCACTGTATCTCCCACCAGTTCAGCATCTCAGCCATCCTCGTCACCGTATCTCTCACCAGTTCAGCATCTCAGCCGTTCTCACTACTGACTGTCACAGGTTCAGCATCTCAGCCCTCATCATCACTGTATCTCTCACCGGTTAAGCATCTCAGCCATCATCATCACTGTATCTGTCACCAGTTCAGTATCTCGACCCTCACTATTACTGTATCTCTCACCAGTTCAGCATCTCAACCATTGTCAGTACTGTCTCTCACAGGTTCAGCATCTCGCCCTCATCATTTACATCTCTCACTAGTTCAGGATCTCAGCCATCATCACAGTACCTCTCTCACCAGTTCAGCATCTCAGAGCTACTCACCACTGTCTCTCACAGGTTCAGCATCCAGCCATCATCGTCACTCAATCACCACAGGTTCAGCATCTCAGCCCTCATCATCACTGTATCTCTCACTAGTTCAGCATCTCAGCCACTGTCACCACTGTCTCTCACATGTTCAGAATCTCAGCCCTCATCGTCACTGTAACTCTCACCAGTTCAGCATCTCAGCCCTCATCATCACTGTATCTCTCAACGATTCAGCATCTCAACCCTCATCATCACTGTATCTCTTACGGTTCAGTATCTCAGCCATCATCATCACCACCATATCTCACCAGTTCAGCATCTCAGCCCACATCATCACTGTATCTATCACCAGTTCAGCATCCTCAACCATTGTCATCCTCTCTGAGTTCAGCATCTCAGCACTCATCATCACTGTATCTCTCACAGGTTCAGCATCCCAGCCATCATCGCTGCTGTATCTCTCACAGTTCCGCATCTCAGCCATCATCACTGCTGTATCTCTCACAGGTTCAGCATATCAGCCATCATCATCACTCTATCACTCACAGGTTCAGCATCACTGTCTCATCCGCCAGTTCAGCATCTCAGCCCTCATCATCACTGTAACTCTCACCAGTTCAGCATCTCAGCCATAGTCACTACTGTCTCTCACAGGTTCAGCATCTCATCCCTCATCATTACAGTATCTCTCACCAGTTCAGCATCTCAGCCCTCATCATTACAGTATCTCTCACTGGTTCAGCATCTCAGCCATCATCGTCACTGTATCATTCACAGGTTCAGCATCTCAGCCCTCATCATCACTATTTCTCTCACCGGTTCAGTATCTCAGTCCTCATCACCACCGTATCTCTCACCAGTTCAGCATCTCAGCCATTTTCACTACTGTCTCTTACAGGTTCAGCATCTCAGCCCTCATCATCACATGTATCTCCCTCTGGTTCAGCTTCTAAGCCCTCATCATCACTGTAACTCCTGATTCTGAACCAGTGGAGATACAGGATGATGAGGTTTGAGATGCTGAACCGTTGAGAGATACAGTGACGATGATGGCTGAGATGCTGACCTGGTGGGAGATACAGTGACGATGATGGCTGAGATGCTGAACTGGTGAAAGATACAGTGACGATGATAGCTGAGATGATATACCCATGAGAGAATACAGTGATGATGATGGCTGAGATGCTGAACTGGTGAGAGATACAGTGACTGATGGCTGCATGATTAACCTGTCAGAGATACAGTGATGATGATGGCTGAAGTGTTGAACCAGCAAGAGATACAGTGACAAAGATGGCTGAAATGCTGAACCATTGAGAGATACTGTAGTGATGAGGGCTGAGATGCTGAACCTGTGAGAGACAGGAGTGACAATGGTTGAGATGCCGAACTGGTGATATATACAGTGATGATGAGGGCTGAGATGCTGAACCGTTGAGAGATACAGTGATGCTGAGGCCTAAGAAGCTGAACCAGTGAGAGATACAGTGATGATGAGGGCTGAGATGCTGAACCTGTCAGAGGCAGGAGTGACAATGGTTGAGATGCTGAACTTGTGATAGATACAGTGATGATGAGGGCTGAGATGCTGAACTGCCGGGTGTGACAGTGATGCTGAGGCCTAAGAAGCTGAACCAGTGAGAGACACAGTGATGATGAGGGCTGAGATACTGAACCTGTGAGAGACAGGAGTGACAATGGTTGAGATGCTGAACTGGTGATAGATACAGTGATGATGAGGGCTGAGATGCTGAACTGGTGAGAGATACGGTGATGATGATGGCTGAGATACTGAACCAGTGAGAGATACAGGGATGATGAGGGCTGAGATGCTGAACCGTTGGGAGATACAGTGATGATGAGGGCTGAGGTGCTGAACTGGTGAGAGTTACAGGATGATGAGGGCTGAGATTCTGAACCTGTGAGAGACAGTAGTGACAATGGCTGAGATACTGAACTGATGAGAGATACAGTGATGATGAGGGCTGAGATGCTGAACCTGTGAGTGATAGAGGACGATGATGGCTGAGATGCTGAACCAGTGAGAGATACTGTAATGATGACTGCTGAGATGCTGAACCTGTGAGAGACGGTAGTGACTATGGCTGAGATGCTGAACTGGTGAGAGATACAGTGATGATGATGAGGGCTGAGATGCTGAACTAGTTAGAGATGCAGTGATGATGAGGGCTGAGATGCCGAACTGGCAGGTGAGACAGTGATGCTGAGTTCTGAGATGCTGAACTGGTGAGAGATACAGTGATGATGAGGGCTAAAATGCTGAACCTGGAGAGACAGTAGTGACAATTGCAAAGATGCTGAACTGGTGAGAGACACAGTGATGGTGAGGGTCGAGATACTGAACTGGTGACAGATACATTGATGATGAGTTGTGAGATGCTGAACGGTGGAGATACAGTGATGATGAGGGCTGAGATGCTGAACTTGTCAGATACAGTGATGATGAGGGCTGAGATGCTGAACCTCTGAGAGACAGTAGTGTCAATGGCAGAGATGCTGAACTGGTGCGAGATACAGTGATGATGAGGGGCTGAGATACTGAACTGGTGAGAGATAGAGTGATGATGAGGGCTAAGATGCTCAACTGTGAGAGTTACAGTGATGATGTGGGCTGAGATGCTGAAATGGTGAGAGATACAGTGATGAGGAGGGCTGAGATGCTGAACCTGTGACAGACAGTAGTGACAATGGGTGAAATGCTGAACTGGTGAGAGATACAGTGACGAGGATGGCTGAGATGCTGAAATGCTGGGAGATACAGTGGCGAGGATGGCTGAAATGCTGAACTGGCGGGAGATACAGTGAGGAGGATGGCTGAGATGCTGAACTGGTGAGAGATACAGTGGCATGATGGCTGAGATGCTGAACTGGTGGGAGATACAGTGGCGATGATGGCTGAGATGCTGAACTGGTGAAAGATGCAGTGGCGATGATAGCTGAGATGATATACCATGAGAGTTACCGTGATGATGATGGCTGAGATGCTGAACCGTGAGAGATAGTGACTGATGGCTGCGGCGTTTAACCTGTCAGAGATACAGTGATGATGATGGTTGAGATGCTGAACCTGTGAGAGACAGGGTGACAATGGTTGAGATGCTGAACTGGTGATGAATACAGTGATGATGAGGCTGAGATGCTGAACTGGCGCGTGAGACAGTGATGATGAGGCCTGAGATGCAGAACTGGTGAGAGATACAGTGATGATGAGGGCTGAGATGCTGAACCTGTGAGAGACAGGAGTGACAATGGTTGAGATGCTGAACTGGTGATAGATACTGTGATGATGAGGGCTGAGATGCTGAACTGGTGAGAGATACGGTGATGATGATGGCTGAGATACTGAACCAGTGAGCGATACAGTGATGAAGAGGGCTGAGATGCTGAACCGTTGAGAGATACATTGATGATGAGGGCTGAGATGCTGAACTGGTGAGAGTTACAGTGATGATGAGGGCTGAGATTCTGAACCTGTGAGTGGGTGGCGATGATGGCTGAGATGCTGAACCTTGAGAGATACAGCAGCGATGATGGCTGAGATGCTGAACCTGTGAGAGGAAACAGCAGCGATGATGGCTTGATGATGAACCTGGAGAGCTACAGTGATGATGATGGCTGAGATGCTGAACCTCTGAGAGAGACAGCGGTGGCAATGTATGAGAATCTCGACCTGTGAGAGAGACAGTGGTGGCAATGTATGAGAATCTCGACCTGTTAGAGAGATAGCAGCGATAATGGATGACATGCTGTACCTGTGTGAGATACAGCAGCAATGATGGCCAGGATGCTGGTGGTGATGGCTGAGATGCTAAACCTTTGAGAGAAACAGTGGCAACGATGGCTGAGATGCTGAGCCTGTGAGAAAGACAGCGGTGATGATGGCTGAGATGCTGAACCTGTGGAGGAGACAGTGACTGATGATGGCTGGGATGCTGAACCTGTGAGAGATACAGTGCATGATGATGGCTGGGATGCTGAACCTGTGAGAGATACAGTGACTGATGATAGCTGGGATGCTAAACCTGTGAGAGATACAGCAGCGTGATGGATAAGAAGCTCAACCTGTGAGAGAGACAGTGGCAGCGATGGATAAGATGCTGATCCTGTTAGAGAGACAGCGGCACCGATGGCTGAATTGCTATGCCTACAAGACAGCAGTAGCGATGGCTAGATGCTGTACCTGTGGAGAGAGACAGTGGCATCGATGGCTGAGATACTAAACCTGGGAGAGATACAGCGACAACAATGGGTGAGATATTGATCCCATGAGACAGACAGCGGCAAGTATGGTGCAGATACTGAACCTGTGAGACAGACCACAGTGACTATGGTAAAGATGCTGATCCTGTCAGATACTGAACCTGTGAGAGAGACAGAGAGAGAGCCAGAGAGAGAGAGACTGTAGTAACGGTGGCGGAGATGCTGAACCAGTGAGAGATGCAGTGATGATTCTGGCTGAGATACTGAAGATGTGAGAAAGACAGCAGTGATGATGGCTGAGACTGTACCTGTGAGATACAGTGGCAACTATGGTAGACATGCTGTACCTGTGAGAGAGACAGCAGCGACTATGACTGTGATGCTGAACTGGTGAGAGATACAGTGATGAGGATGGCTGAGGATGCTGAACTGGTGGGAGATACAGTGACGGGGGATGGCTGAGATGCTGAACTGGTGGGAGATACAGTGGCGATGATGGCTGGGATGCTGAACTGGTGGGAGATACAGTGGCGAGTGATGGCTGAGATGCTGGAGTGGTGGAAGATACAGTGGGTGATAGCTGAGATGATATACCCGTGAGAGATACAGTGATGATGATGGCTGGGATGCTGAACCGGTGAGAGATACAGTGAATGATGGCTGCGATGTAACCTGTCAGAGATACAGTGATGATGATGGCTGAAATGCTGAACCAGAGAGGATACAGTGCGATGATGGCTGAAATGCTGAACCAGTAAGAGATACTGTAGTGATGAGGCTGAGATGCTGAACCTGTGAGAGACAGGAGTGACAATGGTTGAGATGCTGAACTGGTGATAGATACAGTGATGATGAGGGCTGAGATGCAGAACTGGTGAGAGATACAGTGATGATGATGGCCGAGATGCTGAACTGGTGAGAGATACAGTGGCAGGATGGCTGAGATGCAGAACCGTTGAGAGATACATTGCGAAGATGGCTGGAAATGCTGAACTGGTAGGAGATACAGTGGGGAGGATGGCTGGGATGCAGAGCTGGTGGGAGATACAGTGATGGGGATGGCTGGGATGCTGGACTGGTGAGAAATACAGTGACGATGATGGCTGAGATGTCGAACTGGTGGGAGATACAGTGATGATGATGGCTGAGATGCTGAACTGGTGAAAATACAGTGATGATGATTGAGGATGATATACCCATGGAGATACAGTGATGATGATGGCTGAGATGCTGAACCGTGAGAGATACAGTCACTGACGCCGCGATGCTTAACCTGTCAGAGATACAGTGATAATGATGGCTGAAGTGCTGAACCAGAGAGAATACAGTGACGATGATGGCTAAGAATGCTGAACCAGAGATGGGGTGATGATGATGGGCTGAAATGCTGTGCCAGGAGATACGGTGACGATGATGGCTGGAATGCTGGACCAGTAAGAGATACTGTAGTGATGAGGGCTGAGATGCTGAACCTGTGAGACAGGAGTGACAATGGTTGAGATGCTGAACTGGTGATAGATACAGTGATGATGAGGGCTGAGATGCTGAACTGGTGAGAGATACGGTGATGATGATGGCTGAGATGCTGAACTGGTGAGAGATACAGTGGCGAGGGATGGCTGAGATGCAGAACCGGTGAGAGATACAGTGGCAGGGATGGCTGAAATGCTGAACTGGTAGGAGATACCGTGGCCGGGATGTCTGAGATGCAGAGCTGGTGGGAGATACAGTGACGAGGATGGCTGAGATGCTGAACTGGTGAGAAATACAGTGGCGATGATGGCTGAGATGCCGAACTGGTGGGAGATACAGTGACGATGATGGCTGAGATGCTGAACTGGTGAAAGATACAGTGATGATGATAATTGAGATGATATACCCATGAGAGATACAGTGATGATGATGGCTGAGATGCTGAACCGGTGAGATACAGTCAATGATGGCTGCGATGCTTAACCTGTCAGAAACACAGTGATGATGATGGCTGAAGTGCTGAACCAGAGAGAGATACAGTGACGATGATGGCTGAAATGCTGAACTAGTGAGATACTGTAGTGATGAGGGCTGTGATGCTGAACCTGTGAGAGACAGGAGTGACAATGGTTGAGATGCAACTGGTGATAGATACAGTGATGATGAGGGCTGAGATGTTGAACTGCCGGTGAGACAGTGATGTTGAGGCCTAAGAAGCTGAACTGGTGAGATATACAGTGACAATGATGGCTGAGATTCCGATCTGGTGAAAGATACTGTGACGATGATAGCTGAGATGATATACCCATGAGAGATACAGTGATGATGATGGCTGAGATGCTGAACCAGTGAAAGAGACACTGACTGATTGCTGCGATGCTTAACCTGTCAGAGATAGTGATGATGATGGCTGAAATGCTGAATCGGTGAGTGATACTGTAGTGATGAGGGCTGAGATGCTGAACCTGTGAGAGACAGGAGTGACAATGGTTGAGATGCCAAACTGGTGATAGATACAGTGATGATGAGGCCTGAGATGCTGAACTGGTGAGAGAAACGGTGATTATGATGGCTGAGATACTGAACCGGTGAGAGATACAGTGATGATGAGGGCTGAGATGCTGAACTGGTGAGTTTCAGTGATGGCGAGGGCTGAGATTCTGAACCTGTGAGAGACAGTAGTGACAATGGCTGAGATGCTGAACTGATGAGAGATACAGTGATGATGAGGGCTGAGATACTGAACTGGTAAGAGATACAGTGAGGATGAGGGCTGAGATGCTGAACCTCTGAGAGATGGTAGTGACTATGGCTGAGATGCTGAACTGGTGAGAGATACAGTGATGATGAGGGCTGAGATGCTGAACTGGAGGGTGAGACAGTGATGATGAGGCCTGAGATGCTGAACTGAGAGATACAGTGATGATGAGGGCTGAGATGCTGAACCTGTGAGAGACAGGAGTGACAATGGTTGAGATGCTGAACTGGTGATAGATACTGTGATGATGAGGGCTGAGATGCTGAACTGGTGAGAGATCTGGTGATGATGATGGCTGAGATACTGAACCAGTGAGAGATACAGTGATGATGATGGCTGAGATGCTGAACCGTTGAGAGATACATTGATGATGAGGGCTGAGATGCTGAACTGGTGAGAGTTACAGTGATGATGAGGGCTGAGATTCTGAACCTGTGAGTGATAGAGTGACGATGATGGCTGAGATGCTGAACCTGTGAGAGATACAGCAGCGATGATGGCTGTGATGCTGAACCTGTGAGAGAAACAGCAGCGATGATGGCTGGGATGATGAACCTGTGAGGAGCTACAGTGGTGATGATGATGGCTGAGATGCTGAACCTCTGGGAGGACAGTGGTGGCAATGTATGAGAATCTCGACCTGTGAGAGAGACAGTGGTGGCAATGTATGAGAATCTCAATTCTGTGAGAGAGACAGCAGCGATAATGGATGACATGCTGTACCTGTGTGAGATACAGCAGCAATGATGGCCAGGATGCTGGTGGTGATGGCTGAGATGCTAAACCTTTGAGAGAAAACAGTGGCAACGATGGCTGAGATGCTGAGCCTGTGAGAAAGACAGCGGTGATGATGGCTGAGATGCTGAACCTGTGAGAGAGACAGTGACTGATGATGGCTGGGATGCTGAACCTGTGAGAGATACAGTGCATGATGATGGCTGGGATGCTGAACCTGTGAGAGATACAGTGACTTGATGATAGCTGGGATGCTAAACCTGTGAGAGATACAGCAGCGGTGATGGATAAGAAGCTCAACCTGTGAGAGACAGTGGCAACGATGGATAAGATGCTGATCCTGTTAGAGAGACAGCGGCACCGATGGTTGAATTGCTATGCCTACAAGACAGCAGTAACGATGGCTAAGATGCTGTACCTGTGAGAGAGAGACAGTGGCATCGATGGCTGAGATACTAATCCTGGGAGAGATACAGCGACAACAATGGCTGAGATATTGATCCCATGGGACGGACAGCGGCAACCATAGGCAGATATTGAACCTGTGAGACAGACCACAGTGACTATGGTAAAGATGCTGATCCTGTCAGATACTGGAACCTGTGAGAGAGACGAGAGAGAGCCAGAGAGAGAGAGATTGTAGTAATGGTGGCGGAGATGCTGAACCAGTGAGAGATGCAGTGATGATTCTGGCTGAGATACTGAAGATGTGAGAAGACAGCAGTGATGATGGCTGAGACTGTACCCATGAGAGACAGTGGCAACTATGGTAGACATGCTGTACCTGTGAGAGAGACAGCAGCGACTATGACTGTGATGCTGAACTGGTGAGAGATACAGTGATGAGGATGGCTGAGATGCGAACTATGAGAGATACAGGATGATGATGACTGAGATGCTGAACTGGTGGAAATACAGTGACGATGATGGCTGAGATGCTGAAGTGGTGAAAGATACAGTGACGATGATAGCTGAGATGATATACCCGTGAGAGATACAGTGATGATGATTGCTGGGATGCTGAACTGGTGAGAGATACAGTGAATGATGGCTACGATGCTTAACCTGTCAGAGATACAGTGATGATGATGGCTGAAGTGTTGAACCAGCGAGAGATACAGTGACAAAGATGGCTGAAATGCTGAACCATTGAGAGATACTGTAGTGATGAGGGCTGAGATGCTGAACCTGTGAGAGACAGGAGTGACAATGGTTGAGATGCCAGACTGGTGATATAACAGTGATGATGAGGGCTGAGATGCTGAACCGTTGGGAGATACAGTGATGCTGGGGCCCTGAAGCTGAACCAGTGGGAGATACAGTGATGATGAGGGCTGAGATGCTGAACCTGTCAGAGGCAGGAGTGACAATGGTTGAGATGCTGAACTTGTGATAGATACAGTGATGATGAGGGCTGAGATGCTGAACTGCGGTGTGACAGTGATGCTGAGGGCCTAAAGCTGAACCAGTGAGAGACACAGTGATGATGGGGCTGAGATACTGAACCTGTGAGAGACAGGAGGACAATGGTTGAGATGCTGAACTGGTGATAGATACAGTGATGATGAGGGCTGAGATGCTGAACTGGTGAGAGATACGGTGATGATGCTGAGATACTGAACCAGTGAGAGATACAGGGATGATGAGGGCTGAGATGCTGAACCGTTGAGAGATACAGTGATGATGAGGGCTGAGGTGCTGAACTGGTGAGGAGTTACAGTGATGATGAGGGCTGAGATTCTGGAACCTGTGAGGACAGTGGTGACAATGGCTGAGATACTGAACTGATGAGAGATACAGTGATGATGAGGGCTGAGATGCTGAACCTGTGAGTGATAGAGTGGCGATGATGGCTGAGATGCTGAACCAGTGAGAGATACTGTAATAATGACTGCTGAGATGCTGAACCTGTGAGAGACGGTAGTGACTATGGCTGAGATGCTGAACTGGTGAGAGATACAGTGATGATGAGGCTGAGATGCTGAACTAGTGAGAGATGCAGTGATGATGAGGCTGAGATGCCGAACTGGCAGGTGAGACAGTGATGCTGAGTTCTGAGATGCTGAACTGGTGAGAGATACAGTGATGATGAGGGCTGAAATGCTGAACCTGTGAGAGACAGTAGTGACAATTGCAAAGATGCTGAACTGGTGAGAGACACAGTGATGGTGAGGGTCGAGATACTGAACTGGTGACAGATACATTGATGATGAGTTGTGAGATGCTGAACCGGTGAGAGATACAGTGATGATGAGGGCTGAGATGCTGAACTTGTCAGAGATACAGTGATGATGAGGGCTGAGATGCTGAACCTCTGAGAGACAGTAGTGTCAATGGCAGAGATGCTGAACTGGTGCGAGATACAGTGATGATGAGGGCTGAGATACTGAACTGGTGAGAGATAGAGTGATGATGAGGGCTAAGATGCTCAACTGTGAGAGTTACAGTGATGATGTGGGCTGAGATGCTGAAATGGTGAGAGATACAGTGATGAGGAGGGCTGAGATGCTGAACCTGTGACAGACAGTAGTGACAATGGGTGAAATGCTGAACTGGTGAGAGATACAGTGACGAGGATGGCTGAGATGCTGAAATGCTGGGAGATACAGTGGACGAGATGGCTGAAATGCTGAACTGGCGGGAGATACAGTGAGGAGGATGGCTGAGATGCTGAACTGGTGAGAGATACAGTGGCAGTGATGGCTGAGATGCTGAACTGGTGGGAGATACAGTGGCGATGATGGCTGGATGCTGACTGGTGAAAGATGCGGTAGCGATGATAGCTGAGATGATATACCCATGAGAGATACCGTGATGATGGCTGAGATGCTGAACCGGTGAGAGATACAGTGACTGATGGCTGCGATGCTTAACCTGTCAGAGATACAGTGATGATGATGGTTGAGATGCTGAACCTGTGAGAGACAGGAGTGACAATGGTTGAGATGCTGAACTGGTGATAGATACAGTGATGATGAGGGTTGAGATGCTGAACTGGCGCGTGAGACAGTGATGATGAGGCCTGAGATGCAGAACTGGTGAGAGATACAGTGATGATGAGGGCTGAGATGCTGAACCTGTGAGAGACAGGAGTGACAATGGTTGAGATGCTGAACTGGTGATAGATACTGTGATGATGAGGGCTGAGATGCTGAACTGGTGAGAGATACGGTGATGATGATGGCTGAGATACTGAACCAGTGGGCGATACAGTGATGAAGAGGCTGAGATGCTGAACCGTTGAGATACATTGATGATGAGGGCTGAGGATGCTGAACTGGTGAGAGTTACAGTGATGAGGGGCTGGGATTCTGAACCTGTGGTGATAGAGTGGCGATGATGGCTGAGATGCTGAACCTGTGAGAGATACAGCAGCGATGATGGCTGAGATGCTGAACCTGTGAGAGAAACAGGCGATGGATGGCGATGATGAACCTGTGAGAGCTACAGTGATGATGATGGCTGAGATGCTGAACCTCTGAGGAGAGACAGCGGTGGCATGTATGAGAATCTCGACCTGTGGGAGGACAGTGGTGGCAATGTATGGGAATCTCGACCTGTGAGAGGATAGCAGCGATAATGGATGACATGCTGTACCTGTGTGAGATACAGCAGCAATGATGGCCAGGATGCTGGTGGTGATGGCTGAGATGCTAAACCTTTGGAGAGAAACAGTGGCAGCGATGGCTGAGATGCTGAGCCTGTGAGAAAGACAGCGGTGATGATGGCTGAGATGCTGAACCTGTGGAGAGACAGTGACTGATGATGGCTGGGATGCTGAACCTGTGAGAGATACAGTGCATGATGATGGCTGGGATGCTGAACCTGTGAGAGATACAGTGACTGATGATAGCTGGGATGCTAAACCTGTGAGAGATACAGCAGCGGTGATGGATAAAGCTCAACCTGTGGGAGAGACAGTGGCGATGGATGGATGCTGATCCTGTTGAGAGACAGCGGCACCGATGGCTGAATTGCTATGCCTACAAGACAGCAGATGGCGATGGCTAGATGCCTGTGCCTGGGAGAGACAGTGGCATCGATGGCTGAGATACTAAACCTGGGAGAGATACAGCGACAACAATGGGTGAGATATTGATCCCATGGGACAGACAGCGGCAAGTATGGTGCAGATACTGAACCTGTGAGACAGACCACAGTGACTATGGTAAAGATGCTGATCCTGTCAGATACTGGACTCTGAGAGAGAGACAGAGAGAGCCAGAGAGAGAGACTGTAGTAGCGGTGGCGGAGATGCTGAACCAGTGAGAGATGCAGTGATGATTCTGGCTGAGATACTGAAGATGTGAGAAAGACAGCAGTGATGATGGCTGAGACTGTACCTGTGAGATACAGTGGCAGACTATGGTGACATGCTGTACCTGTGAGGAGGACAGCAGACTATGACTGTGATGCTGAACTGGTGAGAGATACAGTGATGAGGATGGCTGAGATGCTGAACTGGTGGGAGATACAGTGGCGGGGATGGCTGAGGATGCTGAACTGGTGAGAGATACAGTGGCGATGATGGCTGAGATGCTGAACTGGTGGGAGATACAGTGGCGAGTGGGGCTGAGATGCTGGAGTGGTGGAAGATACAGTGACGATGATAGCTGAGGATGATATACCCGTGAGAGATACAGTGATGATGATGGCTGGGATGCTGAACGGTGAGAGATACAGTGAATGATGGCTGCGATGTAACCTGTCAGAGATACAGTGATGATGATGGCTGAAATGCTGAACCAGAGAGGATACAGTGGCGATGATGGCTGAAATGCTGAACCAGTAGAGATACTGTAGTGATGAGGGCTGAGATGCTGAACCTGTGAGAGACAGGAGTGACAATGGTTGAGATGCTGAACTGGTGATAGATACAGTGATGATGAGGGCTGAGATGCAGAACTGGTGAGAGATACAGTGATGATGATGGCGGAGATGCTGAACTGGTGGGAGATACAGTGGCGAGGATGGCTGGATGCAGAACCGGTGGAGAGATACATTGACGAGATGGCTGGAAATGCTGAACTGGTGGGAGATACAGTGGGGAGGATGGCTGAGATGCAGAGCTGGTGGGAGACAGTGATGGGGATGGCTGGGATGCTGGACTGGTGGGAAATACAGTGGACGATGATGGCTGGGATGTCGAGACTGGTGGGAGATGCAGTGATGATGCTGGGATGCTGAACTGGTGAAAAATACAGTGATGATGATAGTTGAGATGATATACCCATGAGAGATACAGTGATGATGATGGCTGAGATGCTGAACCGGTGAGAGATACAGTCACTGACGGCTGCGATGCTTAACCTGTCAGAGATACAGTGATAATGATGGCTGAAGTGCTGAACCAGAGAGAGATACAGTGACGATGATGGCTGAAATGCTGAACCAGAGAGAGATACAGTGATGATGATGGCTGAAATGCTGTACCAGAGAGAGATACAGTGACGATGATGGCTGAAATGCTGAACCAGTAAGAGATACTGTAGTGATGAGGGCTGAGATGCTGAACCTGTGAGAGACAGGAGTGACAATGGTTGAGATGCTGAACTGGTGATAGATACAGTGATGATGAGGGCTGAGATGCTGAACTGGTGAGAGATACGGTGATGATGATGGCTGAGATGCTGAACTGGTGAGAGATACAGTGTGAGGGATGGCTGAGATGCAGAACCGGTGAGAGATACAGTGGAGGATGGCTGAAATGCTGAACTGGTAGGAGATACCGTGACGAGGATGTCTGAGATGCAGAGCTGGTGGGAGATACAGTGGCGAGGATGGCTGGAGATGCTGAACTGGTGAGAAATACAGTGGCGATGATGGCTGAGATGCCGAACTGGTGGGAGATACAGTGACGATGATGGCTGAGATGCTGAACTGGTGAAAGATACAGTGATGATGATAATTGAGATGATATACCCATGAGAGATACAGTGATGATGATGGCTGAGATGCTGAACCGGTGAGATACAGTCAATGATGGCTGCGATGCTTAACCTGTCAGAAACACAGTGATGATGATGGCTGAAGTGCTGAACCAGAGAGAGATACAGTGACGATGATGGCTGAAATGCTGAACTAGTGAGATACTGTAGTGATGAGGGCTGTGATGCTGAACCTGTGAGAGACAGGAGTGACAATGGTTGAGATGTCAACTGGTGATAGATACAGTGATGATGAGGGCTGAGATGTTGAACTGCCGGGTGAGACAGTGATGTTGAGGCCTAAGAAGCTGAACTGGTGAGATATACAGTGACAATGATGGCTGAGATTCCGATCTGGTGAAAGATACTGTGACGATGATAGCTGAGATGATATACCCATGAGAGATACAGTGATGATGATGGCTGAGATGCTGAACCAGTGAAAGAGACACTGACTGATTGCTGCGATGCTTAACCTGTCAGAGATAGTGATGATGATGGCTGAAATGCTGAATCGGTTGAGTGATACTGTAGTGATGAGGGCTGAGATGCTGAACCTGAGAGACAGGAGTGACAATGGTTGAGATGCCAAACTGGTGATAGATACAGTGATGATGAGGCCTGAGATGCTGAACTGGTGAGAGAAACGGTGATTATGATGGCTGAGATACTGAACCGGTGAGAGATACAGTGATGATGAGGGCTGAGATGCTGAACTGGTGAGAGTTTCAGTGATGACGGGGCTGAGATTCTGAACCTGGAGGACAGTAGTGACAATGGCTGAGATGCTGAACTGATGAGAGATACAGTGATGATGGGGCTGAGATACTGGACTGGTAAGAGATACAGTGGGGATGAGGGCTGAGATGCTGAACCTCTGAGGATGGTAGTGACTATGGCTGAGATGCTGAACTGGTGGGAGATACAGTGATGATGAGGCTGAGATGCTGAACTGGCGGGTGAGACAGTGATGATGAGGCCTGAGATGCTGAACTGGCGAGAGATACAGTGATGATGAGGGCTGAGATGCTGAACCTGAGGAGACAGGAGTGACAATGGTTGAGATGCTGAACTGGTGATGATACTGTGATGATGAGGGCTGAGATGCTGAACTGGTGAGAGATCGGTGATGATGATGGCTGAGATACTGAACCAGTGAGAGATACAGTGATGATGATGGCTGAGATGCTGAACCGTTGAGAGATACATTGATGATGAGGGCTGAGATGCTGAACTGGTGAGAGTTACAGTGATGGGGCTGAGATTCTGAACCTGTGAGTGATGGAGTGGGATGATGGCTGAGATGCTGAACCTGTGAGGAGATACAGCAGCGATGATGGCTGTGATGCTGAACCTGTGAGGAGAACAGCAGCGGATGATGGCTGGGATGATGAACCTGTGAGAGCTACAGTGGTGATGATGATGGCTGAGATGCTGAACCTCTGAGAGAGACAGTGGTGGCAATGTATGAGAATCTCGACCTGTGAGAGAGACAGTGGTGGCAATGTATGAGAATCTCAATTCGTGAGAGAGACAGCAGCGATAATGGATGACATGCTGTACCTGTGTGAGATACAGCAGCAATGATGGCCAGGATGCTGGTGGTGATGGCTGAGATGACTAAACCTTGAGAGAAACAGTGGCAGCGATGGCTGAGATGCTGAGCCTGTGAGAAAGACAGCGGTGATGATGGCTGAGATGCTGAACCTGTGAGAGGAGACAGTGACTGATGATGGCTGGGATGCTGAACCTGTGAGAGATACAGTGCATGATGATGGCTGGGATGCTGAACCTGTGAGAGATACAGTGACTGATGATAGCTGGGATGCTAAACCTGTGAGAGGATAGCAGCGGTGATGGATAAAGCTCAACCTGTGGGAGAGACAGTGTGAACGATGGATAAGATGCTGATCCTGTTAGAGAGACAGCGGCGCAGATGGCTGAATTGCTATGCCTACAAGACAGCAGTAACGATGGCTAAGATGCTGTACCTGTGAGAGAGACAGTGGCATCGATGGCTGAGATACTAAACCTGGGAGAGATACAGCGACAACAATGGCTGAGATATTGATCCCATGGGACGGACAGCGGCAACTATAGGCAGATATTGAACCTGTGAGACAGACCACAGTGACTATGGTAAAGATGCTGATCCTGTCAGATACTGGACACCTGTGAGAGAGACGGAGAGCCAGAGAGATTGTAGTAGCGGTGGCGGAGATGCTGAACCAGTGGAGATGCAGTGATGATTCTGGCTGAGATACTGAAGATGTGAAAGACAGCAGTGATGATGGCTGAGACTGTACCTGTGAGAGACAGTGGCAACTATGGTGAGACATGCTGTACCTGTGAGAGAGACAGCAGCGACTATGACTGTGATGCTGAACTGGTGAGAGATACAGTGATGAGGATGGCTGAGATGCGAACTGGTGAGAGATACAGTGACGATGATGGCTGAGATGCTGAACTGGTGGGAAATACAGTGACGATGATGGCTGAGATGCTGAAGTGGTGAAAGATACAGTGACGATGATAGCTGAGATGATATACCCGTGAGAGATACAGTGATGATGATTGCTGGGATGCTGAACTGGTGAGAGATACAGTGAATGATGGCTACGATGCTTAACCTGTCAGAGATACAGTGATGATGATGGCTGAAGTGTTGAACCAGCGAGAGATACAGTGACAAAGATGGCTGAAATGCTGAACCATTGGAGATACTGTAGTGATGAGGGGCTGAGATGCTGAACCTGTGAGGACAGGAGTGACAATGGTTGAGATGCCAGACTGGTGATATACAGTGATGATGAGGGCTGAGATGCTGAACCGTTGAGAGATACAGTGATGCTGAGGCCTAAGAAGCTGAACCAGTGAGAGATACAGTGATGATGAGGGCTGAGATGCTGAACCTGTCAGAGGCAGGAGTGACAATGGTTGAGATGCTGAACTTGTGATAGATACAGTGATGATGAGGGCTGAGATGCTGAACTGCCGGGTGTGACAGTGATGCTGAGGCCTAAGAAGCTGAACCAGTGAGAGACACAGTGATGATGAGGGCTGAGATACTGAACCTGTGAGAGACAGGAGTGACAATGGTTGAGATGCTGAACTGGTGATAGATACAGTGATGATGAGGGCTGAGATGCTGAACTGGTGGGAGATCGGTGTGATGATGGCTGAGATACTGAACCAGTGGGAGATACAGGGATGATGAGGGGCTGAGATGCTGAACCGTTGGGAGATACAGCAGTGATGATGGGGCTGAGGTGCTGAACTGGTGAGAGTTCAGTGATGATGAGGGCTGAGATTCTGAACCTGTGAGAGACAGTAGTGACAATGGCTGAGATACTGGAACTGATGAGAGATACAGTGATGATGAGGGCTGAGATGCTGAACCTGTGGGTGATAGGTGGCGATGATGGCTGAGATGCTGGAACCAGTGAGAGATACTGTAATGTGACTGCTGAGATGCTGGACCTGTGAGAGACAGTGAGTGACTATGGCTGAGATGCTGAACTGGTGGGAGATACAGTGATGATGAGGGCTGAGATGCTGAACTAGTGAGAGATACGTGATGATGATGGCTGAGATACTGAACCAGTGAGGAGATACAGTGATGATGATGGCTGAGATGCTGAACCGTTGAGAGATACATTGATGATGAGGGCTGAGATGCTGAACTGGTGAGAGTTACAGTGATGATGAGGGCTGAATTCTGAACCTGTGAGTGATAGAGGAGTGATGATGGCTGAGATGCTGAACCTGTGAGAGATACAGCAGCGATGATGGCTGTGATGCTGAACCTGTGAGAGAAACAGCAGCGATGATGGCTGGGATGATGAACCTGGAGAGCTACAGTGGTGATGATGATGGCTGAGATGCTGACCTCTGGAGAGACAGTGGTGGCAATGTATGAGAATCTCGACCTGTGAGAGAGACAGTGGTGGCAATGTATGAGAATCTCGACCTGTGAGAGAGACAGCAGCGATAATGGATGACATGCTGTACCTGTGTGAGATACAGCAGCAATGATGGCCAGGATGCTGGTGGTGATGGCTGAGATGCTAAACCTTTGAGAGAAACAGTGGCAACGATGGCTGAGATGCTGAGCCTGTGAGAAAGACAGCGGTGATGATGGCTGAGATGCTGAACCTGTGAGAGAGACAGTGACTGATGATGGCTGGGATGCTGAACCTGTGAGAGATACAGTGCATGATGATGGCTGGGATGCTGAACCTGTGAGAGATACAGTGACTGATGATAGCTGGGATGCTAAACCTGTGAGAGATACAGCAGCGGTGATGGATAAGAAGCTCAACCTGTGAGAGAGACAGTGGCTACGATGGATAAGATGCTGATCCTGTTAGAGAGACAGCGGCACCGATGGTTGAATTGCTATGCCTACAAGACAGCAGTAACGATGGCTAAGATGCTGTACCTGTGAGAGAGACAGTGGCATCGATGGCTGAGATACTAATCCTGGGAGAGATACAGCGACAACAATGGCTGAGATATTGATCCCATGAGACAGACAGCGCAACTATGGCGCAGATATTGAACCTGTGAGACAGACCACAGTGACTATGGTAAAGATGCTGATCCTGTCAGATACTGAACCTGTGAGAGAGACAGAGAGAGAGAGCCAGAGAGAGAGAGAGACTGTAGTAACGGTGGCGAAGATGCTGAACCAGTGAGAGATGCAGTGATGATTCTGGCTGAGATACTGAAGATGTGAGAAAGACAGCAGTGATGATGGCTGAGACTTTACCTGTGAGAGACAGTGGCAACTATGGTAGACATGCTGTACCTGTGAGAGAGACAGCAGCGACTATGACTGTGATGTTGAACTGGTGAGAGATACAGTGATGGAGGATGGCTGAGGATGCTGAACTGGTGAGAGATACAGTGGCGGATGATGGCTGAGATGCTGAACTGGTGGGAAATACAGTGGCGATGATGGCTGGGATGCTGAGAGTGGTGAAGATACAGTGGCGATGATAGCTGAGATGATATACCGTGGGAGATACAGTGATGATGATTGCTGGGATGCTGAACTGGTGGAGAGATACAGTGAATGATGGCTCACGATGTAACCTGTCAGAGATACAGTGATGATGATGGCTGAAGTGTTGGACCAGCGAGGAGATACAGTGACAAAGATGGCTGAAATGCTGAACCATTGAGAGATACTGTAGTGATGAGGGCTGAGATGCTGAACCTGTGAGACAGGAGTGACAATGGTTGAGATGCAGACTGGTGATATATACAGTGATGATGAGGGCTGAGATGCTGAACCGTTGGGAGATACAGTGATGCTGAGGCCTAGAAGCTGAACCAGTGAGAGATACAGTGATGATGGGGGCTGAGATGCTGAACCTGTCAGAGGCAGGAGTGACAATGGTTGAGATGCTGAACTTGTGATAGATACAGTGATGATGAGGGCTGAGATGCTGAACTGCGGGTGTGACAGTGATGCTGAGGCCTAGAGCTGAACCAGTGAGGACACAGTGATGAGGGCTGAGATACTGAACCTGTGAGGACAGGGTGACAATGGTTGAGATGCTGAACTGGTGATAGATACAGTGATGATGAGGGCTGAGATGCTGAACTGGTGGGAGATCTGGTGATGATGATGGCTGAGATACTGAACCAGTGAGAGATACAGGGATGATGAGGGCTGAGATGCTGAACCGTTGGGAGATACAGTGATGATGAGAGGGCTGAGGTGCTGAACTGGTGAGAGTTACAGTGATGATGAGGGGCTGAGATTCTGAACCTGTGAGAGACAGTAGTGACAATGGCTGAGATGCTGAACTGGTGAGAGATACAGTGATGATGAGGGCTGAGATGCTGTACTGGTGAGAGATAGAGTGATGATGATGGCTGAGATGCTGAACTAGTGAGAGATACTGTAATAATGACTGCTGAGATGCTGAACCTGTGAGAGAGACGCAGGACTATGGCTGAGATGCTGAACTGGTGAGAGATACAGTGATGATGATGAGGGCTGAGATGCTGAACTAGTGAGAGATGCAGTGATGATGAGGGCTGAGATGCCGAACTGGCAGGTGAGACAGTGATGCTGAGTTCTGAGATGCTGAACTGGTGAGAGATACAGTGATGATGAGGGCTGAAATGCTGAACCTGTGAGAGACAGTAGTGACAATTGCAAAGATGCTGAACTGGTGAGAGACACAGTGATGGTGAGGGTCGAGATACTGAACTGGTGACAGATACATTGATGATGAGTTGTGGGATGCTGGACGGTGGGGATACGGTGATGATGAGGGCTGAGATGATGAACTTGTCAGAGATACAGTGATGATGAGGGCTGAGGATGCTGAACCTCTGAGAGACAGTAGTGTCAATGGCAGAGATGCTGAACTGGTGCGAGATACAGTGATGATGAGGGCTGAGATACTGAACTGGTGAGAGATAGGGTGATGATGAGGGCTAAGATGCTGAACTGTGAGAGTTACAGTGATGATGTGGGCTGAGATGCTGAAATGGTGAGAGATACAGTGATGAGGAGGGCTGAGATGCTGAACCTGTGACAGACAGTAGTGACAATGGGTGAATGCTGAACTGGTGGGAGATACAGTGGCGAGGATGGCTGAGATGCTGAAATGCTGGGAGATACAGTGGCGAGGATGGCTGAAATGCTGAACTGGCGGGAGATACAGTGGGGAGGATGGCTGAGATGCTGAACTGGTGGGAGATACAGTGGCGATGATGGCTGAGATGCTGAACTGGTGGGAGATACAGTGGCGTGATGGCTGAGATGCTGGACTGGTGAAAGATGCAGTGGCGATGATAGCTGAGATGATGATACCATGAGGAGATACCATGATGATGATGGCTGAGATGCTGAACCGGTGAGAGATACAGTGACTGATGGCTGCGATGCTTAACCTGTCAGAGATACAGTGATGATGATGGTTGAGATGCTGAACCTGTGAGAGACAGGAGTGACAATGGTTGAGATGCTGAACTGGTGATAGATACAGTGATGATGAGGGCTGAGATGCTGAACTGGGCGTGGAGACAGTGATGATGGGAGCCTGAGATGCTGAACTGGTGAGATACAGTGATGATGAGGGCTGAGATGCTGAACCTGTGAGAGACAGGGTGACAATGGTTGAGATGCTGAACTGGTGATGAGATACTGTGATGATGAGGGCTGAGATGCTGAACTGGTGGAGATACGGTGATGATGATGGCTGAGATACTGAACCAGTGGGCGATACAGTGATGAAGAGGGCTGAGATGCTGAACCGTTGAGAGATACATTGATGATGAGGGCTGAGGATGCTGAACTGGTGGGAGTTACAGTGATGATGGGGGCTGAGATTCTGAACCTGTGAGTGATAGAGTGCGATGATGGCTGAGATGCTGAACCTGTGAGATACAGCAGGCGATGATGGCTGAGATGCTGAACCTGTGAGAAAACAGCAGCGATGATGGCTTGATGATGAACCTGAGAGCTACAGTGATGATGATGGCTGAGATGCTGAACCTCTGAGAGAGACAGCGGTGGCAATGTATGAGAATCTCGACCTGTGAGAGAGACAGTGGTGGCAATGTATGAGAATCTCGACCTGTTAGAGAGATAGCAGCGATAATGGATGACATGCTGTACCTGTGTGAGATACAGCAGCAATGATGGCCAGGATGCTGGTGGTGATGGCTGAGATGCTAAACCTTTGAGAGAAACAGTGGCAACGATGGCTGAGATGCTGAGCCTGTGAGAAAGACAGCGGTGATGATGGCTGAGATGCTGAACCTGTGAGAGGACAGTGACTGATGATGGCTGGGATGCTGAACCTGTGAGAGATACAGTGCATGATGATGGCTGGGATGCTGGACCTGTGAGAGATACAGTGACTGATGATAGCTGGGATGCTAAACCTGTGAGAGATACAGCAGCGGTGATGGATAAAGCTCAACCTGTGAGAGAGACAGTGGCAGCGATGGATAAGATGCTGATCCTGTTGAGAGACAGCGGCCCGATGGCTGAATTGCTATGCCTACAAGACAGCAGTAGCGATGGCTAGATGCTGTACCTGTGAGAGAGACAGTGGCATCGATGGCTGAGATACTAAACCTGGGAGAGATACAGCGACAACAATGGGTGAGATATTGATCCCATGAGACAGACAGCGGCAAGTATGGTGCAGATACTGAACCTGTGAGACAGACCACAGTGACTATGGTAAAGATGCTGATCCTGTCAGATACTGGACACTGTGAGAGAGACGGAGAGCCAGAGAGACTGTAGTAGCGGTGGCGGAGATGCTGAACCAGTGAGATGCAGTGATGATTCTGGCTGAGATACTGAAGATGGGAGAAAGACAGCAGTGATGATGGCTGAGACTGTACCTGTGAGATACAGTGGCAACTATGGTAGACATGCTGTACCTGTGGGAGGACAGCAGACTATGACTGTGATGCTGAACTGGTGAGAGATACAGTGATGGGGATGGCTGAGATGCTGAACTGGTGGGAGATACAGTGGCGAGGATGGCTGAGATGCTGAACTGGTGAGAGATACAGTGGCGATGATGGCTGAGATGCTGAACTGGTGGGAAATACAGTGGCGGATGATGGCTGAGATGCTGAAGTGGTGAAAGATACAGTGACGATGATAGCTGAGGATGATATACCCGTGAGAGATACAGTGATGATGATGGCTGGGATGCTGAACGGTGAGAGATACAGTGAATGATGGCTGCGATGCTTAACCTGTCAGAGATACAGTGATGATGATGGCTGAAATGCTGAACCAGAGAGGATACAGTGACGATGATGGCTGTGCTGGAACCAGTAAGAGATACTGTAGTGATGGGGCTGAGATGCTGAACCTGTGAGGACAGGAGTGACAATGGTTGAGATGCTGAACTGGTGATGAGATACAGTGATGATGAGGGCTGAGATGCAGAACTGGTGAGAGATACAGTGATGATGATGGCGAGATGCTGAACTGGTGGAGATACAGTGGCGGGGATGGCTGAGATGCAGAACCGGTGAGAGATACATTGACGAGATGGCTGAAATGCTGAGACTGGTAGGAGATACAGTGAGGAGGATGGCTGAGATGCAGAGCTGGTGGGAGATACAGTGATGAGGATGGCTGAGATGCTGAACTGGTGAGAAATACAGTGACGATGATGGCTGAGATGTCGAACTGGTGGGAGATACAGTGATGATGATGGCTGAGATGCTGAACTGGTGAAAAATACAGTGATGATGATAGTTGAGATGATATACCCATGAGAGATACAGTGATGATGATGGCTGAGATGCTGAACCGGGGTGAGAGATACAGTCACTGATGGCTGCGATGCTTAACCTGTCAGAGATACAGTGATGATGATGGCTGAAGTGCTGAACCAGAGAGAGATACAGTGATGATGATGGCTGAAATGCTGAACTAGTGAGAGATACTGTAGTGATGAGGGCTGTGATGCTGAACCTGTGAGAGACAGGAGGACAATGGTTGAGTTGCGAACTGGTGATAGATACAGTGATGATGAGGGCTGAGATGCTGAACTGCCGGGTGGAGACAGTGATGTTGAGGCCTAAGAGCTGAACTGGGTGAGATATACAGTGACAATGATGGCTGAGATGCCGATCTGGTTAAAGATACTGTGGACGATGATAGCTGAGATGATATGCCCATGAGAGATACAGGATGATGATGGCTGAGATGCTGAACCAGTGGAAGAGACACTGACTGATTGCTGCGATGCTTAACCTGTCAGAGATACAGTGATGATGATGGCTGAGAATGCTGAATCGGTGAGTGATACTGTAGTGATGAGGGCTGAGATGCTGAACCTGTGAGAGACAGGAGTGACAATGGTTGAGATGCCAAACTGGTGATAGATACAGTGATGATGAGGCCTGAGATGCTGAACTGGTGAGAGAAACGGTGATTATGATGGCTAAGATACTGAACCGGTGAGAGATACAGTGATGATGAGGGCTGAGATGCTGAACCGGTGAGAGATACAGTCACTGACGGCTGCGATGTTTAACCTGTCAGAGATACAGTGATAATGATGGCTGAAGTGCTGAACCAGAGAGATACAGTGGCGATGATGGCTGAAATGCTGAACCAGAGAGATACAGGTGATGATGATGGCTGAAATGCTGTACCAGGAGATACAGTGCGATGTGGCTGAAATGCTGAACCAGTAAGAGATACTGTAGTGATGAGGGCTGAGATGCTGAACCTGTGAGAGACAGGATGACAATGGTTGAGATGCTGAACTGGTGATAGATACAGTGATGATGAGGGCTGAGATGCTGAACTGGTGAGAGATACGGTGATGATGATGGCTGAGATGCTGAACTGGTGAGAGATACAGTGACAGGATGGCTGAGAGGCAGAACCGTGAGAGATACAGTGACGCAGGGGATGGCTGAAATGCTGAACTGGTAGGAGATACCGCGACGAGGATGTCTGAGATGCAGAGCTGGTGGGAGATACAGTGACGAGGATGGCTGAGATGCTGAACTGGTGAGAAATACAGTGACGATGATGGCTGAGATGCCGAACTGGTGGGAGATACAGTGACGATGATGGCTGAGATGCTGAACTGGTGAAAGATACAGCAGATGATGATAATTGAGATGATATACCCATGAGAGATACAGTGATGATGATGGCTGAGATGCTGAACCGGTGAGATACAGTCAATGATGGCTGCGATGCTTAACCTGTCAGAAACACAGTGATGATGATGGCTGAAGTGCTGAACCAGAGAGAGATACAGGACGATGATGGCTGAAAATGCTGAACTAGTGGAGAGATTGCAGTGATGAGGGCTGTGATGCTGAACCTGTGAGAGACAGGAGTGACAATGGTTGAGATGCCAGACTGGTGATAGATACAGTGATGATGAGGGCTGAGATGTTGAACTGCCGGGTGAGACAGTGATGTTGAGGCCCAAGAAGCTGAACTGGTGAGATATACAGTGACAATGATGGCTGAGATTCATCTGGTGAAAGATACTGTGACGATGATAGCTGAGATGATATACCCATGAGAGATACAGTGATGATGATGGCTGAGATGCTGAACCAGTGAAAGAGACACTGACTGATTGCTGCGATGCTTAACCTGTCAGAGATAGTGATGATGATGGCTGAAATGCTGAATCGGTGAGTGATACTGTAGTGATGAGGGCTGAGATGCTGAACCTGTGAGAGTCAGGAGTGACAATGGTTGAGATGCCAAACTGGTGATAGATACAGTGATGATGAGGCCTGAGATGCTGAACTGGTGAGAGAAACGGTGATTATGATGGCTGAGATACTGAACCGGTGAGAGATACAGTGATGATGAGGGCTGAGATGCTGAACTGGTGAGAGTTACAGTGATGACGAGGGCTGAGATTCTGAACCTGTGAGAGACAGTAGTGACAATGGCTGAGATGCTGAACTGATGAGAGATACAGTGATGATGAGGGCTGAGATACTGAACTGGTAAGAGATACAGTGAGGATGAGGGCTGAGATGCTGAACCTCTGAGAGATGGTAGTGACTATGGCTGAGATGCTGAACTGGTGGGAGATACAGTGATGATGAGGGCTGAGATGCTGAACTGGCGGGTGAGACAGTGATGATGAGGCCTGAGATGCTGAACTGGCGAGAGATACAGTGATGATGAGGGCTGAGATGCTGAACCTGTGAGAGACAGGAGTGACAATGGTTGAGATGCTGAACTGGTGATAGATACTGTGATGATGAGGGCTGAGATGCTGAACTGGTGAGAGATACGGTGATGATGATGGCTGAGATACTGAACCAGTGAGAGATACAGTGATGATGATGGCTGAGATGCTGAACCGTTGAGAGATACATTGATGATGAGGGCTGAGATGCTGAACTGGTGAGAGTTACAGTGATGATGAGGGCTGAGATTCTGAACCTGTGAGTGATAGAGTGACGATGATGGCTGAGATGCTGAACCTGTGAGAGATACAGCAGCGATGATGGCTGTGATGCTGAACCTGTGAGAGAAACAGCAGCGATGATGGCTGGGATGATGAACCTGTGAGAGCTACAGTGGTGATGATGATGGCTGAGATGCTGAACCTCTGAGAGAGACAGTGGTGGCAATGTATGAGAATCTCGACCTGTGAGAGAGACAGTGGTGGCAATGTATGAGAATCTCGACCTGTGAGAGAGACAGCAGCGATAATGGATGACATGCTGTACCTGTGTGAGATACAGCAGCAATGATGGCCAGGATGCTGGTGGTGATGGCTGAGATGCTAAACCTTTGAGAGAAACAGTGGCAACGATGGCTGAGATGCTGAGCCTGTGAGAAAGACAGCGGTGATGATGGCTGAGATGCTGAACCTGTGAGAGAGACAGTGACTGATGATGGCTGGGATGCTGAACCTGTGAGAGATACAGTGCATGATGATGGCTGGGATGCTGAACCTGTGAGAGATACAGTGACTGATGATAGCTGGGATGCTAAACCTGTGAGGAGATACAGCAGCGGTGATGGATAAGAAGCTCAACCTGTGGGAGAGACAGTGGCAGCGATGGATGAGATGCTGATCCTGTTAGAGAGACAGCGGCACCGATGGTTGAATTGCTATGCCTACAAGACAGCAGTAACGATGGCTAAGATGCTGTACCTGTGAGAGAGACAGTGGCATCGATGGCTGAGATACTAATCCTGGGAGAGATACAGCGACAACAATGGCTGAGATATTGATCCCATGAGACAGACAGCGGCAACTATGGCGCAGATATTGAACCTGTGAGACAGACCACAGTGACTATGGTAAAGATGCTGATCCTGTCAGATACTGAACCTGTGAGAGAGACAGAGAGACCAGAGAGAGAGATATGTAATGCGGTGGCGGAGATGCTGAACCAGTGGAGATGCAGTGATGATTCTGGCTGAGATACTGAAGATGTGAGAAAGACAGCAGTGATGATGGCTGAGACTGTACCTGTGAGACAGTGGCAACTATGGTAGACATGCTGTACCTGTGAGAGAGACAGCAGCGACTATGACTGTGATGCTGAACTGGTGAGAGATACAGTGATGAGGATGGCTGAGATGCTGAACTGGTGAGAGATACAGTGACGATGATGGCTGAGATGCTGAACTGGTGGGAAATACAGTGGCGATGATGGCTGAGATGCTGAGTGGTGAAGATACAGTGGCGATGATAGCTGAGATGATATACCGTGAGAGATACAGTGATGATGATTGCTGGGATGCTGAACTGGTGAGAGATACAGTGAATGATGGCTACGATGTTAACCTGTCAGAGATACAGTGATGATGATGGCTGAGTGTTGAACCAGCGGGAGATACAGTGACAAAGATGGCTGAAATGCTGAACCATTGAGAGATACTGTAGTGATGAGGGCTGAGATGCTGAACCTGGAGAGACAGGAGTGACAATGGTTGAGATGCCAGACTGGTGATATATACAGTGATGAGGGGCTGAGATGCTGAACCGTTGGGAGATACAGTGATGCTGAGGCCTAGAAGCTGAACAGTGGGAGATACAGTGATGATGGGGCTGAGATGCTGAACCTGTCAGGGCAGGAGTGACAATGGCTGAGATGCTGGACTTGTGATAGATACAGTGATGATGAGGGCTGAGATGCTGAACTGCGGGTGTGACAGTGATGCTGAGGCCTAAGAAGCTGAACCAGTGAGAGACACAGTGATGATGAGGGCTGAGATACTGAACCTGTGAGAGACAGGAGTGACAATGGTTGAGATGCTGAACTGGTGATAGATACAGTGATGATGGGGCTGAGATGCTGAACTGGTGGAGATACGGTGGCGATGATGGCTGAGATACTGAACCAGTGAGGAGATACAGGGATGATGAGGGCTGAGATGCTGAACCGTTGAGGAGATACAGTGATGATGAGGGCTGAGGTGCTGAACTGGTGAGAGTTACAGTGATGATGAGGGCTGAGATTCTGAACCTGTGAGAGACAGTAGTGACAATGGCTGAGATACTGAACTGATGAGAGATACAGTGATGATGAGGGCTGAGATGCTGAACCTGTGAGTGATAGAGTGGCGATGATGGCTGAGATGCTGAACCAGTGAGAGATACTGTAATAATGACTGCTGAGATGCTGAACCTGTGAGAGGCGGTGGTGACTATGGCTGGGATGCTGAACTGGTGGGAGATACAGTGATGATGATGAGGGCTGAGATGCTGAACTAGTGAGAGATGCAGTGATGATGAGGGCTGAGATGCCGAACTGGCAGGTGAGACAGTGATGCTGAGTTCTGAGATGCTGAACTGGTGAGAGATACAGTGATGATGAGGGCTGAAATGCTGAACCTGTGAGAGACAGTAGTGACAATTGCAAAGATGCTGAACTGGTGAGAGACACAGTGATGGTGAGGGTCGAGATACTGAACTGGTGACAGATACATTGATGATGAGTTGTGAGATGCTGAACCGGTGAGGGATACAGTGATGATGAGGGCTGAGATGATGAACTTGTCAGAGATACAGTGATGATGAGGGCTGAGGATGCTGAACCTCTGAGAGACAGTAGTGTCAATGGCAGAGATGCTGAACTGGTACGAGATACAGTGATGATGAGGGCTGAGATACTGAACTGGTGAGAGATAGAGTGATGATGAGGGCTAAGATGCCAACTGTGAGAGTTACAGTGATGATGAGGGCTGAGATGCTGAAATGGTGAGAGATACAGTGATGAGGAGGGCTGAGATGCTGAACCTGTGACAGACAGTAGTGACAATGGGTGAAATGCTGAACTGGTGAGAGATACAGTGACGAGGATGGCTGAGATGCTGAAATGCTGGGAGATACAGTGACGAGGATGGCTGAAATGCTGAACTGGTGAGAGATACAGTGACGATGATGGCTGAGATGCTGAACTGGTGGGAGATACAGTGACGATGATGGCTGAGATGCTGAACTGGTGAAAGATGCAGTGACGATGATAGCTGAGATGATATACCCATGAGAGAGTAAGTGATGATGGCTGAGATGCTGAACCGGTGAGAGATACAGTGACTGATGGCTGCATGCTTAACCTGTCAGAGATACAGTGATGATGATGGTTGAGATGCTGAACCTGTGAGACAGGAGTGACAATGGTTGAGATGCTGAACTGGTGATAGATACAGTGATGATGAGGGGCTGAGATGCTGAACTGGGCGTGAGACAGTGATGATGAAGCCTGAGATGCTGAACTGGTGGAGATACAGTGATGGTGGGCTGAGATGCTGAACCTGTGAGAGACAGGGTGACAATGGTTGAGATGCTGAACTGGTGATGAGATACTGTGATGATGAGGGCTGAGATGCTGAACTGGTGGGAGATCGGTGATGATGATGGCTGAGATACTGAACCAGTGAGCGATACAGTGATGAAGAGGGCTGAGATGCTGAACCGTTGAGAGATACATTGATGATGAGGGCTGAGGATGCTGAACTGGTGGAGAGTTACAGTGATGATGAGGGCTGAGATTCTGAACCTGTGAGTGATAGAGTCGATGATGGCTGAGATGCTGAACCTGTGAGAGATACAGCAGCGATGATGGCTGAGATGCTGAACCTGTGAGAAGAAACAGCAGCGATGATGAGCATTGATGATGAACCTGTGAGAGCTACAGTGATGATGATGGCTGAGATGCTGAACCTCTGAGAGAGACAGCGGTGGCAATGTATGAGAATCTCGACCTGTGAGAGAGACAGTGGTGGCAATGTATGAGAATCTCGACCTGTTAGAGAGATAGCAGCGATAATGGATGACATGCTGTACCTGTGTGAGATACAGCAGCAATGATGGCCAGGATGCTGGTGGTGATGGCTGAGATGCTAAACCTTTGAGAGAAACAGTGGCAACGATGGCTGAGATGCTGAGCCTGTGAGAAAGACAGCGGTGATGATGGCTGAGATGCTGAACCTGTGGAGGACAGTGACTGATGATGGCTGGGATGCTGAACCTGTGAGAGATACAGTGCATGATGATGGCTGGGATGCTGGACCTGTGGGAGATACAGTGACTGATGATGGCTGGGATGCTGAAGCCTGTGAGGAGATACAGCAGCGGTGATGGATAAGAAAGCTCAACCTGTGGGAGAGACAGTGGCAGCGATGGATAAGATGCTGATCCTGTTAGAGGACAGCGGCACCGATGGCTGAATTGCTATGCCTACAAGACAGCAGTAGCGATGGCTAAGATGCTGTACCTGTGAGAGGGACAGTGGCATCGATGGCTGAGATACTAAACCTGGGAGATACTGGCGACAACAATGGGTGAGATATTGATCCCATGGGACAGACAGCGGCAAGTATGGTGCAGATACTGAACCTGTGAGACAGACCACAGTGACTATGGTAAAGATGCTGATCCTGTCAGATACTGGACCTGTGAGAGAGACAGAGAGAGCCGAGAGAGACTGTAGTAGCGGTGGCGGAGATGCTGAACCAGTGAGAGATGCAGTGATGATTCTGGCTGAGATACTGAAGATGTGAGAAAGACAGCAGTGATGGCTGAGACTGTACCTGTGAGATACAGTGGCAGACTATGGTGGACATGCTGTACCTGTGAGGAGGACAGCGACTATGACTGTGATGCTGGACTGGTGGGAGATACAGTGATGGGGATGGCTGAGATGCTGAACTGGTGGGAGATACAGTGGCGAGGATGGCTGAGATGCTGAACTGGTGAGAGATACAGTGGCGATGATGGCTGAGATGCTGAACTGGTGGGAAATACAGTGACGATTGATGGCTGAGATGCTGAAGTGGTAAAGATACAGTGACGATGATAGCTGAGGATGATATACCCGTGAGAGATACAGTGATGATGATGGCTGGGATGCTGAACCGGTGAGAGATACAGTGAATGATGGCTGCGATGCTTAACCTGTCAGAGATACAGTGATGATGATGGCTGAAATGCTGAACCAGAGAGGATACAGTGGCGATGATGGCTGAAATGCTGAACCAGTAGAGATACTGTAGTGATGGGGCTGGATGCTGAACCTGTGAGAGACAGGAGTGACAATGGTTGAGATGCTGAACTGGTGATAGATACAGTGATGATGAGGCTGAGATGCAGAACTGGTGAGAGATACAGTGATGATGATGGCGGATGCTGAACTGGTGGGAGATACAGTGTGGGGATGGCTGGGATGCGAGAACCGTGGGGAGATACATTGGTGAGATGGCTGAGATGCTGGACTGGTGGGAGATACAGTGAGGAGGATGGCTGAGATGCAGAGCTGGTGGGAGATACAGTGATGAGGATGGCTGAGATGCTGAACTGGTGAGAAATACAGTGACGATGATGGCTGAGATGTCGAACTGGTGGGAGATACAGTGATGATGCAATGAGATGCTGAACTGGTGAAAAATACAGTGATGATGATAGTGAGATGATATACCCATGAGAGATACAGTGATGATGATGGCTGAGATGCTGAACCGTGAGAGATACAGTCACTGACGCCGCGTATGCTTAACCTGTCAGAGATACAGTGATAATGATGGCTGAAGTGCTGAACCAGAGAGAGATACAGTGACGATGATGGCTGAAATACTGAACCAGAGAGAGATACAGTGATGATGATGGCTGAAATGCTGAACCAGAGAGAGACAGTGACGATGATGCTGAAATGCTGAACCAGTAAGAGATACTGTAGTGATGAGGGCTGAGATGCTGAACCTGTGAGAGACAGGGTGACAATGGTTGAGATGCTGAACTGGTGATAGATACAGTGATGATGAGGGCTGAGATGCTGAACTGGTGAGAGATACGGTGATGATGATGGCTGAGATGCTGAACTGGTGAGAGATAAGGAGGACGAGGATGGCTGAAATGCTGAACTGGTAGGAGATACCGCGGACGAGATGTCTGAGATGCAGAGCTGGTGGGAGATACAGTGACGAGGATGCTGAGATGCTGAACTGGTGGAGAAATACAGTGCGAGGATGGCTGAGATGCCGAACTGGTGGGAGATACAGTGACGATGATGGCTGAGATGCTGAACTGGTGAAAGATACAGTGATGATGATAATTGAGATGATATACCCATGAGAGATACAGTGATGATGATGGCTGAGATGCTGAACCGTGAGAGATACAGTCACTGATGGCTGCGATGCTTAACCTGTCAGAGAATACAGTGATGATGATGGCTGAAGTGCTGAACCAGAGAGAGATACAGTGATGATGATGGCTGGAAATGCTGAACTAGTTGAGATACTGTAGTGATGGGGGCTGTGATGCTGAACCTGTGAGAGACAGGGTGACAATGGTTGAGATGCAGACTGGTGATAGATACAGTGATGATGAGGCTGAGATGCTGAACTGCGGGTGAGACAGTGATGTTGAGGCCTAGAGCTGAACTGGTGAGATATACAGTGACAATGATGGCTGAGATGCTGATCTGGTTAAAGATACCATGACGATGATAGCTGAGATGATATACCCATGAGAGATACAGTGATGATGATGGCTGAGATGCTGAACCAGTGAAAGAGACACTGACTGATTGCTGCATGCTTAACCTGTCAGGAGATACAGTGATGATGATGGCTGAAATGCTGAATCGGGTGAGTGATACCTGTAGTGATGAGGGCTGAGATGCTGAACCTGTGAGAGACAGGAGTGACAATGGTTGAGATGCCAAACTGGTGATAGATACAGTGATGATGGGGCCTGAGATGCTGAACTGGTGGGAGAAGCGGTGATTATGATGGCTGAGATACTGAACCGTGAGAGATACAGTGATGATGAGGGCTGAGATGCTGAACTGGTGAGGAGTTACAGTGATGACGAGGGCTGAGATTCTGAACCTGTGAGAGACAGTAGTGACAATGGCTGAGATGCTGAACTGATGGGAGATACAGTGATGATGGGGGCTGAGATACTGAACTGGTAGAGATACAGTGAGGATGAGGGCTGAGATGCTGAACCTCTGAGAGATGGTAGTGACTATGGCTGAGATGCTGAACTGGTGAGAGATACAGTGATGATGAGGGCTGAGATGCTGAACTGATGAGAGATACAGTGATGATGATGGCTGAGATGCTGAACTAGTGAGAGATGCAGTGATGATGGGGCTGAGATGCTGAACTGGTGGATGAGACAGTGATGCTGAGGTCTGAGATGCTGAACTGGTGAGAGATACAGTGATGATGGGGGCTGAGATGCTGAACTGGTGAGAGAAACGGTGATTATGATGGCTAGGATACTGAACCGGTGAGAGATACACTGATGATGAGGGCTGAGATGCTGATCTGGTGAGAGTTACAGTGATGACGAAGGCTGAGATTCTGAACCTGTGAGAGAGACAGTGACTGATGATGGCTGGGATGCTGAACCTGTGTGAGATACAGTGCATGATGATGGCTGGATGCTGAACCGTGAGAGATACAGTGACTGATGATGGCTGGGATGCTAAACCTGTGAGAGATACAGCAGCGGTGATGGATAAGAGCTCAACCTGTGAGAGAGACACTTGGCTGACATGATGGATAAGATGCTGATCCTGTTAGAGAGACAAGCGGCACTGATGGCTGAAATGTTATGCCTATGGACAGCAGTAATGATGGTTAAGATGCTGTACCTGTGAGAGAGACAGTGGCTGATGGCTGAGATACTAAACCTGGGAGAGATACAGCGCACAACAATGGCTGAGATATTGATCCCATGAGAAAGACAGCTGCAACTATGGTGCAGATATTGAACCTGTGAGAGAGACTACAGTGACTATGGTGAAGATGCTATCCTGTCAGGATACTGAACCTGGGAGAGAAAGGAGAGAGAGCCAGAGAGAGAGACTGTAGTAACGGTGGCGAAGATGCTGAACCAGTGAGAGAAGCAGTGATGATTCTATTGAGATACTGAAGATGTGAGAAGACAGCAGTGAAGATGGCTGAGACTTTACCTGTGAGAGACAGTGGCAACTATGGTAGATATGCTGTACCTGTGAGTGAGACAGCAGCGACTATGACTGTGATGTTGAAACTGGTGAGAGATACAGTGACGAGATGGCTGAGATGCTGAACTGGTGAGAGATACAGAGATGGTGATGGCTGAGATGCTGAACTGTTAGAGATACAGTGTGATGATGGCTGAGATGCTGAACTGGTGAGAGATTCAGTGAGGTGATGGCTGTGATGCTGATCTGGTGAGAGATACAGTGATGAGGATGGCTGAGATGCTGAACTGGTGAGGAGGCGTGAGTGGCGAGGATGGCTGAGATGCAGAACCGGTGAGAAACACAGTGACAAGGATGGCTGAGATGCTGAACTGGTGGGAGATTCTGCAGTGGCGATGATGGCTGAGATGCTGAACTGGTGGGAGATACAGTGACGAGGATGGCTGAGATGCTGAACTGGTGAGAGACATAGTGACGATGATGGCTGAAGTGCTGAACCGGTAAGAGATACTGTAGTGATGAGGGCTGAGATGCTGAACCTGTTAGAGACAGGAGTGACAATTTTTGAGATGCTGAACTGGTGATAGATACAGTGATGATGAGGGCTGAGATGCTGAACTGGTGAGAGATACGGTGATGATGATGCCTGAGATGCTGAACTGGTGAGAGATACAGTGATGAGGATGGCTGTGATGCAGAACCGGTGACAGATACAGTGACGAGGATGGCTGAGATGCTGAACTGGTGGGAGATACAGTGATGATGATGGCTGAGATGCTGAACTGGTGAAAGATACAGTGACGATGATAGCTGAGATGATATACCTATGAGAGTTACAGTGATGATGATGGCTGAGATGCTGAACTGGTGAGAGATACAGTGACTGATGGCTGCGATGATTAACCTGTCAGAGATACAGTGATGATGATGGCTGAAGTGTTGAACCAGCGTGAGATACAGTGATGAAGATGGCTGAAATGCTGAACCATTGAGAGATACTGTAGTGATGAGGGCTGAGATGCTGAACCTGTGAGAGACAGGAGTGACAATGGTTGAGATGCCCTACTGGTGATATATACAGTGATGATGAGGGCTGAGATGCTGAACCGTTGAGAGATACAGTGATGCTGAGGCCTAAGAAGCTGAAGCAGTGAGAGATACAGTGATGATCAGGGCTGAGATGCTGAACCTGTCAGAGACAGGAGTGACAATGGTTGAGATGCTGAACTGGTGATAGATACAGTGATGATGAGGGCTGAGATGCTGAACTGCCGGGTGTGACAGTGATGCTGAGGCCTAAGAAGCTGAACCAGTGAGAGACACAGTGATGATGAGGGCTGAGATACTGAAACTGTGAGAGACAGGAGTGACAATGGTTGAGATGCTGAACTGGTGATAGATACAGTGATGATGAGGGCTGAGATGCTGAACTGGTGAGAGATGCGGTGATGATGATGGCTGATATACTGAACCAGTGAGAGATACAGTGATGATGACGGCTGAGATGCTGAACCGTTGAGAGATACAGTGATGATGAGGGCTGAGGTGCTGAACTGGTGAGAGTTACAGTGATGATGAGGGCTGAGATTCTGAAGCTGTGAGAGACAGTAGTGACAATGGCTGAGATGCTGAACTGATGGGACATACAGTGATGTTGAGGCTGAGATGCTGAACCTGTGAGTGATAGAGTGGCGATGATGGCTGCGATGCTGAACCAGTGAGAGATTCTGTAATGATGACTGATGAGATGCCGAACCTGTGAGGCGGTAGTGACTATGGCTGAGATGCTGAACCAGTGAGAGATGCAGGTGATGATGAGGGCTGAGATGCTGAACCGTTGAGGAGATACAGTGATGCTGAGGCCTAGAAGCTGAACCAGTGAGAGATACAGTGATGATGAGGGCTGAGATGCTGAACCAGTCAGAGACAGGAGTGACAATGGTTGAGATGCTGAACTGGTGATAGATACAGTGATGATGAGGGCTGAGATGCTGAACTGGTTAGAGATACGGTGATGATGATGGCTGAGATACTGAACCAGTGAGAGATACAGGGATGATGAGGGCTGAGATGCTGAACCGTTGAGAGGTACAGTGATAATGAGGGCTGAGGTGCTGAACTGGTGAGAGTTACAGTGATGATGAGGGCTGAGATTCTGAACCTGTGAGAGACAGTAGTGACAATGGCTGAGATGCTGAACTGATGAGAGATACAGTGATGATGAGGGCTGAGATGCTGAACCTGTGAGTGATAGAGTGACCGATGATGGCTGAGATGCTGAACCAGTGAGAGATACTGTAATGATGACTGCTGAGATGCTGAACCTGTGAGAGACGGTAGTGACTATGGCTGAGATGCTGAGCTGGTGAGAGATACAGTGATGATGATGAGGGCTGAGATGCTGAACTAGTGAGAGATGCAGTGATGATGAGGGCTGAGATGCTGAACTGGCAGGTGAGACAGTGATGCTAAGTTCAAAGATGCTGAACTGGTGAGAGATACAGTGATGGTGAGGGCTGAAATGCTGAACCTGTGAGAGACAGTAGTGACAATTGCAAAGATGCTTAACTGCTGAGAGACACAGTGATGGTGAGGGTCGAGATACTGAACTGGTGACAGATACATTGATGATGAGTTGTGAGATGCTGAACCGGTGAGAGATACAGTGATGATGAGGGCTGAGATACTGAACTGGTGAGAGATACAGTGATGATGAGGGCTGAGATGCTGAAATGGTAAGAGATACAGTGATGAGGAGGGCTGAGATGCTGAACCTGTGACAGATACAGTATGACGATGGCTGAGATGCTGAACTGGTGAGAGATACAATGCGAGGGATGGCTGAGATGCTGAACTGGTGAGAGATACAGTGACGAGGGATGGCTGAATGCTGAACTGGTGGGAGATACAGTGGCGATGGGGCTGAGATGCTGAACTGGTGAAAGATGCGGTGGCGATGATAGCTGAGATGATATACCCATGAGAGATACCGTGATGATGATGGCTGAGATGCTGAACCGGTGAGAGATACAGTGACTGATGGCTGCGATGCTTAACCTGTCAGAGATACAGTGATGATGATGGCTGAGATGCTGAACCTGTGAGAGACAGGAGTGACAATGGTTGAGATGCTGAACTGGTGATAGATACAGTGATGATGAGGGCTGAGATGCTGAACTGGCGGGTGAGACAGTGATGATGAGGCCTGAGATGCTGAACTGGCGAGAGATACAGTGATGATGAGGGCTGAGATGCTGAACCTGTGAGAGACAGGAGTGACAATGGTTGAGATGCTGAACTGGTGATAGATACTGTGATGATGAGGGCTGAGATGCTGAACTGGTGAGAGATACGGTGATGATGATGGCTGAGATACTGAACCAGTGAGCGATACAGTGATGATGATGGCTGGGATGCTGAACCGTTGAGAGATACATTGATGATGAGGGCTGAGATGCTGAACTGGTGAGAGTTACAGTGATGATGGGCTGAGATTCTGAACCTGTGAGTGATAGAGTGCGATGATGGCTCAGATGCTGAACCTGTGAGAGGATACAGCAGCGATGATGGCTGTGATGCTGAACCTGTGGAGAGAAACAGCAGCGATGATGGCTGGGATGATGAACCTGTGAGAGCTACAGTGTGATGATGATGGCTGAGATGCTGAACCTCTGGAGAGAGACAGCGGTGGCAATGTATGAGAATCTCGACCTGTGAGAGAACAGTGGTGGCAATGTATGAGAATCTCGACCTGTAGAGAGACAGCAGCGATAATGGATGACATGCTGTACCTGTGTGAGATACAGCAGCAATGATGGCCAGGATGCTGGTGGTGATGGCTGAGATGCTAAACCTTTGAGAGAAACAGTGGCAGCGATGGCTGAGATGCTGAGCCTGTGAGAAAGACAGCGGTGATGATGGCTGAGATGCTGAACCTGTGAGAGAGACAGTGACTGATGATGGCTGGGATGCTGAACCTGTGAGAGATACAGTGCATGATGATGGCTGGGATGCTGAACCTGTGAGAGATACAGTGACTGATGATAGCTGGGATGCTAAACCTGTGAGAGATACAGCAGCGGTGATGGATAAAGCTCAACCTGTGAGAGAGACAGTGGCGATGGATGAGATGCTGATCCTGTTAGAGAGACAGCGGCACGATGGCTGAATTGCTATGCCTACAAGACAGCAGTAGCGATGGCTAGATGCTGTACCTGTGGAGAGAGACAGTGGCATCGATGGCTGAGATACTAAACCTGGGAGAGATACAGCGACAACAATGGTGAGATATTGATCCCATGAGACAGACAGCGGCAACTATGGTGCAGATACTGAACCTGTGGGACAGACCACAGTGACTATGGTAAAGATGCTGATCCTGTCAGATACTGAACCTGTGAGAGGAGACAGAGAGAGAGCCAGAGAGAGAGAGAGACTGTAGTAACGGTAGGCGGAGATGCTGAACCAGTGAGAGATGCAGTGATGATTCTGGCTGAGATACTGAAGATGTGAGAAAGACAGCAGTGATGATGGCTGGAGACTGTACCTGTGAGAGACAGTGGCAACTATGGTAGACATGCTGTACCTGTGGGAGAGACAGCAGCGACTATGACTGTGATGCTGAACTGGTGAGAGATACAGTGATGAGGATGGCTGAGATGCTGAACTGGTGGGAGATACAGTGGCGAGGATGGCTGAGATGCTGAACTGGTGAGAGATACAGTGGCGATGATGGCTGAGATGCTGAACTGGTGGGAAATACAGTGACGATTATGGCTGAGATGCTGAAGTGGTAAAGATACAGTGACGATGATAGCTGAGGATGATATACCCGTGAGAGATACAGTGATGATGATGGCTGGGATGCTGAACGGTGAGAGATACAGTGAATGATGGCTGCGATGCTTAACCTGTCAGAGATACAGTGATGATGATGGCTGAAATGCTGAACCAGAGAGGATACAGTGATGATGATGGCTGAGATGCTGAACTGGTGAGAGATACAGTGATGATGAGGACTGAGATGCTGAACTGTGAGAGATACAGTGAGTGATCAAGCTGAGATGCTGAACTGGTGTGAGATACAGGCGATGATGGCTGAAGATGCTGAACTGGTGGAGATACAGTGGATGAGGATGGTTGAGATGCAGAGCTGGTGGGAGATACAGTGATGAGGATGGCTGAGATGCTGAACTGGTGAGATATACAGTGACGATGATGGCTGAGATGCTGAACTGCTGGGAGATACAGTGACGATGATGGCTGAGATGCTGAACTGGTGAAAAATACAGTGATGATGATAGTTGAGATGATATACGCAAGAGAGATACAGTGATGATGATGGCTGAGATGCTGGACCGGTGAGAGATACAGTCACTGATGGCTGCGATGCTTAACCTGTCAGAGATACAGTGATAATGATGGCTGAAGTGCTGAACCAGAGAGAGATACAGTGACGATGATGGCTGAAATGCTGAACCAGTGAGAGATGCTGTAGTGATGAGGGCTGAGATGCTGAACCTGTGAGAGACAGGAGTGACAATGGTTGAGATGCCAAACTGGTGATAGATACAGTGATGATGAGGGCTGAGATGCTGAACTGCCGGGTGAGACAGTGATGTTGAGGCCTAAGAAGCTGAACTGGTGAGATATACAGTGATGAGGGCTTGAGATGCTGAACCTGTGGGAGACAGGAGTGACAATGGTTGAGATGCTGAACTGGTGATAGATACAGTGATGATGAGGGCTGAGATGCTGAACTGGTGAGAGATACGGATGATGATGGCTGAGATACTGAACCAGTGAGAGATACAGTGATGATGAGGGCTGAGATGCTGAACTGCTGAGAGATACAGTAACGATGATGGCTGAGATGCTGACCTGGTGGGAGATACAGTGACAAAGATGGTTGAGATGCCGAACTTGTGAAAGATACTGTGACGATGATAGTTGAGATGATATACCCATGAGAGATACAGTGATGATGATGGCTGAGATGCTGAACCAGTGAAAGAGACAGTGACTGATGGCTGCGATGCTTAACCTGTCAGAGATACAGTGATGATGATGGCTGAAATGCTGAATCGGTGAGAGATACTCTAGTGATGAGGGCTGAGATGCTGAACCTGTGTGAGACAGGAGGACAATGGATGAGATGTCAACTGGTGATAGATACAGTGATCATGAGGCCTGAGATGCTGAACTGGTGAGAGAAACGGTGATTATGATGGCTGAGATACTGAACCGGTGAGAGATACAGTGATGATGAGGGCTGAGTTGCTGAACTGGTGAGAGTTACAGTGATGACGAGGGCTGAGATTCTGAACCTGTGAGAGACAGTAGTGACAATGGCTGAGATGCTGAACTGATGAGAGATACAGTGATGATGAGGGCTGAGATGCTGAACCTGTGAGTGATAGAGTGACGATGATGGCTGAGATGCTGAAACAGTGAGAGATACTGTAATGATGAGGGCTGAGATGCTGAACCTGTGAGAGACGGTAGTGACTACGGCTGAGATTCTGAACTGGTGAGAGTTACAGTGATGATGAAGGGCTGAGATGCTGAACCTCTGAGTGACAGTAGTGACAATGGCTGAGATGCTGAACTGGTGAGAGATACAGTGATGATGAGGGCTGAGATACTGAACTGGTAAGAGATAAAGTGAGGATGAGGGCTGAGATGCTGAACCTCTGAGAGACGGTAGTGACTATGGCTGAGATGCTGAACTGGTGAGAGATACAGTGATGATGAGGGCTGAGATGCTGAACTGATGAGAGATACAGTGATGATGATTGCTGAGATGCTGAACTAGTGAGAGATGCAGTGATGATGAGGGCTGAGGTGCAGAACTGGTGGATGAGACAGTGATGCTGAGGTCTGAGATGCTGAACTGGTGAGAGATACAGTGATGATGAGGGCTGAGATGCTGAACCTGTGAGAGACAGTAGTGACAATTGCTAAGATTCTGAACTGGTGAGAGATACAGTGATGGTGAGGGTCGAGATACTGAACTGGTGACAGATACAGTGATGAGTTGTGAGATGCTGGACTGGTGAGAGATACACTGATGATGAGGGCTGAGATGCTGATCTGGTCAGAGATGCAGAGATGATGAGGGCTGAGATGATGAACCTCTGAGAGACAGTAGTGACAATGGCTGAGATGCTGAACTGGTGGAGATACAGTGATGATGAGGGCTGAGATACTGAACTGGTGAGAGATTCAGTGGTGATGAGGGCTAAGATGCTGAACTGTGAGAGTTACAGTGATGATGAGGGCTGAGATGCTGAAATGGTGAGAGATACAGTGATGATGAGGGCTGAGATGCTGAACCTGAGACGGACAGTAGTGACAGTGGGTGAGATGCTGAACTGGTGAGAGATACAGTGACGAGGATGGCTGAGATGCTGAGCTGGTGCTAGATACAGTGATGAGGATGGCTGAGATGCTGAACTGGAGGGAGATACAGTGACGATGATGGCTGAGATGCTGAACTGGTTGGAGATACAGTGACAATGATGGCTGAGATGCTGAACTGGTGAGAGATACAGTTAGTGATGGCTGCGATGCTTAACCTGTCAGAGATACAGTGATGATGATGGATGAAGTGCTGAACCAGAGAGAGATACAGTGACGATGTTGGCTGAAATGCTGACTGGTGAGATATACAGTGACGATGATGGCTGAGATGTTGAACCAGTGAGAGATACTGTAATGATGAGGGCTGAGATGCTGAACCAGTGAGAGATACTGTAATGATGAGGGCTGAGATGCTGAACCTGAGCGAGGCAGTAGTCAGTATGGCTAAGATGCTGAACTGGTGAGAGATACAGAGATGATGAGGGCTGAGATGCTGAACTAGTGAGAGATACTGTAATGATGAGGGCTGAGATACTGAACCTGTGAGAGACAGTAGTGACAATCGCTGAGATGCTGAACTGGTGAGAGATACAGTGATGGTGAGGGCTGAGATGCTGAACATGTGGGAGACAGTAGTGACAATGGCTGCGATGCTGAACTGCTGAGAGATACAGTGACGATGGTAGCTGAGATGCTGAATCTGAGAGAGGCAGTAGTGATTATGGCTAAGATGCTGAACTGGTGAGAGTTACAGTGATCATGAGGGCTGAGATACTGAACTGGTGAGAGTTACAGTTATGATGATGGCTGAGATGCTGAACCATGAGAGTTACAGTGATGATGAGGGCTGAGATGCTGAACCAGCGAGAGATACTGTAATGATGAGTGCTGAGATGCTGAACATGTGGGAGACAGTAGTGACAATGGCTGCGATGCTGAGCTGCTGAGAGATACAGTGACGATGGTAGCTGAGATGCTGAACCTGTGAGAGACAGTAGTGACAATGTCTGAGGATACTGTGAACCTCACAGGGAGGATACAAGTGGTGATGGGGACTGACATGCCAGACCTGAGGAGGACAGTGAGTGAGTATGGCTAAGATGCTGAACTGGTGAGATACAGTGATGGGGAGGGCATGCTGAACTGGTGACAGATAATTGGTGATGTTGGATGTGGACGGTGAGCGTACTGATTGAGGCTGGATGTGAACTCTGAGCTCCCAGTAGTGACAATGAATAGATGCTGAACGGTGAGAACACAGGTGAAGGGGGCTGAGATACTGAAATGGTGGGAGATACAGTGATGATGTATGGAAATGCTGAACGTAAGTGTTTCAGTGATGAGGGCTGAGATGCTGAACTTGAGAACAGTAGTGACAAGGCTGAGATGCTGAACTGGGAGTTACAGTGATGAGGCTGAGATACTGAACTGGAGGGAGATACAGTGATGATGAGCAGGATGCTGAACCGGAAAGCCGTGATGATAGAGAGCGGAGATGCTAGAACTGTGAGACAGTAGTGACAATAGCTGTGATGCCGAACTAGTTAGAATACGGTGATGAGGGCTGAGGTACTGAACGTTGAGACAGTAGTGACAATGGCTGAGAAACTGAACTGCTGAGAGTTACAGTGATGATGTGGGCTGAGATGCTGAACCTGTGAATGATACAGTGGCGATGATGGCTGAGATGCTGAACCAGTGAGAATACTGTAATGAGGGCTGAGATACTGAACATGTAGGAGACAATAGTGACAATGGCTGCGATGCGGACTGCTAAAGATACAGTGATGAGGCTGAGATGCTGAACTGGTGAGGATAGTGGGATGATAGCTGAGATGCTGGACCGTGGGGACAGTGGTGACAATGGGGGATACTGCTCACGAGGATACAGTGGTGATGGGGCTGAGATGCTGAACTGGTGCGAGACATAGTGACTGATGGCAGAAAACGAACTGGCGGAGATACTGTGACGATGGTTTGATGCTGAACCGTGAGAACAGTGATGATGATGCTGAACGAACGGGAGACACAGTGACAGTGGCTGAGATGCTGAACTGGTGAGAGATACTGTAATGATGAGGGCTGAGATGCTGAACTGAGAGGCAATGAAGTGACAATGGCTGAGATACTGAGGCGGTGAGAGAGATACAGTAGTATTGAGGGCTGAGATGCTGAACTGGCGAGATACTGTGATGAGGCTGAGATGCTGAACCTGTGAGAGACAGTAGTGTCAATTGCTGAGGCAGCTGAACTGGAGAGATACAGTGATGAGAGCTGAGATGCTGTACCAGTGAAATACACAGTGATGATGAGGAGCTGAGGCAGAACCTGGAGTGATACAGTGACATGATGGCTCAGATCCTGAACGGTGAGATACTATAATGATGAGGGCTGAGATGCTGAACCTGTGAGAGTAATAGCGAGATGGCTGGATGCTGGAACTGGTTAGGATATAATGTTGATAGCTAAGATACTGAATCTTGGGAGATACAGTGACTGATAGCTGAGAAGGAACTAGACACAAGGATGATGAGGAAGATACAGAACTATGAGGACAGTAATGACAATACTGAGTGCTGAACTGGTGGGGAGACAGTGATGATGAGGCTGAGATACAGACATGGAGAGAACAGTGACTGATGGCTGAGATGCTGAACCGTGAGATTCAGTGTCGATGATGGCTGAGATGCTGAACCGTGAGAGATACTGTAATGATGGGGATGAGATGAGACCTGTGAGGGAACACTAGTGACAATGAGCTGAGATACTGAACTGGTGAGAGATACGGTGATGATGATGGCTGAGATGCTCAACTGGCGAAATACAGTAACTGTGGCTCATGCTGAACTGGAGAGAGACAAGGAGATGATGGCAGGATACTCAACAATGGGAAATGCTGTAATGATGAGGGCTGAGATGCTGGATCAGCAGGACACACCTAGTGACTTTGGCTGGGATGCTGAACTGGTGAGAGATATAGTGATGTTTTGAGATGCTGGAACCCGGTGAAGATACAGGGCGGTGGGGGGCTGGGATGCTGATCTGTGGAATACAGTGACTGATGATGCTGGGATACAAGACCTGTGGAGATACAGTGACTGATGGCGGGACACTAGACCTGTGGGATGTGAACTGATGATAGCTGATCCTGAACCGATAAATACAGAAAGCGATAATAATACTGAACCGTGAGAAACAGCAGCGATGATGGCTGAAGACTGAACCCAGAGATACACGGCGATACGAGATGCTGAACATGTGAGATACAGTGATGAAGATGGCTGAGATACTGAACTAGTGAGAGATGCAGTGATGAGCAGAGAGCTGAGAGCTGAATCAAGGGTGACGACAGCGATGATGAGGGCTGAGATGCTGAACCTGTGAGAGACAGTAGTGATAACTGCAGAGATGCTGAACTGGTGAGATATACAGTGATGATGAGGGTCGAGATACTGAACTGGTGACAGATACATTGATGTTGAGGGCTGAGATGCTGAACCGGTGAGAGGTACAGTGATGATGAGGGCTGAGATACTGAACCTGTGAGAGACAGTAGTGACATTGGCTGAGATGCTGGACTGGTGGAGATACAGTGATGAAGACGGACTGGGATACTGAACTGGTGGGGAGATACAGTGTGATGGGGGCTGGATGCTGACACGGTGTAAGGAGTTACAGTGATGATGAGGGCTGAGATGCTGAACTGGTGAGAAGACCACATGTGATGATGAGGGCTGAGATGCTGAACCTGCAAGAGACAAAGTGGTGACATATGGCTGAGGATGCTGAACTGGTGAGAGATCAGGTGTGATGGGGACTGAGATACTGAACCGGTGAGAGAAATAGTGATGATGAGGGCTGAGATGCTGAACCTGTGAATGATACAGTGACGATGATGGCTTAGATGCTGAACCAGTGAGAGATACTGTAATGATGAGGGCTGAGATGCTGAACTGGTAAGAGATACTTTAATGATGACGGCTGAGATGCTGAACCTGTGAGAGACAGTAGTGACTATGGCTGAGATGCTGAACTGGAGAGAGATACAGAGATGATGAGGGCTGAGATGCTGAACTGGCGGGTGAGACAGTGATGCTGAACCTGTGAGTGATAGAGTGATGAGGATGGCTGAGATGCTGAACCTGTGAGAGATACAGCAGTGATGATGGCTGATGCTGAACCCATGGGAGATACAAGCAGTGATGGCAGGGATGCTGGACCTGTGAGAGATACAGTGATGACTGAGGCTGAGATCACTGAACCTGTGAGAGACTGGAGTGACAATGGTTGAGATGCTGAACTGGTGATAGATGCAGTGATGATGTGTGCTGAGATGCTGAACTGGTGAGATCTGGTGATGATGATAGGCGGAGATACTGGCGGGTGAGAGATACAGTGATGATGAGGGCTGAGATGCTGAACCGTTAGAGATACAATGATGATGAGGGGCTGAACTGCTAGAACTGGTGAGATTACATTGTGATGAGCCACAGATTCTGGAATATGAGGAGACAGTAGTGACAATGGCTGAGATGCTGAACTGGTGAGAGATACAGTGATGATGAGGGCTGAGATGCTGAACCTGTGAGTGATAGAGTGACGATGATCGCTGAGATGCTGAACCAGTGAGTGATACTGTAATAATGAGGGCTGAGATGCTGAACCAGTGAGAGATGCTGTAATGATGTGGGCTGAGATGCTGAACCTGTGAGAGACAGTAGTGAGTATGGCTGAGATGCTGAACTGGTGAGAGATACAGTGATGATAGGGCTGGAGATGCTGTTCTGGAGGTGGGAAACAAAGTGATGATGAGCAGGAGTGCTGAACTAGCAGAGAGATACTGTAATGATGAGGGCTGAGATGCTGAACCTGAGAGAGACGGTACTGACAATGGTTGAGATGCTGAACTGGTGAGAGATACAGTGATGGTGAGGGTCGAGATACTGAACTGGTGACAGATACAGTGATGATGGTGGCTGAGATGCTGAACCGGTGATAGATACAGTGATGTTGAGTGCTGAGATGCTGAACCTGTGACAGACAGTAGTGACAATGGCTGAGATGCTGAACTGGTGAGAGATACAGTGACGAGGATGGCTGAGATGGTGAACTGGTGGGAGATACAGTGATGATGATGGCTGAGATGCTGAACCAGTGAAAGATACAGAGACGATGAGGGCTGGGATGCTGAATCTATGAGAGATACAGTGACTGATGATGGCTGGGATGCTGAACCCTGTAGGAGATACAGTGACTGATGATGGCTGGGACACTAGACACATAGGAGATACAGTGACTGATGATGACTGGGATGCTGAACGGTGATAGATTCAGAAGGCGATGATGGCTGAGAAGCTGAACCGGTAAGGAGATACAAGCAGGCGATGATGACTGAGAGGATGCTGAACCTGTGAGGGCCTGGCGGCGATGATGGCTGAGATGCTGAACCTGTGAGAATACAGTGATGAAGATGGCTGAGATGCTGAACTAGTGAGAGATGCAATGATGATGAGGCTGAGATGCAGACCTGTGGGAGACAGTGGTAGTATGCAGAGATGCTGAACTGGTGGATATACAGTGATGATGAGGTCAGATACTGAACTGGTGGCGGATACAATGATGTTGAGGGCTGGGATGCTGAACGCGTGGAGATACAGTGATGATGAGGGCTGAGATACTGGACCTGTCAGGAGACAGTGGTGACATTGGCTGAGATGCTGAACTGGTGAGGATACGTGATGATGAGTCAGGAAGCTGAACATGAGAGAGAGACAGTAGTGACAATGGCTGAGATGCTGAACTGGTGAGAGACACACGGTGATGAGACTGAGATACTGAACCGGTAACAGGAAAGTGATGATGGGGCTGGGATGCTGAACCAGTGGATGATGCAGTGACGATGAAACAGATGCTGGACCAGTGGGAGATATGTAATGATGAGGCTGAGATGCTGAACTGGTGAGATACCCACGGTAAGATGAGGGCTGAGATGCTGAACTCTGAGAAACAGTGAGACTATGGCTGATGCTGAACTGGAAGAGACAGAGATGATGGAGGGCTGAGATACGAACTGAAGGAGAGACAGTGATGCTGAACCCGTGGAGTGAGTGAGTGATGAGGATGGCTGAGAAGAACTTGTGAGATACAGCAGTGATGATGGCTGAGATGCTGAACCTGTGAGGAACACAGCAGCGATGATGGCTGGGATGCTGAACCTGTAGAGATACAGGGATGATGAGGGCTGAGATGCTGAACCTGAGAGACTGGAGTGACAATGGTTGGGATACTGAGACTGGTGATAAGATGCAGTGATGATGTGGGGCTGGGATGCCTGAACTGGTGAGGAATCACGGTGATGATGGCGGAGATACTGAGCAGGTGAGAGATACAGTGATGATGAGGCTGAGATGCTAAACCTTGGAGATACAGTGATGATGAGGACTGAACTGCTGAACTGGTGGGAGTTACATTGACGAGGGGGCTGAGATTCTGAAATATGAGGAGACAGTAGTGACAATGGCTGATGCTGAACTGGTGAGAGATACAGTGATGATGAGGAGCTGGAGATGCTGAACCTGTGAGTGATAGAGTGACGATGATCGCTGAGATGCTGAACCAGTGGTGATGCTGTACAATGAGGGCTGAGATGCTAGAACCAGTGAGGAGATGTATAATGAGGGCTGAGATGCTGGACCTGTGAGAGACAGTAGTAGTATGGCTGAGATGCTGAACTGGTGAGGATACAGCGATGATGAGGCTGAGATGCTGTACTGAGGAGATAGGTGATGATGGCTGGGATGCTGAACTGGTGGAGATACTAGCAATGATGGGGGCTGAGATGTTGAACCTGGGAGAGACGAGTACTGACAATGGTTGAGATGCTGAACTGAGAGACCGTGATGGTGAGGGGTCGAGATACTAGACTGGTGACAGATACAGTGATGATGGTGGCTAGGATGCTGGACGATTGGAGTAGATACAGTGATGTTGGGTGCTGGGATGCTGGACCTGTGACGGACAGTGGGTGACAGTAGGCACAGGATGCTGGACATGGTGGACATACCAGTAGTCAAGGATGGCTGAGATGGTGAACTGGTAGGCGTCCAGTGAGAGGATGGCTGAATGCTGAACTGGTAAGATGCAGTGACGATGATGGCTGAGATGCTGAACTGGTAGAAAGATACAGTGACGATAGCTGAGATAATATATACCAAGAGAGACAGGATGATGATGACTGAGGATGCTCAAACGATGAGAGGAGATACAGTGACTGGGAAGGTCATGGCGCTTAACTTGTCAGAGATACAGTGATGATGACTGAAGTGCTGAACCAGAAAGAGATACAGTGACGATGATGGCTGAAATGCTGAACCGGTTAGAGATACTGTAGTGACAACGGTTGAGATGCTGAACTGGTGATTGATACAGTGATGATGAGACTGAGATGCTGAACTGTGAGTGACAGAGTGACGATGATGGCTGAGATGCTGAACCTGTGAGAGACAGTAGTGACAATTGCTAAGATGCTGAACTGGTGAGAGATACAGTGATGTTGAGTTGTGAGATGCTGAACCGGTGAGAGATACACTGATGATGAGTGCTGAGATGCTGAACTGGTCAGAGATACGGTGATGATGAGGGTTGAGATGCTGAAATGGTGAGAGATACAGTGATGATGATGAGGCTGAGATGCTGAGCCTGCGACAGACAGTGAGTGAGCAATGGGTGAGATGCTGAACTGGTGGGAGATACGAGTGGCCAGGGATGAGCTGCGATGCTGAGCTGAGTGCTAGATGCAGTGACAAGGATGGCTGAGATGCTGAACTGGCGGGTGATACAGTGACGATGATGGCTGAGATGCTGAACTGGTGGGAGATACAGTGACGATGATGGCTGAGATGCTGAACTGGTGAGAGATACAGTGAGTGATGGCTGCGATGCTTAACCTGTCAGAGATACAGTGACGATGATGGCTGAAATGCTGACCGGTGAGAGATACAGTGATGATGAGGCTGAGATGCTGAACCTGTGAGTGACAGAGTGATGATTATGGCTGAGATGCTGAACCTGTGAGAGACAGTAGTGACAATTGCTAAGATGCTGAACTGGTGAGAGATACAGTGATGGTGAGTTGTGAGATGCTGAACCGGTGAGAGATACACTGATGATGAGTGCTGAGATGCTGAACTGGTCAGAGATACAGTGATGATGAGGGCTGAGATGCTGAACCTCTGAGAGACAGTGAGTGACAATGGCTGAGATGCTGAACTGGTGAGAGACAAGTGATGATGAAGGCTGAGATACTGAACTGGTAAGAGATATAGTGATGATGAGGGGCTAAGATGCTGGACTGGAGAGTTACAGTGATGATGGAGGCTGAGGATGCTGAATGGTGAGAGATACAGTGATGATGAGGGTTGAGATGCTGAACCTGTGACAGACAGTAGTGACAGTGGGGGAGATGCTGAACTGGTGAGAGATACAGTGACGAGGATGGCTGAGATGCTGAGCTGGTGCTAGATACAGTGACAAGGATGGCTGAGATGCTGAACTGGCGGGAGATACGGTGACGATGATGGCTGAGATGCTGAGGTGGTGGGAGATACAGTGACGATGATGGCTGAGATGCTGAACTGGTGAGAGATACCATGAGTGATGGCAGCGATGCTTAACCTGTCAGATATACTGTGATGATGATGGCTGAAGTACTGAACCAGAGAGAGATACAGTGACGATGATGGCTGAAATGCTGACCGGTGAGAGATACAGTGATGATGAGGGCTGAGATGCTGAACCTGTGAGTGATAGAGTGACTATGATGGCTGAGATGCTGAACCAGTGAGAGATACTGTAATGATGAGGGCTGAGATGCTGAACCGGTGAGAGATACTGTAATGATGAGGGCTGAGATGCTAAACCTGTGAGAGACAGTAGTGACTGTGGCTGAGATGTTGAACTGGTGAGAGATACAGTGACGATGATGGCTGAGATGCTGAACTGGTGGAAGATACAGTGACGATGATGGCTGAGATGCTGAACTGGTGAGATACAGTGAGTGATGGCTGTGTTGCTTAACCTGTCAGAGATACAATGATGATGATGACTGAAGTGCTGAACCAGAGAGAGATACAGTGACGATGATGGCTGAAATCCTGAACTGGTGAGAGATACAGTGATGATGATGGCTGAGATGCTGAACCAGTGAGAGATACTGTAATGATGATTGCTTAGATTCTGAACCAGTGAGAGATACTGTAATGATGAGGGCTGAGATGCTGACTGGTGAGAGATACTGTAATGATGGGGGCTGGGATGCTGGACCTGTGAGAGACATGGTGGCTATGGCTGGGATGCCGAGACTGGGAGGAGAGCAGTGATGATGGGGGCTGAGGATGCTGGACTAGTGGGAGATACAGTGATGATGAGGCTGAGATGCTGAACTGGCGAGTGGGGCAGTGATGCTGAACCTGTGAGTGATAGAGTGACGATGATGGCTGAGATGCTGAACCTGTGAGAGATACAGCAGTGATGATGGCTAAGATGCTGAACCTGTGACAGATACAGCAGCGCTGATGGCTGAGATGCTGAACCAGTGAGAGATACTCTAATGATGAGTGCTGAGATGCTGAACCTGTGAGAGATGGTAGTGACTATGGCTGAGGTGCTGAACTGGTGAGAGATACAGTGATGATGAGGGCTGAGATGCTGAACTGGTGAGAGATACAGTGATGATGATGGCTGAGATGCTGAACTAGTGAGAGATGCAGTGATGATGAGGGCTGAGATGCTGAACTGGCGGATGAGACAGTGATGCTGAGGTCTGAGATGCTGAACTGGTGAGAGAAACAGTGATGATGAGGGCTGAGATGCTGAACCTGTGAGAGACAGTAGTGACAAATGCTAAGATGCTTAACTGGTGAGAGATACAGTGATGGTGAGGGTCGAGATACTGAACTGGTGACAGATACAGTGATGATGAGTTGTGAGATGTTGAACCGGTGAGAGATACAGTGATGATGAGGGTTGAGATGCTGAACCTCTGAGAGACAGTAGTGACAAAGGCTGAGATGCTGAACTGGTGAGAGATACAGTGATGATGAGGGCTGAGATACTGAACTTGTGAGAGATACAGTGATGATGAGGGCTGAGATGCTGAACCTCTGAGAGATGGTAGTGACTATGGCTGAGATGCTGAACTGGTGAGAGATACAGTGATGATGAGGGCTGTGATGCTGAACCTGAGAGAGACAGTAGTGAGTATGGCTAAGATGCTGAACTGGTGAGAGATACAGTGATAATGAGGGCTGAGATGCTGAACTGGTGAGAGATACAGTGATGTCGATGGCTGAGATGCTGAACTAGTGAGAGATACTGTAATGATGAGGGCTGAGATACTGAACCTGTGAGAGACAGTAGTGGCAATGCCTGAGATGCTGAACTGGTGAGAGATACAGTGATGGTGAGGGTCGAGATACTGAACTGGTGACAGATACAGTGATGATGATGGCTGAGATGCTGAACCGGTGAGCGATACAATGAGGATGAGGGCTGAGATGCTGAACCTCTGAGCGACAGTAGTGACAATGGCTGAGATGCTGAACTGGGTAGGGTTACAGTGATGATGAGGGTGAGATACTGGACTGGTGAGAGATACAGTTATGATGATGGCTGAGATGCTGAACCGTTAGAGTTACAGTGATGATGAGGGCTGAGATGCTGAACCTGTGAGAGACAGCATTGAGAATGGCTGAGATGCTGAACTGGTGAGAGTTACAGTGGTGATGTGGGCTGAGATGCTGAACCTGTGAATGATACACTGACGATGATGGCTGAGATGCTGAACCAGTGAGAGATACTGTAATGATAAGGGCTCGAGATGCTGAACATGTGGGAGAGCGGTGGGTGACAGTGGCTGCGATGCTGAACTGCTGAGAGATACAGTGATGAGGGACTGGAGATGCTGGACCGTGAGAGACAAGATCGGTGGCAGTGGCTGGGATGCAGGAACCTGTGAGGACAGTGGTGACAATGGCTGAGATACTGAACCAGGGGGAGATACAGTGGTGATGAGGGCTGACATGCTGACCTGGGAGGACAGTGGTAGGTATGGCTGGATGCTGGACTGCTGAGAGATACAGGGATGGTGAGGGTCGAGATGCTGAACCGGTGAGCGATACAGTGATGATGGGGGCTGAGATGCTGAACCTCTGAGCGACAGTAGTGACAATGGCTGAGATGCTGAACCGGTGAGAGTTACAGTGATGATGAGGGCTGAGATACTGAACTGGTGAGACATGCAGTGATGATGAGGGCTGTGATGCTGAACCGTGAAAGTTACAGTGATGATGAGGGCTGAGATACTGGACTGGTGAGAGATACAGTGATGGCTGAGATGCTGGACAGTGATTACAGTGATGATGGGGGCTGAGATGCTGAACCTGTGAGAGACAGTGGTGACAGTGGCTGAGGATGCTGAGTACAGGTCAGAGATCGTTGATGATGGCTGAGGATACTGAACCGGTGGGGACAGTGCGTGACAATGGCTGAGATACTGAACTGCTGGGAGTTACAGTGATGATGTTGGCTGGATGCTGAACCTGTGAATGATACAGTGATGATGGATGGCTGAGATGCTGAACCAGTGAGAGATACTGTAATAGAGATGGTGGGTTCAGCGGCAGTGATTCTGTCAAAGGTGGCGGGGTGAGCAGCAGAGACGGGTCAGAAGTGGAGGGATCAGCAGCAGTGACAATGTCAGAGGTGTTGGGATGAGCATCAGTGATTGTGTCAGAGGGAGTGGGATGAGCAGCAGTGACTGTGTCAGAGGTGGTGGGATGAGCAGTGACTGTGTCAGAGGTGGTGGGGTGAGCATCAGTGATTGTGTAAGAGGTGGTGGGATGAGCACCAGTGATTGTGTCAGAGGTGGTGCGGGTGCTCAGCAGTTATTATGTCAGAGGTGGTGAGGTGAGCGGCAGTGACGGGTCAGGTGATGGGATGAGCAGCAGTGATTGTGTCAGTGGTGGTTTGGTGAGTGGCAGTGTCGGGTTCAGAGGTGGTGGGATGAGCAGCAGTGACAATGTCAGAAGTGTTGGGATGAGCAGTAGTGACAGTGTCATAGGTGATGGGGTGAGCGGTAGTGATTGTGTCAGAGGTGGTGGGGTGAGCAGCAGTGATAGTGTCACAGATGATGGGGTGAGCATCAGTGATTGTGTCAGAGGTGGTGGGGTGAGCAGCAGTGACTGTCTCAGAGGTGATGGGATGAGCAGCAGTGCTTGTGTCAGAGGTGGTGGGGAGACTAGCAGTGATTTTGTCAGAGGCCGTGGGGTGAGTAGCAATGATTGTGTAAGAGGTGGAGGGATGAGCAGCAGTGAGGTTATGTCAGAGGTGGTGGGGCGAGCAGCAGTGATTGTGTCAGAGGTGGTGGGATGAGCTGCAGTGATTCTATCAGAGGTGGTGGGGGATGAGCAGCAGTGACTGTTCAGAGGTGGTGGGATGGGCAGCAGTGACAGTGTCAGAGGTGGTGGGATGAGGAAGCAGTGACAGTGTCAGAGGGTGGTGGGATGAGGGAAGCAGTGACAGTGTCAGAATTGAGGTGGGGTGGCGGCAGTGGTGTGTCAGAGGTGGTGGGATGGGCAGCACTGATTCTGTCAGAGGTGGTGGGATGAGCAGCAGTGACTGTGTCAGAGGTGGTGGGTTGAGCAGCAGTGATTGTGTCAAAGGTGGTGGGATGAGAAGCAATGATAGTGTCAGAGGTGGTCGGGTGAGCGGCAGTGATTGTGTCAGAGATGGGGTTAGCGGCAGTGATTGTATCAGAGGTGGCGGGGTGAACAGCCGTGATGGGTCAGAGGTGGTGGGATGAGCAGCAGTGACAATGACAGAGGTGTTGGGATGAGCAACAGTGATTGTGTCAGAGGTGGTGGGATGAGCAGCAGAGACTGTGTCAGAGGTGGTGGGATGAGCAGCAGTGACTGTGTCAGAGGTTGTGGGGTGAGCATCAGTGATTGTGTCAGAGGTGGTGGGTTAGGCAGCAGTGATTGTGTCAGAGAGGTGGGGTGAGCAGCAGATTGATTGTCAGAGGGTGGATGGGTGAGCACAGTGACATGTGTCAGAGGTGATGGGATGAGAAGCAGTGATTGTGTCAGAGGTGGTGGGGTGAGCTGCAGTGATTCTATCAGAGGTGGCGGGATGAGCAGCAGTGACTGTGTCAGAGGTGGTGGGATGAGCAGCAGTGACAGTGTCAGAGGTGGTGGGATGAGAAGCAGTGACAGTGTCAGAGGTGGTGGGATGAGAAGCAGTGACAGTGTCAGAGGTGGTGGGGTGAGTGGCAGTAATTGTGTCAGAGGTGGTGGCATGAGCGGCACTGATTGTGTCAGAGGTGGTGGGATGAGCAGCAGTGACTGTGTCAGAGGTGGTGGGTTGAGCAGCAGTAATTGAGTCAAGGTGGTGGGATGAGGGAAGCAATGACAGTGTCAGGGTGGTGGGGATGGCACTGACTGTGTCAGGAGGTGGTGGGATGAGCAGCAGTGACTGTGTCAGGGTGGTGGGGATGAGCAGCAGTGATTGTGTCAGGAGGTGGTGGGATGAGCAGCAGTGATTGTGTAAAGGGTGGTAGGATGAGCAAGCAGTGATGGGTCAGAGAGGTGGTGGGGTGAGCAGCAGTGATTGACATGTCAGAGGTGGTGGGATGAGCAGCAGTGATTGTGTCAGAGGTGAGTGGGATGAGCAACAGTGACAGTGTCAGAGGGTGGTGGGATGAGGCAGCAGTGGTTGTGTCAGAGGGTGGTGGGATGAGCAGCAGTGACAGTGTCAGAGGTGGTGGGATGAGCAGCAGTGATTCAGGTCAAGAGGTTGGTGGGATGAGCAGCAGTGATCTGTGTCAGAGGTGGTGGGATGAGCAGCAGTGATTGTGTCAGAGGTGGTGGGATGAGCAGCAGTGATTGTGTCAGAGGTGGTGGGGTGAGCAGCAGTGATTGTGTCAGAGGTGGTGGGATGAGCAGCAGTGATTGTGTCAGAGGTGGTGGGATGAGCAGCAGTGATTGTGTCAGAGGTGGTGGGGTGAGCAGCAGTGATTGTGTCAGAGGTGGTGGGGTGAGCATCTGTGATTGTGTCAGAGGTGGTGGGATGAGCAGCAGTGATTGTGTCAGAGGTGGTGGGATGAGAAGCAGTGACAATGTCAGAGGTGTTCGGATGAGCAACAGTGATTGTGTCAGAGGTGGTGGGATGACTAGCAGTGACTGTGTCAGAGGTGGTGGGATGAGCAGCAGTGACTGTGTCAGAGGTGGTGGGGTGAGCAGCAGTGATTGTGTCAGAGGTGGTGGGATGAGAAGCAGTGACAGTGTCACAGGTGGTGGGGTGAGCGGCAGTGATTGTGTCAGTGATGGTGGGGTGAGCGGCAGTGATTGTGTCAGAGGTGGTGGGGTGAGCAACAGTGATGGGACAGAGGTGGTGGGATGAGCATCAGTGACAATGTCAGAGGCGTTGGGATGAGCAACAGTGATTTTCTCAGAGGTGATGGGAAGAGCAGCAGTGATTGTGTCAGAGCTGCTGGGATGAGTGGCAGTGACGGGTTCAGAGGTGGTGTGATGAGCAGCAGTGACAATGTCAGAAGTGTTGGGATGAGCAGCAGTGACAGTGTCAGAGGTGATGGGGTGAGCGGTAGTGATTGTGTCAGTGGTGTTGGGGTGAGCAGCAGTGATTGTGACAGAAGTAGTAGGGTGGTGGCAGTGTGATGGTGTCAGGAGGCGATTAGGATGGCAGTGATTGTGTCAGAGGGTGGTGGGATGAGCAGCAGTGATTGTGTCAGAGGTGGTGGGTTGAGCAGCAGCGATTGTGTCAGAGGAGGAGGGATGAGCAGTAGTGACAATGTCAGAGGTGTTGGGATGAGCAGCAGTGATTGTGTCAGAGGTGTTGGGATGAGCAGCAGTGAGAATGTCAGAGGTGGTGGGATGAGCAGCAGTGACACTGTCAGAGGTGTTGGGATGAGCAGCAGTGCTTGTGTCAGAGGTGGTGGGGTGAGAGGCACTGACAGGGTCAGAGATGGTGGGGTGAGCAGCAGTGATTGTGTCAGAGGTGGTGGGATGAGCCGCAGTTATTGTGTCAGAGGTGGTGGGACGAGCAGCAGTGATTGTATCAGAGGTGGTGGGATGAGCAGCAGTGACAGTGTCAGAGGTGTTGGGATGAGCCGCAGTGATTGTGTCAGAGGTGGAGGGATGAGAAGCAGTGACAAAGTCAGAGGTGTTGGGATGAGCAGCAGTGACTGTGTCAGAAGTCTTCGGATGAGCAGCAGTGAGAATGTCAGAAGTGGTGGGATGAGCAGCAGTGACAATGTCAGAGGTGTGATGAGCAGCAGTGCTTGTGTCAGAGGTGGTGGGGTGAGCGGCACTGACGGGGTTAGAGGTGGTGGGGTGAGCAGCAGTGATTGTGTCAGAGGTGGTGGGATGAGCAGCAGTTATTCTGTCAGAGGTGGTGGGATGAGCAGCACTGATTGTGTCAGAGGTGTTGGGATTAGCAGCAGTGACAGTGTCAGAGCTGGTGGGATGGGAAGCAGTGACAGTGTCAGAGGTGGTGGGGTGACCGGCAGTTATTTTGTCAGAGGTGGTGGGATGAGCGGCAGTGATTGTGTCAGAGGTGGTGGGATGAGTGGCAGTGACTGTGTCAGAGGTGGTGGGTTGAGCGGCAGTGATTGTGTCAGAGGTGGTGGGATGAGCAGCATGATTGAGTCAGAGGTGGTGGGGAGAGCAGCAGTGATTGTGTCAAAGGTGGTGGGATGAGCAGCAGTGATTGTGTCAGAGGTGTTGGGTTGAGCAGCAGTGCTTGTGTCAGAGGTGGTGGGGTGAGAGGCACTGACAGGGTCAAAGGTGGTGGGGTGAGCAGCAGTGATTGTGTCATAGGTGGTGGGATGAGCCGCAGTTATTGTGTCAGAGGTGGTGGGATGAGCCGCAGTGATTATGTCAGAGGTGGAGGGATGAGCAGCAGTGACTGTGTCAGAGGTGTTGGGATGAGCAGCAGTGAGAATGTCAGAGGTGGTGGGATGAGCAGCAGTGACACTGTCAGAGGTGTAGTGATGAGCAGCAGTGCTTGTGTCAGAGGTGGTGGGGTGAGCGGCACTGACGGAGTTAGAGGTGGTGGGGTGAGCAGCAGTGATTGTGTCAGAGGTGGTGGGATGAGGAGCAGCTATTCTGTCAGAGGTGGTGGGATGAGCAGCACTGATTGTGTCAGAGGTGGTGGGATGAGTGGCAGTGACTTTGTCAGAGGTGGTGGGTTGAGCGGCAGTGATTGTGTCAGAGGTGGTGGGATGAGCAGCATGATTGAGTCAGAGGTGGTGGGGAGAGCAGCAGTGATTGTGTCAGAGGTGGTGGGATGAGCCGCAGTGATTATGTCAGAGGTGGAGGGATGAGCAGCAGTGACTGTGTCAGAGGTGTTGGGATGAGCAGCAGTGAGAATGTCAGAGGTGGTGGGATGAGCAGCAGTGACACTGTCGGAGGTATTATGATGAGCAGCAGTGACTGTGTCAGAGGTGTTGGGATGAGCAGCAGCTATTCTGTCAGAGGTGGTGGGATCAGCAGCACTGATTGTGTCAGAGGTGGTGGGATGAGCAGCAGTGATTGTGTCAGAGGTGGTGGGATGAGAGCAGTGATTGTGTCAGAGGTGGTGGGATGAGCAGCAGTGATTGTGTCAGAGGTGGTGGGGATGAGCAGCAGTGATTGTGTCAGAGGTGGTGGGATGAGCAGCAATGACAGTGTCACAGGTGGTGGGATGAGCAGCAGTGATTGTGTCAGAGGTGGTGGGTGGGAGCGCAGTGATTGTGTCAGAGGTGGTGGGATGAGCAGCAGTGATTGTGTCAGAGGTGGTGGGATGAGCAGCAGTGATTGTGTCAGAGGTGGTGGGATGAGCAGCAGTGATTGTGTCAGAGGTGGTGGGATGAGCAGCAGTGACTGTGTCAGAGGTGGTGGGATGAGCAGCAGTGATTGTGTCAGAGGTGGTGGGATGAGCAGCAGTGATTGAGTCAGAGGTGGGGGGGAGAGCAGCAGTGATTGGGTCAGAGGTGGTGGGATGAGCAGCAGTGATAGTGTCAGAGGTGTTGGGATGAGCAGCAGTGATTGTGTCAGAGGTGGAGGGATGAGCAGCAGTGACAATGTCAGAGGTGTTGGGATGAGCAGCAGTGCTTGAGTCAGAGGTGATGGGATGAGCGGCACTGACGGGGTCAGATGTGGTGGGATGAGCAGCAGTGATTGTGTCAGAGGTGGTGGGATGAGCAGCAGTGATTGTGTCAGAGGTGGTGGGATGAGCAGCAGTGATTGTGTCAGAGGTGGTGGGGAGCAGCAGTGATTGTGTCAGAGGTGGTGGGGTGAGCAGTAGTGATTGTGTCAGAGGTGGTGGGGTGAGGAGCAGTGATTCTGTCAGAGGTGGTGGGGTGAGCAGCAGTGATTGTGTCAGAGGTGGTGGGATGAGCAGCAGTGATTGTGTCAGAGGTGGTGGGATGAGCAGCAGTGATTGTGTCAGAGGTGGTGGGATGAGCAACAGTGACAGTGTCAGAGGTGGTGGGATGGCGAGCAGTGATATGTGTCAGAGGTGGCGGGGTAAGCGGCAGTGATTGTCAGAGGTGGTGGGATGAGCAGCAGTGAAGTGTCAGAGGTGGTGGGATGAGCAGCAGTGACAATGTCAGAGATGTTGGGATGAGCAACAGTGATTGTGTCAGAGGTGGTGGGATGAGCAGCAGTGATTGTGTCAGAGGTGGTGGGATGAGCAGCAGTGATTGTGTCAGAGGTGGTGGGATGAGCAGCAGTGATTGTGTCAGAGGTGGTGGGATGAGCAGCAGTGATTGTGTCAGAGGTGGTGGGATGAGCAGCAGTGATTGTGTCAGAGGTGGTGGGATGAGCAGCAGTGATTGTGTCAGAGGTGGTGGGATGAGCAGCAGTGACTGTGTCAGAGGTGGTGGGATGGGCAGCAGTGATTGTGTCAGAGGTGGTGGGATGAGCAGCAGTGACTGTGTCAGAGGTGGTGGGATGAGCAGCAGTGATTGTGTCAGAGGTGGTGGGATGAGCAGCAGTGACTAGTGTCAGAGGTGGTGGGAGTGAGCAGCAGTGATTGTGTCAGAGGTGGTGGGATGAGCAGCAGTGATTGTGTCAGAGGTGGTGGGATGAGCAGCAGTGATTGTGTCAGAGTGGTGGGATGAGCAGCAGTGATTGTGTCAGAGGTGGTGGGATGAGCAGCAGTGACAATGTTCAGAGGTGGTGGGATGAGCAGCAGTGATTGTGTCAGGGGTGGTGGGATGAGCAGCAGTGACTTGTGTCAGAGGGTGGTGGGATGAGCAGCAGTGATCAGTGTCAGAGGTGGTGGGATGAGCAGCAGTGATTGTGTCAGAGGTGGTGGGATGAGCAGCAGTGATTGTGTCAGAGGTGGTGGGATGAGCAGCAGTGATTGTGTCAGAGGTGGTGGGATGAGAAGCAGTGACTGTGTCAGAGGTGGTGGGGTGAGCAGCAGTGATTGTGTCAGAGATGGTGGGATGAGAGCAGTGATTGTGTCAGAGGTGGTGGGGTGAGCAGCAGTGTTGTGTCAGAGGTGGTGGGATGAGCAGCAGTGATTGTGTCAGAGGGGTGGGATGAGCAGGCAGTGATTGTGTCAGAGGTGGTGGGATGAGCAGCAGTGATTGTGTCAGAGGTGGTGGGATGAGCAGCAGTGATTGTGTCAGAGGTGGTGGGATGAGCAGCAGTGATTGTGTCAGAGGTGGTGGGATGAGCAGCAGTGATTGTGTCAGAGGTGGTGGGATGAGCAGCAGTGATTGTGTCAGAGGTGGTGGGATGAGCAGCAGTGATTGTGTCAGAGGTGGTGGGGTGAGCAGCAGTGATTGTGTCAGAGGTGGTGGGATGAGCAGCAGTGATTGTGTCAGAGGTGGTGGGATGAGGAGCAGTGATTGTGTCAGAGGTGGTGGGATGAGCAGCAGTGATTGTGTCAGAGGTGGTGGGATGAGCAGCAGTGAATGTGTCAGAGGTGGTGGGATGAGCAGCAGTGATTGTGTCAGAGGTGGTGGGATGAGCAGCAGTGATTGTGTCAGAGGTGGTGGGATGAGCAGCAGTGATTGTGTCAGAGGTGTGGGATGAGCAGCAGTGATTGTGTCAGAGGTGGTGGGATGAGCAGCAGTGACTGTGTCAGAGGTGGTGGGATGAGCAGCAGTGATTGTGTCAGAGGTGGTGGGATGAGCAGCAGTGATTGTGTCAGAGGTGGTGGGGTGAGCAGCAGTGATTGTGTCAGAGGTGGTGGGATGAGCAGCAGTGATTGTGTCAGAGGTGGTGGGATGAGCAGCAGTGATTGTGTCAGAGGTGGTGGGATGAGCAGCAGTGATTGTGTCAGAGGTGGTGGGATGAGCAGCAGTGATTGTGTCAGAGGTGGTGGGATGAGCAGCAGTGATTGTGTCAGAGGTGGTGGGATGAGCAGCAGTGATTGTGTCAGAGGTGGTGGGATGAGCAGCAGTGACTGTGTCAGAGGTGGTGGGATGAGCAGCAGTGATTGTGTCAGAGGTGGTGGGATGAGCAGCAGTGATTGTGTCAGAGGTGGTGGGATGAGCAGCAGTGATTGTGTCAGAGGTGGTGGGATGAGCAGCAGTGATTGTGTCAGAGGTGGTGGGGTGAGCAGCAGTGATTGTGTCAGAGGTGGTGGGATGAGCAGCAGTGACTGTGTCAGAGGTGGTGGGATGAGCAGCAGTGATTGTGTCAGAGGTGGTGGGATGAGCAGCAGTGATTGTGTCAGAGGTGGTGGGATGAGCAGCAGTGATTGTGTCAGAGGTGGTGGGATGAGCAGCAGTGATTGTGTCAGAGGTGGTGGGATGAGCAGCAGTGATTGTGTCAGAGGTGGTGGGAGTGAGCAGCAGTGATTGTGTCAGAGGTGGTGGGATGAGCAGCAGTGATTGTGTCAGAGGTGGTGGGGTGAGCAGCAGTGATTGTGTCAGAGGTGGTGGGATGAGCAGCAGTGATGTGTCAGAGGTGGTGGGGTGAGCAGCAGTGATTGTGTCAGAGGTGGTGGGATGAGCAGCAGTGATTATGTCAGAGGTGGTGGGATGAGCAGCAGTGACTGTGTCAGAGGTGGTGGGATGAGCAGCAGTGATTGTGTCAGAGGTGGTGGGATGAGCAGCAGTGACAGTGTCAGAGGTGGTGGGATGAGCAGCAGTGATTAGTGTCAGAGGTGGTGGGATGAGCAGCAGTGATAATGTCAGAGGTGGTGGGATGAGCAGCAGTGACTGTGTCAGAGGTGTTGGGATGAGCAGCAGTGATTGTGTCAGAGGTGGTGGGATGAGCAGCAGTGATTGTGTCAGAGGTGGTGGGGTGAGCAGCAGTGATTGTGTCAGAGGTGGTGGGGTGAGCAGCAGTGATTGTGTCAGAGGTGGTGGGATGAGCAGCAGTGATTGTGTCAGAGGTGGTGGGATGAGCAGCAGTGATTGTGTCAGAGGTGGTGGGATGAGCAGCAGTGATTGTGTCAGAGGTGGTGGGATGAGCAGCAGTGATTGTGTCAGAGGTGGTGGGATGAGCAGCAGTGACTGTGTCAGAGGTGGTGGGATGAGCAGCAGTGACAGTGTCAGAGGTGGTGGGATGAGCAGCAGTGACAATGTCAGAGGTGGTGGGATGAGCAGCAGTGATTGTGTCAGAGGTGGTGGGGTGAGCAGCAGTGATTGTGTCAGAGGTGGTGGGTGAGCAGCAGTGATTGTGTCAGAGGTGGTGGGATGAGCAGCAGTGATTGTGTCAGAGGTGGTGGGATGAGCAGCAGTGATTGTGTCAGAGGTGGTGGGATGAGCAGCAGTGACTGTGTCAGAGGTGGTGGGATGAGCAGCAGTGATTGTGTCAGAGGTGGTGGGATGAGCAGCAGTGACTGTGTCAGAGGGTGGTGGGATGAGGCAGCAGTGACTGTGTCAGAGGTGGTGGGGTGAGCAGCAGTGATGATTGTGTCAGAGGTGGTGGGATGAGCAGCAGTGATTGTGTCAGAGGTGGTGGGATGAGCAGCAGTGAGAGTGTCAGAGGTGGTGGGAGGCAGCAGTGATTGTGTCAGAGGTGGTGGGATGAGCAGCAGTGATTGTGTCAGAGGTGGTGGGTGAGCAGCAGTGATTGTGTCAGAGGTGGTGGGATGAGCTGCAGTGACTGTGTCAGAGGTGGTGGGATGAGCAGCAGTGATTGTGTCAGAGGTGGTGGGGTGAGCATCAGTGATTGTGTCAGAGGTGGTGGGATGAGCAGCAGTGATTGTGTCAGAGGTGGTGGGATGAGAAGCAGTGACAGTGTCAGAGGTGGTGGGATGAGCAGCAGTGATTATGTCAGAGGTGGTGGGATGAGCAGCAGTGATGTGTCAGAGGTGGTGGTGAGCAGCAGTGATTGTGTCAGAGGTGGTGGGGTGAGCAGCAGTGATTGTGTCAGAGGTGGTGGGATGAGCAGCAGTGATTGTGTCAGAGGTGGTGGGATGAGCAGCAGTGACTGTGTCAGAGGTGGTGGGTTGAGCAGCAGTAATTGTGTCAGAGGAGGAGGGATGAGCAGTAGTGACAATGTCAGAGGTGTTCGGATGAGCAGCAGTGATTGTGTCAGAGGTGGTGGGGTGAGCGGCACTGACAGGGTCAGAGGTGGTGGGGTGAGCAGCAGTGATTGTGTCAGAGGTGGTGGGATGAGCCGCAGTTATTGTGTCAGAGGTGGTGGGATGAGCAGCAGTGATTGTGTCAGAGGTGGTGGGATGAGCAGCAGTGACAGTGTCAGAGGTGTTGGGATGAGCAGCAGTGATTGTGTCAGAGGTGAGGGATGAGCAGCAGTGACAATGTCAGAGGTGTTGGGATGAGCAGCAGGGACTGTGTCAGAGGTGTTGGGATGAGCAGCAGTGAGAATGTCAGAGGTGGTGGGATGAGCAGCAGTGACACTGTCAGAGGTGTAGTGATGAGCAGCAGTGCTTGTGTCAGAGGTGGTGGGGTGAGCGGCACTGATTGTGTCAGAGGTGGTGGGATGAGCAGCAGTGATTGTGTCACAGGTGGTGGGATAAGTGGCAGTGATTGTGTCAGAGGTGGTGGGGTGAGCAGCAGTGTTTCTGTCAGAGGTGGTGAGGTGAGCAGTAGTGATGGTGTCAGAGGTGGTGGGATGAGAAGCAGAGACAGTGTCAGAGGTGGTGGGGTGAGCGGCAGTGATTGTGTCAGACATGGTGGGGTGTGCGGCACTGATTGTGTCAGAGGTGGTGGGATGTGGAGAAGTTATTCTGTCAGAGGTGGTGGGATGAGCAGCACTGATTGTGTCAGAGGTGGTGGGATGAGCAGCAGTGATTGTGTCAGAGGTGGTGGGATAGTGAGCAGTGATTGTGTCAGAGGTGGTGGGGTGAGCAGCAGTGTTTGTGTCAGAGGTGGTGGGATGAGCAGCAGTGATTGTGTCAGAGGTGGTGGGATGAGCAGCAGTGATAGTGTCAGAGGTGGTGGGATGAGCAGCAGTGATTGTGTCAGAGGTGGTGGGATGAGCAGCAGTGATTGTGTCAGAGGTGGTGGGGTGAGCAGCAGTGATTGTGTCAGAGGTGGTGGGGTGAGCAGCAGTGATGTGTCAGAGGTGGTGGGATGAGCAGCAGTGATTGTGTCAGAGGTGGTGGGATGAGCAGCAGTGACAGTGTCAGAGGTGGTGGGATGAGCAGCAGTGACTGTATCAGAGGTGGTGGGATAGGCAGCAGTGATTGTGTCAGAGGTGGGGGGTGAGCATCAGTGATTATGTCAGAGGTGGTGGGATGAGCAGCAGTGATTGTGTCAGAGGTGGTGGGATGAGAAGCAGTGATGTGTCAGAGGTGGTGGGTTGAGCGGCAGTGATTGTGTCAGAGATGGTGGGTTGAGCGGCAGTGATTCTGTCAAAGGTGGCGGGGTGAGCAGCAGAGACAGTGTCAGAGGTGGTGGGATGAGCAGCAGTGACTGTATCAGAGGTGGTGGGATAGGCAGCAGTGATTGTGTCAGAGGTGGTGGGATGAGCAGCAGTGATTGTGTCAGAGGTGGTGGGATGAGCAGCAGTGACAGTGTCAGAGGTGTTGGGATGAGCAGCAGTGATTGTGTCAGAGGTGGTGGGATGAGCAGCAGTGATTGTGTCAGAGGTGGTGGGATGAGCAGCAGTGATTGTATCAGAGGTGGTGTGGAGAGCAGCAGTGATTGTGTCAGAGGTGGTAGGATGTGCAGCAGTGATTGTGTAAGAGGTGTTGGGATGAGCAGCAGTGAGAATGTCAGAGGTGGTGGGATGAGCAGCAGTGACAATGTCAGAGGTGTGGGATGAGCAGCAGTGCTTGTGTCAGAGGTGGTGGGGTGAGCGGCACTGATGGGGTCAGAGGTGGTGGTGTGAGCAGCAGTGATTGTGTCAGAGGTGGTGGGATGAGCAGCAGTTATTGTGTCAGAGGTGGATGGGATGAGCAGCAGTGATTGTGTCAGAGGTGGTGGGATGAGCAGCAGTGATTGTGTCAGAGATTTTGGGGTGAGCACCAGTGATTGTGTCAGAGGTGGTGGGATGAGGAGCAGTGATTGTGTCAGAGGTGATGGAGTGAGTGGCACTGATTGTGTCAGAGGAGGTTTGGTGAGCATCAGTGATTGTGTCAGAAGTGTTGGGATGAGCAGCAGTGATTGTGTCAGAGATTTGGGGTGAGCACCAGTGATTGTGTCAGAGGTGTTGGGATGAGCAACAGTGATTGTGACAGAGGTGGTGGGATGAGCAGCAGTGACTGTGTCAAAGGTGGTGGTGTGAGCATCAGCGATTGTGTCAGAGGTGGTGGGATGAACAGCAGTGATTGTGTCAGAGGTGGTGGGATGAGAAGCAGTGAGTGTCAGAGGTGGTGGGGTGAGCGGCAGTGATTGTGTCAGAGATGGTGGGGTGAGCGGCAGTGATTGTGTCAGAGGTGGTGGGGTGAGCTGCAGTGACAGGTCAGAGGTGGTGGGATGAGCAGCAGTGACAATGTCAAAGGCGTTCGGATGAGTAACAGTGATTTTTTCAGAGGAGGTGGGAAGAGCAGCAGTGATTGTGTCAGAGGTGGTGGGGTGAGCAGCAGTGATTGTGTCAGAGTGGTGGGCTGAGCAGCAGTGATTGTGTCAGGGTGGTGGGATGAGCAGCAGTGACAGTGTCAGGGTGGTGGGATGAGCAGCAGTGATATGTCAGGAGGTGGTGGGGCGAGGCAGCACGTGATTGTGTCAGAGGTGGAAGGATGAGCAGCAGTGATTGTGTCAGAGGTGGCGGGATGAGCAGCAGTGACTGTGTCAGATGTGGTGGGATGAGCAGCAGTGACAGTGTCAGAGATGGTGGGATGAGAGGCAGTGGCAGTGTCAGAGGTGGTGGGATGAGCAGCAGTGACAATGTCAGAGATGTCGGGATGAGTAACAGTGATTGTGTCAGAGGTGGTGGGATGAGCAGCAGTGACTGTGTCAGAGGTGGTGGGATGACCAGCAGTGACTGTGTCAGAGGTGGTGGAATAAGCAGCAGTGATTGTGTCAGAGGTGGTGGGTTGAGAAGCAGTGACAGTGTCAGAGGTGGTGGGGTGTGCGGCAGAGATTGTGTCAGAGATGGTGGGGTGAGCGGCAGTGATTGTGTCAGAGGTGGTGGGATGAGCAGCAGTGATTGTGTCAGAGGTGGTGGGATGAGCAGCAGTGATGTGTCAGAGGTGGTGGGATGAGCAGCAGTGATTGTGTCAGAGGTGGTGGGATGAGCAGCAGTGACTGTGTCAGAGGTGGTGGGATGAGCAGCAGTGACTGTGTCAGAGGTGGTGGGGTGAGCATCACTGATTGTGACAGAGGTGGTGGGATGAGCAGCAGTGATTGTGTCAGAGGTGGTGGGATGAGCATCAGTGATTGTGTCAGAGGTGGTGGGTTGAACATCAGTGATTGTGTCAGAGGTGGTGGGGTGAGCAGCAGTGATTGTGTCAGAGGTGGTGGGATGAGCAGCAGTGATTGTGTCAGAGGTGGTGGGGTGAGCAGCAGTGCATGTGTCAGAGGTGGTGGGGTGAGCAGCAGTGATTGTGTCAGAGGTGGGGGGGTGAGCAGCAGTGATTGTGTCAGAGGTGGTGGGATGAGAAGCAGTGACATTGTCAGAGGTGGTGGGGTGAGCGGCAGTGATTATGTCAGAGATGGTGGGTTGAGCGGTAGTGATTGTGTCCGAGGTGGCGTGGTGAGCAGCAGTGACGGGTCAGAGGTGGAGGGATGAGCAGCAGAGACAATGTCAGAGGTGCTGGGATGAGCAACAGTGATTGTGTCAGAGGGGGTGGGATGAGCAGCAGTGACTGTGTCAGAGGTGGTGGGATGAGCAGCAGTGACTGTGTCAGAGGTGGTGGGGTGAGCATCAGTGATTGTGTAAGAGGTGGTGGGATGGACACCAGTGATTGGTCAGAGGTGGTCAGATTGCTCAGCAGTTATTATGTCTGAGGAGGTGGAGGTGCGGCAGTGGCGGGGTCAGAGGTGATGGGATGAGCAGCAGTGATTGTGTCAGTGGTGGTTTGGTGAGTGGCACTGACGGGTTCAGAGGTGGTGGGATAGCAGCAGTGACTATGTCAGAAGTGTTGGGATGAGCAGTAGTGACAGTGTCTGAGGTGATGGGGTGAACAGCAGTGATTGTGTCAGAGGTGGTGGGGTGAGCAGCAGTGATTGTGTCAGAGGTGGTAGGGTGAGCATCAGTGATTGTGTCAGAGGTGGTGGGATGAGCAGCAGTGATTGTGTCAGAGGTGGTGGGATGAGCAGCAGTGATTGTGTCAGTGGAGGAGGGATGAGCAGTAGTGACAATGTCGGAGGTGGTGGGGAGAGCAGCAGTGATTGTGTCAGAGGTGTTGGGATGAGCAGCAGTGAGAATGTCAGAGGTGGTGGGATGAGCAGCAGTGACACTGTCAGAGGTGTAGTGATGAGCAGCAGTGCTTGTGTCAGAGGTGGTGGGGTGAGCGGCACTGACGGGGTTAGAGGTGAGGGGATGAGCAGCAGTGATTGTGTCAGAGGTGGTGGGATGAGCAGCAGTTATTCTGTCAGAGGTGGTGGGATGAGCAGCACTGATTGTGTCAGTGGTGGTGGGATGAGCATGGAAGTGATTGTGTCAGAGGTGGTGGGTGAGCAGCAGTGATTGAGTCAGAGGTGGTGGGATGGTGGCAGTGTGACTGTGTCAGGAAGTGGTGGGTTGAGCGGCAGTGATTGTGTCAGAAGGTGGTGGGTGAGCAGCAGTGTTTCTGTCAGGAGGTGGTGGGGAGAGCAGCAGTGATGGTGTCAGGAGGTGGTGGGATGAGGAGAGCAGAGACAGTGTCAGAGGTGGTGGGGGTGGCAGTTATTGTGTCAGACATGGTGGGGTGGCGGCACTGATTGTGTCAGAGGTGGTGGGATGAGCAGCAGTGACAATGTCAAGGTGTTGGAATGAGCAACATGATTTGTCAGAGGTGGTGGGATGAGCAGCAGTCACAGCCGTCAGAAGTGGATGGGATGAGCAGCAGTGACACTGTCAGAGGTGTAGTGATGAGCAGCAGTGCTTGTGTCAGAGGTGGTGGGGTGGCGGCACTGGCCAGGGGTTAGAGGTGAGGGTGAGGCAGTGATTCTGTCAGAGGTGGTGGTATGGCAGCAGTTATTCTGTCAGGTGGTGGGATGAGCAGCACTGATTGTGTCAGTGGTGGTGGGATGAGCAGCAGTGATTGTGTCACAGGTGTTGGTGTGAGCAGCAGTGATTGTGTCAGAGGTGGTGGGATGAGTGGCAGTGACTGTGTCAGAAGTGGTGGGTTGAGCGGCAGTGATTGTGTCAGAGGTGGTGGGGTGAGCAGCAGTGTTTCTGTCAGAGGTGGTGAGGAGAGCAGCAGTGATGGTGTCAGAGGTGGTGGAATGAGAAGCAGAGACAGTGTCAGAGGTGGTGGGGTGAGCGACAGTTATTGTATCAGACATGGTGGGGTGAGCGGCACTGATTGTCTCAGAGGTGGTGGGGTGAGCAGCAGTGACAATGTCAGAGGTGTTGGAATGAGCAACAGTGATTGTGTCAGAGGTGGTGGGATGAGCAGCAGTCACAGTGTCAGAGGTGGTGGGATGAGCAGCAGTGACTGTATCAGAGGTGGTTGGGATAAGCAGCAGTGATTGTGTCCAGAGGGTGGAGGTGAGCATCAGTGATTGTGTCAGCCCGGTGGTGGGATGAGCAGCAGTGATTGTGTCAGAGGTGGTGGGATAGAAGAAGTGACATTGTCAGAGGTGGTGGGGTGGCGGCAGTGATTGTATCCAAGATGGTGGTTGGCGGCAGTGATTGTGTCAGAGGTGACGGGGTGAGCAGCAGTGACGGGGCAGAGGTGGAGGGATGAGCAGCAGTGACAATGTCAGAGGTGTTGGGATAAGCAACAGTGATTGTGTCAGAGGGGGTGGGATGAGCAGCAGTGACTGTGTAAGACGTGATGGGATGAGCACCAGTGATTGTGTCAGAGGTGGTGCGGGTGCTCAGCAGTTATTATGTCAGAGGTGGTGAGGTGAGCGGCAGTGACGGGGTCAGAGGTGATGGGATGAGCAGCAGTGTATGTCAGAGGTGGTGGGGTGACTAGCAGTGATGGTGTCAGAAGGCGGGAGTGGGGTGAGTAGCAATGATGGTGTCCAGGTGGTGGGATGAGCAGCAGTGATTGTGTCAGAGGTGGTGGAGCAGACAGCAGAGGTGGCGGGATGAGCAGCAGTGAGCTGTGTCAGGAGTGGTGGGATGAGCAGCAGTGGCTGTGTCAGAGGGTGGTGGGATGAGAGCTGTGACAGTGTCAGAGGTGGTGGGGTGAGAAGCAGAGACCGTGTCAGAGAGGTGGTGGGTGGGCGGCAGTGGTTGTCAGAGGTGGTGGGATGGCGGCACTGATTGTGTCAGAGGTGGTGGGATGAGCAGCAGTAACTGTGTCAGAGAGGTGGTGGGTTGAGCAGCAGCGATTGTGAAGGTGGTGGGATGAGCAGCAGTGACAATGTCAGAGGTGCTGGGATAACCAACAGTGATTGTGTCAGATGGTGGGATGAGAAGCAGTGACCCGTGTCAGGCGTGGTGGGGTGGCTGGCAGTGATTGTGTCAGAGCTGGTGGGATGAGCAGCAGTGATTGTGTCAGAGATGGTGGGAGAGCATCAGGATTGTGTCAGAATTGGTGGGATGGGCAGGAGTGAGTTCTGTCAGAGGTGGTGGGGTGAGCAGCAGTGACTGTGTCAGAGGTGGTGGGATGAGCATCAGTGATTGTGTCAGAGGTGGTGGGTTGAACATCAGTGATTGTGTCAGAGGTGGAGGGGTGAGTATCAGTGATTGTGTGTCTGGGTGGTGGGATGAGCAGCAGTGATTGTGTCAGGGGTGGTGGGGTGAACAATGGTGCATGTCAGTGGTGGTGGGGTGAGCAGCAGTGATTGTGTCAGAGGTGATTGGATGAGCAGTAGTGATTGTGTCATAGATGGAAGCGTGATCAACAGTGATTGTGTCAGAGGTGGTGGGGTGAGCATCAGTGATTTTGTCAGCGGTGGTGGGGTGAGCAGCAGTGACAGTGTCAGAGGTGGTGGGGTGAGTAGCAGTGATTGTGTCAGAAGTGCTGGGATGAGCAGCAGTGATTGTGTCAGAGGTGGTGGGATAAGCAGCAGTGATTGTGTCAGAGGTGTTGGGGTGAGCAGCAGTGATTGTGTTAGAGGTGGTGGGTTGAGCAGCAGTGATTGTGTCAGCGGTGGAGGGGTGAGCAGCAATAATTGCGTCAGAGGAGGTGGGGTGAGTGGCAGTGATTGTGTCAGAAAATGGTGGGGTGAGCAACAGTGATTGTGTCAGAGGTGGTGGAATGAGCAGCAGTGATTGTGTCAGAGGTGGTGGGATGAGCAGCAGTGATTGTGTCAGAGGTGGTGGGGTGAGCAGCAGTGATGGGTCAGAGGTGGTGGGTTGAGCAGCAGTGACAATGTCAGAGGTGTTGGGATGAGCAACAGTGATTGTGTCAGATGTGGTGGGATGAGAAGCAGTGACAGTGTCAGAGGTGGTGGGGTGAGCGGCAGTGATTGTGTCAGAGGTGGTGGGACGAGCAGCAGTGAAAATGTCAGAGGTGTTGGGAAGAGCAGCAGTGCTTGAGTCAGAGGTGGTGGGGTGAGCGGCAGTGATGGGGTCAGAGGTGGTGGGGTGAGCAGCAGTGATTGTGTCAGAGGTGGTGGGATGAGCAGCAGTGATTGTGTCAGAGGTGGTGGGATGAGAAGAAGTGACATTGTCAGAGGTGGTGGGGTGAGCGGCAGTGATTGTATCAGAGATGGTGGGTTGAGCGGCAGTGATTGTGTCAGAGGTGGCGGGGTGAGCAGCAGTGACGGGGCAGAGGTGGAGGGATGAGCAGCAGTGACAATGTCAGAGGTGTTGGGATAAGCAACAGTGATTGTGTCAGAGGGGGTGGGATGAGCAGCAGTGACTGTGTAAGACGTGATGGGATGAGCACCAGTGATTGTGTCAGAGGTGGTGCGGGTGCTCAGCAGTTATTATGTCAGAGGTGGTGAGGTGAGCGGCAGTGACGGGGTCAGAGGTGATGGGATGAGCAGCAGTGCTTGTGTCAGAGGTGGTGGGGTGACTAGCAGTGATGGTGTCAGAGGCGGTGGGGTGAGTAGCAATGATGGTGTCAGAGGTGGTGGGATGAGCAGCAGTGATTGTGTCAGAGGTGGTGGAGCGAACAGCAGAGGTGGCGGGATGAGCAGCAGTGACTGTGTCAGAGGTGGTGGGATGAGCAGCAGTGACTGTGTCAGAGGTGGTGGGATGAGAAGCTGTGACAGTGTCAGAGGTGGTGGGGTGAGAAGCAGAGACCGTGTCAGAGGTGGTGGGTGGTGGCAGTGGTGTGTCAGAGAGGTGGTGGGATGAGCGGCACTGATTGTGTCAGAGGTGGTGGGATGAGCAGCAGTAACTGTGTCAGGGTGGTGGGTTGAGCAGCAGCGATTGTGAGAGAGGTGGTGGGATGAGCAGCAGTGACAATGTCAGAGGTGCTGGGATAACCAACAGTGATTGTGTCAGATGTGGTGGGATGAGAAGCAGTGACCGTGTCAGACGTGGTGGGGTGAGCGGCAGTGATTGTGTCAGAGCTGGTGGGATGAGCAGCAGTGATTGTGTCAGAGATGGTGGGGAGAGCATCAGAGATTGTGTCAGAATTGGTGGGATGGGCAGGAGTGATTCTGTCAGAGGTGGTGGGGTGAGCAGCAGTGACTGTGTCAGAGGTGGTGGGATGAGCATCAGTGATTGTGTCAGAGGTGGTGGGTTGAACATCAGTGATTGTGTCAGAGGTGGAGGGGTGAGTATCAGTGATTGTGTCACAGGTGGTGGGATGAGCAGCAGTGGATTGTGTCAGGGGTGGTGGGTGAGACAATAGTGCATGTGTCAGTGGTGGTGGGGTGAGCAGCAGTGATTGTGTCAGAGGTGATTGGATGAGCAGTAGTGATTGTGTCATAGATGGGCGTGATCAACAGTGATTGTGTCAGAGGTGGTGGGGTGAGCATCAGTGATTTTGTCAGCGGTGGTGGGGTGAGCAGCAGTGACAGTGTCAGAGGTGGTGGGGTGAGTAGCAGTGATTGTGTCAGAAGTGCTGGGATGAGCAGCAGTGATTGTGTCAGAGGTGGTGGGATAAGCAGCAGTGATTGTGTCAGAGGTGTTGGGGTGAGCAGCAGTGATTGTGTTAGAGGTGGTGGGTTGAGCAGCAGTGATTGTGTCAGCGGTGGAGGGGTGAGCAGCAATAATTGCGTCACAGGAGGTGGGGTGAGTGGCAGTGATTGTGTCAGAAATGGTGGGGTGAGCAACAGTGATTGTGTCTGAAGTGGTGGAATGAGCAGCAGTGATTGTGTCAGAGGTGGTGGGATGAGCAGCAGTGATTGTGTCAGAGGTGGTGGGGTGAGCAGCAGTGATGGGTCAGAGGTGGTGGGTTGAGCAGCAGTGACAATGTCAGAGGTGTTGGGATGAGCAACAGTGATTGTGTCAGATGTGGTGGGATGAGAAGCAGTGACAGTGTCAGAGGTGGTGGGGTGAGCGGCAGTGATTGTGTCAGAGGGTGGTGGACGGGCAGCAGTGAAAATGTCCAGAGGTGTTGGGAAGAGCAGCAGTGCTTGGAGTCAGAGGTGGTGGGGTGGCTGGCAGTGATGGGGTCAGAGGTGGTGGGGTGAGCAGCAGTGATTGTGTCAGAGGGTGGTGGGATGAGCAGCAGTGATTGTGTCAGAGGTGGTGGGATGGAGCAGCAGTGATTGTGTCAGGGATTTTGGGGTGAGCAGCAGTGATTGTGTCAGAGGGGGTGGGATGAGCAGCAGTGACTGTGTCAGAGGTGGTGGGATGAGCAGCAGTGACTGTGTCAGAGGTGGTGGGGTGAGCATCAGTGATTGTGTAAGAGGTGGTGGGATGAGCACCAGTGATTGTGTCAGAGGTGGTGCGGGTGCTCAGCAGTTATTATGTCAGAGGTGGTGAGGTGAGCGGCAGTGACGGGGTCAGAGGTGATTGGATGAGCAGCAGTGATTGTGACAGTGGTGGTTTGGTGAGTGGCACTGACGGGTTCAGAGGTGGTGGGATAGCAGCAGTGACTATGTCAGAAGTGTTGGGATGAGCAGTAGTGACAGTGTCATAGGTGATAGGGTGAGCGGTAGTGATTGTGTCAGAGGTGGTGGGGTGAGCAGCAGTGATTGTGTCAGAGGTGGTGGGGTGAGCATCAGTGATTGTGTCAGTGGTGGTGGGGTGAGTAGCAGTGACTGTGTCAGAGGTGATGGGATGAGCAGCAGTGCTTGTGTCAGAGGTGGTGGGGTGACTAGCAGTGATGGTGTCAGAGGCGGTGGGGTGAGTAGCAATGATTGTGTCAGAAGTGGTGGGATGAGCAGCAGTGATTGTGTCAGAGGTGATGGGGTGAGTAGCAATGATTGTGCCAGAGTTGGTGGAATGAGCAGCAGTGATTCTATCAGAGGTGGCAGGATGAACAGCAGTGACTGTGTCAGGTGGTGGGATGAGCAGCAGTGACAGTGTCAGAGCTGGTGGGATGAAAACAGTGACAGTGTGTCAGAGGTGGTGGGATGAGAAGCAGTGACAGTGTCAGAGGTGGTGGGGTGAGCGGCAGTAATTGTGTCAGAGGTTGTGGGATGGGCGGCACTGATTGTGTCAGAGGTGGTGGGATGAGCAGCAGTGACTGTGTCAGAGGTGGTGGGTTGAGCAGCAGGGATTGTGTCAGAGGTGGTGGGATGAGCAGCAGTGACAATGTCAGAGGTGTTGGGATGAGCAGCAGGGACTGTGTCAGAGGTGTTGGGATGAGCAGCAGTGAGAATGTCAGAGGTGGTGGGATGAGCAGCAGTGACACTGTCAGAGATGTAGTGATGAGGAGCAGTGCTTGTGTCAGAGGTGGTGGGGTGAGCGGCACTGACGGGGTTAGAGGTGAGGGGATGAGCAGCAGTGATTGTGTCAGAGGTGGTGGGATGAGCAGCAGTTATTCTGTCAGAGGTGGTGGGATGAGCAGCACTGATTGTGTCAGTGGTGGTGGGATGAGCAGCAGTGATTGTGTCAGAGGTGGTGGGGTGAGTGGCAGTGACTGTGTCAGAGGTGGTGGGATGAGTGGCAGTGACTGTGTCCAAAGTGGTGGGTTGAGCGGCAGTGATTGTGTCAGAGGTGGTGGGGTGAGTGGCAGTGACTGTGTCAGAAGTGGTGGGTTGAGCGGCAGTGATTGTGTCAGAGGTGGTGGGGTGAGCAGCAGTGTTTCTGTCAGAGGTGGTGAGGAGAGCAGCAGTGATGGTGTCAGAGGTGGTGGGATGAGTGGCAGTGACTGTGTCAGAAGTGGTGGGTTGAGCAGCAGTGATTGTGTCAGAGGTGGTGGAATGAGTGGCAGTGATTGTGTCAGAAGTGGTGGGTTGAGCGGCAGTGATTGTGTCAGAGGTGGTGGAATGAGTGGCAGTGACTGTGTCAGAAGTGGTGGGTTGAGAGGCAGTGATTGTGTCAGAGGTGGTGGGGTGAGCAGCAGTGATTTTGTCAGCGGTGGTGGGGTGAGCAGCAGTGACAGTGTCAGAGGTGGTGGGGTGAGTAGCAGTGATTGTGTCAGAAGTGCTGGGATGAGCAGCAGTGATTGTGTCAGAGGTGGTGGGATAAGCAGCAGTGATTGTGTCAGAGGTGTTGGGGTGAGCAGCAGTGATTGTGTTAGAGGTGGTGGGTTGAGCAGCAGTGATTGTGTCAGCGGTGGAGGGTGAGCAGCAATAATTGCGTCACAGGAGGTGGGGTGAGTGCTTGATGATTGTGTCAGAAATGGTGGGGTGAGCAACAGTGATTGTGTGTCTGGTGGAGTGGAATGAGCAGCAGTGATTGTGTCAGAGGTGGTGGGGATGACAGCAGTGATTGTGTCAGAGGTGGTGGGGTGAGCAGCAGTGATGGGTCAGAGGTGGTGGGTTGAGCAGCAGTGACAATGTCAGAGGTGTTGGGATGAGCAACAGTGATTGTGTCAGATGTGGTGGGATGAGAAGCAGTGACAGTGTCAGAGGTGGTGGGGTGAGCGGCAGTGATTGTGTCAGAGGTGGTGGGACGAGCAGCAGTGAAAATGTCAGAGGTGTTGGGAAGAGCAGCAGTGCTTGAGTCAGAGGTGGTGGGGTGAGCGGCAGTGATGGGGTCAGAGGTGGTGGGGTGAGCAGCAGTGATTGTGTCAGAGGTGGTGGGATGAGCAGCAGTGATTGTGTCAGAGGTGGTGGGATGAGCAGCAGTGATTGTGTCAGAGATTTTGGGGTGAGCAGCAGTGATTGTGTCAGAGGGGGTGGGATGAGCAGCAGTGACTGTGTCAGAGGTGGTGGGATGAGCAGCAGTGACTGTGTCAGAGGTGGTGGGGTGAGCATCAGTGATTGTGTAAGAGGTGGTGGGATGAGCACCAGTGATGTGTCAAGAGGTAGTGCGGGTGCTCAGCGTTATTATGTCAGAAAGGTGGTGGTGGCAGTGGCGGGGTCAGAAGGTGATTGGATGAGCAGCAGTGATTGTGACAGTGGTGGTTTGGTGAGTGGCACTGGCGGGTTTCAGAGGTGGTGGGATAGCAGCAGTGACTATGTCAGAAGTGTTGGGATGAGCAGTAGTGACAGTGTCATAGGTGATAGGGTGAGCGGTAGTGATTGTGTCAGAGGTGGTGGGGTGAGCAGCAGTGATTGTGTCAGAGGTGGTGGGGTGAGCATCAGTGATTGTGTCAGTGGTGGTGGGGTGAGTAGCAGTGACTGTGTCAGAGGTGATGGGATGAGCAGCAGTGCTTGTGTCAGAGGTGGTGGGGTGACTAGCAGTGATGGTGTCAGAGGCGGTGGGGTGAGTAGCAATGATTGTGTCAGAAGTGGTGGGATGAGCAGCAGTGATTGTGTCAGAGGTGATGGGGTGAGTAGCAATGATTGTGCCAGAGTTGGTGGAATGAGCAGCAGTGATTCTATCAGAGGTGGCAGGATGAACAGCAGTGACTGTGTCAGGGTGGTGGGATGAGCAGCAGTGACAGTGTCAGAGCTGGTGGGATGAAAACAGTGACAGTGTGTCAGAGGTGGTGGGATGGAAGCAGTGACAGTGTCAGAGGGGTGGTGGGGTGGCGGCTTATTAATTGTGTCAGAGGTTGTGGGATGGGCGGCACTGATTGTGTCAGAGGTGGTGGGATGAGCAGCAGTGACTGTGTCAGAGGTGGTGGGTTGAGCAGCAGGGATTGTGTCAGAGGTGGTGGGATGAGCAGCAGTGACAATGTCAGAGGTGTTGGGATGAGCAGCAGGGACTGTGTCAGAGGTGTTGGGATGAGCAGCAGTGAGAATGTCAGAGGTGGTGGGATGAGCAGCAGTGACACTGTCAGAGATGTAGTGATGAGCAGCAGTGCTTGTGTCAGAGGTGGTGGGGTGAGCGGCACTGACGGGGTTAGAGGTGAGGGGATGAGCAGCAGTGATTGTGTCAGAGGTGGTGGGATGAGCAGCAGTTATTCTGTCAGAGGTGGTGGGATGAGCAGCACTGATTGTGTCAGTGGTGGTGGATGAGCAGCAAGTGATTGTGTCAGAGGTGGTGGGGTGAGTAGCAGTGACTGTCAGAAGTGGTGGGATGAGTGGCAGTGACTGTGTCAAAGTGGTGGGTTGAAAGCGGCGGTGATTGTGTCGAAGGTGGTGGTGAGTAGCAGTGACTGTGTCAGAAGTGGTGGGTTGAGCGGCAGTGATTGTGTCAGAGGTGGTGGGGTGAGCAGCAGTGTTTCTGTCAGAGGTGGTGAGGAGAGCAGCAGTGATGGTGTCAGAGGTGGTGGGATGAGTGGCAGTGACTGTGTCAGAAGTGGTGGGTTGAGCAGCAGTGATTGTGTCAGAGGTGGTGGAATGAGTGGCAGTGATTGTGTCAGAAGTGGTGGGTTGAGCGGCAGTGATTGTGTCAGAGGTGGTGGAATGAGTGGCAGTGACTGTGTCAGAAGTGGTGGGTTGAGCGGCAGTGATTGTGTCAGAGGTGGTGGGGTGAGCAGCAGTGTTTCTGTCAGAGGTGGTGAGGAGAGCAGCAGTGATGGTGTCAGAGGTGGTGGGATGAGAAGCAGAGACAGTGTCAGAGGTGGTGGGGTGAGCGGCAGTTATTGTGTCAGACATGGTGGGGTGAGCGGCACTGATTGTGTCAGAGGTGGTGGGGTGAGCAGCAGTGACAATGTCAAAGGTGTTGGAATGAGCAACAGTGATTGTGTCAGAGGTGGTGGGATGAGCAGCAGTCACAGTGTCAGAAGTGGATGGGATGAGCAGCAGTGACACTGTCAGAGGTGTAGTGATGAGCAGCAGTGCTTGTGTCAGAGGTGGTGGGGTGGCGGCACTGGCCAGGGGTTAGAGGTGAGGGTGAGGCAGTGATTCTGTCAGAGGTGGTGGTATGAGCAGCAGTTATTCTGTCAGAGGTGGTGGGATGAGCAGCACTGATTGTGTCAGTGGTGGTGGGATGAGCAGCAGTGATTGTGTCACAGGTGTTGGTGTGAGCAGCAGTGATTGTGTCAGAGGTGGTGGGATGAGTGGCAGTGACTGTGTCAGAAGTGGTGGGTTGAGCGGCAGTGATTGTGTCAGAGGTGGTGGGGTGAGCAGCAGTGTTTCTGTCAGAGGTGGTGAGGAGAGCAGCAGTGATGGTGTCAGAGAGGTGGTGGAATAAGGAAGCAGAGACAGTGTCAGAGGTGGTGGGGTGAGCGACAGTTATTGTATCAGACATGGTGGGGTGAGCGGCACTGATTGTGTCAGAGGTGGTGGGGTGAGCAGCAGTGACAATGTCAGAGGTGTTGGAATGAGCAACAGTGATTGTGTCAGAGGTGGTGGGATGAGCAGCAGTCACAGTGTCAGAGGTGGTGGGATGAGCAGCAGTGACTGTATCAGAGGTGGTGGGATAAGCAGCAGTGATTGTGTCAGAGGTGGGGGGGTGAGCATCAGTGATTGTGTCAGCGGTGGTGGGATGAGCAGCAGTGATTGTGTCAGAGGTGGTGGGATGAGAAGAAGTGACATTGTCAGAGGTGGTGGGGTGAGCGGCAGTGATTGTATCAGAGATGGTGGGTTGAGCGGCAGTGATTGTGTCAGAGGTGGCGGGGTGAGCAGCAGTGACGGGGCAGAGGTGGAGGGATGAGCAGCAGTGACAATGTCAGAGGTGTTGGGATAAGCAACAGTGATTGTGTCAGAGGGGGTGGGATGAGCAGCAGTGACTGTGTAAGACGTGATGGGATGAGCACCAGTGATTGTGTCAGAGGTGGTGCGGGTGCTCAGCAGTTATTATGTCAGAGGTGGTGAGGTGAGCGGCAGTGACGGGGTCAGAGGTGATGGGATGAGCAGCAGTGCTTGTGTCAGAGGTGGTGGGGTGACTAGCAGTGATGGTGTCAGAGGCGGTGGGGTGAGTAGCAATGATGGTGTCAGAGGTGGTGGGATGAGCAGCAGTGATTGTGTCAGAGGTGGTGGAGCGAACAGCAGAGGTGGCGGGATGAGCAGCAGTGACTGTGTCAGAGGTGGTGGGATGAGCAGCAGTGACTGTGTCAGAGGTGGTGGGATGAGAAGCTGTGACAGTGTCAGAGGTGGTGGGGTGAGAAGCAGAGACCGTGTCAGAGGTGGTGGGGTGAGCGGCAGTAATTGTGTCAGAGGTGGTGGGATGAGCGGCACTGATTGTGTCAGAGGTGGTGGGATGAGCAGCAGTAACTGTGTCAGAGGTGGTGGGTTGAGCAGCAGCGATTGTGAGAGAGGTGGTGGGATGAGCAGCAGTGACAATGTCAGAGGTGCTGGGATAACCAACAGTGATTGTGTCAGATGTGGTGGGATGAGAAGCAGTGACCGTGTCAGACGTGGTGGGGTGAGCGGCAGTGATTGTGTCAGAGCTGGTGGGATGAGCAGCAGTGATTGTGTCAGAGATGGTGGGGAGAGCATCAGAGATTGTGTCAGGAATTGGTGGGATGGGCAGGAGTGATTCTGTCAGAGGTGGTGGGGTGAGCAGCAGTGACTGTGTCAGAGGTGGTGGGATGAGCATCAGTGATTGTGTCAGAGGTGGTGGGTTGAACATCAGTGATTGTGTCAGAGGTGGAGGGTGAGTATCAGTGATTGTGTTCAGGGTGGTGGGATGAGCAGCAGTGATTGTGTCAGGGGTGGTGGGGTGAACAATGGTGCATGTGTCAGTGGTGGTGGGGTGAGCAGCAGTGATTGTGTCAGAGGTGATTGGATGAGCAGTAGTGATTGTGTCATAGATGGGCGTGATCAACAGTGATTGTGTCAGAGGTGGTGGGGTGAGCATCAGTGATTTTTGTCAGCGGTGGTGGGGTGGCAGCAGTGACAGTGCCAGAGGTGGTGGGAGTGAGTGGCGAGTGATTGTGTCAGAGTGCTGGGATGAGCAGCAGTGATTGTGTCAGAGGTGGTGGGATAAGCAGCAGTGATTGTGTCAGAGGTGTTGGGGTGAGCAGCAGTGATTGTGTTAGAGGTGGTGGGTTGAGCAGCAGTGATTGTGTCAGCGGTTGTGGGGTGAGCATCAATAATTGCGTCTGGGAGGTGGGGTGAGTGGCAGTGATTGTGTCAGAAATGGTGGGGTGAGCAGCAGTGATTGTGTCTGAAGTGGTGGGATGAGCAGCAGTGATTGTGTCAGAGGTGGTGGGATGAGCAGCAGTGATTGTGTCAGAGGTGGTGGGGTGAGCAGCAGTGATGGGTCAGAGGTGGTGGGATGAGCAGCAGTGACAATGTCAGAGGTGTTGGGATGAGCAGCAGTGCTTGTGTCAGAGGTGGTGGGATGAGAGCAGTGACAGTGTCAGAGGAGGTGGGGGTGGCGGCAGTGATTGTGTCAGAGGAGTGGTGGACGGGCAGCAGTGAAAATGTCAGAGGTGTTGGGAAGAGCAGCAGTGCTTGTAGTCAGAGGTGGTGGGGTGAGCGGCAGTGATGGGGTCAGAGGTGGTGGGGTGAGCAGCAGTGATTGTGTCAGAGGTGGTGGGATGAGCAGCAGTGATTGTGTCAGAGGTGGTGGGATGAGCAGCAGTGATTGTGTCAGAGATTTTGGGGTGAGCAGCAGTGATTGTGTCAGAGGTGGTGGGATGAGCAGCAGTGATTGTGTCAGAGGTGATGGGGTGAGTGGCACTGATTGTGTCAGAAGTGGGTGGGGATGAGCAGCAGTGATTGTCAGGAGGGTGGTGGGATGAGCAGCAGTGATTGTGTCAGAGATTTAGGGATGGGCAGCAGTGATTGTGTGTCAGAGATGGTGGGATAAGCAGCAGTGATTAGTGTCAGAGGTGGTTTGGTGAGCATCAGTGATTGTGTTAGAGTTGGTGGGGTGAGCATGAGTGATTGTGTCAGAGGTGCTGGGATGAGCAGCAGTGATTGTGTCAGAGGTGGTGGGATGAGAAGCAGTGACAATGTCAGAGGTGTTGGGATGAGCAACAGTGATTGTGTCAGAGGTGGTGGTGTGAGCATCAGCGATTGTGTCAGAAGGTGGTGGGATGAGCAGCAGTGATTTGTCAGAGGTGGAGGATGAGAAGCAGTGAAGTATCAGAAGTGGTGGGGTGTGACGTGATTGTGTCAGGATGGTGGGAGTGGGCAGGTGAGATTGTGTCAGAGGTGGTGGGATGAGCAGTGAGTGATTGGTATCAGGGTGGTGGGATGAGAAGCAGTGACAGTGTCAGAGGTGTTGGGATGAGCAGCAGTGATTGTTGTCAGAGGTGGTGGGGTGAGCTGCAGTGACAGGGTCAGAGGTGGTGGGATGAGCAGCAGTGACAATGTCAAAGGCGTTGGGATAAGCAACATTGATTGTGTCAGATGTGGTGGGATGAGAAGCAGTGACAGTGTCAGAGGTGGTGTGGTGAGCGGCAGTGATTGTGTCAGAGGTGGTGGGATGAGCAGCAGTGATTGTGTCAGAGGTGGTGGGGTGAGCATCAGAGATTGTGTCAGAGTTGGTGGTATGAGCAGCAGTGATTCTGTCAGAGGTGGTGGGGTGAGCAGCAGTGACTGTGTCAGAGTTGGTGGGATGAGCATCAGTGATTGTGTCAGAGGTGGTGGGGGGAGCATCAGTGATTGTGTCAGAGGTGGTGGGGTGAGTATCAGTGATTGTGTCAGAGGTGGTGGGATGAGCAGCAGTGATTGTGTCAGTGGTGGTGGGGTGAGCAACAGTGAATGTGTCAGAGGTGGTGGGGTGAGCAGCAGTGATTGTGTCAGAGGTGGTGGGATGAGCAGCAGTGATTGTGTCAGAGATGGTGGGGTGAGCAGCAGTGATTGTGTCAGAGGTGGTGGGGTGAGCAGCAGTGATTGTGTCAGCGGTGGTGGGGTGAGCAGCAGTGACAGTGTCAGAGGTGGTAGGATGAGAAGCAGTGACAGTGTCAGAGGTGGATGGATGAGAAGCAGTGACAGTGTCAGAGGTGTTGGGGTGAGCGGCAGTAATTGTGTCAGAGGTGGTGGGATGAGCGGCACTGATTGTGTCAGAGGTGGTGGGATGAGCAGCAGTGACTGTGTCAGAGGTGGTGGGTTGAGCAGCAGTGATTGTGTCAGACGTGGTGGGATGAGAAGCAGTGACAATGTCAGAGGTGTTGGGATAAGCAACATTGATTGTGTCAGATGTGGTGGGATGAGAAGCAGTGACAGTGTCAGAGGTGGTGGGGTGAGCAGCAATGATTGTGTCAGAGGTGGTGGGATGAGCAGCAGTGATTGTGTCAGAGGTGGTGGGGTGAGCATCAGAGATTGTGTCAGAGTTGGTGGTATGAGCAGCAGTGATTCTGTCAGAGGTGGTGGGGTGAGCAGCAGTAACTGTGTCAGAGTTGGTGGGATGAGCAGCAGTGATTGTGTCAGAGGTGGTGGGATGAGCAGCAGTGATTGTGTCAGAGGTGGTGGGGTGAGCGGCAGTGACGGGGTCAGAGGTGGTGGGGTGAGCAGCAGTGATTGTGTCAGAGGTGGTGGGATGAGCAGCAGTTATTGTGTCAGAGGTGGTGGGATGAGCAGCAGTGATTGTGTCAGAGGTGGTGGGATGAGCAGCAGTGATTGTGTCAGAGGTGTTGGGATGAGCAACAGTGATTGTGTCAGAGGTGGTGGGATGAGCAGCAGTGATTGTGTCAGAGGTGGTGGGGTAAGAGGCAGTGATTGTGTCAGAAATGGCGGGGTGAGCAGCAGTGATTGCGTCAGAGGTGGAGGGATGAGCAGCAGTGATAGTGTCAGAGGTGGCGGGATGAGCAGCAGTGACTGTGTCAGATGTGGTGGGATGAGCACTAGTGACAGTGTCAGAGGTGGTGGGATGAGAGGCAGTGACAGTGTCAGAGGTGGTGGGATGAGCAGCAGTGACAATGTCAGAGATGTCGGGATAAGTAACAGTGATTGTGTCAGAGGAGGTGGGATGAGGCAGCAGTGACTGTGTCAGAGGTGGTGGGATGAGCAACTGTGACTGTGTCAGAGGTGGTGGAATAAGCAGCAGTGATTGTGTCAGAGGTGGTTGGGTGAGCATCAGTGATTGTGTCAGAGGTGGGGGGGTGAGCATCAGTGATTGTGTCAGAAGCGGTGGGATGAGCAGCAGTGATTGTGTCAGAGGTGGTGGGATGAGAAGCAGTGACAGTGTCAGAGGTGGTGGGGTGAGCGGCAGTGATTGTGTCAGAGATGGTGGGGTGAGCGGCAGTGATTGTGTCAGAGGTGGCAGGGTGAGCGGCAATCATGGGGTCAGAGGTGGTGGGATGAGCAACAGTGATTGTGTCAGCGGTGTTGGGGTGAGCAGCAGTGACTGAGTCAGTGGTGGTGATGTGAGTGGCAGAGACCGGGTCAGAGGTGGTGGGATGAGCAGCAGTGACAATGTCAGAGGTGTTGGGATGAGCAACAGTGACAACGTCAGAGGTGCTGGAATGAGAAGCAGTGACAATGTCAGAGGTGTTGGGATGAGCAGCAGTGATTGAGTCAGTGGTAGTGGGGTGAGCGGCAGTGACGGGGTCAGAGGTGGTGGGGTGAGCAGCAGTGATTGTGTCAGATGTGGTGGGATGAGCAGCAATTATTGTGTCAGAGGTGGTGGGATGAGCAGCAGTGATTGTGTAAGTGGTGGTGGGATGGGCAGCAGTGATTGTGTCAGAGGTGTTGGGGTGAGCAGCAGTGATTGTGTCAGAGGTGGTGGGATGAGCAGCAGTGATTGTGTCAGAGGTGGTGGGGTGAGAGGCAGTGATTGTGTCAGAAGTGGTGGGGTGAGCAGCAGTGATTGTGTCAGAGGTGGTGGGATGAGCAGCAGAGACAGTGTCAGAGGTGGTGGGATGAGCAGCAGTGATTGCATCAGAGGTGTGGGATGAGCAGCAGTGACTGTGTCAGAGGTGGTGGGATGAGAGGCAGTGACAGTGTCAGAGGTGGGGGGATGAGCAGCAGTGACAATGTCAGAGATGTCGGGATGAGTAAACAGTGATTGTGTCAGAGGTGGTGGGATGAGCAGCAGTGACTGTGTCAGAGGTGGTGGGATGAGCAGCAGTGACTGTGTCAGAGGTGGTGGATGAGCAGCAGTGATTGTGTCAGAGGTGGTTGGGTGAGCATCAGTGATTGTGTCAGAGATGGGGGGGTGAGCATCAGTGAATGTGTCAGAGGTGGTGGGATGAGCAGCAGTGATTGTGTCAGAGGTGGTGGGATGAGAAGCAGTGACAGTGTCAGAGGTGGTGGGGTGAGCGGCAGTGATTCTGTCAGAGATGGTGGGGTGAGCGGCAGTGATTGTGTCAGAGGTGGCAGGGTGAGCAGCACTGACGGGTCAGAGGTGGTGGGATGAGCAGCAGTGACAATGTCAGAGGTGTTGGGATGAGCAACAGTGATTGTGTCAGAGGTGGTGGGATGAGCAGACAGTGACTGTGTCAGAGGTGGTGGGATGAGCAGCAGTGACTGTGTCAGAGGTGGTGGGGTGAGAGCAGTGATGTGTCAGAGGTGGTGGGATGAGCAGCAGTGATTGTGTCAGAGGTGGTGGGATGAGCAGCAGTGATTGTGTCAGAGGTGGTGGGGTGAGCAGCAGTGATTGTGTCAGAGGTGGTGGGTTGAGCAGCAGTGATTGTGTCAGAGGTGGTGGGGTGAGCAGCAATAATTGCGTCTGGGAGGTGGGGTGAGTGGCAGTGATTGTGTCAGAAAATGGTGGGGTGAGCAACAGTGATTGTGTCTGAAGTGGTGGAATGAGCAGCAGTGATTGTGTCAGAGGTGGTGGGATGAGCAGCAGTGATTGTGTCAGAGGTGGTGGGGTGAGCAGCAGTGATGGGTCAGAGGTGGTGGGTTGAGCAGCAGTGACAATGTCAGAGGTGTTGGGATGAGCAACAGTGATTGTGTCAGATGTGGTGGGGATGAGAGCAGTGACAGTGTCAGAGGTGGTGGGAGTGGCGGCAGTGATTGTGTCAGAGGTGGTGGGCAGGCAGCAGTGAAAATGTCAGAGGTGTTGGGAAGCAGCAGTGCTTGAGTCAGAGGTGGTGGGGTGGCGGCAGTGATGGGGTCAGAGGGTGGTGGGGTGAGAGCGAGTGATTGTGTCAGAGGTGGTGGGATGAGCAGCAGTGATTGTGTCAGAGGTGGTGGGATGAGAAGAAGTGACATTGTCAGAGGTGGTGGGGTGAGCGGCAGTGATTGTATCAGAGATGGTGGGTTGAGCGGCAGTGATTGTGTCAGAGGTGGCGGGGTGAGCAGCAGTGACGGGGCAGAGGTGGAGGGATGAGCAGCAGTGACAATGTCAGAGGTGTTGGGATAAGCAACAGTGATTGTCTCAGAGGGGGTGGGATGAGCAGCAGTGACTGTGTAAGACGTGATGGGATGAGCACCAGTGATTGTGTCAGAGGTGGTGCGGGTGCTCAGCAGTTATTATGTCAGAGGTGGTGAGGTGAGCGGCAGTGACGGGGTCAGAGGTGATGGGATGAGCAGCAGTGCTTGTGTCAGAGGTGGTGGGGTGACTAGCAGTGATGGTGTCAGAAGGCGGGAGTGGGGTGAGTAGCAATGATGGTGTCCAGTGGTGGGATGAGCAGCAGTGATTGTGTCAGAGGTGGTGGAGCAGACAGCAGAGGTGGCGGGATGAGCAGCAGTGAGCTGTGTCAGAGGTGGTGGGATGAGCAGCAGTGACTGTGTCAGAGGTGGTGGGATGAGAGCTGTGACAGTGTCAGAGGTGGTGGGGTGAGAAGCAGAGACCGTGTCAGAGGAGGTGGTGGGTGGGCGGCAGTGGTGTGTCAGAGGTGGTGGGATGGCGGCACTGATTGTGTCAGAGGTGGTGGGATGAGCAGCAGTAACTGTGTCAGAGGTGGTGGGTTGAGCAGCAGCGATTGTGTGAGGTGGTGGGATGAGCAGCAGTGACAGTGTCAGGAGGTGCTGGGATAACCAACAGTGATTGTGTCAGATGTGGTGGGATGAGAAGCAGTGACCGTGTCAGGCGTGGTGGGGTGGCTGGCAGTGATTGTGTCAGAGCTGGTGGGATGAGCAGCAGTGATTGTGTCAGAGATGGTGGGAGAGCATCAGGATTGTGTCAGAATTGGTGGGATGGGCAGGAGTGATTCTGTCAGAGGGTGGTGGGGTGAGCAGCAGTGACTGTGTCAGAGGTGGTGGGATGAGCATCAGTGATTGTGTCAGAGGTGGTGGGTTGAACATCAGTGATTGTGTCAGAGGTGGAGGGGTGAGTATCAGTGATTGTGTGTCTGGGTGGTGGGATGAGCAGCAGTGGTTGTGTCAGGGGTGGTGGGGTGAACAATGGTGCATGTCAGTGGTGGTGGGGTGAGCAGCAGTGATTGTGTCAGAGGTGATTGGATGAGCAGTAGTGATTGTGTCATAGATGGGCGTGATCAGCAGTGATTGTGTCAGGAGGTGGTGGGTGAGCATCAGTGATTTTGTCAGCGGTGGTGGGGTGAGCAGCAGTGACAGTGTCAGAGGTGGTGGGGTGAGTGCGAGTGATTGTGTCAAAGTGCTGGGATGAGCAGCAGTGATTGTGTCAGAGGTGGTGGGATAAGCAGCAGTGATTGTGTCAGAGGTGTTGGGGTGAGCAGCAGTGATTGTGTTAGGGGTGGTGGGTTGAGCAGCAGTGATTGTGTCAGCGGTGGAGGGGTGAGCAGCAATAATTGCGTCTGGGAGGTGGGGTGAGTGGCAGTGATTGTGTCAGAAATGGTGGGGTGAGCAACAGTGATTGTGTCTGAAGTGGTGGGAATGAGCAGCAGTGATTGTGTCAGGGTGGTGGGATGAGCAGCAGTGATTGTGTCAGAGGTGGTGGGGTGAGCAGCAGTGATGGGTCAGAGGTGGTGGGTTGAGCAGCAGTGACAATGTCAGAGGTGTTGGGATGAGCAACAGTGATTGTGTCAGATGTGGTGGGATGAGAAGCAGTGACAGTGTCAGAGGTGGTGGGGTGAGCGGCAGTGATTGTGTCAGAGGTGGTGGGACGAGCAGCAGTGAAAATGTCAGAGGTGTTGGGAAGAGCAGCAGTGCTTGAGTCAGAGGTGGTGGGGTGAGCGGCAGTGATGGGGTCAGAGGTGGTGGGGTGAGCAGCAGTGATTGTGTCAGAGGTGGTGGGATGAGCAGCAGTGATTGTGTCAGAGGTGGTGGGATGAGAAGAAGTGACATTGTCAGAGGTGGTGGGGTGAGCGGCAGTGATTGTATCAGAGATGGTGGGTTGACCGGCAGTGATTGTGTCAGAGGTGGCGGGGTGAGCAGCAGTGACGGGGCAGAGGTGGAGGGATGAGCAGCAGTGACAATGTCAGAGGTGTTGGGATAAGCAACAGTGATTGTGTCAGAGGAATTGGGATGAGCAGCAGTGACTGTAGGCGGTGATGGGATGAGCACCAGTGATTGTCAGAGGTGAATGCGGGTGCTCAGCAGTTATTATGTCAGAGGTGGTGAGGTGAGGCGGCAGTGGCGGGGTCAGAGGTGATGGGATGAGCAGCAGTGTATGTCAGAGGTGGTGGGGTGACTAGCAGTGATGGTGTCAGAAGGCGGGAGTGGGGTGAGTAGCAATGATGGTGTCCAGTGGTGGGATGAGCAGCAGTGATTGTGTCAGGAGGTGGTGGAGGCGAGACAGCAGAGGGTGGCGGGATGAGCAGCAGTGAGCTGTGTCAGAGGTGGTGGGATGAGCAGCAGTGACTGTGTCAGGGTGGTGGGATGAGGCTGTGACAGTGTCAGAGGTGGTGGGGTGAGCTAGAGACCGTGTCAGAGGTGGTGGGGTGGCAGTGGTGTGTGTCAGAGAGGTGGTGGGATGAGCGGCACTGATTGTGTCAGAGGTGGTGGGATGAGCAGCAGTAACTGTGTCAGAGGTGGTGGGTTGAGCAGCAGCGATTGTGAGAGAGGTGGTGGGATGAGCAGCAGTGACAATGTCAGAGGTGCTGGGATAACCAACAGTGATTGTGTCAGATGTGGTGGGATGAGAAGCAGTGACCGTGTCAGACGTGGTGGGGTGAGCGGCAGTGATTGTGTCAGAGCTGGTGGGATGAGCAGCAGTGATTGTGTCAGAGATGGTGGGGAGAGCATCAGAGATTGTGTCAGAATTGGTGGGATGGGCAGGAGTGATTCTGTCAGAGGTGGTGGGGTGAGCAGCAGTGACTGTGTCAGAGGTGGTGGGATGAGCATCAGTGATTGTGTCAGAGGTGGTGGGTTGAACATCAGTGATTGTGTCAGAGGTGGAGGGGTGAGTATCAGTGATTGTGTCACAGGTGGTGGGATGAGCAGCAGTGATTGTGTCAGGGGTGGTGGGGTGAGCAATAGTGCATGTGTCAGTGGTGGTGGGGTGAGCAGCAGTGATTGTGTCAGAGGTGATTGGATGAGCAGTAGTGATTGTGTCATAGATGGAAGCGTGATCAACAGTGATTGTGTCAGAGGTGGTGGGGTGAGCATCAGTGATTTTGTCAGCGGTGGTGGGGTGAGCAGCAGTGACAGTGTCAGAGGTGGTGGGGTGAGTAGCAGTGATTGTGTCAGAAGTGCTGGGATGAGCAGCAGTGATTGTGTCAGAGGTGGTGGGATAAGCAGCAGTGATTGTGTCAGGGTGTTGGGGTGAGCAGCAGTGATTGTGTTAGGGTGGTGGGTTGAGCAGCAGTGATTGTGTCAGCGGTGGAGGGGTGAGCAGCAATAATTGCGTCTGGGAGGTGGGGTGAGTGGCAGTGATTGTGTCAGAAAATGGTGGGGTGAGCAACAGTGATTGTGTCTGAAGTGGTGGAATGAGCAGCAGTGATTGTGTCAGAGGTGGTGGGATGAGCAGCAGTGATTGTGTCAGAGGTGGTGGGGTGAGCAGCAGTGATGGGTCAGAGGTGGTGGGTTGAGCAGCAGTGACAATGTCAGAGGTGTTGGGATGAGCAACAGTGATTGTGTCAGATGTGGTGGGATGAGAAGCAGTGACAGTGTCAGAGGTGGTGGGGTGAGCGGCAGTGATTGTGTCAGAGGTGGTGGGACGAGCAGCAGTGAAAATGTCAGAGGTGTTGGGAAGAGCAGCAGTGCTTGAGTCAGAGGTGGTGGGGTGAGCGGCAGTGATGGGGTCAGAGGTGGTGGGGTGAGCAGCAGTGATTGTGTCAGAGGTGGTGGGATGAGCAGCAGTGATTGTGTCAGAGGTGGTGGGATGAGCAGCAGTGATTGTGTCAGAGATTTTGGGGTGAGCAGCAGTGATTGTGTCAGAGGGGGTGGGATGAGCAGCAGTGACTGTGTCAGAGGTGGTGGGATGAGCAGCAGTGACTGTGTCAGAGGTGGTGGGGTGAGCATCAGTGATTGTGTAAGAGGTGGTGGGATGAGCACCAGTGATTGTGTCAGAGGTGGTGCGGGTGCTCAGCAGTTATTATGTCAGAGGTGGTGAGGTGAGCGGCAGTGACGGGGTCAGAGGTGATTGGATGAGCAGCAGTGATTGTGACAGTGGTGGTTTGGTGAGTGGCACTGACGGGTTCAGAGGTGGTGGGATAGCAGCAGTGACTATGTCAGAAGTGTTGGGATGAGCAGTAGTGACAGTGTCATAGGTGATAGGGTGAGCGGTAGTGATTGTGTCAGAAGGTGGGGTGAGCAGCAGTGATTGTGTCAGAGGTGGTGGGGTGAGCATCAGTGATTGTGTCAGTGGTGGTGGGGTGATGGCAGTGACTGTCAGAGGTGATGGGATGAGCAGCAGTGCTTGTGTCAGAGGTGGTGGGGTGACTAGCAGTGATGGTGTCAGAGGCGGTGGGGTGAGTAGCAATGATTGTGTCAGAAGTGGTGGGATGAGCAGCAGTGATTGTGTCAGAGGTGATGGGGTGAGTAGCAATGATTGTGCCAGAGTTGGTGGAATGAGCAGCAGTGATTCTATCAGAGGTGGCGGGATGAGCAGCAGTGACTGTGTCAGAGGTGGTGGGATGAGCAGCAGTGACAGTGTCAGAGCTGGTGGGATGAGAAGCAGTGACAGTGTCAGAGGTGGTGGGATGAGAAGCAGTGACAGTGTCAGAGGTGGTGGGGTGAGCGGCAGTAATTGTGTCAGAGGTTGTGGGATGGCTGATTGTGTCAGAGGTGGTGGGATGAAACAGCAGTGACTGTGTCAGAGGTGGTGGGTTGAGCAGCAGGGATTGTGTCAGGGTGGTGGGATGAGCAGCAGTGACAATGTCAGAGGTGTTGGGATGAGCAGCAGGGACTGTGTCAGAGGTGTTGGGATGAGCAGCAGTGAGAATGTCAGAGGTGGTGGGATGAGCAGCAGTGACACTGTCAGAGATGTAGTGATGAGCAGCAGTGCTTGTGTCAGAGGTGGTGGGGTGAGCGGCACTGACGGGGTTAGAGGTGAGGGGATGAGCAGCAGTGATTGTGTCAGAGGTGGTGGGATGAGCAGCAGTTATTCTGTCAGAGGTGGTGGGATGAGCAGCACTGATTGTGTCAGTGAGTGGTGGGATGAGCAGCAGTGATTGTGTCAGAGGTGGTGGGGTGAGTAGCAGTGACTGTCAGAAGTGGTGGGATGAGTGGCAGTGACTGTGTCAAAGTGGTGGGTTGAAAGCGGCAGTGATTGTGTCAGAGGTGGTGGGGTGAGTGGCAGTGACTGTGTCAGAAGTGGTGGGTTGAGCGGCAGTGATTGTGTCAGAGGTGGTGGGGTGAGCAGCAGTGTTTCTGTCAGAGGTGGTGAGGAAAGCAGCAGTGATGGTGTCAGAGGTGGTGGGATGAGTGGCAGTGACTGTGTCAGAAGTGGTGGGTTGAGCGTGATTGTGTCAGAGGTGGTGGAATGAGTGGCAGTGATTGTGTCAGAGAGTGGTGGGTTGGCGGCAGTGATTGTGTCAGAGGTGGTGGAATGAGTGGCAGTGACTGTGTCAGAAGTGGTGGGTTGAGCGGCAGTGATTGTGTCAGAGGTGGTGGGGTGAGCAGCAGTGTTTCTGTCAGAGGTGGTGAGGAGAGCAGCAGTGATGGTGTCAGAGGTGGTGGGATGAGAAGCAGAGACAGTGTCAGAGGTGGTGGGGTGAGCGGCAGTTATTGTGTCAGACATGGTGGGGTGAGCGGCAGTGATTGTGTCAGAGGTGGTGGGATGAGCAGCAGTGACAATGTCAAAGGTGTTGGAATGAGCAACTGTGATTTTGTCAGAGGTGGTGGGATGAGCAGCAGTCACAGCGTCAGAGGTGGATGGGATGAGCAGCAGTGACACTGTCAGAGGTGTAGTGATGAGCAGCAGTGCTTGTGTCAGAGGTGGTGGGGTGAGCGGCACTGACGGGGTTAGAGGTGAGGGGGTGAGGAGCAGTGATTCTGTCAGAGGTGGTGGTATGAGCAGCAGTTATTCTGTCAGAGGTGGTGGGATGAGCAGCACTGATTGTGTCAGTGGTGGTGGGATGAGCAGCAGTGATTGTGTCACAGGTGTTGGTGTGAGCAGCAGTGATTGTGTCAGAGGTGGTGGGATGAGTGGCAGTGACTGTGTCAGAAGTGGTGGGTTGAGCGGCAGTGATTGTGTCAGAGGTGGTGGGGTGAGCAGCAGTGTTTCTGTCAGAGGTGGTGAGGAGAGCAGCAGTGATGGTGTCAGAGGTGGTGGGGTGAGCAGCAGTGATGGGTCAGAGGTGGTGGGATGAGCAGCAGTGACAATGTCAGAGGTGTTGGGATGAGCAGCAGTGATTGTGTCAGAGGTGGTGGGGTGAGCAGCAGTGACAATGTCAGAGGTGTTGGAATGAGCAACAGTGATTGTGTCAGAGGTGGTGGGATGAGCAGCAGTCACAGTGTCAGAGGTGGTGGGATGAGCAGCAGTGACTGTATCAGAGGTGGTGGGATAAGCAGCAGTGATTGTGTCAGAGGTGGGGGGGTGAGCATCAGTGATTGTGTCAGCGGTGGTGGGATGAGCAGCAGTGATTGTGTCAGAGGTGGTGGGATGAGAAGAAGTGACATTGTCAGAGGTGGTGGGGTGAGCGGCAGTGATTGTATCCAAGATGGTGGGTTGGCGGCAGTGATTGTGTCAGAGGTGAGGTGAGCAGCAGCAGTGGCGGGCAGAGGTGGAGGGATGAGCAGCAGTGACAATGTCAGAGGTGTTGGGATAAACAACAGTGATTGTGTCAGAGGGTGGGATGAGCAGCAGTGACTGTGTAAGACCTGATAGGATGAGCTTTTCCAGTGATTGTGTCAAATTGGGTGCAGGGTGCTCCAGCGTTAATGTAACAGAGGTGGTGAGGTGGCGGCAGTGGCGGGGTCAGAGGTGATGGGATGAGCAGCAGTGTATGTCAGAGGTGGTGGGGTGACTAGCAGTGATGGTGTCAGAAGGCGGGAGTGGGGTGAGTAGCAATGATGGTGTCCAGGTGGTGGGATGAGCAGCAGTGATTGTGTCAGGAGGTGGTGGAGCGAGACAGCAGAGGGTGGCGGGATGAGCAGCAGTGAGCTGTGTCAGAGGTGGTGGGATGAGCAACAGTGACTGTGTCAGGGTGGTGGGATGAGGCTGTGACAGTGTCAGGAGGTGGTGGGGTGAGAAGCAGGACCGTGTCAGAGGTGGTGGGGTGGGCGGCAGTAATTGTGTCAGAGGTGGTGGGATGAGCGGCACTGATTGTGTCAGAGGTGGTGGGATGAGCAGCAGTAACTGTGTCAGAGGTGGTGGGTTGAGCAGCAGCGATTGTGTGAGAGGTGGTGGGATGAGCAGCAGTGACAATGTCAGAGGTGCTGGGATAACCAACAGTGATTGTGTCAGATGTGGTGGGATGAGAAGCAGTGACCGTGTCAGACGTGGTGGGGTGAGCGGCAGTGATTGTGTCAGAGCTGGTGGGATGAGCAGCAGTGATTGTGTCAGAGATGGTGGGGAGAGCATCAGAGATTGTGTCAGAATTGGTGGGATGGGCAGGAGTGATTCTGTCAGAGGTGGTGGGTGAGCAGCAGTGACTGTGTCAGGAGGTGGTGGGATGAGCATCAGTGATTGTGTCAGAGGTGGTGGGTTGAACATCAGTGATTGTGTCAGAGGTGGAGGGTGAGTATCAGTGATTGTGTCTGGGTGGTGGGATGAGCAGCAGTGATTGTGTCAGGGGTGGTGGGGTGAACAATGGTGCATGTGTCAGTGGTGGTGGGGTAGCAGCAGTGATTGTGTCAGAGGTGATTGGATGAGCAGTAGTGATTGTGTCATAGATGGGCGTGATCAACAGTGATTGTGTCAGAGGTGGTGGGTGAGCATCAGTGATTTTGTCAGCGGTGGTGGGGTGAGCAGCAGTGACAGTGCAGAGGTGGTGGGGTGAGTATGATGATTGTGTCAGAGTGCTGGGATGAGCAGCAGTGATTGTGTCAGAGGTGGTGGGATAAGCAGCAGTGATTGTGTCAGAGGTGTTGGGGTGAGCAGCAGTGATTGTGTTAGGGTGGTGGGTTGAGCAGCAGTGATTGTGTCAGCGGTGGAGGGGTGAGCAGCAATAATTGCGTCTGGGAGGTGGGGTGAGTGGCAGTGATTGTGTCAGAAATGGTGGGGTGAGCAACAGTGATTGTGTCTGGAAGTGGTGGAATGAGCAGCAGTGATTGTGTCAGAGGTGGTGGGGTGAGCAGCAGTGATTGTGTCAGAGGTGGTGGGGTGAGCAGCAGTGATGGGTCAGAGGTGGTGGGATGAGCAGCAGTGACAATGTCAGAGGTGTTGGGATGAGCAACAGTGATTGTGTCAGATGTGGTGGGATGAGAAGCAGTGACAGTGTCAGAGGTGGTGGGGTGAGCGGCAGTGATTGTGTCAGAGGTGGTGGGCAGGCAGCAGTGAAAATGTCAGAGGTGTTGGGAAGAGCAGCAGTGCTTGGAGTCAGAGGTGGTGGGGTGGCGGCAGTGATGGGGTCAGAAGGTAGTGGGGTGAGCTTAGTGGATTGTGTCAGGGTGGTGGGATGAGCAGCAGTGATTGTGTCAGAGGTGGTGGGATGGAGCAGCAGTGATTGTGTCAGAGATTTTGGGTGAGCAGCAGTGATTGTGTCAGAGGTGGTGGGATGGCAGCAGTGATTGTGTCAGAGGTGATGGGGTGGGTGGCACTGATTGTGTCAGAGTGGTGGGGATGAGCAGCAGTGATTGTGTCAGAGGTGGTGGGATGAGCAGCAGTGATTGTGTCAGAGATGGTGGGATGGGCAGCAGTGGGGTGTGTCAGGCGGTTTGGATGAGCACCAGTGATTGTGTCAGGGGTAGTGGGGTGAGCATGCAGTGATTATGTCAGAGGTGGTGGGATGAGCAGCAGTGATGTGTCAGAGGTGGTGGGATGAGCAGCAGTGTATGTCAGAGGTGGTGGGATGACAAGCAGTGATGGTGTCAGAGGAGGTGGTGGGGTGAGCAGCAATGATGTGTCAGAGGTGGTGGGATGAGCAGCAGTGATTGTGTCAGAGGTGGTGGGTGAGCAGCAGGATTAGTCAGAGGTGGTGGGATGAGCAGCAGTGATTGTGTCAGAGGTGGTGGGATGAGCAGCAGTGATGTGTCAGAGGTGGTGGGATGAGCAGCAGTGACTGTGTCAGAGGTGGTGGGGTGAGCAGCAGTGATTGTGTCAGAGGTGGTGGGATGAGCAGTAGTGATTGTGTCAGAGGTGGTGGGATGAGCAGCAGTGACAATGTCAGAGGTGTTGGGATGAGCAACAGTGATTGTGTCAGAGGTGGTGGGGTGAGCTGCAGTGACGGGTCAGAAGTGGTGGGATGAGCAGCAGTGACAATGTCAAAGGCGTTGGGATAAGCAACATTGATTGTGTCAGATGTGGTGGGATGAGAAGCAGTGACAGTGTCAGAGGTGGTGGGGTGAGCGGCAGTGATTGTGTCAGAGGTGGTGGGATGAGCAGCAGTGATTGTGTCAGAGGTGGTGGGGTGAGCATCAGTGATTGTGTCAGAGGTGGTGGGATGAGCAGCAGTGATTCTGTCAGAGGTGGTGGGGTGAGCAGCAGTGACTGTGTCAGAGGTGGTGGGATGAGCATCAGTGATTGTGTCAGAGGTGGTGGGGTGAGCATCAGTGATTGTGTCAGAGGTGGTGGGGTGAGTATCAGTGATTGTGTCAGAGGTGGTGGGATGAGCAGCAGTGATTGTGTCAGTGGTGGTGGGGTGAGCAACAGTGAATGTGTCAGAGGTGGTGGGGTGAGCAGCAGTGATTGTGTCAGAGGTGATGGGATGCGCAGTAGTGATTGTGTCAGAGATGGTGGGGTGAGCAGCAGTGATTGTGTCAGAGGTGGTGGGGTGAGCATCAGTGATTGTGTCAGCGGTGGTGGGGTGAGCAGCAGTGACAGTGTCAGAGGTGGTAGGATGAGAAGCAGTGACAGTGTCAGAGGTGGTTGGATGAGAAGCAGTGACAGTGTCAGAGGTGTTGGGGTGAGCAGCAGTGATTGTGTCAGAGGTGGTGGGATGGAGCAGCACTGATTGTGTCAGAGGTGGTGGGATGAGCAGCAGGGCTGGTAGTCAGAGGTGGTGGGTTGAGGCAGCAGATGATTGTGTCAGAGATGGTGGGATGGGAAGCAGTGAGCAATGTCAGAGAGTGTTGGGATAAGCAACAGTGATTGTGTCATGATGTGGTGGGATGAGAGCAGTGACAGTGTCAGAGGTGGTGGGGTGAGCAACAGTTAGTGTCAGAGGTGGTGGGATGAGGCAGCAGTGATTTGTCAGAGGTAGTGGGGTGAGCATCAGAGATTATGTCAGGATTGGTGGTATGAGGCAGCAGTGATTCTGTCAGAGGTGGTGGGGTGAACAGCAATAACAGTGTCAAGGTTGGTGGGATGAGCAGCAGTTTATGTCAGAGGTGGTGGGATGAGCAGCAGTGATTGTGTCAGAAGGTGGTGGGGTGGCGGCAGTGGCGAGGTCAGAAGGTGGTGGGGTGAGCAGCAGTGATTGTGTCAGGGTGGTGGGATGAGCAGCAGTTATTGTCAGTCAGAGTGGTGGGATGAGCAGCAGTGGATAGTGTCAGAGGTGGTGGGATGAGCAGCAGTGATTGTGTCAGAGGTGTTGGGATGAGCAGCAGTGATTGTGTCAGAGGTGGTGGGATGAGCAGCAGTGAGTTATGTCAGAGGTGGTGGGATTAGAGGCGGTGGATTTGTCCAGAAATGGCTGGGGTGAGCAGCAGTGATTGCGTCAGAGGGTGGAGGGATGAGCAGCAGTGATGGTGTCAGAGGGTGGGCGGGATGAGCAGCAGTGACTGTGTCAGATGTGGTGGGATGAGCACTAGTGACAGTGTCAGAGGTGGTGGGATGAGAGGGCAGTGACGAGTGTCAGAGAGTGGTGGGATGAGCAGCAGTGACAATGTCAGAGTAAGTAGGGATAGTAACGAGTGATTGTGTCAGAGGAGGTGGGATGACAGCAGTGACTGTGTCAGAGGTGAGTGGGATGAACAACTGTGACTGTGTCAGAGGTGGTGGAATAAGCAGCAGTGATTGTCAGAGAGGTGGATGGGATGAGCATCAGTGATTGTGTCAGAGGGTGGGGGTGAGAGCATCAGTGATTGTGTGTCAGAGGATTGGGATGAGCAGCAGTGATTGTGTCAGAGGATGGTGGGATGAGACAGCAGTGACAGTGTCAGAGGTGGTGGGGGGAGGCAGTGATTGTGTCAGAGATGGTGGGGTGGACGGCAGTGATTGTGTCCAGAGGTGGTTGGGTGAGCGGCAATCATGGGGTCAGAGGTGGTGGGATGAGCAGCAGTGATTGTGTCAGCGGTGGTGGGTTGAGCAGCAGTGATTGGTGTCAGGGGTGGTGATGGAGTGAGCAGCAGACTGGGTCAGAGGTGGTGGATGAGCAGCAGTGAGTTGTGTCAGAGGTGGTGGGATGAGCAACAGTGACTGTGTCAGAGGTGGTGGGATGAGCAGCAGTGATTGTGTCAGAGGTGGTGGGATGAGCAGCAGTGATTGTGTCAGAGGTGGTGGGGTTGAGCAGCAGTGATTGTGTCAGAGGTGGTGGGATGAGCAGCAGTGATAGTGTCAGAGGTGGTGGGATGAGCAGCAGTGATTGTGTCAGAGGTGGTGGGATGAGCAGCAGTGATTGTGTCAGAGGTGGTGGGATGAGCAGCAGTGATTAGTGTCAGAGGTGGTGGGATGAGCAGCAGTGATTGTGTCAGAGGTGGTGGGATGAACAGCAGTGATTGTGTCAGAGGTGGTGGGGTGAGCAGCAGTGATTGTGTCAGAGGTGGTGGGATGAGCAGCAGTGATTGTGTCAGAGGTGGTGGGATGAGCAGCAGTGACTGTGTCAGAGGTGGTGGGATGAGCAGCAGTGATTGTGTCAGAGGTGGTGGGATGAGCAGCAGTGACTGTGTCAGAGGTGGTGGGATGAGAGGCAGTGATAGTGTCAGAGGTGGTGGGATGAGCAGCAGTGATAGTGTCAGAGGTGGTGGGGTGAGTAGCAGTGATTGTGTCAGAGGTGGTGGGATGAGCAGCAGTGATTGTGTCAGAGGTGGTGGGATGAGCAGCAGTGATGTGTCAGAGGTGGTGGGATGAGCAGCAGTGATTGTGTCAGAGGTGGTGGGATGAGCAGCAGTGATTGTGTCAGAGGTGTTGGGATGAGCAGCAGTGATTGTGTCAGAGGTGGTGGGATGAGCAGCAGTGATTGTGTCAGAGGTGGTGGGATGAGCAGCAGTGACAGTGTCAGAGGTGGTGGGATGAGCAGCAGTGATTGTGTCAGAGGTGGTGGGGTGAGCAGCAGTGATTGTGTCAGAGGTGGTGGGATGAGCAGCAGTGATTGTGTCAGAGGTGGTGGGATGAGCAGCAGTGATTGTGTCAGAGGTGGTGGGATGAGCAGCAGTGATTGTGTCAGAGGTGGTGGGATGAGCAGCAGTGATTGTGTCAGAGGTGGTGGGGTGAGCATCAGTGATTGTGTCAGAGGTGGTGGGGTGAGCAGCAGTGATTGTGTCAGAGGTGGTGGGATGAGCAGCAGTGATTGTGTCAGAGGTGGTGGGATGAGCAGCAGTGATTGTGTCAGAGGTGGTGGGATGAGCAGCAGTGATTGTGTCAGAGGTGGTGGGATGAGCAGCAGTGACTGTGTCAGAGGTGGTGGGGTGAGCAGCAGTGATTGTGTCAGAGGTGGTGGGGTGAGCATCAGTGATTGTGTCAGAGGTGGTGGGGTGAGCAGCAGTGACTGTGTCAGAGGTGATGGGATGAGCAGCAGTGCTTGTGTCAGAGGTGGTGGGATGACTAGCAGTGATGGTGTCAGAGGTGTTGGGATGAGCAGCAGTGCTTGTGTCAGAGGTGGTGGGGTGAGCGGCAGTGATTGTGTCAGAGGTGGTGGGGTGAGCAGCAGTGATTGTGTCAGAGGTGGTGGGATGAGCAGCAGTGATTCTGTCAGAGGTGGTGGGATGAGCAGCAGTGACAGTGTCAGAGGTGGTGGGATGAGCAGCAGTGACATGTGTCAGAGGTGGTGGGATGAGCAGCAGTGATTGTGTCAGAGGTGGTGGGATGAGCAGCAGTGATTGTGTCAGAGGTGGTGGGATGAGCAGCAGTGATTGTGTCAGAGGTGGTGGGATGAGCAGCAGTGATTGTGTCAGAGGTGGTGGGATGAGCAGCAGTGACTGTGTCAGAGGTGGTGGGATGAGCAGCAGTGATGTGTCAGAGGTGGTGGGATGAGCAGCAGTGATTGTGTCAGAGGTGGTGGGATGAGCAGCAGTGATTGTGTCAGAGGTGGTGGGATGAGCAGCAGTGATTGTGTCAGAGGTGGTGGGGTGAGCAGCAGTGATTGTGTCAGAGGTGGTGGGATGAGAAGCAGTGACAGTGTCAGAGGTGGTGGGTGAGCGGCAGTGATTGTGTCAGAGGTGGTGGGGTGAGCTGCAGTGCCGGGTCAGAGGTGGTGGGATGAGCAGCAGTGACAATGTCAGAGGCGTTGGGATGAGCAACAGTGATTTTTTCAGAGGTGGTGGGATGAGCAGCTGTGATTGTGTCAGAGGTGGTGGGGGTGAGCAGCAGTTATATCAGAGTTGGTGAGGTGAGCGGCAGTGACTGGGTCAGGGTGAGAGGGGCACAGGACCCTAGGCAGCATGGATTCACAGCGGGAAGGTCATGCCAGACAAATCTGATAGATTTCTTTGACTGGGTGACCAAAGTAGTAGATCAGGGAGGGGCTGTGGACATGGCCTACCTAGACTTTAGTAAGGCATTTGACACAGTCCCACACAAAAGATTAATATACAAGTTAGCCAGCCTGGGAGTGGGTCCCAAGATGACAGCCTGGGTAAAGAATTGGCTGGAGAATAGGACACAGAGAGTAATAGTAAATGGAGTCCACTCTGAAGAAAGGGGGGTTACTAGTGGGGTACGGAGGGTTCAGTATTAGGACCAGTCCTCTTCAATGTCTTTATAAGCGACATTGCAGAGGGACTGGAAGGAAAAGTATGTCTCTTTGCAGATGACACAAAGATCTGCAACAGAGTTGATGCACAGGGTGGAGTAGGAAAGGATGAGAAGGGACTTGGCAAAGTTAGAGGAATGGTCAAATGTATGGCAGCTTAGATTCAATGCTAAGAAGTGCAAGGTAATGCACCTGGGAAACAAAAACCCAGGGGAAGAGTACACAATGGGGGGTGAGATACTAACAACAAAAATGGAAAGGGACCTGGGGGTAGTCATATCAGATGACCTAAAGGTGGGCAAGCAATGTGAGAGGGCAGCAAGGAGGGCTGGGGGGATACTGGGATGCATAGGGAGAGGCATCACCAGTAGAAAACAGGAAGTTATTATCCCTCTGTACAGACAGCTGGTGAGACCCCATCTGGAGTACTGCGTGCAGTTCTGGAGACCCAATCTCCAAAAAGACATAGACAGGATGGAAGCTGTCCAGAGGAGGGCAACTAAAATGGTGCAGGGTCTGCACCAGAAGACATATGAAGAGAGATGAAAGGAGCTTAATATGTATAGCCTCGAGGAAAGGAGGAGAGGGGGACATGACAGAAACTTTCAAGTACCTCAAGGAATCAACAAAGTCCAAGAGGGTAGCATCTTTCAAAAAGAGGTGTGCAAGAACAAGAGGGCACAATTTGAAGATGAGAGGGGCGCTCAGAGGTAATTTAAGGAAGCATTTTTTCACAGAGAGGTTGTGGATGCATGGAACAGCCTTCCGGAGGAGGTAAATGTGGAATTCAAGCATGCATCGGACAGTCATAAGGCCATTCTAGGGGGTGGGGTAGAAAGAAGTAGGCTGCTGTTAACTACGATCTGCAGCTTATCCAGTAGGTAGGGAAATGGGCAGACTAGGTGAGCCAAGCAGTCCTTATCTGCCGTCAAATTCTGTGTTTCTATGTTCCAAGGCCTGACCTGGACCCAGCTCTCCCTGCTAATCCCACCCTTCGTGCTTTATCCCATGCACCCTGATTCTAAAGTCCTCAGCTGGGTGTCGATCCAAGGGTCTCCATCGCCACCGGCCACTAACCAGAATAATTACACTGCTGTTATTATCTAGTAATGTACACCCAAACCCAGGACCTACTGCTTCCAGCCCTTCTAAACCCTGTACTGCAACTGGCCTCCGCTTTGCATCCTTAAACATTTGCAGTCTCCTAAAGAAATCTGCTGCCCTCCAGTGCTGGGTCGTTCAACATCAACCTGACATAATTGCACTGGTAGAGACTTGGCTCTCCAAATCCATCCCCAACTCCGCTTATCACTCTCTCTGGATATACCATCTAGGGGAAGACCGAGTAGGCAAACACAGTGGTGGTTGCGCACTCACTCGCAAGGACTTCCTTAAAGGTCAGGCACTCCAGCTCCTAAACTTGATTATGGAGCCCAAGCCCTCACCTTAAAATCACCCTGACCGCTCCGAGCTCTCTTCCACGGTCTCCTCATCACACCCGAGGAATCAAAACCAAGCGGTCCAGTCCCTCATTGACTATCTCACATCTCTCCTCACAAAGTGGAGCAAGTCATCCTAGGTGATCGCAATGTTAACTGGCTTGCCTCCTGCCTCCCCATATAAGGGACTCCTTTGCTGCCATGGATATGTCCCAGTTAGTCACCCAGCCCACCAGATTCAACCACTCTACTGGCACCAGCACTCTCCTAGATGTTGTTATATCTAACCCTTCTAAAATCCGGGATGTCACTGTCCTCCCCAACTCTCTTAGTGATCACTCCCCAGTCCTCTGTCTCTGGTCATCCTCCTCCTGAAGCCAGTGTCCCAGGCCACTCTATGCACGATTTATGCCTCGGCGGCCTCAAGAAAATTAAAACAATACCTAGCCCAGCTAGACTGGTCCCCTATTCAGTGCACCTCTGACATTGACTCAACTCTTGACCCCTTCACAGATGCCTTCTGTAAGGCTTGTGACCTTTCTCCCTCACAGGATCCGCCTCCAAAAATGCAATGCCCCATGGATCACCCCACCCTCCTCCAGAGACTCAAAACAGAGAGATAATCTCTGGCACATTGCTGTAGAATCTGGAAAGGCGCCTGAGAGACAGGCCCTACAACACAGAATGCAATAAGTGCACTTGAGCCATTAGGGCGGGCCAAGGCAGAGCACTACCAGACCACCCTCACTTCCACTCGGGTTCAGCCCGACCTTCTGGGATAATATGAAAGGGCTAAATGGGAAGTCCCGCTCCCCACCATCTCAGCTCTCCATCAATGGCCCCCACCACAGATCCACTCCTCATAGCCGATTGCCTTAGCACTGCCTTCTCTGACCTCGCTCAGTCCTCCCCAGCAGCTTCTTTGACCCAATCCTCACCTCTCTCCCTCCGTCCTGCATCGCCCACCATCTCTACCCTGCGCACCCGATCCCCAAGAAGCCAGGCCGCACCTGCTAAAAGCCTTAGGCAGCAGTAACCCCAGCAGTGACCCCTCAGACTCCAGGATCCTCTGTGTGGTCTTGGGACGAAGTCTTGGTCCCCTGACTGACCTTCTAAACCGGTCTCTATGCTCTGGGTCAGTTCCCAAGTGCTTGGAAAACTACTGAAATCACACCCATACATAAGAGTGGGGACAGTCCACCCCAACAATTACCATCCCATCTCCATCCTCCCCCACTCTCTAAGCCCTTGAAAAAGTGGTGTTGATCCAGCTCTCTAAATACCCTAACCAAGTATGACATTATGTGTCCAGAGCAGCATGGTTTCCACCAGGACACAGTACAACCAATGGCTCTCCTGGAATTCTCCCAACAACTGCATGCTGCTCTTGACTCTGGCAGCCTTGCAGGAGCAATGTTCATTGACCTCTCCAAGGCCTTTGACACTGTCTGTCATCCCCTTCTACTTGACTCTCTCCACCAACTTGGCTTCTCTGGTGGCCCCATTTCCTGGTTCTTTAGCTACCGCTATGCTAGATCCCAATGTGTCAAGATCAGCGGCTCCCTCTCCAGCACTCTTCCCGTTCGCTCCAGGGTCCCTCAGGGCTTCATTCTGGGTCCAATACTTTTTAGTCTCTACCTCAACACCCTCCCCAGCTCATGTACCGGTAAAATGCTCCTCTACGACGACCATGCATTCCTCGTTGCTTCACATCCCAATCCCACCAGTTATCCCTCCAGCAAGCTTACAACCAAGCCGAAAGGTGGTTCGGAGACCGCAGACTGGTCATTAACCTAAAGAAAACCAAATCAATGCTCTTCTCTCACCACCAAAATAAAGCTAAAAATACCCCCCTCTTGATTATCCCCAGCACTCTGCACCCTCTAGAACAAGTGACCACATACAAGTACCTAGGCATCACGTTCGATACTGCCCTCTCCTTCCACACCCACATTAATGCCCTGTCAGCCACCATTAATTCTCAGATTGGCCTGCTATACCGGCACAGGGACTGCCTGCCTCAGGTTGCCCTCAGGCTGGCCATCACTTCCTCAGTCTTGTCCCTAAGTGGACTATAACTTGCCCATCTATGCTGCAGCTGACAGCACTGCCCTCTCAAAATCCAACTCTCTGTCAATAAGGCCTGTAGTCTCCTGACCGGTGCCTCCATCCGTACTCACACCTGCCTCTCTATACTACCACCAATCTTCTCAACTTTGAGGAGCGACTGCTCTACCAGACCTGCCTTCTCACTGAGAAATCTGTGCTAGTACTCTTCCCGGGTCTCCACCTCCCTACAGCAGCCATCTTCATCCATCACCACCCATAGCTCTGTTAAGGACCCTTTCTAGGTGCCCAGAACCAAGACCTCTCTTGCCCAGAGATCCTTACTCTACCGAGCCCCCACCTGGTTCAACTCCCTCCCTAGCTGCATCTCCAACTTGCCACAAATTGGCTCCTTCAAAGCAGCCCTTCGGAACCATATCTTTAATACCCGCTGTTGTAGGTGCAACTAACCCCCTGTTGTAACCTGTGGTTCCCGCCCGCCTTGCCCCCTGGCTCGAAAACGTCCATTGGACAGTCTCTCCCTACCCCTTCCCTACTAGGTCCAAACAGGGGTGTAACCCATTGTCTTCTCTAAGGACCTACCATATCCATGAGTGTAACTCACAATTTTGTAACATACAAACTACTACATTATGTAATCTAAGTGTATCTATGTTAAATGTTCCTTTACCTGCACTGTAATGTTATCCTCTGTTTTAATCTGCACTGTAATAACTGTCTTGATGTCTGCCTCCCATTGTATGAGGTGCCTTTGTAAATGAGTCTCTGACCTCAAAGGTTGTAAACCCGCTTTGTAATGAATAAAAAAAAAAAAAAAAAGACTGCAAGTACATTTGCCCAATTGGATCTGCCCTTATGGGTATGCTGCATCTTAAAACTCCCATTCAGGCCCCTATCCTACCATGGGATCTTGTATTTTTATTAGAAAAGCTTACGTTGGACTTCCGGTGACGTCACCGACTGGAATGGTGCCTTAGCTGCTGAGCTCTCTGATCCCTCTCAAGACAATCTAAACAAATCGGCTCTCATAGAATGGCATCTCCAGCCAAACAAAAGAGGAACAAGCCGGGAAAACTTCTAGTTACTTCCATGCAAAAATTAAGGGAGATGATTCAGGCAGACATCGAAGATATCCCGGAGACGCGAGGCGCGCCCTCAGACCCACACCAGGCCTCGCCTCAGCACGACTCTCCCACAAGAAGACATAGTTAGATGATAAAACAGACGCCTCTGCGGTTGCAAAGATAGATAGTACACTACTGAGCTCCACGATCAGATTTTAATCAGATCAACCACAAGGCTGAACAGCTGGAACTTGGATTAACACAGACCATGGAGCAGGCGGACAGACAGGACTGCCTGATGATGTACCTCCTGGCCAGGGCGAGAGATCAATCAAGACTGGGCGACCTTGAAGGGAGGAGCAGGAGACAAAACATTCAGATTCACGGGTCCAGAGGGCTTGGCAGAGAAAGAAACAGATAATATTGTCTTCATTCAAACCCTTCTGCGAAATTCGCTGAAGCTTCTGGCAGAGCTAGACTTAGAAATAGACCAGGCCCACCGGTCGCTAGTATCCCGACCCAGAAATCAAGAAGCGAGGGCCCTCATTGCTCATTGTTAGAATGGCTTCATACAGAAGAAGAGGACATCCTAAGAAGGCCTGGCAACAAAAGGTCATGTATCAGGGCCATAAATAATTCACGACAACGATCACACAACTGACGTTCAGGAGGCGCGAAAGACTCTCTGGCCCATAATCAAGCAACTCAGGCTTAAAGGCATTAAAGCACAGATCTTGCATCCAGCCAAAATTAAAGTGCTCACACAGCAAGGAATAAAGTTTTTAAAGATCTCTTGGAGGCTTTACTTACCTTGAAAGTCTCAGCATTCATGCCCCCAATGACCGAAGGAAAAGCTTGAAAAGGATCTGATAGCCTCAGCTTGGGCCATAGCTCAAAAAGGAACGACGAAGATGGGCTCCACGCAGCGCAACTCCCGGACAACACTACGGGCAGACATCGCTCAGATGATCCACAAGTACTGTGAATCATCCTCAATAAACAAAGCTGCGATGCACCTACAGTCCCTGGATCACCAAGCGGAAGAAGAATCGTCCGACCATGAAGAGGCGCGGCTGGAACAAACACACAGCCCAAGATGAAAGTTAACAATTGATGGTCTAATTGAACTTTTGCTTTTTCTTACTCCTCTCCCCAGATGATCTACATTGGGACTCCCAGTCTCTCGGGACTGAACTGTTTCTGCCTGAATGGTATCCAGCTGTGAGTAAGCGGGTGAGGATTCGAGTCTCAAATGTGGAAAACCGGGTGGTTGAGACGTTACTTCATTTTTTTACTCTGTCCCTAGTTCACCTGAATCCCAGTGCGTCTCCTATATGTGACTGGAGATGGGTCCCGGGTTTACTGGGGGGGGGGTTGCAGAGTGACTCAGCTCTGTTGCCCAGTTCGCGAGGCGACTTGTAGTTGAGCCCTGATATGGCACTGAAGTTTAATGTAACAAGATATAACGAGCTGGGCATGGTACACGGCGCTGGGACCTCTGACACCCTTGAAATCTACTAATGGCCAGGAGAATCCCTTCCTGACGCCTAGGTCCTGATGCTCCCTTCCTGTCGCCTAGGTCCTGATGCTAAAGGCTGTTAGATTTGGGCCTTGTGAGGCTTTGAGCAGTAGAAACCCACTCCATGTAGTTTGGACATGCTCCCTTACTTTCTCCCCGGCTTCCAGTCAAACGGCCACACGATCTGAAGTGAAACAAATGCCTCCAGCATCTGTTGAGCTGCGCGAATTCAAAATATGGCCTCCTTGACATAGGCTATCTTATGTGGACCGAGATCCGAATCCTGTGCTCCCCTTCTAGATTGGGTGATCTTAGAGACGCCTCGCTGCTCACATAGTAGAAACCGCCAGAGCAGCAGGACTGCGGAGTGAGAGGCCTAACCAACCTCGAGGTACAGCCTGATTTATTTCTTTTCGTATTTATTTTTATCTTTACTGGGAATTAGTAACCTGCTTAGATATGACGAGTCGTTGGTCCCCCGGGACAGAATTTAATTTAATGTTAACCACGTGTTGGTATGGGAGGCTAGTTCTTACAGGATTCCCACCACGCCCTAGCTCAGCGATTAAAGCAGGCACAGTGAGTTCAGACCTAAAATTTTCTTCTGACGCCTAGAAACTGAATAATGACCAGGGCTAAGGGTGAGTTATTTAGTCAAGTTCGGGTCCAGAGATGGGGGGAAGAGGGAAGACACGGATACTTGCTCGGTTCTGCAGATTCATGGCTCGTATTGGGTATCCCATCAGTGCTCTGAAATGCTGTTCTGACGGAAGGACGAGGGAGTGGGGCTCTCTGCTCGCAGGACCTTGCTACAAAGGGGAGAAATAGATTCAGGATACTGCAGCCATACAAACAAAGAAGGGGGGAGAACAACCAAAGGAAAATGTCGGTCTTGATTGAGGGTGTGTGTTTGCCTTTTCGGGAGGTGCGTATGTTCAGATACTCTGGTGAGAACAAGTCTGCATAAACTACTCAGTTCCTTGCTGTGCTTGTGTGGGATGTGTGTATAATGAAGGATGTCTCGGAATCGAGCCCATCCGTGTCTTTGAAATGACTGGTGTCCGCTGGGAGATGGAGGTCTGGAAATGGAGGTTGAAGGGATACTATTTGAATCTCTGAGGAAACTGAGAAGTCTGCTTCCTATGTAGGGAAATATCTTCCAAATCATACACTCGGACTTATGTATAGGGCCAGATGAATTTGGAGGTTTGGAATATGAAAGGTAGAGAAGTTAATAGGCTTTATTGGGTCCTAAAGAGCTCGGATCTTACTCAGACCAGGGAAGGAGGGGAGGAAGAAAAACCTTACTCCAGACTGAGGCGATTTAATAGCTTTGGTTTGGTTTCTCCCAGCCCATATGGACTGGGGAGGAAAGAACACTAGGGAGAGAGGGATTGACGCTTGCCATGAGGGCATCCCGAGAGGTGACCTGCAAGAGGATAGCTACAGTAAAGATCGATGATGTGCCCAAGGGGAACTCTCATTGCACTATAGAGCTCCCCATAGTCCAGTAGGGACACTACCTCCTGTTGAGTTTTTTCGCTAGCTACACCTTGAAGCCCATCACAATAGAGTCTCGGCTCAGGAGTTCGGTGCCACGGTGTTACACCCAGGTTGCTTGCTAGAACCGATTAGGCCACAAAAATTTAAATGGTTGAAGTATTTTACAGAAAAGAAAAGTTGTCTTGTTGTGAGTTTTTGGTTTAGAATAAGGCAAGTACAAGATTCAAATTGTCCATTAGAAGTACAGTGTCTCAGTGGTCAGGATTGTTTGTGGAAATGTAATGATGACAATCACTGCACAGATACCTTCGTCTTAAACGGTTGCTCAAGTCCTATTAAGAGGAAGAGATTTTAGAGATCTGGACCCAGAGGTGTGAAGTGGCCTTCTGCAAGAGACTCAATTTACCTCTGGGCACAGAATTAAAGTGCCCAGCTTTCCCATGTATTTACCTTCCGTCAAGGGAGGAAGGGGCATGTCCTCTCTGACTAGATTCCTCTAAGGTGAGGGAGGGACTGAGATCCGCAGCGAGGTTCATTATGAATAGGAACACTGCAAGAGCAGGTAGTCACCTGATCAACGATATGTCCCACCGGTTTCTATCTCCTCTGTTCCTCTTTACAACTGGTGTGGAGAAGGCAGAGGTATAGCAATTATGGGGGGACTGAAACATAATCCTCAGTAGAGGGTTGACACCTCATCTCAAATTCCAGACCGAAGTAGTCAAGGCTAAAGCCTTCACGGCGCTCTTGGCAGCTTGGTGGTGGATGTATGGGGAGAGGTACCACTTCGGGAGTTCCTGTTACTCCCGAGGTTTCAGATATACTAGAGGTTAGATATGTTCTTTGCTTTTATAAGAGACCTCTCTTTCGATGTGGTGGAACATCAGTTTTGTCGGACTACCCCGCTGCTCAGGGAGATAACCTGGTCTTCCCAGGAAAAACTTGTGGAGGTTGCACCCTCCTCCAAAATAAAAGAAACAGTGGAGGAGCTCAAACAGTTCCTCAAAATCAGAGGAAAATAATACACTAGGATGTCTCTACAAATATTGTATTCTTTGAAGGCAATGGTACGGGCAAATTAATCTGACAGCTACTTATGAAAAAGATAACAGCTCAAAGGCAGAAAGAGCTAATTCAAATTCAGGAATTGAAAGCATCAGAAAATTCAATGGGACTCTTATATGGAAAGAATTAAGGAAAACAGCAGCACCTCCAAAATACAAAACGCTGATGTAGAGAAATCTGTTTTATCTGAAGCAAAAATATTACTAGGAGGCCCGAGGGTCAAAATTTTTAGCTTTTGACCTGGTAAAACATAGCAAAGGCGACCATCACTAAAATAAAATCTAAAGATAACAACAAAGAGACTATTCAAGCTACGAGATAATGAAGACCTTTAGGGCTATTATCTCAACTATACTGCCTCAAGAGATGACCTCCCCAAGAGAAAAGAGATACTTGGACGTCTTCTCACAGGAATCGAAAGTACTTATGTGTCCAATAACTGCTCAATTAAAAATGTATATAAAAATTAAAACAGCTAAATGTCCTGCCCATGGATTTGGGTGGAATTTACAAAACCTTTGAGGGTGATTTCACCCCATCAGAGGTATTTATGTATGTATGGACGGTGAAGAACCGATTCTCCCCCATGGCAATATGCCATCTCAGTGTGATAAAGAGGGTAAAGATCCGCATACTGCTAATCATACCTCTATATCCTATTTAAAATCGATTACAAATATTTACAGCAATAATTGTATCGGTTAAATCTATACTACCTAAACTAATACATATGACCAACAGGTTTTGTCCCAAATACGCTCCAGACAGCGATCAACTTAATATCGCTATTCAAAGATCCAAACATCAGCGTGTCTTTATGAGCTGATTTAAGCTTATAAAGTTTCTGGAGTTTATTCGCTGTTTAGAATACAGAGGTTTCCTCCCATTTATAAATGTCGTCTGTACATTTACTATAAACCGTAGGCTTATGTTAGTGAATGGAGATCAAATAGATTTGACTTAGAAGAGGTACTCCTTGGCAGGTTTTGTCGCCTTCCTGTTCGCTTTACAGAGCCACTGGCAGAGGCAGGAGGAGGGCGGAGGAGTATCGGGTGCAATGGATAACTCAGAAGAAAATCTCCCTGTATGCAGATGATGTCCTCTAGCCTTACACAACCCAACCGATCCATAAAAAGGTCTGCACACGTTGTAGAATTGTAGCCATGCAGGCTACTCTTTAAAAAATAAGACGGAGGCTCACCTTCAACTACAAACCTAATCCGAGATCTCCATCCCTTCCGCTAAATTGAAGGCCAAAAGTTAATCTTGGGACTGTATCACCAAACAGTTTTCCTAGCTGTCGAGTACATCACTCTCCCTTAATAACCACCCTCCAAAGATTTTTACGCTGGTCATTGCTAATTTTTCAATGTCTTTAAGATACAAACCGTGATGGTTGTATTCCAAAATTTCTTTTACTTCTTTAATGTATACCTTCTTCATACGCAAAGTGACCTTTCAGACATGGAATAGAATGATAACTAAATTTTGTGGAATTCCAAAACCCAGGATTAATTTAAGGATACTTCAAACGCATCGGGGGAGTCCCTTCCGGACCTCGAAGACTACTTCCTGGCAGCCCAGTTAAAAAATACCATGATCTGGTCCAACCCCACTGCTTCCATGGCATGGAAATTCATGGAGAGGGGAGGGGAAGAAGGAAGGGGCTCGCAATCCTTGGACCACGCCCTCTTAACACGCATTCCAAATAAGGAGCCCTCCTCACAACTGTCCTCGGTTAGGGATACAACTAGAGCACTTCACAGAATATGGCAAAAGTTCAATCTCAGAAACTCCCTATGGCCACTGAGGAGACCATCTCAGGACCCAGATTTTACCCCAGGACAGCTGGATAAAACGTTCCTAACCTGGGATACGCAGGGTCTTAAGTTCCTCTCCCAATACTGTCAGGGTGAAACTTTGTTAGACTTTGCCTCCCTTAAAAGCAAATATAATTTGCAGAACTCAGACCATTTTAGATATTTACAAGCTAGAAATTATATACTTATGCTAAAGAAAAAAGGCGCGAATCCAGACAGGGCGGTGCACCTAATAGAGGCTATACAGAAGGGAATAACAGTAACCAATCAGAAAGGAATGATTTCCCAACTCTATAAAGCCCTGTCAACATTAAAGGAAGACACATTAACCAAAATTAAGACTAAGTGGACACAAGATACCACACAGAGGCTGGGTGAGTCTGAATGGGAGAGAATATTCTCCCTTGCTAATTGACAACTCAATCTCCATACTGGCAAGAATTCTCATGGAGAGTGAAGGTCCGCTATTTCCTTACTCCCCAAATAATAAGCAAAAGAAATCCAGAGGTATCTGCCCGGTGTTGGAGGGGATGTGCTCAACCGGAAGCAGACCATTTACATATTTTTTGGACCTGTGAGGTACTACTGAATTACTGGGGAGACATTATGGGGGCAATTTCAGAGCTATTTTCGGTGCAGAGTAGGTTGGAGTGGCCAGAAATGATCTTGGGCCTGCCACCTAAGGAGATACGAGGTTCTGACTTACTGTACCTGTGGTCCATCCTGACTACGGCTGCACACAAAGCATCATGAAGAAATGGTTCTCTCCCACCCCACCCCCACCACCACTATAGGGAATGGATAACAATAGTGAACACCATAACAGACTTGGAGGAACTCCATATAAAATTAATAACAGAACCTCGGTACACTTGAGGAGGTGGACTAGATGGGAGTTGTGGCGAGCCGCAAGATAAGGAAGAAATAACTAATCATATCATAATTAAGGGCCAAAAGAGTCACTCAGAGGAGGAGGAGCCGAGAGGTGGACGGAGAACCTGCTTGGGATGAGGGAGAGGGGATTGAGGCCTAGTTTGATGTTTGAGGGAGACTCATAGGATGGCAGAAACAGCTTGAGAAGGGCTGAAGCTCTCCTTATGTAGGACTATATCAGCTCATTGAACATATGTACTCTGATTGTACTGAGACATACTGTACAAGTGATAATAACAAAATGTATTGAAACAAATATCGATGGAATGCTAATTAAATTGACTGTGAGAATGTACCTAAATATTGTCAATAAACCTGAATTTAAAAAAAAAAAGAAAAGCTTACGTTGCCTCCCTTCCAGCCAGCCACAGATTGCAAGCTGCGCTTTCTGTTATGGAAAGCGTTTTTAGTTGCCGGTACTTCTGCCCGGAGGATTTCCAAGCTTCAGGCCCTTATGTCTAAAGAGCCATCCTAAGTGTCTACCCAAGGTAGTGTCCCAATTTACTCTTAATCAGGACATTAACCTTCCTGTTTATTATCCAGGGTATACCAATCTGGGGGGGGGGCCCTTCTTCAAACTCTGGATTTACATGGGGGCTTTGCTACTATATTGCATGCACCCGAGATCTGTGTAAGTCAGACCAACTGTTTGTCCTTTGCCCCGAGAACTCTGGGGGCCCCAGTAGCAAAACAGTTTCCAGATGGTTAGTCAACTGCATTACCTTCTGCTACAACAAACCCTTACCGGGCTCGGTCATGGGTCATTCCACCAGGGGGGTGTCCACTTCCTTTGTGGCAGTAGACATCTGCGCTGCAGCTACCTGGGGCTCGGTGCATGCCTTTGTGAAGCACTACAGCCTGGACATTGCTTCCCGTCTGAGAGCTGGCTTTGGTTTGGTAGTTCTTCAGGGCCTTCTCTCCTGAGGGATCACGCAGCTTTTTCCTTCCCCACCTTCCTGTTTGACCTAGATCCAGGTAGTACTGCTTGGTATTCGGTCATTCTAGGGACATGGAGATGTTCAGGGTTCGACCTTCATTGTTTAACTAGCCCCAAACCTAATGCAAATTGGCCAGGGCTAGTGCAGCTAACCTTCTACTTGTCTGCCTTGACTAGTGCAGGTTTTCCATGGCTGTTGTTGAAGTTAAAAATGTCCCTACTTTAGCAGGCTCTATTCATCATGCTTATTTATCTGGTGTGATTAACACCTCATTAAGAGCTGCAGATATCTGGCAGTTCAAGAAGGGGATCCCACAAAAGACTCTGTGTGAGTACTTATCACTCCACTGTCAGAATTTTCAGCTAGTGTCTAGGCTGTGATCAAGAGTAGGAGCTGTTAAGTCACTAGCTTCCAGTTTTCTGAATGTATCTGACAATTTGTCCCAAATTAGTAAGACCAGTGCTCCTCATTGCCCTACATTTTGAGTATCTATATCCTACATCTCGGTGAGAAAATGCTAAAAGGCATACGGGTCTCCTCTGCAGGTGTTGGATTTTATCCCAGCCTCACCACAGGTGCTCCCTCTCCCATTCAGATCTCTCAATCCTGCACTTTCTCTTCTTTTTTACTATATTTTGAGTGTCTATCTAATATTGACCTTCCTGCTCCACTCCTGGAAAACACAAACAACTGGCCCTGATAAAAATGCCCTGCACATCCACCTAGCCCAAGAACTCCAGTGTGTCTGCTATTCCTGACCTTTGGCCACCCCTTGACAGAACCTCATCTTCTCTTCCCCATCTCTCAACCCCCTCTTTTTCTACCTACCCTCCTCTCCAATGAAACACTCCTTGGACAGTCATAAGGCAATTCTGGGAGGGGGGGGTTGGAAGAAGTAGGCTGCTGGTTAACTAGGATCTGCAGCTTATCCATCAGGTAGGGAAATGGGCAGACTGGGTGGGCCAAGTGGTCCTTATCTGCCGTCAGATTCTATGTTTCCTTGTCAGAGACCACTTTGCTCCCTACTCATTACCTGCATCATACTCTCATTCCCATCCCCTCACTCCCCTTGCCTCTATCGCATTTACAAAGCCCTTCTCGGCTGCTACCTTTTGATGCCCTGCACTTGCCACTAGGCATACTTCACTAATGTCTGTTCCTGTCATTTAGTTTATACTTGTTTGTTATGTTTGAGAGTATCTTTAAATTGATGTGTGCTGACTGTGTCTTACATTTATTTTGACAAGAGTCATCCTGGCTCAAAGGTATTAATCTGCTACTGAAATAAATATCTCGGTGACAAAATGCTAAGAGGTATACAGGTTTGCTCTGCAGGTGGTGGGTTTTATCCCAGCCTTAACATACCTGCTCCCTCTACTCTCCTCTCCAAATCTCTCAACTCTGTACCTTCCTGGACAACCCTGCAGACCATACTCTGAAATGACTATCCATAGCTGCCCTTACTGGCAAAATGTAGGGGTCCCCAGTCTCAAAATGGACCATGCCAGCCAACACCATCCATACAGTCCCACCCACATCCTACTCAGCATGTCCCTTCATCCTAAAAAAAGCTTTGGAGGCATGTATGGTACAAAATACCTCAATAAAACATATCATTTGAAAAGTTAAAATAAGCTTTCCTGGGGTGCATAGATCATCCTATATAGAAACAGGGGTAGTATAGTATCATGTCTGTGTACTGCTTACCTGACCTGATGAAAGGAAAATGTTTAGAAATGTTACTGTTGGGTATAGCATGTTAAAATCAGTACTTTTAAATATAAATGTCAAAGTTTTCTGTTTCCCAGTCCCCTTAAGCTTGTGTAACCCTCCCCAAATAAATCCTAGATGTGCTCTGGCTGCTTGACACTGTATGAAAACTTCCAGAAGTGCTGGGCTCCAGCTGATCACGGGGTGGGGTCTGAGAGTGTTTTTCTCTACCAGAGTCTCTGTATTACAGTGTGAGTGGTGGTGAGAGTTTGGTGAGGTGCATTATGATGCCAGCTATTGTGTGTGCAGAGCAAGGCCTACTTGACTGAACATTTATTGCTGTGATATCCTCTGATTCAGAGGGTGCAGAAAGAAGAGAGGAGGGCAAGGTACAAAACAATGGGGAGTGGAGGCACACTGTGTGTGATGGCACCAGTCTTTTTTTCAGCTGGGCCAGAAGCAATATAAGAGCAGGATGGACACGTGTGCAATAATTGGAGCATTTTCTTGGCATGCATTTTTTTTTCCTGTATAAGTGATCAACATTTACAATTGCGGGCTAGCGCAATTTTGAATCAACTTGTCCTGCTGGCTAGTGCAAAGAAAAGTAAAAGTTGACCCCTGGATATGTTGTTCATCCACAGTTTGTGACAGGTTCCTTGCCGCTTTAAATCTTGCCGGAAGGTCTTCAGCTGGCTTCTCCACCCACCCAGGTGGTAAAATCCTCTCCTCCGCCCATGGCGCCAGATCTTCCTTACGCTTGGAAGCTCAGTTCCCTCCTTGGCGCTCTGCGTTTAGGCCTGGATCCAAACTCTTGGGTTTTCCGAAGAATTATTTTAAAGTTTACTAGACTACAGTCTTCATCTTCCCTCGCGGCTGCAATGGACAAATCCACTCCCGGCTTCCGTCGGTGCCCTTGCGGGCAGATGTCCCAGACCAATCCGCACTCCACGTGCGTTTACTGCCTGGGTCTTGACCACGATCCGCAGGCCTGCGATCTGTGCAAGTCCTTCTCTGCTTCAGTTTTAGAGCACCGCGTTGCCAGACTACAACTTGGGCATCCTGAGAAACGTTACCCGCCGGTGAAGTCAAAGGAGGCCTTTAAGTGTGTCCGCGATCATGGCTCCGGCTGGAGCAGTTGGAGCAGTTGATCGCCTCGAGGAGGAGGCGGCCCAGGCTGCTTCATCTTCCTCCTCAGCTGCAGCATTTATCCCGCTCTCCTTGGGCTCCTCCTACACTGCTTCTTTTAAGGAGCTTTGCCAGTCCCTCTCCACCAAGGGAGAAGGGCCCTCGAGACATACCAGTAGGTGCAAGAAAAAAGAACCAAAAGGTAAGTCCCACTGTCAATGTTTGTGGGAGCAGGAGAGATCCCCTTCACCGGACCGTCGGCTCTTGACTTCGGTCGAGGTTGCGGCTAAGGCCGCTGGCTACTGTGTCCCTGTCAGGTCAGCTCGCCAGAGACACCCATCAACGCCGGGTCGAGATTTTTTCTTGACCTGACGGTTTGTCGAGACCGGAGTAGCCTGGCTAATCCTTCACTGTGTCTCCGGTGATAACCGGAGGACTTGCCTTGCCTCCTGTGCCAAAGGACCCTGAACCGAGGGATGAGCGGGTTTCCTCCACCCCCTCTTTGACCCACCCTCGGCGACCCTGAAGGTCTCGGTCCTGGTCCTCTTCCAGGTCGAGTAGGTCCCGCCATCGGCGGTCTCAGTCTCGGCACTTTGGAAAGCGCCATCGCCGCTCATCCTTTTCGGAGGATAGGCTCAGACATAAGTTACGCCAGCACTACAAAGACATGATGTGGCAGCAACTTTTGTTGACCAGTAACAAGCAGACTCGGTCGCCTTCTCCAGCCATTAAGTGGCTGTCACCGGAGCAACCGAAGCAACCCCTCGTAGTTGTCGAGGAGCCAACCCCGGCGCTGGTTGTTAGGTCGAAACAGGCTGCTCTGCCCATTGTGGTGGAACCACCGCCTCCTCAACCGAAGACTGGGGCCCGACCAAGGATTCTCGGTCGGGTCAGGGATTGCCCCACAGGTTGTCGGTCACCCTCACTCCTGATCGGTCTCGGCAGGTGGGAGGGTGGCTCAGGCACTCTGCAGCTGTTTGCAGACTCCTTGGAGTCTGACGACGACTCCTCCCTGTACTCCAGGCCCATTGACCTGGAATCTGCAGGGGGTCAGTCGGTGGACAAGCGCCCATCCTCGTTCCTGGATATACTTCAACTCATCTGAGTCCACTCGGATGCAGCTCGAACCCGTTCAGAAACAGGCCCGGTATCTCCTCACGGAGATACTGGACCGAGGAGATTCCCCTATGGAGGCCTTCCCAGTGGTCGAAGCCATTGTTGGCCCGGCCTTGGAGTTGTGGCAGCGGCCTGCATCTTGTCCTGCGCCTTCAGCCAGAATGTCTCGCAAGTACGCAGTCCCCACCGGTTCACTCTCTGGTTTCTCGGAGCACCCCTCTGCGGAGGGGCTGGTGACCGACAGTGTTTTCCGGCGTTCTGGGAACACTAGGGATGTGGACAAACCGCCCAATAAAGAATCCCAAAAGCTGGATTACTCGGGGCGGAGGGTTTACGCTGCTGCCTCCCTAGGCCTTCGACAGGCTAGCTCGGCTGTACTGATGGCACATTTCTCACATGCCCTTATGGGTTATCTGGATGAGGCGATTCCCCATCTCCCGGCTGACCTTCAGACGACTGTCAAGCAGGTGCGGGGTCAGGGAAGGGCAGTGTCTAAGCAGGAGCTTCAAACTTCTTTGGACATCAGTGACTCTTGTGCTCGGTCAGTAGCGGCCGCAGTAGCCATGCGCCGCACAGCTTGGCTGCGGATCTCCACCTTCATGGCGGACACCCAGCATAAGCTGGCAGACATTCCCTTCCTGGGCACCGACTTGTTCAGGCCAGGGGTGGAAGGCCATCTCCAGAGGATCGAGAAGTCCAATGCCACCTTGGACCTGGTCACGTCTGCCCAGAAGGACAAAGGCCTCCAGCAGCAGCGTAAACCCTTTCGCCCTTCCGCTCCTGTGGCACGTCCAGCCCTGCAGCACCAGCAACAGGGGCCAGCAGGCTCACACTTGGCGCCCTAAGGCCAAGTCTGCCACTTCCTCCAGTAGGAAGCCTGGAGAGAAGGGTCCAGGAGGCCCTTGGCGGCCCTTCCTCCAAGCCTGCCCAGCGATGGGTTGTGGGGTGTCTCCCCAGCCTCGTCCTCCTCCCGGGTTCCCCGTGGGGACTGCTCCATCACTTCCTTTCCGCCTGGTCGCTATCACCACGGACCGCTGGGTGCTAGAGTGGTCGGCAGGGGGTCTGCCTCTGGAGTTCGAGCAGGTCCCTCCCTATCGGGCTGTCACCCCACGCAGGTCAACTGGTTCCACAGCCTCTGTCGGCTCGTTGGGCGACATTGCCCTGCTCCTCCAGAAGGAGGTGATCAGCGGGTGGCGGACCCTCCTCTAGACCCAGGGTTTGTGTCCAGGTACTTCCTGGTCCCAAAGCGGACAGGGTCTGGCACCCCTTTCTCGACCTACACAACCCGAACAAGTTCCCTAAGGCACGCACCTTCAGGATGGTCACTCTGGCTCAGATCATTCTATCCTGGAACTAGGCATGTGGTTCTGCTGTCTGGATCTCCAGGACACATTCTTTCACGTCCCAATCCGTCTGTCTCATCAGCGATTCCTCTGCTTCTGAGCAGAGGGATCTCTTTACCAGTTCCGGGCCATGCCCTTCGACCTTTCTCTAGCTCCCAGGGTCTTCACCAAATGCATGGCAGTGGTGACAGCATTCCTGCGGCACCATGGGGTCCAGGTGTACCCTTACCTGGACGAGTGACTATTTGCAGCCCCCTCCAGGTTGGAGGTGGAGTGGTCCAGGGATCTGGCCCTCCAGGTCTGCTCTCAGATTGGCCTCCTCATCAACGAGGCCAAATCGGAACTCGTGCTATCGCAAGTGATTTAGTTCATCGGGGCATAGCTCGACTCTCTTCGAGCCAGAGCCCAGCTCCCGGCGGACAGGGCCAAGGTCCTTTCCTCCTCTGCCCAATCATTTCTGGTTGGGCAATTGCGTCCTGCCCCGGACTTCCTACGCTTTCTGGGCCTCGTGGCTGCCTGCACCAGTGTGGTCTGCTGGCATATGCGGCCCCTGCAATGGGGGCTGGCCAGCCAGTGGTCACAGTGCTCTGGTCCTCTGGACCAGCCAGTGACAGTGACCCAAGAGATGTGGGACGGCCTGCAGTGGTGGCTCGTCCCAGCTCATCTGCAGGAGGGTATCCCGTTTGTCCGCACCGAGCCAACGGTCACTCTAATGACCGATGCCTCTCTGATGGGTTGGGGTGCCCATCTGGGGGATCTCCAGGCCCACGGCCTCTGGTCCCATCAGGAGTCTCGATGCCACATCAATCTGCTAGAGCTTCGAACGGTTCGACTAGCGCTCACCGCCTTCGCTCCGTTTGTAGGGGGTCAGGTGGTCCAGGTCCAGATGGACAACACCATCACTATGTACTACCTCAACCGTCAGGTGGGACGCTACCTTACCTCTGTGCAAGGAAGCTCTCCGCATCTGGTCTCTCATGATCAGCCTGGAGGCGGATCTCCTAGCCATCCATGTGGCAGGAGCCTCCAACAGTTTTCTGATGCCCTCAGCCAGATAGGCGCTGCATCTCACAAGTGGTCTCTCCTGCGGAGGTAGTGCAAGACCTGTTCTCCCATTGGGGCACCCCTCGGGTGGACCTGTTGGCCTCAGGAAGAATGCTAGGCTGAAGCTGTTTAGTGCCTTCCCCTTCAGCAGGGCTCCCTGCAGGGGGATGCCTTCTCGAGGCCGTGGACCCCGGACCTGTTTTATGCCTTTCCTTCATTTCCCTTGATCCACAAGGTGTGCTTCTCAAGGCAAGGAGGGACAAGGGGCAGGTGATCCTGGTAGCCCCAGACTGGCCTCGCCAGTTCTGGTACTCGGATCTCGCCAGCCTGAACCTGATCTCAGTCGACAAAGGGAAGGCTTTCCATCCAGACCTTCAATCCCTGCACCTGACGGCCTGGTTCCTGAGTGGCTAGAGTTCCAGGCCTTGGGTCTTTCCGATACGGTCCTCAACGTCGTTGAGGCGTCCCGTAAGGAGTTGACCAGAAAATGCTACACCTTCAAATGGAAGAGATTCTCCATTTGGTGTCAGGACAAGAGGTTGGACCCCCTTCCTGTCCCTTGGCTAGTATTTTGGACTACCTGTGGTCCCTTTCTCAGCTAGGGCTTCGGTCGACGACCCTTAAGGTGCACCTGGCAGCCATCTCTGCTTACTGGGCGCGGGCCGGCAAGCAGTCGGTGGCGCAGGAGAAGGTGGTCTGGCACTTTTTCAAAGGCCATGATCACATATCCCCTCTGGTGCGAGAACCTCCACCTCCGTGGGATCTACTGCTGGTATTCGCCAAGCTCATGGGCAAGCCATTCGAACCGATGCACAGGTGCAATGTCTCCCATCTGTCGTGGAAGACCACCTTCTTGGTGGCTATTATGTCAGCCAGAAGGATGGGAGAGCTCCAGGTGCTTTCCATCAAGTCTCCTTATCTGGTCTTCCACAGGGACAAGGCTGTCCTTCGTTCCCACCTGAAATTCCTTCCGAAGGTGGTGTCGGAGTTTCACCTTAACCAGGTGTTGACTCTGCCAGTGTTCTACCCCAATCACACCTCGGAGGCCGAATATAGGCTCCATACTTTGGACCTAAGAAGAGCGCGCTTATTATAAGGAAGCGGACGGCTGAAGTTCAGGGAGAGGTTCGGCTGCTGTTGTCACCTCGCCTGAGCCGACCTGCAGCCAAGCGGACAGTAGCAAGTGGGTCACCTCCCATAGATCTCTGCTATAGGTTGGCGGGCATGGGGCCTCCCAGAGGGATAAGAGCTCATTCTACCCGCCATACTGCTGCTTGGTGGCTGCTTCTAGGGATGTCCCTATCCAGGAAATTTGCAGGCTGCTACCTGAAGTCAAGCACACCTTTATTTCCCATTACCACATTGACCTAGAGTCACGCCACGATGCTGGTTTTGGGACCTCGGTTCTCCAGTCCTTATTTCCCAAGTAAGTATAGGGGGTGTGTGCCTTGCCTCCCTCCTCCCGGAGAACTGCTAGGAGTCTGCCACAAAGTGTGGATTGAACAGTATGTCCACGTCCCTAGAAATACAGGTTATTCACCTGTAACAGGAGTTCTAGGAGTGGTATATGTTGTTCATCCACACGACCCACCCAACCTCTCCCCAGCTTCGACGCACAACCTGGCTTCCAGCGGGCTAGATCTGGCATCATAGCGTAGAGCCGAGGGTTTTACTACCCGGGTGGGTGGGAGGAGCCAGCTTGAAGACTTTCTGGCAAGATTTAAAGCAGCAAGGAACCTGCCAGTAAGTGTGGATGAACAACATATACCACTCTTAGAATTCCTGATCTTAGTTCGAGTGGGAGCTCTTGCTGCAGGCTGTTACAATCAGGACTACGCCGCAGGCAGTAGGACCCTCTGGTGAAATTTCTGCCAGCAATACACAGCAGGGACTGCCCCCGACGCTGGCCCCACCCTGATGTCGGTCAGGGTACAAGAGGGGCGGACCCAGCTCCACCTCAGTTTTCCCGCCGCGTCCTGCACTATGAAGACGAAGGAACAGCTTCTGCTTGCAGTTGCAGCTAAAAACTTGTGGTTCTAGGGACATGGATATGTTGTTCATCCACACCATTGGCAGTATCCTTGCCGCTTTAAATCTTGCGGAAGGTCTTCAAGCTTGCTCCTCCCACCCACCCGGTGGTAGAACCTCGGCTCCGCCCCATGACGCTAGATCTTCCTACCGCTTGGAAGCTCAGGTTCCTCCTTAACGCCTCAGTGCTAGGACTGGTTCCTATTTCTCCGCTTATGGATTTAAAAATAATATTTTGCAAAAGACTTCAGTCTTCGATCCCCGCTGCTGCGATGGATAAATCGACTCCTGATTCGGAGATGCCCATGCGGCAGAAGATGTCTCGGACGGATCCACACTCCACGTGCGTGTCTACTGTTAGCCTTGAGCACCCACCCAGGCTTCATGACCTGTGCTCATCTTTCTCGGCCCACGCCCTCGAAGACCGTGCTGCCCGATTCAACTGGGCCGCCCCGACGCTTCTCGGTGAAGTCCAAGGAGGCCGGTTGGCGGTGTCGTGGGCGCGGGCTCGGCGGATCAGCTCGAGCGGATGGTCGCCTCGAAGAGGAGGCGCGCGGGTCAGATTTCCTCGGCCGCGCATTTATCCCGCCTCTCTGGGTTCTTCCTACACGCTTCCTTTAAGGAGCTTTGTCTGTCCCTCTCCACTAAAGGAGAAGGGCTCATGCCTGCTGGACCTTTTCTCGGTCCAAAAGAGGGATAGGGTAAGTCCTCCTCACGACGCTCTTGGGAGCGGAAAGGTCCTCTCTCGGGCCGTCGGCCGTCGGCTTGGTCGATCGCTCGGCTTCAGCCACTCGCCTCACGGTGTCCCCCGTCAGGTCAGTTGACCGAGACTCCCACTGATGAAGTCGAGATTTTTCTCGACCCATTGGACGGGCTGTCGCCTTTAGCAGCCGAGTTCCCTCTCTCGGTTCCCCCGGGAGGAGTTGAGGATCCGTGGCTCGCCTGTGCCTCCGGTTCCGGAGCCTCGGATGGACCTTCGGGCGAAGGGTGGTTCCGCCCGACACTCCTCCTGCACCGACCCGGAAATTCCGGGACTCTGGGTCTCGGTCTGGACCTCTTCGGGTCCAGCCAAGCTCCCACTGGCCATAGGCGGTCTCTGCCTCGCAATCATGGTAAGCTGGCGCAAGCTGCCGTCCGCCCTCCTCCTCGGATGAGGGAGGCTGCGTGAATTACGGCCGACGGTAACGAGGACCTTGTGTTGCAACAGCTCCTCCTGGCCGAATAAGCCGACTCCGCGCCTTCCCGCCATTATGGCTGTCACCGGAACGGCCGACACAACCCCTCGACTCTGCCCGAGGAGTCTGATACCCAGGCCGGGTTGTCTCGGCCAAAACCAGCTGCTCCACCGATCATGTGGAACCTCCGCCTCCGCCAGCCAATTATTGGGGCTCCACCAAGGATTCTCGGTCGGCTAAGGGTTACCCCATCGGCTGTCAGTTACCCTCACTCCCGACCGACCTCGGCAGGTGAAGTGTGCCCAGGCCAGAGGCAGTTTTTCTGAGGACTCCTCCTAGCACGAAGATGATTCTCCTTCTTCCAAGCGACTGACCTTGGAGTCTTCAGGAGGTCAGCCAATGGATTTATAGTCGCCGTCTTTTCTAGGACTGCTTCTGCTCATCTCGGAGTTCACCGATGGTTTCGAACCTGCTTTCCAAACGGGCCAGGTATCCCCTCGCGAGATTCTGGACCGAGATTCTCCATTTGAGGCTCTTCCGTGGCCGAGGCCATAGTGGGTCCAGCACTGGAACTTTGGCAGCGCCTGTTTCTGCCCTGCTTTCTCGGCCAGGATGCACAGGAAGTATGCGTCCCCACCGGTTCCTTGTCCGTTTTTTCGAAACACCCTCTCTGCTGAGGGGTTGAGCCACTCTATTACGCTCGCTACCGGGCAACGCCAGGATGGACAAACTCCTGACAAGGAGTCCAAGAAATTGGACCTGCGTCACAAAAGTCTACGCCAGCCCCTTCTCGCCTGCCGGCCAGTTCGGGCCGCCTCATGGCACATTTTTCTTGCGCTCCTGTTGGGCTCCTTGATGAGGTCATCCTCATCTTCCCGCCGATCTGGTGACTACGTTGCAGGTGGGGACCAGTGCAGGCAGTGGCCAAACAGCAGCTCCAGACTGCTTTGGATGTAGGGAGACCATGTGCCAGATCGGTGGCGGTACGTGGCTATATGTCGTATGGCTTGGCTGAGGATATCCACCTTTACTGGATACCCAGCACAAGTTGTCGGATGTTCTTTGGGGACTGACCCCGGCCCTGGGGTGGAAGGTCACCTGCAGAGGATCGAGAAGTCCAATGCCACCTTGACTCGGTCTCTTCCGCTTCGAAGGACAAAGGCCGCGAACCACAGCTCTGCCTTTCGCCCCCTGTGCCCCTCGGGCTTCCGCCCAGCACGCTAGGGGCCAGCAGGCTCGGCCTTGGCATCCCAAACCCAGTCACTGCCTCTATCAGGAGGCAGGAGAGGCCCAGGGGAGGTCCGCCGGTCCCTCCTCCAAGCCTGCCCAGTGACGGGCTGAGGGTGTCGCCCATCCCCGCCACTTACTCCCCGGGTCTCCTGGTGACTGCCCGCACTTGCCCGCCTGGTCCACTGTTACCACGGACAGGTGGTCTTGAGGTGGTGGGAAGCCTGCCTCTGAATTCGACAGGCACCACCTTCAGAGCCGCCTCGGGGCTTCGGGATCCCCAGCTTCACTGGCGGCTCGTCGAGCCGACATCACTCTCTCTCCAGAAGGAGGTGGTAAGAGAGTGGTGACCTCTTTCAGACCCAGGGTTTGTGCCAGGTACTTCCGTTCCGAACTGACGGGGCTGGCGCCTCATTCCGACCCACACGACCTAAACAAGTTCCTAAGGTCTCGAACCTTCAGGATGGTCACCTGGCTCAGATAATACCATCCTTGAACGCTGGTGGTGGTTCTGCTTCCTGACCCTGTGCAGGACGGCTTTTTTCACGCCCCTATCCGTCTGCCCCACCAGAGATCTTCGCCTCCAGCGGGAAGCTGATCTCTCGAAGTTCAGCCATGCGTCTCGGCTCTGTCTCCAGCTCCTGTGGTCTCACCAAATGCATGGTGGTGACAGCATTCTCATGCTACCGAGGGGTCCGGGGTACCACCTGGACGACTGGCTGATAGCAGCTCCCTCCAGAAGGAGGCGGAGTGGTCCAGATCTGGCCCTCCAGGTCTGTTCAACTGGGCCTCCTTGTCAACCAGGCCAAGCCTGAACCTCGAGCTAAGCAGGTGATATTCATCGGGCGAGCTCGACTTCCTTCGAGCCAGAGCTGCCCCGTGGATGTGGGCCGAGGTTCTTCCTCCTTTGCCCGATCATTTCTGGTTGGCACCGCGCCTGCCCGGGACTTCCTGCGCCCTGGGTTCTTTATGGCTGCCTGTACCAGCGTGGTCCGCTGGGCCTCTTTGACAGATTAGCGCCCCTTCTGTGGGGACTTGAGCCAGTGGTCACAACGCCATCCCTTGACCAGCTTCTAGTCGGTGACACAGGGATGTGGAATGCCTCCAGTGGTGGACCGCTCCAGATCAATTGCAGGAGGGCATCCTTTCGTCCGCCTCGAGCCGACGGTTCTCTGTCTGACTGATGCCTCTCTGATGGGTTGGGGTGCCCATCTGGGGAACACTGGGCCTGCTGGCCCTGGTCCTCAAGTGAGTCCTGATGCCACATCAACCTGTTGAGCTCCGAGCGGTCCGCCTAGCTCACCGGCTTTTGCTCCGCTCCTCCGGGGTCATGGTCCGGAAGTCCAGACGGACAACACACCACCTGTGTACTATCTAAACTGGCGGGACGCTACCCATGTTTCTATGCAAGGAAGCCCAGACGGTCACTCGTGGCGGAGCCTGGAGGCGGATCTCTCGCCATTCACTGGCAGGAGCCCCACACCCTGGCCGATGCCCTGAGCCGGATAGGGCTGCATCCCACGAGTGGTCTCTCCTGCCGGAGGTAGTACAGCATCTGTTCTCCTTTGGGGCACACCTCAGGTGGACCTGTTTGCCTCCACGGAGAACGGGTTGGGTCTGTTCCATGCCTCCTCAGCAGGGCTCGCTGCAGGGGATGCCTCGAGGCAATGGACCTGGTTCTTTTACGCCTTTTCCCCTATTTCCCTTGATCCACAAGGTGCTTGCCATGCGAGGAGGGACAAGGCGCAGGTGATTTGATATTCCAGACTGGCTCTCCCAGTTCTGGCACCCAGATCTCTCAGTCTCAGCTCCAGGACTCTCAGTCAGCTTCCAGCTCGGCCTGACCTGGCCTCAGTCAATCAGGGGAAGGTGTTCATCCGGTACCTTCAATCCCTGCACCTGACGGCCTGGTTCTCGAGCTGCTAGAGTTCCAGGCTTTGGGTCTTTCCGACGAGGTCCTCAATGTAGCGAGGCGCCCCGTATGAGTCGCACTAAAATGTTATGCGCCTTCAAATGGAAAAGGTTTCCATTTGGTGTCAGGCAAGGGCTTGGACCCTTCCCTCCTGTTCCTGGCAAGCATCTTGACTATTTATGGTCCCTTTCTAGTCAAGGGCTTAGGCTCGACGACCCCAGGCACCTGGTAGCTATCTCTGCTACCTGGCGCTGGGCCGAAGCAGTCTGTGCTAGAGAGAGCGTGGTTCAGCTTTTCAAAGGCCTTGATTGTATTTCCTCCAGTGCGGGAACCCCACCGTGGATCTACTTGGCATTGGCAGCCTGGCGGGCAAGCCATTCAACCTATGCACAGGTGTGCTCTCCCACCTGTCGTGGAAGACCGCCTTCTTGTGGCTATCACGCCAGCCAGAAGGATGGAGAGCTCCAGGCTTTCCATCGAGTCTCCTACCTGGTCTTCCACAGGGACAGTCGCCCCACCCCAAATTTCTTCCCAAGGTGGTGTCGGAGTTTCACCTTAACCAGGTGTTGACTCTGCCGTGTTCTACCCCAATCACCTGAGGTCTAACATAGGCTCCATACTCTGATCCTAGAAGGGCCGCTATTATAAGGAGCGCACGGTTGAAATTGGGAGAGGTTCGCCAGCTGTTTGTCACCCACGCTGAAGTCGTGATCTGCAGACCCAGCTAAGCGGGACTTACAGCAGGTGGTAACTCCTGTATAGATCTCTCATATGTTAGCGGCATGGAGCCCTAGAGGGATAAGAGCTCATTCCCACCCGCCTATACTGCTGCAACGGTGGCTGCTTCCAGGACGCCCCTATCCAGGAAATCTGCAGGCTGCTACCTGGAAGTCAGCAAACACCTCATTACCCACTACCACATCGACCTTGAGTCACGCCCGGGATGCTGGTTTTGGGGCCTGGTTCTCCAGTCTCTTCCCAAGTAAGTATATGGGGGTGTGGTGCTTTTGCCTCCTTCCTCCTGGAGAACTGTTAGAGTTCAAAAGTTATCGAGTGGATGAATATATCCATGTCCCCGAAATACAGGTTCTAGGGACATGGATATGTTGTTCATCCACTCATTGGCAGTATCCTTGCCGCTTAAACTTTGCCGGAAGGTCTCTCTCAAGCTTGCTCCTCCCACCCACCCGGTAGTATAACTCCTCGGCCCGCCCCATGACGCCCAGATCTCCTTACCGCTTGAGCTCAGGTTCCCTCCTCAACGCTTCATGCCTACATCGGTTCCTATTTCTCCGCTTATGGATTTAAAAAATAAAATTTGCAAAAGACTTCAGTTCATCCCTCGATGCCGCGATGGACAAATCACTGGGATTTCGGATGCCCATGGGCAGAAGATGTCTCGACGGATCCTACACTTGTTGTTTACTGTTTAGGCCTTTTGAGCACGATTGTGCTTGCGATTGTGTTGCCTTTCGGCCTACGCCCCTAAGACCGGTGGCGTTCGATTGCAACTGGGCCGCCCCGAGAAGCGCTTCTCCGTGAAGTCCAAGGAGGTCTGGTTGGCGGTGTCTCTGGGCGCTGGTTTCGGGTGGATCGGTCGAGCGGATGGTCGCCTCAAGAGGAGGCGGCGCTGGCCGTATCTTCCTCGGCCGCATGTATTTATCCCGCCTCTGGGTTCTTCCTACACGGCTCTCTTTCTTTAAGGAGCTTTTGTCTGTCCCTCTCCACTAAAGGGCTCAGCGCTGCTGACCTATTCGGTCCAAAAAAAGACAGGTGTAGTCGCTCCGTCGACGCTCTTGGGAGCGGAAAGGTCCTCTCCCTCGGCCAGGTTGCCCGGTCAAGCCGCCATTGGCCTCACGGGTGTCCCCTGGCCAGGTCAGTTGACCGAGACTCCCACTGATGAAGTCTGATTTTCTCGACCCATTGGACGGGCTGTCGCCTTTTAGCAGCCGAGATCTCCTCTCCGGTTCCCCGGGAGGAGTTGAGGATCCTTGTGGCTCAGCCCAGCCCGTTCCGGGAGCCTCGATGACCTTCCGAGCGAAGGGAGTGCCGGTTCGGCCGACACCTCCCAGACCCGACCCTGGAAATTCGGGACTCTCGGTCTGGACCTCTTGTTGATCCAGCTGCTCCCACCGTCATAGGCGGTCTCGGCCCTGCATCAACGGTAAGCTATGCCCGCCGCCGCTCCTCGCCCTCCTCCTGATGAGGGAGGCTTCAAGCGTAAATTACGCCGACGGTACGAGGACCTTATGTTGCAACAGCCTCCTGGCCGAATAAGTTTACTCCGCGCCTCCCGCTATTAAGGTTGTCACCGAACGGCTTGGCTGGCCAACCCCCGACTTGTCCGAGGGAGCTCATACCCAGGCCGGTTGTTCGGCCAAACCAGCTGCTCCAATCGATTCTGTGGAACCTCCGCCCCACAGCCACCAATTGGGGCTCCGACCAAGGATTCTCGGTCGGCCAAGGGCTTCACCCCATCGGCTGTCAGTTACCCTCACTCCCGATCGACCCGGCAGGTGAAGGTGGCTCAGGCCAGAGCAGTTTCTTCGAGGACTCTTCCGAGTCCGAAGATGATTCCTCCTTCTTCTCCAGCGACTGGACTTGGGTCTCAGGAGGTCAGTCAATGGACGATAGCCGTCGTCTTCCTAGGACTGCTTGGCTCATCCTCGGAGTCTACGGGATGGAGCCTGAACCCGCTTCCAAGCGGGCCAGGTATCCTCACGGAGATTCTGGACCGAGGGATTCTCGACGGAGGCTTTTCCGGTGGCCGAGGCCATAGTGGGTCCTGCACTGGAACTTTGGTAGCGCCTGCTTCCTGCCCTGTTCTCTTCGGCCAGGATGGCCAGGAAGTATCGCGGTCCCTACCGGTTCCTTGTCCGGTTTTTGAACACCCCTCTGCTGAGGGGTTGGTTACCGACAGCGTTTTCCGGCGCTGCGCCGGGATGGACAAACCTTTCCTGACAAGGGTCAAGAATTGGTTCGTCGGTGAAAAAGTCGCTAAAGTCCTCTAGCCCTCTCTGCTCTCAGGCCAGTTCGGCCGCCCTCATGGCACACATTTTTTCTCATGCCCTGTTGGGCTCCCCTGGATGAGGTCATCCTCATCTTCCGCCGATCTGCAGATCTACGGTTAAGCAGGTGCTGGACCAGGGCAGGGCAGTGGCCAAACAGCAGCTCCAGACTGCTTTGGATATAGGGGACTCATGTGCCAGATCGGTGGCGGCCGTGAGTGTCTGTCTGTCGGGCGGGCTTGGCTGAGGATATCCACCTTTACTTCGGATACCCAGCACAAGTTTGGATGTTCCCCTTTGGGACTGACCTCTTCGCCCTGGGTGGAAGGTCACCTGCAGAGGATCGAGAAGTCCAATGCCACCTTGGACTCGGTCTCTTCCGCTCAGAAGGACAAGGCCGCAAACCACAGCCTAAGCCCTTTCGATCCTTCTGTGCCCCGGTAGCGCCCGTGCCCAACAACGTCAGGGCCCAGCAGAGCTCGACCTTAGCATCCCAAACCCAAGCCATGACTTCCTCTAACAGGAGGCAGTGAGGAAAGGGCCCAGGAGGTCTCGGCCGTCCCTCCTCCAAGCCTGCCCAGTGACGGCTGAGGGGTGTCGCCCCATCCCGTCACCTTACCCCTGGGTCCCCATTGAGGCGGCTCCAGCACTTCCGTTCCACCTGGTCGCTGTTACCACGGACAGGTGGGTCTTGAAGGTGGTGGGAAGAGGCCTGCCCTGGGAATTCGAGCAGGCACCACCTTCAGAGCCGTCCGCCTCGGGGCTTCGGGATCCCCAGCCTCACTGGCTGCGCTGCCGAGCGACATCACCTCCTCCTCCTAGAAGGAGGTGGTAAGAGAGGTGGTGGACCCTCCTTCCAGACCCAGGTTTGTGTCCAGGTACTTCCTGGTTCGAAACGGACGGGGTTGGGCGCCTCTCGACCTCCATACGACTCAAAACAAGTTCCTAAGGTCTCGAACCTTCAGGATGGTCACTCTGGCTCAGATAATACCATCCTTGAACGCTGGGCGGTGGTTCTGCTCTTGACTTGGAGGCTGCTTTTCACGTCCCTATCCGTCCGTCTCACCAGAGATTCCTTCGCTCCAGCGGAAGGATCTCTTTCGATTCCAAGCCATGCCCTTCGGCTTGTCTCCAGCTCCCAGGGTCTTCACCAAATGCATGGCAGTGGTGACAGCATTCTCTGCGGCCGAGGGGTCCGGTGTACCTTACCTGGACGACTGGCTGATAGCAGCTCCTCCAGGAAGGAGGCGGAGTGGTCCAGAGATCTGGCCCTCCAGGTCTGCTTCCCAACTGGGCCTCCTTATCAAGCGAGGCCAAGTCGAACTCGAGCGAAGCAGGTGATTCTATTCATCGAGGCGCGGCTCGACTCTCTTGAGCAAGCGCGGCTCCCGGCGGACAGGGCCGAGGTTCTTTCCTCCTTTGCCCGATCATTTCTGGTTGGGCACTTCGCCTGCCCGGGACTTCCCTGCCTCCTGGGTCTCATGGCGGCCTGTGGCTCAGCGTGGGTCCGTTGGGCCGCTGGAACATGCGTCCCCTTCAGATGAGGGACTGGCCAGCCAGTGGTCCTGCAGCTGCGATCCCTTGGACCAGCTTGTGTCGGTGACACAGGGGATGTGGGCGCTCTCCAGTGGTGGACCGTTCCAGATCATTTGCAGGAGGGCATCCCGTTCGTCGCTGAGCCGACGGTCTCTGTCGACGATGCCTCTCTGATGGGTTGGGGTGCCCATCTGGGGAACACGGGCTCATGGCCTCTGGTCCCCGCGGAGTCCGATGCCCATCAACCTGCTGGAGCTCCGGCCGTCGCCTAGCTCTCACCGCCTTTGCTCCGTTCCTCCGGGTCAAGTGGTCCGAGTCCAGACGGACAATACCACGACCATGTACTATCTAAACCGCCAGGGCTGGACGCGCTCCATGCTTCCATGCAAGGAAGCTCTCCATTTGGTCACTCGTGGCGCAGCCTGGAGGCGGATCTCCTAGCCATTCACGTGGCAGGAGCCTCCAACACCTGGCCGATGCCCTGAGCCGGATAGGGCTGCATCCCACGAGTGGTCTCTCTCGCCGGAGTAGTACAGCATCTGTTCTCCCTTTGGGGCACACCCTCAGGTGGACCTGTTTGCCTCCATGGAGAAGCTGAGCTGAGTCTGTTCCATGCGCCGCCTCAGCAGGGCTCGCTGCAGGGGATGCCTTCTCGAGTAATGGACCCCGGCTCTTTCGCCTTTCCCCATTTCCCTTGATCCACAAGGAAGCTTCTCAAGGCGAGGAGGACAAGGCGCAGGTGATTCTGATAGCCCCAGACTGGCTCGCCAGTTCTGGTACCCAGATCTCCTCAGTCTCAGCTCCAGGACTCCGCGGCAGCTTCCAGCTCGCCCGGACCTGCTCTCCGTCAATCAGGGGAAGGTGTTCCATCCGGACCTTCAATCCCTGCACCTGACGGCCTGGTTCCTGAGCGGCTAGAGTTCCAGGCCTTGGGTCTTTCCCACGAGGTCCTCAATGTAGTTGAGGCGTCCCTAAGAGTTGACTCAGAAATGTTATGCCTTCAAATGGAAAGGTTTTCCATTTGGTGTCAGGGCAAGGGCTTGGACCCTTCCTCCTGTTCCTTGGCAAGCATCTTGGACTATTTATGGTCCCTTTCTAGTCAAGGGCTTAGGTCGACGACCCCAAGGGTGCACCTGGCAGCCATCTCTGCTTACCGGGCGCGGGCCGGGAAGCAGTCGGTGGCGCAGGAGAAGGTGGTCTGGCGCTTTTTCAAAGGCCTTGATCACATTTCCCCTCAGTCGGGAACCCCCCACCTCCGTGGGATCTACTGCTGGTACTGGCAAAGCTCATGGGCAGCCATTCGAACCTATGCACAGGTGTGCTCTCTCTCACCTGTCGTGGAAGACCGCCTTCTTGGTGGCTATCACGTCAGCCAGAAGGATGGGAGAGCTCCAGGCGCTTTCCATCGAGTCTCCTTACCTGGTCTTCCACAGGGACAAGGTTGTCCTGCGCCCCCACCCGAAATTCCTTCCGAAGGTGGTGTCGGAGTTTCACCTTAACCAGGTGTTGACTCTGCCGGTGTTCTACCCCAATCACACCTCGGAGGCCGAATATAGGCTCCATACTCTGGACCCTAGAAGAGCTCGCTTATTATAAGGCCTTGCGGCTGAAATTCAGGGGAGGTTCGCTTGTTTGTCACCTACGCTGAAGCCGCATCTGGCAGACCTGCAGCCAGGCGGACGATAAGCAGGTGGTAACCTCCTGCATAGATCTCTGCTATAAGTTGGCGGGCATGGAGCCTCCCAGAGGATAAGAGCTCATTCTACCACGCCATACTGCTGCTAGCAGTGGCTGCTTCCAGGGCGTCCCTATCCAGGAAATCTGCAGGGCTGCTACCTGGAAGTCAGCAAACACCTTCATTCCCATTACCACATCGACCTTGAGTCACGCCGGGATGCTGGTTTGGGGCCTCGGTTCTCCAGTCTCTTTCCCAAGTAAGTATATGGGTGTGTGTCTGCCTCCTCCTCCCGGAGAACTGCTAGGGAGTCTGCCCATGAGTGTGGATGAACAACATATCCATGTCCCTAGAAATACAGGTTACTCACCTGTAACAGGAGTTCTAGGAATGGTATATGTTGTTCATCCACATCGACCCGACCTCCCGGCTTCGACGCACAACCTGAGCTTTCTCCAGCGGCCAGATCTAAGCGCCATGGGGCGGAGCTGAGTTATACCACCCGGTGGGTGGAGAGCAGCAAGCTTGAAGACCTTCCGCAAGATTTAAAGCGGCAAGGATACTGCCAATGAGTGTGGATGAACAACATATACCATTCCTAGAACTCCTGTTACAGGTGAGTAACCTGTATTTACTCACCTGTAACAGGAGTTCTAGGAATGGTATATGTTGTTCATCCACACGACCCACCCGACCTCCCCGGCTTCGACGCACAACCTGAGCTTCCAGCGGGCCAGATCTGGCGTCATGGGGCGGAGCCGAGAGTTATACCACCCGGGTGGGTGGGAGGAGCAAGCTTGAAGACCTTCCGGCAAGATTTAAAGCGGCAAGGATACTGCCAATGAGTGTGGATGAACAACATATACCATTCCTAGAACTCCTGTTACAGGTGAGTAACCTGTATATTTCGTTCTACAATCAAGATTCTACACTCGTTTTCGACAGGTTTTCTCGTCTTAAGGTACCCGACTTCAGTTCGCTGCCTGTCTGTTGTTTTTTCCCCCTTTTGAGCGTTGTTTTCCTCTCTGTTACCGAGTCCGACGTCAGCCATTGCCCAGCAGAGATCTACAAATGTCTTCTCGGGTGTCGTTATCTCCTGAACACTTAAACAAGTGTGAGTGTGGGGAGCAGATCCCAGCGAAGGACGGCCATCGGCGGTGCGTTTTTTTTTTTTGTCTGGGCGGACCACGGCACCGCCAGCTGCGCGGGTGCCAGGCCTTTACCATCGCATCCACCGCCTCAAGGCCCTTGAAGCCTACCTGTTGGAGCAGAAGATGGATCTGCACTCCTCGTGAGGGAAGCGGAAAGAGAAAAGCGCCATAGCAAGGACCGAGTCAGTCCCAACACGGTCACGGTCGCTCTTCATGGCACTCTCCTAAAAGGCCTGTCCTCAGGTTCTGGAGGCTCTCAAGACTACTGGCTAAGGCCGGCCCATCGGGGAAGCCGGCCAAGCCAAGGCAGACCCGCTCAGGGTCATCGCTAAGCCCTTAGAGGTGCCTGCTTAGCCCCACCTGCTAAGGCACCGATGCCACCTGCCAAAGGCGCACCTCGGAACCCAAGGACTCTCCGGCGGCACCCGTTATCGGTATCCACGATGCGAGGCGAAGGACGCGAATGGTCGGCGGAAGAGCCGACGTCCCCTGGCCGCCCAAGTCCTCCTCCCCCCTGGGCCCTCAGGGGAGCTCTCCTTCGTGCCCCGACATTCCGGAAACTTCCTTCCTGAAACGAGCAGCTGAAATATTCACCAAGGATGAGCTCAAGGATCTTTTTTCCTTTTGGTGGGGGCAGGTCCATAAGCGGTCCTCCCCGTCACCGGCTCAACACCGGTACCGGACCCTGTGGAAAAACCACAGCCAGGAGGTGAGTATTTCCCGAGGAAGTTGCTGGAGCGCCAGCCTACACCTCCCTCCAGGGCTCATTCCCGCACGGGGTCTCAGGACCACCGATGTTGCTCCCGGGACTCAGGTGACAGACGTCGGTCTAGGTCACGCTCCAGGAGCCCTTCTTGCTGGAGGCAAGAACGCTCCCGACGTCAGTCACTGCTCCTTCGCCGGTCCAGGGACCGGAGTCGGTCTTCGGACCAATGTCGGTCCCCTAGCTACCGACGTCAGCGAAGGCATGGTCATAGGACAGGTTCCGACTGTTCCAAGTCTGATAGTCGATCCTCCTCACTGACGTCTTCCTCTCTGTCTCAAGCGCTCCCTGGGAGAGAAGGACCAGCCTTGCTCGCCTCCGGATGATCCTACTTTTATGGACGTCATGAGGCACATCCAGGCCTCCAACGAGTGGGACACGGAGGACCTGGATCCGGAACGCCGGAGACTGGCCAAGTACCTGAGGCAAAAGGAGCCAAAGCTCTGGTTACCGCTCCTTCGGTCGATATGTTCCAGGACCTTACCAGAACCACCTGGATGCATCCAGCCTCAATCCCGGCAGTTCCTAAAAAGTCAGACAGGCTGTATAAGGCCCCGGGGGCAGAACCCTTTCTAGTGGAACACCCTCAGGCCGATTCTTCAGTGATCACGGCTGCCCATGACAAATCCCGGCAACCAAAGCCCCTCAGCTCCTGGCCTCCCGACCCGGAGTCTCGCTACTTGGACCAGGTGAGCAAAAAGTATATGCTGCATCCACCTGTTCCGTCTGCTCTCTAACTTTCTGGCGATATGGTAAGGTACCAGAATGCGCTCTGGGAGAGGGGACTAGAGCTGATGAAGACCGTGCCAGACTCTGACCAAAAGGCAGAGCTCCTGGCCCTCTAGTCGGACTCAGACGTAGGCTTCCATGTACTGAGGGCCTCGAATGACACTGCAGACATGGCAGCCACTTCCGGGGTGTGCCTCTGGTGCCATGCCTGGTTGAGAATCTCGGGCTTTCACCAGGATCTAAAGGCCGGTATCAAGGATCTGCCTTTCCAGGGTACCGTGCTGTTTGGGCAGGAGACGGAGGCCTTGATTTCCCGCCTCCAGGAGTCGGGCAAGTCGATCTGGTCGGTCCGCCAGATGCACTGTGGCAACCAGCGACGACAACACTGTAGACTGCCTTTCGTATGTCCTCAGGCAGTCAAGGTCCAGCCCATGGCAGCCAACAGGGGCAGAGAGGAGGCTTTCGCAGGAGATCTGGAACCCAGCAATCTGGTGTACCTCCTGCCCGTGGGCTCAAGTCCTCCCAGGCGCGTCCTCACTCCCGGCTCTGCCCAATGACTCCTTTCTGGCGCCCTTTCTCCGTGGACGATCCAGGGAGCTGGTTGGGGCCGCTTCTCCCTACATTTCAAGGGTGGAAGTCAATCACCGCAGACCAGTGGGTCTTGGATATCATCAGGAGAGGACACATGCTGGAGTTCAGAGTTTCCACTGCACACTCCGCCAAAGCTCTCCCATTATCCTCCTTCTCACATCCCACTAATAGAAGGAGAGCTACAGACCCTCTTGCAGAAGAGAGCAATAGAGAGGGTTCCCTTGCATCAGCAAGGGCAGGGGTTCTATTCCCACTTCTTTCTGGTCCCAAAAAACTCAGGACCTTCATCCCATTCTGGACCTCAGTCCTATAAACCTCTTTATCGAGTACAAAAGGTTCAGGATGGTGACTCTTCAAGGACTCCTTCCCTTGCTGCACCAGGGGGACTGGCTCTGGTCTCTCGACATGCAAGATGCATACATGCATATCAGGGTCTATCCTCCCCACAGGAAGTTTCTGAGGTTCCACTTCCAAGGGAAGCACTTTCAGTTTCGAGTGCTTCCATTCAGCCTCTCTTCCGCTTCGCGATCTTCACCAAATGCCCTCACGTGTTCCTCTATCTAGACGATTGACTGCTTACTGCCCGGCCAAGAGTAGGCCTTTACAAGCTCTCAAGACACTTATACTGTGTTCCGAGAGCTGGGGATCACCCTGAACTTAAAAAAAAATCATCCCTGGAGCCCAGCCAAAAGCTAGCCTTCATAGGAGCAATCCTGGATTCCGTCCAGGGCATGGCCTTCCTTCCCCAGGACAGGGGAGTTCGCTTGCGAGAGATGGCAGAACAGATCTCCATAACTCCTCGAGTTCCAGCTCGGAACTTCCTCAGTTTACTGGGGCACATGGCGGCGGCCATTCCTGTTACTCCCTTGGCCCGTCTCCACATGAGGGTCCCGCAATGGATGCTCAGGGTGCAGTGGGACCAAAACAACAACGATCTAGACTCCCCAGTCAAGATCTCGGAGCCAGTCAGGAGAACTCTGCTTTGGTGGATGGACCCCAGCAATCTAGAGAGGGGGGTCTGCTTTTTTCCGGAGCCACCAGGTCAAACTCTGACAAGATACCTCGGACCTGGGGTGGGGGGGCCACTGGGTGCTCGTCGACGCAAGGGGTTTGGTTACCAGAGGAGCTGTCCTTCACATCAAATGTACTGGAAATGCGAGCGGTCCCCTCACCCCTACAGGCTTTTTGGGAGGACCTGGTACCAGGCTCTCTTCTAATCCAGACAGACAACATGGTGGTCGTCTTTACATCAACAAACAAGGGGCACTCATTCATATCCTCTTTGCAGGGAGGCGATGAGAGTCTGGTACTGGGTGCTGGGTGGGGCATCCTGCTGTCCATGAAGTGCCGTTCCAGGCATCCTAAGCGATCTGGCCGACAGCCTCAGCAGGTCGCTTCCAGAGCGCACGAGTGGGAGCTGCTACAGTCTGTGGCAGACCAGCTCTTCGACAGGTGGGGTCTCCAGAGCTGGACCTCTTTACATCACCACGCCAGCGCCAAACTGCCAAGTTCTGCTCGCGAGGAACGCAGCATACTGGAATTTCTGGCCAGGCGTTATCCCTTTGCTGGGCAGGCGGCGTCCTAGTATCGGCAAGAAAGCCTTCTACTCGCTCCGCCCACGCTTATGAAGTGGAAGCGTTTTTGTCTTTGGGCATCGCCGCAGCGTTTGGATCCCGTCACCTGCCCTGTGAACTCAGCTTTACAGTACCTCCTCTCCTTGTACGATAAGGGTCCGAGTTACTCCTCTATCAAGGTGCACATGTGGGCAATCTCCACGTATCATGCTGTCATGGGAGATAGAGCATTAGCACAAGTGTATGTAGCCCGCACCTTTCTTAAGGAAATTCTACATATGAGACCTCCCATCCGGGACACTATCCCACCCTGGGACCTCCTTTTTGTTTTTGGAGAAACTCACCCTCCCTCCTTTTGAACCAGCAGCGGATTGTGAGCTGTTACCTTTCTTGGAAGGTTTGTGTTTTGGTTGCTGTTACCTCAGCTCGAAGGGTTTCCGAGCTTCAGGCTCTGATATGTAAAGAGCCCTATTTGGTTTTCCACAGGGAAAGGGTTTCCCTCAGAATGAATCCTAAGTTTCTTCTGAAAGTGGTCTCAGAATTGACCCTCAACCAGTCAGTTGACCTTCCTGGTTATTTTCCTTCCCCTTCCAGTAGAGGGGAGGCTCTCCTCCACACATTGGATGTCCACAGGACTTTGAGGTATTACCTCAAAAGGACGGCTCAGCACCGTCAATCGGAGGCAACTCTTTGTGGCATTTGCACCACATTGCTTGGGTCGACCAATGTCCAAGCAAACTATCTCTAAATGGATAGTTCATTGTATCTCATTTTGTTACGAGAAACGCAATAAACCCCTACCGGGCCCGGTTAGGAGTCGCTCCACCAGAGGAGTGTCAGCTTCTTTCGCCGCCCTGCAAAATGTCACCATAAAGGACATTTGTGCGGCCGCAACCTGGAACTCTGTGCATACCTTTGTCAAACATTACAGCTTGGATATCGTCTCCAGACGCTAAGCTGGCTTCGGCCTAGCCGTATTACAAGGGCTTTTGTCCGAAGGCCTCTGGAGTCAGCATATTCCACCTCCCGGGGTAGTCTACCTCCTTGTTGTGGGACTGCTTGGGACTCGGTCCTGATTGTAATAGCCTGCTGAAAGAGCTCCCACTTGAAGTAAGATAGTACAGTTACGTAAGAACTTACCGTAACAATAGATCTTCGAGAGGAGCTCTTGCAGCAGGCGCTACTTCCCACCCGCCTTCCCCCTCGAGGTGTGCAGATCCATTTTCGTTTTCTTATCCAATTCTCTTCATAGTAGGCTTCGTCTCCTTCTCATGTCAGGCCGCCTTCTGGGTCTTGGCGGGAGAACTGAGGTGGAGCTGGGTCCGCCCTCTCTTGTACCCTGACCGGCATCAGGGGCGGTCCCTGCTGTGTATTGCTGGCAGAAGTTTCACCGGAGGGTCCTAGTGCCTGCGGCATAGTCCTGATTGTAATAGCCTGCTGCAAGAGCTCCAACTCAAAGTAAGATAGTTCAGTTACATAAGAACTTACAGTAACAGTAGATCTTAGAGAAGAGCTCTTGCAGCAGGCGCTGTTTCTCTCTCTCCCCCCCCCCCCAGTCTTTTTCTCTTTCTCCTTTCCCCTCAGTAGGGTTGTACATCTTACCTCTATTCTTCGTATCATGATTTTAGCCAGGTCTCCGGCGGGAGACCTAAGATGTGGCCCTGGACCGCCACCTGTATACTATTGGTGAACATTGGAGGTGGGCAGATGTCGGGGTGGTCCCCATTGTGTGCTGCTGGCTGTTTTATTCCATGGGGGTCCTAGTACCTGGTAGCATGGTCCTAATCATAATAGCCTGCTGCAGGAGCTCCTCTCGAAGATCTACTGTTACGGTGAGTTCTTGCATAGCTGTACTTCACAGGTGAGTAACCTTTTTTTTTTCGTCCTGTCCCTGACTGTGACCTTAAAGGATCTGACTGTAATACAGTGAGTGTAACAGACTGAATAAAGTTCACAACTGATTTCTGTTCTGCACTGGGTCTGCTCCCCTTTTTTGGCCATAGTTCCAGCTGTTTACCACAGGTCCTCTGTCCTGCCTCAAGGTTAATGATATATTTTTTTTCCTGAACAGGTCCTGGTCGATGAGTTTGAACAGAAGATCAATGTTTGTCACAACAAGGGCCTGGACATGGAGGAACTTGAGCAGTCTGCACCTTCAGGGAACAAAGAGAGAAGAACTGAGGCAAGTGGTGCCTGGGAAGTCCAAAGGTTATACAGCCAAACTATTATGTGACACACCCTTACACTAAAGTCCTGCTTGGTCTATACTGAAACTTGACACACCTATACATTACTGATCCAATGTCCACAATCCTGCCCGTGTGTGGGGGGTGTTTTTTTTTTTGTTTGTTTGTTTTTTTTAGGCCAACTGTGTGACACACACCCATACACTACTGATCCAACACCAGCAGTCTTTCTTTGTTTTATAAGGAAACTCATGTGACACACCCATTCACTACTGATCCGATACCAGCCTGCCTTGCGTTGTTTTATAGGGAAACTGTGTCTTTCTGTTCTGGTTCTGCTTAACCTTTCTGACATTTGACACTGGGGACTAGGGGTGCTCTTGGAGTGGCTGAGGACTTTGTAGGACCTCTGGGACATTCGGAGGTGGTTTGAGTCTTGCTTGTCTGGCAGGGGTGCAGCAGGTGGCACTGAGGTCTTTACATCTCGAGTAGTGCTGCATTCAGCTGTGGAGTGCCTCAGGCGCGATCCTGGCCCCGTGGTGTTTTCATATCACATCGCCCTTTGGGGGAGATTATCAGTATGGTGTGGCACTTCCATAAGCTGCCTCGGGAGGCGGCTTATGAGACAGGTACCTCGCTTTCTCCCTCTTCCTGTGGACCATTTCCTAATCTGTAGTCTTCTCCCCAATATCTAGGTAAGAAGGATCTCCAGGGAGTCGGCAGCCCTTGTCCATGGTGAATAAGAGTCTAACAAGCGGCCAATGAAACAGATGTCCTTCACTCCAAAGCCAAGGCCCAGGCGGAACGTGCGATCAGCCAAGAAGAAAGCTGTTGTCACATTTACCAGTGATGAAGAAGAGGGTACTTATTGTCCTGTTTTATTGTTGTACTGTGAGTGCTACCACTGCCCAGTAAATGCTTATATTCTGAGTACTGTTGATTTTCCAGTCTCCTTACTCCGGTGGAGCCCCTCACCTTATATAGGGGCAGCAATTATTCCCAGCAGTGCTGCAAACCCAGTGCATAGCAAGAGTACCGTAGTGTGTCAGCCTGTGTCGGGCAGAATTGTTTTGTTTCCTCCACTTCTATCTCAAAACTCTTTCCTCCCTGGACATTGATGTAATCTGCTCAAGGGAGCAAGCAGTGTGTAGTGCAGTGTCTGCTGATGTCCCCCATCCACAGCCAGTTCAGCTGCAGCTCTGCCTGTGGGAGCGCAGTCAGATTATGTTCCCCTCCAGCCAGTTCAGCTGCAGACCCTCCTGTGGGAGCAAGCAGTGTACAGTGTGGAGTTGGATGATGTTCCCCCTCCATAGCCAGTTCAGTCGTAGATCCACCTGTGGGAGCAAGCAGTGTACAGTGCGGAGTCTGCTGATGTCCCCCCTCCCCAGCCAGTTCCGCCTGTGGGAACAAGCAGTGTGCACTGCGGATTCAGCTGTCTCCTTCATAGCCAGTTCAGCTGCAGCTTCACCTGTGGGAACAAGCAGTGTGCAGTGCAGAGTCGGCTGATGTCCCCTTCACAGCCAGTTCAGCTGTAGCTCTGCCTTTGGTACCCCCGGCTGGCTGTGGCACAGCAGCATCAGAAACTAACTCACCCTGGAGCAAGTGAGCAACAGCCATGCTGACAGTCCAGCACAAGGGTTCTTCTGATTTGCAGGAGGGGTAGAAGGGCATCTTTTCCTGATATGGGAGGAGGGTACCTTTCCTTTTTGGGAGGGGTAGGTAGGAGAAGGTACTTAGCCTGATTTGGGGAGGGGTATGTTTTGCTTTTTGGGGGTACTTATCCAGATTATTGGGGTTTACCTTTTCCTCTTCTGTTGATAAAGAACCTGTTTGGTTATGGACTGCCCCACAGTCCTCACCAGCCCCACTAATACAATGGGTGAAATATCTCTGGCTTTGCTTTGATTATGCCTTTACTCCCCTAGACTACCCCATGCTTTTGGACACCCTGATAGCAGTGTGGCAAGAGTCTGTCCAGCTCCCAAAGGGCTGACACCACGAGGGATTGTTGGCCTCTAATGGGAGTGGCAGAGAAGGCTCTCCTTAGGGAGTGGCTCTGCCCTTGCTGCGGACAGACAAGGGGAACAGCGGTAATGGTGAATTATCAGCGGAAGTGGGGACTCGCTAGGAGGGAACTCAGCACAGGTATTTGGGGGGCACGGAGTACAGCTCTGACTTCTGGGTAGTTTGTGCCATATTGCACTCAGTTTCATGACTGAAACAGTCACATGACCCACTCTGTGCCAATTGAAACACAGGAGGGTCAAGAAGACACATTTATTTTGTTTTCTCCATTGTTACTAAACCCTCACTTTACATCTGTCTCCTATAACCCTACAGAGAGTGATGCTGAAGTGAAAGAAAACGAAACCCCTAAGATCACTACGCCGATCCAGCGGTCCTCCCGAAGAACCCGGGCCAAGTGAGCAGACCAGACTATTTCCTCCACCACCACCACCACTGAGGATCCACCCTGATGTAGATAGCAGGAGGAGGTTGTAAAGTGACGCCCTGGTTCCCTGCCTCCTGCTTCACAAGGGACTTATTTCTTAAAAGACTGGCTACAGAGAGCATTTCTGAAGCGTTTTTTTTTTGTTTAGTGTTTATGCTGCCAGACCCCATGCTGAATAGGTGGTCCAGCCAGTAATGCTCCTCGAGCAACATCTATAAAACAAACTAAACTTTTTTGTAATTTAAAGAGCTGGTTTACTGTCTAAATCTAGTATTAGTTTTTAAAAGCAGTGCTGTTACTCCTTTATAGCTGAGCTACTTTTTATTTTCCTTTGTTTTATTAGAAGATAGTTTACCTGAAGTTAGTAGATGCGATGTGTGGGACAACTCTACCTGGCAGCTGACATATTTCTCTTGTCACCCACCCACTACATCATCAGCACTGTGACTTCACTGCTGCTTAGGAACAGCCACTTAGCAGCTGCAAGGTCAGTCACCTGTGAGGTCACTGTCAGTGAGATCACAAAGCTGTAGATGTAGTTTGGGGGGGCTCGAGATAGAAATGTCAGCTGCCAGGCTAGGAGCTGTTACACCTATCTGGCACAATATTATCACATAGCAAACTTTCTAATGAACAAAAGGAAAATGAAAAATACTTCAGATATAAAGTTACAACTGATTACTTTTTAAAATGTGTATTTTCCTCTCTGCCTGTTTTGACTCCCCCAGCTGTTTAAGCTCTGAATTCGTTGTTTGCATAGCTGGTCATTGCAGCCAACCCAACAGCTGAACTTAAAATAATGGCGAGGGACGTTTTTCTAGTTAAACAGAGGAAAATAGTTTTAAAAAATAAAACCTTCTCCACTTTCCCATTTTATAAGCACAGTAAGGCGCTCCACATATTTAGTTGTCGAGAGTTAATGCACTTCCTGGTCCTATGGGCACTCTGCACAAGCGCCTCATACCTCACTACTCACTAGGGCATGCAGCAGCTTCAGACAACCAACTCCCTCTTGTGTCTTCTAGCTTATACAACCCACAACCTCCAATGCATTTTGAGGCAAGAGTTGGAACAGAGTGCCTTCACTCCCCTGCGGCACGTTGGTTATTGCAGCAAACCCCGCAGCCCTGGTGTGTTGTACTTATAAACATCAACTTTTAGAAAGAAAGGAAGGGACATGTTTCTGTCATGGAATGCTAAATCTGCATTTTACAGGCCTGGGTTATGTGCTGACTTTGATATGCCTGGCTGATTGACCAATCAGATATATACATTTTCTAAGCCATTTTATAAAGAGAAATAATTTCCATATTTCCGTATCTGAGCAGGTGTGTGCTGTCCATATGGGCATACACACTGTATGTACTGTGTGTGTGTGTATACAATGTCCACGTGTGTGTGTATATATTTATCTATAACTGCTTCTGTCACCTGGGTCCCTCACAATGATTTACTGAACACTGCACAGCCTGAGGCTTCCCCCACTGCTGCTAGTACAGACCTGTCTGCTGTTCTGCGGGAAGGGGGGGAATTCTCGGCCTCTGTAGTCGGTTCGCTGTCCTGATTCCCTACACACTCCATCTCTTCACATTGTCAATGGGTAAATATTGACACATGGCTAAGATGTGCCCCAACTAGGGGATTCGCTGGTACAGCTAGATTCAGTCATAGGAGGCAGTATAGCACAGAGGTTTAGGGCTCTGAGCTGCAAACCTGGAGACCTGGGTTTGAATCCCACAGCCCCCACTTGCATACTGTGTGACCCAGAGCAAGTCACTGAACTTCCTTGTGCTCCCAGGTCGCACCTGGAAATAAGCTTCGGCTTAGTGTGCCTTTCCTGGTTAAACAATTTCCCCTTTCCTTCCGCAGATTGAGGGAGCACTCCCATCAAATCGGAGCGCTACTTTCTTCTGGGTGTGAGACCTTTATTCTGTCGGTACTGTCTCACATGCAGATGCCCTGGAAATGGACATGATTGGTTAAGGTTTTTTTTAAATGTTTAATATATTATTGATAAAACTTGATAAATAATATGGCTAGAACCAGTAAGAGTGGTCTCACTTACATGCTGAGACTACCAGGACTGCTTAGCTTCGTTCACAATTCTCACACCTTAAGAGTGCACGGGACCATTCTGTTGCCAGAGCTCGGAATGTTGGACATGAGCATTCTGAGTGACATTCCAGCTGTCTGTCCCTTGAGTGTGAGGATCATGGCACGCTTCTCCTTCCAGAGGTAGAGCCTCTGCTATTTTTTTGGGGGGTGGGAGCAGGCAGTGCAGAATGGGTCACTGGGCATTTTTATCTAAACACAAACTTTACAAAACCTGTTAATATGCCCATCAACTTCTTTAGGCAGTTGTATTAAAGGAGAAGTGGAACGGATATTTCTTCCTGCATTACAGAGGGATTCAGACTTCATCTCGCTATCATTGTCCTTGTATTTGTACGTCTGATACTTGAAATAAATCTTCTTCTAGTAATGATGCTGTGTAATTATTTTGAGTTGTGTATTTTGCTTTGTTTCATCAAGTGGGTATGTAAATTATATTTGAATTTTTTTTTTTTTTTTGAAGTTCAAATGGGGGAGGGGGTTGGACTCCACATAATGGCCACATAGGTTGTATCTGCTGCTATGGATTTGTAGGCAATAGTTGGTGTGACCTGCCTTTGCCTTTCAGCTGTAACAGATTAAAAAGTCTGACAGTGTAAAGACATCTTCATCCCATTACCTGGGTTTGTTTGAACCTGCAACCCTGCTGGCTACCAGATCAAAATTCTATGGAGCTGTTCCCCTGACTGAGCTAGTAGGAGATCCCTATATACTGTAGCCGGGTTACTCCTGTCCCTCCCCTTACTACATCACTAAAGGAGCTCCTCCCCTGGCTGAACTAGTAGGGGACCCCTATATACTGTAGCTGGGTTACTCCTGTCCCCCCCCCTTCCCCTTACTACATCACTAAAGGAGCTGCTCCCCTGACTGAGCTAGTAGGGGTTCCCTGTATACTGTAGCCGGGTTACTCCTGTCCCTCCCCTTACTACATCACTAAAGGAGCTGCTCCCCTGGCTGAGCTAGTAGGGGATCCCTATATACTGTAACCGGGTTACTCCCGGCCTCAAGCTCTTCTTCGGCCCACAGGTCAAAAAAGAGAAGGCATCACTCAAGGTCGCCCTCTGATATGTCTGTGCGTAGACGGTCGGTTATTGGGGCTAGTTGCCGGTCTCCTCCTTCGGAGTCGCCTGCTTCTGTTTCTGGTAGCCAACGTCTTCGACATCGATACCCTACCCCACCCTCTGGTAGGTCTTCAGATGAGCAGTTTCATCATCGGGCTGCTCTTATGGGAGCAGTGGGCTCAGAGGTTGGTCCAGCTGCCTGGCCCGTCACTCAGGGGCCTTCGGGCTTTGGAAGACCAGGTAGGCGGTTGAGCCTCCTGGTCACGCACCGCTTATCCGACTCCGTGTAGGTCCCCCATGGCTGCAGGCGCAGGGGCCACACCGATGCCTTTATCTCCTGCTCTTCTTCCTCCTTCCCCTCAGTCCTGTTTTTCGAGTCTTGGGGTGTTTTCGGCGCCTCGGCATTGATGGCATCGTCGGTGCCAATGCGTCTGTCAGTGCCATGCGCCTCCACGGCGCCAGGGGTTCTTAGGGCGTCATCCACTTTTCAGGACTCCTCCTTTAACTCCTTTCCCTCTTCATTTTCCTCTGATTTTCACTCCTTTCCTGTCCATACAGTCCCTCCTGGACTGTCAGGAGATGACATTGAGCCTGACCCAGACCTTAGACTGGGTGTTGAAGTGGATGAAACAGGATCTATTCCTGCTGCAGAGCCTGTGGTCGAGGACCTGTCCTTTAAGTCTCTGCTGAAAAACTTGATTTCCACTCTTTCTCTCCAAACTACAGACATCGATCCTGGGAAATTGCTAAGACTCCAGTACGTCCATATTCGGAGATCCCTCACGGTTTGACTCCTCGGTATAACCCTCTTTTGAGACGCTGTCTCAAATGGTATGGAATAATCCTGCTCATTCCTTGGTGGCTAAATCCATAGATAGAATGCTTGGCCCCCAAGGATCGACCCATTTTGCGCCTCAAGCCTTTATGGATCCTATTGTAGTATTGGCAGAGAATAAGGCCGCCCTTCCCCAAACTACTACAGCTCGGCCTATTAACAAAGAATCTCGTAAGATAGACACTTTAGGTAAGAGAGTCTTTGCTGCTTCCGCCCTGGGTATGGGTATAGCCAGCTACCAAGGCTATTTTTCTCAATATGAATATATCCTTTGGCACTCTCTCAAACAGATGGTTGAAGCTCTACCAGAATCGGATACAAAGCCAGAGCTTCTTCAAACCATTACCAGGGATATCGAATCTAACAACCAGCAGGTTAAAGCAGCTATGGATGCTTTCGACACTGCTTCCCGGGCGGCGGCTGGTATTTGTACCCGCCATCATTCCTGGCTGCGCACATCAGGCTTCACGAATGACGCACAGCAGCAGGTAATGGCGTTGCCTTTTGATGGTGTGTATCTCTTCAGCCCTCAAGTAGAACAGGCTCTAGAAGCTACACAAAAGACTAGGTTAGCCATTAAGTTTGCTCGACCTCCTCGTGTCCCCTCGGGGGTGTTGATAACGCCAGTTCCATAACAGTAAGTCCTTTCGAGGAGAGGAAGTTTCATAAAATCAAACTCCCAGCCTCAAAAGAAAATCAACAGAAGCGCTAGGGCCCAAAGTGCCCAGCGCCACCTTATGAGTTGTTGGCCCAAGTCCCACCTCAGCTGCCCGAGGTGGACTCCTCCTCAGCGGTGGGAGGTCGTCTGTCGCACTTCTACAATCAATGGAAGTCCATAACCTCAGACAAATGGGTCCTCCAGATAATCCACGAGGGGTATTCACTCAATCTTGTGGAGACTCCTCCGGATCATCCCCCCAAACGACAGCCCAGGCTGTCAACCGTTCAGTCAGACCTTCTCGCTGCCGAGATTCAGGGCCTTCTGAACAACAGGGCAGTAGAAGAAGTGCCGTTGCATCAACAGAACACAGGGTTCTACTCCCATTACTTTCTGGTTCCAAAGAAAACTGGGGGCATGCGCCCCATTTTGGACCTCAGAAAACTAAACAAATTTCTGCCCAAGGAGAAATTCAAAATGATTTCTCTAGGAACCTTGTTACCTTTGCTTCATCAACACGACTGGCTAGCCTCCCTAGACATGCAGGATGCTTACCAGCACATTTCTATTCACCCAAAGCATCACAAATTCCTGAGGTTTGTGGCTCAGGGACAGCATTATCAGTTCAGAGTCCTGCCCTTGTGCTATCCTGCGCTCCATGAGTTTTACAAAGTGTTGTGCAGTTCTGTAGCGCATCTCAGGAAGATCGGAATACAGGTGTTCCCTTATCTGGACGATTGGCTTCTGGCAAGTCCTTCCAGACAGGGAACTTGACTGTGAGCCACGTTTCACGCTTTCTCACGTCCATGGGAGTCCTGCTAAACTTCAATAAATCGCAGTTGCAGCCCTTCCAGAGACTCCTTTTCATAGGAACTCTTCTGGACACCTCCTGTGCGAAGGCTTTTCTTCCACAGGACAGGAGGAGCGATATCCTTCAGATGGCCCGTCACATCGGGGAGAGCGACTCTGTTCCAGCTCTCTCGATGCAACGGATGCTAGGTCTCATGGCATCCTCGGTGTTCACTGTACCCCTGGCACGCCTTCACATGAGAACCTCTCAGTGGATGCTCAGTACTCAGTGGTCCCCAACCACTCACCCGCAGTCCTTTCTCATCAAGGTGACGGAACCCCTAAAGAGGTCACTCACCTGGTGGTCGCAAGAGAACAATCTCCTAGAAGGGTATCCCTTTGCTCCTCTGGAACATCAGATTTCCATTACCACAGACACGTCCCTGATGGGATGGGGAGCTCACTGTCAGACTCTCCACACTCAAGGTATGTGGACTCAGGTCGAGTCCCAGCTTCACATAAATGTCTTAGAAATGAGAGCCGTCCTTTATGCGGTCCGGGCGTTGAAGGACATTCTGTCACAAGAACATTCTCCTTCAAATGGACAACAAAGCAGTGATGTATTACATCAACAAACAGGGCGGCGCTCACTCTTACCCCTTATGCAGAGAAGCAATGAGAGTGTGGGAATGGTGCTTGCAGCACAAGTCTCTAATCCTAGCGGTCTACCTGCCAGGAGTGCAGAACGAACTGGCAGATCGCCTCAGCAGAACAGAGACAGATCCTCACGAATGGTCTCTCGACGCAACTGTAGTTCAGTCAATATTCGCGGAGTGGGGAACTCCAGACCTGGACCTTTTGCATCCCCACTCAACACAAAACTGCCTCTCTTCTGCTCCAGAAATCAGGGCCTGGCATTTTCTGTCAGGATGCGCTCAGGCTGCAGTGGACAAAACTCTTTCTATACGCCTTCCGCCTCTTCCTCTAATTCAGAGGGTACTCTCGTCTCGAATCCCAGGAGACAAAATGATCCTCATTGCTCCCTTCTGGCCTCGACAGATGTGGTTTCACTACTCAACAATATGTCGGTAGCTCACGCAAACCACTCCCCTTCAGACAGAACCTCTTGACTCAGGGCCTGTTGTTCATTCCAACCTGAGGTCACTTCACCTTCACGCTTGGCTCCTGAAGAGGTAGGCGTGAACAGGTTCAATGTCTCTCAAGGTTTCAGATATTCTGGCTGCACGGAAGCCAGCCACTAGGAAAACTTACACAGCCAAATGGAGCGTTTTCACTCTGGTGTGCAAATTCCTCTTTGAATCCCTTTGCTGCCCACCAGATAAAATTTTGAGTACCTCTTAGACCTCTCAAATTCAGGTCTGCAGTACTCAGTCAAAGTTCACCTTTGTGCCATTTTAGCTTATCATGAGCGGTACTTTCCTTGTCACTGGCTCAGCTACCTGTGGTTAAGAGGTTTCTTAAGAGAATTTGCAACCAGACCTCCTACAAGGCGTCCAGTCCGCCTGGGACATTACTCTTTGTGCTAGACATGCTCACTCTGAAACCTTTCGAACCTCTGGCTACCTGTGAACTAAAATTTCTCACCTGGAAACGGCCTTCCTGGTAGCTATTACCTCAGCCTGCAGGGTCTCTGAAATACATGCTTTGGTCACAGACCCTCCATATACTGTGTTTCGAAAAGACAAAGTAGTCCTTAGAACCCATCCTAAATTTTTTCCTAAGGTTGTTTCGGAATTCCATCTAAACCAACCTTTGGTCCTTCCCTCTTACTTCACGAACTTCCAAAATGAAGGAGAACGTTCTCTTCATTCCTTGGACGTTAAGAGAGCTTTACGTTTCTATCTAGATAGAACAAAAGAATTCCGTAAAGCTCAACAACTGTTTGTTTCGTTCAGCGAGACCCGGCTGGGTCAACCTATCGCTATCAGATGTATCTCAGCATGGCTAGTGGCATGTCTTGGCCACTGTTATTCCATGGCGCAGGTTAAGCTGGAAGGCAGAGTTTACGCTCACTCTACTAGGGCGGTCGAGGCATCTCTGGCGGAAATCCGCAACGTGTCCATTCCAGATATTTGCAATGCGGCTACCTGGAGCTCAGTGCATACTTTCGTTAAACACTATGCCCTGGATGTCCATGCCAGACAACATCTTTCCTTTTGGCAGAACCATCCTTAATGGACTTCTGTCCTAAAACTGTGAGCTCTTGGTCTCTCCTGCCGCCCTCTCGGGGGATTATTAGCTCGGTACTCTCCCATTAGTGTGAATGAGTGGTGGAGACTTATGTCCAGGAAGATATGAAATTATGTACCTACCGTAATTCTTGATCTTCTTGGCGAGTCTCCACCACTCATTCCTATATCCCACCCTCCATCCCCAGGCTCACCTCTGTTGTTGGTCCTCGCTCCTCAAATCTTTAGGCTATGAAGACTTCTTTGTTCCTTCTTATACGGGTCGCCCGGACTGTCTTATGTCTGGTTTTGGTTAAGCTATCCTTCTAGGTTGATTCCGGCTGCACCTCCTCGGTAAAAAAAAAAAAAAAAGTACTGAGGCGGTTGGAGGGTCGACGCCAAGATAGTCATTACCGCACGAGCTGAGGCTCATGGTGGCCTCCTCATGCTCCATCTCTACAGCCTGCCATCCAGCAAAAAGTTGTTCTCGCTTGGGTCCTAGTGCCTCCCATTAGTGTGAATGAGTGGTGGAGACTCGTCCAAGAAAATCAAGAATTACGGTAGGTACGTAATTTTCATATACTGTAGCTGGGTTACTCCTGTCCCTCCCCTTACTACATCACTACAGCAGCTGCTCCCCAGACTGAGCTAGTAGGGGATCCCTATATACTGTAGCCGGGTTACTCCTGTCCCTCCCCTTACTATGTTTCTAAAGGAGCTGCTCCCCTGACTGAGCTAGTAGGGGACCCCTATATACTGTAGCCGGGTTACTCCTGTCCCCGCCCCTTACTACATCACTAAAGGAGCTGCTCCCCTGACTGAACTACTAGGGGATTCCTATATACTGTGGCTGGTTTACTCCTGTCCCTCCCCTTACTATGTTTCTAGAGGAGCTGCTCCCCTGACTGAGCTAGTAGGGGACCCCTATATACTGTAGCCGGGTTACTCCTGTCCATCCCCTTACTATATCTGTAAAGGAGCTACTCCCCTGACTGAGCTAGTAGGGATCGGTTTACTCCAGTCCCTCCCCTTACTACATCACCAAAGGAGCTGCTCCCCTGACTGAGCTAGTAGGGGATCCCTATATACTGTAGCCGGGTTACTCATGTCCCTCCCCTTACTACATCACTAAAGAAGCTGCTCCCCTGACTGAGCTAGTAGGGGGTCCCTCTATACTGTAGCCAGGTTACTCCTGTCCCTCCCCTTACTACATCACTAAAGGAGCTGCTCCCCGACTGAGCTAGTAGGGGATCCCTATATACTGTAGCCGGGTTACTCCTGTCCCTCCCCTTACTACATCACTAAAGAAGCTGCTCCCCTGACTGAGCTAGTAGGGGGTCCCTCTATACTGTAGCCAGGTTACTCCTGTCCCTCCCTTACTACATCACTAAAGGAGCTGTCCCGACTGAGCTTAGTAGGGATCCCTATATACTGTAGCAGGTTACTCCTGTCCCTCCCTTACTACATCACTAAAGGGAGCTGCTCCCAGACTGAGCTAGTAGGGATCCCTATATACTGTAGCCGGTTACTCCTATCCCTCCCCTTACTACATCACTAAAGGAGCTGCTCCCCTGACTGAGCTAGTAGGGGGTCCCTGTATACTGTAGCCAGGTTACTCCTGTCCCTCCCCTTACTACATCACTAAAGGAGCTGCTCCCCTGACTGAGCTAGTAGGGGTTCCCTGTATACTGTAGCCAGGTTACTCCTGTCCCTCCCCTTACTATATCACTAAAGGAGCTGCTCCCCTTACTACATCACTAAAGGAACTGCTCCCCTGACTGAGCTAGTAGGGGATCCCTTTATACTGTAGCCAGGTTACTCCTGTCCCTCCCCTTACTACATCACTAAAGGAGCTGCTCCCCTGACTGAGCTAGTAGGGGATCCCTATATACTGTAGCCAGGTTACTCCTGTCCCTCCCCTTACTATTTTATTTATTTAGTGATTCACAGAAAACCTTTGAGCACAAGCTCTGGTACAAAGTTTCCACGTCATAGATTGCAAAACAAAGTACAATAGGAGAAAGCAAAGGTTCATTACAATGAATGATACAGCTTGGATTCAGAACTTACAGAATAACTCAAAACATAGATACAAGTTAAATAACAAGAAATAAACACTTTATGAGGGAGGGGGGAATAAGCAGCCACAAAGTGCCTTGTCAGTGATTCAGAGGGATGGGGATAGCTGGCAGAGGGGTGAAGAAGGGAGGTGAGAGAGAGGGGTAAGTACTGCGGTGGAGGTGAGAGGGTGGGGGGGAAAGGGACGATAAGGTATAGGGAGAAATGGTGGGGTGAGGGGGAGGCTGAGTGGAGAGGACATGCTAGAGTAAAATGGAGTGTGAGGGGGCATGGTCAGGCAGCCAGCTTTAGTAGTGACTGGGAAACTCACGGGACTGTGAGTTAGGGGAGGGGGGTAACAGGTGCCGAAGGAGCATCACGCAAACTTATTACTACATCACTAAAGGAGCTGCTCCCTTGACTGAACTAGTAGGGGACTCCTATATACTGTAGCCGGGTTACTCCTCTCCCTCCCCTTACTACATCACTAAAGGAGCTGCTCCCCTGACTGAGCTACTAGGGGACCCCTATATACTGTAGCCAGGTTACTCCTGTCCCTCCCCTTACTACATCACTAAAGGAGCTGCTCCCCTGACTGAGCTACTAGGGGACCCCTATATACTGTAGCAGGTTACTCCTGTCCCTCCCCTTACTACATCACTAAAGGAGCTGCTCCCCTGACTGAGCTTGTAGGGGACCCCTATATACTTGTAGCCAGGATCTTGGAGATGCAGCTCTTGCAGCAGATTACACCATTAGGACTGAAGCCGTCAGGCGCCAGGACCCCAGGGAAATTTTCTAGCTAGCAGTCTTCAGCGGGGACCACCTCCGACGTCGGTCCCGCCCCTGTCATCAGGCGTAGTACTTAAGGAGGTGGTCCCCCCACAATTCCCGGTTCTTTTCCCGCCATCGGCATTGCAAGCATCGGCCTCTCGGTCACTTTATAGCGTGCGACGACTCGGAACTACGACGTTCTCTCTTTCTTATAAGAACTTGGATTCATCTTATGTCCTCTCCAGACACCCCTCTGGAAGGATTTACCATCGAAGTTTGCCTGCGGCAAACTGATCCCCTTCAAGGATCCTCACTCAGCCTGCGTGCGTTGTCTAGGCCTGGAACACGACACCAAGGCCTGCTCCTTCTGCCAGGGCTTCAGTAGTCGCGCCAGGATCCGCCGCCAGAAGGCCCGTCAATCGTTTCTCTTGGAGGAGAAACTCAAGACCATGGATAGGGAACCTTCCTCCAGGGGGGAGTTGTCAGGGAAGACCCACAAACACTGGGAGAAGGAAAGGCCCAGGTCCCTGACGAGGGCCTCGGACTCCCGAAGCTCCAGCTCGCGGTCAGACCGCTCTCCTTCCAGGGCTCAATCTCAGCCTCCCCCGGTTCAGGTCAGATCCTCCAGCGGCTCCTCCTCCCTGCAGCCTCGCAAGACTTCAGGCCGTCGGCTTCATCCACTCCTTCTAAGGCCTCGTCCAAGTCTGGGGAGTGCCACAAATCTTCCTCTCGCCGTCGGGACTCCGACGCCAGGTCGGTGTCCCAGCCTCCGAGTGGATCGGACCCGGTCCCGCGCAAGACTAAGGACCTGACGTCCCTAAAACGGACGTCGGCCAAGTATCACAGGCACTCCCAGGATCCGGCGACAGCAAGACACCCGTCGCTGGCCAGGCGTTCGCCTCCCAGGGTGTCGGCCAGGAGACCGTCAGTTACCCCAGAGAGGAGGACTGCAGCACCGTCGCCGGCTGACGTCGGTCGGAAGGAATCAGAGGAGGACACCACTCAGCCGAGGACCAGGCGGACGACACCGCAGTCATCGAGCTCCCACAGGAACCCTCCCCGGAGCAGGAGACCCCCGAGGATCCGACGCCCGACCCCAGCGACAGGCCACCGGCGCCCGGCCCATCATCGGGCCTGAATTTGGCAGAGGTGAAGGAGCTCTTTACCTTCTGGTGGGACACCATCAGGAAGGATGTGGTCACCACGCACCCTCCTCCTACTCCGGCTCTGCCTCCACCCACTCCTTCAACGCCTCCGCCCCCTCCTCCGCCCAAGGGGCCTATAGGACGTCACCAACTCCCAAGGAGCCAACACCTCCTCCTAGGGGCAGATCCTCAGATAGAAGACCTCCCTCAAGATCCACTTCAGGGTCACCTAGCCCTAAGAGACCCAGACGACGCCGGTACACCACGTCTGTGGAGGACTCTAGATCTGACACCTCAGGGTGCTCCAGATCTTCTCCCATCAGCATTCCCTCCCCAGACTCACACGACCTACCCAGGTCTCCTCCGGATGATCCCTCTTTCGCGGAGATCATGAGGCACATTCCGGAAAATATGGGGTGGAATGCTGAAGAGCTAGACCCCGAGAGACAGCGCCTTGCCCGCTACCTCCGGCAGAAAGACCCAAAGCCTGTGGTAGTGCCACCCTTGGTGGACACCTTTGCGGACATCACCAAGGCTGCATGGAAGCGTCCTCATTCGACTCTGGCAAGGCCGAAGAAGGCTGACCGCCTATACAAGGCCCCGAGGGAGGACCAGTATCTGGAAAACCATCCTCTGGCCGATTCCCTGATGATCACTGCCTTGCATGACCGGTCTGAGACCTCAGCACTTGAGCACACAGCCACCGGACCCGGAATCCAAGCAATTGGATGTCCTGGGTAGGCACACCTACGCGGCTGCGACTTGCGCCATCAGGTCTCTAAACTACCTCACCCACATGGTACAATTCCAGAACACACTGTGGGAACAGGGACAGGACCTGGTTGAGTAGATGCCCGACGGTGGTCAAAAGGAGCTTTTAAACCTCCTCCGTATGGGTTCGGATGTGGGAACCCAGGTGCTCAGAGCCGCATATGACTCTGCGGACTCTTCAGCCAGAGCTGCAGCCTCAAGCGTGTGTCTCCAGAGATACTCTTGGCTCCACGTCTCCGGTTTTACCCCAGACGTCCAGAAGGACATCCTAGACGTCCCTTACAATGGGGAAGTCCTTTTTGGTGAAGCTTCCGAGAAGGTGATCACCAAACTTCAGGACGCAGGGAAGGCAGTTAGATCTGTCCAGGCCATGTACAGATCCCGACCTAGTTCCTTTCGTAGGAACCAGAGTCTCTTCGTGGCCGGACACAAAGGCAACAACCACGTTCCAGCCAACAGCAGAGGGGCTCCTTTATCTGAAAAGCCCAGGCCAAGTCATCCCCAGGCAGAGGCCAACGAGTCGCAAAGTCGGCCCAGCCTGTGGGATCTAACGCTGCCACAGCATGACTCCTTCCCGGCCCCCACCCCTCCTCAGGATCAACGGGAAATGAAGGTCGGGGGTCGCATCGCACGTCACCTGCCATGGTGGCAGTCGATCACCACCACAGGTGGGTGCTGCAACTGGTCGAAAAAAGGCCACTATATAGAATTTGTAGGCAGCCCACCTACAAGACCTCCCCTGCTTTCCTGCTACTCTGGTCAACACGCCCTGCTCATACAGCAGGAGATGCTCACGCTTCTGGACAAGGAAGCTTTGGAGCATGTTCCAGAGAACCAGAGAGGGCTAAGGTATTATTCGCACTTCTTCCTGGTTCCAAAGAAAACAGGGGACCTCCGTCGAATACTGGACCTCAGCGACCTCAATCTGTCAGTCGTTTACAAACGATTCCGCATGGTGACCCTTCTGGGCCTAATTCCCATGCTGAAGCGGGACGCTTTCCCGGCGTCTTTGGATATGCAGGACACCTACCTGCACATTCCAATTCCTCAATGCACAAGAGGTTCCTGCGCTTAGTTTTAGAGCCACCATTATCAGTTCCGAGTGCTCCCTTTCGGTCTGTCATCGGCACCTCGCGTTTTTACGAAGTGCATGGCGGTCGTAGCGGCGTCTCTGAGGAGACAAGACCACTACGTGTTCCCATACCTGGATGACTGGCTTCTCATGGCTCCCTACAGGGAGGCACTGATGACGGCCATTCATCGCACCCAGTCCCTTTTTCAATCACTGGGTATCCTCATCAATTACGCGAAGTCTATCCTGGTACCGTCCCAGAAACTGCAGTTCATAGGAGCAGTTCTGGACACCGTCAGAAGGAAAGCCCTTCTTCCCCCAGACAGAGTGGAACACATCAGATCCCTCATCAGGGACCTGTCGGTGAGGAAGACCGTCCCGGCAAGACTGGTCCTTCGCCTGCTTGGACACATGGCTGCAGCCATTGCAACAGTCGATGAGTGCGGCTCCACATGCGGGTAACCCAGTGGATGCTAAGGGTGCAATGGGACCAAAGGCAAGACCATCTGCAGCAGCCAATTCGAATCCGCGACGCGTGATTCAGGATTGGCAGTGGTGGCTACATCCGGAGAATCTCTCGGGGGGTTCCCTTCATAGCGCCCGTCTCTGACTGTGACTCTCTCCACAGACACCTCAGGTCTCGGGTGGGGGGCACACCTAGACGGTGTACGGTCTCAGGGCATATGGACAGCCCAGGAATCCCATCTTCACATCAACATTTTGGAGATGAGGGCAGTACTTTACGCTCTGCAGGCTTTCCAGTCGGAGATTCCACCGGGTACTCTCCTGTTACAAACAGACAATACTGCGGTGATGCATTACCTCAACAAACAAGGAGGCACTCACTTCTACCCGCTTTGCAGGGAGGTCATGAGAGTGTGGGAGTGGATATTGCAACACGGCGCAAACCTAATTGCAGTACACGTCCCGGGAGTGGACAGCACCGTCACAGACAGTCTGAGTAGCTCTCAGGCCAGAGTCCATGAGTGGGAACTTCTACAGGAGGTGGCAGAGGATCTGTTTCACAGATGGGGCACTCCAGAGTTGGACCTTTTGGCGTCCCCATCCAACGGGGGCTCAAAGACTGACTCACACGTGTGATCTGTACTATGAATCAGGCTGGTTGAACCTATCAAATCATCTTATCTCACCTGCACAATGGCAAAAAAATCTATCTTGGGACTGACTCCATTATGTATTCAAAACCTACTCCGACTGAATCCTGGCTCACGACCCTCCACCAGATCTGAGCATCAACCTTTCCTGGTTCGAGATGCGGACTGCACAGGGACAAGATCTTTCGCATACAGGGCCCGACATGGTTCAATGCGCTTAGTCCACCTACTCTTTCCTCAACCTCGCTTGAAGCTTTCAAATCCATGCTCTATGCCCACCTCACCACCACTAGCAACTGTGATTACGCTAGATAAAGACTACTACTCCTCATGTCCATCCTCACATCTGAGGCCTCTTCCTCCTGACTAATGAACCCTCTGTTACCTCTACTACTTCCCTGTCTCCCACCCAAACTCACTCCCCCTTTTCCTGTCCCTCTCACTTACTCTCCCGCCACCACCTTCCTCCTCTCTAGCCTCCTTTGGCGCCTAATGATCACCTCTCCCTGGAAGTTTCTTAACCTCGAAATTGTCTACCGCTTGAACCTGTTATAGCTTGTTTTTCATGAAACTTAAAAGCGTTACTGCCTTAAACTGTTAATAGCAAATTTATGCTGTAACTGTCCTGTCTGGTTTTACCTGTAATGTGTATCGTGCTTTGTTAAATGTTCTTTGTGACGTGGAACCTTTGTAAAAGAGCCCTGGCTCAAAGGTATTAATTCCTAGACTAATAAACTAAACTAAACGCAAAACTGCCCAACTTTTGCTCGCTAGATCCAGGGCCTGGTGTTTTCTGGCGAGACGCGTTGTCCCTCTCCTGGTGGGGCAGATTCCTCTATGCCTTCCCTCCTTTCCCGTTGATCCAGAGTTCTCTTAAAACTTCGCAGGGAGCAGGCGACGCTCACTTTGATGGCGCCTTTCTGGCCCAGACAAATTTGGTTCCCTCTTCTGCATCAGCTATCCAGGGAACCTCCACTTCCTTTGCCAATCAGTTCCCATCTGCTGTCTCAGGAGGAGGGTTCATTAGTCCATCCAGACTTATGTTCTTTGAACCTGCACTCTTGGCTCCTAGAGACATAGCCATGTTGCGATACGGGGTCTCGCAAAAAGTGGCAGATGTACTCTCTGCCGCCAGAAAACCGGCAACCCACGCAACGTACGCCATGAAATGGCGCACATTTTGCTTGTGGGCTCAAGACGGGTTTCTCTCCATTAGAATGTCGAAAAGCTGGTTCTGGATTACCTGCTTTCCTTTTCAGTCCGGACTGGCTCACTCCTCGATTAAGGTGCACCTTTGTGCAATTTAAACACCATGCCCCCATAGGCCATTGGATGGTGGCCCAATTGGACACTACTCGTGCCCTTTTTAGAAGTCCTCCACCTTAGGCTGCCTATCAAGGATCCGATTCCTCCTTGGGACTTGCCCTTCGTCCTGGAGCAGCTTACGCTGCCACCTTTTGAACCAGCCCGGATTGCGAGCTCGTTTTCTGTCGTGGAAAAGTTATTTTTAGTTGTGAGTTACTTGACAAGAGGATTTCCAGTGCATGCTCTAATGTGCAAGAGCCTTATTTAGTTTTCCATCAGGATAGGGTATCCCTGAGGACAAACCCAAAGTTTCTGCCTAAGGTGGTTTCAGCCCTCACCCTTAATCAGGATATCGACTTACCAGTGTATTTCCCAAGGTACACTAACAGAGGAGAAGCCCTTCTGCACACCCTTGATATACACAGGTGCCTCAGATATTATCTGACCAGAACCAAACAGTTTTGAAAGACGGATCAACTGTTTGTCTCCGGTGTTAGAATGAAAGGAGCTCCAGTCTCTAAACAGTCTCTCTCGAGGTGGCTCATCCAGTGCATCACTTTCTGTTATGATAAGTGCAATAAACCCTTACCGGGCGCAGTTAAGGGTCATTCTACGGAAAGGGTGGCCACTTCCTTCTTGGCGTTGAGCGTCTCCACCTCAGCTATTTCGCTGCAGCACTTGAGCTCTGTGCATACCTTTATCAGGCATTACAGCCTGGACATTGCTTCAAGGCGAGAGCAGGGTTCGGCCTAGCCGTCCTTCAGGGACTTCTGTCCTAGGCTCAAGTTGCGTTGAGACTTCTACCTTTCCTCCATCCTGTGGCGTAAGATTGCCACTATTGCTTGGAAATCAGTCCTAATGGTGTAACCTGCTGCAAGAGCTGCATCTCGAAATAAGATAGTACAGTTCGTAAGAACTTACCATAACAGCAGATCTTCGAGAACAGCTTTTGCAGCAGGTACCTTCCCGCCCCCACCATCCCCCTTCTTGTGGAGGTAGGTCGTAGCCAAACATCCATCTTACGAGATGGGATGTTCTGTTTTTAGTCTTGGCCATCTGGTGGCGGATCCTCGGTCTCCTCTTCTGATGTCATCCAGCGGCTGGGAGTCTCCGGCGGGAGAACTGAGGATTGTGGGGGGACCGCCTCCTTATGTACTATGCCTGACGGGGGTGGGACCGATGTCGGAGGCGGTCCCCGCTGAAGACTGCTAGCTAGAAAATTTCCGTGGGGTCCTGGCGCCTGACAGCTTCAGTCCTAATGGTGTAACCTGCTGCAAGAGCTGTTCTCAAAGATCTACTGTTACGGTAAGTTCTTACGTACCTGTACTTTACTCCTGTCCCTCCCCTTACTACATCACTAAAGGAGCTGCTCCCCTTGCTGAGCTAGTAGGGGATCCCTATATACTGTAGCCGGGTTACTCCTGTCCCTCCCCTTACTACATCACTAATGGAGCTGCTCCCCTGGCTGAGCTAGTAGGGGACTCCTATATACTGTAGGCGGGTTACTCCTGTCCTCCCTTACTACATCACTAAAGGGCTGCTCCCCTGACTGAGCTAGTGGGAGACCTCTATATACTGTGGCAGGTTACTCCTGTCCCTCCCTTACTACATCACTAAAGGAACTGCTCCCCTGACTGAGCTAGTAGGGGATCCCTATATACTGTAGCTGGGTTACTCCTTCCCCTTCCCTTACTACCTCACTAAAGTAGCTGGTCCCCTGACTGAGCTAGTAGGGAACCCCTATATACTGTAGCCGGATTACTCCTGTCCCTCCCTTTACTACATCACTAAAGGAGCTGCTCCCCTGACTGAGCTAGTAGGGGACCCCTATATACTGTAGCCGGGTTACTCCTGTCCCTCCCCTTACTACATCACTAAAGGAGCTGCTCCCCTGACTGAGCTAGTAGGGATGGGTTTACTCCTGTCCCTCCCCTTACTACATCACTAAAGGAGCTGCTCCCCTGACTGAGCTAGTAGGGGATGCCTATATACTGTAGCCGGGTTACTCTTGTCTCTCCCCTTACTACATCACTAAGGGAGCTGCTACCCTGATTGAGCTAGTAGGAGATCCCTATATACTGTAGCCGGGTTACTCCTGTCCCTCCCTTTACTACATCACTAAAGGAGCTGCTACCCTGGCTGAGCTAGTAGGGGATCCCTATATACTGTGGCGGGTTACTCCTGTCCCTCCCCTTACTACATCACTAAGGGAGCTGCTACCCTGGCTGAGCTAGTAGGGGACCCCTATATACTGTAGCCGGGTTACTCCTGTCCCTTCCCTTACTACATCAAGGGAGCTGCTACCCTGGCTGAGCTAGTAGGGGACCCCTATATACTGTAGCCGGGTTACTCCTGTCCTTCCCCTTACTACATCACTAAGGGAGCTGCTACCCTGGCTGAGCTAGTAGGGGACCCCTATACTCTAGCCGGGATACTCCTGTCCTTCCCTTTACTACATCACTAAAGAGCTGCTCCCTGGCTGAGCTAGTAGGGGACCCCTATATAGTCAGAGTTACTCTCTCCTCCCTTACATCACTGAGGAGCTGCTCCCTAGCTGAGCTAGTAGGGGATCCCTATATACTGTGGCAGGTTACTCCTCTCCTCCCTCACATCACTAAAGGGCGCTCCCTGGCTGAGCTAGTAGGGGATCCTATATACTGTGGCGGGTTACTCCTGTCCCTCCTTACTACATCACTAAAGGGCTTCTCCCTTGACTGAGCTAGTAGGGGACCTATATACTGTGGCCGGGTTACTCCTGTCCCTCCTTACTACATCACTAAGGAGCTGCTCCCTGGCTGAGCTAGTAGGGGACCCCTATATACTGTAGCCGGGATACTCCTGTCCTTCCCTTTACTACATCACTAAAGGAGCTGCTCCCCTGGCTGAGCTAGTAGGGGACCCCTATATACTGTAGGCGGGTTACTCCTCTCCCTCCCCTTACTACATCACTGAAGGAGCTGCTCCCCTAGCTGAGCTAGTAGGGGATCCCTATATACTGTAGCCGGGTTACTCCTCTCCCTCCCCTCACATCACTAAAGGAGCCGCTCCCCTGGCTGAGCTAGTAGGGATCCTATATACTGTAGCCGGGTTACTCCTGTCCCTCCCCTTACTACATCACTAAAGGCTGCTCCCCTGACTGAGCTATGGGGACCCCTATATACTGTAGCAGGGTTACTCCTGTCCTCCCTCCCCTCACATCACTAAAGAGCTGCTCCCTGACTGAGCTAGTAGGGGATCCTATATACTGTGGCGGTTACTCCTGTCCCTCCCCTCACATCACTAAAGGAGCCGCTCCACTGGCTGAGCTAATAGGGGATCCCTATATACTGTAGCCGGGTTACTCCTGTCCCTCCCCTTACTACATCACTAATGGAGCTGCTCCCCTGGCTGAGCTAGTAGGGGACTCCCTATATACTGTAGCCGGGTTACTCCTGTCCCTCCCCTTACTACATCACTAAAGGAGCTGCTCCCCTGACTGAGCTAGTAGGGGACCTCTATATACTGTAGCCGGGTTACTCCTGTCCCTCCCCTTACTACATCACTAAAGGAACTGCTCCCCTGACTGAGCTAGTAGGGGATCCCTATATACTGTAGCTGGGTTACTCCTTCCCCTTCCCTTACTACCTCACTAAAGTAGCTGGTCCCCTGACTGAGCTAGTAGGGAACCCCTATATACTGTAGGGTTACTCCTGTCCCTCCCTTTACTACATCACTAGGGAGCTGCTCCTGACTGAGCTAGTAGGGGACCCCTATATACTGTAGCCGGTTACTCCTGTCCTCCCTTCTACATCACTAAAGGAGCTGCTCCCCTGACTGAGCTAGTAGGGGACCTCTATATACTGTAGCCGGGTTACTCCTGTCCCTCCCCTTACTACATCACTAAAGGAACTGCTCCCCTGACTGAGCTAGTAGGGGATCCCTATATACTGTAGCTGGGTTACTCCTTCCCCTTCCCTTACTACCTCACTAAAGTAGCTGGTCCCCTGACTGAGCTAGTAGGGAACCCCTATATACTGTAGCCGGATTACTCCTGTCCCTCCCTTTACTACATCACTAAAGGAGCTGCTCCCGGCCCCGACTGAGCTAGTAGGGGACCCCTATACTGTGGCAGGTTACTCCTGTCCCTCCCTTACTACATCACTAAGGAGCTGTCCCCTGACTGAGCTAGTAGGGGACCTCTATATACTGTAGCGGGTTACTCCTGTCCCTCCCTTACTACATCACTAAGGAACTGCTCCCCTGACTGAGCTAGTAGGGGATCCCTATATACTGTAGCTGGGTTACTCCTTCCCCTTCCCTTACTACCTCACTAAAGTAGCTGGTCCCCTGACTGAGCTAGTAGGGAACCCCTATATACTGTAGCCGGATTACTCCTGTCCCTCCCTTTACTACATCACTAAAGGAGCTGCTCCCCTGACTGAGCTAATAGGGGACCCCTATATACTGTAGCCGGGTTACTCCTGTCCCTCCCCTTACTACATCACTAAAGGAGCTGCTCCCCTGACTGAGCTAGTAGGGATGGGTTTACTCCTGTCCCTCCCCTTACTACATCACTAAAGGAGCTGCTCCCCTGACTGAGCTAGTAGGGGACCCCTACATACTGTAGCCGGGTTACTCCTGTCCCTCCCCTTACTTCATCACTAAAGGAGCTGCTCCCCTGACTGAGCTAGTAGGGGACCCCTACATACTGTAGCGGGTTACTCCTGTCCCTCCCTTACTACATCACTAAGGGCTGTTCCCCTGACTGAGCTAGTAGGAGATCTATATACTGTGTGGGTTACTCCTGTCCCTCCCTTACTACATCACTAAAGGAGCTGCTCCTGGCTGAGTAGTGGGGATCCTATATACTGTGCCGGTTACATAGAAACATAGAAGTTGACGGCAGATAAGGACCGGCAAGGCCCATCCAGTCTGCCCATTTCTTTTCTACCTTATAAGTGTGCCATCGGCCTTTGCTCTGTCAGTGACCTATCTATTCATAGTCATTTGTATTGCTCCCTTATGCCTATCCCATGCCTTTTTGAAGCCTTGCACTGTATTCATAGCCACCACTTCTTGTGGTAGCCATTCCATGCATCCACCACCCTTTCTGTAAAAAGAATTTCTCCACATTCCCCTTAATCGGCCTCCTCTAATCTCATGCTGTGTCCTCTTGTCCTGCTATTTTTCTTATATTTAAACAAGTTAGACTCTTTCACCTTGTTTATGCCCTTAAGGTGTTTGAATGCCTCGATCATATCACCTCTCTCCTGCTTTGCTCCAGGGTATACATATTGAGCTCCGTTAATCTGTCCTCATTATGTCTTCTGATGCAGTCCCTGCACCATTTTGGTTGCCCTTCTCTGGACTGCCTCAATTTGGTTAATGTCCTTGTGAAGGTGTGGCCTCCAATACTGCACGCAGTACTCCAGATGGGGCCTAACCAATGTCTTATACAGAGGTTATTACCTCCCTCTTACGACATGATACCCCTACTAATACACCTAACACCCCCCTAGCCTTACCTACTGCTTTAGAGGTCTGCTTGGATGATTTTAGGTCATCAGTGATGATGATGCCCAAGTCTCTTTCTTCCTTTGTGACTGCTAGCAACTCCTCCCAGCCTATAAGTGGCTTCGGGTTTCTCTTCCCTATGTGCATGATTTTGCACTTCTTTGCATTAAATCGCAGTTGCCACTCTTCTGACCATTCTGCTAGTTTATCCAGATCTCTTCCATTCTGCCCACCCCATCTAGCTCATCTACTCTGTTGCAGATCTTGGTGTCATCTGCAAACAGACAAGCCTTACCCTCTAGTCCATCTGCAAGGTCACTAATGAAGATGTTGAATAGGACTGGCCCCAGGACTGATCCTGAGGTACCCACTTGTGACTTGCATCTCTTCTGACTGTATACCATTTACCACCACTCTCTGTTTTCTGCCAGTCAACCAGTTTGCCACCCAGTTGACCAACTTCTGACCCCGAGCCTACCCAGCTTATTTATCAATCTTCTATGTGGAACAGTGTCAAAAGTTTTGCATGAAGTCAAGGTAGGCGACATCAACTGCTCCCCTTGGTCCACCACTCTGGTTACCCAGTCAAAGAAATCTATGAGATTAGTTTGACAGGACCTTCCTTTGTAAACCCATGCTGTCTTGGATCCTGTGCCCATATGGATTCAGTGTTGCACTATCCTTTCCTTAAGTGCCTCCATAATCTTGCCCACTACTGAGGTAGACTGACCGGTCTGTAGTTCCCTGCCTCCTCCTGCTACCACTCTTGTGGGCCGGGATCTCATGAGCCCTTCTCAGTCTTCTGGGACCTCTCCTGTGCTCAGAGACTCACTAAACAATTCTGCTAATGGCTCTGCTAGTTCCTCCTTTAGCTCCTTAAGTACCCTGGGATGTATGCCATCAGGTCCCATTGCCTTATCCACTCTGAGCTTAGCAAGCTCTTGTAGGACCCTTTCTTTTGTGAAGGGAGTAGTGCTCACCTCCCTCCCCCCTGTGTCCATGATGCTTACTCCTGTCCCTCCCCTTATTGCATCAGTAAAGGAGCTGCTCCCCTGACTGAGCTGGTAGGGGATGCCTATATACTATGGCAGGTTACTCTTGTCTCTCCTTACTACATCACTAAGGGCTGCTACCCTGATTGAGCTAGTAGGATCCCTATATACTGTAGCCATTACTCCTGTCCTCCCTTACTACATCACTCAAGGAGCTGCTACCCTGGCTGAGCTAGTAGGGGACCCCTTCTACTGTAGCCGGTTACTCCTGTCCTTCCCTTTACTACATCAAGGAGCTGCTACCCTGGCTGAGCTTAGTAGGGGACCCCTATATACTGTAGCCGGGTTACTCCTGTCCTTCCCTTACTACATCACTAAGGGAGCTGCTACCCTGGCTGAGCTAGTAGGGGACCCCTATATACTGTAGCCGGGATACTCCTGTCCTTCCCCTTACTACATCACTAAAGGGAGCTGCTACCCTGGCTGAGCTAGTGGGGGACCCCTATATACTGTAGCAGGTTACTCCTTTCCTTCCCTACTACATCACTAAGGAGCTGCTACCCTGGCTGAGCTAGTAGGGGATCCCTATATACTGTAGCCGGGTTACTCCTGTCCCTCCCCTTACTACATCACCAAAGGAGCTGCTCCCCTGACTGAGCTAGTAGGGGATCCCTATATACTGTAGCCGGGTTACTCATGTCCCTCCTCTTACTACATCACTAAAGGAGCTGCTCCCCTGACTGAGCTAGTAGGGGGTCCCTGTATACTGTAGCCAGGTTACTCTTGTCCCTCCCCTTACTACATCACTAAAGGAGCTGCTCCCCTGATTGAGCTAGTAGGGGATCCCTATATACTGTAGCCGGGTTACTCCTGTCTCTCCCCTTACTACATCACTAAAGGAGCTGCTCCCCTGACTGAGCTAGTAGGGGACCCCTAGTTCTAGGGACGTGGATATGATGTTCTATTCACACTTTCTGGCAGTTTCCTTTCCCTTTAAGACTGTGCAGTATTGTCTTTAAGCTGGCTTCTCCTACCCACCAGGGTGGTAACTCCCTTGGCTCTGCCCTGCCCCATGATGCCAGGTCTTCCTTTTCGCTGTAAGAAGCAGGTTCCCTCCTTATCGCTGTCTTGAGTTAGTTCCTTTGCTATTAAATCTAGATTTACTTTGAACCTCTGAAGAAAAACTTTGTATTCAGGCTCGTTCATTGATTGTGACCATGATGGATGACAGGTCTGCTCTGGGGTTCCGATGATGCCTTTGCGGGCAGAAGATGTCCTGAACGGTCCCACACGCCACGTGCGTCTACTGCCTGGGACTAGAGTACAGTCCACCAGGACTGTGATCTTTGTAGCACCTGTGGTGAGGTAGCTGCTGCCAGTCATTATTTGCAGATATAATTCTGTTAGATATATTTTCTATGTGATTTTGTGTATATTAAATGCCAGTGTTAAGAAAAGAGGTCATACAAGCAATAATACCCGACAGGGTGGGTGGTATTGGGCAATACTGGACCACCCAGGAGTGTAATGAGGCCCGACTCCGCAGGCGGAGGGCCTTATAACCCCTTGAAGGTCCGTTATTGCCCATACCGCCCACCCTGGAGGGTATTATTGTGCTTAGAAAATGGGCACTGTGGCATTTTTATGTGGGAGTTAAAACTATTTCACAAAAAAGATTGAAAAATACCTGTATATTGTCAATGATGTTAAAAGGTTTGTGAGGTAAAGTAGTCCCTGTTTCTATGCTGTGCCACCTCTTGCCCCCCAGCTATTGATTTGTACTTATCCCCCCCACCTCCACCATCACCAACTCCACATGAAGACTTGAAAGTCTGTACTAAATGTCTGCTCAGCACTGTCTTGGTATCATATTTATTTTTAAAGCAGTAAAAATGTGCTTTTATTTGCAATTAGTTATTTTAACACAGATGCAGTGATTTCAGCGCAGGAGCCTGATGACGTCACACTCAGAAGCACAGAGGAAACATAAGAGTCGTCAGAACAATTCCTTTGTTTGCTTTTTTAATTTTTTATACAGAGTTCTGTTTTTGTAGGTTGGTATTGTTCTGTACTACTGTTTCTTCTGTCAGGAGTGGTCGGAGGTGAATGTGTGTGGTGGCAAGGTTGAACAGCGAGTGAGTTTAGAAAGCGGCACCATCAATCAGCTCAGAACTTACTGTGGGAGCTGTAATCCACTGTGGAGGTACATATTTATTTAAGTTGTAACTGCGTACTAGCAGGGTGGGGGAAAGCTGGCGATCTTGTGTGACTCTAAGGGGGGAAAGCGTGTGAGAAAGTAAAATTACGATTGTTGTGATGGAAGGGGGGGGTTGTGTCTCTCGCTAAGCGAGAGAGAAAAACGGCAACCATTTTAAATTGAATTGGCAGGTTTCAGCCAATTAGCTAGTAGGGATGGAACTATGATATTAGTTATGAGGCTGGCAGGTATTTTTTTACTTAGTGCTCTCACTCCTAGTTATTGTACCTCTGCCAGCCAATTAGATTGCTTAGATTCTTAAGCCCATTTTCTAAATGCAAAGTGAGAATGAATTTTTCAAAATGTCTGATATTCATATGTGACCTAGGAACCAGCTGCTTGCCAGGAAGCTAAATTACACTCCAGCAGGAGTGGAAATGCCTTGTAAAACTAATTGATGGAAGCAGAGGTAATAAAAAGTCAGGAGGTAAACCTTTGCACTTCGAAGGCCGCATGTTTGGGAACCAGTATCTGGGAAGTAGCCATTCTTGACAGGCTGGTGTGAGTTGTCTTACAAGTGTCATACTGTAAGGCAGTGAGACAACAAAGGCACCAATTCCAAAATGTATTACTGTGCCAGGAAGTTGTGATATAAGAATACAGATAGTGGTGGGCGAAGTGGTCTCAATCCGCTCCGCGAAGTGATTCACGGAGCAAAGGCGGATACGCTGAGTGCTCCGCAATGCGAAGTGGAGTACTTTGTGTTATAATGAGTAACACAAAGTCCATTGAAAACAATGACTTCACGTTACTCCGCCTTCCCAGACCACTACTCCACCAAATTTTAAGGCGAAGTGCAATAAGAACAATGCATTTCGCCTCACTTTGCCTTGTTTTTGAGCACTGAAGGCAAATTTTGCCGTGATTCATGGGATTTCAGATCGCTTATGCTCTATATTGATCTGCACAGCCTCAGTTTGGGGTAGTATGTGTAGGAAGGAGTAGGAGACAGTGTGCTCTGAGAGCTGTCTGTGATTGAAACCTTCTAAAAAGCTGTTAAAAAAGCGTTTTTGTGATCTTCCCTTGTCAATCTTCATCATTCATTACTACTTGGGTGTAAGCTGGAAGCGCGCTCCCGCCACAGGAGTTTTTTCTTTTCTTTTCAGAGGAGTCTGCGCTGATGGCGCCACCCCCAAGAGTGACACATCGCGTGATGTGCGAGGGGCGGCTGTTAGGCGCCGTAGACTCCTCCTACATCCCAGTTCTGTTTGTCACACCGTTGAGGCTACACCTGCTGCGCGGAGTGCTGGAAAAGTTTACTGCGCCACTAGGCCATTTTTGTCGAAGTTTGATGCCGTGTTATCTCCTGCATCCTGGTTCATTTCCCGACATCATCTATCCGGTAAGACCATTTCATTTATTATTTTTCGATGACGCCAGGAGCCTTTCTGTTTTACAAAGTTAGTTTAGCATCATGTCTGGTTCAGGAGCTAAATGTAAGTCGAATGCGGGTCATGCCCCTATGCGTCAGTGCTCCTGTGGCCAGCATTTTTCCGTTTCGGATCAGCATGATGTCTGCCTTCGGTGCCTGGGACACAACCATGATATGGATAGATGCGACGCCTGTTTCTCGATGGAGCGCAGTGTTCTCGAAGTCCACGAAGTTCAAAATCGGCAAGGCCCTGCTGACTTTTGGAGGACAGCGTCGCTCTCGGGCCTCCCAGGTCAGATGTTTAGACCCTTCCTCCGGGTCCCCTCCCAGGTCTATACAGTCTGAAGAGGAGGAGGCCTCATCTTATGGTCTTGCTGAGGATGAGGCCTCTTTTGCAGTGTTGGGGAATGTCGTGGTCCCTCCCAGGGCCGCAGTGGAGACACCGCCTCGGCAGTCACCTCTTGAGGAGGTGCAGCTCCCCAATGTCGTGGCCACCGGTTGTTGGGCCCGGCATGGAGCAGATCCCTTGGCGCCCGCTTTCGGTAGCTGCCCGGATCCCAGGCGCTGCAAGCAGTGCAGTGATCGATGCAGCATCACTTGCGGCACTGTTTTGGCTCTCTGCGCTATTGGCGGTGCCATGGACCCGGTCGACTCCGTTGGTGGCGCTGTGACAGACCCCGGTGTCGAGGACTCTGCTAGAGCTGTGAACAAGTCAGGGCCGGGTTCAGGTGGTGTCGGTGTGGCATTGACGCCGAACGGTGCCGTGGGTGACACCGGCGCCGTTTCTCAGGGGACTCCTGGGGTGGCCAGTATTGAGGTCCTTCTGGTTGGCTCTTCCTCGGAAGCGGACGACTGAGACGTGGACCCATCCTGGCTCCCCAATTCCTCGAGATCGGAGTCTTCTATGGGATACGGTGCTAGGCAGCCCAGCGCACCCATTACTCAGTCTCCACAGCAGTCTTCCTCTGAGGACTCCCAGGCTGGGGGTGGCCTAGGGTCCCTGGGTAGGACCGGCGTGGAGATTGTGGGGGTCAATTCTCCCAGAGGGAGCTGTGGCAGCTGCCATCCTCGGTGCTGCTGCCGCCGGGGGGACTGGGAGGCCTGTCTTCAGGGGCTTCCTGAGAGAACCCCGGATAAGCGAGCTCTGTCGCTGGCATCGAGGAGGAGGGTGTCCTCAGAGTTTGAGAGGTTGAGAGGCGGGTGAGGCATACAGGTTCCGCCTGCTACCCAGGTTCTCCCTCCACCTTCCTGGTTAGGAGAGAGACCAACCCAATTCATGGTGCTCAGATCATAGAGGGCACTCCATAGGTTCTACAGAAACCTCCACGTCACCCCTCAAATTCTGCCTCAAGGGACCATCTTCCCTTTGGTCCAAGGAGGAAGTCTCAGCGTTTCTTGAGAAAACAGGCTATAGAGCCCGTCACTCCTCACCCTCTAAGAGAACGGGGTTCTATTCCCACACCCTTATACCAAAGAGACTGGAGATCTCAGACCTCTTCTCGATCTCAGTTCCTGAACCTGTATGTAAGATAAGAGAGTTCAGAAGCTCTCCCTTCAATCCCTTTGCCCTAACTTGGCCAGGCCATTAACTGTGCACTAGATATGCAGGATGCATACCTGCACATCCCATTACACAGACAGTACCTCAGGTTTTGCGTTTTCAGGGGCCAATACCAATTCAAGCGGCTCCCATTTGGTTTTCCTCGCCCCGCCCCAAGTCTGCACCAAATGCCTGGCAGTGGTGGCGGCCCACCTGCGTTCTTTAGGAGCAAGGTTTCCCCTACCTGGACGACTGGCTCCTGGCGGCCCGTCCAGGAGACTCCTGCATTTCCTCTCTCCCTCACCTGGCAGGATTTCTCTGGCCTGGGTACCCATCAACCATTCCAAGTCTCACCTGGACCCTTCACAGAGGCTCCAGTTTATGGGGACAATTCTCGACACAACTTTGTGCAAAGCTTTCTGCCTCAGGACAGAGGGCATCCCTCCAGCCTGATTTGCCTCCTATCAGAACACAGGAGGGTCCGGCAAGGTCAGTGCTCCGTCTACTGGGGCTTATGGTGGCAGCCATCCCGGCCGGTTCCATGGCATTACGCCTCCACATGAGAATCTCAGAATGGACTCTTTGATATCAGTGGGATCAGCAGGTAGGCGACCTAGATCATCCAGCTACTGATCTCCCGCTGATGGTAAGAGGCTTGCAATGGTGGATGTTTCGAGAGAACCTCTTCCGCGGGACCCCCTTTTTTCTTCCTTCCCCTGATCAGACTCTGACCACGGATGCCTCAGGTGAAGGTTGGGGAGCCCACCTGGGTCCTCACCGAACCCAGGGACTTTGGTCAAATTGGAAATTGCTCTCCACATCAAGCGTGCTTTCGAGCCCGTGCAGTGCTTTATCACGGCTCAGGCCCTTCACCAATTCATCCTTCCCTGTCACTACCTGTCCAAATGGATAACATGCGTGGTATGGTACATCAACCAAGCAGGAAGAACAGTCCCTACCTGCTGTGCAAAGCGATGAGGGTCTGGGATTAGGCTCCTGTCCACAACCTTCACCTACACGGAGATCCACGTTCAGGGAGTCGACAATATCCTGGCAGACAAATTAAATCGCTCATTGGCTCTTCCATGAGTGGGAATTAGAACGAAAGTTATACAAAAACATCTTTAACTGGGGGACTCCTCAGATAGACCTGTTAGCCTCAGCCAAGCATAAGACTTCCAATCTCTTTGCTACGCTTCGCTCCAGGCGGCGCTTGAATGACACTCTATCACTAAGCTGGAAGGACAGATGAGTCTATGCTTTTCCCCAATTCCCTTTTGGTCCTAAAACCCGACTGCAGAAGCTGGCTCTAGAAGGAGCAAGAATGATTCACGATAACCACCTTTCTGGCCCAGGCAAACCTGGTTCTCTCTTTTTCAACAATACTCAGGGTTCCTCTACTTCACTCTTCCTTTATCTCCAGGATTTACTGACCCAGGATCAGGGGACCTTGGTCCATCGGACTCAAGTCCCTTCAACTTCACCATGGCTCCTGCAGACACTAGCTCAATCTCGTTTTGGCGTTTCTCCTAGGTGGCCGAGATTCTAGTGGAGGCTAAAAAGCCCTCCCACTAGGTCCACTACATGAAATGGAAAAAGATTTTCTATTTGGGCTCGTCCAGAGCGTGGAGCCCTTTCCTGCCCTCTGATCATTCTACTTGCATTACACCGTCATGCACCTGTTAGACCTGGGCCTCGGTCACTCTTCTTTGAAAGTCCACATATGGCGGCTATTTTGGCTACCATGTCCCCTTTGCTGATGAGGCTTTTGCTCAGCTGGGGGTATCCAGACTTTCGTCAGAGGAGTCCTTCATCTCAGGACCCCTGTCTGGACTCCAGCTCCACCTTAGGACTTAAACTTTGTCCTTGAGAAACTTACCCTTCCTCCCTTTGAGCCTGTGGCTTTCGCAGACATGAAGTTTTTATCCTGGAAGACTCTCTTCTTGGTGGCCATTGCTTCTGCTCGCAGAATTTCCGAGCTCCAGGCCCTTATGTGTAAAATCCCTTATCTGATTTTTCACAAAGAGCGATAGCTCTTAGCATAGATCAATTTCTTCCAAAGTGGTATCGAGTCTACATGAATCAGTCTATTGATTACCTGCCGCTTTCACATGATACTCCAACCAAGGAGAATACTTGCTCCCACGCAGTGGATGTCCACAGGATTCTGAGATACTACACTGATAGGGCAGAGATTTCAGAAAAACCTAGATCGATTGTTCATCTCCTTTTGCTACAAAGGGAGGCAATGCAATTTCAAACAATGCCTGTCAGAATAGGTTAAGCGCATGCATCACTTTCTGTTATGACAAGTACAACAAACCCTCGGGTCAAGTCAGAGAATCAGTCCACTGGGGGTAGCAACCTCTCTGACATTTCAAGAAGAATATCTCACGGCAGACATCTGTACCGCCGCCACTTGCAATCGCCTATCCGCTATAAAAACATTACAGTTTGGACAATTGCCTCTCGCCCGTGAAACGAGGCTGGAGTTAGCTGTCTTGCAAAGGCCTCCTATCTTGAGGTTTGCAAGGTTGTTTCATTACTTCTTGAGAGTAGTTCCTCCTCGATACCTTTCTGTACTGGATTCCAAGACTGCTTGGGATTCTGTCTATATGTGATTACCTCAGCAAGGCCACTCTTCGAGTAAGATAGTACAGTTAAGTAAGAACTTACTTGTAACAGTAGATCTTCGAGAAGCTTTCTTGCAGTAAATATCTATTCCACCCCCCGAGCTTTTTCAGCTCCTTTTCCATTGAGGGAAATATCTGCTTCTCTCTTATCCGGGCCTGTGGTACAGGAAAGAACTGGAAAATGGTGTCTGGGACCGCCCCTTTATACCCGGCGTGCGTCTGACACTGGTCACCTGGACGGTAAGGCGCTCTCCGCCAGGGACTGCTAGCTAGAAATTTTTCCGTGGGGTCCTTAAGGCCGCCAGCGGCCGGTCCTATATGTAATTACCACTGCAAGAGCTCTCTAAGATTCTGTTACGGTGTAAGTTCTTAAGTAACTGTACTTTTCTACCCCTCTTTCTCTCTGGCGTCTCTTCTCTCCCCACCTCCCCAAACCATAGTCCTCCATTGTGGTTCCACCTTTCACTTATATGTTGGCAGGCACTAGTTTGTTGTGGGTGGTGTTCCCTTAGCTGAGACATATTGAAGTCCGAGTGTAAAAGACACTACCCCAATTCAGTCACCCTCCGTCCTTTCAGTGCGTCCAAGCTGGCAGGTTGCTCCTTGTCCAGCAGGGCATCTTTTTTTTTTTTTGTACTGCTGTTTCCTTTTTCAAGTGCTGTGTTGACTTGTGCAGCCCAGGAGAGACTGGTGCACACTTCAGGTAGGATTTCCCTTGTACAGTGGGCAATAGGAGATTGCTGTGTTTCCAGGGGAACCCAGTGCTGCAGTGCCTGGTAGCGTTGCAATAGCCTGTGCTTCCTTAGTGCCTGCTAGATACGTTTCTTTTCCCTGTGTCCCCTCCGGAACCCACTAGGAGGTAAGAATGGGAGTCTGCAGTGAGAGGGAGCACTGCTGCTTAATACCCAATACAGCACAGATGGAGTTTGATTTTTTTAAGGGGGCTTTTCATTGTCCTGTCTTCTGAGAGGCACCTTAACTATAAGCAGTGCAAGAGCCAGTCGCATGCTGTCGCTTGACAGGATGTACTACTCCCCCGCTCCAGGTGTGAGTGACCCTACCACCGCTGTTGAGACCTCTCAGGGAGTACTTTGGCCAGTTTTGGAGGCTGTATATCAAAAGGCAGACTCCAGCCCAGTGGCGCTAAGGGTGAAGGTGCTGGACGCCCACACCGCGACCTAGGGTTGGGAATGAGCCCAGGTCAGCAGGGGAGGGAGAGGATTGAGCATCTGGAGGACAGGTCTCCTCTCCCAGTAGGGAGAGGGGGGCCGCGCTCGGCACTTGACAGGCCTTTGGTGGAAGCTTGTGGCATGTCACGGCAGTGATGCATTGGCGTAGGGGTGTGTGCCACTCCTCCCCAAGAAAACGGGAAAATGCCTGCAGTTGCCGGGAAGTGGTGCCTGGAGCGTGTCTATGTGCCCTCGCCTGCCAGACTACCTCCGGTCTGACAAAACCTTCAGTATCTGGGTGCTTGTCCGCCCCACCTCGGCCCTGCTCAGAGTGGGGGAAGCCACAGCTCCATGGGGACGGTGAGGTAAGTCCGGGTAGGGTGAGCAAGGCAGGAGGATGACTCCTTGGCGGTCCTGAAAGGTCGGGGTCTGCAGGACGTAGGGAGATAAAGATGATATTAAAAAAAAAAAAAAAAAAAGACCGACTGGGTAGAGGCAGTCAAGGGGATGGCAACTAAAATGGTGCAGGGGTTGCACCAAAAACCTTATGAGGAAACTGGGGGATCTCCATATGTACCCCTGTAAGAGGGGGGAGAAAGAGGAGACATGATGGAGACCTCCTGGTACCTCACAGGAACAAGCAGGGTGCAGGAGTGGAGTCTTCAAATGACATGTGCCAGGGGGGCATGCGATTGAAGCAGGGTAGGGGGAGTGTGGGGAAGTACTAATTCTCTGAATGAGTGGTAGGTGCTTGGAACAGACTGCCAGTGGGAGTTTTGAAGGCAAAATCAGCAGGGGAGCTTCAAACATGCGTCAGATAGACCTAGGGAAATTTAAGTAAATGGTCAGGTAGGAGGGTGGGTTGTCAGAGACCAGATGGGGTCTGCAGAGACGGATTAAGCATGGGACATCTGGGTAGACTGGGTGGGCCAAGTGGCCCTTTTCCTATAACAACAGCACAGAAACATAGAATTCTTAGGATTTTGATATGATTTACTATCCACACTTCTGGCACTGTTCTTTCCTTACAAGACCTGCTAGAATGTCTTCAAGCTGGCTCCTGCCACTCATCTGGTGGCAACTTCCTTAGCACCACCCGATGTCAAATCTTCATTTCTGCTTAGACAGACCACTCTGCATTGTGTTAGGCCCTTGCTTCAAAACTTCAAAACTTAGTCTTGAAGTTGACTGAATCATTCAAACTCTCTCTCGGGATAGGACTCCAAGTCGGTGCTGCATTTTCAAGTAGTGCGAGAGGGCATAATATGTCCCGGACAGACCTGCACTGCCATCTGCTGGCTCTGGAGCCACGAACACTATACACAGGGTGTGTGGCCTAAATCACCTGCTATAGTCCATATTCTGGAAGACCAACAGACCAAGTTACTTCTAGGAAGCTCAAGAAGAAATGAGACCCTCGTTTGGTCAAAGACTGTCAGCGGGGTCCATGGAACAGCTTTTTAGAATCTGAGAAAGGGGTGACTCAGGCAACTTGTGAGCAGACCTCTTAGGCTTTGGACTTTGCACCACATTCACAGGAAGCGTTTAAGGATTTGTACCAGTCCCTTCTTACCTTTAAGCAGTCCTCTAAAGAACACGGAAATCTTAATCTTCAAAAACAAACTTTAAAAAAGTCTCGTTGTCGATCGTGGGATCATGAGTGCACTTGGTCCTCTGATTCCTGAGCTGCTCAACTGTGGTAGATCCTTCGGTCCAGGCTGCTGGCTCCATGGTCTCCATGTCAGGCCAGTCACTCGAGCCCTGTCGACCAACCTATTTTCTCGAGCAGGTAATTGTGCAGTTGCAGGATGAGGTGGAGATCTCACATTCTTGGACTCCAGTCCTAACCTGTTGCATCTCAGGGTGGGTAGGACCAGCACACTGATACAGTCTCTGATCCCGTGGCCCCAGAGGATCATTGGTTTTCGCTGATTCCCTCAGATGTCAACTGCCGGGTTCAGAGATGGTCATGGTCGCAATCCCGAAGTCCTGAATCGAGCAGCCCACGCAGACTTGGGCATTCTTGCTCTTACCATTCAGGTAAGTGGTGCTGCTGCTCTTCTTCTTTGTCGTCTTTGTCTTCTTCCGATGAGGAGGCTCCTTCACAAAATGCGCTGTTGCTATGAATAACTCATGGCGTCGGCTCAGGGGTTAAGCAGATTCCAGACCCCAATCTGGCTGTTGGGTGGCTCCTACCACCGAGGCCTCTGCTAACCCCAGCTCGGCCTCTGCTGGCCTCTTCTCCCATCCTAAGCAGCCAGGCTTCCTCATTGGCTGTCTGTCATTGTGATTGCTGACTGACCCCATAGGGTCAGCGAGGACTCTGGCGGTCAACTGCTTCGCGACAAATCCTCTGAATTTGTGGGCTCCTCCTTTCCCGTCCGTTGAACAGAGGAGAGGATTTGTCCACGGAGCATGGCCCCACTTCTATTGCGGGCCTGTTCCGTAGACAGGATTTCAGATAGAGCCTGTTCAAAAATGGGTCAAGTACCCTTGACCGAGGTGACTCTCCCTGGGGTGGCCTTCCCGGTCGCCGAGGCCATTCTTGTCCCTGCTCTGGAGCTTTAGCAGCAACCTGCCTCCTAAGCTGTACCCTGTCCACCTCATGGCCTGCAAGTGTGCAGTCCCCATGGGTTCCCAGTCTGGTTTCACAGAGCATCCCTTGGCAGAGGGTCTGGTGGCCGACTCATTTTTTTGGTGTATTGGCAATGTGTGACATGACAAAGCCCCCCCCCCCCAAACAAAGAATCCACAAAGCTGGATCACATGGCCAAGAAGGTCCTGCACCAGCATGGTCTGTGGGCCTGCTAGCAGGTGCGCCACCTCCAGTGGGAGTTGAGCCGTCACTGGTCCAATGCTAAGGCCACTTGGACCAGACAGTCTATGTGGGATGCCATCCACTGGTGGCTGATCTCAAACACCTCCAAGGAAGGAATCCTGTTTGTCTGCCCAGAAGTGGCCATCATGTTTTATGACTGTGTCTCTGGTGGGGTGATGACTGCACCTGGGAGACCACAGGGCCCATGGGTTCTGTCACCCCGTGGATCCTATCACCACATAAACTTGCAGGAGCTCTAAGCAGTGTGACTTGTACTGACAGAATTTGGTCCTCTAGTCAGGAGTCTGGTCATGCAGATCCAGACGGATAGCACCAAGACCATCTTCCACCTGAAGACAGGGTGGAACTCTCTCACTTACCATGTGTTGGGAGTCCCTCCACTCCTGGACCCTCGTGCACAGCCTGGGTGCAGCTCTGTTAGTGATTGATGGCACAGGAAAAATCAGGCAACTGGTGGACAATTTCAGTCGGGTAGGTGAGATGTCACACGAGTGGTGGTCCCTGAATCAGTTGGTGGTGAACCTCCTATTTTCCCAGTGGGATACTCTTCTGATGGATCTGTTTAACTCTTGGGAGAATGCTAAACTGAGGTTATTTTGTGCCCACCCCTCTCAGGCCGGTATATTGTCGGGGATGCCTTTGCGAGATAATGTACCCCAGGCCTTGTGTATACCTTCCTCCCTTCCCTTGATCCACAAGGTAGTGGTCAAGGGCCTGAAGGACAAGGCATGGATGATCCTGATAACTTCAGACTGGCCAAGGCAGTTCAGGCCGGATCTTCTCAGCAGCAGGCCTTTGGTGACTGACTCCCCACCCAGATCTGCTGTTCGAGACATCAGGGGTCAGTCCAGCACCCAGACCGCAGTCCCTGCAACTCTCAACCTGATTCCTGAGCGGCTGAATCTGGAGGCCTTGGGTCTCTTGTGCTTCACATTCTGGAGGCATCTGACAAGTCGACTTGCATATGCTGTTCTTTAAAATGGAAGAGATTTTAGTCTTTGTGTTGGGGCATTGAGCTTGTTCCTATTGCCTGCCATCTGACTAGCATCCTGGACTACCTCGGGTCCCTATCAGAGGACTGCGGGTTCACCTGGCAGCCTTCTCTGCTTATAGGGTGCAAGTTGGTAAACCAATGGTAGCCCAGGAGAAGGTGATTGGGTGCTTTTTCTAAGGCTTGGACCACTTGTTTCCTCTGAAACATAGAAACATAGACTTTAATGGCAGATAAGGACCGCTTGGCCCACCCAGTCTGCCCATTTTCCTACCTATTGGATAAGCTGCAGATCCTAGTTAACCAGCTGTCTTATTTCCTTCTACACCCCACAAGAATTGCTTTCTGTCCCATTCATTCTTGAATTCCCCCCCAAGTCTTGAAGCTGGCTCCTCCACCCTCCCGGGTGGTATAACCCATGGCTCCACCCCATGGCGCTGACTCTTGGCCTGCTGGAAGCCAGGAGGTTAGGTTCTTCAGAGTGGATGAACATATACCACTCCTGGAGGATCAGTCATGCAGATACTTTTGTTGTAACAGTAGGTCTTCTAGAAATGTCTCTTGCAGTAAGTCATTACTTCAGGGAGTTCCTGATAGGTGGCGCTCTAGCACGGCAGTCTCTTCTAGCAGTTTCCACACCAGGGACCACCCACATGACCTCACTCTGCAAGGAAGTTCTCCGCATTTGGTCCCTCGTGCTCAGCTTGGAGGCAGATCTCCTAGCCATTCACGTGGCAGGAGCTTCGAATAAGCTGGCCAATGCCCTCAGCCGGATGGGCGGGGCATTTCATGAGTAGTCTCTCCACCAGGTAGTAGTAAAAGATCTGCTCTGCCACTGGGGCACCCCTCAGGTGGACCTGTTCGCCTCCAGGGAGAAAGAGAAGCTGAGGCTGTATCATGCTCGCCCCACCTCAGCAGGGTTAGCTGAAGGGGGATGACTTCTCAAGGCCGTGGACCCCAGGCCTCTCTTACGCCTTCCCTCCACTCTCCTTGATTCACAGAGTGCTCATCTAGGTCAGGAGGGACAAGGCACAGGTGATCCTGGTGGCTCCAGACTGACTGCGCTAGTTCTGGTATCCAGATTTCCTCAGCCTCCGCTCCAGGCTCCCGAGGCGGCTTCCAGCATGCCCGGACCTACTGTCGGTCAGTCAGGGGAAGGTATTCCATCTGGACCTTCAATCCCTGCACCTGATGACCTGGTTCCTGAGCGGCTAGAGTTCCAGGCCCTGGGGCTCTCCGACGAGGTCTTCAACATTGTTGAGGCGTCCCGTAAGGAACTGACCAGAAAATGCTATGCCTTTAAATGGAAGAGTCTATCTGGCGTCGGGGCAAGGGATTGGACCCCATGTCCTGTACAGTGGCTAGTAATTTGGACTTCCGTGGTCCTTCTCCAGCAGGGGCTGCTGTCGATGACCCTAAAGGTGCACCTGGCAGCAGTCTCTTCTTATTGGGTGTGGGCCGGTCAGCAGTCTGTGGCGCAGGAGAAGGTGGTCTGGTGCTTTTTCAAAGGCCTAGATCACATATCCCCTCTGGTTCGTGAATCTCCACCTCTGTGGTATTTACTGCTGGTTTTGGCAAAGTTCATGGGCAAGCCAGTATAACCTATGCACAAGTGTGAGATATCACACTTGTCGTGGAAGACTGCCTTCTTGGTGACTTGCATCAGCCAGAAGGACTGGAGAGTTGCAGGCGCTCTCCATAGTCTCCTTACCTTGTCTTCCACAGGGACAAGGTTGTCCTGCACCCCCTACTGAAATCAACAAAAACAAAGCAAGAAGAAAAACCACTATGGTTCTCAAAGAGCTGGCAGGGATGGTTAATGAGAAAAGGATAGCATTCAGGAAATATAAGGAAACACAGAAGGAGCAGGACAGAGAATTTATCAGTTAATGCAGAAGGAGGCAGGGAAGGCAGTCAGAATAGCAGAGGCACAAACTGAGGAAAAGAGAGCCAACTCTGTTAAGAAGGGGGATAAAACCTTTTTATAGGTACATTAGGGAGCGAAGAAAGACCAAGGGAGGGATACAGAGATTTAATAAAGGGGAGGGAGTGTGGGCAGGGGGTGACAGTGAAAAAGCTGTGATACTGAACGAATATTTCTGCTCATTATTCACAACGGAAGAGGAGGGGAAGGGACCTAAACCAAACAAGATAGAAACTCTGAATAGGGGAGTCGATACCAGTTCATTCATAAAAGAAAGGGTTTTGAAAGAACTCTTGAAACTGAGGGTGGACAAAGCAATGGGGCCTGATGGGATTCACCCAAGAATTCTAAAATAACTAAAGGTAGAACTACTAACACCACTGACTACGCTTTAACAAATCATGGGAGGATGGGGTGGTACCGGAGGAGGGCAAATGTGATTCCATTTCACAAAAGTGGGAGCAGGACAGAGGCAGGAAACTACAGACCAGTTAGTTTGACTTCAGTGGTAGGGAAAATGATGAACTCCCTTTGAAGGAAAGAATTGTTGAGTACCTAGAGGCCAGTGGGGCACAGAACCCAAGGCAGCATCGTTTCACAGCAGGAAGGTCATGTGAACCTAATAGATTTCTTTGACTCAGTGAGCAAAGTGGTAGACCAGGGAGGGGCTGTGGATATGGCCTACCTAGATTTTAACAAGGCATTCGACACAGTCTCACACAAAGATTAATATATAAGTTAGCCAGCATGGTGGGTCCCAAGGTGGTAGCCTGGATAAAAACTGGCTGGACAACAGGGCATAAGGGTAATAGTAAACAGGTCCACAGTGAAGAAAGGGTCACTAGCGGGTACCGCAGGAGTTGAGTACTGGGCCGGTCTGCTTTAATGTCTTTATAAGTGACATTGGAGAGCACCTGGAAGGAAAAGTATGTCTCTCTGCAGATGACACAAAGATCTGCAACAGGGTTGATACACACAAGGTGGGGTGGAAAGGGACTTGCAAGGTTGGAGGAATGGTCAAATATGTGGTAGCTCCGATTCAATGCAAAGAAGTGCAAGGTAGTGCATCTGGGAAACAAAAACCCAGGGGAAGAGTACACAATGGGGGGTGAGTTAATAACAAAAATCGAAACAGACCTAGGAGTAATTATATTGGATGACCTAAAGGTGGGCAAGCAATGTGAGAAGGCAGTTAAGGAGGGCTGGGGGGATACTGGAATGCATATAGAGAGGCATCAACAGTAGAAAACAGAAGTTGTTATCCGTCTGTACAGACAGTGAGACCCCATCTGGAGTACTGTGTATAGTTCTGGAGATCCCATCTCTGCAAAGACATAGACTGAGTGGAGGCTGTTCAGAGGAGAGCAACCAAAATGGTGCAGGGTCTGCACCAGAAGACCTACTAGAAGACTAAAGCAGCTTAATATATATACCACTGAGGAAAGGAGGGAAAGGGGGGACATGATAGAAACTTTCAAGTATCTCAAGGGAATTAACAAAATACAAGAGGGTAGTATCTTTCAGAAGAGATGTGCAAGAACAAGGGGGCACAATTTGAAGATGGGGGAGGAGGCTCAAAGGTAATGTTAGAAAGTATTTTTTCACAGAGAGGATTGTGGATGCATGGAACAGCCTTCCTGAGGAGGTTGTGGAGTCTGGGACAATGGGAGAATTCAAGAATGCGTGGGGGAGGTACGAGGAAGTAAGCTGTTGATGAACTAGAATCTGCAGCTTATCGATCAGGTAGGGAAATGGGCAGACTAGGTGGGCCAAGTGGTCCTTATCTGCCGTCAAATTCTATGTTTCTACTTCCGAAGGTGATGTCGGAGTTTCACCTTAACTAGGTGGTAACTCTAATGGTGTTCTACCCCAATCACACCTCGGAGGCAGAGTACAGGCTCCATACTTTGGACCTGAGACGAACGCTCGCCTATTACAAAGAGCGAACAGTGGAAATTTGGGGAGAGGTTGCCAGCTGTTTGTCACCCTATGCTGAAGTCACACCTGACAGACCTGCAGCCATGTGGACAATAACTAGATGGATTACATCCTGCATTGATCTCTGCTATAGTTTGGCGGGTGAGGGAACTCCCGTTGGGCTGAGGGCTGATTCACCCGCCATACTGCAATCAGTGGCTGCTCCCAGGGACATCCCTATCCAGGAAATCTGTCGGCTGCTGCCTTCATTACCACAGCTTGAGTCACGCTTGGATGCTGGTTTTAGAAGCTCAGTTCTCCAACTCCTCTTCCTTAAGTATGGGGTGAGCGTCTCGCCTCTCTCCTCATGGAGAACTGCTAGGAGTCTGCCAGCAAGTGTGGATGGAACAGCATATCCATGATCGTAGAAAGCAGGTTAATCACCTGTAACAGTGGTTCTAGTAGTGGTATATATTCATCCACACTGACGCACCCGACCTCCCCGGCTTTGACGCACAATCCTGGCTTCTAGCGGGCTAAGATCTGGCGTCATGGGGCGGAGTGGAGGGTTATAACACTCGGGTGGGTGTGAGGAGCCAGTTTGAAGACTTACAGCACGTCTTAAAGTGGTAAGGTACCTGCCAACAAGTGTGGATGAACAACATATATCACTCCTAGAACTACTGTTACAATTGAGTAGCCTTTTTTTTTTCCCCCTTCCCTCCTTCCCCCAGTGCTCATCTCCTATTGTTCCTATTGGGATGACAAAGCCACTTAGGTTGTCCATTCCTTTATGCTAGCCGGGTGTCTGGCGGACAGAGTGAGGTGGTGCTGAGGGACCGCCCTCTTTAGTGAGGTGGCGTGGTTGATGGAGCTGACATCAGAGGGAGTCCCCCATCTTGGACTGCTAGTTAGAAGTTTTCTGTGGAGTCCTAGTGCCCGGGTTCCATAGTCCTATCTGTTATTACCTGCTGCAGGAACTCTTTTCCATGATCTACCATTACAGTAAGTTCTTGTGTAACTGTACTTTTATTATATTTCATAAGGATAGGTTACTTTAGGTACTGGTCCTAGTTTTCTTCTGAATGTCGTCTAAAAGAACACTAAATGAAGACCATAGACCTTCCTTTTTACTTTTTCTCTCCCACAGGTGGTGGGGAGGGTTATTTTATGTACAGTGGATGTCCATAGGTTGTTGCGTTGGTACCTGGTGTCACAAACTAGCTCGGCAGGTCAGGCCCTCTGCTCCCATAGTGCCAATCTCCGAGTGCAGTAGTGTGAACAGGTAATAGACAGGGTAACCCTCCTGTCTGCTTGTGGGTCTGAATCACCTTTAGTCTCAAGTTCTGGGAGGAATTCAAACTAGTGAACCTTATGCTAGCATACCCAAATGTACAGGCTCGAATTATCTCTTCCAGGGAGGCAAGATATATCTCGCCTAAGGGCACCTAACCAGGTATCCAAAATAAACCCTTAAAACTCTATAAAAGACCTTGGGTATATTCTTACCTTTTCCTAGTTTAGTGACGCCATCAAGCTTTTTGAACAGTTTGTCAGTCTTTACCCTCTATACGTCACATGCAAAAAGGAACTTGAGCAGACACCCAGGCAGTCTTTCCAAATAATATTTACTAAAATGGGTAAAAATATGTAAAATGTGAACACAGAACACTATCAAAAAGCATACAATCACTTAAAAGAACAAGGTTAGAGTACAAAACATAAACTCCTACCACAATACAATTAGATTTTTTCTGTCTAATGTATCACCTCTTTACAGTGCTTAAGTTAGATCAGAGATCTTGTTTCTTAAGAGCCCAAAAAGATCTGTTCAACCACAGTATTCAGTTTAAACTGTCTTTCTCACATACCCCTTCTATGATGTCATCCAGCTTCTCCTTTTAGAATATAAAAAATATACAAACAATGATCTTCCTGTCAGAAGATATTTTAAATACTGTGACTTCAGCAAAACTAATTTCCCAAATTATGACAGTCTTTAATGAGCCTTTCCTTTGATCTTGAGGTTCCTTTTCCCAAGGCATCAGTTTTTTTGTTTTTTTTTAACAACTGTAGCACCATGGTGGGTATCACATGTTTTCCTCTAAGACATCATAAATGTTTCGAGCCTATATCCTGGCAGCTGGGTCAGTTCTAATTAAGATAGAAAAACAGGAGACCCTTATTAAAACAACATGAAGTCGTCTTGTATTCTGACAGATGCAGTGATCCCCCAACCTTTAAACTGCCCTGGAGAACAAAGAGTTAACTTTATATGCAGAGCATAGAATGCTGAGCTCGAGCTCGGTTGGAGTCTCTGTCTGGAGTGTTTCAAACCCAAACCATCAGATTCTTTACTCCGCCTCACTGAACGGTCGCTCCGGAGATTTTTCCTTCAGCTTGGTTCAAACATCTGTTTCAGTTTTCATCGGTTTCTAAACCGAAAAAGTTATCCACATAGTCAGTTCAGTGTCTGTCTGTCGTGCCGTGAGTACTAGATAGGAATTGTTCTGTTTTTCTGTGTGGAACTTGTAAAAGTTTGGATTGATTCAGCTGAACCGGCCATTTGATAGTGAAATCTTGTGTTTTGTGTTTTTACTTAGTGTGTGGTTACCGGTCGTTATAGGTTCTAAAAAAAAAAAAAAGTGTGTTAGTATGTTTTTCTATACCGTGACATGGTCAGGAACCAATAAGGAGTCTTGCCTGGCGGTTGCCATAAAAGGGTAAGTTGGTTAGGTTGGCTATGTCTGAGAAAAACCAAGAACAAAACCGGCCCACTGGGTTTCAACACTGCAGTGAGTGTGGGGAGGTCTTTGCTAAGGCCGATCTCCACACCACCTGTGTTTATTGTCTGGGGTTTGACCACCTTGATTCAGACTGCCAAATATGTAAACATTTTCCCAAATCTACCCTTGAGAAGAGATTAGGTAGACTGAGGGAAAAGGAGACCGTGAAGTCCGCTGACCCGGAAGGCCAGTCCAGTTCGGTTCCGACCGAACCAGGAGGAGTGCCCTCTGACCAGGGCAATACTACTTCGGGCAAAAGGAGAGCCGATTCTGACAAAAAGAAAACGCAAAGGTAAATCGTCCGGTTCGGATCCAGAGGTTCATGTTCTGACCGCCGAAGAGATAGCCGGAGCGATTCAGATTGTGGAATCTCTCTGCCCGGTTCCTACCGATCCGGCACCTTCTGGCAGGGGTTTGGTTCGGTTGGTTTCCCCGGTTCAGGATTATACCCTCAAAGATTTTTATGAACCAGAGTTTGAAGACGAAGGAGAATTTGAGGATGATGATGGTGAAAGTGAGGGTCTGGATATGCCTGCGGAACCGGACATATCCCGAGACAGACCTTCAGGTGTTTCCCCTCCTAGGCTTTGAGTCCCCTTCTCACTTTATGTTCTACAGAAAGGTGGCTGAAACCCTCCAGCTTCCTGTGGAGGAGGCTGTGGAAGATCAAGAGGAGTCTGATTATGCAGAAATGATGGACATCCCAGAGTCCAGGAGACTCTCTATTCCCCTCCACAAATCCTTTGGGAAACGGACACAAAAAATCCTAAAGTCTCCTAACACTACCTCCTGTGGAAAGAAGAATGGACAAGAGGTATGCACTTTCAGGCCCAGACACGGAGTTCTTATACCAGCAAAGCAGCCATGTTGGGGTAGTGCAGTCTGCTGCCTGTGACAAGACAAATATTCCCTTGGCTTCACACCCCCCAGACAAGGACTCCAGGAAGATTGATGCCATGGCAAAGAAACAGTACATGACATCTTCCTTGGGACATAGGCAGGCGAATTATATGGCCTATACAGCCAGGTACCAGAAGTCCAGGTGAGACACTGTACTGGCACTGGCTAAACAGGCCTCCCCCAGCTAGCCAAGGATCTGGAGGCGGTGGCAGCAGATGGGATTGAGGCATCCAAGGTTCAGTTTCATGCTGCTGTGGAGTCTGTGTCATCAAGAGTCATGGCTACATCTGTGGTTCTTGGAGAATGGCTTGGCTCAGATGTACTAGCCTCTCGTGGGATACCCAGGCAAGGCCATGGATTTTCCTGTAGTGGGTAATTCTCTGTTTGGGGAGCAGACCAAAATTACATGAAGAAAAATGGATGAGTACAGGACCACTTAAAGGAGTGCTCAGGCCAAGGAGAGGCAGGCAACTCCTCAAAGCCAGCAGCATAGGGGCAGGCTTTTTCAAAGGGCTTTCCACCAAGCACAGGCCTCTTCTTCCTTTCGCAGAAGGGTTCTTTAGAGGGGAGGCAGAAGGGGACGAGCAGGGCTGCATCCACTCCTCAACCTAAAGCCCCTGCCAAGCAGACACCTGATGGGCCTGCCTGGGACAACTCTTATTCCAGTAGGGGGCAGGCTGGCTTACTTTGTCCAGAACTGGATGTCTGTTGCATCAGACAAGTGGGTCTTGGAAGTAGTAAGCCAGGGACTGGTTCTCAGCTTCAGAAAATTCCCAAAGATGAGAGCCAGATCTTTTCCACCTGCAAATCTCTCGGAAACCCTTGTCCTAGAGGCATAGGTTTCTTCTCTCCTAGCTTTAAGAGCCATAGAGAGAGTACCTACTCTACACTGGGGCAAAGGACTGTACTCCTGGTACTTCCTGACCCCCAAAAAGACAGGGGAGTGGTGACTCATCATAGACCTAAGATATCTGAACAAACATCTTTTAAAACCAAAGTTCAAGACGGTAACTCTGGGAATAATCCTTCTCTGTAAGGCCAGGGACTGATTAGCCTCCTGGGCCTCAAAGATGCCTACTTCTCACATTCCCATCAGGCTCCCATAGAAAGTGCCTCAGGTTCAAGTTGCCCTCAGGCCACTCTCAGTTTAGAACAATGCCCTTTGGCCTAATCTCAGCCCCAAGGGTTTTCAAAGTGCCTGGCAGTAGTAGTAGTTGCCTTTCTAAGAAGGCAAAAGATTTCCATTTTTCCGTCTGGGCGATTGGCTAACAGTGGGCCAGTCTCCAGACCAAGTCAAGTCTCACCTGCAAGTGACCCAGCAAGTGCTCACTTCTGGAAATTTCTTCTCAACCTTCCTAAGTCGGGTTCTTCGCAAACCAGTCCAGCTTCTACCTTTATAGGGGCAGAACTGGACACACTCAGAGCAAGCGCCTTACTTTCTCTAGAAAGGGAAAGGGGTTCTGATGGAACTAGCCTCTTCCTTCAGCCTTCCGGTATCTCGAGCAGCAAGGCATTTCCTCCAGCTCTTGGGCCACATGGCAGCTTCAACAGCAGTGGTCTAAGGGGCAAGATTCCAGATGAGGGATATTCAATTCCACCTGAGAGCTTTTTGGTCTCAGAGGAAGGATTTCCTTACCAAACTGATCCCAGTGACTCTGACCATGATCCAAAACCCTCAATGGTGTCAGGATCAGGACAATTTAAGACAAGATGTTCCTTTTGCTACTCAGCCTTGTTCAGTGGTCCTTACCACGGACGTTTCTCTTCTGGGCTGGGGTGCCCATCTGGGGTCCTTCACTGCCCAGGGGCTGTGGCGTGCCCCCCCCAAAGAATCCCTTCTGCATATCAATTTCCTAGAGCTCAGGGCAGTTTTTCTGGTCCTAAAAGCTTTCTCTCAGTACAGAACAAGGTGGTTCAGGTCAGAACAAACACCACCACCACCATCACCATGTGGTGCATCAACAAGCAGGGAAGTACTCGGTCCATGGCCTTGTGCAGGGAAGACATGAAGTTGTGGTCCCTGGCTTATTCCCTGCAAACCTCTCTGGTAGCAGTTCACCTTCCAGGGAAGGACAATGTGCTAGCAGATGCACTGAGCAGGATCTCTCAGGGCCATCACTAATGGTCCCTGGACCCTCAGGTGTTGAAAGTGATTTTTTCAAGGTGGGGCACTCCAGAGATAGATCTCTTTACAGCTCCAGACAATCACCAACTCCCTCTCTTTTGTTGCAGACCTCCAGTCTTGGGCTAAGTCCCCCTGGACGCCCTGATTCTGAATTGGGAAGGGAAGTTTCTGTATGCCTTCCCCTCCTTCCCACTCCTGTTCGAAATTTTAGTCAAACTAAGGTCTCAAACTTGCAAAGTGATTGCTCCAGATTGGGCCAGACAGCCCTGGTACCCCCTGTTGCTGTCCCTAGCAGTCCATCTTCCCCTGTTTCTTCCCAGGAATTACAACTTAACATCCTCTCGGGGGAGGATTTGGTACCCCAATCTTCAGTCTCTCAATCTCGAGGCATGGGTCTTGAAGAGTTAGAGTTTGCGGAACTGCATCTTTCCCAAGGAGTTCTGGATATTCTCAAAGGTTCTCGAAAGCCCTCCACCAGAAAAGACTTATAACTCCAAATGGAAGAGATTCAGCATTTGGTGTTCTAAAGCCATATTTCTCCAGATACTGCTGGATTGCCTAGGTTCTGGATTATATGGTCCATCTTAATGGCCTAGGCCTCAGACCAGCTATCCTTAAAGTACACTTGTCAGCTGTTTCTGCGTTTTTGTCTGTGGGCAAGTCTTCCTCACTGTCTTCTCATCCTGTGTTCTGTAAATTTTTTTAAGGATTGCTTCACACCAGTCCTCCTTTTAGAGACCCCGCCCCTGCCTAGGATTTTAATGTTTGCAATGCTCAACTTATGCAACCCCCTTTTGAGCCTGTCTTCAGCAGATCTTAAGTACTTGACTTGGAAAACTGTGTTTTTGGTAGCCATTACCTCTGCCAGACGTATTGGTGAGTTGCAAGCCCTGTCAGTAGAACCTGATTTTATCTCCTTTCACAGGGATAAAGTGGTCCTTAGAACCAATAGAAGGTTCTTGCCCAAAGAGGTTTCAAACTTCCATTTAAACTAGTCTGTCTCTTCCTGTTTTCTTCACTGATCATTCTTTCTCAGGAGAGAGGAGGCTACACAGTTTAGATGTTAAAAGAGCCCTTAGTTACTACATAGAGCATACTTAGGGTCACAGGTTTGACTCCTTCCAGTTGTTCCTCACTTATGGAGAAGTGGGAAAGGGCAAACTGCCACCAAGAGATCTATTGCCAGGTGGATTGTGTCTTGTATACAATTCTGCTATGAAAAACTGTCAAACTCCACCCTCAGGCCTGAGGGCTCATTCCACAAGAGGTACAGCTGCTTCCCTGGCTGCTGCCAGGGATATCCCTCTCTTAGAAATTTGTCAAGCAGCCACCTGGAAAACAGTCCATACCATTACCAAGCATTACTCTCTGGATATCCAGGCTAGGAGTGATGCTCGGTTTGGCACAGCAGTACTTCAGAGCCTATTCCCAAAGTAGGTTCTGGCCCTCCTCCATGGAGTACTGCTTGGTAGTCTGCAGTATGTCAGTACAGCAAGACTTCATGTTGTTCGAAGAAAAAAATTACTCACCTTAGTAATTGTTCTTCTAATGGAGTCTTGCTGTATTCTGGCCTGCCTCCCCTCTCAGAACCTGGTTTTGAGAAGTGGGTGGGCAGGTGCAGTGTTGCACCCTAGGGGTGCTTCTTGTTTACACCCTCCTCCTTTTTTGTTTGGGTGTTGATTTATTACTGTTATTTGTATTAGATTGGTTTTTGGGTTTCCTGACTTGAGTCTTCCTTGGGAATCCAAAACTTTTTACTGCCAGTTGGCTAGTAGGAAGTTTACAATTTCCTCATAGAATTTTTAGTTCTAGGAGCGTGGATATGTTCATCCACACTGTCTGGCATTGTCCCTTTCCCTTTAAATCTTGCTGGAAGTCTTCAAGCTGGTTCCTCCCACCCACCCGGTGTAAATACCTGGCTCCGCCCCATGATGCCAGATCTTCCTTCGGCTGGAAGATACAGGTTCCTACGTGGTACTTTGTAAGTACCGTAGGCCCTGGAGTCTAATCGACTGTTTTCACCGCACTTACTCGACTTAAAACTCATCCGAGTTTACAATTCGGATCCGAACGCTTTGGATATGGAGGCCAAGTCGTCCCCTGGGTTTCGCCGGTGTCCTTGTGGACAGAAAATGTCTTGTGCATTTATTGCCTAGGTGCCGTGCACGATACTTCGGCTTGCACCATCTGTTTGGCCTTCCATCCCACCATCCTGGAGGAACGCAAGGCGCGCCTTAAGCTGGGGAGACCGGAGCTTCACAATCCACCAGTGAAATCAAAGGAGGCCAGGTGGGCGGTTTCCGCGGCTGCGGGATCCGCCGAGCAGCTCGAACAGATGGTGGCTTTCGAAGAAGAAGCTGCCCAAGCTTCGGCCAACCGAAGTTTCTTCGTCCCGCTCAACCTGGGCTCCACCTTCACGGGGTCCTTTCGGGAGTTGTGCCAGTCTTTCCCTATCAAGGGTGAGGCGCCTTCGGGCTCGCACTCCTCCCGATCCAAGAAAAAGGATAAGGACCCCAAATCTTCTAGCCTAAGAAGACGCTCCTGGGACCGAGGAAGCGGTCCGACCTCAGGAGCAGGCGGTCTCTGCCACAGTCGAGATCGCCTCTAGCTGCCGGCTTTTCGGACCTTCCGTCAGGCCAGGGCACCGACGCAGGATACGGGCAGAACCGGCTGAGATTTCTCTCGACCGATCGAGTCAAGCACGCCACGCCTGTCGACTACTCCTTGGAGAGGACTCCCATTCTCTCCCCCGATGAGGGAGACCGTCCCTCAGGCATCCCGATCGAGGGAGAAGAGCCGGAATCTTGGTTTCACCCTCGAATCCAGCTTCTCTCGACTGACCGAGCCGACGCCGCCTGTCTCGGATCAAGGAGTAGGACCCCGTTGGTCAAAAAACTGAGAAAGGGTCATAAACACTCCTGAAGAGGCACTGCCGCTATTCCTCATCCTCCTCTGACAAGGAGAGACTTGGATGGAAACTCCGTTGACGTTATGAGGACCTCAGTGCAGCAACTCCTTTGACGGTCAAAAGCCGTTTATTCCGGCTGTACCGGCCATTGCTAGCCCCAGCCTCTTCGGCCGACACAGACTTGCTCGGTTCCGAGGACTCGGTTCTTCCTCTGGTGGGACCGGCCGCATTCTGGTCGGCCTGTTATGGGCTCCCCACCAGTTTTGGTGGAACCACCACCTAAACAGCCTTAGTGTGGGGCTCCTCTAAGGAGGATCGGACAACCTACGGGCTTGCCCATAGGTTGTCCATTACTGTTACTCCTGATCATCCTAGGCGCATCGAGGGGGACATAGGTGGGAGACCCCTGTATCCTGATTCCTTGGACTTGGATACTACTGGCCTTCACTCACATGATGAGCTGTCAGTGGCAGGCCTGAAGGAAGGTCTTTCTTCCTTCCAGGGCATCCTTCGACTCATGTCTGAGTCCACGGGTATGCCTTTGCAGCCTATACAAAAGAAGGCGGCATATCCTCTCACGGATATTCTTAAGAGGGAGATACCCGACAGGGCCTTTCAAGTGGCGAAGCCATAGTTGGCCCGGCACTGGAGCTTTGGTAGCACTCCTGCCTCTGCCCAGCTCAGTTTGCCCATATGGTCCGCAAATGGTGCCCATGGGGGTCCTTGGCGGCTTCATTGAGCATCCCTTGGCCGAGAGCCTTGTGACTGCCTCAGTGTTTCGTGCATGGGCAGCTCTGACGGATACTGACTGCCCTCCGGACAAGGAATCCAAAAATATGGACCACTCGGCCCGGAAAGTTTATGCGGCATCATCCCTGGGCCTTCGTCAGGCCAGCTTGGCAGTGATTATGGCACACTTTTCTCATGCCCTTCTAGGGTCACTTGATGAAGTCCTCCCTCATCTCCCAGCAGGCATGCAGACCACGGTCAAGCAGGTCCGTGACCAGGGCCGTGCTGTTGCTAAACAGCAGCTCCAGACGGCTCTGGACATTGGAGATTCCTGTGCCCGTTCTCTAGCTGCCGCAGTGGCCACTCGCCACAGGGCTTGGCTGAGGTTATCCTCCTTCCCAGCGGATACTCTGCACAAGCTAGCTGATGTGCCCTTCCTTGGCACCGACCTCTTCGATCTGTAGTAGCAGGTCATCTCCTGCGCATTGAACAGTCTAATGCCACCTTAGATGCCACCTCTGCTAAGGGTTCTTCGGGCAAGAACCAGCAGAAGCGCAAGAAGTCCTTTCATCATTCTTCGCCTGCAATTAGACAGCCCGCCTTCCAGGGAGGTCAGCAACAACAGCAGCAGACTCAAGCTTGGCACCCTAGGCCCTAGCAAGGTCTCCAACAGCCCCGCAAAGGAGGCCGAGGTGCTGGTCCAGGTGCTGCCTCCTCCTCCAAGCCTGCACAGTGACGGGTTGGGGGTGGCCTCCCCTTCACCTGTCATGCCAGTTCTGGGTCCTCCTTGGGGACTGGCTCCACCACTTTCTTTCCACCTGGTCCGGTATCACTTCGGACAGGTGGGTTCTGGACTTCGAGCCATACCCCCCCAGCCGGGCTGGTGCCGCACGGGAGGAAAGGATCTCAGTCGGCCCTTCAGGACGACATTGCTCAGCTCCTCCACATGGAGGCGGTAGCTCCAGTGCCAGATCTTCCTACAGACCCAGGCTTCGTGTCCAGGTATTTTCTGGTACCCAAGCGGATGGGGGGTTGGCGCCCCATCCTAGATCTCCACGACCTGAATCAGTATCTCAGGTCTCGCACCTTCCGGATGGTAATTCTGTCCCAGATCATGCCATCTCTGGAGCGAAACATGTGGTTCTGTTCGCTGGATCTTCAGGACGCGTTCTACCACGTCCCAATCTGTCCGTACCACCACCGGTTCCTCTGCTTCAGGGTCAACGGGACCCTGTACAAGTTCAGAGCCATGCCGTTCGGCCTGTCTTCGGGCCCACGGGTCTTCGCCAAATGCATTGCAGTGGTGGCAGCCCATCTACGGCCAAGGGGTCTGTGATTTACCCCTATTCTAGACGATTGGTTCCTGGCGGTTCCTCCTCACAGGAGGTGGAAGGTCAGGGACCTGACCCTCAAACCTGTTCCCACCTGGGCCTCCTAATCAGCGAGGCCTTGTCAGAACTCGTGCCCTCTCAGGTGATGGGCTTTATTGGGGCAGAGCTAGACTCTTGTCAAGCCAGAACTCTGCTCCCGGCAGACAGGGCGGAGGTTCGTTCCTCCTTTGCCCAGTCATTTCTGGTTGGGCACTTGCGCCCTGCCCGGGACTTCCTGTGCCTTCTGGGTTACATGGTGGCATGTACCTCAGTGGTCCGTTAGGCCAGATTTCACATGCGCCCCCTTCAATGGGAGCTAGCCGCTCAGTGGTTTCTGCGTCGGGGTCTTTTTGACCAGCTGGTCACAGTCACCCAGAGGATGTGGGACGCTCTCCAATGGTGGACCTTTCCAAGTCATTTGCGGGAAGGGATCCCGTTTGTCCGTCCCGAGCCGACGGTCGTCCTTATGACCGATGCGCCTCTCATGGGCTGGGAGCCCACATGGGGGACAACAGAGCTCACAGGTTCTAGAACCCCGAGGAGTCCTGATGCCACATCAACCTGTTGGAGCTCAGAACAGTCAGACTGGCACTGTCAACTTTTGCTCCTCAGCTCTGGGGTCAAGTGGTTCAAGTCCAGACGGACAATACCACGACCATGTACCACCTCAACAAACAGAGTGGCACGCACTTCCGTCTGCTGTGCAGGGAGGCACTCCGGATCTGGACCTTCGTCAGCCGGCTGGAGGTGGATCTCCTGGCCATCCATGTGGCAGGAGTCTCGAACCAACTGGCGGATGCTCTCGGCCGCATAGGCCAGACATCCCACAAGTGGTCTCTCCATCCAGGGGTAGCTTACTGTCTGTTCTTCCATTGGGGCTAACTGTTGGTGGACCTGTTCACCTCCAGGGAGAACACCAAGCTGCGGCTGTACCATGCCCGCCCCCCTCAGCAGGGCTCACTGCTGGGGGATGCCTTCTCGAGGCCGTGGACCCCAGGCCTCCTTTACGCCTTCCCTCCATTTCCCTTGATCCACAAGGTGTTGCTCAAGGTGAGGAGGGACAAGGCGAAGGTGATCCTGGTAGCCCCAGATTGGCCACGCCAGTTCTGGTATCCAGATCTCCTCAGCCTCAGCTGCAGGGCCTCAGAGTGGCTTTGTACATGCCCGGACCTGATATCATTGAACCAGGGGAAGGTATTCCACTCAGACCTTCAATCCCTGTACCTCATAGCCTGGTTCCTGAGTGGCTAGAGTTCCAGGCTCTAGGTCTTTCTGAGGCTGTCTACTACTGTCATGAGAAGCATCTCGAAAGGAATCGACCAGGAGATATTATGCCTTCAAATGGAAAAGGTTTTCCATTTGGTGTCAGGGAAAGTGCCTGGACCCCTTATCCTGCTCTGCGATAACATTCTAGACTATCTTTGGTCCCTCTCCAAAGGGGGTCTTCGGTCATCGACCCTTATGGTGCACCTGGCAGCCATCTCTGCTTACCGGGTGCGGGCCGGTCAGCCAACATTGGCACTGGAGACAGTGGTCAGGCGCTTTTTCAAAGGCCTGGATCACATATCCCTTCCGGTGCATGAATCTCCACCTCTGTGGGATCTCTTGCTGGTTTTGGCAAAGCTCATGGGCAAGCCATTTGAACCCATGCACAAGTGTGAGCTCTCACACTTGTCGTGGAAGACTGCCTTCCTGGTGGCTATCACGTCAGCCAGAAGGACGGGGGAGCTCCAGGCGCTTTCGGTGGACTCCCCTTATCTGGTCTTTCACAGGGAGAAAGTTGTCCTGTGCCTCCACCCGAAATTCCTTCCGAAGGTAGTGTCAGAGTTTCACTTAACCAGGTGTTGACCCTGCTGGTATATTATCCTAATCACACCTCTGACGCAGAGTACAGGCTCCATATTCTGGACCTCAAACGTGCTCTCTCCTATTACAAGGATAGAACAATGGAAATTCAGGGAGAGGTTCGACTAGCTGTTTGTCACCTATGCTGAAGCCGCTTCTGGCAGACCTGCAGCCAAGCGGACTATTGCAAGGTGGATCATATCATGCATATGTCTGTGTTATGAGTTGGCGGGCAAGGAGCCTCCCAGTGGGTTAAGGGCTCATTCCACCCGCCATACTGCTGCATTGGTGGCTGCTTCAGGGACATCCCTATCCAGGAAATCTGTCGGGCTGCTACCTGAAGTTGGAAACACTTTCATTACCACTACCACATCAACCTTGAGTCATGCTGAGATGCTGGTTTTGGGGCCTTGGTTCTCAATCTCTTTTCCTAAGTAGGGGTGTGCGCTTGCCTCCCTCCTTCCGGAGAACTGCTAGGAGTCTGCCAGACATTGTGGATGAACAACATATCCACGCTCCTAGAAGAACAGGTTACTAGCCTGTAACAGTAGTTCTAGGAGTGGTATATGTTCATCCACACGCACTCACCCAACCTCCCCGGCTAAGGCGCATAACCTGTTTCCAGCGGCTAGATCTGTACGCCATGGGGCTGAGCCGGCAGGTATTTACCACCCGGGTTGGGTGGGAGGAGCCAGCTTGAAGACTTCTGGCAAGATTTAAAGGGGAAAGGGACAATGCCAGACAGTGTGGATGAACAACATATACCACTCCTAGAACTGCTGTTACAGATGAGTAACCTGTTTTTAGTTGGGCTCGTAAGAATCTGACGGTTTTGGTTTGAAACACTCCAGACAGAGACTCCAACCGAACTCGAGCTCAGCATTCTATGCTTTGCATAGAAAGTTAACTGTCTGTTCTCCGTGGCAGTTTAAAGGTTGGGGATCACTGCATCTGTCATAATACTGCAAGACTCCATTAGAAGAAACACAGTTACTAAGGTGAGTAATTTTTTCATTGTCTTTTTTTTTTTTTTTTTAATTACCTCCTGGTTTCAGGTCACTTGGCACTTCACTGACTGGGGGTGGGGCACCCATAGCACAGGATGTCTCATGTGAGACACTCGCATACCACATTCTATATTGCAGATATCATAGAACAATCATAGCTAGCTGGCCAAGCATCACACCTGGATCATACAAAGGATTATAGAAATTCCTGTCCACTGTCTATTGCTTTTGCTCTCTGAATGGTGGGCTCACAGATTTCTGAACAAGGCCTGTCCAAATGGCTGGCTTGATTACATTACAGTTTATAAGAAGTGCAGCAAGCAGGTTCATTGTGCTGTTGGGTGGCTTTCTTATTGGCTTGTTTTCAGACTGTGTTCACTGCTGACATATTGTTTGCTGCCACTTGGAGTGCTAGTCTTACATTCACTAAAGACTACAGTCAGGACATTGTCTCTCGACAGACGTGCTGGCTTTGGCCTCCATGTTTTGCAGGGCTCCTTAGTAAGGATCATTTTGTTCTGCCATCTCCTCAGTGTTTGGTACTGTTTAGAATCGCTCCATGATGTGACTGGGGGCATCCTGAAGAAGATGGAAGTTACTCTACTTTAGCAGTAGATCTCTGAGAAAATCTACTGCATTGAGCCACAGGTGTCCCTGCCTCCCTCCATTGGGTGAAAGGTGACATGTGATTTATTGCTATCGCATGCTGTTTCTCCTGTCACTACTATGGCTATGTAGTCATGTTTCCTGTCCCTCCTGTGTACTTGCATTGGTCCTGTTTGCTTTGGTCTCTGCTGGTCTGATGATCATCCAAGCTTGTCTTCGGGGAACTGAGGCATGTCGGTTATGCCCATGTTTTATATGGTCAACAATGAGGCTCGTTGATGTGGGTGGTCCCAGCCTGCAGAATTTTCCAGCTGGTCTTGATGCTGATGGCTTACTGTTCCATGATGTGGCCCAGTGGAGGAGATTCTTGAAGAGCTACTGTTAGGGTAGGTAACTATTTTTAGGGCCTAGCTGGCTACATTATTGAGAGTAAAGGTGGTGGCCATGTTTGTAATGGCAGTAAGGAATAGTTCACAGAATGCATTGATACGTCAGTGTGCTGTGTCCTGATGGGAAGCACTTTTTAAGATAGGTGGTAGTACTCTGACATCGCGATCAGCTGACCAGTCATGACCCACAGTTTGCCTACCCATTTTAGAAGGGTAATCAGTGCTGGCTTTTCATCTCCATGGGCCATCAGCCACAGAAGCAGTATGCCAGGAATCCCTCCCTTTTGTGTTTATTGCTTCTCCAAGGCATACAGGTCTCATTTTCAAAGCTGACTTGTGCGCACAGTAATTCGGCCTGATTATCTTATTTAGACTGGCAGTGTGCCCTGTCAGGTGCGTACTGCCGGTCTGAATATAGGGTTCTGTTAGTGCCATGCACAGTGACTGTGCGCAGTAGAAACATTGCCACCTGTGGAAAGCTACACAGGAACAACGGAGATGTTGTATCCCAAACAAGATGGTGCCTTTGTTTCTGGAGCCATATTCAGTTGCTGGCATGCTACTGAGCGATAAGGGACCATTTGCATATCATTATGCGGCCATGATCAGCTCTGCACAATGCTGCCGCACACAGATTCATGTGGGCACTGAGTGGAGCCGGGCGATAACTGATCAGCTCGCACTCATTATGCACAGGTCAGGAAGTATAAGAAAATGAGGAGCAGTTGTAGAATTCGCAAAAAGTGTTTATTAGTACTAGGAGTAACATAAAAAGATAAAATCGTTCAGAATAACTATTTACAAAGGCAAAACAGAGAAGATCCAGTTGTTTTCCTCAATCTGTCTCTTGCAAGAAATTGCAGCTCTGCTTAGAAGTCTTTGCAACCCCTCTTCCGAACAAGCATCCAGTGTTTTTTTTTTTTTTCCTTTTTTTCTTCTTTCTAAAATGTTCTTGTATGTTTCAGGCAGGTGCTGCACGAACACAGTATCCCGGAACGGAGGCCCCTTCTCCACAGCTTCTGAAAAAGGGCTCAACTGCTCTTAAATTAATCCCTTGAGTTCCCAATAGCTTTGCAATCTCAAACTATAATTGTATACATTTCAACGGTAACACTATATAATTTCTAAACAAAAGGATCCCAGTATCGGTTACATTTCCACAAAATGATTTGCATGTATTTTTATACCAGCAGATATGCAAGGGAGGAAAAGACACACAACAAGGGAAGACTGAGAGACAGTGAGAGGCAAAGAACTGCGAGACTGTCTGGGTGATTAAATACTAGGTCTCACAGGAAAATTTGGTTGTGCAACCAGACAGACAGGAAAGGAAAGCACAGATCCCTGCAGTGTCAACTCTCCATAAAAACTGGGACAGGGTCCTATTCAACCCTGTCATATGCAATCCTGCTGCTGCACATGAGTTCATGTGGCACTGCGTGGAGCCTGGCTGACACCGATCAGCCCCACACTGTACCACACTGATGCACAGATTCATGTAGGCACTGTGTGGAGCCTGGCTGACAACTGATCAGCCCCACACTATACCACCATGCACAGATTCATGTAGGCACTGCGTGGAGCCTGGCTGACAACTGATCAGCCCCACACTGTACCACCATGCACAGATTCATGTAGGCACTGCGTGGAGCCTGGCAGACAACTGATTAGCCCCACACTGTACCACCATGCACAGATTCATGTAGGCACTGTGTGGAGCCTGGCTGACAACTGATCTGCCCCACACTGTACCACCACGCACAGATTCATGTGGCACTGCGGAGCCTGGCTGATAACTGATCAGCCCCACACTGTACCACCATGCACAGATTCATGTAGGCACTGCGTGGAGCCTGGCTGACAACTGATCAGCCCCACACTGTACCACCATGTACAGATTCATGTAGGCACTGTGTGGAGCTTGGCTGACAACTGATCAGCCCCACACTATACCACCACGCACAGATTCATGTAGGCACTGTGTGGAGCCTGGCTGCCAATTCTAACACCTGAGTCTAGAGTAGCAGACAGTCTCTGCCAATCTAGGGTTCCCCCACCCCTGTCCTGTTGTGTATTCACTATTTTCCTGATAGTCCACTGGTCCACCCCTAGTTTCCCATTTTGAGGTATATCCACTATTAGTAGTCCAGTGGTCCCCCTCCGTCACCATCCAGATGTATAGCCATGTAGTCTAGTGCCCGCCCCCTCAGTCACTGCCAGTTAACGCTGCCCCATCGGCCTGCCACTCAACCTTCCCAAATTTGCAGCTCTCCTCTAGGGCCACAGACTGGCACTGCCCTCCTCCACAGCCACTGCTGTCTGACCAGGAGCGAAGTTTGAGAGTACCGTAAGAACAACATTCGAGAATATGTCGAAACAGGATGTGCATGCTTGCTCCTTGTCAGACAGCAGTTAAATCCTTCAAGAGGAGCAGGTTTCCAGGTGTACCTTTTTTGGGTACTTTGGATGCTGGGCGGGCTGAACATCTCCTAGCGTATTCTCTTTCTGTTTAATTACGATTTCATTGCAATAACTGCTGTTTCTCCTCCTATAGGCTCTCCCTCTGGCACACTTCCAGTCGGTGGTAACCCTTGCAGTGCAGCGCCTCTTGGATAAGACTGCCAATGTATGCAAGAACGCTATCCAGCTGCTGGTGGCCTTCCTAGCCAACAACCCGTTCTCCTGGAAGGTAAGTGGGATGAGGAGACTGGTGTTAAAGATTGGCAGCTTGTTAGTACAGTCAGCATAGGGAGTCAAAGAAACAGTTGGCAGTACCACTTAAATCTCTCCAGGCCACTCACATGGTCCAGAGGCAGACTGAGTTCAGGAGGGAGCAGATTCTGACCGCCATGTTGTGAGGGAGGTCAAACTGCAGGTTGCACTTCTTGGCCAGTTAGGGCTGGTGGCAGTTTTTTTTTTTAATTTGCCCCACATGCTTCACCAGTCCCCATTTCTTTGATTGCCTGCCCAACCTAGTCATCTGCTAGCACTGGGGCTTACCTGCACCCTGCATACCCCCCACCGGAAGGGCTACTGGGGCCTCCCCTCGCAACCCCTGGCAGGGTACAAGTTGTCGGTCAACCAGACGGAGAGCCCAGTTGGTGATGCAAAGCCTGAGATGAGCATGGATAGCATTGTATGTAGTGGAGGGTTTTCCTGATCTTGCTTTGAGAGGGCTCTTACAGTAGTCAATAACCTTGAAAACTACGCCCCCTGGCATCAAAACCACGTGGAAACTAGCTAGCAGCACCTGGCAGGGGGCCGCCCACCCGATGTCATGTGACAGAGATCCACATGGCATTATAAAGTGGGGCAGTCCCTATGCCTGCCTTTCAGATCTTTCCCATAGTCTGCCTATGCAGATCGAATGGACCTTGTGGATTCCTTGCTTCAGTTTGACAACCATTTCTCGGATGAGTATCTGTTTTTTCTTTTCTTTCTTTATTCAAAACTTAATTTTTGTATACGTCTTCAGTCTTGCATTGCATAAAAACAAGTACAATTCCTGTGGTACCCAGCTCCCACAAAAGGACTCTCATACTGTGCCTCTTCTGCCTAGGCCTGGAGCGCAAGACTGAGGATTGTGAGGCTCGTGGAACATCAGCCAGGATACACAGAAGAGCTGCCAGCAGGTCGTAAAGGCCCACTTGCTAAAAAGATGGCTACCATGGAAAAAGAGCTGCAGAAGCTGAGGAGTGCTTCATCCTTTCCTGCAGACTCACAAACTCAAGAGGGACAAGAAGCACTGGGACCAGGATAGGCCTTCCTGTCACCTGCAGCCACCCTTGGGTGACCAGTGGCCTCTTCCTGGGAGACCGCTACAAAGCTAGTCAGCTGCACTTCCCAGAGCAGCCTCTGGTTCCTGCCGCCACTGCTCGCTGGTGGCCGTGAGGTGCCTTGGCAGAGTCCGAGGCCTTAGTTCACTCTTGGACCAATTTCTCCAGAGTCTAAGCATTTGGGCGGGCCGATAAGTCTCTTGTCAGAAATAGCGATGAGTGCCTAGCCCTGGCTAAGTCGGTACCGGTGACTCTGGTGCTTGCACGGCTACTAGTCAATAAGCCGGTCATCTGGTCCTCTGACCGCCTATCCGAACGCTCATGTCTGCTCCACGCTGCTGGACTCAGACATCCAGCTAGACGTGAGCCAGCTGCTGGTCCCAACGCTGCCTTTTCTGTTTGGGTCCTCACGCCAAGATACTCCCTCCTCCCTCTGTGGAGCTTCCTCCCCAGACCAGAGAGCCAGAGGACAGCAGTCATCCGTTGGCTGACGACATTGTCTGGTGGCTTCGGACCTCATGTTGGACACTCTGGGCAACCTTCTGGACACTGCACCCTCTCCCAAGATGTCTGTGCTGATACCTGGCTTTCCGACTGCTGGTCCTGCACCTGACGTTGTCAGAGTCCTTCTGGGCAGAGTTTTATGCTCCCTTGGGGTCCTCTGTCTGGTCCCATGGCACCCCATCAGGGCCTCTGTCAGGCTACCCTCCGCGCAGTGACCCGGCGCCACATTGTGTGCCCGGTTACACTTCAGGCTGCTTGACTTAAGGCTTTCTGATTCCGGGGTATGTGCCAGCTTACTCTGTCGGGTTACCCAATGCACAGGTATCATACAGCGGGGTACCAGATGCCCGAGTTTGTTTCGTGGTTTCAACCAGTCTACCAGCCGTCACCGCCTCCTCCTCAATCTCCAGTCTTGGTGGTCGAAGACCAAATCAGTTCATCTCTGTGCTGGACAGCCGACGCGTGGTTGGGGCAGCTACTCCGGTTCAGACTTCGAGGTCTGCCTCTCCGCTGGAACCGCGCCAGTCTTCGTCAGGACTGATGAAAGGGCCTTCAAAGGGGCAGATAATGGTCAATTTCCCTTTTAAGCCTCGGCCTTTCTCCCCAAAGTAGAGTCCCCGGATTCGGACTCCAAATCCAGGTCCTCCCTGGTTTCGGGCTGTGAGACTCCCCTTCTAGAAGAGCCCATGCCCAAGGAGTCCCCCAGATCTCCTCTGAAGGACCCCTTACTCGCAGATCTCTTGAAAAAGATTGCTGAGGTCTACGAATGAAAGACTGAGGCCCAGGAACCCAAGCGTCAGACTAGCGGAACACCTGGATATTCAGGAGGCCGCTCCTGTTCTGATGCCACCATGGTAAGAGCCTGATGAGGACTTGGCTTCTACCATGTAGATGCTCCCTGCCTCTATCCCAGTGGTGGCAAAGATGGCAGACAGAACATACAGGACACCGGAGGGTAAAAATCACCTCAGCATCCACCCTAGGGCAGACTCCGTAGTTACTACGGTGGCTCATGATGGGTCCTCCAAACCAAAGCACATGAGCACCTCCCCTCCAGACAAGGAGTCTAGGCAGTTGGATCAATTTGGGAGGAAATTCTATTCACCTTTAGCTAGCAGTCTGCAGCGGGGACCACCCCCAGCATCGCCCAGTGGTATATCGGGGGCGACCCCAGCCCCACCTCAGTTGTTTTCCGCTGCAGATCCGCCCATCGGCTCTTTAGTTGCCTTTAAAATGCCGTAGTAATCTCCTAGTGAAATTAATATAATTTTTCCTTGTGTTTTCCTCAAAGTCCTGTTTGCGTATATCCATCGATTTCTACTCCACGTTGACCTCACTGTCATCTGTCTTCTCATCAAAAATAAGTGGACAAGGTGTGCCTGTGACCGTCGGATCCTGGCAAAGGACACCTGTGAAGCCTTCGTCTTTTGCCTTGTGCCAGACCACGACACCAAGGCCTGCTCAGTTTGCAGCGACTTTACAGGCAGGATCAGAATTCACTGCCGTAAGGCTCTTAAGGCACATCATCTTGAACAACAGGTAGCCTTGATGCAACTCTCACCAGTGAAGTCCTCTTCCTCTTCCCAGCCCACAGAACATAGAGAAAATAAGCGTGACTCACACCAGCGTATGTCCCGTGAAAAGGACTGGGGCCGATCAAGGGGGCAGTCGCACTCCTAGTCACCTGATAAGGAAGTGCTCTTCTGGGTTGGGCTGTTCTTATCATTCGTGCCGCTCCCAGCACTCTACAGGTAAGCGAAACACTACCACTTCCGCCAAGCCACCGATGTCGGATGGTGGTAGTTAGGGCCCGGTCTCTGTGCAGGCCTCTTCACCCCGAAGGTGAAGGCGCTGCCCTTGCGAACACCCTCCACCTCGGGAGTTGGGACCTTGGGTTCCTCTTCCGGGACTTCGGTCCCGTCGAAGAAAATCCTGACCCTGGTCATTCCCAGGGCTCCGGCCAAGACCGCTGAACTTGGGGAGTGGGAGACAGGTTCAAAGCCAATGTTGGCTTAACCACTCCTGAACGGTTCAGCCTTCTAAACCGAAGCAGACTACTGTTTCCAAGCCAGACAGCTCCAAACTGTCGACGGTGCGGGAGAAAGAACAGTAGTCTGCTAAGGCGCTGCCGAATCGCTCGGTCCGGCAGGGACCTCCACCCCTGAGAAGCAGGAAGGTTACTCCTCCCCCAGGGGCTTATCTGACCTTCCATCCTCACCTATAGCTGCTTACACGCTGGAGAAGCCCAGTCTTGTGGAGGGGTCTGCCACTGCCCAAATCACCAAGGAGGAGCTCACAGAGCTTTTCCAGTTCTGGTGGGGTTAAGGTAATATAGATGTGCTCCCACTGCAGTCAGACCCAACTCGAATTCCAGAGAAAGGGGACCAGTACTGGGTAGAAAATAACTCTTCTCCCGTGCCCAAATATCCCTCTCCTGGTCCAAAGCACAAGTCTCTGTCACGCACTCCAGGAGACACCTGTAGCCGGACCTTGCATAAGGAACATTGGCACAGACGACAATCCAGGTCCAGTAGTAACCGTCTGTCTTACTTCGAGTGGGAGCTCTTGCAGCAGGCTATAACCATTAGGACTAATGCCGCATGCTTTAGGACCCACTGGAAAAATCTTAGCTAGCAGTACCCAGTAGGGACTGCCCCTGATGTCTGTTCCACCCAGACGTCAGCCACGCTACAGAAGGGGGTGGACCCCGTTCCACCTCTGTTCTTTTCCTGCCGCAACCCACTGACATTGGGGAAAGTTTTTTGCTATCCAGCAGTTGCAACTAAAATTTGAATTTTTTTCTTCAAATCGATCGTTCTAGGGATGTGGATATGTTGTTCAGTCCACACTTGACAGGTTCCTTGCAGCTTTAAATCTTGCTGGAAGGTCTTCGAGCTGGCTCCTCCCACCCACCCAGGTGGTAAGACTCTCTGCTCTGCCCCATGACGTCAGATATCCCTTACCGCTTGGAAGCTCAGGTTTCCTCCTTTGCGCTCTGCGTTTTAGGCCTGAATCCAAACTCTTCGGTTAACCCGAAACTAATCTTAAAATTTATAAGACTTTAGTCTTTATCTTCCCTCGCGGCTGCGATGGACAAATCTACTCCTGGTTTTCATCTGTGCCCCTGTGGGCAGATGATGTCCCGGACTGATCTGCACTTCATGTGCGTGTACTGCCTTGGGCTTGAGCTTGATTTGCAGGCCTGTGACTTGTGCATGTCCTTTTCGGCCACGGTGTTAGGGGATCGTGCTGCTAGATTGCAACTTGGGCACCCCAAGGAACATTATCCTCCGATCAAGTCGAAGAAGGCCCGTAGGCCGGTGTTTGGCGGCGGGCTCGGCTGAACAGCTCGAATAGATGATCACCCTCGAGGAGGAAGTGGCCCAGGCCGCAGCATCATCTTCGAGTCGCGGCATTTATCCCGCCTCTTTAGGTTCCTCCTCTACATGGCTTCATTCAAGGCTTTGTCAGTCCCTGTCCACCAAGGGAGGGTCTTGCGCACATTCCTCTCGCTCCCATGAAGAGGACTCCAGGTTAAGTCCCACTGTTGACGTTCCGGGAGCCGGGTGAGGTCCCTCCCAGATAGTCTACTTCTCTACTTCTCGTCAAGGTTGTGCTAAGGCCGCTGGCTTCACAGTGTCCCTGTCAGGTCAGCCGGGCCGAGATACCTGTCGACGCTAGGTCGAGATTTTTCTCACCGGTCGGACGGGCTGTCGACTGGAGAAGCAGACAACCCTTCTTTACCAGTTTCCCCTGGTGAAACCAAGGACTTGGCTGTGCCTCCTGTGCTGGAGCCCCTGGTTAGGTCCCTGAACTGAGGGAGGAGCGGGTTTTCCCCGCCCTCTCAGATCCACCCTTGGAAACACCCGAAGGTCTCAGTCTCTGACCTCTTCCCAGTCCAGCTGATTTCACGCGACATCGGTGGTCTGTCTCAGCACCGTGGAAAGCGATGGCGCCACTCATCCTCGTCTTCGTCCTCTTCGGAGGATAGGCTCCGGCGCAAATTGCATCTGCGCTACAAGGATCTGATGGGGTAGCAGCTTCTTTTGACCGGGAATAAGCCGACTATCGCCTTCCCCGGCCATTAAGTGTCTGTCACCACAGCAGCCGAAACAACCCCTCATAATCAAAGAGCAGAAACCAGCACTGGTTGTTGGGCCGAAACCAGCTGCGCCACCCATTGTGGTGGAACCCCCGCCTCCACATTTGGGGCCACGATTGAGGCCCCGACCAAGGATGCTTGGTCAGGTCAGGGCTTGCCCCATTGGTTGTCGGTCACCCTCACTCCCGACCAGCCTCGGCAGGTGGAGGGTGGCTCAGCCCCTCAGCAGCTGTTTGCAGACTCCTTGGAGTCTGACGATAACTCTTCCTGATCTTACTTCGAGAAACCGCTCTTGCAGCAGGTAACGCCATTAGGACTGAAGCCATCAAGCGTCAGGACCCCACGGAAATTTTCTAGCTAGCAGTATTCAGCGGGGACTGCCTCAGACGTCGGTCCCGCCTCTGTCAGGTGTAGTACATAAGGGGGTGGTCCTCTAAAATCCCCTGTTATTTTCCTGCCGTCAACTCGCCAGCATCTGCCTAGCGTACGGCGACTACAGAACTTCTGTGTTTTTCTAACTGATGTACTCTCCAGCTCCTTCGCTTGAGGGTCACTTTTCGAAGTGTGCCTGCGGCAAACAGATCCTTTTCAAGGATCCCCACTCTTCCTGCTTGCGGTGCCTGGGCCTGGACCACGATACCAACACCTGCACCTTTTGCCAAGGGTTCAACAGCCGCACCAGGATCCACCGTCAGAAGGCACTTCAGGCATATCTTCTTGAAGAAAAATTAAAAAGGATGTACCAAGAACCTTCCTCCAGGGGAGAATCGTCCTCAAGGCCCATAAGCACCGGGACAAGAACCGGGAGAAAGTAAGGTCCAGATCCGTGAACCAGGCCTCGGACTCCTGCAGCTCGAGCTCCACCAGATGGGACCGCTCTCCCTTCAGGGCTCAGTCGCAGCACCCCAAATTAAGGACCAGGCTTCAAGTGGCTCTTCTTGCTCTAGCCCTTAAGACTTCAAGGCCCTCAGCTCCTCCCACTCCGTCCAAGGCCTCTTCCGGCCATACAATCATCTTCCACCAGATGTCGGGACACCGACTTCAGCTCGGTCTCCTCCCGACCTCCCAGAGGTCCTGATCCAGCTCCTAGAAAGACCAAGGACCCGACATCCCTGAAGCGGGCGTCAGACCTGTCAGCTAAGCATCCGAAGTTGGCCAGGCGCTCTCAGGAACCGACGACACCAGCCAGACACTAGTCACCGGCCGGGCGTTCGCCGGATCCGAAGGCATCTGCCAGGAGACAGACGTTGGCATCGCACACTCCAGAGCGGAAGACCGCCCTGTCACCGGTGGACGCCGGTCACAGGGAATCGACTGAGGAAGACACCACAATGCCCGAAGACCAGGCGGGCATCACCGAGGATGCTGGGCTCCTGCGGAAATCTTCCCTGAACCCAGAGACACCCAGGGGCCTGACGACAGACCACCAGCGCCAGGCCTATCACCTGGCATGAATATTGAAGAAGTAAAGGAGCTCTTTACTTTTTGGTGGGACACCATCCAAATGATGGTCCCCAGTCAACCTCCTCCTCCTCCTACGGGGCCAGCAGGATGACCACCAACCTCCAGGAGAGAGACTCCACCTCCTAGGGCAGATCAAAGAGAAGGCCTCCCACCAGATCTCCATCAGGGTCTCCCAGCCCCAAGCTACCCAGACGGCGTCGGTACACTGTCAGGGGAGGACTCCAGATCGGACACCTCTAACTACTCCAGATCTCCTTCTCCACTCAGCATCTCCTCCCCTTACCCACATGACCTCCCCAGGTCTCCTCCGGATGATCCCTCTTTCACTGAGATCATGAGGCACATCCAGGACAATATTGGGTGGGATGCTGAAGACCTTGACCCCGAACGACAACGCCTTGCCCTCTATCTTCGGCAGAAAGACCCAAAGCCTGTGGTAGTACCACCCTTGGTAGACACTTTCGCGGAAGTCACCAAGGCTGCGTGGAAACATCCGCACTCCACTCCCACAGTGCCGAAGAAGGCTGACTGCCTGTACAAGGCCCCAAGAGAGGGCCAGTACTTAGCCCAACAACCTCTGGCAGACTCCCTGGTCATCATGGCCTCGCATGACCGGTCTCAAAGACCACAACATATGAGCACATAGCCACCAGACCTGGAATCCAAGCAACTGGATGTCCTGGGGAGACGCACGTACGCGGCCGCTACATGCGCCATCAGGTCTCTGAACTACCTCACCCACATGGTACAGTTTCAGAATGCCCTGTAGGAACGGGGCCAGGACCTGGTCGATAAGCTTCTGGATGGCGATCAGAAGGTGGAGCTCCTTAATCTTCTTCGCACAGAGTCAGATGTGGGTACCCAGTAGCTTCGAACCGCATACGATTCTGCGGACTCATCTGTCAGAGCTGCAGCTTCAGGCGTTTGTCTCCGGAGACACTCTTGGCTCCGTGTCTCTGGCTTTACCCCAGACGTACAGAACAACACTCTTGACGTGCCATATAACGGTGAAGTACTCTGGTGAATTCTCTGAGAAGGTAATCACCAAACTCCAGGATGCGGGGAAGGCAGTCCGATCTGTACAGGCCATGTACAGATCCAGGCCTGGTTCCTTTCGCAGGAACCAGAGCCGTTTTTGCAGCCGCAACAGAGGCAACAGCCACGTTCTGGCCAGCAGCAAAGGGGCACTTTTCAGCGTAGAGCCCAGGCTAAGTCGTTCCCAGGCAGAGGCCAACGTTCTACCAAACCGGCCCAGCCTGCAGGGACCAGTGCTGCCACAGCATGACTCCTTCCCGGCCCCCGCCCCTCCTCCGGATCAATGGGCACAAAAGGTCTGGGGTCGCATCGCTCGCCACTTTTCAGGGTGGCAGTCTATCACCACCGACAGGTGGGTTCTTCAGTTAGTCAAGAAAGGCCATTTCATACTTTCTCAACCACCCACCGGCAAGACCTCCCCTGCTCTCCCGTTACTCGGGTCAGCACGCCCTGCTCATACAGCAGGAGGTGCTCATGCTTCTGGAACAAGAAGCTATAGAGTGTGTACCACGGAACCAGAGTGGTCTAGGATATTCTCCCTTCTTTCTGGTTCCAAAAAAAATGGGGGACCTTCATCCAATACTGGACCTCAGCGTCCACGACGACTGTCCTGTACAAATGCTTCCGCATGGTGACTCTCCCAGGTCTGATTCCCATGCTCAAGCAGGACGAATTCCTAGCGTCCCTGGACATGCAGGACGCCTACCTGCATATACCTATTGCCCAAGCGCACAGGAAGTTTCTACGCTTCGAGTTTCAGGGTTGCCATTATCAATTCCGAGCCCTTCCCTTCGGACTGTCATGGGCATCCCAGGTATTCACGAAGTGTATGGTTGTCGTAGCGGCATCTCTGAGGAGACAAGGCCACTACGTGTTCCCCTACATGGACGACTGGCTTCTTATGGCGCCTTCCCGGGAGGCTCTGATGTCCGCCATTCACTGTACTCAGTCTTTGTTAGAGATGTTGGGCATCATCCTCAATCATAAGTCACGCCTGGTTCCATTCCAGACTCTGCAATTCATAGGCGCAGTTCTGTACACCGTCCAGGGGAAAGCTCTCCCAGACAGAGCGGAACACATCAGATCCTCATCAGGGACATTTTGGTGAAGTAGACCGTTCCTGCCAGACTGGTCATTTTCGCCTGGTTGGACACATGGCTGTGGCAATTGCAACAGTCCCGCTAGCCCGTCTCCACATGCGGGTAACTCAGTGGATGTTGCGGGTCCAATGGGATCAAAAGCGAGACCATTTGCAGCATCCAATCTGGATCACGAAGGCCGTAGTCCGAAATTGGCAATGGTGGCTAGATTAGAGGAATCTTTCGGCGGGAGTCCCCTTCATTGCGCCATCTCCAACTGTGACACGGATGCCTCAGGGCTGGGTTGGGGAGCACACCTCAACGGTGTTCGGTCTCGGGGCCTGTGGACAGACCAAAGACTAATCTTCACATAATATCCTGAAATGAGGGAAATGAGTTCTTTATGCCCTGCAGGCCTTCCAGTCGGAGATCCCACCAGGTACACTTCTGGTACAAACTGGCACTTCGCGGTGATGTATTACCTCAGCAAACAAGGAGGCACCCATTCCTACCCGCTTGCAGGAGGCCATGAGGGTGTGGGATTTGGTCTTGCAGCATGGCACAAACCTCATTGCTCATTGCTGAGGAGGTAAGGATCTGTTTCAGATGGGGTACTCCAGAATTGGACCTTTTACGTGTCCCGATCCAGCAAAACTGCCCCATTTTTGCTCGCTAGATCCAGGGCCTGGTGTTTTTCTGGCTAGACACGCCCCTCTCGTGGCAGGCAAATTCTCTGTCTTCCCCCTTTTCCGTTGATCCAGAGGGTTCTTCTGAAACTTCGCAGAGAACAAGCGATGCTGATACTTATCGTGCCATTTTGGCACTGGCAGATCTTGTTCCCTCTAGCATCAGCTGTTCTGGGAACCTCCAGTGCTGCTGCCAATCGGCTCCCACTTGCTGTCTCAGGAGGCGGGTTCCTTGGTTCACCCGGACCTACGTTCCCTGAACCTGCACGCTTGGCTCCTAGAGACATAGCCATAATGTGACATGGGGTCTTGCAAGAGTAGCAGACATTCCTGCTGCTTGAACCAAGCAATGCATACGACCTATGGCATGAAGTGGCGTAGGTTTAGTTTATGGGTTCAAGTGTGCGTATTTTTTCGCCTTTGGATTGTCCAAAAAGTTGGCTTTGGATTGGTTACTGTCCTTTCCAGTCAGGCTTGGCTTACTCTTCAATTAAGGTACAGCTGTGTGCCATCTCGGCCTATCATGTTTCTATAGGCCAACGCACTATAACTCAGTTGGACATGACACGAGCCTTCCTGAGGGGTGTCCTCCACCTGGGCCCCTGATTAAGGATCCGAGTGACACCATGGATCTACTCTTCCTGAGCAGCTTACGCTGCCACCCTTTGAACCAACTGCGGATTGCAATCCATCGTCTTACTTGGAAGACGCTGTTTTTAGTTGCAGTCACCTTGGCCAGAAGAGTTTCTGAACTCCATGCACTTGTGTGCAAAGAACCTTATTTGGTGTTCCAAGAAGACAGGGTATCTCTACGGACTAATCCTAAATTTCTGCCTAAGGTGGTCTCAGCTATCGCCCTTAATCAGGATATCTATCTACCAGTTTATTTTCCTAAGTACTCTAATCGAGGAGAAGCCCTTTTGCACACTTTAGATGTGCATAGGTGTCTCAGATACTACCTGACCAGAACCAAACTCCGACAATTGGACCAGCTTTTTGTCTCTTTTGCCCAAAGGATGATGGGAGCTCCTGTTTCCAAACAGTCAATTTCCCGGTGGCTCATTTAGTGTATCACGTTACCAGAAGCGCAACAAACCCTTACCAGGTATGGTTAAAGGGGAAACGCTGGAAGAGGCACAGCTTTAACCAGGCGCTACAAAAATTTCTGATTAGTGCTTTCAGACAGTAACATTTTTTTTTTTTTTTAAGAAGTACCTAACATTTTTTTAGTGACTTAAACAGTGACCTTCAACTTTCACTTTCTATTGTTGGCAGCCACCATTTCAATAAGCAGCAGAGAGCTTCTGAGCTTCACTTTTATGCTAATATGTCCTGTCAACCAATAGCTGAGGTCAAACAGGCATATTAGCATCAGATGAGCTCAGGAAGCTCACTGCACTATGAAATGGCTGCTGCCAGCAACAGGAAGTGGAAGTTGTGGGTAGCTGTTCTAAATCATTAAAACAAGTTGTTACTGTCTGAAAGCACTATTTGAGAGTTTCTGTAGTGTCTGAGGAAAGCTGTGTCTTTTCCATTGTTTCCCTTTAAGGGTCGTTCCACCAGAGGGGTGGCTACCTCCTTTGCAGCTTTAAAGAACATGTCCACCTCAGCTGTTTGTGCTGCAGCTACTTGGAGCTCCGTACACACTTTCATCAGGCATTATAGCCTGGACATTGCATCGAGAAGAAGCAGGTTTTTATCTAGCAGTCCTTCAGGGACTTCTGTCCCTAGGCTTGATTTCGTTCAAGGATTTCTGTCTTCCTCCTCCCAGTGGTGTAGGATTTTCATGATTGCTTGGGAATCGGTCCTAATGGTGTAACCTGCTGCAAGAGCTGTTTCTTGAAGTAACATAGAAGCATAGACTTTGACAGCAGATAAGGATCGCTCGGCCCACCTAGTCTGCCCATTTCCCTACCTGAGGATAAGCTACAGATCCTATTTAACCAACATCCTATTTCTTCCTACCCACCACAACAATTGCCTTATGTCTGTCCCATGCATTCTTGAATTCTCCCATAGTTTTAGACCCTACAACCTCCTCAGAAAGGGTGTTCCATGCGTCCACCACCCTCTTTGTGAAAAATACTTCCCATTGCCCTGAGCGTCCCCTCTATTTCAAATTGTGTCGCCTTGTTCAAACAACATGAAGTCTTGCTATATTATGACATATGCAGTATAACCCCAGGTTAGAACTGCTCCGGAGGTGAAAGAGTTAACTTTCCATGCAGGGCATGGAATCTTGAGCGTGAGCTCGGTTGAACACTCTGTCTGTTGTAGCTCAAACTTAAACTGTCAGATTCTTTACTCCGCCTCACTGAACAGTCACTCTGGAGATTTCTCCTGCTTCTCGGTTCGTTTGTCAGTTTAAAAGTGTAATTCTCGGTTTATTTTACCGAAATTAAACCACAATCGTCGGTTCAAGCTCTGTCTGTGGTACTGTAAGTAATAGATAGACTTTTTTTTTTTTTTTTTCTGTGTGGAACTTGTGCAGCCTTTTCAGTTGGGTTTGAACCGATCAGTTTGGGTTTAAATTTACTTTCTAGTCCTTTAGAGTGCGATTCGGTTCTTATCGGTTCTAAAAAGCGGATTTTATTACGCTTTTTTTCCACGACCCGTGACACGATTGGGAACCGATATAGAGTCTTGCTTGGCGGATTGCCATTAACGGGCAAGTTTTTGATAGGCTGGCACTATGTCTGAGAAACCCAAAAGAAAAAACGGACCCACTGGGTTTCAGCACTGTGGCCTCTGTGGGGAAGCCTTTGCTAAGGCTGACCCACACACCACTTGTGTATATTGTCTGGGGTTTGACCACCTCAATGCAGACTGCCAGATTTGTAAGAATTTTCCTGCTGCCACCATGGGAAAGGGAGGCCAAAAAGTCCGCTGACCCGGATGGCCAGTCCGGTTCGGTTCCAACCGAACCTGAGGGAGTGTCCTCTGACCAGGGCGATACTTCCTCGGCCAAACGAAGAGCCAGCTCTGAGGAGCCGGTTCCAACTAAAAGGACTAGAAAGTCAGCTAGTGTGGAGCCAAAAGTTTTTTCTCCAACCGCTGAGGAAATAGACAAAGCTATTCAAATTGTCCAGTCTTTTTCCCGGTTCCGTCGAACCGACACCATTAGGGAAGCACTCGGTTTGAGCCGGTTCCACGGTTCAAGATTATGATTTTGAGAATTTTATGAACCAGAGGAAGGGAGGAGGGTATGAGGATAGTGAATGTGATTTTGAAAGTCTGGATGTGCCCATTGAACGGACATCTCTCCAGACAGACCCTCAGGAGTGTCCCTCCCAGGCTATCTGAGTCCCCTTCTCATTTTTGTTTTACAAGAAAGTTGCTGAGACTCTGCAACTCCCTGTTGAGAAGCTGTTGATGATCAAGAAGAGCCTGATTTTGTGGAAATGATGGATATTCCAGAATCTAGGAGACTGTCTATTCCTTGCACAAATCTTTAGGAAACAGACAGTAAAATTCTAAACTCCTCATTCTATCCTCCTTGTGGATAAAAGGATGGACAAGAGGTATGCTTTATCAGGCTCTGATCACGGGTTCCTCTCTCAGCAATGCAGCCATGTCGGGGTGAGTGCAGGCTGCAGCCTGTGACAAGGCTAATATTCCTCTAGCCTCTCACCCTCCTGAAAAGGATTCCAGGAGGATGGATGCCATGGCAAAGAAACAGTACATGGCAGCATCTTTGGGACTCAGACAGGCAAATTATATGGCTTACATGGCTAGGTACCAGAAATCCAGATGGGATACTGTCCTGGCCCCTAGCAAAACAGGTCCCTGACCAGCTTGCCAGGGAGCTGGAGCAGGTGGCTCGGATGGTATTGAGGGCATCCAAGGTGCAATTTCATGCTGCAGTAGACTCTAATGATGTTTCATCAAGAGTCATGGCTCATCTGTGTCTCTTCGCAGAATGGCCTGGCTCAGATGTACTGCCCTGTCACAGGATACTCAGTCTAAGGCTATGGATTTTCCTGTTGTGGGCAATTCTCTGTTTGAGAGCAGACAGAGAATTATATGAGAAAATGGATGAGTATAGGACCACCTATAGGGTGACAGGCCAAAGAAAGGCAAGCCACTCCTCAAAGGCAGCAGGGCAGGGCAGGCCTTTTCATAGGCCTTTTACAAGCCAGGCCTCCTCTTCTGCTTATGCCCAGAGGGGTTCTTTAGAGGAAGGGCAGAAGGGGTTCTAGTAAGCCTGCTTCTACCCCTCAACCCAAAGCCCCTGCAAAACAGGCTCCCTGATGGGGTGCCCAGGGCCGATTCTCCACTACCGGTAGGGGGCAGGCTGGCTTACTTTGTCCAGGACTGGAAGTCTTTAACATCAGACAAGTGGGTCCTGGAGTAGTAAGCCAGGGACTGGTTCTCAGCTTCAAAAAATTTCCGAAGATGAGAGCCAGGTTTTTCCACCTGCAAACCCATCAGAGGCACTTGCCCTGGAAGCAGAAGTTTCTTCCCTCCTGGCTCTCAGAGCTGTGGAAAGGGTTCCACCCATACACCAGGGCAAAGGGTTGTACTCCAGGTACTTCCTTACCCCCAAAAAAGACAGGAGAATGGTGGCCCATCCTGGATCTCGGGTATCTAAACAAGCACCTTTTAAAACCAAAGTTCAAAATGGTGACTCTGGGAATTATTCTACCCTCTCTGAGGCCAGGGGACTGGCTAGCCTCCCTAGACCTCAGGGATGCCTACTTCCATGTTCTCATCAGAAGCTCCCATCGAAAATACCTCAGATTCGAACTGCCCTCAGGCCATTACCAGTTCAGAGCAATGCCCTTCGGCCTCACCTTGGCCCCGAGGGTGTTCACAAAATGCCTGGCAGTAGCGGTTGCTCATTTAAGAAGGCAAAAGAGTGCCATCTTTCCTTATCTGGATGACTGGCTCATTGTAGGTCTGTCTCCAGAACAGGTCAAACTACACTTACAAGTAACCCAGCAACTGCTTACATCTCTAGGTTTCCTTCTCAATCGTCCAAAGTCAGGTCTGGAGCCTGTCCAGCTTCTCACCTTCATAGGCGCAGAACTGAATACAAAAGAAGCCAGAGCCTTCCTCCCTCTGGAAAGAGCAAGGACCTTGGTTTCTCTGGCCTCTTCTTTCACCCTGCAGGTCTCTCGACCAGCAAGGCATTTTCTACAGCTCCTGGGGCACATGGCTGCTTCTACAGCAGTAGTGCAGGGAGCAAGATTTCAGATGAGGGACATCCAGTTCCATTTGAGAGCCTTTTGGTCTCAAAGGACAGATCCTCTAACCAAATTGATCCCAGTGACTCGAACCCTGATCCAGGCCCTTCAGTGGTGGCAGGATCAGAGCAATCTGAGACAGGGGGTTCCCTTCACTCCCCAGTCTCATTCCTTGACCCTTACTACAGATGCATCCCTCTTGGGGTGGGGAGCTCACATGGGCGACCTTTCCACCCAAGGGCTGTGGTCCCCTCAGGAATCTCTGCTCCACATCAATTTGCTGGAACTCAGAGCGGTTTTTCTAGCACTCCAGGTTTTTTCCACATCTGTTCAGAACAAGGTTGTTCAGATCAGAACAGACAATACCACTACGATGTGGTACATCAACAAGCAAGGGGGCACTCGGTCTACGGCCTTGTGCACCGAAGCAATGAAGTTGTGGTCTCTGGCTTATTCTCTAGACGCCTCCCTTCAAACAACATGAAGTCTTGCTATATTATGACAGTAGCAGTTTGTCCCACCACTAGAACTGCTCCGGAGGTGAAATGGTTAATACCATTCCAAAATAGAACTTTGAGCACGAGCTCTAAGAAGCAGCTCTATCTGTGTAATTTCAAACCTGAACTGTCAGATTCTTTACTCTGCCTCAGTGAACAGTCGCTCCGGAGATTTCTCCTACTGCTCGGTTCATTTCTCGGTTTAAACAGTATTTTCTCAGTTCGATTCAACTGAGAATAGTTTTATTTTAACCGCAAAACCATTCGGTTCAAGCTCTGTCTGTGGTAATCATAAGTAAATTAAAGGTTTTGTCTGTGTGGAACTTGTAAGTTTATCGGTTCGGTTTTGAACCGATCAGCTGGGTTTAAAACTTATTTTACTTTAAAGTTTAACATTTTAGAGTGCGGTTCCCGGTTCTTATCGGTTCTAAAAAAAAAAAACGGATTTTATTACGTTTTTTTCCAATACCCGTGACACGGTTAGGAACCGATAGGGTGTCTTGCCTGGCACTGCCGCTAAAGGGCAAGTTTTTCTGGTTAGGCTGGCATTATGTCTGAAACCCAAAGAAAAACCGGGCCCACTGGGTTTCAACACTGTGATGTCTGTGGGAAGTCTTTGCCAAGGCTGACCCACACACCACTATGTCTATTGTCTGGGGTTTGACCACCTCCAGTCAGACTGCCAGATATGTAGAATTTCCTGCAGCCACCCTGGAAAGAGATTGGGCAGGCTCAGGGGCAGGAGGCCAAAAATCTGCTGACCCGGATGGCCAGCCCAGTTCGGTGCCAACCGAACGGAGGGAGTGCCCTCTGACCAGGCGAGACTTCCTCGGAAAAGAAAGCTGGTTCTGAGGAACCAATTCCAGTAAAGAAAACAAGAAAGTCAGCAGGTTTGAGTCCAAAATCCCTTCTCCAACTGCTGCAGAGATGGCAAAGCCATACAAATTGTCCAGTCACTGTCTCAGGTTCCGTCCGAACTGCCACTGTCTGGCAAAAGGCGTTCGTCTGGTTCAGTGGTTCAGGAATATGATGTTGAGGAATTTTATGAACCAGAGGAGGGGAGGATGATTATGAACAGTATGAATGTGGCTGGGAAGGTCTGGGTGTGCCCATTGAACGGACATTTCCCCAGACAGACCTCTAGAATCTCCGCCTTGCTATCTGAGTCCCCATCTCATTTTATGTTTTACAAAAGTTGCTGAAACCCTCCAGCTTCCCTTGGAAGAAGCTGTGGATGAGCAAGAGGAGCCTGATTTTGTAGAAATGATGGATATTCAGAGTCTAGGAGATTGTCTATTCCTTTGCATAAGTCTTTTAGGAAGCAAACAATAAAATTTTAAAGCTCCTAATTCTGTGCCTCCTGTAGATAAAAAGATGGACAGAAGGTACACATTGTCAGGTCCTGATACAGAATTCCTTTCTCAGCAATGCAGTCATGTTGGGGTAGTTCAGGCTGCAGCCTGTGATAAAGCTAATATCCCCTGGCTTCACATCCTCCTGACAAGGATTCCAGGAAGATTGATGCCATGGTGAAAAAAACTGTATATGGCAGCCTCTCTGGGACTCAGGCAAGCAAATTATATGGCTTATGTAGCTAGGTATCAGAAATCTAGATGGGATACTGTTATGGAATTAGCCAAGCAAGCCCACTGCCAGCTGGCTAGCGAACTAGAACAGGTGGCTGCTGATGGCATTGAGGCTTCTAAGGTACAGTTTCATGCTGCTGTGGATGTTAATGATGTTTCCTCTAGGGTCATGGCCACATCTGTAGCTTTTCGTAGGTTGGCCTGGCTCAGGTGTACTAGTCTGTCACAGGATACCCAGACTAAGGCTATGGATTTTCCTGTGGTGGGAAATTCTCTGGGGAGCAGACAGAGAATTACATGAAAAAGATGGATGAATATAGGACTACTTACAAAAGTGCCCAAGCTAAGGAGCGGCAAGCCACTCCTCAGAGGCATACCCCAGGGGGTGAGGTGGCCTTTTCACAGGCCTTTTACCAGACTGGGCCTCCTCTGCCTATGCTCAGAGGGGCTTCTTCAGAGGCAGAGGCAGACAAGGGGTGGGCAGGCCTGCTCTCACCCCTCAGCCTAAAAGCTCCTGCTAAGCAGGCACCCTGATGGGGTGCCCAGGGCCGATTCTCCTTTACCGGTAGGGGACAGGCTGGCTTACTTCAGTCAGAACTGGGCTTCTTTAACCTCAGACAAGTGGGTTCTGGAAGTAGTAAGCCAGGGTCTGGTTCTCGGCTTCAAAAAGTTTCCCAAGTTGAGAACCAGACTTTTCTACCTGCAAGTGCTTCAGAGACCTTTGCTCTGGAAGCAGAGGTCTCAACCCTGTTGGCTCTCAGAGCAGTGGAAAGGGTTCCTCCCCTGCACCAGGGCAGGGGTCTGTATTCCAGATACTTCCTTACCCCAAAAAGACAGGAGAATGGCACCATATCAGATCTCAGATATCTGAACAAGCATCTTTTGAAACCAAAGTTCAAAATGGTAACTCTAGCAATGATTTTTACCTCCCTAAGGCCAGGGGACTGGTTAGCCTCCCTGGACCTCAAGGATGCCTATTTCACGTCCTAATCAGAAGCTCCCATCGAAAGTACCTCAGATTCGAACTACCTTCAGGTCATTACCAGTTCAAAGCAATGCCCTTCGGCCTTACCTCTGCCCCAAGGGTATTCACAAAGTGTCTAGCAGTGGCTCACTTAAGGAGGCAAAGGACTGCTGTTTTTCCCTATCTAGATGATTGGCTCATTGTAGGCCAGTCCCCAGAACAGGTAAAATCTCACCTGCAAGTTACCCAGCAGCTTCTCACCTCCCTGGGCTTTCTGCTAAATCTACCAAAGTCGGTTCTGGAGCCAGTCCAGGTACTCACCTTTATAGGGCAGAGTTGGACACAAAGCTAGCCAGGCTTTTCTTCCTTAGAAAGGGTGGCCAATTTAGTGACTCTGGCCTCCCTCCTTCACCACTGCAGGTCTCCGACCAGTAAGACACTTTCTGCAGCTCCTGGGACACATGGCTGCATCCACAGCTATTGTGCAGGGGCAAGATTTCAGATGAGAGCATTCAGTTTCACTTGAGAACCTATCGGTCTCAGAGAAGAGACCCCTTTCAAGTTGGTCCCAGTGACTCGAACCTTGATCCAGGCCCTCCAGTGGTGGCAGGATTAGAGCAATTTAAGATTGGGGTTCCCCTTCATTCCCACTGCTCACAATTTGACTCTCACTACAGATGCTTCCCTTCTGGATTGGGGAGCCCACATGGGCGACCTTTCCACTCAGGGAGTGTGGTCCCCCCGGGAATCTCTGCTCCACATCAATTTGCTGGAACTCAGAGCTGTCTTTTTAGCTCTTCAAGCATTTTCTGCATCTGTCCACAACAAGGTGATACAAGTCAGAACAGACACCACCACAACAATGTGGTACATCAACAAACGGGGGCACTCGGTCTTCGGCCTTGTGCACCGAGGCAATGAAGTTGTCTCTGGCCTATTCCCTGAACACTTCCCTCATAGCAGTTCATCTTCCAGGGAAGGACAATGTCCTAGCGGATGCTTTCAGCAGGATTTCCTAGGGCCATCACGAATGGTCCCTGGATCTTCAAGTGCTGGGGAATAGTCTTTGCCAGATGGGGCACCCCTCAGATAGATCTTTTTGCAGCCCCAGACAATCACAAACGTCCTCTGTTCTGTTGCAGGCCTCCAGTGTTGGGCTCAGTACTCCTGGATGCCTTTCTCCTGGATTGGGAGGGGAAGTTTCCTTCTGCTTTCCCTCCCTTCCCTCTCCTATTCAAAGTATTAGTCAAAATCAGATCTCAGCCTTGCAGGGTGATTCTGATTGCCAGATTAGAGCCAGACAGCCTGGTACCCACTCCTTCTGTCACTGACAATCCATCTTCCCCTTTGCCTCCCAGGATTCACAACCTGTTAACTTGTGCCCAGGGAAGGGTTTGGTATCCGGACCTCAAGGCCTGGCTCTTGAGGAGTTAGAGTTGCTGATTACCTCTCTCCAAGGTGTTCTTGAAATCTAAAGGCTTCCAGAAAGCCTTCCACTAGAGCTACTTATAGTTCTAAATGGAAAAGGTTTCCATTGGTGTGCTGGGAAAAATATTTCCCCAGAATCTGCTGATTTGCCCATTGTATTAGATTATATGGTCCATCTTAATTCCTTGGGTCTCAGACCAGCTACCCTGAGAGTCCATTTGGCAGCTGTATCTGCTTTTGTGTCAGCAGGAAAGTCATCCCCTCTTTCCACTCACCCTGTGTTTTCCAAGTTTTTAAGAGGATTACTCCCATACTAATCCACCCTTTAGGAACCGGCCCTGCCTGGGACTGTAATGTTTGTATTGCCCAGTTAATGCAACCCCCTTTTGAACCTCTGTTTTCTGCAGAGCTTAAGTATCTAACTTGGAAAACTGTTTTTCTGGTGGCTATCACTTCTGCTAGACGCATAAGTGAGTTGCAAGCCTTGTCAGTGGAAACTGACTATTTCTTTCCACAGGGATAAGGTAGTCCTTAGGACTAATAGGAAGTTTTGACCTAAGGTGGTTTCAGATTTCCATCTTAACCAATCTATCTCCCTTCCAGTATTTTTCACTGATCACTCCTCTTCTGGTGAGAGGAGGTTTGCACAGCCTGGATGTTAAGAGAGCTCTTAGTTACTATATAGAGCGTACCAAAGGTCTGAGTTCAGAATCCTCCAACTTTCCTTACCTATGGTGAAGTTGGGAAAGGCAAACCTGCCACTAAGAGATCACTTGCCAGGTGGATTGTCTCTTGTATCCAATTTTGTTATCAGAAACTGGGCAGAGATCCCCCCTCTTGCTTGAGGGCTCATTCTACCAGGGGTACAGCTGCGTCTCTAGCTGCTGCCAGAGACATCCCTATATTAGAGATATGCCAGGCTGCTACTTGGAAAACGGTACACACTTTTACCAAGCTTTACTCCCTGGATGTCAGGCCAGGAGAGATGCTCGGTTTAGCACAGCTGTTCTTCAGAGCCTATTCCTAAGTGGTTCTTCCTCTCCTCCATGGAGGTACTGCTGTGTAGTCTGCTACTGTCATAATATAGCAAGACTTCATGTTGTTTGAAGAAAAATTACTCACCTTAGTAATGTTGTTTCTTCTAATGGAGTCTGTATATTATGACCTCCCCAACCTGCCCTCTCAGAACTTCTACTTGGGTGGGGTGCAGGCAACTTAGTGTGGGCACTATTTGATGCCCTTTTAAGCGTTTCTCCCCTTTTGGGAGTTTGGGGTGTGTGTGTTTTATTATACTGTTGTTTTATTCTCATGTTGTTAGAATGGTGTTAGTTCTGGTCCCCTGACATGAGTCTTGGGTGTTGGGACCAGCAATGGTTATTCATATTTAGGTAGCCATTTGGCTAGTGTGAGTTACAGCTTCCACACAGACCTTAGTGAGTTTTTGCTCGTAAAGATCTGACAGTTCAGGTTTGAAATTACACAGATAGAGCTGCTTCTTAGAGCTCGTGCTCAAAGTTCTATTTTGGAATGGTATTAACCATTTCACCTCCGGAGCAGTTCTAGTGGTGGGACAAACTGCTACGGTCATAATATAGCAAGACTTCATTAGAAGAAACAACATTACTAAGGTGAGTAATTTTTTCTTATGGCAGTTCACCTCCCAGGCAAGGACAATGTCCTAGCGGATGCTCTCAGCAGGATTTCCCAGGGCCATCACGAATGGGCACTGGATCCCCTAGTACTGAAGGTAGTATTTGCCAGATGGGGTACCCCTCAGATAGATCTCTTTGCAGCCCCAGACAATCACCAACTTCCCCTTTTTTGTTGGAGGCCCCCAGTGTTGGGCTCAGTCCCTCTGGATGCCTTCCTACTCAGTTGGGAAGGGAAGTTTCTGTATGTTTTCCCCCCTTCCCCTTCTCTTCAAGGTGCTAGTCAGAATCAGATCTCAACCTGCAAGATGATCCTGATTGCTCCAGATTAGGTCAGAGCAGCCCTGGTACCCCTCCTCATGTCTGTAGCAGTTCACCTTCCCTGTGTCTTCCAGGATTACAACCTGTTAACCTGTGCCCAGGGAGAGTTTGGTATCGAACCTCAAATCTCTCAATCTCAAGAATGGTTCTTGAAGAGTTAGAGTTTGCTGACCTACACCTTTCCCAAAGTGTATTGGATATATATTGAAGGCCTCTAGGAAGCCTTCCCCCAGGAGCTACTTATAATTCAAAATGGAAAAGATTTTCCATATAGTGTGTGTAGTAAGCATATTTCTCAGAATCTGCTGGCGTCCCACGATCCTGGATTATTTGGTGCATTTGAATTCCTAGGGCTAGAGACCAGCTACCTAAAGTGCACTTGGCAGCTGTGTATGTCTTCTTATCAGCAGGTAAGCCCTCTTCTTTTTCAGCTCACCCTGTGTTCTCCAAGTTTTAAAGGTTGCTTCACACCAACCCTCCGTTCAGGGACCCTGCCCTGCTTGGGATCTTAATATTTGCATTGCTCAGCTTATGCAACCCCTTACTGAGCCATTGTCTTCCTAGAGCTTAAGTACTGACTTGGAAAACTGTGTTTCAAACACCATGAAGTCTTGCTATATTGTGACTTAAGGCAGTTAGCCACACTTGAACTGCCCGGAGAAAACAGGTAACTCAGGGAGACTGGAGTTCTAAAGCCTTGAAGGCTATAGCAAAACTCTATCTGGCGGTTTCAAATGAAACTGCCAGATTCTTCTCCGCTTCACTGAACAGTCGCTCCGAGATCGGCTCCTTCAGCTCGGTTCATTTCTCGGTTCAAAGCAGTATTTTGATTCATTTGAACTGGCAAAAGGTATTTATTTTACGCATTTGGTTCAAACTCTATCTGCTAAACCGTAAGTACAGGATTTAAAGTCTGTGTGGAAAATTAATTATCAGTTCGGTTTGAACCGTTCGGTTTTCAAAATAAGCATTTCTATTCATATTTTGGTTTTAGAGTGCGGTTCACGGTTCATCGGTTCTAAAAAAAAACCTATACTTTGGGTTTTTTCAAATACCAATGACGCGGTTAGGAACCGATAAGAATTATCTTCTAGCACTGCCATCAAAGGACGAGAGTTTTTGGATAGGCTGGCATTATGTCTGAGAAACCAAAAGAAAAACCGGGCCCACTGGGTTTCAACACTGATGTCTGTGGGAAGCTTTTGCCAGGGCTGACCACACACCACTTGTGTTTATTGTCTGAGGCTGACCACCTCCTGTCAGACTGCCAGGTGTGTAAGACTCCTGCAGCCACCCGAGGAGAAAGTTGGGCGGCTCAGGGCGAGAGCCAAAAAGTCCATGACCCGGATGGCCAGCCCAGTCCAGCACCCACTGGACCAGAGGTGTACCCTCTGACCAGGCGAGACTTCCTCGGGCAAAGGAAGGCTGGTTCAGAGGAACCAGTCCCAGTAAAAGACAAAAAATTATCAGGTCTGGGTCCAAATTGTCTCTCAACTGCCAGAGATGGCTAAAGCCATACAGATTGTCCAGTCACTGTCTCAGGGACCTGTCAAACCACAACAGCTAGCAAAGGTTGGTTAGTTCAGTTCAATAGTTCAAGAGTATGATGTTGAGGAATTTATGAACCACAGGAGGAGGAGGAATTTGATCATTATATATGTGGCTGGGGAGAGATGGGCGATGCCTGATGAACCCGGACATTTCTCAGACAGACCTTTAGAATCTCCCCTATGCTGTCTGAGTCCCTTCTCATTTTATGTTTATAAAAGTTGCAGAAACCCCAGCTTCCTTTAGAAGAGGCTGTGGATGAGCAAGAGGAGCCTGATTATGTAGAAATGATGGATATACCAGAGTTTAGGAGGTTGTGTATTCCTTTGCATAAGTCATTTAGGAAGCAAACAACAAAGATTTAAAAAAATCCTCATTCTGTCCCTCCTGTAGATAAAAAAAAAAAAAATGGACAGAAGGTATACTTTGTCAGGCTCTGATACAGACTTCCTCACTGAGCAGTGTAGTCATGTAGGTGTGGTACAAGCTGCAGCCTGTGACAAGGCTAATATTCCCCTGGCCTCACATCCTCCTGATAAGGATTCCAGGAAAGATTGATGCCATGGCGAAAAAACAATATGGCAGCTTCTTTGGGACTCAGGCAAGGCCAATTATAACATGTGGCTGGAATATCAGAAATCTAGATGGGACACAGTATTGCAGTTAGCCAAGCAGGCCCATGGCCAGCTGGCTAGTAAGATTAGGCGGGTGGCTGCTGATGGCATTGAAGCCTCTAAAGTTCAATTTCATACTGCTGTTGATGTTAATGTTTCCTCTAGGGTCATGGCCACTTCTGTAGCTTCCATGGAGTTGGCATAGCTCAGATGCACTAATCTGTCCCAAAATACTCAGTCAAAGGCTATGGATTTTCCTGTAGTGGGAAATTCTGTTTGGGGAACAAACAGAAGAGTTATAGAAAAAGATGGATGAATACAGAACTACCTACAAAGTGCCCAGACCAAGGAGGCATGCCACTCCAAAAGGCACGCTCCAGAAGAGCAGGGGCAGGCCTTTCCACAGGCCTTTTACCAATCTCAAGCCTCCTCTGCGTTTGCACAGAGGGGTTTCTTCAGAGGCAGAGGTAGGCGAGGGCACAAGTAAAGCCGTCCCCTCCCCTCAGCCTAAGGCTGCTGCCAAGCAGGCACCCTGATAGAGTGCCCAGGGGCATCTCCTGTACAGGGGGGCAGGTTGGCTTATTTCAGCCAGAACTGGCTGTCCCTAATGCATCCCTAACCCGGACAGATGGGTTCTGAGGTAGAAAGCCGAGGTCTGGTTCTCAGCTTCAACAGTTTCCAAAGATGAAGCCAGACATTTTCCCCTACAAATCCTTCAAAGCCCTTGCTTTGGAAGCAGAGGTTTCTTCTCTTCTAGACTGCAAAGCAGTGGAAAGGGTCCTCCTTGCCACCAGGCAGGGCTGTACTCAAGATACTTTCTTACCCCAAAAAGACAGAGATGGCGGCATTCTAGATTTAAGGTACCTGAACAAGCATCTTTTGAAACAAAGTTCAAAATGTTAACTCTGGCAATGATTTTGCCTTCCCTGAGAGCCAGGGGACTGGCTAGCTTCCCTGGACCTCAAGGATGCCTATTTTCATGTTCCTGATCAGGCCTTCTCACGAAAGTACCTCAGGTTGAACTGCCCTCAGGCCACTACCAGTTCAGAGCAATGCCCTTGACCTCACCTCTGCTCCCAGGGTATTCACAAAATGTCTAGCTGTGGTAGTGGCTCATTAAGAAAGGCAAGGGTTGCTGTGTTTCCTTACCTGGACCGACTGGCTCATAGTGGGTCAGTCTCAGATCAGTAAAATCCCACTTCGCAAGTCACCCAGCAGCTTCTCACTTCCTTGAGGATTCCTGCTGAATTTACCAAAGTCAGTTCTGGAACCAGTTCAGGTACTAACTTTCATAGGTGCAGAATTGAACACAAAGTTAGCCAGGGCATTTCTCCCTCGGAAAGGGTAGACAGACTCATTGCCCTGGCATCCTCCTTTACCCTGCGGGTCTCTCGACCAACAAGGCATTTCTGCAACTCTAGGGCACATGGCTGCTTCCACAGCTGTTGTGCAAGAGCAAGATTCAGATGAGGGACATTCAGTTCCATTTGAGGGCCTATTGGTCTCAAAGGAGGGACCTTACCAAATTAGTCCCAGTGACCCAAACTTTGATCCTGGCTCTCCAGTGGTGGCAGGATCAAAGCAATCTAACTACAAGGGTTCCCTTTGTTCCGTTTCACTCCCTCACCCTCACCACGGATGCCTCCCTGCTGGGGTGGGGGGCTCCTGTGCGACCTTTCCACTCAGGGTGTGGTCCCTCAGGAATTTCTGCTCACATCAATCTTTTGGAACTCAGGCTGTCTTTTTTAGCTCTTCAGGTTTTCAGCTTCTGTCCAGAACAAAGTAGTTGGAGTCAGGACAGACAACACCACAACAATGTGGTACATCAACAAGCAAGGGGCACTCGGGTCATCAGCCTTGTGCTGCGAGCAATGAAGTTGTGGTCTCTGGCTTACTCCCTGAACACCTCCTGATAGCAGTTCACCTTCCAGGGAAGGACAATGACCTGGCGGATGCCCTCATCAGGATTTCTCAGGGCCATCACAGAATGGGCTCTGAATCCTCAGGTGCTGGGGTGGGTCTTTGCCAGATGGGGCACCCTCAGATAGATCTTTGCAGCCCCAGACAACCACCAACTTCCTCTGTTTTGTTGCAGGCCTCCAGTGCTGGGATCAGTCCCCTGGGCGCCTTTCAGTTGGATTGGAAAGTGAAGTTCCTGTATGCCTTCCCCTTTCCCTTCTTGTCAGGGGTACTAGTAAAATCAGATCTCAGCCCTGCAAAGTGATTCTGATTGCTCAGATTGGGCCAGAACAGCCCTGGTACCCTCTGCTTCTGTCCTGACAGTCCACCCTGCCCTGAGCTTGCCCAGATCACGGACTTGCTGGCCTGTGCACAGGGAGTGTAGTATCAGACCTCAAATCCTTCCATCTCAAGGCTTGGCTCTTGAGGAGTTGAAGTCGCTGAGGTTACACCTTTCCCAAGGTGTCCTGGATATTTTAAAGGCTTCAAGGAAAGCCTTCCACTAGAACCACTTACAATTCTAAGTGGAAGAGGTTTTCCATCTGGTGTTCTGAGAAAAGATTGTCCCAGAATCTGCTGGTTTGCCCATTTTACTGGACTATTTGGTCCATTTAAATTCCCTTAGGCCTTAGGCCAGCTACCTTAAAGGTTCATCTGGCAGCTGTCTCTGCTTTGTATCAGCAGGAGCCTGCTTCTTTTCCTCTCATCCTGTGTTTTCCAAGTTTTTAGGGTTACTTCACACTAACCCTCCTTTTAGGAACCAGCTCCTGCCTGGGACCTGAATGTTTGCATTGCTCAGTTAATGCAACCCCTTGAGCCTCTGTCTTCAGCAGATCTCAAGTTTCTAACTTGGAAAACTGTTTTTCTAGTGGCTATCACTTCTGCCAGACGCATAAGTGAATTACAAGCCCTGTCAGTGGAAAAAGATTTTTATATCTTTTCACAGAGATAAGGTAGTCCTCAGGACTAACAGAAATTTTGCCTAAAGTGGTTTCAGATTTCCATCCTGAACCAATCCATCTCTCTTCAGTATTTTCACTGAGCATTCTTCCTCGGGTGAGAGGAGACTGCACAGTTTAGACATCAAAAACTTTAGCTACTATTGGAGCAAGCAAGGTCACAGGTTGAGACCTCAACTCTTCCTTACCTATGGCGAGGTTGGCAGGAAACCTGCCACTAAGAGGACAGTTGCAAGGTGGATTGTCTCTTGTATCAATTTTGTTACCAAAAACTAGGTAGAGAACCCCCTCAGGACTGAGGCTCACTCCACCGGGGTACAGCTGCATCTCTAGCGGCTGCTGGAGATATTCCCATTCTGAAATCTGTCAAGCTGCTACTTGGAAAACAGTTCACTTTTACCAAGCATTATTCCTGGATGTCAGTCAGGAGAGATGCTCGTTTGGCACAGCTGTGCCTTCAGAGCCTATATCCTAAGTAGGTTGACCCTCCTCCATGGAGGTACTGCTGTGTAATCTGCCTTAAATCATAATATAGCAAGACTTTTTGCTAACTGCAATACTGTGTCCCATCTAGATTTCTGAGTATTCCAGCCACATGTTTGCAGCACTCTGCCGCCTGAGTCCCAAAGAAGCTGCCATATTGTGTTTTCGCCATGGCATCAATCTTTCCTGGAATCCTTATCAGGAGGATGTGAGGCCAGGGAATATGACCTTTCACAGGCTGCAGCTTGTACCACACCTACATGACTACACTGCTCAGTGAGGAAGTCTGTATCAGAGCCTGACAAAGCATACCTTCTGTCCATTTTTTTTTTTTTATCTGCGAGGGACAGAAATGAGGATTTTTAAATCTTTGTTGTTTGCTTCCTAAATGACTTATGCAAAGGAATACACAACCTCCTAAACTCTGGTATATCCATCATTTCTACATAATCAGGCTCCTCTTGCTCATCCACAGCCTCTTCTAAAGAAGCTGGAGGGTTTCTGCAACTTTTTAAAACATAAAATGAGAAGGGACTCAGGCAGCATAGGGGAGATTCTAAAGGTCTGTCTGAGAAATGTCCGGGTTCATCAAGCATCGCCCATCTCTCCCCAGCCACATATATAATGATCAAATTCTCCTCCTCCTGTGGTCTATAAATTCCTCAACATCATACTCTTGAACTATTGAACTGAACCAACCAACCTTTGCTAGCTGTTGATGGTTTGACAGGTCCCGAGACAGTGACTCGACAATCTGTATGGCTTTAGCCATCTCTAGCAGTTGAGAGAGACAATTTGGACTCCAGACCTGATAATTTCTTTGTCTTTTTACTGGGACTGGTTCCTCTGAACCAGCCTTCCTTTGCCCGAGGAAGTCTAAGCCCTGGTCAGAGGTACTCCCTCTGGTCCAGTGGGTGCTGGACTGGGCTGGCCATCCAGGTCAGCGGACTTTTTGACCTACTTCCCTGAGCCGGCCCAACTCTTCTCCCGGTGGCTGCAGGAGGCCATACACACCTGGCAGTCTGACAGGAGGGGTCAGCCCCCAGACAACAAACACAAGTGGTGTGTGGTCAGCCTGGCAAAAGCTTCCCACAGACATCAGTGTTGAAACCTAGTGGGCCCGGTTTTTCTTTTGGTTTCTCAGACATAATGCTGCCTATCCAAAAACTCGCTCTTTGATGGCAGTGCTAAAAGATAATTCTTTATCGGTTCCTAACCGTCATTGGTATTTGAAAAAACCCAAAGTATAGGAAGGTTTTTTTTTTTAGAATCGATAACCGGGAACCGCACTCTAAAAACCAAAATATGAATAGAAATGCTTATTTTGAAAACCGAACGGGTTCAAACCCAACCGATAATTAATTTTCCACACAGACTTTAAATCCTGTACTTACGGTTTAGTAGATAGTTTGAACCGAAAATGCGTAAATAAATACCTTTGCCAGTTCAAATGAACCGAAAATACTCGTTGAACCGAGAAATGAACCAGCTGAAGGAGCCGATCCTCGGAGCGACTGTTCAGTGAAGCGGAGAAGAATCTGCAGTTTTATCGAAACTCACCAGATAGAGTTTTGCATAGCGCCTCAAGGCTTTTAGAACTCCAGTCTCCCTGAGTTACCTTGTTTCTCTCCGGGCAGTTCAAGTGCTGTGGCTAACTGCCTTAAGTCACAATATAGCAAGACTTCATGGTGTTTGAAACACAGTTTTCCAAGTCAAGTACTTAAGCCTCAGGAAGACAATGGCTCAAAGGGGGTTGTACAGCTGAGCAATGCAAATATTAAGATCCCAAGCAGGGCAGGGTCCCTGAACGGAGGGTTGGTGTGAAGCAACCTTTAAAACTTGAGAACACAGGGTGAGCTGAAAAAGAAGAGGGCTTACCTGCTGATAAGAAGACATACACAGCTGCCAAGTGCACTTTAGGTAGCTGGTCCTACCCATACGAATTCAAATGCACCAAATAATCCAGGATCCGGGCACGCCAGCAGATTCTGAGAAATATGCTTACCAGCACACCATATGGAAAAATCTTTTCCATTTTGAATTATAAGTAAACCTGGTGGAAGGCTTCCTAGAGGCCTTCAATATATCCAATACACTTGGGAAAGGTGTAGTCAGCAAACTCTAAACTCTCAAGAACCATCCTTGGAGATAGAGATTTGAGGTCTGGATACCAAATCCCCCTGGGCACAGGTTAACAGGTTGTAATTCCTGGAAGACACAGGGAAGGTGAACTGCTAAGGACATGAGGAGGGGTACCAGGCTGCTCTGACCTAATCTGGAGCAATCAGGATCATCTTGCAGGCTGAGATCTGATTCTGACTAGCACCTTGAAGAGAAGGGAAGTGAGGAAACATAGAAACTTCCTTCCCAACTGAGTAGGAAGGCATCCAGAGGGACTGAGCCCAACACTGGGGCCTCCAACAAAAAGGGGAAGTTGGTGATTGTCTGGGGCTGCAAAGAGATCTATCTATGGGCACACCCATCTGGCAAATACTACCAGTATTAGGGGATCCAGTGCCCATTCGTGATGGCCCTGGGAACTCTCGGTTGAGAGCATCCGCTAGGACATTGTCCTTCCGGGAGGGTGAACTGCCATAAGAAAATTACCACCTTAGTAATGTTGTTTTCCTAATGAAGTCTTCTATATTATGACCGTAGCAGTTTGTCCCACCACTAGAACTGCTCGGAGGTGAAATGGTTAATACCATTCCAAAATAGAACTTTGAGCACGAGCTCTAAGAAGCAGCTCTATCTGTGTAATTTCAAACCTGAACTGTCAGATCTTCGAGCAAAAACTCACTAAGGTCTGTGTGGAAGCTGTAATCCACACTAGCCAAATGGCTACCTAAATATGAATAACCATTGCTGGGTCCCAACACCCAAGACTCAAGTCAGGGGACCAGAACTACTAACACCATTCTAACAACATGAGAATAAAACAACAGTATAATAAAACACACACACCCCAAACTCCCAAAAGGGGAGAAAGCTTAAAAGGGCATCAAATAGTGCCCACACTAAGTTCCAGACCCCACCCAAGTAGAAGTTCTGAGAGGGCAGGCTTGGGGAGGTCATAATATAGCAAGACTCCATTAGAAGAAACAACATTACTAAGGTGAGTAATTTTTTCTTCAAACAACATGAAGTCTTGCTATATTATGACAGTAGCAGACTACACAGCAGTACCTCCATGGAGGAGAGGAAGAACCTACTTAGGGAATAGGCTCTGAAGAACAGCTGTGCCAAACCGAGCATCTCTCCTGGCCTGGACATCCAGGGAGTAAAGCTTGGTAAAAGTGTGTACCGTTTTCCAAGTAGCAGCCTGGCATATCTCTAATATGGATGTCCCTGGCAGCAGCTAGAGACGAGCTGTACCCCTGGTAGAATGAGCCCTCAAGCAGAGGGGGATCTACCCAGTTTCTGATAACAAAATTGGATACAAGAGACAATCCACCTGGCAAGTGATCTCTTAGTGGCAGGTTTGCTTTTCCCAACTTCACCATAGGTAAGAAAAGTTGGAGGATTCGAACCTGTGACCTTTGGTACGCTCTATATAGTAACTAAGAGCTCTCTTAACATCCAGGCTGTGCAACCTCCTCTCACCAGAAGAGGAGTGATCAGTGAAAAATACTGGAAGGGAGATAGATTGGTTAAGATGGAAATCTGAAACCACCTTAGGTCAAAACTTCCTATTAGTCCTAAGGACTACCTTATCCCTGTGGAAAGAAATAGTCAGTTTCCACTGACAAGGCTTGCAACTCACTTATGCGTCTAGCAGAAGTGTATCAGAAAAACAGTTTTCCAAGTTAGATACTTAAGCTCTGCAGAAAACAGAGGTTCAAAAGGGGTTGCATTAACTGGGCAATACAAACATTAGGTCCCAGGCAGGGCGGTTCCCTAAAAGGGTGGATTAGTATGGGAGTAATCCCTTAAAAACTTGGAAAACACAGGGTGAGTGGAAAGAGGGGATGACTTTCCTGCTGACACAAAAGCAGATACAGCTGCAAATGGACTCTCAGGGTAGCTGGTCTGAGACCCAAGGAATTAAGATGGACCATATAATCTAATACAATGGGCAAATCAGCAGATTCTGGGGAAATATTTTTCCCAGCACACCAAATGGAAAACCTTTTCCATTTAGAACTATAAGTAGCCCTAGTGGAAGGCTTTCTGGAAGCCTTTAGGATTTCAAGAACACCTTGAGAGAGGTGTAAATCAGCAAACTCTAACTCCTCAAGAGCCAGGCCTTGAGGTCCGGATACCAAACCCTTCCCTGGGCACAAGTTAACAGGTTGTGAATCCTGGGGAGGCAAAGGGGAAGATGGATTGTCAGTGACAGAAGGAGTGGGTACCAGGGCTGTCTGGCCCAATCCGGGGCAATCAGAATCACCCTGCAAGGCTGAGATCTGATTTTGACTAATACTTTGAATAGGAGAGGGAAGGGAGGGAAAGCAGAAGGAAACTTCCCCTCCCAATCCAGGAGAAAGGCATCCAGGAGTACTGAGCCCAACACTGGAGGCCTGCAACAGAACAGAGGACGTTTGTGATTGTCTGGGGCTGCAAAAAGATCTATCTGAGGGTGCCCCATCTGGCAAAAGACTATTCCCCAGCACTCTGAAGATCCAGGGACCATCCGTGATGGCCCTAGGAAATCCTGCTGAAAGCATCCGCTAGACATTGTCCTTCCTGGAAGATGAACTACTATGAGGGAAGTGTCTGGGAATAGGCCAGAGACAACTTCATTGCCTCGTGCACAAGGTCAAGACCGAGTGCCCCTGCTTGTTGATGTACCACAATTGTTGTGGTGGTGTCTGTTCTGACTTGTATCACCTTGTTGTGGACAGATGCAGAAAATGCTTGAAGAGCTAAAAGACAGCTCTGAGTTCCAGCAAATTGATGTGGAGCAGAGATTCCCGGGGGGACCACACTCCCTGAGTGGAAAGGTCGCCCATGTGGGCTCCCCAATCCAGAAGGGAAGCATCTGTAGTGAGAGTCAAATTGTGAGCATGGGGAATGAAGGGGACCCCCAATCTTAAATTGCTCTAATCCTGCCACCACTGGAGGGCCTGGATCAAGGTTCGAGTCACTGGGACCAACTTGGAAAGGGGGTCTCTTCTCTGAGACCGATAGGTTCTCAAGTGAAACTGAATGTCTCTCATCTGAAATCTTGCTCCCTGCACAACAGCTGTGGATGCAGCCATGTGTCCCAGGAGCTGCAGAAAGTGTCTTACTGGTCGAGACCTGCAGGGTGAAGGAGGGAGGCCAGAGTCACTAAATTGGCCACCCTTTCTAAGGAAGAAAAGCCTGGCTAGCTTTGTGTCCAACTCTGCCCCTATAAAGGTGAGTACCTGGACTGGCTCCAGAACCCGACTTTGGTAGATTTAGCAGAAAGCCCAGGGAGGTGAGAGCTGCTGGGTAACTTGCAGGTGAGATTTTACCTGTTCTGGGGACTGGCCTACAATGAGCCAATCATCTAGATAGGGAAAAACAGCAGTCCTTTGCCTCCTTAAGTGAGCCACTGCTAGACACTTTGTGAATACCCTTGGGGCAGAGGTAAGGCCGAAGGGCATTGCTTTGAACTGGTAATGACCTGAAGGTAGTTCGAATCTGAGGTACTTTCGATGGGAGCTTCTGATTGGGACGTGAAATAGGCATCCCTTGAGGTCCAGGGAGGCTAACCAGTCCCCTGGCCTTAGGGAGGAAAAATCATTGCCAGAGTTACCATTTTGAACTTTGGTTTCAAAAGATGCTTGTTCAGATATCTGAGATCTGATATGGTCGCCATTCTCCTGTCTTTTTTGGGGTAAGGAAGTATCTGGAATACAGACCCCTGCCCTGGTGCAGGGGAGGAACCCTTTCCACTGCTCTGAGAGCCAACAGGGTTGAGACCTCTGCTTCCAGAGCAAAGGTCTCTGAAGCACTTGCAGGTAGAAAAAGTCTGGTTCTCAACTTGGGAAACTTTTTGAAGCCGAGAACCAGACCCTGGCTTACTACTTCCAGAACCCACTTGTCTGAGGTTAAAGAAGCCCAGTTCTGACTGAAGTAAGCCAGCCTGCCCCCTACCGGTAAAGGAGAATCGGCCCTGGGCACCCCATCAGGGTGCCTGCTTAGCAGGAGCTTTAGGCTGAGGGGTGGGAGCAGGCCTGCCCACCCCTTGTCTGCCTCTGTCTCTGAAGAAGCCCCTCTGAGCATAGGCAGAGGAGGCCCAGTCTGGTAAAAGGCCTGGAAAAGGCCTACCTCACCCCCTGGGGTATGCCTCTGAGGAGTGGCTTGCCGCTCCTTAGCTTGGGCACTTTTGTAAGTAGTCCCATATTCATCCATCTTTTCATGTAATTCTCTGTCTGCTCCCAGAGAATTTCCCACCACAGGAAAATCCATAGCCTTAGTCTGGGTATCCTGTGACAGACTAGCACACCTGAGCCAGGCCAACCTATGAAAGCTACAGATGTGGCCATGACCCTAGAGGAAACATCATTAACATCCACAGCAGCATGAAACTGTACCTTAGAAGCCTCAATGCCATCAGCAGCCACCTGTTCTAGTTCGCTAGCCAGCTGGCATGGGCTTGCTTGGCTAATTCCATAACAGTATCCCATCTAGATTTCTGATACCTAGCTACATAAGCCATATAATTTGCTTGCCTGAGTCCCAGAGAGGCTGCCATATACAGTTTTTTCACCATGGCATCAATCTTCCTGGAATCCTTGTCAGGAGGATGTGAAGCCAGGGGATATTAGCTTTATCACAGGCTGCAGCCTGAACTACCCCAACATGACTGCATTGCTGAGAAAGGAATTCTGTATCAGGACCTGACAATGTGTACCTTCTGTCCATCTTTTTATCTACAGGAGGCACAGAATTAGGAGCTTTAAAATTTTATTGTTTGCTTCCTAAAAGACTTATGCAAAGGAATAGACAATCTCCTAGACTCGGAATATCCATCATTTCTACAAAATCAGGCTCCTCTTGCTCATCCACAGCTTCTTCCAAGGGAAGCTGGAGGGTTTCAGCAACTTTTTTGTAAAACATAAAATGAGATGGGGACTCAGATAGCAAGGCGGGAGATTCTAGAGGTCTGTCTGGGGAAATGTCCGGTTCAATGGGCACACCCAGACCTTCCCAGCCACATTCATACTGTTCATAATCATCCTCCCCCTCCTCTGGTTCATAAAATTCCTCAACATCATATTCCTGAACCACTGGAACCAGACGAACCGACCTTTTGCCAGACAGTGGCAGTTCGGACGGAACCTGAGACAGTGACTGGACAATTTGTATGGCTTTTGCCTATCTCTGCAGCAGTTGGAGAAGGGATTTTGGACTCAAACCTGCTGACTTTCTTGTTTTCTTTACTGGAATTGGTTCCTCAGAACCAGCTTTCTTTTCCGAGAAGTCTCGCCCTGGTCAGAGGGCACTCCCTCCGGTTCGGTTGGCACCGAACTGGGCTGGCCATCCGGGTCAGCGGATTTTTTGGCCTCTCGTTCCCTGAGCCTGCCCAATCTCTTTTCCAGGGTGGCTGCAGGGAAATTCTTACATATCTGGCAGTCTGACTGGAGGTGGTCAAACCCCAGACAATAGACACATATGGTGTGTGGGTCAGCCTTGGCAAAGACTTCCCCACAGACATCACAGTGTTGAAACCCAGTGGGCCCGGTTTTTCTTTGGGTTCTCAGACATAATGCCAGCCTAACCAGAAAAACTTGCCCTTTAGCGGCAGTGCCAGGCAAGAACACCCTATCGGTTCCTAACCGTGTCACGGGTATTGAAAAACGAATAAAATCTTTTTTTTTTAGAACCGATAAGAACCGGAACCGCGACTCTAAAATGTTAAACTTTAAAGTAAAATAAGTTTTAAATTCCTGCTGATCGGTTCAAACCAACCGATAAACTTACAAGTTCCACAGACAAAACCTTTAATTTACTTATGATTACCACAGACAGAGCTTGAACCGAATGGTTTTGCGGTTAAAATAAAACTATTCTCAGTTGAATCGAACTGAGAAAATACTATTTAAAACAGAAATGAACCGAGCAGTAGGAGAAATCTCCGGAGCGACTCTTCACTGAGGCAGAGTAAAGAATCTGACAGTTCAGGTTTGAAATTACACAGATAGAGCTGCTTCTTAGAGCTCGTGCTCAAAGTTCTATTTTGGAATGGTATTAACCATTTCACCTCCGGAGCAGTTCTAGTGGTGGGACAAACTGCTACTGTCATAATATAGCAAGACTTCATGTTGTTTGAAGGGAGGCGTTTAGAGAATAAGCCAGAGACCACAACTTCATTGCTTCGGTGCACAAGGCCGTAGACCGAGTGCCCCCTTGCTTGTTGATGTACCACATCGTAGTGGTATTGTCTGTTCTGATCTGAACAACCTTGTTCTGAACAGATGTGGAAAAAACCTGGAGTGCTAGAAAAACCGCTCTGAGTTCCAGCAAATTGATGTGGAGCAGAGGTTCCTGAGGGGACCACAGCCCTTGGGTGGAAAGGTCGCCCATGTGAGCTCCCCACCCCAAGAGGGATGCATCTGTAGTAAGGGTCAAGGAATGAGACTGGGGAGTGAAGGGAACCCCCTGTCTCAGATTGCTCTGATCCTGCCACCACTGAAGGGCCTGGATCAGGGTTCGAGTCACTGGGATCAATTTGGTTAGAGGATCTGTCCTTTGAGACCAAAAGGCTCTCAAATGGAACTGGATGTCCCTCATCTGAAATCTTGTTCCCTGCACTACTGCTGTAGAAGCAGCCATGTGCCCCAGGAGCTGTAGAAAATGCCTTGCTGGTCGAGAGACCTGCAGGGTGAAAGAAGAGGCCAGAGAAACCAAGGTCCTTGCTTTTCCAGAGGAGGAAGGCTCTGGCTTCTTTGTATTCAGTTCTGCGCCTATGAAGGTGAGAAGCTGGACAGGCTCCAGACCTGACTTTGGGACGATTGAGAAGGAAACCTAGAGATGTAAGCAGTTGCTGGGTTACTTGTAAGTGTAGTTTGACCTGTTCTGGAGACAGACCTACAATGAGCCAGTCATCCAGATAAGGAAAGATGGCACTCTTTTGCCTTCTTAAATGAGCAACCGCTACTGCCAGGCATTTTGTGAACACCCTCGGGGCCAAGGTGAGGCCGAAGGGCATTGCTCTGAACTGGTAATGGCCTGAGGGCAGTTCGAATCTGAGGTATTTTCGATGGGAGCTTCTGATGAGAACATGGAAGTAAGCATCCCTGGAGGTCTAGGGAGGCTAGCCAGTCCCTGGCCTCAGAGAGGGTAGAATAATTCCCAGAGTCACCATTTTGAACTTTGGTTTTAAAAGGTGCTTGTTTAGATACCGAGATCCAGGATGGGCCACCATTCTCCTGTCTTTTGGGGTAAGGAAGTACCTGGAGTACAACCCTTTGCCCTGGTGTATGGGTGGAACCCTTTCCACAGCTCTGAGAGCCAGGAGGGAAGAAACTTCTGCTTCCAGGGCAAGTGCCTCTGATGGGTTTGCAGGTGGAAAAACCTGGCTCTCATCTTGGAAATTTTTGAAGCTGAGAACCAGTCCCTGGCTTACTACTTCCAGGACCCACTTGTCTGATGTTAAAGACTTCCAGTCCTGGACAAAGTAACCAGCCTGCCCCTACCGGTAGTGGAGAATCGGCCCTGGGCACCCCATCAGGGAGCCTGTTTTGCAGGGCTTTGGGTTGGGGGTAGAAGCAGGCTTACTAGAACCCCTTCTGCCCTTCCTCTAAGAGACCCCTCTGGGCATAAGCAGAAGAGGAAGCCTGGCTTGGTAAAAGGCCTATGAAAAGGCCTGCCCCTGCCCTGCTGCCTTTGAGGAGTGGCTTGCCTTTCTTTGGCCTGTGCACTCCTATAGGTGGTCCTATACTCATCCATTTTCTTCATATAATTCTCTGTCTGCTCCCCAAACAGAGAATTGCCCACAACAGGAAAATCCATAGCCTTAGACTGAGTATCCTGTGACAGGGCAGTACATCTGAGCCAGGCCATTCTGCGAAGAGACACAGATGAGCCATGACTCTTGATGAAACATCATTAGAGTCTACTGCAGCATGAAATTGCACCTTGGATGCCTCAATACCATCCATGACCACCTGCTCCAGCTCCCTGGCAAGCTGGTCAGGGACCTGTTTGCTAGGGCCAGGACAGTATCCCATCTGGATTTCTGGTACCTACTCATCAAGCCATATAATTTGCCTGTCTGAGTCCCAAAGATGCTGCCATGTACTGTTTCTTTGCCATGGCATCCATCCTCCTGGAATCCTTTTCAGGAGGGTGAGAGGCTAGAGGAATATTAGCCTTGTCACAGGCTGCAGCCTGCACTACCCCGACATGGCTGCATTGCTGAGAGAGGAACTCCGTATCAGAGCCTGATAAAGCATACCTCTTGTCCATCCTTTTATCCACAAGGAGGATAGAATGAGGAGTTTAGAATTTTTACTGTCTGTTTCCTAAAAGATTTGTGCAAGGGAATAGACAGTCTCCTAGATTCTGGAATATCCATCATTTCCACAAAATCAGGCTCTTCTTGATCATCAACAGCTTCCTCAACAGGGAGTTGCAGAGTCTCAGCAACTTTCTTGTAAAACAAAAAATGAGAAGGGGACTCAGATAGCCTGGGAGGGGACACTCCTGAGGGTCTGTCTGGAGAGATGTCCGGTTCAATGGGCACATCCAGACTTTCAAAATCACATTCACTATCCTCATACCCCTCCTCCCCTTCCTCTGGTTCATAAAATTCCTCAAAATCATAATCTTGAACCGGTGGAACCGTCCAAACCGAGTGCTTCCCTAATGGTGTCGGTTCGGACGGAACCGGGGAAAAAGACTGGACAATTTGAATAGCTTTGTCTATTTCCTCAGCGGTTGGAGAAAAAACTTTTGGCTCCACACTAGCTGACTTTCTAGTCCTTTTAGTTGGAACCGGCTCCTCAGAGCTGGCTCTTCGTTGGCCCGAGGAAGTATCGCCCTGGTCAGAGGACACTCCCTCAGGTTCGGTTGGAACCGAACCCGGACTAAGTATCGGGTCAGCGGACTTTTTGGCCTCCCTTTCCCATGGTGGCAGCAGGAAAATTCTTACAAATCTGGCAGTCTGCATTGAGGTGGTCAAACCCCAGACAATATACACAAGTGGTGTTGGGTCAGCCTTAGCAAAGGCTTCCCACAGAGCCGATGCTGAAACCCAGTGGGTCCGTTTTCTTTTGGGTTTCTCAGACATAGTGCCAGCCTATCCAAAACTTGCCCGTTAATGGCAATCCGCCAAGCAAGACTCTCTTATCGGTTCCCAATCGTGTCACGGGTCGTGGAAAAAAACGTAATAAAATCCGTTTTTTTTAGAACCGATAAGAACCGGGAATCGCACTCTAAAGGACTAGAAAGTAAATTTAAACCCAAACTGATCGGTTCAAACCCAACTGAAAAGGCGTTTACAAGTTCCACACAGAAAAAAAAAAAAAAAAGTCTATCTATTACTTACAGTACCACAGACAGAGCTTGAACCGACGATTGTGGTTTAATTTCGGTAAAATAAACCGAGAATTACACTTTTAAACTGACAAACGAACCGAGAAGCAGGAGAAATCTCCAGAGTGACTGTTCAGTGAGGCGGAGTAAAGAATCTGACAGTTTAAGTTTGAGCTACAACAGACAGAGTGTTCAACCGAGCTCACGCTCAAGATTCCATGCCCTGCATGGAAAGTTAACTCTTTCACCTCCGGAGCAGTTCTAACCTGGGGTTATACTGCATATGTCATAATATAGCAAGACTTCATGTTGTTTGAACAAGGCGACACAATTTGAAATAGAGGGGGGACGGCTCAGGGGCAATGTGGGGAAGTATTTTTTCACAAAGAGGGTGGTGGACGCATGGAACACCCTTTCTGAGGAGGTTGTAGGGTCTAAAACTATGGGAGAATTCAAGAATGCATGGGACAGACATAAGGCAATTGTTGTGGTGGGTAGGAAGAAATAGGATGTTGGTTAAATAGGATCTGTAGCTTATCCTCTAGGTAGGGAAATGGGCAGACTAGGTGGGCCAAGCGATCCTTATCTGCTGTCAAAGTCTATGCTTCTATGTTACTTCAAGAAACAGCTCTTGCAGCAGGTTACACCATTAGGACCGATTCCCAAGCAATCATGAAAATCCCACACCACTGGGAGGAGGGAAGACAGAAATCCTTGAACGAAATCAAGCCTAGGACAGAAGTCCCTGAAGGACTGCTAGATAAAAACCTGCTCTTCGCCTCGATGCAATGTCCAGGCTATAATGCCTGATGAAAGTGTGTACGGAGCTCCAAGTAGCTGCAGCACAAACAGCTGAGGTGGACATGTTCTTTAAAGCTGCAAAGGAGGTAGCCACCCCTCTGGTGGAACGACCCTTAAAGGGAAACAATGGAAAAGACACAGCTTTCCTCAGACACTACAGAAACTCTCAAATAGTGCTTTCAGACAGTAACAACTTGTTTTAATGATTTAGAACAGCTACCCACAACTTCCACTTCCTGTTGCTGGCAGCAGCCATTTCATGAGTAGCAGTGAGCTTCCTGAGCTCACTGTATGCTAATATGCCTGTTTGACCTCAGCTATTGGTTGACAGGACATATTAGCATAAAGTGAGCTCAGGAAGCTCTCTGCTGCTTATTGAAATGGTGGCTGCCAGCAATAGAAAGTGAAAGTTGAAGGTCACTGTTTAAGTCACTAAAAAAATGTTAGGTACTTCTTAAAAAAAAAAAAAAATGTTACTGTCTGAAAGCACTAATCAGAAATTTTTGTAGCGCCTGGTTAAGCTGTGCCTCTTCCAGCGTTTCCCCTTTAACCATACCTGGTAAGGGTTTGTTAGCTTCTGGTAACGTGATACACTAAATGAGCCACCGGAAATTGACTGTTTGAAACAGGAGCTCCCATCATCCTTTGGGCAAAAGAGACAAAAGCTGGTCCAATTGTCGGAGTTTGGTTCTGGTCAGGTAGTATCTGAGACACCTATGCACATCTAAAGTGTGCAAAGGGCTTCTCCTCGATTAGAGTACTTAGGAAAATAAACTGGTAGATAGATATCCTGATTAAGGGCGATAGCTGAGACCACCTTAGGCAGAAATTTAGGATTAGTCCGTAGGGATACCCTGTCTTCTTGGAACACCAAATAAGGTTCTTTGCACACAAGTGCATGGAGTTCAGAAACTCTTCTGGCCAAGGTGACTGCAACTAAAAACAGCGTCTTCCAAGTAAGACGATGGATTGCAATCCGCAGTTGGTTCAAAGGGTGGCAGCGTAAGCTGCTCCAGGACGAAAGGTAGATCCCATGGTGTCATCGGATCCTTAATCAGGGGCCTAAGGTGGAGGACACCCCTCAGGAAGGCTCGTGTCATGTCCAACTGAGTTATAGTGCGTTGGCCTATAGAAACATGATAGGCCGAGATGGCACACAGCTGTACCTTAATTGAAGAGTAAGCCAAGCCTGACTGGAAAAGGGACAGTAACCAATCCAAAGCCAACTTTTTGGACAATCCAAAGGCGAAAAATCGCACACTTGAACCCATAAACAAAACCTGCGCCACTTCATGCCATAGGTCGTATGGGTAGCCGGTTTCCAAGCAGCAGCAAGAATGTCTGCTACCTCTTGCAAGACCCCATGTCACATTATGGCTATGTCTCTAGGAGCCAAGCGTGCAGGTTCAGGGGACGTAGGTCCGGGTGAACCAAGGAACCCGCCTCCTGAGACAGCAAGTGGGAGCCGATTGGCAGCAGCACTGGAGGTTCCCAGAACAGCTGATGCTAGAGGGAACAAGATCTGCCAGTGCCAAAATGGCACGATAAGTATCAGCATCGCTTGTTCTCTGCGAAGTTTCAGAAGAACCCTCTGGATCAACGGAAAAGGGGGAAGACAGAGGAATTTGCCTGCCCACGAGAGGGACGTGTCTCGCCAGAAAACACCAGGCCCTGGATCTAGCGAGCAAAAATGGGGCAGTTTTGCGTTGGATCGGGACACGAAAAGGTCCAATTCTGGAGTACCCCATCTGCGAAACAGATCCTCTACCTCCTCCAGCAATGAGCAATGAGGTTTGTGCCATGCTGCAAGACCAAATCCCACACCCTCATGGCCTCCCTGCAAAGCGGGTAGGAATGGGTGCCTCCTTGTTTGCTGAGGTAATACATCACCGCAGAATTGCCAGTTTGTACCAGAAGTGTACCTGGTGGGATCTCCGACTGGAAGGCCTGCAGGGCATAAAGAACTGCCCTCATTTCCAGGATATTTATGTGAAGATTAGTCTTTTGGTCTGTCCACAGGCCCCGAGACCGAACACCGTTGAGGTGTGCTCCCCAACCCAGCCCTGAGGCATCCGTGTCACAGTTGGAGATGGCGCAATGAAGGGGACTCCCGCCGAAAGATTCCTCTAATCTAGCCACCATTGCCAATTTCGGACTACGGCCTTCGTGATCCAGATTGGATGCTGCAAATGGTCTCGCTTTTGATCCCATTGGACCCGCAACATCCACTGAGTTACCCGCATGTGGAGACGGGCTAGCGGGACTGTTGCAATTGCCACAGCCATGTGTCCAACCAGGCGAAATGACCAGTCTGGCAGGAACGGTCTACTTCACCAAAATGTCCCTGATGAGGGATCTGATGTGTTCCGCTCTGTCTGGGAGAGCTTTCCCCTGGACGGTGTACAGAACTGCGCCTATGAATTGCAGAGTCTGGAATGGAACCAGGCGTGACTTATGATTGAGGATGATGCCCAACATCTCTAACAAAGACTGAGTACAGTGAATGGCGGACATCAGAGCCTCCCGGGAAGGCGCCATAAGAAGCCAGTCGTCCATGTAGGGGAACACGTAGTGGCCTTGTCTCCTCAGAGATGCCGCTACGACAACCATACACTTCGTGAATACCTGGGATGCCCATGACAGTCCGAAGGGAAGGGCTCGGAATTGATAATGGCAACCCTGAAACTCGAAGCGTAGAAACTTCCTGTGCGCTTGGGCAATAGGTATATGCAGGTAGGCGTCCTGCATGTCCAGGGACGCTAGGAATTCGTCCTGCTTGAGCATGGGAATCAGACCTGGGAGAGTCACCATGCGGAAGCATTTGTACAGGACAGTCGTCGTGGACGCTGAGGTCCATATGGATGAAGGTCCCCACTTTTTTTGGAACCAGAAAGAAGGAGAATATCCTAGACCACTCTGGTTCCGTGGTACACACTCTATAGCTTCTTGTTCCAGAAGCATGAGCACCTCCTGCTGTATGAGCAGGCGTGCTGACCCGAGTAACGGGAGAGCAGGGGAGGTCTTGCCGGTGGGTGGTTGAGAAAGTATGAAATGGCCTTTCTTGACTAACTGAAGAACCCACCTGTCGGTGGTGATAGACTGCCACCCTGAAAAGTGGCGAGCGATGCGACCCCAGACCTTTTGTGCCCATTGATCCGGAGGAGGGCCGGGGGCCGGAAGGAGTCATGCTGTGGCAGCACTGGTCCCTGCAGGCTGGGCCGGTTTGGTAGAACGTTGGCCTCTGCCTGGGAGCGACTTAGCCTGGGCCTACGCTGAAAAGTGCCCTTTGCTGCTGGCCAGAGCATGGCTGTTGCCTCTGTTGCCGGCTGCAAAAACGGCTCTGGTTCCTGCGAAAGGAACCAGGCCTGGATCTGTACATGGCCTGTACAGATCGGACTGCCTTCCCCGCATCCTGGAGTTTGGTGATTACCTTCTCAGAGAATTCACCAGAGTACTTAGCCGTTATATGGCACGTCAAGAGTGTTGTTCTGTACGTCTGGGGTAAAGCCAGAGACACGGAGCCAAGAGTGTCTCCGGAGACAAACGCCTGAAGCTGCAGCTCTGACAGATGAGTCCGCAGAATCGTATGCGGTTCGAAGCTACTGGGTACCCACATCTGACTCTGTGCGAAGAAGATTAAGGAGCTCCACCTTCTGATCGCCATCCAGAAGCTTATCGACCAGGTCCTGGCCCCGTTCCTACAGGGCATTCTGAAACTGTACCATGTGGGTGAGGTAGTTCAGAGACCTGATGGCGCATGTAGCGGCCGCGTACGTGCGTCTCCCCAGGACATCCAGTTGCTTGGATTCCAGGTCTGGTGGCTATGTGCTCATATGTTGTGGTCTTTGAGACCGGTCATGCGAGGCCATGATGACCAGGGAGTCTGCCAGAGGTTGTTGGGCTAAGTACTGGCCCTCTCTTGGGGCCTTGTACAGGCAGTCAGCCTTCTTCGGCACTGTGGGAGTGGAGTGCGGATGTTTCCACGCAGCCTTGGTGACTTCAGCGAAAGTGTCTACCAAGGGTGGTACTACCACAGGCTTTGGGTCTTTCTGCCGAAGATAGAGGGCAAGGCGTTGTCGTTCGGGGTCAAGGTCTTCAGCATCCCACCCAATATTGTCCTGGATGTGCCTCATGATCTCAGTGAAAGAGGGATCATCCGGAGGAGACCTGGGGAGGTCATGTGGGTAAGGGGAGGAGATGCTGAGTGGAGAAGGAGATCTGGAGTAGTTAGAGGTGTCCGATCTGGAGTCCTCCCCTGACAGTGTACCGACGCCGTCTGGGTAGCTGGGGCTGGGAGACCCTGATGGAGATCTGGTGGGAGGCCTTCTCTTTGATCTGCCCTAGGAGGTGGAGTCTCCTCCTGGAGGTTGGTGGTCATCCTGCTGGCCCCGTAGGAGGAGGAGGAGGTTTAACAGGGACCACATCATTTCGGATGGTGTCCCACCAAAAAGTAAAGAGCTCCTTTACTTCTTCAATATTCATGCCAGGTGATAGGCCTGGCGCTGGTGGTCTGTCGTCAGGCCCCTGGGTGTCTCTGGGTTCAGGGAAGATTTCCGCAGGAGCCCAGCATCCTCGGTGATGCCCGCCTGGTCTTCGGGCATTGTGGTGTCTTCCTCAGTCGATTCCCTGTGACCGGCGTCCACCGGTGACAGGGCGGTCTTCCGCTCTGGAGTGTGCGATGCCAACGTCTGTCTCCTGGCAGATGCCTTCGGATCCGGCGAACGCCCGGCCGGTGACTAGTGTCTGGCTGGTGTCGTCGGTTCCTGAGAGCGCCTGGCCAACTTCGGATGCTTAGCTGACAGGTCTGACGCCCGCTTCAGGGATGTCGGGTCCTTGGTCTTTCTAGGAGCTGGATCAGGACCTCTGGGAGGTCGGGAGGAGACCGAGCTGAAGTCGGTGTCCCGACATCTGGTGGAAGATGATTTATGGCGGTCGGAAGAGGCCTTGGACGGAGTGGAGGAAGCTGAGGGCCTTGAAGTCTTAAGGGGCTAGAGCCAAGAAGAGCCACTTGAAGCCTGGTCCTTAATTTGGGGTGCTGCGACTGAGCCCCTGAAGGGAGGCGGTCCCATCTGGTGGAGCCTGAGCTGCAGGAGTCCGAGGCCTGGTTCACGGATCTGGACCTTACTTTCTCCCGGTTCTTGTCCCGGTGCTTATGGGCCTTCGAGGACGATTCTCCCCTGGAGGAAGGTTCTTGGTACATCCTTTTTAATTTTTCTTCAAGAAGATATGCCTGAAGTGCCTTCTGACGGTGGATCCTGGTGCGGCTGTTGAACCCTTGGCAAAAGGTGCAGGTGTTGGTATCGTGGTCCAGGCCCAGGCACCGCAAGCAGGAGGAGTGGGGATCCTTGAAAAGGATCTGTTTGCCGCAGGCACACTTCGAAAAGTGACCCTCAAGCGAAGGAGCTGGAGAGTACATCAGTTAGAAAAACACAGAAGTTCTGTAGTCGCCGTACGCTAGGCAGATGCTGGCGAGTTGACGGCAGGAAAATAACAGGGATTTTAGAGGACCACCCCTGGCGTACTACACCTGACAGAGGCGGGACCGACGTCGGAGGCAGTCCCCGCTTCGAATACTGCTAGCTAGAAAATTTCCGTGGGGTCCTGACGCTTGATGGCTTCAGTCCTAATGGATGCTACCTGCTGCAAGCGGTTTCTCGAAGAAAGATCAGGAAGAGTTATCGCCAGACTCCAAGGAGTCTGCAAACAGCTGCTGAGGGGCTGAGCCACCCTCCACCTGCCGAGGCTGGTCGGGAGTGAGGGTGACCGACAACCAATGGGGCAAGCCCTGACCTGACCAAGCATCCTTGGTCGGGCTCACCAGGCCCCAAATGTGGAGGCTGGGGGTTCCACCACAATGGGTGGCGCAGCTGGTTTCGCCCAACAACCAGTGCTGGTTTCTGCTCTTTGATTATGAGGGTTGTTTGGCTGCTGTGGTGACAGACACTTAATGGCGGGGAAAGCGATAGTCGGCTTATTCGGTCAAAAGAGCTGCTACCCCATCAGATCCTTGAAGCGCAGATGCAATTTGCGCCGGAGCCTATCCTCCGAAGAGGACGAAGACGAGGATGAGTGGCGCCATCGCTTTCCACGGTGCTGAGACAGACCACCGATGTCGGCGAAATCAGCTGGACTGGGAAGAGGTCAGAGACTGAGACCTTCGGTGTTTCCAAGGGTGGATCTGAGAGGGGGCGAGGAAAACCCGCTCCTCCCTCAGTTCAGGGACCTTAACCAGGGGCTCCAGCACAGGAGGCACAGCCAAGTCCTTGGTTTCCACCAGGGGAAACTGGTAAAGAAGGGTTGTCTGCTTCTCCAGTCGACAGCCCGTCCGACGGGTCGAGAAAAATCTCGACTGCGTCGACAGGTATCTCGGCCGGCTGACCTGACAGGGACACTGTGAAGCCAGCGGCCTTAGCAGCAACCTTGACCGAAGTAGAGAGTAGACTATCTGGGGAAGGGGACCTCACCCGCTCCCACGAACGTCAACGGTGGGACTTAACCTTGGAGTCCTTCTTCATGGAGCGAGAGGAATGTGCCGAAGACCCCTCTCCCTTGGTGGACAGGGACTGACAAAGCTGCTTGAATGAAGCCATGTAGGAGGAGGAACCTAAAGAGCGGGATAAATGCCGCGACCGAAGATGATGCTGCGGCCTGGGCCACTTCCTCCTCGAGGGTGATCATCTATTCGAGCTGTTCAGCCGAGCCCGCCGCCAAACACCGGCCTACGGGCCTTCTTCGACTTGATCGGAGGATAATGTTCCTTGGGGTGCCCAAGTTGCAATCTAGCAACACGATCCCCTAACACCGTGGCGAAAAGGACATGCACAAGTCCAGGCCTGCAAATCAAGCTCAAGCCCAAAGGCAGTACTGCGCACATGAAGTGCAGATCAGTCGGGACATCATCTGCCCACAGGGGCACAGATGAAAACCAGGGTAGATTTGTCCATCCGCTGGCAGGGAAGATAAAGACTAAAGTCTTATAAAATTTAAGATTAGTTTCGGGTTAACGAAGAGTTTGGATTCAGGCCCTAAACGCTGAAGCAAAGGAGGAAACCTGAGCTTCCAAGCGGTAAGGGATATCTGACGTCATGGGGCAGAGCAGAGAGTCTTACCACCTGGGTGGGTGGGAGGAGCCAGCTCGAAGACCTTCCAGCAAGATTTAAAGCTGCAAGGAACCTGTCAAGTGTGGACTGAACAACATATCCACATCCCTAGAACGATCGATTTGAAGAAAAAAATTCAAATTTTAGTTGCAACTGCTGGATAGCAAAAAACTTTCCCCAATGTCAGTGGGTTGCGGCAGGAAAAGAACAGAGGTGGAACGGGGTCCACCCCCTTCTGTAGCGTGGCTGACGTCTGGGTGGAACAGACATCAGGGGCAGTCCCTACTGGGTACTGCTAGCTAAGATTTTTCCAGTGGGTCCTAAAGCATGCGGCATTAGTCCTAATGGTTATAGCCTGCTGCAAGAGCTCCCACTCGAGTAAGACAGGCGGTTACTACTGGACCTGGATTGTCGTCTGTGCCAATGTTCATATAGCAAGGTCGGCTACAGGTGTCTCCTGGAGTGCGTGACAGAGACTTGTGCTTTGGACCAGGAGAGGATATTTGGGCGCGGGAGAAAGTTATTTTCTACCCAGTACTGGTCCCTTTCTCTGGAATTCGAGTTGGGTCTGACTGCAGTGGGAGCACATCTATATTACCTTAACCCCACCAGAACTGGAAAAGCTCTGTGAGCTCCTCCTTGGTGATTTGGGCAGTGGCAGACCCCTCCACAAGACTGGGCTTCTCCAGCGTGTAAGCAGCTATAGGTGAGGATGGAAGGTCAGATAAGCCCCTGGGGGAGGAGTAACCTTCCTGCTTCTCAGGGGTGGAGGTCCTGCGGACCGAACGTTCGGCAGCGCCTTAGCAGACTACTGTTCTTTCTCCCGCACCGTCGACAGTTTGGAGCTGTCTGGCTTGGAAACAGTAGTCTGCTTCGGTTTAGAAGGCTGAACCGTTCAGGAGTGGTTAAGCCAACATTGGCTTTGAACCTGTCTCCCACTCCCCAAGTTCAGCGGTCTTGGCCGGAGCCCTGGGAATGACCAGGGTCAGGATTTTCTTCGACGGGACCGAAGTCCCGGAAGAGGAACCCAAGGTCCCAACTCCCGAGGTGGAGGGTGTTCGCAAGGGCAGCGCCTTCACCTTCGGGGTGAAGAGGCCTGCACAGAGACCGGGCCCTAACTACCACCATCCGACATCGGTGGCTTGGCGGAAGTGGTAGTGTTTCGCTTACCTGTAGAGTGCTGGGAGCGGCACGAATGATAAGAACAGCCCAACCCAGAAGAGCACTTCCTTATCAGGTGACTAGGAGTGCGACTGCCCCTTGATCGCCCCAGTCCTTTTCACGGGACATCGCTGGTGTGAGTCACGCTTATTTCTCTATGTTCTGTGGGCTGGGAAGAGGAAGGGACTTCACTGGTGAGAGTTGCATCAAGGCTACCTGTTGTTCAAGATGATGTGCCTTAAGAGCCTTACGGCAGTGAATTCTGATCCTGCCTGTAAAAAGTCGCTGCAAACTGAGCAGGCCTTGGTGTAGTGGTCTGGCACAAGGCAAAGGCGAAGGCTTCACAGGTGTCCTTTCCCAGGATCCGACGGTCACAGGCACACCTTGTCCACTTATTTTTGATGAGAAGACAGATGACAGTGAGGTCAACGTGGAGTAGAAATCGATGGATATACGCAAACAGGACTTTGAGGAAAACACAAGGAAAAATTATATTAATTTCACTAGGAGATTACTACACGGCATTTTAAAGGCAACTAAAGAGCCGATGGAGGCGGATCTGCAGCGGGAAAACAACTGAGGTGGGGCTGGGGGTCGCCCCCGATATACCACTGGGCGATGCTGGGGGTGGTCCCCGCTGCAGACTGCTAGCTAAAGGTGAATAGAATTTCCTCCCAAATTGATCCAACTGCCTAGACTCCTTGTCTGGAGGGGAGGTGCTCATGTGCTTTGGTTTGGAGGACCCATCATGAGCCACCGTAGTAACTACGGAGTCTGCCCTAGGGTGGATGCTGAGGTGATTTTTACCCTCCGGTGTCCTGTATGTTCTGTCTGCCATCTTTGCCACCACTGGGATAGAGGCAGGGAGCATCTACATGGTAGAAGCCAAGTCCTCATCAGGCTCTTACCATGGTGGCATCAGAACAGGAGCGGCCTCCTGAATATCCAGGTGTTCCGCTAGTCTGACGCTTGGGTTCCTGGGCCTCAGTCTTTCATTCGTGAACCTCAGCAATCTTTTTCAAGAGATCTGCGAGTAAAGGGTCCTTCTTCAGAGGAATCTGGGGACTCCTTGGGCATGAGCTCTTCTAGAAGGGGAGTCTCACAGCCGAAACCAGGGAGGACCTGGATTTGGAGTCGAATCAGGGACTCTACTGAGGGAGAAGGCGAGGCTTAAAAGGGAAATTGACCATTATCTGCCCTTTGAAGGCCCTTTCATCAGTCCTAGCGAAGACTGGCGCGGTTCCAGCGGAGAGGCAGACCTCGAAGTCTGAACCGGAGTAGCTGCCCCAACCACGCGTCGGCTGTCCAGCACAGAGATGAACTGATTTGGTCTTCGACCACCAAGACTGGAGATTGAGGAGGAGGCGGTGACGGCTGGTAGACTGGTTGAAACCACGAAACAAACTCGGGCATCTGGTACCCCGCTGTATGATACCTGTGCATTGGGTAACCCGACAGAGTAAGCTGGCACATACCCCGGAATCAGAAAGCCTTAAGTCAAGCAGCCTGAAGTGTAACCGGGCACACAATGTGGCGCCGGCTAACTGGTCGGAGGGTAGCCTGACAGAGGCCCTGATGGGGTGCCATGGGACCAGACAGAGGACCCCAAGGGAACATAAAACTCTGCCCAGAAGGACTCTGACAACGTCAGGTGCAGGACCAGCAGTCGGAAAGCCAGGTATCAGCACAGACATCCCCTCCGGGAGAGGGTGCAGTGTCCAGAAGGTTGCCCAGAGTGTCCAACATGAGGTCCGAAGCCACCAGACAATGTCGTCGCCTAACGGATGACTGCTGTCCTCTGGCTCCCTCTGGTCTGGGGAGGAAGCTCCACAGAGGGAGAGGAGGGAGTATCTTGGCGTGAGGACCCAAACAGAAAAGGCAGCGTTGGGACCAGCAGCTGGCTCACGTCTGGCTGGATGTCTAGTCCAGCAACGTGACCAGACATGAGCGTTTCGGATAGACGGTCAGAGGACCAGATGACCGGCTTATTGACTGTGGCCGTGCAAGCACCAGAGTCACCGGTACCCGACTTAGCCAGGGCTAGGCACTCATCGCTATTTCTGACAAGAGACTTATCGGCCCCGCCCAAATGCTTAGACTCTGGAGGAAATTGGTCCAAGAGTGAACTAAGGCCTCGGACTCTGCCAAGGCACCTCACGGCCACCAGCGAGCAGTGACGGCAGGGGAACCAAGGGCTGCTCCTGGGAAGGTGCAGCTGACTTGGCAGTAGCGGTCTCCCCAGAGGAAGAGGCCACTGGTCACCCAAGGGTGGCTGCAGGTGACAGGAAGGCCTATCCTGGTCCCAGTGCTTCTTGTCCCTCTTGAGTTTGTGGGAGTCTGCAGGAAAGGATGAAGCACTCCTCAGCTTCTGCAGCTCTTTTTCCATGGTAGCCATCTTTTTTAGCAAGTGGGCCTTTACGACCTGCTGGCAGCTCTTCTGTGTATCCTGGCTGATGTTCACGCAGGCCTCACAATCCTCAGTCTTGCGCTCCAGGCCTAGGCAGAAGAGGCACAGTATGAGAGTCCTTTTGTGGGAGCTGGGTACCACAGGAATTGTACTTGTTTTTATGCAATGCAAGACTGAAGACGTATACAAAAATTAAGTTTTGAATAAAGAAAGAAAAGAAAAACAGATACTCATCCAGAAATGGTTGTCAAACTGGAAGCAAGGAATCCACAAGGTCCATTAGTCTGCATAGGCAGACTATGGAAAAGATCTGAAAGGCAGGCATAGGGACTGCCCCACTTTATAATGCCATGTGGATCTCTGTCACATGACATCGGGTGGGCGGCCCCCTGCCAGGTGCTGCTAGCTAGTTTCCACGTGGTTTTGATGCCAGGGGGCGTAGTTTTCAAGGTTATTGACTACTGTAAGAGCCCTCTCAAAGCAAGATCAGGAAAACCCTCCACTACATACAATGCTATCCATGCTCATCTCAGGCTTTGCATCACCAACTGGGCTCTCCGTCTCGTTGACCGACAACTTGTACCCTGCCAGGGGTTGCGAGGGGAGGCCCCCAGTAGCCCTTCCGTGGGGGTATGCAGGGTGCAGGTAAGCCCCAGTGCTAGCAGATGACTAGGTTGGGCAGGCAATCAAAGAAATGGGGACTGGTGAAGCGTGTGGGGGCAAATTAAAAAAAAAAACTGCCACCAGCCCTAACTGGCCAAGAAGTGCAACCTGCAGTTTGACCTCCCTCACAACATGGCGGTCAGAATCTGCTCCCACTCCTGAACTCAGTCTGCCTCTGGACCATGTGAGTGGCCTGGAGAGATTTTAAGTGGTACTGCCAACTGTTTCTTTGACTCCCTATGCTGACTGTACTAACAAGCTGCCAATCTTTAACACCAGTCTCCTCATCCCACTTACCTTCCAGGAGAACGGGTTGTTGGCTAGGAAGGCCACCAGCAGCTGGATAGCGTTCTTGCATACATTGGCAGTCTTATCCAAGAGGCGCTGCACTGCAAGGGTTACCACCGACTGGAAGTGTGCCAGAGGGAGAGCCTATAGGAGGAGAAACAGCAGTTATTGCAATGAAATCGTAATTAAACAGAAAGAGAATACGCTAGGAGATGTTCAGCCCGCCCAGCATCCAAAGTACCCAAAAAAGGTACACCTGGAAACCTGCTCCTCTTGAAGGATTTAACTGCTGTCTGACAAGGAGCAAGCATGCACATCCTGTTTCGACATATTCTCGAATTGTTGTTCTTACGGTACTCTCAAACTCGCTCCTGGTCAGACAGCAGTGGCTGTGGAGGAGGGGCAGTGCCAGTCTGTGGCCCTAGAGGAGAGCTGCAAATTTGGGAAGGTTGAGTGGCAGGCCGATGGGGCAGCGTTAACTGGCAGTGACTGAGGGGGCGGGCACTAGACTACATGGCTATACATCTGGATGGTGACGGAGGGGACCACTGGACTACTAATAGTGGATATACCTCAAAATGGGAAACTAGGGGTGGACCAGTGGACTATCAGGAAAATAGTGAATACACAACAGGACAGGGGTGGGGAACCCTAGATTGGCAGAGACTGTCTGCTACTCTAGACTCAGGTGTTAGAATTGGCAGCCAGGCTCCACACAGTGCCTACATGAATCTGTGCGTGGTGGTATAGTGTGGGGCTGATCAGTTGTCAGCCAAGCTCCACACAGTGCCTACATGAATCTGTACATGGTGGTACAGTGTGGGGCTGATCAGTTGTCAGCCAGGCTCCACGCAGTGCCTACATGAATCTGTGCATGGTGGTACAGTGTGGGGCTGATCAGTTGTCAGCCAGGCTCCACGCAGTGCCTACATGAATCTGTGCGTGGTGGTACAGTGTGGGGCAGATCAGTTGTCAGCCAGGCTCCACACAGTGCCTACATGAATCTGTGCATGGTGGTACAGTGTGGGGCTAATCAGTTGTCTGCCAGGCTCCACGCAGTGCCTACATGAATCTGTGCATGGTGGTACAGTGTGGGGCTGATCAGTTGTCAGCCAGGCTCCACGCAGTGCCTACATGAATCTGTGCATGGTGGTATAGTGTGGGGCTGATCAGTTGTCAGCCAGGCTCCACACAGTGCCTACATGAATCTGTGCATGGTGGTACAGTGTGGGGCTGATCAGTTGTCAGCCAGGCTCCACGCAGTGCCTACATGAATCTGTGTGCAGCAGCAGAGTGCATATGACAGGGTTGAATAGGACCCTGTCCCAGTTTTTATGGAGAGTTGACACTGCAGGGATCTGTGCTTTCCTTTCCTGTCTGTCTGGTTGCACAACCAAATTTTCCTGTGAGACCTAGTATTTAATCACCCAGACAGTCTCGCAGTTCTTTGCCTCTCACTGTCTCTCAGTCTTCCCTTGTTGTGTGTCTTTTCCTCCCTTGCATATCTGCTGGTATAAAAATACATGCAAATCATTTTGTGGAAATGTAACCGATACTGGGATCCTTTTGTTTAGAAATTATATAGTGTTACCGTTGAAATGTATACAATTATAGTTTGAGATTGCAAAGCTATTGGGAACTCAAGGGATTAATTTAAGAGCAGTTGAGCCCTTTTTCAGAAGCTGTGGAGAAGGGGCCTCCGTTCCGGGATACTGTGTTCGTGCAGCACCTGCCTGAAACATACAAGAACATTTTAGAAAGAAGAAAAAAAGGAAAAAAAAAAAAAAAACACTGGATGCTTGTTCGGAAGAGGGGTTGCAAAGACTTCTAAGCAGAGCTGCAATTTCTTGCAAGAGACAGATTGAGGAAAACAACTGGATCTTCTCTGTTTTGCCTTTGTAAATAGTTATTCTGAACGATTTTATCTTTTTATGTTACTCCTAGTACTAATAAACACTTTTTGCGAATTCTACAACTGCTCCTCATTTTTCTTATACTTCCTGACCTGTGCCGCAATGACGGTACGGAGCTGATCAGTTGTCGGCCCGGCTCCACTCAGTGCCCACATGAATCTGTGTGCGGCAGCATTGTGCAGAGCTGATCATGGCCGCATAATGATATGCAAATGGTCCCTTATGCGCTCAGTAGCATGCCAGCAACTGAATATGGCTCCCAGAAACAAAGGCACCATCTTGTTTGGGATACAACATCTCCCGTTGTTCCTGTGTCGCTTTCCCAGAGGTGGCAATGTTTCTACTGCGCACAGTCACTGTGCATGGCACTAACAGAACCCTATATTCAGACCGGCAGCACGCACCTGACAGGGCACACTGCCAGTCTAAATAAGATAATCAGGCCGAATTACTGTGCGCACAAGTCAGCTTTGAAAATGAGACCTGTATGCCTTGGAGAAGCAATAAACACAAAAGGGAGGGATTCCTGGCATACTGCTTCTGTGGCTGATGGCCCATGGAGATGAAAAGCCAGCACTGATTACCCTTCTAAAATGGGTAGGCAAACTGTGGGTCATGACTGGTCAGCTGAGCGCGATGTCAGAGTACTACCACCTATCTTAAAAAGTGCTTCCCATCAGGACACAGCACACTGACGTATCAATGCATTCTGTGAACTATTCCTTACTGCCATTACAAACATGGCCACCACCTTTACTCTCAATAATGTAGCCAGCTAGGCCCTAAAATTAGTTACCTACCCTAACAGTAGCTCTTCAAGAATCTCCTCCACTGGGCCACATCATGGAACAGTAAGCCATCAGCATCAAGACCAGCTGGAAAATTCTGCAGGCTGGGACCACCCACATCAACGAGCCTCATTGTTGACCATATAAAACATGGGCATAACCGACATGCCTCAGTTCCCCGAAGACAAGCTTGGATGATCATCAGACCAGCAGAGACCAAAGCAAACAGGACCAATGCAAGTACACAGGAGAGGACAGGGAAACATGACTACATATGCCATAGTAGTGACAGGAGAAACAGCATGCGATAGCAGGCAATAGTCACATGTCACCTTTCACCCAATGGAGGGGGGGGAGGCAGGGACACCTGTGGCTCAATGCAGTAGATTTTCTCAGAGATCTACTGCTAAAGTAAAGTAACTTCCATCTTCTTCAAGGATGCCCCCCCCCCCCCAGTCACATCATGGAACGATTCCTAAACAGTACCAAACACTGAGGGAGGATGGCAGAACAAAATGATCCTTACTAAGGAGCCCTGCAAAACATGGAGGCCAAAGCCAGCACGTCTGTCGAGAGACAATGTCCTGACTGTAGTCTTTAGTGAATGTAAGACTAGCACTCCAAGTGGCAGCAAACAATATGTCAGCAGTGAACACAGTCTGAAAACAAGCCAATAAGAAAGCCACCCAACAGCACAATGAACCTGCTGCTGCACTTTATAAACTGTAATGTAATCAAGCCAGCCATTTGGACAGGCCTTGTTCAGAAATCTGTGAGCCCACCATTCAGAGAGCAAAAGCAATAGACAGTGGACAGGAATTTCTATAATCCTTTGTATGATCCAGGTGTGATGCTTGGCCAGCTAGCTATGATTGTTCTATGATATCTGCAATATAGAATGTGGTATGCGAGTGTCTCACATGAGACATCCTGTGCTATGGGTGCCCCACCCCCAGTCAGTGAAGTGCCAAGTGACCTGAAACCAGGAGGTAATTAAAAAAAAAAAAAAAAAGACAATGAAAAAATTACTCACCTTAGTAACTGTGTTTCTTCTAATGGAGTCTTGCAGTATTATGACAGATGCAGTGATCCCCAACCTTTAAACTGCCACGGAGAACAGACAGTTAACTTTCTATGCAAAGCATAGAATGCTGAACTCGATTCGGTTGGAGTCTCTGTCTGGAGTGTTTCAAACCAAAACCGTCAGATTCTTAGGCCCAACTAAAAACAGGTTACTCATCTGTAACAGCAGTTCTAGGAGTGGTATATGTTGTTCATCCACACTGTCTGGCATTGTCCCTTTCCCCTTTAAATCTTGCCAGAAGTCTTCAAGCTGGCTCCTCCCACCCAACCGGGTGGTAAATACCTCGGCTCCGCCCCATGACGCCAGATCTAGCCCGCTGGAAGCCAGGTTATGCGCCTTAAGCCGGGGAGGTTGGGTGGGTGCGTGTGGATGAACAACATATACCACTCCTAGAACTACTGTTACAGGCGAGTAACCTGTTCTTCTAGGAGCGTGGATATGTTGTTCATCCACAATGTCTGGCAGACTCCTAGCAGTTCTCCGGAAGGAGGGAGGCAAGGCGCACACCCCCTACTTAGGAAAAAGAGATTGGAGAACCAAGGCCCCAAAACCAGCATCTCAGCATGACTCAAGGTTGATGTGGTAGTGGGTAATGAAAGTGTTTCCCAACTTCCAGGTAGCAGCCCGACAGATTTCCTGGATAGGGATGTCCCTGGAAGCAGCCACCAATGCAGCAGTATGGCGGGTGGAATGAGCCCTTAACCCACTGGGAGGCTCCTTGCCCGCCAACTCATAACACAGACATATGCATGATATGATCCACCTTGCAATAGTCCGCTTGGCTGCAGGTCTGCCAGAAGCGGCTTCAGCATAGGTGACAAACAGCTGGCGAACCTCTCCCTGAATTTCCGCCGTTCTATCCTTGTAATAGGAGAGAGCACGTTTGAGGTCCAGAATATGGAGCCTGTACTCTGCGTCAGAGGTGTGATTAGGATAATATACCAGCAGGGTCAACACCTGGTTAAGTGAAACTCTGACACTACCTTCGGAAGGAATTTGGGTGGAGGCACAGGACAACTTTCTCCCTGTGAAAGACCAGATAAGGAGTCCACGGCGCCTGGAGCTCCCAGTCCTTCTGGCTGGCGTGATAGCCACCAGGAAGGCAGTCTTCCCGACAAGTGTGAGAGCTCACACTTGTGCATGGGTTCAAATGGCTTGCCCATGAGCTTTGCCAAAACCAGCAAGAGATCCCACAGGGTGGAGATTCATGCACGGAAGGGATATGTGATCAGGCCTTTGGCGCCTGACCACTGTCTCCAGTGCCAATGTTGGCTGACCGGCCCGCACCCGGTAAGCAGAGATGGCTGCCAGGTGCACCATAAGGGTCGATGACCGAAGACCCCCTTTGGAGAGGGACCAAAGATAGTCTAGAATGTTATCGCAGAGCAGGATAAGGGGTCCAGGCACTTTCCCTGACACCAAATGGAAAACCTTTTCCATTTGAAGGCATAATATCTCCTGGTCGATTCCTTTCGAGATGCTTCCATGACGGTGTAGACAGCCTCAGAAAGACCTAGAGCCTGGAACTCTAGCCACTCAGGAACCAGGCTATGAGGTACAGGGATTGAAGGTCTGAGTGGAATACCTTCCCCTGGTTCAATGATATCAGGTCCGGGCATGTACAAAGCCACTCTGAGGCCCTGCAGCTGAGGCTGAGGAGATCTGGATACCAGAACTGGCGTGGCCAATCTGGGGCTACCAGGATCACCTTCGCCTTGTCCCTCCTCACCTTGAGCAACACCTTGTGGATCAAGGGAAATGGAGGGAAGGCGTAAAGGAGGCCTGGGGTCCACGGCCTCGAGAAGGCATCCCCCAGCAGTGAGCCCTGCTGAGGGGGGCGGGCATGGTACAGCCGCAGCTTGGTGTTCTCCCTGGAGGTGAACAGGTCCACCAACAGTTAGCCCCAATGGAAGAACAGACAGTAAGCTACCCCTGGATGGAGAGACCACTTGTGGGATGTCTGGCCTATGCGGCCGAGAGCATCCGCCAGTTGGTTCGAGACTCCTGCCACATGGATGGCCAGGAGATCCACCTCCAGCCGGCTGACGAAGGTCCAGATCCGGAGTGCCTCCTGCACAGCAGGCGGAGTGCGTGCCACTCTGTTTGTTGAGGTGGTACATGGTCGTGGTATTGTCCGTCTGGACTTGAACCACTTGACCCCAGAGCTGAGGAGCAAAAGTTGACAGTGCCAGTCTGACTGTTCTGAGCTCCAACAGGTTGATGTGGCATCAGGACTCCTCGGGGTTCTAGAACCTGTGAGCTCTGTTGTCCCCCATGTGGGCTCCCCAGCCCATGAGAGGCGCATCGGTCATAAGGACGACCGTCGGCTCGGGGCGGACAAACGGGATCCCTTCCCGCAAATGACTTGGAAAGGTCCACCATTGGAGAGCGTCCCACATCCTCTGGGTGACTGTGACCAGCTGGTCAAAAAGACCCCGACGCAGAAACCACTGAGCGGCTAGCTCCCATTGAAGGGGGCGCATGTGAAATCTGGCCTAACGGACCACTGAGGTACATGCCACCATGTAACCCAGAAGGCACAGGAAGTCCCGGGCAGGGCGCAAGTGCCCAACCAGAAATGACTGGGCAAAGGAGGAACGAACCTCCGCCCTGTCTGCCGGGAGCAGAGTTCTGGCTTGACAAGAGTCTAGCTCTGCCCCAATAAAGCCCATCACCTGAGAGGGCACGAGTTCTGACAAGGCCTCGTTGATTAGGAGGCCCAGGTGGGAACAGGTTTGGAGGGTCAGGTCCCTGGACCTCTCCACCTCCTGTAGGGAGGAACCCGCCAGGAACCAATCGTCTAGATAGGGGTAAATACGAACCCCTTGACGCCGTAGATGGGCTGCCACCACTGCAATGCATTTGGCGAAGACCCGTGGGCCCGAAGACAGGCCGAACGGCATGGCTCTGAACTTGTACAGGGTCCCGTTGACCCTGAAGCAGAGGAACCGGTGGTGGTACGGACAGATTGGGACGTGGTAGAACGCGTCCTGAAGATCCAGCGAACAGAACCACATGTTTCGCTCCAGAGATGGCATGATCTGGGACAGAATTACCATCCGGAAGGTGCGAGACCTGAGATACTGATTCAGGTCGTGGAGATCTAGGATGGGGCGCCAACCCCCCATCCGCTTGGGTACCAGGAAATACCTGGACACGAAGCCTGGGTCTGTAGGAAGATCTGGCACTGGAGCTACCGCCTCCATGTGGAGGAGCTGAGCAATGTCGTCCCTGAAGGGCCGACTGAGATCCTTTCCTCCCGTGCGGCACCAGCCCGGCTGGGGGTATGGCTGAAAGTCAGAACCCACCTGTCCGAAGTGATACCGGACCAGGTGGAAAGAAAGTGGTGGAGCCAGTCCCCCAAGGAGGACCCAGAACTGGCATGACAGGTGAAGGGAGGCCACCCCAACCCGTCACTGTGCAGGCTTGGAGGAGGAGGCAGCACCTGGACCAGCACCTCGGCCTCCTTTTCGGGCTGTTGGAGACCTTTGCTAGGGCCTAGGGTGCCAAGCTTGAGTCTGCTGCTGTTGTTGCTGACCTCCCTGGAAGGCGGGCTGTCTAATTGCAGGCGAAGAATGATGAAAGGACTTCTTGCGCTTCTGCTGGTTCTTGCCCGAAGAACCCTTAGCAGAGGTGGCATCTAAGGTGGCATTAGACTGTTCAATGCGCAGGAGATGACCTGCTACTACCAGATCGAAGAGGTCGGTGCCAAGGAAGGGCACATCAGCTAGCTTGTGCAGAGTATCCGCTGGGAAGGAGGATAACCTCAGCCAAGCCCTGTGGCGAGTGGCCACTGCGGCAGCTAGAGAACGGGCACAGGAATCTCCAATGTCCAGAGCCGTCTGGAGCTGCTGTTTAGCAACAGCACGGCCCTGGTCACGGACCTGCTTGACCGTGGTCTGCATGCCTGCTGGGAGATGAGGGAGGACTTCATCAAGTGACCCTAGAAGGGCATGAGAAAAGTGTGCCATAATCACTGCCAAGCTGGCCTGACGAAGGCCCAGGGATGATGCCGCATAAACTTTCCGGGCCGAGTGGTCCATATTTTTGGATTCCTTGTCCGGAGGGCAGTCAGTATCCGCAGAGCTGCCCATGCACCGAAACACTGAGGCAGTCACAAGGCTCTCGGCCAAGGGATGCTCAATGAAGCCCGCCAAGGACCCCATGGGCACCGCGTATTTGCGGACCATATGGGCAAACTGAGCTGGGCAAGAGGCAGGGTGCTACCAAAGCTCCAGTGCCGGGCCAACTATGGCTTCGGCCACTGGAAAGGCCTCTGTCGGGGTATCTCCCCTCTTAAGAATATCCGTGAGAGGATATGCCGCCTTCTTTTGTATAGGCTGCAAAGGCATACCCGTGGACTCAGACATGAGTCGAAGGATGCCCTGGAAGGAAGAAAGACCTTCCTTCAGGCCTGCCACTGACAGCTCATCATGTGAGTGAAGGCCAGTAGTATCCAAGTCCAAGGAATCAGGATACAGGGGTCTCCCACCTATGTCCCCCTCGATGCGCCTAGGATGATCAGGAGTAACAGTAATGGACAACCTATGGGGCAAGCCCGTAGTTGTCCGATCCTCCTTAGAGGGAGCCCCACCCTAAGGCTGTTTAGGTGGTGGTTCCACCAAAACTGGTGGGGAGCCCATAACAGGCCGACCAGAAATGCGTGCCGGTCCCACCAGAGGAAGAACCGGAGTCCTCGGAACCGAGCAAGTCTGTGTCGGCCGAAGAGGCTGGGGCCAAGTAATGGCCGGTACAGCCGGAATAAACGGCTTTTGACCGGTCAAAAGGAGTTGCTGCCACATGAGGTCCTCATAACGTCAACGGAGTTTCCATCCAAGTCTCTCCTTGTCAGAGGAGGATGAGGAACAGCGGCAGTGCCTCTTCCAGGAGTGTTTATGACCCTTTCTCAGTTTTTTGACCAACGGGGTCCTACTCCTTGATCGAGACAGGCGGCGTCGGCTCGGTCAGTCGAGAGAAGCTGGATTCGGTGAAAACCAAGATTCCGGCTCTTCTCCCTCGATCGGGATGCCTGAAGGACGGTCTCCTCATCGGGGGGGGGGGGAGAGAGAATGGGAGTCCTCTCCAAGGAGTAGTCGACAGGCGTCGGCGACAACGGCTCGATCGGGTCGAGAGAAATCTCAGCCGGTTCTGCCGTATCCTTGGCGTCGGTGCCCTGGCCTGACGGAAGGTCCGAAAAGCCGGCAGCCAAGGAAGCGATCTCGACTGTGGCAGAGACCGCCTGCTCCTGAGTGTCGGACCGCTCTCGGTCCCAGGAACGTCTTCTTAGGCTAGAAGATTTGGGGTCCTTATCCTTTTTCTTGGATCGGGAGGAGTGCGAGCCCGAAGGCGCCTCACCCTTGATAGGGAAAGACTGGCACAACTCCCGAAAGGACCCCGTGAAGGTGGAGCCCAGGTTGAGCGGGACGAAGAAACTTCGGTTGGCCGAAGCTTGGGCAGCTTCTTCTTCGAAAGCCACCATCTGTTCGAGCTGCTCGGCGGATCCCGCAGCCGCGGAAACCGCCCACCTGGCCTCCTTTGATTTCACTGGTGGATTGTGAAGCTCCGGTCTCCCCAGCTTAAGGCGCGCCTTGCGTTCCTCCAGGATGGTGGGATGGAAGGCCAAACAGATGGTGCAAGCCGAAGTATCGTGCACGGCACCTAGGCAATAAATGCACAAGACATTTTCTGTCCACAAGGACACCGCGAAACCAGGGGACATCTGGCCTCCATATCCAAAGCGTTCGATCGAATTGTAAACTCCGGATGAGTTTTAAGAGCGAGTAAGCGGTCGAAAACAGTCGATTAGACTCCAGGGCCTACGGTACTTACAAAGTACCACGAGGGAACCTGTATCTTCCAGCGGAAAGGAAGATCTGGCATCATGGGGCGGAGCCAAGGTATTTACCACCCGGGTGGGTGGGAGGAACCAGCTTGAAGACTTCCAGCAAGATTTAAAGGGGAAAGGGACAATGCCAGACAGTGTGGATGAACATATCCACGCTCCTAGAACTAAAAATTCTATGAGGAAATTGTAAACTTCCTACTAGCCAACTGGCAGTAAAAAGTTTTGGATTCCAACGAAGACTCAAGTCAGGAAACCAAAAACCAAAACCAATGTACAAAATAACAATAATAAATCAAGCACCCAAACAAAAGGAGGGGTGTAAACAAGAAGCACCCTTAGGGTGCAACACTGCACCTGCCCACCCACTTCCCAAAACCAGGTTCTGAGAGGGAGGCAGGTCAGAATACAGCAAGACTCCATTAGAAGAAACACAATTACTAAGGTGAGTAATTTTTCTTCAAACAACATGAAGTCTTGCTGTATTCTGACTACTGCAGACTACCAAGCAGTACCTCCATGGAGGAGGGACAGAACCTACTTTGGGAATAGGCTCTGAAGTACTGCTGTGCCAAACCGAGCATCACTCCTAGCCTGGATATCCAGAGAGTAATGCTTGAAAGGTATGGACTGTTTTCCAGGTGGCTGCTTGACAAATTTCTAAGAGGATATCCCTGGCAGCAGCCAGGAAGCAGCTGTACCTCTTGTGGAATGAGCCCTCAGGCCTGAGGGTGGAGTTTTTCCCAGTTTTTCATAGCAGAATTGTATACAAGACACAATCCACCTGGCAATAGATCTCTTGGTGGCAGGTTTGCCCTTTCCCACTTCTCCATAAGTGAGGAACAACTGGAGGGAGTCAAACCTGTGACCCTTGGTATGCTCTATGTAGTAACTAAGGGCTCTTTTAACATCTAAACTGTGTAGCCTCCTCTCTCCTGAGGAAGAATGATCAGTGAAGAAAACAGGAAGAGACAGACTGGTTTAAATGGAAGTCTGAAACCACTTTGGGCAAGAACCTTCTATTGGTTCTAAGGACCACTTTATCCCTGTGAAATGGAGATAAAATCAGGTTCCACTGACAGGGCTTGCAATTCACTGATACGCCTGGCAGAGGTAATGGCTACCAAGAACACAGTTTTCCAAGTCAAGTACTTAAGCTCTGCTGAAGACATAGGCTCAAAAGGGGGTTGCATAAGTTGAGCAATGCAAACATTCAAATCCCAGGCAGGGGCAGGGTCTCTAAAAGGAGGACTGGTGTGAAGCAATCCTTTAAAAAATTTACAGAACACAGGATGAGAAGATAGTGAGGAAGACTTCCCCACAGACAAAAACGCAGAAACAGCTGACAAGTGTACCTTGAGAGTAGCTGGTCTGAGGCCTAGGCCATTAAGATGGACCATATAATCCAGAACCGTAGGCAATCCAGCAGTATCTGGAGAAATATGCTTCTTAGAACACCAAATGCTGAATCTCTTCCATTTGGAGTTATAAGTCTTTCTGGTGGAGGCTTCGAGAAGCTTTGAGAATATCCAGAACCCCTTGGGAAAGATGCAGATCTGCAAACTCTAACTCTTCAAGAGCCATGCCTTGAGATTGAGAGACTGAAGATTGGGGTACCAAATCCTCCCCTGAGAGGATGTTAACAGGTTGTAATTCCTGGGAAGAGACAGGGGAAGATGGACTGCTAGGGACAGCAACAGGGGGTACCAGGGCTGTCTGGCCCAATCTGGAGCAATCAGAATCACTTTGCAAGGTTGAGACCTTACTTTGACTAAAACTTTGAACAGGAGTGGGAAGGAGGGAAGGCATACAGAAACTTCCCTTCCCAATTCAGAATCAGGGCATCCAGGGGGACTGAGCCCAAGACTGGAGGTCTGCAACAAAAGAGAGGAGTTGGTGATTGTCTGGGGCTGCAAAGAGATCTATCTCTGGAGTGCCCCACCTTGAAAAATCACTTTCAACACCTGAGGGTCCAGGGACCATTCGTGATGGCCCTGAGAGATCCTGCTCAGTGCATCTGCTAGCACATTGTCCTTCCCTGGAAGGTGAACTGCTACCAGAGAGGTTTGCAGGAATAAGCCAGGACCACAACTTCATGGCTTCTGGCACAAGGCCATGGACCGAGTGCCTCCCTGCTTGTTGATGCTACCACATGGTGGTGGTGGTGTCTGTTCTGACCTGAACCACCTTGTTCTGTACTGACTGAGAAAGCTTTTAGGAGCCAGAAAAACTGCCCTGAGCTCTAGGAAGATTGATATGGAGAAGGATTCTTGGGGACCACAGCCCCTGGGCAGTGAGGGACCCCAGATGGGCTCCCCAGCCCAGAAGAGAAGCATCCGTGGTAAGGACCACTGAACAAGGCTGAGTAGCAAAAGGAACACCTTGTCTTAAATTGTCCTGATCCTGCCACCATTGGAGGCTTGGATCAAGGTCAGAGTCACTGGGATCAGTTTGGTAAAGGAATCCTTCCTCTGAGACCAAAAGCTCTTCAGGTGGAATTGAATATCCCTCATCTGGAATCTTGCCCCTTAGACCACTGCTGTTGAAGCTGCCATGTGGCCCAAGAGCTGGAGGAAATGCCTTGCTGCTCGAGATACCGGAAGGCTGAAGGAAGAGGCTAGTTCCATCAGAACCCCTTTCCCTTTCTAGAGAAAGTAAGGCGCTTGCTCTGAGTGTGTCCAGTTCTGCCCCTATAAAGGTAAGAAGCTGGACTGGTTCGAGAACCGACTTAGGAAGGTTGAGAAGAAATCCTAGAGAAGTGAGCACTTGCTGGGTCACTTGCAGGTGAGACTTGACTTGGTCTGGAGACTGGCCCACTATTAGCCAATCGTCCAGACGGGGAAAAATGGAAATCTTTTGCCTTCTTAGAAAGGCAACTACTACTACTGCCAGGCACTTTGAAAACCCTTGGGGCTGAGATTAGGCCAAAGGGCATTGTTCTAAACTGAGAGTGGCCTGAGGGCAACTTGAACCTGAGGCACTTTCTATGGGAGCACCTGATGGGAATGTGAAAGTAGGCATCTTTGAGGCCCAGGGAGGCTAATCAGTCCCCTGGCCTTACAGAGGGAAGGATTATTCCCAGAGTTACCGTCTTGAACTTTGGTTTTAAAAGATGTTTGTTCAGATATCTTAGGTCTATGATGAGTCACCACTCCCCTGTCTTTTTGGGGGTCAGGAAGTACCAGGAGTACAGTCCTTTGCCCCAGTGTAGAGTAGGTACTCTCTCTATGGCTCTTAAAGCTAGGAGAGAAGAAACCTATGCCTCTAGGACAAGGGTTTCCGAGAGATTTGCAGGTGGAAAAGATCTGGCTCTCATCTTTGGGAATTTTCTGAAGCTGAGAACCAGTCCCTGGCTTACTACTTCCAAGACCCACTTGTCTGATGCAACAGACATCCAGTTCTGGACAAAGTAAGCCAGCCTGCCCCCTACTGGAATAAGAGTTGTCCCAGGCAGGCCCATCAGGGTGTCTGCTTGGCAGGGGCTTTAGGTTGAGGAGTGGATGCAGCCCTGCTCGTCCCCCTTCTGCCTCCCCCTCTAAAGAACCCCCTCTGCGAAAAGGAAGAAGAGGCCTGTGCTTGGTGGAAAGCCCTTTGAAAAAGCCTGCCCCCTATACTGCTGGCTTTGAGGAGTTGCCTGCCTCTCCTTGGCCTGAGCACTCCTTTAAGTGGTCCTGTACTCATCCATTTTCTTCATGTAATTCTTGGTCTGCTCCCCAAACAGAGAATTACCCACTACAGGAAAATCCATGGCCTTAGCCTGGGTATCCTACGAGAGGCTAGTACATCTGAGCCAAGCCATTCTCCGAAGAACCACAGATGTAGCCATGACTCTTGATGACACAGACTCCACAGCAGCATGAAACTGAACCTTGGATGCCTCAATCCCATCTGCTGCCACCGCCTCCAGATCCTTGGCTAGCTGGGGGGGAGGCCTGTTTAGCCAGTGCCAGTACAGTGTCTCACCTGGACTTCTGGTACCTGGCTGTATAGGCCATATAATTCGCCTGCCTATGTCCCAAGGAAGATGTCATGTACTGTTTCTTTGCCATGGCATCAATCTTCCTGGAGTCCTTGTCTGGGGGGTGTGAAGCCAAGGGAATATTTGTCTTGTCACAGGCAGCAGACTGCACTACCCCAACATGGCTGCTTTGCTGGTATAAGAACCATGTCTGGGCCTGAGAGTGCGCATACCTCTTGTCCATTCTTCTTTCCACAGGAGGTAGTGTTAGGAGACTTTAGGATTTTTGTGTCCGTTTCCCAAAGGATTTGTGGAGGGAATAGAGAGTCTCCTGGACTCTGGGATGTCCATCATTTCTGCATAATCAGACTCCTCTTGATCTTCCACAGCCTCCTCCACAGGAAGCTGGAGGGTTTCAGCCACCTTTCTGTAGAACATAAAGTGAGAAGGGGACTCAAAGCCTAGGAGGGGAAACACCTGAAGGTCTGTCTCGGGATATGTCCGGTTCCGCAGGCATATCCAGACCCTCACTTTCACCATCATCATCCTCAAATTCTCCTTCGTCTTCAAACTCTGGTTCATAAAAATCTTTGAGGGTATAATCCTGAACCGGGGAAACCAACCGAACCAAACCCCTGCCAGAAGGTGCCGGATCGGTAGGAACCGGGCAGAGAGATTCCACAATCTGAATCGCTCCGGCTTATCTTGGCGGTCAGAACATGAACCTCTGGATCCGAGCCGGACGATTTACCTTTCGTTTTCTTTTTGTCAGAATCGGCTCTCCTTTTTGCCCAGTAGTATTGCCCTGGTCAGGGGCACTCCCTCCCTGAACCGGTCGGAACCGAACTGGACTGGCTTCCGGTCTCACGGACTCTCACGGTCTCCTTTTCCCCTCAGTCTACCTAATCTCTTCTCAAGGGTAGATTTGGGAAAAATGTTTACATATTTGGCAGTCTGAATCAAGGTGGTCAAACCCCAGACACATAACACAGGTGGTGTGAGTCGCCTTAGCAAAGACCTCCCCACACTCACTGCAGTGTTGAAACCCAGTGGGCCCGGTTTTGTTCTTGGGTTTCTCAGACATGGCCAACCTAACCAACTTACCCTTTTTATGGCAACCGCCAGGCAAGACTCCCTTATTGGTTCCTGACCATGTCACGGGTATAGGAAAAAAAACATACTAACACACTTTTTTTTTTTTTTTTAGAACCTATAACGACCGGTAACCACACACTAAGTAAAAACACAAAACACAAGATTTCACTATCAAATGGCCGGTTCAGCTGAATCAATCCAAACTTTTACAAGTTCCACACAGAAAAACAGAACAATTCCTATCTAGTACTCACGGCACGACAGACAGACACTGAACTGACTATGTGGATAACTTTTTCGGTTTAGAAACCGATGAAAACTGAAACAGATGTTTGAACCAAGCTGAAGGAAAAATCTCCGAGCGACTGCTCAGTGAGGCGAGGAAAGAATCTGATGGTTTGGGTTTGAAACACTCCAGACAGAGACTCCAACCGAGCTCGAGCTCAGCATTCTATGCTCTGCATATAAAGTTAACTCTTTGTTCTCCAGGGCAGTTTAAAGGTTGGGGGATCACTGCATCTGTCAGAATACAAGACGACTTCATGTTGTTTTAATAAGGGTCTCCTGTTTTTCTATCTTAATTAGAACTGACCCAGCTGCCAGGATATAGGGCTCGCAAACATTTATGATGTCTTAGAGGAAAAACATGTGATACCACCATGGTGCTACAGTTGTTAAAAAAAAAAAAAAAAAAACTGATGCCTTGGGAAAAGGAACTCCTCAAGATCAAAGGAAAGGCTCGATTAAAGACTGTCATAATTTGGGAAATTAGTTTTTGCTGAAGTCACAGTATTTAAAATATCTTCTGACAGGAAGATCATTGTTTGTATATTTTTTATATTCTAAAAGGAGAAGCTGGATGACATCATAGAAGGGGTATGTGAGAAAGACAGTTTAAACTGAATACTGTGGTTGAACAGATCTTTTTGGGCTCTTAAGAACAAGATCTCTGATCTAACAAGCACTGTAAAGAGGTGATACATTAGACAGAAAAATCTAATTGTATTGTGGTAGGAGTTTATGTTTTGTACTCTAACCTTGTTCTTTTAAGTGATTGTATGCTTTTTGATAGTGTTCTGTGTTCACATTTTACATATTTTTACCCATTTTAGTAAATATTATTTGGAAAGACTGCCTGGGTGTCTGCTCAAGTTCCTTTTTGCATGTGACGTATAGAGGGTAAAGACTGACAAACTGTTCAAAAAGCTTGATGGCGTTACTAAACTAGGAAAAGGTAAGAATATACCCAAGGTCTTTTATAGAGTTTTAAGGGTTTATTTTGGATACCTGGTTAGGTGCCCTTAGGCGAGATATATCTTGCCTCCCCTGGAAGAGATAATCTGAGCCTGTACATTTGGGTATGCTAGCATAAGGTTCACAGTTTGAATTCCCTCCCAGAACTTGAGACTAAAGGTGATTCAGACCCACAAGCAGACAGGAGGGTTACCCTGTCTATTACCTGTTCACACTACTGCACTCGGAGATTGGCACTATGGGAGCAGAGGGCCTGACCTGCCGAGCTAGTTTGTGACACCAGGTACCAACGCAACAACCTATGGACATCCACTGTACATAAAATAACCCTCCCACCACCTGTGGGAGAGAAAAAGTAAAAAAGAAGGTCTATGGTCTCATTTAGTGTTCTTTTAAGACTATATTCAGAAGAAAACTAGGACCAGTACCTAAAGTAACCTATCCTTATGAAATATAATAAAAGTACAGTTACACAAGAACTTACTGTAATGGTAGATCATGGAAAAGAGTTCCTGCAGCAGGTAATAACAGATAGGACTATGGAACCCGGGCACTAGGACTCCACAGAAAACTTCTAACTAGCAGTCCAAGATGGGGGACTCCCCCTGATGTCAGCTCCATCAACGACGTCACCCACCAAAGAGGGTGGTCCCCTAGCACCACCTCAATTTGTCCGCCAGACACCCGGCTAGCATAAAGGAATGGACAACCCGAAGTGGCTTTGTCATCCCAATAGGAACAATAGGAGATGAGCACTGGGGGAAGGAGGGAAGGGGGGAAAAAAAAAAAGGCTACTCAATTGTAACAGTAGTTCTAGGAGTGATATATGTTGTTCATCCACACTTGTTGGCAGGTACCTTACCACTTTAAGACGTGCTGTAAGTCTTCAAACTGGCTCCTCACACCCACCGAGTGTTATAACCCTCCACTCCGCCCCATGGCGCCAGATCTTGGCCGCTTGACCAGGATTGTGCGCCAAAGCCGGGAGGAATGGAAAGGCCAGTGTGGGATGAATATATACCACTACTAGAACCACTGTTACAGGTGATTAACCTGCTTTCTACGATCATGGATATGCTGTTCCATCCACACTTGCTGGCAGACTCCTAGCAGTTCTCCATGAGGAGAGAGGCGAGACGCTCACCCCATACTTAAGGAAGAGGAGTTGGAGAACTGAGCTTCTAAAACCAGCATCCAAGCGTGACTCAAGCCCGATGTGGTAATGGGAAATGAAGGCAGCAGCCCGACAGATTTCCTGGATAGGGATGTCCCTGGAAGCAGCCACTGACGCAGCAGTATGGCGGGTGGAATCAGCCCTTAGCCCAACGGGAGTCTCCCTACCCGCCAAACTATAGCAGAGATCAATGCAGGATGTAATCCATCTAGTTATTGTCCACATGGCTGCAGGTCTGTCAGGTGTGACTTCAGCATAGGTGACAAACAGCTGGCGAACCTCTCCCCAAATTTCCACTGTTCGCTCTTTGTAATAGGCGAGCGTTCGTCTCAGGTCCAAAGTATGGAGCCTGTACTCTGCCTCCAAGGTGTGATTGGGGTAGAACACCATTAGAGTTACCACCTAGTTAAGGTGAAACTCCGACATCACCTTCGGAAGTAGAAACATAGAATTTGACGACAGATAAGGACCACTGGCCCACCTAGTCTGCCCATTTCCTACCTGATCGATAAGCTGCAGATTCTAGTTCATCAACAGCTTACTTCCTCATTTCCCCGATTCTTGAATTCTCCCATTGTCCCAGACTCCACAACCTCCTCAGGAAGGCTGTTCCATGCATCCACAATCCTCTCTGTGAAAAATACTTTCTAACATTACCTTTGAGCCTCCTCCCCATCTTCAAATTGTGCCTCCTTGTTCTTGCAATCTCTTCTGAAAAGATACTACCCTCTTGTATTTTGTTAATTCCCTTGAGATACTTGAAAGTTTCTATCATGTCCCCTTTCCCTCCTTTCTCAGTGGTATATATATTAAGTGCTTTAGTCTTCAGTGGGTCTTCTGGTGCAGACCCTGCACCACATTTTTGTTCTCTCCTCTGAACAGCCTCCACCAGTCTATGTTCTTTGCAGAGATGGGATCTCCAGAACTATACAATATCTCAGATGGGGTCTCACTGTCTGTACAGACGGATAACAACTTCTGTTTTCTACTGTTGATGCCTCTCTATGCATTCCAGTATCCCCCAGCCCTCCTAACTGCCTTCTCACATTGCTTGCCCACCTTTAGGTCATCCAATATAATTACTCCTAGGTCTGTTTCGATTTTTGTTATTAACTCACCCCCCATTGTGTACTCTTCCCCTGGGTTTTTGTTTGCCAGATGCACTACCTTGCACTTCTTTGCATTGAATCGGAGCTACCACATATTTGACCATTCCTCCAACCTTGCCAAGTCCCTTTCCACCCCACCTTGTGTATCAACCCTGTTGCAGATCTTTGTGTCATCTGCAGAGAGACATACTTTTCCTTCCAGGTGCTCTCCAATGTCACTTATAAAGACATTAAAGAGGACCGGCCCCAGTACCGAACCCTGCGGTACCCCGCTAGTGACCCTTTCTTCACTGTGGACTCCGTTTACTATTACCCTTTGCGTCCTGTTGTCCAGCCAGTTTTTTATCCAGGCTACCACCTTGGGACCCACTCCAAGGCTGGCTAACTTATATATTAATCTTTTGTGTGAGACTGTGTCGAATGCCTTGTTAAAATCTAGGTAGGCCATATCCACAGCCCCTCCCTGGTCTACCACTTTGCTCACTGAGTCAAAGAAATCTATTAGGTTCACATGACCTTCCTGCTGTGAAACGATGCTGCCTTGGGTTCTGTGCCCCACTGGCCTCTAGGTACTCAACAATTCTTTCCTTCAAAAGGGAGTTCATCATTTTCCCTACCACTGAAGTCAAACTAACTGGTCTGTAGTTTCCTGCCTCTGTCCTGCTCCCACTTTTGTGAAATGGAATCACATTTGCCCTCCTCCGGTACCACCCCATCCTCCCATGATTTGTTAAAGCGTAGTCAGTGGTGTTAGTAGTTCTACCTTTAGTTATTTTAGAATTCTTGGGTGAATCCCATCAGGCCCCATTGCTTTGTCCACCCTCAGTTTCAAGAGTTCTTTCAAAACCCTTTTATGAATGAACTGTATCGACTCCCCTATTCAGAGTTTCTATCTTGTTTGGTTTAGGTCCTCCCCTCCTCTTCGTTGTGAATAATGAGCAGAAATATTAGATTCAGTATCACAGCTTTTTCACTATCACCCTATCCCATCCCTCCCCTTTATTAAATCTCTGTATCCCTCCCTTGGTCTTTCTTCGCTCCCTAATGTACCTATAAAAAGGTTTTATCCCCCTTCTTAACAGAGTTGGCTCTCTTTTCCTCAGTTTGTGCCTCTGCTATTCTGACTGCCTTCCCTGCCTCCTTCTGCATTAACTGATAAATTTCTCTGTCCTGCTCCTTCTGTGTTTCCTTATATTTCCTGAATGCTATCCTTTTCTCATTAACCATCCCTGCCAGCTCTTTTGAGAACCATAGTGGTTTTTTCCTTCGTTTTGTTTTGTTGATTTCAGTAGGGGGTGCAGGACAACCTTGTCCCTGTGGAAGACAAGGTAAGGAGACTATGGAGAGCGCCTGCAACTCTCCAGTCCTTCTGGCTGATGCAAGTCACCAAGAAGGCAGTCTTCCACGACAAGTGTGATATCTCACACTTGTGCATAGGTTATACTGGCTTGCCCATGAACTTTGCCAAAACCAGCAGTAAATACCACAGAGGTGGAGATTCACGAACCAGAGGGGATATGTGATCTAGGCCTTTGAAAAAGCACCAGACCACCTTCTCCTGCGCCACAGACTGCTGACCGGCCCACACCCAATAAGAAGAGACTGCTGCCAGGTGCACCTTTAGGGTCATCGACAGCAGCCCCTGCTGGGAGAAGGACCAATGGAAGTCCAAATTACTAGCCACTGTACAGGACATGGGGTCCAATCCCTTGCCCCGACGCCAGATAGACTCTTCCATTTAAAGGCATAGCATTTTCTGGTCAGTTCCTTACGGGACGCCTCAACAATGTTGAAGACCTCGTCGGAGAGCCCCAGGGCCTGGAACTCTAGCCGCTCAGGAACCAGGTCATCAGGTGCAGGGATTGAAGGTCCAGATGGAATACCTTCCCCGACTGACCGACAGTAGGTCCGGCATGCTGGAAGCCGCCTCGGAGCCTGAGCGGAGGCTGGAGGAAATCTGATACCAGGAACTAGCGCAGTCAGTCTGGAGCCACCAGGATCACTCTGTGCCTTGTCCCTCCTGACCTAGATGAGCACTCTGTGAATCAAGGAGAGTGGAGGGAAGGCGTAAGAGAGGCCTGGGGTCCACGGCCTTGAGAAGTCATCCCCCTTCAGCTAACCCTGCTGAGGTGGGGCGAGCATGATACAGCCTCAGCTTCTCTTTCTCCCTGGAGGCGAACAGGTCCACCTGAGGGGTGCCCCAGTGGCAGAGCAGATCTTTTACTACTACCTGGTGGAGAGACTACTCATGAAATGCCCCGCCCATCCGGCTGAGGGCATTGGCCAGCTTATTCGAGCTCCTGCCACGTGAATGGCTAGGAGATCTGCCTCCAAGCTGAGCACGAGGGACCAAATGCGAGAACTTCCTTGCAGGTGAGGTCATGTGGGTGGTCCCTGGTGTGGAAACTGCTAGAAGAGACTGCCGTGCTAGAGCGCCACCTATCAGGAACTCCCTGAAGTAATGACTTACTGCAAGAGACATTTCTAGAAGACCTACTGTTACAACAAAAGTATCTGCATGACTGATCTCTCCAGGAGTGGTATATGTTCATCCACTCTGAAGAACCTAACCTCCCTGGCTTCCAGCAGGCCAAGAGCCGGCGTCATGGGGTGGAGCCATGGGTTATACCACCCGGGAGGGTGGAGGAGCCAGCTTCAAGACTTGGGGGGGAATTCAAGAATGAATGGGACAGAAAGCAATTCTTGTGGGGTGTAGAAGGAAATAAGACAGCTGGTTAACTAGGATCTGCAGCTTATCCAATAGGTAGGAAAATGGGCAGACTGGGTGGGCCAAGCGGTCCTTATCTGCCATTAAAGTCTATGTTTCTATGTTTCAGAGGAAACAAGTGGTCCAAGCCTTAGAAAAAGCACCCAATCACCTTCTCCTGGGCTACCATTGGTTTACCAACTTGCACCCTATAAGCAGAGAAGGCTGCCAGGTGAACCCGCAGTCCTCTGATAGGGACCCGAGGTAGTCCAGGATGCTAGTCAGATGGCAGGCAATAGGAACAAGCTCAATGCCCCAACACAAAGACGAAAATCTCTTCCATTTTAAAGAACAGCATATGCAAGTCGACTTGTCAGATGCCTCCAGAATGTGAAGCACAGAGAGACCCAAGGCCTCCAGATTCAGCCGCTCAGGAATCAGGTTGAGAGTTGCAGGGACTGCCGGTCTGGGTGCTGGACTGACCCCTGATGTCTCGACAGCAGATCTGGGTGGAGAGTCAGTCACCAAAGGCCTGCTGCTGAGAAGATCCGGGTACCTGAACTGCCTTGGCCAGTCTGAAGTTATCAGGATCATCCATGCCTTGTCCTTCCAGGCCTTGACCACTACCTTGTGGATCAAGGGGAAGGGAGGAAGGTGTACACAAGGCCTGGGGTACATTATCTAGCAAAGGCATCCCCGACAATATACCGGCCTGAGAGGGGTGGGCACAAAATAACCTCAGTTTAGCATTCTCCCAAGAGTTAAACAGATCCATCAGAAGAGTATCCCACTGGGAAAATAGGAGGTTCACCACCAACTGATTCAGGGACCACCACTCGTGTGACATCTCACCTACCCGACTGAAATTGTCCACCAGTTGCCTGATTTTTTCCCAGTGCCATCAATCACTAACAGAGCTGCACCCAGGCTGTGTGCACGAGGTCCAGGAGTGGAGGGACCCCAACACATGGTAGGTGAGAGAGTCCACCCTGTCTTCAGGTGGAAGATGGTCTTGGTGCTATCCGTCTGGATCTGCATGACCAGACTCCTGACTAGAGGACCAAATTCTGTCAGTACAAGTCACACTGCTTAGAGCTCCTGCAAGTTTATGTGGTGATAGGATCCACGGGGTGACAGAACCCATGGGCCCTGTGGTCTCCCAGGTGCAGTCATCACCCCACCAGAGACACAGTCATAAACATGATGGCCACTTCTGGGCAGACAAACAGGATTCCTTCCTTGAGGTGTTTGAGATCAGCCACCAGTGGATGGCATCCCACATAGACTGTCTGGTCCAAGTGGCCTTAGCATTGGACCAGTGACGGCTCAACTCCCACTGGAGGTGGCGCACCTGCTAGCAGGCCCAACAGACCATGCTGGTGCAGGACCTTCTTGGCCATGTGATCCAGCTTTGTGGATTCTTTGTTTGGGGGGGGCTTGCCATGTCCCACACATTGCCAATACACCAAAAAAATGAGTCGGCCACCAGACCCTCTGCCAAGGGATGCTCTGTGAAACCAGACTGGGAACCCATGGGGACTGCACACTTGCAGGCCATACGGGCGGACGGTACAGCACAGGAGGCAGGTTGCTGCCAAAGCTCCAGAGCAGGGACAAGAATGGCCTCGGCGACCGGGAAGGCCACCCCAGGGAGAGTCACCTCGGTCAAGGGTACTTGACCCATTTTTGAACAGGCTCTATCTGAAATCCTGTCTACGGAACAGGCCCGCAAAAGAAGTGGGGCCATGCTCCGTGGACAAATCCTCTCCTCTGTTCAACGGACGGGAAAGGAGGAGCCCACAAATTCAGAGGATTTGTCGCGAAGCAGTTGACCGCCAGAGTCCTCGCTGACCCTATGGGGTCAGTCAGCAATCACAATGACAGACAGCCAATGAGGAAGCCTGGCTGCTTAGGATGGGAGAAGAGGCCAGCAGAGGCCGAGCTGGGGTTAGCAGAGGCCTCGGTGGTAGGAGCCACCCAACAGCCAGATTGGGGTCTGGAATCTGCTTAACCCCTGAGCCGACGCCATGAGTTATTCATAGCAACAGCGCATTTTGTGAAGGAGCCTCCTCATCGGAAGAAGACAAAGACGACAAAGAAGAAGAGCAGCAGCACCACTTACCTGAATGGTAAGAGCAAGAATGCCCAAGTCTGCGTGGGCTGCCTCGATTCAGGACTTGGGATTGCGACCATGACCATCTCTGAACCCGCAGTTGACATCTGAGGAATCAGCGAAAACCAATGATCCTCTGGGGCCACGGGATCAGAGACTGTATCAGTGTGCTGGTCCTACCCACCCTGAGATGCAACAGGTTAGACTGGAGTCCAAGAATGTGAGATCTCCACCTCATCCTGCAACTACTGAATTACCTGCTCGAAAATAGGTTGGTCGACAGGGCTCGGTGACCTGGCCTGACATGGAGACCATGGAGCCAGCAGCCTGGACCGAAGGATCTACCACAGTTGAGCAGCTCAGGAATCAGAGGGACCAAGTACTTTCAGATCCTACGATGGCAAACAGAGGACTTTTTAAAGTTTGTTTTGAAGATTTAAAGATTTCGTGCTCTTAGAGGACTGCTTAAAGGTAAGAAGGGACTGGCACAAATCCTTAAACGCTTCCTGTGAATGTGGCAAAAGTCCAAAGCCTAAGAGGTCTGCTCCATGCCTGAGTCATCACCCTCTTCAGATTCTGCAAGCTGTTCCATGGACCCGCTCCATTGATCTTGACCAAGCAGAGAGGTCCAGCTCGTCTGAAGCGCCCTAAAAGAAGTAACTTAGTCTGCTGGTCTTCCAGAATATGGAATGACGAAAAGGTGTGGCCTTGAGGCCACACACCTGTGTATAGTGTTCGTGGCTCCAGAGCCAGCAGATGGCAGTGCAGGTCTGTCCGGGACATATTATGCCCTCTCGCACTACTTGAAAATGCAGCACCGACTTGGAGTCCTATCCCGAGAGAGAGTTTGAATGATTCAGTAAACTTCAAGACTAAGTTTTTGAGGTTTTGAAGCAAGGGCCTAACAATGCAGAGTGGTCTGTCTCGAAGCAGAAATGAAGATTTGACATCGGGGTGGTGCCAAGGAAGTTGCCACCCAGATGAGTGGCAGGAGCCAGCTTGAAGACATTCTAGCAGGTCTTAAAGGGAAAGGAACAGTGCCAGAAGTGTGGATAGTAAATCATATCAAAATCCCTAGAATTCTATGTTTCTGTGCTGTTGGTGGAAAAGGGCCACTTGGCCCACCCAGTCTACCCAGATGTCCCATGCTTAATCCGTCTCTGCAGACCCCATCTGGTCTCTGACAACCCACCCTCCTACCTGACCATTTACTTAAATTTCCCTAGGTCTATCTGACGCATGTTTGAAGCTCCCCTGCTGATTTTGCCTTCAAAACTCCCACTGGCAGTCTGTTCCAAGCACCTACCACTCATTCAGAGAATTAGTACTTCCCCACACTCCCCCTACCCTGCTTCAATCGCATGCCCCCCTGGCACATGTCATTTGAAGACTCCACTCCTGCACCCTGCTTGTTCCTGTGAGGTACCAGGAGGTCTCCATCATGTCTCCTCTTTCTCCCCCCTCTTACAGGGAGTACATATGGAGATCCCCCAGTTTCCTCATAAGGTTTTTGGTGCAACCCCTGCACCATTTTAGTTGCCATCCCCTTGACTGCCTCTACCCAGTCGGTCTTTTTTTTTTTTTTTTTTAATATCATCTTTATCTCCCTACGTCCTGCAGACCCCGACCTTTCAGGACCGCCAAGGAGTCATCCTCCTGCCTTGCTCACCCTACGCGACTTACCTCACCCGTCCCCCATGGAGCTGCTTGTGGCTTCCCCACTCTGAGCAGGGCCGAGGTGGGGGCGGACAAGCACCCAGATACTGAAGGTGTTTTGTCAGACCGGAGGTAGTCTGGCAGGCGAGGCACATAGATACGCCTCCAGGCACCACTTCCCGCAACTGCAGGCATTTTCCCTGCTTTTCTTGGGGAGGAGGCACACACCCCTACGCCAATGCATCACTGCCGTGCCATGCCACAAGCTTCCACCAAAGGCCTGTCAAGTGCCGAGCGCGGCCCCCCTCTCCCTACTGGGAGAGGAGACCTGTCCTCCAGATGCTCAATCCTCTCCCTCCCCTGCTGACCTGGGCTCATTCCCAAACCTAGGTCGCCGGTGTGGCGTCCAGCACCTTCACCCTTAGCGCCACTGGGCTGGAGTCTGCCCTTTTTGATATACAGCCTCCAAAACTGGCCAAAGTACTCCCTGAGAGGTCTCAACAGCGAGCGAAGGGTCACTCACACCTGGAGCGGGGGAGTAGTACATCCTGTCAAGCGACAGCATGCGACTGGCTCTTGCACTGCTTATAGTTAAGGTGCCTCTCAGAAGACAGGACAATGAAAAGCCCCCTTAAAAAAATCAAACTCCATCTGTGCTGTATTGGGTGTTAAGCAGCAGTGCTCCCTCTCACTGCAGACTCCATTCTTACCTCCTAGTGGGTTCCGGAGGGACACAGGGAGAAAGAAAAACGTATCTAGCAGGCACTAAGGAAGCACAGGCTAGTTGCAACGCTACCAGGCACTGCAGCACTGGGTCCCCTGGAACACAGCATCTCCTATTGCCCACTGTACAAGGGATCCTACCTGAAGTGTGCACCAGTCTCTCCCTGGGCTGCACAAGTCAACACAGCACTTGAAAAAGGAAACAGCAGTACAAAAAAAAAAAAAGATGCCCTGCTGGACAAGGAGCAACCTGCCAGCTTGGACGCACTGAAAGGACGGAGGGTGACTGAATTGGGGTAGTGTCTTTTACACTCGGACTTCAATATGTCTCAGCTAAGGGAACACCACCCACAACAAACTAGTGCCTGCCAACATATAAGTGAAAGGTGGAACCACAATGGAGGACTATGGTTTGAGGGGAGGTGGGGGAGAGAAGAGACACGCCAGAGAGAAAAGGGGGTAGAAAAAGTACAGTTACTTAAGAACTTACACCGTAAGTAGATCTTAGAGAGCTCTTGCAGTGGTAATTACATATAGGACCGGCCGCTGGCGGCCTTAAGGACCCCACGGAAAAATTTCTAGCTTAGCAGTCCCTGGCGGAGAGCGCCTTACCGTCCAGGTGACCAGTGTCAGACGCACGCCGGGTATAAAGGGGCTGTCCCAGACACCATTCTTCCAGTTCTTTCCTGTACCACAGGCCCGGATAAGAGAGAAGCAGATATTTCCCTCAATGGAAAAGGAGCTGAAAAAGCCTAGGGGTGGGATAGAGTATTACCTACTGCAAGACCTCTCTCGAAGATCTACTGTTACAGTAAGTTCTTACTTAACTGTACTATCTTACTCTAGAGGGCTCTTGCTGAGGTAATTACATATAGACAGAACTCCCAAGCAGTCTTGGAATCCAGTACAGAAAGGCATCGAGGAGGAACTACTCCAAGAAGTAAGTAGCCAACCTTGCAAACCTCAAGATAGGAGGCCCTGCAAGACAGCTAACTGAGCCTGTTTCACGGGCGAGAGGCAACAGTCCAACTGTAATTGTTTGTAAAGCGGCATAGGTCCATGGCTGGCTGCGTAGTATGTCTCGCCGAGACATATTTCTTGAAATGTCAGAGAGGTTGCTACCCCCAGTGGACTGACTTCTGACTTGACCTGAGGGTTTGTTGTACTTTTCTAACAGAAAGTGATGCAATGCGCTAACTACTCTGATAGGCATTGCTTGAAATAGCATTGCCCTCCCTTTTGTGAGCAAAAGAGATGAACAACTGATCTAGGTCTTTCTGAAATCCTTCATGCCCTATCAGTGTAGTATCTCAGAATCCTGTGGACATCCATGGTATGGAGCAAGTATTCTCCTTGGTTGGAGTATCTGCGTGAAAGGCAGCAGGCATCAATAGACTCTCGATTCTGCAGACTCCGCTACCACTTTCGGGAAGAAATTGATCTATGCTAAGAGCTATCGCTCTTTTGTGAAAATTCTGATAGTTGATTGGTACATTAAGGGCCTGGAGCTCGGAAATTCTCATGCAGGAGAAGCAATGGCTACCAAGAAGAGAGTCTTCCTGATAAAAACTTCATGTTCATGAAGCCAGCAGGCCCAAAGGAGGAAGGGTAAGTTTCTCAAGGACAAAGTTTAAGTCCTAAGGTGGAGCTGGAGTCCAGACAGGGGTCCTGAGATGAAGGACTCCTCTGAGGAAAGTCTTGGATACCCCCAGCTGAGCAAAAGCCTCATCAGCAAAGGGGACATGGTAGGCTAAAATAGCCGCCATATGGACTTTCAAAGAAGAGTGACCGAGGCCCAGGTCGAAAAGATGACGCATGTACGCAAGTAGAATGATCAGAGGGCAGGAAAAGGGCTCCACGTTCTTGGACGCAGCCCAAATAGAAAAATCTTTTTCCATTTCACGTGTTAGGTGGACCTAGTGGAGGGCTTTCTAGCTCCACTAGAATCTCGGCCACCTTAGGAGAAACTCCCAAACTAGATTGAGCTAGGGTCTGCAGGAGCCATGCGTGAAGTTGAAGGGACTTGAGTCCCGATGGGACCAAGGTCCCCTGATCCTGGGTCAGCAATCCTGGAGATAAAGGAAGATGAAGCAGAGGAACCCTGAGTATTGTTGAAAAAGAGAGAACCAGGTTTGCCTGGGCCAGAAAGGATGTTATCGTGAATCATTCTTGCTCCTTCTAGAGCCAGCTTCTGCAGTACACTTTAGGGACCTAAAGGAATTGGGGAAAAGCATAGACTTAATCTGTCCTTCCAGCTTAGTGATAGAGTGTCATTCAAGAGTTGCCGCCTGGAGCGGAAGCGAAACAAAAGGATTGGAAGTCTTATGCTTTGGCCGGAGGCTTAACAGGTCTATCTGAGGAGTCCCCAAAGTTGGAAGAGATGCTTCTGTATAATCTCTTCGGGTCTAATTCCCACTCATGGAAGAGCCAATGAGCGATTTAATTGTCTGCCAGGACATTGTCGACTCCTGAACGTGGATCTCCATGTAGGTGAAGGTTGTGGACAGAAGCCCAACTTGTGACCCTCATCGCTTTGCACAGCAGGTAGTGGGACCTGTCTTCCTGCTTGCTGATGTACCATACCACGACATGTTATCCATTTGGACAGCTAGGTGACAGGGAAGGATGAATTGGTGAAGGGCCTGAGCGATAAAGCACTGCACGAAGCTCGAGCACGTTGGATGTGGAGAGCACCCACCTTTGACCAAAGTCCTGTCTCGGTGAGGACCCAGGTGGGTTCTCAACCTTCACCTGAGGCATCCGTGGTCAGAGTCTGATCAGGGGGAAGGAAGAAAAAAGGGGGTCCCGCGGAAGAGGTTCTCTCGAAGCATCCACCATTGCAAGCCTCTTACCATCAGCGAGGAGATCAGAACTGGATGATCTAGGTCGTCTACTCGTTGATCCCACTGATATCAAAGAGTCCACTGAGAGATTCTCATGTGGAGGCGAGCGCGCGGAACCGTCGGGATGGCTGCCACCATAAGCCCCAGTAGACGGAGCACTGACCTTGCCGGGACCCTCCTGTGTTCTGATAGGAGGCAAATCTGTGACTGGAGGGATGCCCCCCTGTCCGGAGGCAGAAAAGCTTTGCACAAAGTTGTGTCGAGAATTGTCCCGATAAACTGGAGCTCTGTGAAGGGTCCAGGGTGAGACTTGGAATGGTTGATGGTAATACCCAGGCCAGAGAAAACCTGCCAGGTGAGGGAGAGGAAATGCAGGAGTTCCTCCCTGGACGGGGCCGCCAGGAGCCAGTCGTCCAGGTAGGGGAAAACCTAAGCTCCCAAAGAACGCAGGTGGGCCGCCACCACTGCCAGGCATTTGGTAAAGACTTGGGGCGGGGCAGGAAAACCAAATGGGAGCGCTCTGAATTGGTAGTGGGCCCCCTGAAACGCAAACCTGAGGTACTGTCTGTGCGAATGGGGATGTGCAGGTATGCATCCTGCATATCTAGTGCACAAAGCCAATGGCCCGGCCGAAGCAGGGCCAAAAGGGATTGAAGGGAGAGCATCCTGAACCTCTTTACTCCACATACAGGTTCAGGGAACTGGATCAGAAGAGGTCTGAGATCTCCAGTCTTCTTTGGTACAAGGAAAAAGTGGGAATAGAACCCCGTCCCGTAGAGGTGAGGAGTGACGGGCTCTATAGCCTGTTTCGCAAGAAACGCTGAGACTTCCTCCTTGACCAAAGGAAGATGGTCCCTTGAGTAAGCAGAATTCAGAGGGGGGTGACGTGGAGGTTTCTGTAGAAACTCTATGGAGTGCCCCTCTTCTATGATCTGGAGCACCCATGAATCCAAGTTATCCTCTCCCAACTAGGAAGGTGGAGGGAGAACCTCCTCCTGCCGGGTTCCTCCGGGGCCCGAGGCAGTGGGGAGAGGAAAGGAGTCAGGTGGTGTGAGGCAGCGCCTGCAGCTGGGGCACCTGTTGCTTTTTGGACGGCGGGGCCTAGCAGCTGGGGCCTGGCGTTTAGCGGGCCCGCTTCTCCTGGGGTTTCGCTTAAATTCCACTTACCGCGAAAGGGACGGCGCTGTGGGGATGGGGACAGTACATTGAATCAACCGACGAGGGGCCGCCCTCTTCTCCTGCAAGTCAGTGATGATGTCCTTGACATCACCACCGAAAAGCACAGAACCTCTGAAAGGTGCTCTTGGATGGCTGACTGCACCTCCGGGACCAAACCTGACACACGGAGCCATGCGTGATGCCGAAGGCTTACGGCGAACGCAGAGCTCCGTCCTGCGGTGTCCACTGCATCGTAGGTCGTCCTCAGAATGTGACGACTGGCCGAATGAGCTGAATGGACCAGGTCGGCCAGCTCCTGCTTGAGTTGAGAGTCAGGCAGAGTCTCGATCTTGGATTCTGCCTGGGTAAGGACGGCCTTCTGGTAATCCTCCATATGTGCTACATAGTTCAGGGCCCTAATCCCCAGTGTAGAAGAAGCGTAGCTCTTCCTTCCATACTGATCCAGAAGGCAAGATTCCTTATCCGGGAAGACTAGTTTATAGGTCTCGATGCTGTTGACCAGCCGTGAGCGGCGTTAATCACAACCGAAGTCTGCACGGGTTGAGAGTCTAAAAAGTCTCACTACTCCTCCGGAGCCTGGTATAGCCTGTTCGTGATTTCCTGGGAAGTGGTGCTAAGCGAGCAGTTGTTTCCAAATAGTGGAAACAAGGTGGGCGTGAGGCTCGATCCAGGGTGGCACTAAGGTAGGAGCCGTAAGGGGCAAATCCAGATGCTCTGCGAGTTTTACCCGTTGAGGGTCTGGATCTAAGGAATGCCACTGATGAACTTCCTGGATCTTCCTAAGCAATTCCGTGAATGAAGGATCCTCCAGAGGAGACTTTGGAGGAGTCCTCGGCCGGGGCTTGGACGGAGAGCGTGGCTCGTCGTCTTTCTCGGAACCTCCATCGGAAACCTCCGAAGAGTCAGAGAGAGAAGGGGAAGAAGAGTCTGAAGCAGATTAAGACTCCCCAACTTGTCTAGGGGGAGGAACGGGTTCCTTGGGAAGGATCCCAGAATGCGTGTCCTGCCCCTTTCTGGATCCCGAGGGCAAAGTCTGGGAATCTGGAGTTGGAGTGGGAGTGTGCCGCCTGGGACATACGGGAGCCGGGGGAGGTGCCGTCGCCGTAAGACTGCTCTCGACTTCCTTGGTGAGCTGAGCCTTGGCCTCAGCCCACCAAGCAGCAAGAGTCTCCTGCAGATCCACCGCGCCTAGGGGCAGTGGAGGAGGAGGAGGAGGTAGCTTGTACAGAGGAAATCTGAGGGAGTATCCGCATTCTGCCGCGTGGTATCCCGGAGACTGGCATTGCAAGGCCGGGTACTGCGTGTCAAAGGAGTTGGCATCTGGTACGGGCGGCGTTAAGATATAGCGGATTTGGGAAAACCGGGAGGCCGGATACGCACGACGGATACCCAGGGGCTGGAGGAGCTGCCGGAGCAGACGGCCCAGCCAGGTACTCCACGGGCGGATCAGCCGGGATAGGCCCGTGGGGTGGAGGGCCTTGTGCAAGAGGAAAATCCGCCGCTGTAGGAGGAGCCGTTGTCGGGACCGGCGTCAGAGCCGGCATCAGAGGAACCGGCGTCAGATCCCGCTCTTCAGAAAGAGGATCGGACGGTAGCCCAAAGTCCCGAGCCTCGTCTGGGGACGGAGGGGAAAAATCCCCGGGGTCAGGCTGGGGGAAGTGGGGCTCCCCTGACCGCATCAAAGGCTGCGGAGAGCCTGGAACGACAGAAGTAGAAAGTCTCCGTCAGAGGGCTCAGAGGAACCGCGACGCTGGAGGACCCAACGCGGTGGCTTTTCGACCAAGTCCGGCGGATGCCAGAGGAGACGGGGCGCCCGCTTCGGAGTCCCCATCGGAGGCGGGCCGAGAACAGAGAGGAGGCCCAGTCCGACGGAGACGCTTGCCAAGTACCACCCAAGGGTCGAGCATCTTAGAGGTCTTCTCCCCGTGACGCCGGAGGGGCCAAGTCTGCTTAAGGGAGGTGCTCACTAGTCAGGTCGCAGGCCAGCGGCAGTCCTGGGGCAGAGTCTCCTTCGCCCGAGACGCCCGCAAGCTCAACTCATCGGGCGGGCCGACGCCTCCTCTAAAGCCTTGGAGGTTGCCGCCGAGCCATCCCCCAGAGGGGATAAAGATGCTTGCCGCGACTCCAGCCGGAGTCGCTGGAAGAGGAGGCCTCTCCCAATGCCTATCCTTATCCCCGCTTTTTGTGCCCTTCAGGGGAGGTCGACGCCGTGGGTTGTCTCAGCTCTTTCTCCATCGCAGACATCTTTTGAGGAGACGGGCTCGAGGGGACTGCCTACGCTGCCCGCGGTGGCCGCGCTGAACTGTATGCAGTGCGGGCACTTGTCGGTCAAGCAAGTGGGTCAGGCCTAGGCAGAAGAGGCAGGAGTGACCATCTTTGTGAGGCAGTTAGGCGCCGCACGAGTCGCACTTATTCTTTGAAGGGGGCGACATACCAACGTTCACCTGACGAAAGAGTAAAATACTGAAAACTAATCGGAAAAACCGACGAAGTAACAGGACTGAGCGATAGGAACTTAATTGCGAGGCACTGCACGAGCTGACGGCAGGAAAGAACTGGGAGGCGGGTGTCTGGGACCGCCCCTTTATACCGACGTCGTCTGACACCGGTCACCTGACATGCTGGTCCTCCAGGGACTGCTAGCTAGAAATTTTGTCATGGCGCTGCCGGCCGGCGCCAGTCCCATATGTAATTACCTACTGCAAGAGCCCTCTCGACGTAAGATCAAAAGTTCACTCACCTGAAGGCACCAAGCAAAAACAAAACATCATACATATAACGAACACAAAGACATCCCAACAAACCAACACCATACAAACATACAACTAATGCAAAGACAGACTAACAAACCATATACCATTATGACATCAATGTGGGGACATCGAATCCCCGACATCGGACTTTGAGCCGACAAGGATTTCTCGTCAATAGGGATTCACCCTTGACATAGGGATGCACCTAACTCCACTGTCTGTGCGGCGGTGGGTTACATATTTAAAGAAGGGGCTGGCCCCTCGCAAGAAAGGCTGGGCAGCGCAGCCCCACCACTGACTTAGTCAGTTTGCAGTCTGTTGGACGGTTGTGGGTTGGTGTCGGACACGGTGCCGCCCATGTTGGTGGGATCGTATTGATGTGAGGAATGTGATCGGGATTGTCGTCGCTGCAGCATGGTGGAACACTACCGAACCAACAGGAGTAGGGCTATCGCATTTAGACTGCCAAGGAGGAAGCGTGGAACACTACCAAACCAACAGGAGTAGGGCTATCTCATTTAGACTGCCAAGGAGGAAACGTGGAACACTACCAAACATACAGGAGTAGGGCTATCGCATTTAGACTGCCAAGGAGGAAGCTGGAGAGTTAAACAGCAGGCTTCCCAATTTAAACAGTT